>CAKKNE010000002.1:3146486-4643479 GCA_918797485.1 Pelagomonas calceolata
TACTATTTGATGGTGCCGTCGCTCCTCGAGGAGAACATCGCCGAGGCCGCCGAGGCGCGGAAGAGGGGTAGGAGGGCAAGAGCGTTACCCTTCGCGACGGAGCTGCCCACCGGTGCCACGTATTATGTCTTGAAACGCCGTCCCGAACTCGCCGAAACGCCGGCCGGGAAGATCGTGGCCTCGGAGCAGGAGGCGTCGCAGGGCCCGCACGACGCCGAGGCCTTCGTGCGCTCTCTCGGAGAGGCTGCACCCGGGCGCCTCACGTCGATTGCTGTGTGGAAATCAACCAGTGCGTCGGGTGCACCCGATAATTCTTCACTAAGTCATTTCTCGGCGATGACGCTGCCGTGCTGGCTCCGTCGAGCGGTGAGGAACCGGCATCGTCACGCCATCGAGCACGTGTCGCGTCGATGGCGGTGAGGTCGACGCGGCGATTCAGGACGAACGCGCCGTAAAATTTTGATTTCCACACAGGTCGATTTTAGGCCACGCCCTCGTTTGCCTCGTGGGTACGTTCCTCCTCTTACACGAGGAGGTCCAGGAGACGATGCTCGAAGAGTTAGTTGCGGCCTTACCCGTCTTCGCGAGTGGCGTGCTGGGCCTCATCCCGACGTCGCTCATGGAGCGCGACGATGGGGTGGGCGAGATGATGTCGTTAATTGTAGTCGCGATCTGGGTTTTGATCGCCTACGGCCTATTCCTATTAATGCGGAATATATACCACGTCTTCCTGGAGGCCGTGGACCCGGAGCAGAAGGCCCACGCGAGTTTGAGGAGGCGTGGGCCCAAGATCCTCGCCCGACTAAAAAGGGCGGCCTCGAGCTTCCGGCGCCCGAAGTCGCCGCAGGAACCGGACCTCGCCGCTACTGCCGAGGCGGCTAGGAACCAGCTCGCGCTCGTTCCGGTCAAGGCACCCCCCGTCAGCGTCGACCGGCCGCTTGTTGAGCTTTCACCGGAGGGAGTTGCCGCGTGGCTGTTCCTGCAAGAGCTGCCCGGAGATCCCGCGGACGTGGACGCGCTAGGCGAACGCGTGCGCGAGCGAGGCATTCCCGGTGCTGAGTTTGCGCGATTGGACGCGGATGAACTGAAGATCATGGGCGTCACGACGCTCGGTTTGCGCAAGGCGATCCTGCGGCGCACCCGTGAGGACGCTGCCGCCCAGCGCGCCGCTGCGCAAGCGCTCGTGCGCGTGGGTGCTTCAAGAGGAGCTGCCGTGACCTCGGAGAGCTCTGCCTCCAGGGCCGCAAGCACCGAGCCTGGACGGCAGCTCGTCACGCGCGACGCCCTCGCCCCGCGCACTGAGGAGGCGGAAGTCGATGCCTACGCCGAAGCCGTCAAGAAACGCAGGGCCGCTCTGCGGGCGATCTTCGACCGCGTCGACTACAACCACGACGGGCAAGTGTCTCGAATCGAGGCCATCAAGGCGCTGCGGAAGGACGACGAGTTCGCGCGGATGCTCGGCTTTGCGCACCATACGCGCGTCCGCCAGGAGGACGGCACGCGCGACAAGTTGATGCTCGCCTTCGGCGCGCTCGACGAGAACGAGGACAAGATGCTGTCGTTCGAGGAGTTCCGGCACGCGTCCCTGGTCGCGTTGAGCTCGGTGATGCCGTCGCCTCCATCTGAGTCGGGCATGGCGCTTGGGGTGCCTCCGACCCCGCCGGTGCAGATGGGCTCGGGGGACGTGAATGCAAAATTGTAACAAGTTAACTTAACAAATTGGGGGCAATAACTTTGGGGGACTAGAATGGCTTTCCCACGAGACCCTCGTGCCGTAGCTGGAACGCGAGAGTACGGAGCCCTCGTCGAAGCTAGAGCGCACGATGGCTCCTCGTGGGTCTCCCGGCCGCCACGGCGACGTGACCGACGACTCGTCGTCTCCCTTCTCGACCAGGACGATCGACAGCTCCTCCCGCTGCGGCTCCTCGTCGTAGAAGCCGAGGTCGAAGTCCACGCCGGCGGTGTCGTCCGCGCCGCCCGCCACGCCCTCCAAGCAACTGCGCCGGACGCCGTGGGCGACGAGCTCCTCGATCACGACCTCTGCGCGCCTTTTGGCCAGAGCCTCTGCCTGCGCCTGCTTCCGACTCGTGAGATCGCCACTCCTCCGCACGTAGACGTTGACCGTCGCCCTCAGGGCCAGATTCCGGTGGGCGCACTCGGCGTCGGCCGCGCATAAAGCCGGCGCGACCTCGTCCCGCAGAATGGACTTGGCCTCGAGCTTGAGGTCAATGCCGTTCCGTACGAACTTGATGCGCGGCGCCCGGAACACATCGAGCAGTCTGGACGAAAACGACACTTCCGCCTCGACGCCGTGGCCCCGCTCGTCGCCAAAGTCATCAAGCCGGTCCTGGACGCAGTCGTCCAGCTCCTCCAGAAACGCGACGTCCGAGCGACAGCGCCTCACGTACTCGAGCCGTTTGCGCCGGAGCGCCTCCTGTAGCGATTCATTGTCCACAATTTCTTGAATGGCGGGTATCTCGATCAATTCCTCTTCCGACTCGGAAGACCACCCATCTCCGAGCGGCGCCGGCTCCGGCGGCGGCACATCCTCAGAATAGGCCTTGACTTTGGCTTCGTTGGCGCGGGCTTGCATCGTCAGCGCGGCGAGGTCATCTCTCCTCCCATAGTCGAAGGCGAACTTATCTTTGTGCGCCCGTTCCAAGTCGTCTAATCTTTCTTGCGCTTCCGCGGCGTAGCGCGCAGCCAGACAAGCTTCGGCTTCCACGCATTCGAAGGACGCGAAGCCCACCAAACCTAATCTTTCACCCTCTGCGAGCGCAGCGCGGATCGAGCGAAGACAGCCCGTTTGCGACGCGCTCAGCAAACACGCCTTGGCGTTGTCGAGCTCAAAGGATTTCCTCCTCCGCTCGGCAAGCCACTCGCCCTGGCGGCCCGCGCGGCCCGACGCTTGTTGAGACATCGGTTCCACGGCTAGTGCCACCTTCCAGACCGCATTGGGCTTGAGCCGCGCCAATAGGATGCGGTGCGCCGCGTCCGAGATGCCGAGCTGTTTTCTGAATTCCGCGGCGAAGGTTTTTGCATCCTCCGGTTCGCCCGCGTCGCCCGCGAGGCACATCTCGAGGACGGTTTGGTACGTTGAATTGTTCTCGACGCTCGGGCGGCGCCGCTCCATAGGCTTGCGCGTCACTTGCTCGAGGTGGTCGGCCGGCTTCTCCTCTTTGGCCAGTAGCTGAGCGAGCAGATCGGGCTCCTCCTTCTCTACGGGCTTGGGCTTATCGGCTTGCGTCACCAAGCCTTGGGACGTGGTCGTCTGCAGCGCCTTCAGGAGGCGGGCCTTGAGTTCGCCCTTGAGGCCTTGAGTGGACAGGCCGCGCTGCTTCAGAGCCGCCTTCAATTTGGGCGCCGTCATTTTTTCGACTTGCGATGGAGTGACCGGGTCGATTTTACCTGGTGATGAGGGCGGCGGCCGCGCCGGCACGTCGGGAGCGTCACCGCCGAGCTCGGCCGCCATTTTCTGGACCCAGTAGTCGCCTTGCGTCGTCTGGCCGACCGCGGCTTCATTATATGCGGCCGTGTTCCGCTCCGCCTTCGACACGTATCTTACTGTCATGCTCTGCGCGAGGTCCTCCTCGGCCTCGAGGTAGGTCCGCGGCACGTACCCGGAGTTCTGGTCGCTGACGGCGAAGACCCAGCCCGGCGTCGTCGGGCGGCTCCGCTGCCCCTCCGACAAGGGGCCCAGCTCCTCCCGCAACACCAAGACTTCTTGGTTGTCTTCCACATTTAGCTCCGCGGGCTCCACAGCTTCAAAGGCTCGCCGCGCTCGGGCCTTGCAGAGGATACTGCCGCGGGGCGGGTCGTCGGGCACCGCCTCGCGTCTCGACCAGTAATTCCGCTCCTTATCTTGCGTGCGCTTTCTTCGTCGCGGCGTCGCTTCCGGCGTGTGAGTCGTAGAATCAAAAAAGCCACGCGGTGATGTCGCCGGCGTCACCTCGCCGATCGTCACCGTGCCATCGTCGGAGCAGGACTCGTACTCGCCGTAGGTGCTGTCGAGGTGACTTTGCTGCTGGAGTTCGTCGTACCAGGCGTTCGGCGACGTTGGTTCTTCCGGTTGGCGGACCTCTGGCGTCTTCGGCGGCGTGCGCGCCGGCTTGAATTGCTCCCTGGCTGGCTTCTTCTTGGCGCTGCCGAACCAGCCCATGGTCTGGCAGCCCTTTCAGGGTCTCACTACTCCCAGCGCTGCGCACGGTCGAGCGGTTCTCGACGAGCGCGACGCCCTCCTTCAACGTGCTCGCCGCGGGCAGCCCAGACGCCGGCAGTGATCTGTTTTGTGAGAGGCGCTGCCAAGATGGCGCTGGCCTTCGCGAGCTGCTGCCGTCGCCCGCACCGGTCGGCGCCCGATAACGAGATGTCGGAAGCGTGCCGGAGAGCATGCATTGTGTCTGACCCACTTCGTGCGGGTTCGCTTGCTGCCGGCTCACAAGCGGACGGCGTTGGCAGGGCAGCGCTGCCCCAACAAGTCAATCAAGGCCCACGATGGCACACACCACAACTTAGATCAAAGCCCACGCTCGCAGCGCACAAATATGGCCTCGGCCTTCGGGGCCAAGCCCCTCCCCAAGCGCCTCCAGACGGCCACCAGACACGACGAGTGGGACGACGTCGAGGTGCCGGCCTTCGTGACGCCGTCCTTCTACAAGCCGCCCCCGCCCCCGCTACCGAAGGAGAAGCCCGCCAAGCCCTTGACGAAGAGTCAAAGGGCGATGGCGAAGGCCCGAGCGGCGAACATGGGAGTAGCCTACGGCAAGCCCCGGAAGAAGGTCAAGAAGGCGCCCGTCGTCGCCTCACCTCCGCGCACCGTCAACACGCCAGTGAAGTCCGTGACGCTCGAGGCGTCGTCGCCGGCCAAGTCAGCGGTCTCGTTCAACAGCAGCGCGCTCAAGTCCCAGGCCGTGACGCGCGGCACGCTACCGGTTTCCGTGCACGAGGACATTGTGTTCGGCTGTCCGGAAGAATTGAGGAAGGGTTATTACCTGAAGGAGGACGGCTGGTTTCCCCGCGGACTGCTGTATAGGGACTGGGCGCGGCTGACGCCGTTGGACGGCGGTAGCATCGACCTTTCAGATAGGTGCTTGAACGACGGCGATCTAGCTTTGTTTGGGCAGCTCCAGTTGACCGTAGATCAGCGGAGGAAGTCCTTATCGGATCGAAGCGGCGGCGGCTACGTGCAATCATTGTGCCTCAAGAAGAACACCAATATATCCTATAAAGGCATCGAGGCCTGGCCCGCTTTTGAACAACTCACAGCACTGGACGTGTCGGACTGCCCCCTTTTTTGTGATCGCGCGTGCGAGCATCTACGACGGCATACGAAGTCTCTGACCTCGTTGGATGTATCTGGCACACAAGTAGGCGATGACGGCGTCCATTCCGTGCTCGCTGGTTTAAAGTATCTCAAAAAGTTGTACTTGAGAAGGCTGAAACATCTCAAAGACGCGGGCATAACAAACATAGCCGAGGTATTAAAAAGAAAGAAAACATTACGAGTGCTCGATTTCCGGGAGACGCCGAACTTCCGGAATGACGCTCTCTTACAATTATTGGCTGATGGTGGCGGGCATTTATCAGAGCTCTACTTGGGTAAATGCAAACAAGTCGACGCGTTGGCTTTGTTAGGATTAAGGCGAGAAATGGGCTCGTTGAATCTGCGGAAGCTCGACATCTCGTACTTATCGAAGCTGAGAGGTGGCACTACGCTACTAGCTGGCTTCGCATCAAGCTGTGCTTACTTGGTCGAGTTACGGTTATCCCATTTACATGAGTGTGTGGACGACGACGCTTTATTGGGCTTCGTCGAGGCGTGTACGGGTACGATACCGCCTCTCGAAATCGTGGACCTCGCCGCGAACTACAATGTTAGCTCGCGAGGATTAGGACCGTTCCTCGACAAAGTGAAAGAAACGATTAAGGTCCTAGACGTATCTTTATGCAATAAACTAGACGACAAGTTCGGCGAGGCACTCGCAAACTGCCTGCAGCTCGACGAAGTGGTCATGGTCGACTCTCCCTTGCTAGGTGACCGAGGATTGACGAGTTGGGCTAAAGGCCCACCACCGAAGATAGACAAATATGGGAAGGTCATCCCCGTCCTGGAGCGGACCTGGCGGCCCGGCGAGCCCGAGCCCAAGCGCATTCGGCTGAAACTGAAAGCGTTGACCATGCAAGCCGCCTTCAGCGGTACGGTAGATGTATCAGCGCGGTGTCGCGTGCCGCGGTACGCGGAACCGGGCTTACGAAACCTCTTCCGGAAGTGCGGCAAATTCTTAGAAAGATTAGATCTAGATGGCGCGCCTCGCGTCAACGACGACTGCATCAAAACGATAGCCAAGCTCTGCCCTGCCTTGAAACAGCTCGGATTGGACGGCTGCACTGCTGTCACCGATGAAGGCATGGTCGAGATCGGGCGAGGCTGCCATAAGCTTGAGAGGTTGAGAGCTGCAGGGTGTGGTGGGGACTACACGGGACTATCAGACAAAACGGCCCAGGCGTTGGGCCTCGGCTGCCCCTGTCTGAAATTCTTGGACGTTTCAAGGTGTGCGTTTACAAGAGAAGGTCTACGAGCCTTAGCCGCCGGTTGTCGGAAGTTGGAAGTGCTAAAATTCTATGGCTGCTACGACGTCGAGGATGAGGGAATAGATGCGATTCTTACTTTCTGTACTTGTCTGAAGGTGTTGAATGTCGGATCGTGCGACTTGGTAAGTGACGCGTGTCTGGCGCACGTGCAGAACGCGCGGGAATTGCGAACTTTGGATGCAAGACGAGTCAACAAGGGCAAAGGTTTCCGGGCGAAATCTTTAAAAAGATGCGCCGTATTACTCCCATACGCTAAAACAACATCAGACGGGTTAGCACCTGTCGAGAAAGGGGTTGAGAGATTAGTACAATACCAAGAACGAGCTAGAATAGCGTACGACAAGTGTCGGAAAATACAAGCAAGAGTAAGGAGAAACATCGCCGTGGCCGCAGCTCTCAAAGCCAAGAAGCGGCGCGAGAAGGAGCGGCTCTTCATGGCGGCCTTGATGTGCATCCAGCGATGTATAAGGCAAAGAAGGGCCGAGCTTAACTATCGGGCGATGCTCAAGGAAAAGTATCGCAAGGAAGCTTGGGACGCCGCGGAAGCGGCGAAAGAATTCTTATTAGAGCTAGAGATCGCGCGCCAGCTCCTGGAGCGGCAGCGAGTAGCACACCTTGAGGACCTGGTCATCAAGTTTAAGAAGCGTGGACGAGCTTTGGCGTTCGTGCGGTTCCATCATAATAGGGACGAGGCGCGGTGGTTGGAGGAGTGCTGGGTCATACTCCAATCATGCATAAGATGCGCTCTGGGGAAGATGCTGTGGCGAAGGCAACGTCGAGCCGCTATTATCATAGAGTCTTGCTGTAGAATCCCTCTAGCTCGCATAAAGTTCGCCAAGCGCCACCGCGAGTACCGCCAAGAGCAAGTACGAAAGGCAGCTCAGGCAAAAATGGCGGAGATCAAAGCCGTGAATGCCATGCGCCGCCAACAGGCCCGCGCGAAGAAAGAGAAAAAAATCAAGGAACAAAAGAAAATCGAACGGCGCAAGGAATTGGAGGACATCATGGCGTCCGTGGCGCGCAAGGACCTGACGCCCTATGAGCGGGAGAAGCGCCATCGGCGGGACATGGCGTGGCGGATCCAGACGTTCGCTGCTCGACCCTATATCGAGCGGCAACTCCTGAAGAGGAACAATGCTGCTACTTCCATTGAAAGGGGTTTCCGAGCTCACCTAGCTAGAGATATGGTCAAGCGATATCGCAGACGGCAGAAGAAGATTATAGAGGCGTGGGAGCGGTTCGGGCACCCCAATACGGTTGTTAAGATCACGGAGAAACGGCGAATCGCCGCGGAGTTATTAGCCGAACAGGCCGCCCAGGAGATTCTTAGAAGGAGTATGGCTCAGCTCAAACTCAAACGATTTGTACGGACCAGATTAGCTCGGAACCGAGCTGCTAAATATTGGCTCAAACATCGCGAAAACCGCCACGCGACGACGATACAGAGAAGGTTCCGGATGCGAGTTACACAGAAAGCTGTTGTTGCGATGAATAAAGCATACAACAGAGCATGTTTCAGGATCGCAATGTTGTGGTCGAAGAGGAAAGCTAGAATAAGGTACAAAGCGATCCAGCGAGATATGGAAGCCAGGAAGGAAGAAGAAGCTTTAAAACATAAACAAGAGCTCATGAGGAGGAAGAACTTCCGGACGGTGAAGAAGTGCTTCGAGAGTGGCCGAGAACGCGCGGCCATAAAAGTGCAAAAAAAATGGAGGGAAAATAGAATTGAAAGCAATAAGCGGGCTCGCCGATGCGCCGAGGCCGGCGAGGCCCTCCACCTCAAGAGACTCGAGTTCGCCATGGCCGAGAAGGCCAAAGAAGCGAAAGCTCTTCACGCTCGTGCCTTGTATCATGGTAAATTATTTGCGATGAAGGCGGCGAAACGAGCGGCCGACGGGGCTCGGAAAGCGGCTCGGGACATCTTCAATGCCGCTGCTGGTATCTCAGAAGAGGACATTATTCGGAGGGGCTACGAGTTACCAGAGGTCAAGAAGGATAGTGCGGTGGAGCGCATTTTCGACGCGGTGTGGAAGGGAGAAACGCAACCTAGACAAAAACGTAAAGAAGCGGACGAGCAGATGGAGTCGTCTATCTTGAATTTACAAAGTAGATCATTGGCCCCTCGGGGTATCGTGGACTTCCAGATAACTGTTGGTCGCACGGAGTTAACCACAATGAATGAAAAGATGGACCAAGCTAAAAATATGAGACAACCCGTCTGGGAACGCATCAAGAAGGACCTGTCGACGAACAAGTCGAAGATCTATATCTGGGTGCTCATGGGGTCGGGCCAGCGCGTGCTCACGTCGTTTACCGTAAGAAGGGCGCCGCCGAACCACAAGAACAAGGCGGCGAATGAGTCTCGCGTGTTCGGAGCGTTCATCTCCGGTACGGTCATCAGAGGTCATGAATCCTTGGGCATGGAGGTGCACGCTGATGCCGGGATCTTCCGAGGCGAATCGGCGCCGCCAATCGACGCCCTCAATGTCTCGAGGAATGACAAGGAAGCGGCATCCTACAAGAAGCTCGGCTGGGAAGAAGTCACACCGGCCATCAACAGTTGTGGGGATCAAAAATTAGGCAAGTTTCATATTGTCGTCCACCGCAAGAAGTTCCACAAGCGCGTCGTGCTGAACGTGCTGACGCTTGGGTTGCTGAAGCGCGAGAAGTGGTGGACGAACGAGCAGAAATTGATAGATATGATCGAGGTCTATGCCTTGCCGGTCGACGCGATCCATAAGCTGCGAGAAACGTTCGACAATTTGAATTATGGCGCTAATGATAGGATCGAGACGAGGGACTGGCTTGAAAGTCTAGGAGAGCAGAAGGAGCCCATGCCCTTGTATATGAAGTGGTTATTAGAGTTAGTGGAGACCGAGTCTTTATCTGGTGCGCACATCACGTTCGGCGAGTACGTCGGCTCCGTCTGTTATCTATGCATGTTCGACATGATTGGGATGTTGCGGTGGTTGTTCAAGTCCGTGACGGGTCGCGAGTCCTGCTTCCTCGAGAAGACGGATTATGATTTATTGACCAAGGGCCTCATGATGACGAACCCACTTCCCTACAGGTCGGAGGACATCGACCAACTCTACAAGGCTTATTCCTCAGATAGGGGAGAGGTCTACTTCGAGGATTGGGTGAAGATCGCTGAGAGATTGCCGATGCTGCTCTTCGCGTTATTGCGATTCCAGGCGTCGGTCATGAAGGACAACCTGGGAGAGCCGTTCTGGTTCAAGAAGAAGGGCGACTTCGACAAGTTAAGGACGAAGCTCGGCGTCGAGCGGGCGAACCTGCTCGAGTAAGTACTGTTTTGTGTTTTACTCGCCCGTCACTTCGCCCGTCCCGCCACTTCTCCCGCCCCCGGTCGGGCCGGTCCCGAGTGTCAGACCGGTGTGTTGAAGCACTGTTGCCAGTGCTTTCCTTAGAGGGACCGCACGCCTGTCCCGCCCCCATACGCCGTCGCCCCGAGTGTTCCTTCATACAATCACTTACAACATCACAGCTCCCCCGCCGCGTACGGGTCGTCGTACATGTCCTCGGCGTCGTAAGGCGACTCGTAGGGGTCGTCGTAGTCGTCAAACTCGTCCAGCTCGCAGGCGGAGTCGTCAAAGTCGTCGAGCTCGCCCATAGCAGCAGCAGCACAGGACGCGCGCTCGAGCCGCTCCGCGAGGTCTCCGGCTCGATTGACCGCGGCGAGCGCGGCCGCCTCCGCCTTGACGAGGTCGGCGCGCAACTGTACAATGTCGTTGGGCACGCTATCCATTCCGAGCACGTCGCAGTCGACCGGCACGTCGAGCGTGGCCTCGTACGTGCAGGTCGCCGGCTCGCGCGCGTCGCGGAGCGCGTAGGCCTCCGCGCCGCATCGTATGCTCACCGTCGCGTTGCGCGGCGCGGCGCCGCACACGTCGCCGTCCGCATACACGAGGCTGCGGCCGCGCCACGCTGCGAAGACGCCGAGGACGAACTCCTGGCCCGCCAACGACGTCTGCGTCGCGTTTGCGAACGGACAAACTCTAAGTTCGTCGGCGCCGAGTTTTGTAGATACGCAGCGGCCTCGGAAGGGGAGCAGGGCCGCGGGGCCCGCGGGCGGTGCCGGCGGCCGTCTTTTTTCGGTGGTTGTGTGGTCTAGGCCCCGTGTGAGCCTGATTTCTTGCTGCTCGGAGGCTGCTGCAGCCGTAAGTAAGCTGATTAGCCACATGGCTATTCGAGTGCTGCTCGCAGCGTCGACTGAGCAGCTGTTTTTTTGTGTTCGGCTTGTGGCCTCGATAAATGAGTTCCAAAATCAATCTATGGACAGCGCTGGCCGCTGCGCGCTTTTGTGCCTAAAGTTTGCTAAAATCGAGGTGCTAAATAATCTCAATCGGGTTGTATGTACCCGCACGTTAAGCGAAAGCCTGGGAGAACGCCTTTCCAGCGCCTTTCCAGGCTTCTAGTGCTCCTCTGACACCACAGGCCTCTCTTAGTACGTCTTTTCGTCATCCCTCATTTTGCCATCGCTATCGCCTCGAGACGGACTTGGGCCGTATTGGACGAGGTAAGAGCCTAGAGACGAATCCAACCTTCAAGAGCGACTCAGAGGCACGTGTGTCAGCGCTGACGAGCAGCGCCTGCTTCAACGGGCGTCAGTGAGCGAGCTCCACTGCTTGCAAGGCAAGCTGCACCAGGAGCCGCCGCCGCGGCCCGCGCTGGCAGGAGTGCGGCTGCGAGGCTCGACACGACACACCAGACGCTGTCGCTGCGCAGAAGCGGTGATAGGAGACGCCAGAGACACGCAGAGACGCGCCGGTCGCCCTCGGAGGCGAAACGCCCCGGCCCCCCCGCAGGCAGAACAAGATGCCGTTCGTCCCCGAGAGCGTGCTCAAGAAGCGCCGCGCGCAAGCGGCCATCGCGGCCGACAAGGACGCCGCGTCGAAGAAGGCCGCCGCCGCCGCCAAGGCGAAGAAGGACGTCATCTTCAAGCGCGCGGAGAAGTACGCCGCCGAGTACAAGCAGCAGGAGAACGACGCCATCCGACTGCGGCGAGAAGCGAAGAAGGCCAATAGCATCTACGTGCCTCCGGAGGCGAAGCTGGCCTTTGTTATTAGAATTAGAGGTATCATCGGCATGTCGCCGAAGGTGAAGAAGATCCTCCAGTTACTGAGACTGAGGCAGCTCCACTCCGGCGTCTTCGTCAAGCTGAACGGCTCGACGATCAAGATGTTGAGACTCGTCGAGCCCTACATCGCGTATGGTACGCCCAACTTAAAAACGGTCAGAGAACTCGTCTACAAGCGCGGCTACGGCAAGGTCAACAAGCAGCGCGTGCCCATCGACAACAACGCCGTGGTGGAGCAAGTATTAGGCAAGTACGACATCGTCTGCGTCGAGGACGTGATCCACGAGCTGTACACGACGGGGCCCCACTTCAAGGAGGTCGCGAACTTCCTCTGGCCCTGCAAGCTGTCCAGCCCGACGGGCGGCTTCAAGATGAAGCTCCTCCACTACAACGAGGGCGGCGACGCGGGCGACCGCGGGGAGAAGATCCACGAGCTCGTGAAGAAGATGATCTAGGGTGGGGTATGGCGGTCTACTTATCTCGTGTCAACTTGGAGTTGGGGGGTCGTCAAAAAACCCGACTGGCAGACGTGTCTCATCAACTTTGGTCCCATAAGTTGGCTATAACTCGCCATTCGTGCACCGCTGTTGCACATCCGTGGCGCATTGATCAACTCTTTCAACAGCACAGCTCTTGCAACAGCAACCACGCAACAATGATGCGAGCAGCATTAGCATTGCTGGCGCTCGTGCCGGCCACTGCATTAAGAGTGACGGTGCTGGGTGGCAACGGCTACGTCGGCCAGCGCGTCTGCGAGAAGCTGGTCGCGCGCGGCTGCGACGTGACCTCGATCTCGAAGAGCGGCAAGGCGCCGAGCGGCGGGGCGTGGACGCAATCGGTCAAGTGGGTCGCGAACGACCTGACGCGCGGCAGCCGCCAGGAGCTCGAGGCCGCGGTGGGCCAGCCGGACGTCGCCGTCTCCTGTGTCGGCACGGTAGGTTTCGACGGCCGGGGCCTGGAGCTGGGGAACGGGGTCGCTAACGTGCGCGCGGCGGAGGCGCTCAAGGGCGTCCAGCGCTTCGCAGTGCACGAATCAAATTTCGCGGCGCTTGTCATGGCCGAATCACGACCTGCACGCCATCGACGCGATGCCTGCTCGACGGCGTGGCGGTGCCGGTTCCTCGCCGCTCGACGGAACCATCACGGCCGCATGACTCACTGGTTGATTTGCGCACAGGCGCTTCGTATTGGTATCAGTAGCGTCCGAAGTGGCCGCCGCGAAGGGCTGGCTGCCCGGCTACTTTGAATTTTATTTCAAGGGCAAGGCCATGGCCGAGGCCGCGGCGGCCGAAGCGGCGGGCGACGCGAACGCGTACGTCGTCAAGCCCTCGTTCATCTACGGTGGCGACAGCTTCGAGCTCTTCCCGCCGCGCGTGGCGAGCGGCTACGGCGCCGCGATCGAGGAGATCCTCTCGAACGCGATCATCACGAAAATCGCCGACGTGCTGCCGGGGCTACTGAAGGTGGCCCTGCGGCCGCCGAGCTCCGTCGACGCGGTCGCGGAGGCGTGCGTCCGGTGCGCGGTCGGCGACTGTTCGACGACTGTGCTCGACGGTACCGTCGCCATCAACGAAGCCGCGGGTGCGGACAAAGCAACGGGCTTCAGCGACTTCGTGGGTAGGCTGTCTACGAATTAAGTAATGGTAATATATATATATGTCACCGTTTGGTGCCGCGCGCGTCGCCGCCGGTGTAATCGCCGCCGGAGTCATCGTAGCGGGGACTGGTCGCCGACGCGAAGCTTCAGGGACACGATCGTCGACACGGGCAGACTCGCGAGGGCCAGGTGGAAGACGCCCGCGCCGCGCTGCGGTATGTGGACGTCGAAGCTCGTCAACACGACCGCGCCGTCCGACACTCTACGGTCCATCGCTATCGAAATCGCGCCGTCCGCCGGCCGCAGGAACGGCACCTCGTTGCCCAGCCGCCCGACGTCGACGATCGACAGATCCCGGAACGCGAGCCTCCGCCGCACCGGCACAATGCCCTCCGCGACGGTTCGCGACACGATGCCCGTCCGGTCGACGACGTTCGAGAGCCGCACGTCCTTGGCCGAAATCACGCGACAACCGCCGGTCCCCTTGGGCGCTCGATCGTGGGGTCGCCCAGCGACGTCGATCGTGTAGCTACCTGGTGGGCGAACATCGCCGCGCCCTCGTCGTAAGCGTCGTCGACGTCGTCGCCGCCGTCGCGCGTCGCCTCGCGGTGCATGCGCTTCCACTCGCGGAAGAATGCGGGCGGCCCGCGCGCGGACCCGCCGCCTGGATTATCGTCGCCGGCTGGTGGCATGAGCTCTCGTGTGGCGTAAGAGTATTAGTTCTCGTGTGGCGTGGCGTACGGATGCCGATAAATTAGTCTTCAATTGGCAATTGCTGCATTGAAGCCCTTTTTTTAGGCGTGCCTAATTATTTATAATACATATACGGATTCCTAGTGTGTCCATACGCTAGATCACCTCTTGCGGCTCGCCAAAATACACCAGCGATTGACGGTGCCTTCTACCGTCCAAATGGTACATCATATCAACTCCAGCTCAGTTTTCATACATATTCGACGGAACCGGAGCCGACGCCCCGCGCTCGGAGGGCGGGAAAAGAATTCTACTAGACAACTCCCGAGTTTATGTTCGTTTCCTTCCGTTTGGTAGTGGTAGAGTCCATCTAGGCCGTCTCAGCGCCCACTGAGCTATTTGAGGTGATCCGTATGAGCCGCGCGATTCGTCGACTTTGGTACCACGCATTTATATATAAACGGGCAAATTTTCCAAACCTGCGAGTATCCGCGACGCCACCATCCAAATGGACCACAAGGCCGTTGTTCTATTCACAATCGACCGACTTGCCCGTTCTCCGCGGGCGACGGTACGTTGACGGAGCACCAAAAAGGCCCCAGACCGGTGTTTTATATAATAAATTTGCGTTTCAGGCGATTTAGTTCTAGGACGGGCCATTTAACCGGCCTGACTGCTCACTACATTGCTCTGAGACCCAAAGATGCTCGGCGCGGGTCGGCCAACTCGCGAGCCCACGATCTCCTTAATTTTGGCGAATTGCTTGGGCCTGCGACCATCAGCGCGTGTACCATCACCATGGACCACGACGCGATCATTTGTTCCATGATCGACCGACTTACGCGAGGTCCAGATAAAGATGTTCACGTCCCGAGCGTGGGCAGCCCAAAGTACCCTTCTCGTTGTGTAGATGTCATATACTTGTAGTTGACTATCGGTTGGGTAGTATAGGGTCCGACGAGACCGCTATTACGATTCCTGGGGGCCCTCGGGTAATTGCCGTTTTATACGGTACGGGCCACCATCGGGTCCAAATTATTTACTTTTTTCGGATGCAGATCGGCTCTCGGACTCCCTCTCGGATAGGTCTGGGGTCGGGTAGTCGCCTAGACCGCATACGCCGGTGCTAGGGCTCTCCAGAGAGCTCTGGATCCAAAACTTTGGGGGCTTGGGCTCCGGCCCGATGTCTGGCTGAGGACCTGTACTGATATGTATCTACCGATGGAAGCGCCCACGCATGCGGCGTAGGCGATTGCACGTGTATAGTACCGACCCTAGGTGACCTCCGAGAGACCTCAGGACCACGAATCGACAGGATTCCACCGACGCGGCCGTCATGGCGGGATCGTCAATATCGCGAATTAAAAAAAAAATTGTCGGCCCCCAGGAAGTGTCCCATTGATCTCTTTGGACCAGTAGCTAACGGAACGATCGTCAAACGGCTGCATGGGTCGAGTTTTCGTGCTAGTGTCTTACACGCCGCTAGGAACGATCACGCTGAACTGGGCAGCTCTCTGTGCGCACGCGCCTGTGGACTGACAGCGACAACGTTAGGCAGAGCTGGGTAAAAACAGTGCAATCCTACTCCGCGCGCTGCGGCAAACAGCTCTACAGCACAAGAGCCGGCGTCGGCGGAGCAGCCATGAAGCAATTCCAGCCGCTGGCTCCTTCCAGCACGAGACGCCCGCCGCTGCGGCCGCGGCAGTCGTCGGACGCCGGCACGAAGAAGTTCCGGCCGCTCGTCGCGCGGAGCTCGACGCCGCCGCGGCCGCCGGGCGCGCGCGTCGGCGCCGTCGCGGCGGTGACGTCCCGCTTCCTGACGGGCGGCGCGGTCGCGCGCGCGAAGTACCGCGCGCCGGTGCTGGCGCGAGCACCGGCGCCGGCGCCCGCGGCGCCACCGTCGCCCGAGACGCAAGAGCCGGACGCGCCACCACCCGCAACGACGCCCGCTACCGCCGCGGCGACCACGACGGCGCCGCCTGTAACCACGCCCGTCGTCGTCATGCACAACGCGTGCGTCGAGCGGCACCTCGTGCCCGCCGGCCACCAGGAGCGGCCCGAGCGCACGGCGTCGGCGCGGCGCGTCGCGCAGAATGTGGTGAGACGGCGCCCGGCCGCCGTCGGGGGCGCCTGGGCCGCCGGCGCGAGCGTGAGTGGCGGCGACGTCACCGAGGCGATCCTGCGCGCGCACTCGGCGCGCTACTACGCGTCGCTCGAGGCGGCGACGGCGCGCGCGACCTCGCCGGACGCGCGCGTCGAGCTCACGCCGGCGGGCGACACCATGGGCTGCGGCGACTCGCTGCTGGCCGCGCGCGCGGCCGTCGCTATTAGCATAGAGGCCGTACGCGCCGCGCGGCGGGTCCCGTGCGCCGCGTGTTTGGTAAGACCGCCGGGCCACCACGTCGCGCGCGACGGGAAGACGGCCGTCGCGCCGAGCCAGGGCTTCTGCCTGCTGAACTCCGTCGCCGTCGCGGCGCTCGAAGCATCAGCCAACGGCTTCGCCAAGGTGGCGGTCGTGGACTTCGACGTGCACCACGGCAACGGCACCGAGGACATCTTAAGTGGAGACGACCGCTTCTTCTTCGCGTCGGTCCACGCGTTTGGTGGGGGGACCTACCCCGGCACCGGCGGCGCGCGGACCAAGAGCGCGGCGAACGTGCTCAACGTGCCGCTCCCGCCTCCAATAAAGAAGAGCGGCTTCCGGCGCGCCGTCGAGAAGATTGCCAGGAGGGTCAAGGCCTTCGGCCCGGATTTGTTGTTGCTGTCGGCGGGCTTCGACGGGCATAGGGACGATCTGGCGGACCTCGGGCGGTTGGACGAGGAGGATTATGGGAGGTGCACGAAGATATTGCTCGCGAGCTGCGGCTGCCCGTGCGTGTCGATCCTCGAAGGGGGCTACGGCCGCGACTGCGAGGGCGACGACGGCGTCGCGCGCGAGCCGGGCGCGGGGCTCGCGGCGGCGATCGACGACCAGCGCCTCCGGTCCTTCGACGCGTGCCTCGAGGCGCACCTCGACGCGTGCGCCGACCACTTCCACGGCGCTGGGGCGACGCCGCCGACGCCCCCGGAGCCGGCGTCGCCGCTGGCCGTGGTGCGGCGGCTGTCGGAGGAACTGGAAGAAGAGTAAGTGTGTGAACAAGTCACGGACGGTCGCGCGGTGGCGCCGCGTCGCGACTTTGAGTACCGGTCCGGGTCCAGGGCTGTCTTGGCGGTGTCGCGGATCGAAAAAAGGCGAATTTCGGCGCGTGAGGTTGGCTTCAATTCCCAGGTCCGTTCAGATGAGCTCCAATTCCCCCAGGTAAAGGCACAAAGTGGCTTCGACATACGACGCGGCTCAAACGAGATAGAAACGCCGCGGCGCCCCGCCAAGCGTCGTAGCGAGGTCGTCGCGCTGCAGACAACGCGGAGAAAAAATAGTGCGCGGTCTGAGACGCTGCAGCCGAAGTTTAAGCTGCGGCAGAGCAGGCGAGGCATTCGTGGCACCTCCTCTCCCAAAAACCACAGAACGCGCCGCAAAACGCTGCGCAGCGGACGCCCACAGCCCAGCAATCAAGACCACAGCTGCGCGCCGCGCCACGTTCGAAAACAAGCGAGACACGCGCCTCACAACAAGCGTTCGAAGCAAAAAAACCATGAAGCGCCCCGCCGCCGCCGCCGCCGTCGCGCCCAAGAAGCCGAAGAAGGACTACCCCACCGTCGGTACTATTATAGAGGCGAAGTGGTCGACGGAGTTCGGCCCCGGCAAGGAGTGGTACCGCGGGAAGATCGCCAAGGTCCACGCCGGCAAAACGTCCAGTAGAGATCCTAGTTTCGACGTGGCTTATGATGATGGCGAGCTCGAAGAGAAAGTACGGTGGGAGAACATAAGAGTTGTGGACCCGTCGACGCCCGCGCCGGTTTATGACTACGACGAGCCCGAGATCGTGGCTTCGAAGACATCCCTCGAGCCCACGCGGCCGCGGTCGAAGCGCGAAATAAGAGCGCCGCAGAAGGGCCCCCTCGCCTCGGCCGCCCTCAGTCCTCCGCCTCAACCGAAGCCGCGACCTAGACAGCCCAAACAGAGGGCACCGCTGACCGTGAGACTCCCAAAACCGCCGCCGCCGAAGCCTCCCGTGCCCCAGAAGGAGTCCGCAAGGATGGTGCGGCAGTTGGTCAGGACCGATCGGGAAAAATTAGATCTGGAAACGGTCAGAGATGCCTTGAGGACGGACCCGATCAAGGACCAGGCGGATCATGGGAGGGTGGGTGGCATGCTCGCTGGAAGAATAGGCGAGAACAAGTACGTCGTCGAGTACGCGACCGATTGCCGAGCGAAGTGCAAGCTCTTCTCCTGTAAAAGGTCGCTGTTCCTCGGCGAGCTGCGCATCGGCAAGGTGCCGCCCAGAGTGAACCCGTTGCAGAACAAAAGGGTGCACTGGTACCATCCCTCTTGTGTCTTCCAGTCGTTCCGGAGGGCGTCCAAAAAGACGAAACTCATAGACCACCCCGAGAAGGATTTGGAAGGATGGCACGCGCTGCAGCCCAACGACCGGGCGTTCATCGATTTATGTTTGCGGCGGTCGCGAGAAGCCCCCGGGGATTGGGCGCTCGACGAGGACACGTCTTCCAGTAATGCGCCGCCGGAGCCCGTCGACGGCGCCGCGGTCGATTTGTTACTGTCGTTACAGGCGCCGGGCGCGGCGGCGGCGGCGGCGCCGGCGGCGCCGCGACCGCCGACCTACGCGCCGCCCGTGCCGCGCTTCGAGCGGCCGGGGCAGAACGCCGCGCCGCGCTACGCGCCGCGCTACGGCGCCCCGCCGCCGCCGCTCTACGGCGCGCCGCCTCCGCCGCCCTTGGTGGCGCCGCAGCCAGCGTACGTCGGCCGCACGGGCGAGTACGCGTCGCCGGCCTCGCCGCTCCGCCAGCGGGCGCCGCCCCCGGCGCCGCCGCCGCAACCACTACCCCAGTTTATGCCGCCGCCGCCGGCCTTCCCCGACGCGGCGGCCTACAACGCCGCCGTCTCCGCCGCGGCGGCCGCCGCGGACCCGCGCTACGCCGCGGCGGCGGCCGCGGCGGCCGCGGCGCACCACGCGCGGCGCCTCGCGCTCGAGACCGCGGGCGCGCCGCCCTACTACGTCCCCGGCGGCGCGCCGCCGTTCCTGCAGGGGCCGCCGCCGCCGATGGCGCCTCAGGTGCTGCAACAGATGCCGCCTCAGGCGGCGCCGCATCTGGCGCCTCAGGTGGCGCGTCAGACGCCGCCGGCTCCGGTTCAGGCGCCGCCTGCACAGGCGCCGGCTCTGGCGCCGGCCGCTCCGGTGGGACCAGGCGCACCCGCTACTGCGCCACCTGCCGCGCCACCGGCCCCGCCGTCATCTGTGCCGCCGGCCGCGCCACCGGCCGGCCCTCCGCCGCAGCGACCGCCTCTGCTGGTGGCCGCCGCGGCACCGGCGCGGCCGCGGCCGCCGCTCGTGATGGTCGCGCCGCAAATCATGCGCCCGCCGCCGCAAATTCTCGCGCCCGCCGAGTTCGACGCGGCGCGGCGGCGCGGAGACCTCGCGGGCATGATGGCGGCGCCCCCGCCGCCGCGGCCCTACCCGTTCGTGCCGCCTCCGCCGCCCGCGATGGCGTTCCCGTTCGACGCCTCGGCGCGCGTGGGCGCGCCGCCGCCGCCGCCGCCGCCGCCGCCACCCGCTCCTGTGAAGCCGGAGCAACCCTCCCGCGTGATGATCTAGTGATAAAGGAGCTTGTTTGCAAATGCTTCGTGTGCATCTCTCGGGTTTTCCACAGCAGCCTGAGGAGATACCGTCCCCGGGGCACAGCTTCCAGGGCTCGCGGACAAAATCGTGGGCTAGCGGCCTGTACACTAGCAAGCAAGCATAACTAAACCGCGCGGCAAGCCCGTATCGGCCACTGATCGGGACAAAATTAGTCGCGGCACAATCACAAACGCTACGTAAACGGCTCATTGAGCCGAAATCGGCTGCATAGGAAATCCTAGTGGGAGTTACATTGGACGTTAGTGAAGAGCACAACAGCGGTTTTTGGACTCGCGCGCGGCGCAAAATTTCAGTTTCAGCGTCGAGAGGAGTAACATATGTCACCAGAAAACGTACAAGTCTCGCGCCGCGCCGGCGCCCTCGCCGCGGCCATGAACGCCCGCCGCGTCCAGCGGGCGCGACTCCGCGCGGCGTTCTTCAATCGGTGGCGCGCGACGACCCTCGCGGCCGCCGTCCACGCGACGCGACGCCTCTTGGACCCGACGCCCCGACCGGAGCCGAGCCCCGAAGCGGCTATCGGTGCCTTACGCCGCGATCTCGCGCGAGTGCTCGTGAAGGACTCGGCGCTCGACGAGAGCTGCATCAAGGCGGCCGCGGCGCGAGCGAGCGCCAAGCGGCGGCGGCGCCCGCTCACGCCCATTTCGCCGCCGCCGCCGCCGCCTTCGGTTCAGAAGGAGAACGTCTCGCCGGGCGCGCGGCGCGTCAAACAACTCGGCCGCGGCATCCGACGGCTCTACGACGCCTACGCGACAACGCACGCGAAGAAGCTCTTCCCCGACGCGGCAGTGGACCTCTTCCGCGACTGCGGCGTCGTCCCGGCGCACGCCTCCGCGGATGATATCAAGGCGGTCGTAGGAACGGAGCCGATCGACTACGGCGGCTCGTCCGCGGCGTCGACGCGTCGTGACTTCGACGTGGATCGATCGCGGCGATGCCGTGCCGGCGGACGCTGGCAACGACTCGGTTCACACAGGCTTCTGCAGGGCCGTCGCCGAGCTCGGCCACGTGTGCTTCTGCCGCGCCGTCGACGTCGAGGGCGTCGGCCGCGTCTGGACGCCTGCCAGGGACGACGACCCGCTCCGCGCGCTCTTCCGCGTGATCTCGTCGTCGAAGGCGTTCTACGCGGCGCAGAAGCACTCCGCAGCGCTCTGGTAAACATCAAAACTTAAACGAGGGGGCGGGGACAACTTCCACAACTTCAGTTCTTGCCGTTCTCGTCCTGGTACTTCTCGAGCGCCGACTTCCAGCCCTTGGGGTAGACCGACGCCTGCATGTGCCAGCCCTCCTTGAACCAGCGGCCGAAGATCGGCCCGAGCTTGCTCTCGTCGGGCCGGAAGTCGCCCGCGACGCGCAGGTTGATCTCGTCGGGCTCGTAGCCGAGCTGGGCCTGGATGATGTGCTTGAGGTCGAGGACGTCGTAGTCGTACTCGATGGGGATCTGGAAGGGCGCGAAGGACTGGTAGTTGCCGTCGCTGCCTTCCGGGCCGACGCCCATGATCATGATGTAGCGGTGGTCGTCGTCGAGGTGGTACATGGGCACCTGCTGCTCGAGCACCGCCGCGGGGTCGGCGCAGACGGGCATCGTGCGATTTTATGCGCCTGCGCGCGGCGGTGGCGTTTTGGGCGGCGACGGCGGCTCGTCTCGCGGCCGCGTCGACGGCGCCTTCGCGGTGACGGCACGCCATCGATGCGACAGTGGTGTGACCTTCAGACGGGGCGCGCGCAGCGCGTAGAGCGACGTTCGCGCTAAGAATTGCGTTGATTGCTCGCGCGTAAATGCAGCTTTGATTTGAACATGAACTCACCACGAATGCTTCGCGCACGAGCGAACAAAGAGCCCAAAACCAAGTCGCCTCGGCCTTGCTCTTGCTAGTGTCTTACAGGCCGCTAGCAAAAACCCCAGCGCCACGACCTATCCGAGCGCGACGCACGCGCTCCGACGGCTCCTTCCGGCCCGCGCCACACAACCCACGGAGAGACGAGGCTCGGCGCGGCCCAGCGGCAGTCTGTGCAAATCGAGCAGCCTCCAATTGATCGCCCGGGCAGCCCCCGCGGTGGCAAATCATGGGCCTCAGGCCATGGCTCGCCGCCCTGCTCCCGCTGATCGGCGCCCAGACGCCGGCCCCGACGACTGGGCATGAGTGCCCCCCACCGACAACCTTGGACTGCGCCGCGGGTTTAAGGCCGTCGCGCTTCGTCGCCCCCTCGCCGACGGGCGGCCTGCGGCCGGACTGCCCCGGCGCGGCGCGCTTCCTGCGGCCGGACCCCTTGACAGGGGCCGTCGTCGAGGTGTGCGCGAGCCACCCGAACGGGACGCAGGTCGAGCCCCGGGCTTTGCCGGTGAGGGACTGCGGCGAGGCTAGGATTGGTGGCTTGGCTGCTTATTTGGAGCATGTGTACTACGCGTCCGGGAGCGGGGTGAGAAGGATTACTGGTAATCAAGATATCGAGATCGCCGGCGCCGTCGGCGAGATTGTTATCAGGGGCGCGAATTTCGGTGAAGATTTGGAGTACCTCGAGATCCGCGCGAAGCACTGCAAATCGTTGATAAGGATATCGTCCGAGGAGCTGCGATGTCGCACCGGCGACCCTGGTTGGGTCGGGCCTAGAGCATCACCTTTGGACCGGAATTGTATCGTGGCGAAGACGACGAAGGGCGGCGTTGGTGGCAGCACGGAGCCCTGGGCGTCGCGGTATCGCGAGGCCGAACTTGGTGACCACGCGCCGCCGGCAATTTTTGATGTGGAGGTCTCATTATCTATGGCGTTGCGGACGCGCGCTGTTGCCGTTGATGGGGATGGTTCTGTGTTTGCGTCGTCATTGGGTTCTGAGGACGTCTTTGGTGGGATCATAAAAACGACCGAGACTGATGTACAAGTGTTCTTGAGAGACGCGCCGCGGATACTGGGGTTGCTATTTGTGGCGGATGAGAAGTGCGGTCTCTTGTACTACGCCGACGCGTCGCGACGGTTGATTGGTAGAAGGTCTGCTTGTAAGGCTGGACGCGCGGGCGACGCGCACGAAACAATTGTGATGAAAAATGTCGACGAGCCGCGCGGGTTGTCCCTGGACCCGTCTTCACCAAATCATCTGTACGCCGCTTCATCAAATGATATCATCCGGATAGACCTCGAGTCGGGCAAGACGGATATTGTTATTAGGGGGCAAGCGCACGACGCGCCGGACGGCGTCTTGGTGTTGCCGCTTCCCGACAATGCGCAATTGAGAGGAGACCGGAGCCTGCGGCTGCTTTGGTTGGATGCTAATAGAGTATCGGTAAGGGCCGCAACTACTGCGGGAACTCGCGCGCGCACGCTGAAAACACCACCAGAAGCTTTGCGCTTCCCGCGGGCCCTCTCACTGAATACGGATGGGAGGTTATTGGTCGGCGAGTGGCTCGGGCGCATCTGGTCATTATCTCAAAGCATGAGGGACGGCGAGCTGCTCCGGCCCGACGCGTCGACGGCGGCCGCGGCGGGCGTCCGCGCGGCGGTTGAAAATGAGGAGCTGAGGCGGTCGCGGCTCCAGCCGGCGCTGTATACGCTGCTGAAGGTGTAAGGCATTTAACTGAAGCTTTCGCTGTTCGACACGGGTTTTTCAAGCTTTGTGCGCAGCTTTGTAGTTTTACGCGGCCGCGCTACTTTGTGGCTCTCCGCATTTCACGCTTCATCGGCAGATAATACCGATAACAACCGCCGAGCGCTCTATATAGAGCCAAAACACAAGCCAAAAGCTTGAAGTAGGGGCACTTTAGGTCCGGGTTTTGGGGCCCTGGAGGACGGCTAGCCGCGTTTTTCGCGCGGATTTTTGTACCGAGCCCTGCACCGGGTCGATTACGACCCCGCGGAGGTGGTTTGGGGCTGGGGGCGACCGCCTCTGATTTAAGGGAATTTATTTCGTGACGAAAAATGGCCTCGGGATGGGCAACGGTACACTAAATCGACCCGAGGTGAGCCCTTAGCCCGCGGGATAGCTCCGATGACACCCGGCGATAGCTGGTGCAACTCATACCCGCCCAGGTGGGGAGGGTGTGCGTGCGGCCCGGCAGTAGGCTTATCGGCTCGGGGGTTCGTACGGGAACAAGAACTTGCACCATACAGCTCCACAGCTCAACAGAAGCACCCTCGGGGACCACATAGCTTCCCCGCTCCTCGGAGGCGTCGTAGGAGACCATTTCAAGAAATGTGAATTTTGGCCGCTTGTTCGATGGCTTTTGCGGCTCCAGCGCGGAGTCAAAACGCGAGAGGCCCGATCCGGGCACGATTCCGCCGGCTAGAGGGACACATTCGCTCGAGGGGGATGGCGGTCACCGACGGTGGGGAGCTCGTAACGGCGGATAACGGGGGCGACAATATTTTGGCTTTCCACGCCATCGCCGCGATTCCCATCAGGAAAGCCTCAACCAACTCGAAAGGTCACCACGCGGTGGTATGAATAGTATCGATGCCTCGGGTACCGCGTTTTCGACCAGGGTGCTGCTACGTGGCTTTCCAAAGCCTCGACAGAAGCGCCGCACAAACGGCTTCGCGCCGAGCCGTTATGACCTGCCCATCGTCGGTCGTGTCCATTTTCCTACAGCGCAGGTGTTGGCGTCATCGCTGAAACACCCCCTGAACACCCCATCTCGCGTCTCGAGATCGTAATCATGGTAATGCTAAGCTGCTGGTTTTGGCGTGCTGGTGGTCCGTGAGCGCTGCGGTTGGTTCTCTCTTTCTCGGCAGGGCTGCAGCGATGCAGGGTGAGCACTGCTATGTACTCACATCTCTCCTAATCGTCTACGCTGGCCAGCACGCAGCGTTTAAAGACGAAATCGGGCCATCCAGAGCTCGTCTCGACGCGAGAGCCGATTCGCGCAAAGGAGCTATAACTTTGCGGAGGCGTCGCCGGAGCCCGTCCGACAGCCCTCGAGGCCTAGGGGGAGCTATAGTCTCGTTTTCCTTTTGTTTGCTAAACCTGTTTTGTCTTAAAGTGCCCCTACTTGAAGAAGGTCTGGCCTCAAAGCGCCATACGCTAACGCGGCTAAGATGGCGGCGGTCACAGTCGACGGGACGGTCGTCGAAGAAGAGAAGGTCGACCTGGAGATTCCTCAGGAGAAGGTCGACGTCAAGAAGGCGGACGAGGCGGAGCCCGAGAGCGCCGGCGGCTGCGACGTCTGCTTGCCGCCGAACGGGCTCATCGGATGCGGCGCCTACGATTATAAATATCTCTGCCTGCCGTCGATGCCCTGGTCGCGCGGCGGCGTCGCGCCGCCCCAGTTCCTTGGGAAGGACGCCCGCTTACCGCTACTCCTCGCGCTCGTGATGGGCTTCCAGCACGCGCTGGCCATGGTCGCGGGCATCGCCACGTCCGGCGGCATGCTCATCGCTGGCGACACGTGCTTCCCGTGGCAGTACGACAGCGCCATGTGCGAGGCCCAGAATTACCTCGTCAGCGCCGCCTGGATCACGTCCGGCATCCTCACGATCATCCAGGTCTTCCGCGCAAAGATACGGGGCACGCCCTACTATTTGGGTACGGGCCTGCTCTCGGTCATGGGTACCTCTTTTACCTTCCTACCGATCGCGAGAGAGATGGTCGCCCGCTGTGTGGAAATCAAAATTTTACGGCGCGTTCAATCGTCACGTCGTCCTCCACGCCATCGACGCGACGCCTGCTCGATGGCGTGGCGATGCCGGTTCCTCGCCGCTCGACCGAGCCAGGACGGCCGCGTCATCGCCAAGAATTGTCGGGTACGCGCCGGCGACGTGCGAGGTCAACGGCTACACGTGGTGCGGACCCAGCGTTGCGTCGAGCTCCACGCCATCGATGCGACCCGCTCCGCTCGCAGGCCGTCGGACGCCAACGACTTCGACACGACGTGTGCCGCTGTGTCGGGCGTCTTCACGCCGGCCGTGACCGAGTCCGAGACGACGCGCACATGCGCGAACGACAACGGCCGCTGCTGCAACCACTACAACAAGCGCGAGGACTCGCACCGCACGACTCTGATCATCCTCCTCAAGACTCCGTATGCGATAGGCACGATCGCCGCGCTCTTCCTCCACCTGTTGCTGCCCGAGGACCGCGTCCTAGACGAGGAGAAGGAGCACTACCCGCGGGCCTTCTCGGACGGCGAGATCGCCTACGAGACCTGAGCGCCACGTTCCACGGTCATGCTGCACACACGTCCGACGAGTCCTGATGCTGCACACATTCCATCTGTTCCCACCAAACACCCATCACATAGGAATAACATGTATAGTCGATCAAGGTCTCCTTCTTTCTTCGCTTCCTCAGGAGTACAACGAACAAGTTATTTTACCCTCGCGAAAAGCTGCTCCAGGAGCGCCGCGTGGTCGACGGGCGCCGCATGGTTGAGCGGCAGGGCCGAGTCGCCGCGCGTCAGCGGCGAGATCCAGGCGCGGGGCGGCGGCGGGCCGGCGCGCGCGTCGGTCGCGAAGCCTTGGCGCTGCTTGTGCCGCGGGTTCTTCGTGCACCGCACGTAGAGCGTCTTGCCGCGGCGCACCATGTAGCAGTGCTCGCACAAGCGCTTGACGGCACTCTTGATCTTCATCGCACGCGTCGCCGGGCGCGAGTGGCAGCAAGAGTGCTACACCACCTGGTGCTGCCGGTGTACGGCGCCCGCGCACGAGCGAGTTGCTGCGGCGGTTTCTGTGCTTCGCAGGCGTGCTGCTGCGAAAGTCGCACTTCCACGGGTACCCTCGCTCTCCCTAGCTAACCAATGCCGCGATAATCTGCGTGAAGCTAAAGTCTGCGTGTAGCTAGCGGTCTGTAAGACACTAGCAATTTTAGCGCCCCGGCAGCCCGAGGCAACTGCGGGCCAGCCAAGCACCCAATTGAGCTGGTGGGCGCTGTAGCTCACGCAGGGTAGCCTCCGGGCAGCCTGCGCCCCCACTCGCACTCAGGCGGAAGGCCTGTGCGCCCACACAGAATCACTTGGGAGAGCTGCCCAGCAATGGACACGACCATGCGGTCGCAGTCGGCCGACGGCCCGCGAAAACTGCCCAGACTCGAACCCGCGGACGTGCTCACGGCCACCTTCCCGCACCTGAAGCGCTCCGCGGCGGTCGAAGCACTAGCGAACTCACCTCCGTCCTCGCCCGTCACCAAGGGCGAGAAGAAAGTTTTTAGACCGACAGCAACCGCAGCGGCAGCCTTGACGAACGAGACGGGCACGGACACGGTCAAGTTCTTCGCCAAGGCCGGTTCAAAACACCCTACAAAATTTGTCTGTTTAGTCGGCGAGGACGGCCTACGAAGGGAAGCGGCTGAAAGAGCAGCAATGTACGAGGCCATTGCCGCGAAGGCCGCGGAGTCACGTCTGTTCAAGGGCGAGAAGCCGTTACCTCCCAAGAAGCTGACACCTTTACCTGTTACTCAGAAAGACGTGAGAGATAGAGTAGTGCAGGACTTCCAGCCCTACAACCTGCGGAAGGTCAATTTGATCCAGTCCGAGGCCGCCGCCAAGAAACACCACAAAATTTATAGTATGACGGCGACCGCGTTGGTGCAACTCCAACCGGGACCCGGCCAAGCGTTAAAATTGCAAGATTGGGCCTGGGCCAAGTCCTGCTTTAAAGTACTTAGAGAGTCATTTAAGATCTTCCGGTACGCTCGCGAATTACGATTATTATATAGATGGAAGCTCTTTACCCGGAGAAGCATCCACGAACGACTGAAACAAAATTTCGAAAAGAAGTGTTTGTTAGCGCGCATGTCCTTCGTGGAGCCCATTTTGGAAATCATGGCGGCGGCGCGGGAAGCGCGGCAGGTGGAACTGTTGGATCTGACGGGTAAGCGAGCTCCATTGATAGACGCCCCACCACGATCACCATCACAAGACATCGAAGACCGGGATTTTGAACAAGAACCGGAGACGTATCGGGACAAGGACGCGGTCTTTGAACGAGGTGTCGACCGGCAGACCATGCACCTGTGCCCCGTCGCGCGCGCGCGGAAGAAAGCGCTTAGGTTAGAGGATGAGGTAAAGACCATGAAAGAAGCCCCGCCTCTACAAATATCGGACCCGTCCGACGGCCAGCCTTTAGTCGGTCCGTCCATGGCGTCGCCTACGAAATCGAGGGATGCGGTGGCGTCCGAGGCCTATGTGGCCCGAGCCTTGGAATTGGATGTCTTTGAACGCGCCCAGGAGCTCGCTCGAGACGACGGGACCGCTATTCTGGAGAGGTGTGTGCATCGCGCGGCGGACGCCGTCCAGAAAGCGCGGGACAACGCGCATACACTTGTGGAGCGCGATGATGCCATAAAAATTAAGGCTGAGGAACAACGGCTCCTAGACCAGGCGGGCGGCGTCGACGCTACCGACGGCCAGCAGTTCCGGAAGGACTTGTCGATGGCCGAGGAGCGGCAGATTGTTGATGAAAGAAAGGCACTTGTAAGAAGAGAACGCGAGGAGCGGGTGCTCGTTGGCACGTTGGCGGAACTCGCGGACTGCGTCTTGGTGGCTTCGTTATCTCAAGCTTGTTTAACAGCAACAAAAGCTTTCAGAGACCGTTTAGATATCGCGCGATCCACGAAGCAAGGTCTGTTCGAGGTGCACGTCTCGTTCACGACGACTAGTGTAGAGCCGCCACTACCGCCGGCGCGAGGATTGGCACAACCGACGTTGTTCCCTTCATTAGAATTATTAGCACCGGTCGACGAGGAGAAGAAACGTAAAGCGAAGGAGGAGCCGCTGCGGACGGAACTAGAATGGCGCGGCAAAGCAAACAACGTCACAGATTCACAAATTAGCGAGGCGAACGACGGCGCCGACATCCTGAAAGGCGTTTCTGATGTACAATCTGACCTAGAAGATGATCAAAAAGCAGCTATTCTATGTAGAGGTATGGGGGGTACAAAATACACGCCTGAACCTTCAGATGTGCAGCACGCGGCAGAACATGTCCTCCATCAAGCTATAGATGATGTTGACGCTTTATTAAGAATCACGGCGATGTGGCCCTTTTGTGACGACGTCGAAGCTTCAAAGGCGGGAGATGAAGAATGGCGCCGATCGCTCAAAGCGAACCACGCTGCTGACATTTGTCGGAATCGGTGGCTGCGCGCGGCCGAAGACATCCAGGAGGTCAAATCCCAAGAAGCGGAGGTGCGGAGCCAGATGAGCGCGGACTCGCCGACAGCCCCTTCGACGACGATGACCGACGTCACGCTGCCGCACCACGGCTTGGTCAAGGCCATCGTGCTTGCCGATAGTGGGTTTCAAGATGATTCTCGCGTCATCCTCAAGGAGATCCTGCAATCGTTTGCTGAATGTGACGAGTTTGTTATTTCATTGGATCCGGTGCGGTCGATCGTCGATACGATACCAGCTGTGGCGGCCCATACCCCATCGGAAGGTGCAATATTTGGTGAATCCTTACAACGGTACGGGAAGAACCCGAAGTGCTGGCGGTTGCTGGCCGTCGCGGCGTCCGTGGATGCGCGCGCGGTGTTCCGGGACGCGTCGCGCATGGAGCGGTGGCGTTTGGAATTATCTAAAATTGCGGCCAAGGGCTATTGTGGTGCGGTCGAGTGTAGCACAAGAGGTCTCCGGCGCGATCTCGCGACGCAAGCGCGCCTGAAAAGAGCAGCGGCTAGGGCATCGGCGAGACGTGTGTGTCGAGGCCACGCCGTCGCTGCATTAGCGGCGGCTCGAAGCTTCAGAAGTTTATTAGAGGACCAGCCCCATCCGTTGCGAGCGTACGCGAGGCACGCGGCCCACGTCACGTCCTGTCGAGCCTTTGGCCTGCCCGCGCTCGAGGTCCTCGAGAAAAGTGTGAGGCGGATCCACCAGGTCACGAGAAGGGCCTCACTCCTAGAAGACGGTTTTGATCTCGGCGTGCCCGGCGAGGACAAACCTATTAATAGGGAACGCAAAGCCGCGGCGCTCGAGCGGGTCCAGCACGTCCTCGGCGATGATGGTCATGACATCACCTTCGAGGCCGAGAAATGTCTGAGATTGCTCGACGAAGAATTGAACCTGAGACCGGGTGCCCAGAAGGCGCATGCTACTTGGTTAGTACAAAGACTGGAAAGTGCACATGACGAGGTCGACGAATTGGTGTCGAAGTGCCGGGGCCAGGCCCGAGCGGTAGCAAGAGCCTTGTCCGGACCGCGCTTCTGTGCCGCCGACGTCGAGAGGTACCAGCAGCCGATGCAGGTGCTGGACGACGTCGACGGCCAGGGGCGGAAGCTCAATGCAGCTGAGGACGGCAGAAAAAAGCTTCAACATCTAAGGAGGCTGTTAGATTTCTTAAAGCTGAAGGATGGTATTGTTCCGGAGCCGCTACCTCGAGGTGTGGACCGGGAAATTGCGGGCGACGCGAGGGCTGCTCGGGCCTTCATGGGACGAAGTCAACTGCTCTGGACCATGGTCGCGCGCTGGGCCCAGGTCTATGATACGTGGGTGTCCTCACCTTTGACAGCGTTTGACGGCACGGAGATGGATGCTGAATCAAGGCTGTTCGCGTCCGAGTCCCAAGATCTGGAAGCGAGGCTGTTCGAGCCCCCTAGCATAGACGAGGACTACTATTTAACGATAGAACGGCGGAGCGTCCCGGGCGACGTTACGCAAATCGGACGGCCCGACAAGAAGGCCGACGAGGCCTTCCACGCGCGCGGCGGCGGCGCGGCCCAGCGACTGGTGAGGGAAACGCGCCAGTTTAGGGAATTAGCCCCGGTCATTCTAGATCTGAAGAACCCGAATTTCAAGCAAAGGCATTGGTCTCGTGTGGCGAAGTTGTTAGTACCATCAGCACAAGTTCCCATCAAGATCAATCCGCACGAAACTTCATTGGGGGATTTGCTCGACATCGGCGTGGAGAAGCACGCCCAGCAGGTGTCGCAGATCGCCAGGGACGCGACGGCCGAAGCTCGCATAGAAGCGTCAGTGAAGAACATGGCCGACGCTTGGAGATCTGCGGAGGTTCCGGTCATTGCCATCCCTCAAGGGGATGATTGCGATACGGATGATGAGGATGAACATACCTACGAACTCGGGCCGTTAGATGAACTACACGCATTGTGTAGCGACCACCGGGCGGCGCTGCGGGCCGTAGCATTAGGTTCTCATGGTGAGTCGTTAGCACCATTGATCTCGGCGTGGAGAAGAAGACTCGATCGACTCGCGGAGGCCATGGGCGTCGCCGATAGTTTAGAGCGCAAGTTGAGGGTCCTGGGACCCACGCTGGCAGGCGAGAAAGACGGAGCTCTCAAACACGCCTACCACCGCTACCGAAGCGTCGATAAGCGGTGGCGATTGTTCTTAAAGTCGTTGTACGCGAAACCGCTACCGGAACGCTTTATTACGGACGAAGGTGAGAGATCGGACACCTCCAAAAAAAGGGTTGAGGAACACGTCTCCAAAGAAGATAGACTAGCCTTCGAGATCCCGGACGAGCCGTCAGATGCAAAACTAAACCGGTGGCGCGACGACGCCGTCATTCTGGATGACTTGCGGGATGAGCTCAAAACACATTTAGAAGAAAAACGAGAAGCGTTCCCTAGATTTTACTACTTGACGGATCTAGAGCTCGTCACGGCCTTAGGCAACTTACGTAATAGAGGCTCGGAAACGCTGAGGTATGTGGTCCTGGCCTTGCCGCAGTTGTTCGACGGCGTGCGGACCGTGGACCGAGCTGTCGAGAATGAAGATGACGACGCGTCGATCGGTTCCCTGGGGTCGCAGCCGCCACCCAAAGGTCGAAGGCCGCAACTCATCGGAAGTCTGGTGGACACGCACAAGGAGCGACTCGTATTATTGAAACCGGTTCGCGTCTGGCGCGGTGTGGAAGTGTGGTTGTCAAATCTAGAAAAAGAGATGCGCCACGCTCTCAGGGCGTCCTTCGCCGAAGCCAAGTCCTCCAAGCGAAGCAAGAAGGTGACGACCTGCGCCCAGGTCGCTTTGCTCGTTCAACGGGTCAAGTGGACGCGCGACGTTGAGTTCGCCATCGACGCGTCCCTGAAAAGAAATGACCTCAGCGCCTGGGACGACCTGGCTGCTACGTACAAGCAGGACGCCAAGGAGAAGGCTGAGATATTACGCAGTCCGCATGTGGCCGACGACGTCTCGAGGGCTGCGCGATCGAAGAACGAAGTTTTGTTACTCGTCGCGCTGCAGCACAGAGAGTGCATCACGTCCCTGAAAGAATACGCTCAACATATCAAGAGTGATCAAGACTGGTGCTGGCAATCATTGTTAAGGTTCTACGCGACTGATAAAAAGAAGAAGAAGAAGGCTGATGATGAAGACGAGGACGACCCTCTGACGTTGGATGCACATGCCAAGCAAACGGACTTCATCACGCCGATCAATTTGGAGTACGTCGGTTCTTGGCGACGGACCGTGTGGACGCCGCTCGCCGGGAGATGTGTCCTAGGCTTGACGGCCGCATTAAAAGCAATTAGGGGAGCGTGCGTCGTGGGCGGCCACGGCTGCGGGAAGCGGGAACTCGTGGCTAATTTAGCCACGGAGCTGTGGGCTAGATGTGTGGTGAGAGAACCTTCCCATTTCGGCGTGGCGTGCGACGGGGAAAGTCTCGCGCGGGCGGTAGGCCACCTCTTCGCCGGGACAGCCGCGACGGGCGCCTGGTTCGTCCTCGCTCTTGGTAGTTTGCAGCACCGGCCCGGTGGTTCTGACCTTGTTAGATCTTTACTGAAAGCTGTGGCAGCAAATCTCGAAGTGTTCGCAGGGGCGGTAGCGAAGAAAGCCGAGACCGTGTCGTTCGCCGGACGGGCCGTGCCGTTGCCTTCGATCAAGTTAAGGCCCGGACAACTAGCGCCTTTGCCGCCGTTAGTTTGCGTCACACTAGGAGACGGCGAGGCGTCGCGGGCCCTGGACCACGGGCTCGCGCTGTCCTTGCGACCCGTTCGATTAGCCTCACCGGACATTTCGAGAGTTGTTTGTGGTGGCTTGATCGCGCGGGGCTTCCACACTTCTGAAGCTTTACAAGCGGGCTCAGATATCTCAGTAGCATTACAATTATGTCTAGATGCGGAGCTCGGAGAAAAGCCGGAAGACGGCCACCCGCGGCGGCACCATCTGCTGGCGCGGTGGGGCATGCGGAGCGCGTTGATGGTCGTGCGGGAGGCGGAGCGGTTACGGGAAACGGGCGAAGAGGAGCGCGTCTGCATTTGCCGAGCGGCTCGTAGACTATTACCGCGGGCGTTACGCGGATCTACTGATGACGAGACAGCCACCTTAGCTATTGTAGATAGTGTCATGGGTTCAAGTGATGACCGCGACGACGACGACGGCGACGCTACTTCCCAAACCTACTCCTTCATCGAAAAGGCCTTTATGGAAGCGTGCGGCGGCCGCCCTTCATTTTTACAGTCGCAGTGCGCCGCTCGGTTGCTAGCCGCGACGCAGGTCGGCATGGGCGTCGCGCTCGTCGGGCCGGCCGGCTGCGGCAAATCTCTATGTATCCACGCGGCGGCGAACGCGGACGCGACGAAGACTGTGGTAGCTTCGGTCGCGCCGGGGGCTTTACCGCTGGAGGACTGCTTCGGGACCGCCAGTGGTTCGCAAGGCTGCGTGCTTTCTCGATTGGTGAAGCTCGCCGAGCGGCGGCGGCGGAAAGTGGGCGGCGACGCCTGGATCGTCTGCGACGGGCCCCTCGAGGCGTGCTGGACGGAGGCGCTCGCCGCATCGATTAGTAGTCTGACGGCCAAGGCCGTGGCGGCGGAGTTGGCTGGTTCCAGTAAAGTTGCGGTGCGGATATTGATCGAGACGGACGCGTTGGGCCACGCGTCGCCGGCGACGGTGGGCCGCCTGGGCGTCGTTTGTTTGCCGTCGTTTCGGGAAGATGCGAATCAGGCGATCGAGCGGGCGCGCGCGTTCTGTTCCCGTAATTTACGAGGAACGATGAAGGACGCGGTCGATGCCTGCCTGCAACAATATTGTCCCCTCAATGCCGCACTCGCGGTCGCGTCGAAGGTCGACGCCTGGTTGGATAGAGGCGGCGCGTACCCCTTTTCAGACACGGCGACCAGCTCTCCTTCCGAAGATGACATGAGGCGCACGCAGGGTTTTGCTACACTGGTCTGCGCCTTACTCGAAAAGGACGTCGATTCCACTGATCTCGTAGCAGTGCGCGTCGCCGTCGCCTGGGCCCTCGCCTGGGGCGTGTTGGGACGAGCTCTGGCTTGCGGCGAGACCGACGACGTCCAAGAGCCCATCCACAAAGACTGTAGCGCGTGGTTACATGAACATGTCAATGCGGGCGACGACAAGCGCATCGAGGAGGCCTGTGCCGGCCCGGCGCCGCGGCCGGACCTCCAGATGTTCGCTCCCTGGTCGGCTCTAGCCGACCTCAGGAGAGAGGCGGCCGAGGCGAAGCGGCTGAAGGCGACGCACGTAGTCTCATCATACGTGGTCGCGCCGACGCCGCGTCTAGAACGGGCCGTGTTTGTGGGAAGGTGTTTTCTGCGAGGCATGCGCGGCGGCGTCTGTTGCATCGAAGGCGTTGCTGGCACTGGAAGGACCACCATAACGGAGGCGCTCTGTTCTAGAGAGAGGCACAACGTCAAGAAAGTGCACTGCCACGCCACGACAACGTCGACCGGGTCATTATTAAAAAGGATGCTGGCCCAGTTCACTCAAATAAGGAAGCAGCCCTACGCGGATGAAGATGACGATGGGTCATTGGAACGGGACGCTATCATTGGTCCCCAACAACGGCAGAAACTTCTGTTGGTGGTTGATGATTGTTCCTTACCTCAACAAACGTCGGAGAGCGACTCCATCACCAGAGAACGGCACGGCGGTTTAGATGAGACCTTACGGGCCTTGCTGGACCGGGGCGCGTGGCACGATAATATGAAAGACGAGCCGGCGGCGGCCGACGCGTCGCTATCCGGTGGTTTAGTGCCTCCTGTGTTACGTCATGTCAGTGATGTATTGGCATTGGTGGTAGCCAGGCCGAACGAGCTCAGTGCCCGACTGAGGCGCCATTTGCCCTCCATACCACTCATGCGGCCGGGGACCCAAGAATTAGCCACGGTCTTCACGGATTGCATACGCGCGGCGCATCCTGATTTTGAGAATAAGTCAGGCGACCTGGCCAAAGCATCTCTAGCGTGCGCGAGCGTCTACAAACGCTTGTCCGAGGACCCCGACGCGCCATCAAGCTTGCCTCCGGCCTTATGTCTCGCGGCTCGCATCGCACGAGGAGCTGTTTATCTAGAACCGAACCAAACCACTCTCAAATTGCGAAGAGGTTTGGCCCATGAGCTCCAACGAGAGCTGAGAGATGGATTACCCTTCGCGATGCGCGACGATTATGATGAGGCTGTGAAACTAGAAGGCTTGCTCGCGAAGGAAGACAGGATTGTGGTCAATAACAATGGTTGGTCCTACGCGGACCGCGCCGACGGCCTGCCAAAATTAGAGTCAAGGTTAGCCCAGAAGAAGCTCGAGGCGGCCATGACCGACGACGCGAGAGCCTCGATGACGAAGAAGGGCATCTCGCACGCGCGGCACGCGCACGCCGCGGATGTTTTTGACGACGACGAGGACGAGCACGGCCCGCCGTCCATTGAACGCTTCGCGGCGCACTACCAGCGCAACTTTGACGATGCTCGCGAAGTTAAAGGTTTACCTGCTTCTCCGCTAGCTCCTTTGGAGAAGGGCACGGGCCACGCCGTGCACATCACCCGAGCGTGCCGGGCTTTGGCGCGGGAAGGCGTGCCCCTGGTGCAGGCCGGGGTTCGCGGGGTTGGTCGACGTTCTGTTGCTGATGTGGCTTGCCATATTGTTGGAGTGGAGGAGATTGTGCACGCCTCGCCGCCGCCGGTGCCGCATCACGTCGACGCGCGGCACCGCTCATCAGTAAGGGAGGGCTGCGGCCAGGTGGCCCCCCACGCCATGCACGAGGACGAGGACGAGGACTTCAAGGACCCGGACCAGATCTGGAACGATTTGCTAAGGGAGGCTATCTTAGATGCTGGTCGAAATAGGAAAATATGCATCATTCTCAGTGACGGCCAGTGGGCCCACTCCGCCATCACCGCGCGGCGACTAGACGATGTCCTCTCAGCGCTGCAGACGGGCACGGTCGCGAACCCGTTGGTCGTGTGGCCAGAAGATGAGGCAAAAATTGTGAGTGATTACTTGAATTCGAAGCAGGAGGACAAGGATGATCATGGAGGCGACACGACGACGGCGGCCTTGACAGCGTTCCGGGACCGCGTCAAGCGATCTCTGAGAGTTGTGGTCAACGTCGCGCCGGACGACGCGTTCGGGCGCGGCGCGGCTCATGATGCCGCCACGCAAGCCTTGAAACGACTGCTGCCTCATGCTACACTGAATTTGTATCATAAAATAGAGGGTGAGAAAGCATTGGTAAGTCTCGCGGAACGATGCCTGGGTTGTGGTAGGGAATGGAGATTAGCAGCACCGGAATCGGAGCCGCTCGTGGCCTGGCTGGTGCGGCACGGCGACGACCCGCGCTACGCGTTGCGGGACGACGCGGATCCTGATTTAGCCCCTTCGTTAGAAGGCTACGCCCAGCGGTGCGCCAATGAATTGCGAACTCATCTTTCTTCCCTAAGGTGTGTGAGAGCCTTTGCGCGCAAGGACGGGTTCAAGGTCCGACGCATACAAAGGCACTGGAGGAGAGCCAAGGACCACTCCTTCCGCCACCTGAACCTCATGGGCAAACTTACGGAGATGCGGAAAGCCGCGGACCTTGTAAGAATGCGCGGCGCCGCCTCGCAGCGAAGCGAAGCGGCTTTGGTGTGTGTCAAGACGTTTTTGGCGCGGCAGGAGGCGCCGAACGTGCCTCCACCCTCGTTAATTGCTCTTAGATCGCAACTCGCTTTAACTGCTAGGATCGCCATGATCCGCGGAACACGGCTGCGAGCTGTGGAGAATAGAGTCGCCACGGCTCTGGACAAACTCAAACAAAGCCGGATCCAGGCCGAATACTTGAGGCTCGAGAGCGTGGCATCGCAAGCCATTGCCGACGCTCGGTACGAGGAATCGCAAGTGATGCAGGTCTTACTAAATAAGTGCGCCGATGGGGTGGATGACGCCCTGGCGAAGATGAATCGACAAGAATCTATCAAGAAGCGGACTTTAGACGCGCGCCAGCGCATGTTACGGGCCCACATGAAGACGCTCGGTACCGCGACGTTAGAACAGCTCGAGACGTCGACCGCTCAAATCATAAAACACGCGCCCTGCGACCCGACGGTGAATGGGGGCGAGATGCCCCACGCCAAGGCCATCCAGCGCTGTTTGGAAGCTCTCTCGGCGTTTCTGCTGGACGAGGAACCTAGGGCCCAAAAGGGCTGGGACTCGTTTACGTCGACCACGTTCCCAGCAACCATGCGGAGCTGGTTCAACCAGGCGTGCAAGGCCGCCGCGGGCCAGTTCGACGCTGGTGTTACCAAAAGACTAAAAGCGTGGAAGAAGGGTATCGGGTACGCTGAAAGAATCATGAACGACCCCGCGTTGGCCCCGTCACAAATCAGAAAAATGTCGACGGCGGGCCACCAGGTCGGCATCCCCGTCAGCGTGTTTGTCAGGGCGGGCTGCGCGTTCTTTCGAGCCGCTTCTTCTCCACCTTCGCTCGCGGCGTGGGCGACGGCGTGCGACGCGTGCAAGGCTGATGATGATGCCCAGCATGATTTAGATGTTTGTAGGGACGGTCATCATACGTCAGAAACAGCTCGAGACGCCGCGCAGTACTTATTAGATGAATCTAGGCGAGTGTCGTCAGAATGCTCGACGCACGCCACAGATTTAGTCAACAGGCACACGGCCGCTTTAGCGCGCTTCGGCGAATTGGAGTCCACAAGATGGCGCTGGGACGGGCGCAACGCCTGGCTCGCGGCGCACCACGCCCACCTGAACCACGAGGCCGCTTGTGCGGCCGCGGTCGCGTCGTTCGCGGGGGGGCTGCCTTCAGCGGAAAATGCGCGGAAGAATTTTGTCGATGAGGTCCGAAAGCTGTGTGCTGTCTTCCCGTCGTCGCTGGAAGTCCACGCCTCGCTCCACGTCCAAGTGCCGCGGAGCTCCATGAAGGCCCTTGCACCCTTGTCGGACGACGACGTCTGCGACATCGGGGGGCAGGGCGAGGGCGGGTCCGCTTTTAGGAGATGGGACAACCAAGGTTTATTACCAGGAGGCATCGAGGGGGCCGTGGCCTTTGGCGCCGCCGCCGTCGAGGCTGAAAGGAGCAGAGTGGTCGTCATGTGCGATTCCTTGGGAGACGGGGCGCGGTGGCTCTGTGCATCGTATTGTCGGGCCCGACCGAAACCTGGTCAGAGGTCCCTCTGCCGCGTCTTCGTGGATCGAGGGGGAGGTGCCTCGGTTATACCGTGCCATGCGACGGGCGAACAGTTGAGACGTCCGGTGTCGCCGACAAGAGCTGCAGCTCGCAAAGCGGAGGAAGCCCGAGAAACGGCGCCTCCCTTAGTATTGGCGCTGCGCGAGGCTGTGAAAGGCGACCCCGATGTTATTTTAGTAGACCTGCCGGACGCGTGTTTACAAAAGGGTTTGTTGAGAGAGCTCCTGGAGCCCCTCGAACCTCTACTAAGGGCGCGGCACGATTCGGTACGAGTGGCGACGGCGCGCGCGCCGCTGGCGCGTTGTTTGCGCATGGTCTACGGCCCCGCGTCCTCCGCGCCGGAGCCCGTCGCGCCGACGGGCGGGCCGCGCTTAGTTTTTAGAATTGCGGCCCCGGCCGGCGCCGTGCAGTCTGCATTGGGGACGCCGGCGAACGACTGTCGACATGCGCTCTCATTGGTCGACTTCGCGCCGGAGCTTGAAGAAGCGGCTCAGCGCCTCGCGGCCTTTGGGTTGATCGGGGTGGATGACGGGCCGTTCGTGGGCGCCTACGATAAAGCTGCGGAATTCAGAGATAAGGCCTTCCTGGCCGCTTTGGCTGCGAGAGATGATGATGATGACGTCCTCGACATCGCGATCGACATGGACCCCAAGGCTTTATGTGCGGCCGCTCCGAAGCCTCCCAAGGGCAAGTCGGCGTCGTCGGCGCAATTTAAGTTGCAAGCCAAACAGAACGCGCCGAAGATCGTCGCCGCGGCGCGGCGCCGGAGCGGCGTTGAAAGAAGGGCGGTCCAGGCCGACGAGAAGTTCCAGAAAGCTAGGTTGCACGTCGAGGAGGGTGAAAAGGCGCTCTTACCGCTCGCTAGAACGTACGCGCAGGTCGTCGCGGCCTGCGACGGCGTCTGCGGGCCCGGGGCCTACAACGCCGCGGCGCAGCGCGCGCGGCGCGCGACGGCGCCCTTCGCCGACCACCTTCTCAGATTCGCGGCCGTGGCCAAGTTCTTGGAGACGGACGACGCGACCTGGTCGGAGACGGACGCCGCGGAGGCACGCCGCGCGGCGTTCGACCTCGAGCGGCCGCGGTTGCTGGCGGCGGACGTCGCGCCCGTGGCGCTTGCTTTGGCGCTGCGGGCGGCCGATGATAGTGACACGAAGCGCAAGCTTCTGGATCAAACGTTGGATGTACAGGCGGTCGTCGACCGCTACCGGTCGCGCTCGAAAGATTCGCTGACGGTGCTGGCGTGGCTCGACGGTGAAGTGGTTGCCGAGGCGCCCGCGCCGGCCGCGTGCGCGCCCGCCTGCGCGCCGGCGTGCGCGCCGGCGCCCGCGCCGGCCTCGCTCGTCACGGAGGCGCCGGCGCCGGCGCGCGACCCCTGGCCCGACGCGGAGACGCGAAAGCGCCTCGCGACGACCGAGGCGGCGCTGCCCGAGCTGCGCGGGCTCTGCGAGACCATCCACGAGAATGAAGAAAAATGGCGATCCGAGACGCCGGAAGAGTATCTGGATACGGTCCCGGGCAACGCCGTGGCGAAGCTCCTCGTGCTCCGGTGCCTCCGGCCCGACCGCTTCGTCGCGGGCTGCAAGCTCCACGCGAAGCGTTGTTTAGGCGACGACGGCGCGCCGCACGTCGCCGTGCCGACGCCCGCGTCGCAGTGGCCCCCGTCGCCGAGCGAGGAGGCGGACCCGGGCACGGCCGCGGCCGTCGCGCTGCGGGTCGCGGGGGCCTGCAGGGCGGCGGCCTGCGACCGCCCCGTCCTCATCCTGCGGACGGCGGCCTGCGAGGACGACGCCGTGGCGCTGCGGCCGGCGATCGCCGCCGCGGCGCGGCTGTGGGCCGCGCCCGAGGGGCCGCCGAACGTCGTCGAGCTGTCGCTGGGCTCGGCGTTCCGGTGCGACGCCGCCGCGACGAAGCTGGCCGAGAGCCGCGTGACGGGGTCCTGGATTTTACTAAGGCACGCGCAGCTCGCCGAGGACTGGCTGCCTTCCTTACTCGCGCAGTACGACCAGCTCGACGCCCAGGTGCTCGACCGCGCCGCGCGGTTCCGGGAGCAGGTCCAGGAATTCCTGGACGAGGGCAAGGGCGAGAAGCAGGCCGTCGCCCTGGCGACGGCGGCGGGGCCGCGCGAGGGCGTGCTGAGCGGGGGCATTACGTATGATGCGCCGGCGAAGGCGCCCCACGCGCGGCACCGGCTCATCCTGGAGATGGTCGTGCCGCCCGGTTATTCTACGGAGACGTGTCGCGCGCCGCGCGACCTCGCGAAGCGTTGTATTTGTGTCGCGACGGCGCCGCCCGCGTCGCTGCGGCAGCGACTGGTCTGGGGCGTTGCGGATGGAGGCGGCGCGCTGTCCTCGACGAAACTGTACCAGCGGTTATCGGATGAGCAGCAGCGCATGGGCTACGCCCAGGTCTTGCTGCACGCTTTGATAAGAACGCGGCGCGACTTTGGCGGCCGCGGGTTCAGCCATCGCGTGACGCCGGGGCAGGCGGCCTGGTGCGCGTGGGCTGCTTTAGCTGTGCGGCAGGCGCCGGGCGCGTCGTGCAATGCGTTAGGCGCCAAGGCCCACACGAAGGTGGACACGGAGGGCGGCCAGGACGCCTGGGGCCGGACCTTCGACGCGACGCGGGGCGAACGGCGCGGCGGCGGCAGGAAGGACGGCGACGAGCCCTGCTGGTCGCTCGGCGTCGGCGACCGGTTCCCTGCCACAAAAGACGCGCGCGCGCAATTGGCGCTGGGTGATATCAATGCGGCCTATGCGAACATCGACCACGCGCGCCTGAGCCGCGCCGAGCGCTGCGACTCCGCGGTGTCGGCCGCGCTCGGGCGTATTGCGTTAAAGTGCTCCGACGCGGCCGCTGCGTATCAAGTGCCCGACTGGGAGAAAGCACCAGATGCGCGCGGCCAGAAGAGCTGGGACGGCGTGCTGCAGTGGATCCGGTCCCTCGACGATCGAATAGATGCGCAGCTCGTGGGCTTCGGTGAAAGCGAGGCCCGGGCGGTAAATGAGTGCGAGGAACGCGCCGTGGCCGCAAGCGCCGCGCGGGCGGCGGCGACGCGCGGCGCCGTGAAGCGGTGGCGGCGCGTCCGCGCGGCCTTCGCCATCGGGCAAGACGCCAAGATGTCCGCGGCGATGGCGGCGGGGACCGTGGCCGCCGTGGCGCGCGCGTGCCGGGGCGATCCAAGCGATACGGCCGAACCCGTGGACGAGGCGTGGGCCGCGGCGCGCCGGCGCGAGCGGACGTGCTTCGACGACCTGCTGGACCTCGTGTCGCGGACGCTCGCCGACCGCGACGTGCGAGCGGCATTAGAAGTAGGGGAAACCCCAAAAGCGTGGGCCCGCGCGACGCGCCACGCCTCGGATGTTAGGGGAGACGCTTACTCGCGGCTCGACGGCGACGAACGGAGCGCGGCGGAGGCGGTCCCGAAGCTCAACGACTGGCTCGGCCACCTGCGCAAGGTCCGGGCCCAGTTCCGGGCCTGGCCCCGCGGCGGGCCGCCCGAGGTCGCGTGGGCGCCGGGCCTCTTCCGGCCGACCGCGTTCTTCGCCCAGATCCGGGGGCATAGCTCGGTCCTGGTCGCGTCGTCGGGGGCGGGCGGTGTCCGTGTCAGTGGTTTGGAGTTGAGCGGCGGCGAGTTCGACAATGACATGATGACTCTACGCGACGGCGCGCCCCAACCAGTCACGCTCTGGGTCCGCGGAGGCGACCAGGAAGACGGCTACGACCTTCCGCTGTATACGGCGGCAACACGCGGCGAGCTCTGCGCGACGCTCCGCGTCCGGACGGCCTGTCCCGACGACCTGGCGCTGCGGGGGTGTGCGCTCGTCGTTTCTCTCTAACTTGAATGTGTAGTCTTATTCTAAGAGTCGCTCAAAAGAAAAAAGTATAAAACTCGCGCGATAAAAATAAGTAATTATTCCGGGGCTGCCCCATCTAGCTCTATCGTCTGCTGCCACCTGGGTGGTGGCCCAGCTGCGATGGCCGAACGGGAGACCGAGGTGATGGCCGAGGGCGTGGTCGTCGCGTCTAGTCCTGTCCACCTCCCGTGTTTTGCGCAAATTCGCACCCCGAGATCTCATTTCCTAGTATTCAGTATTCAGCTTTAGCGTAAGCGTTTCTTACTAGCTCCTCCCGAACGTCGACAGCGACGACACGCCGAGCCGGAGCCGCTCGGACAGGTCGTTGGACGACGCCGCGGCCGGCGGCGGGCTCTGCGATCGGACCTGCTCCTCGGCCGCAGATCTAGCAGTCGCCGCGTCGGCCCCAAACGTCTCGAGCGTGAACGCGATCTCGGCGCGCTTCATGCCTTTCACAGCGCACACGCGCGCCAGGTCTTTCTCGGAGCCGTCAGGCCACATAATCTTGAAGCGCTCCACCAACGCGTCCGTCGGCGTGCCCACGAGTTTTAGTAAAGTTTCGACCTTGGCGCTCTCTGATAGTATAAATTTGTTGTACGCGGCCGGCGCCGGAGGTGATGACTCGTCTCCCATGGTTGGCAGTGCCAACAGAGCGGGCTTCAGGGAATGCAGATCCAACAATAACTGATGCGTGCCCATCTCGTTGATGCGTTTTTGGGTTCTTATGAGATCATAATATTTCGCGAAAAACGCGGAAGCAAACTTGTCGCAAAAGTTGCGGAAGTATAGAGGAGACAGCAACGCCCTAACCGCGGGCGCCACCCGCTTGATCGCCTTCACGACGTCGCCCACGTACACGCTTTCTTCGTCGATCGTGTCGAGGACGCCCCATTTTGCGGTCTTAGCTTTGCGCAAGGCAGGCGCGATCGCGGTCTCCAACGCCCCGACCACTTTCGTGACCGCTCTGGCAACCACATCATGGAACGCGTCCTCCACTTGAGTGAGATCGACCCTTTCTCGGTACTGGTCGTCGATCTTACCTCGCACGATCTCGGCCAGCTGCCCCGCGGTCTCGGCGCAGTATTCCGCCGTGTTCAAACAGTAGCAGGCCGCCTCCGCATCATTAATCGCGAGGTCCTCGCCATCCGACTCGTTCTGCTCGGTTTGATGCCGCTTCATGGCATCTAACAAAACGCGCGCCCCTCGCGACGAGGACTTTTGTTGTTGCGGCGCGTCCACAACATCTAGCAAACCCCCAAGCCGCGCCGCATAACTCTTCAAACACTCACCAAAGGCTCGGTGGAGTTTAAAGAAGGTCTGGCCCGTCGTTAACGCGGTACACCGCCTCACGCTCGTCTTGATATAAGCAAACACATGCACGGAAGAAGCCAGCACCGGCAGAGCCCCGTCCCGGTCCACGGCGTCCTCGGACACGGTCCGTTGGAGCACATCCTCCAAATTCTGCTTCTCCAATGAAATATAACCGTCCATGAACGGGTCAAAAACACTACTCAGTGCACCTAAGATTTTTGTTCTCGCGAGCCCGTCTTCTTCCTCTTTGGCTCGCTTGTCCTCCTGCACCCGTTGTAACTGCGCATCGGTCAGGTGGTCCTCGTTGATTTCACTCTCCTCAGAAGGAGGCTCCCTTCTCAGTGCGGCTTCGTCATCTTCCACCGACTGCTGGGCCTCCTTCTCGAAGACCAAGGCTTTCTGGAGAGCTGTGAGCACGGGCGCGACGCCCTCGTTCTCTCCGGATGATAGGACATCGAGGAGCATTTCTCGTGATCTTGCTGCAAACGCTAATACTAATCGTTTCTCGACGCGCCATTTCGCGGGTAGTTTGACGGCGTAGGTCTCCCGGTACTTCTTGAGCACTCGCCGGATCCAGGCGAAGCGCCGATCCACATTTTCTAGTGTAGAATCTTCACCACCCTTCGGGAACAGTTTTCGATAGGGCTGCAATTGCCTCGCCACAAAGGCCGAGACCTGCCTTTCTCGAGCCGCAGGACCCAGAGCATCGACAACGAGACAGCAGTCCCGCAAGCCCCCATACGCATCAAAACCATCAATGGTGCTATTCTCGGACAATATCGAGGCCTTCTCAAAGGCCCCGAAGACCTCTTGTTTTAACCTAGAACGCACCTGTTCCACGTCTTGCGACAAGGACGCCACCCGTGGCACGTTCCCGAAGGGCGCAAAATAAGTTTCCAAGTGGCCGATGGCATCTAACAGGTTGGCCGCCTCGCCGTACCTCTTTTGTGCTACCGCGTCTTTGAGTTGCGCGGACGCCGCATGAAGCATGTGGAGCCGTTTTAAAGCTGTTATCGTTCTCTGTAGATTCCGTTTCGCGCGATCTAGATCTTTTATATCTGCACAAATTTCCCTGACCAAGTTCTCGCTCTCCGAGGCCTTGGTCTTGATGGACGCGACCCGTGTGCAAAGTTCGGCCATGGCCTCGCGCGCCGTCGCGATGTCCTTCGTCGCTCGTGCGCCCGCTTCGGCCTGGGCGTGGACCGCTTTACTAATCTCCAGATCTAGTTGTGATACTTGTTCCGCGGCGTCCTCGATGCGTGGTTCGAGCGACGGCAAGGACCGCTCGTTCGGAAACAACACGTTTAGATACGCGACCGGGTCAAAATCAGTGGCATCTAGTGGATCTTCGCTCGGCAGCACGTCCGCCAAATTCTGTTGCTGCTGGTCGGACATCGAGGGCAGCTTGCGCGGCGGGTCCGTCGCGGGGGCGGCCATGTTATGTTGTTTCTTCTACTATGTGCTGCCGCTGGTCTGCCGCGAGGTTGGCTTCTGTTGTAGCGCTCGTCTGCTGGTCGCGCACGGGTGCGTCGCGTCGCGCCAGGCGGTGGTCCAGCCGAGGTGAGGGTTACGAGCTGGCAGCTTGCACGGTTTGAGCGCGGTGTCAGCTGGCGATCTGTAGAGCAATAGAAATCGCATTCAGAGCCTATGAAACGGCAGGCGCGCGGAGGCCGCGAGCGCGACCTGGACCAAAATTGCGCTAGCGGCCTGTAAGACACTAGCAATCAGGCGGGTTTTGAGCGTTTTTACGCGGTCAAGCGCTGACGCGCGGTCCCCCCGAGGCGAGGCTCCTCCGACGAGTCCTACTCCACCCGCCACGCCGTCGCCGCGGCGCACTGGAATCGACATCGTAGCAACTTAGCTCCCCCGCGTCGGCTCCCACGGCCGCTGCGGGATCTGCGCGCGCGCCCGATCTCTCAACACGCAGAGCATCTCGCGCTTGTATTTTTCTTGGGACGGCCGCTTGCTCAGACACGACCAGGGCCCCTCGCCGAGCTCCCTATCTTTGTCATCTTCCCTAATGAGCGCGACGTTCTGTGTGAGTTCCGGCGTGTTGTCGCCGATGTCGCAGATCTTGTACGCGCGCGTGCAGAGCATGCGGTTGATGCGCGTCGCGACGTCGCTATTCCTTAAACCTTTGTCCTTCTGGAACATCGTGGGTGGCGCCACGGCCGGCGAGACCTTGGCCGTCGTCCTTCTAGAGCGTTTTGTCGAGGTCAGCGACTTGCGCGAAGCTGTTTGAGAACCGCCGAAGCCCACTCTAAGAGGCTTCCTCGCAACTAAGGGATACATGACGCGCATCTTTTTAATGCGGTCCTCGCGAAAGGCCAACACGCGCTGCTGCATCTCGTGGAAGCGCATGGTCCCGTCCGGCGACGTCTCCACCCCTTCAAAGATGTCCCTGACCTCATCTTTTGACAACTGCGGCATGAGGCCCTTGCCCCGCTTCGACTTCATACGCGCGTCAGCTTGACTTATCAATTCGTTCTGCTGCTCCTCACTCAACGTGCATAGGGCCCTCCCTTCTGAGACGTAAACCTGCAGGCAGTCCTCCCTTTCAAACTGGTGGCACATCGCGTCTAATTCCCACCTCCCCAAAACATGCTGGCCCTTCGGGCCACTTCGTAACTGCTGCTGTCGGTCTAACGGTCCATAGAACCCAAATGCGTACAATCTTCCAGTGGACAGCGGGTGGTAGAGGTCCGCCGGGAAGACGAAGCTGATGAGGTCGTCGATCGACACTAAACTCTCTGGATTTTCACCCTCGAAGCCCGTTAACGCGAACCTTGTGCGCTGGGGCTCCGGCTCCTGGTCTAGGTCCGGCGCGGCCTCGGCGGTCTCGGGCCGGCTGCCCTGGGCTGAGCCCTGGGCTGATTCCTGGGCCGTCGCGGGCCGGCTGCCTTCCTGGCTGCCCTGGGCCGTCGCGGGCCGGCTGGGGTCGGCCTCCTCCGGTGCCGCTTCCGCGTCGGCCATGGCTCTTCGTGCTCCTTTGCGGCTGCCCTTCGCGGCGCTGCGAGTTGCGAGCGGCTGTACGTGAGGCTAGTGGAGTCGGTCTGGGCGTCGAATAAACGGCCTGAACTGGCTCAGGGAAGTGTTCCTTGGTCCTAGACGTGCGGGTTTCGCTAGCGGAGTGAGACACTAGCGTTTCCCGACTCGTTTGCTCCGGCGGGTCGTTTGAACCGCTACAGCAGAAGCGGTGAAGACTGATCAGTGATATACAAAGCCAGGCAGTGCGCGCATCTTTGAAAAACGCGAATTGCAGCGAAACTCCGCTGAACGGCCGCAAAAGTGAGTTGCCACACACACTGACTTGCTCGCAGCACTGATAGCTCCGTTACTGATTCCCCGTCACGCGCTGGAAACCGTGAACCATGCTCGACCCACTGCTGCGCTACGCTATAGCGGCAGCCATCGCGGCGACGGCCGGCCGCGGCCTCGTGCGGCGCGGCCAGCACGCGGCGTTGTTTCCGGCACCGGCGGGCCTGCTCGACGCGGCTCTGGACCACGGCGATTCAAAGTTCGGACGGACGAGCCGCACGGAGGTCCTCGGCTCGCTCGCGGCACGCATCGACGAAAACGGGCGCACGACCGCGGACGAGACGGCCTACGCCGATGCGGCGCTGCGGCTGGCGCGCGACGCAGAATTACTCTTCGCCGCGCGGCGGCTGCGGGCGGCGCGGCGCCGCGGCGCGCGAGCCAAGCCCAACGCCTTATCAGAGGATCTGGCGGAACCGCTGGCGTCCATCGGCGCGGCGGAGAAGGTGCTCAGCGCGCGGCCGCTCGATGAAGACTGGCAGGCGCGGAACTGGGCGCGCGAGGCTCGTGCTCTCGCGGCGGACATTTTGGGGGTCGACGAGACTACTCCTGTGAAGCTCGTCGCAGCGGCGCGCCAGCGGTTCCAGGAGGTCGCGGGCGACGCCGACGCGACGTACCTCCGCTATCAGGGCCGGCGCAAGGCCGCGGTGCGGGTGGTTTGTTGCGTCGCCGCGGCGCGCGGCGGCCTCGCGCTGCGCCGCTTCGCCCGGAGCCAGGGCGGCGTGCGCGCGGTCGCGGGGCGCGTCGCCGTGACGACCAAAGAGATTATTGAAAGACGCCTGATCGTGCCGGCCGTCGAGGTCCTTGCCGATCTACTGTCTCCCTCGAAAGAGCACCTGATGGCCGACCCTCAAAGCCTCCGTCAGGCCGAAGCGACGCTCGAGGCGATGCTGACGGACTGGCTCCGGGACCGGGAGTCTACCTTGTCATCTGACGAGATCGCCGCGCTCGCCAAAAAAGGGGACCTCACGTCCGTCGGCGAGACTTTGGCCGCGGAGACGCGCAAGCCTCTGACGGGATTAATCAGCGGTGCTGACACGGTGTCCCTACATAACCCTCACGCCGTCGCCGCGACCCGTCGACTCGCCTCCGCAGGCAACATCGTCCGCGCGCTCCTGATCCAGTTGCAAGCGTCGGCGCGCGACGCGCAAGTGGCCTTGGCGGCGGTCGACGACTTATTGGCTGCCCAGACGGTGACGATCCGCGCCCTCGCGCTCGTGCCCGCGCTACTACTCCTGGTGCTGCTTACCAAGGGCGTCAGGATCCTGTTCCTGGCGCTGTTCTCCCGGTCGGTCAAGCGCACGGACGACGTTAAGAGCGAAGCGGCGGCCACCCTCCAGGAGATGCAGCGCATCGCTCTATTGGCCCGCGACGACAGCGAGCCGCTCTCGGACGTCGCGCTGGGCGCGCTGGCCGTCGAGACGTTCGCGCTCTCCAATTTGCTCCGAGTGCACCGCGCCCGCTTCAAGCCGGCGCGGCTCCGGCGCCTCGACCGCGCCCTGCGGGACCTGTTCGCGCCGCTGCCCGCGCGGGCCGTCGTCGCGGCGCTCGACGCGCTCGAGCGCGACCACGCCTTTCTCCGACTCGCGAACGCGCGCGAGCCGCCGCCGCCGCTGACGCTCGTGTGGAGGGACTCCCCGTAGTGTGCAAGTGTTGTAAGCAAATTATTATTATGATATACTATGTTCACGGGAACGATAGCGAGTCTGATGTGTAAAATCTTCGTGCAGTGGACGTACCAAAAGCCGGCATGAACTTCGTGAAGAAGAACTTGAGGAAGCCGCTGATCGTGTACTCGGGCGTTCCACTTCTTCTCGGCGCTTCCTCGGCGACCTGCTTCTGGTACTTGAAGACTGCGTAGACGAAGACGAAGCCTGCGAGGGCGACGTCCTCAGAGCGCGCGTAGGCGACGGACGACTCGAAACGGCAAAATTATCGATTTGGGCGCCGCGGCTCGCAGAAGCCCGCGATCATCACGAAGGGGATTAGGCGAATTACGAGGTCCCACGCGCCGGACGCGCCGAGCGCCGCCGCCGCGGCCAACGCCACAGCTGCTCCAGCAATTTCGATCATGTTATCGCGGCGATGGCGTACGTCACCGTGCGCCGTCGCGTGCGGCTTGCGAGTCGATATGATGACGCGCGCGGCGATGGCGTACCACCACGCCGTCGCCCACCGGGGTGTGTACGCCACCACCGCGTCAACCAACGTCTCCTCATAAAGACGACCGCCCCGGACTGAGCCGCTCGGACGCAGCCCCCATACGCCATCAGCGCGTGGCGCGGTCCTCAGCAAGTCGATATAAATAATTTTACGTCGGCGGCGGCGGGGGGTGCCAACGGGGACCACCACAAAAGGGTAGACAACAGAAGCCTCTGCACAGGGCGTGGGAATGGGAGCTCCGCGCGACGTGTCAGGCCAGCGTTCTATATGATGCGCTCGGCGACTCCATGTTGAGCTGGTCCGCCGCCGAGGGCGCCCCGACGGGCGCCGCCGATTTGGGGGAGGGCGTCGGCGAGTTCTGGGCCGAAACGGAGGGCTCGCTCGGCGCGCGCGACAGGAAGCTGCGCTCCATCATCTCCGCCGCCGCGACCCAGCGGTCGTAGTTCTGCTCGAGCGCGACGTGCGACTCGTAGGTCAGCTTGAGGCAGACGGAGTCGCGGCCGGCCACGCGCGCCCAGGCGACGTCCACGAGGCCCGGCCACTGGCGGAAGCTTCCGCTGTTCAGTTGGAGCCAGCGCTCGAGCGCCTCGAGTTGACCTGCGGTCGGGGTCGCGTCGATGGCGGGGCGCTTGAAGCGTGCGTCTCTCTGGAATTTTTCATGGACATGTCGCGAGCGTGCGTCTCTCTGGAATTTTTCATGGAGCCGTCGCGGCGATGGCGTGGCGGTTGAAGGGTAGTTTACTTTTTCGACGCCGCGCGTTGACCCGGCCGCGCGGCAAGCGTGGTCTCGCAGCAGAGATTCGAGTTCTCCCGTTTCATGACTATAAGCGGCTTCAAATGGCGAGTCTTGGGGCGATGGCGATCCCGGACCGTCGAATTATAGCGGCGTTTTGCTCGGCCTTCCCCAGCAGACCGGCCAGCGTCCCGGGCGACCAGTTAGGGGCTGTTTCCTGTAGGAACGCACTGCAGGTCCCGCGCTCCCTCACGCAGGAGGGCGGGTGAAGGCACAGCCCTCCTGCTGGGTCCTTCGCCCGCAGCGAGGTGCGCCCCCGTCTGGGCTAGTTATGAGGCTTCTACTGTCACTGTTCGACGGCGTTCCCAGCCTCGTGCCCTTTTTTCACGGGCCGTGGTAGTTTTTATCACTGACCGCCTTGGATCATCAATCAGCCTAGCGTACCCTCGTTGACCCAAACGAAACACGCATGCAACCACCAGGGCGGTCACTCTACCGGTGCGCGGACTCGTACTGAGCCTGCTTTTTGGCGTCTGTTGGGGTTGAGTCCGGCCGACGTCGCCGACGACGGACGGCACCGGAGTTACTTACCTATTGTTAATCACGAAAGCTAGATGCCGCTCGGCCCCGGGACGTTCGTTTGAGGGATCGCGTCGAGGACGACGTACACGTTGAACAGGAAGTAGAGGACCAGCAGGAAGTAGCCGTGGCGCGCCGTGTATTGGTCGGCGCCAGTGGCTAATTGACCGGGGTTTTGCCTCGAGCTTGCACACCAGAGGCAGGAATTAAATGCTGTTTTGAGAGACAATTATCACGCAAGCCGGCACGGATAGCAAACGCTGAATGGCTCAGGCGACCTGAGGAAAAAATGCTGCAAACCCGTTTTTTGACGACACGCCTCGATGCGCATCCCTTAGTAGGGTGCCAGCACGCAACGAGAGAACTCGCTTCTCAAATCACAACACATTACCCGGGACCACCCTTCCGCACCCGCGCCGCGTAGTGCGCGTCGCAGCCCCCGACGTCGCTTGCCACGTGCCACGGCCAGAGCCGCAGCGCGCCGTCGACGACACTATCATTATCCACAAAACCGAGCTCCGCCGCGGCCACCTCCACGAGATGCGCGTCCGCCGTCCTTTCTAAAAACGCCGCGAAGCTCGCCTCCGCGTCGGCGGTCAGCGCCGAGCACGAGCTGAACACGAGCAAACCGCCCGGTTTCAAGCAGCGCCAGGCCGCGTCTAATAAAGCCGCCTGCGTCGCCGCCAACGCTTCCAGATCGAGGTCTTTGCGAAGCACGTCCGGCCGCCGCCGCGCCGTCCCCGTGGCCGAGCACGGCGCGTCCACGAGGACGCCGTCAAACATATCTTCCACGCGCGTCGCGTCCTGGACGCGTACATCTACATTACACCTGCACCTCTGCAAATTCTGGCGCAGCCGTGCAGCCCTATTTGTACTCTTCTCGACGGCCACGACCTCAAAACCAAACGAAGATAATTGGAGGGCCTTGCCGCCCGGCGCGCTGCACATATCCAAAACCTTTGCGCCCTTCGGCAGGCTTTTGAGGAGTTGGGCCGCCTGCGCGGCGCCGGCGTCCTGCGCCCACCAGACGCCCTCGTCGAAGAGAGGCAGCGCGGGGACCGGCGTCCTCTTGTACGGTCGGAGGGCCACTCCAAAATCGCCGTAGCTTTGCGTGGCGCCGTCGACGGCCTCGATTAACTGATCCCGTTTCTCGGAAGAAGCGCAGGTCACCTGGAGCATGGCTGGTGGTTTTCTACATGCCTCGAGGTAGCGGTCCGCGAGTTCCGCGCCGCGGTCCTTCACCAATAAATCATATAAAGGCGGCTTCGTTTCCTGTATTGAGGGCGTCTCTCTACTCAACCGCCTTAATACCGCATTAGTTAAACCCGGGTTGCCACCCCGCTTCTTGCAGAGCTGGACGCTCGTGTCGACGGCCGCGCGGTTCGGGATGCTGTCGAAATACAACAATTGCGCGACGCCAAGCCTCAGTATTTGGAGTGTGGAGCCGCGCGGCCGTTTGTCGCACGCTTCGTCTAACAAAGCGTCTATTTCGGCCGCGTGGCGGTGGCACTTCTCGACGAGGTCGGCAGCGAAGCGTTTTTCCCTTTCATCGAGGCTCGTCGTGTGCCTTGCGAGCAGCGCCGCGGGCGTTTCCTTGCCGGTTTCTCGCAGCACTTTGTGCGCTGCGAGGCGTGCCGCGAGGGGGTCCAGCGCTGACGCCTGGATCGCTAACGCTGCGACGAGGAGGTTGTGCATTCTTGCTGCAATGTGAGCAAGGTGTGGCACGGCGTTTTGCGGCGCTTCCAATTGCTGTGTATCGATGCGGCGGCAAGCGTGCTGTACTATAGCAAACACTACCCCACTCTTGAAGCTCTGAGCGTGCAGTAAAGCAACTTCACCGCAAAACTCGAGCTAGCGTGCTGTAAGACACTAGCCAGCATCGGTGCCCCCAAGTGGTGCAAGGCTGAGACGCCGCATAGGACCGCTGGTGGAGCCGCAGGCTCGTGGAAAGTCACAGCTCTTCAGCGAGTGCGCAACCATGGCCCGCATCACCGCTCTCGTCGCCGCGGCGACGCTGTGCAACGCCTGGACGCCAGCACGGCACATCAGGCCTAGATCGATCCAACTTAGAGCAGCGGACGAGGACTTCGACGTCGACATGATGTTATTGGAAACGGAAGAAAAGATGCAGAAGTCGATCGCGGCGTGCGTGTCCAATCTCGGCGCGCTACGGACGGGCCGCGCCTCTCCAGACGTCTTGAAGCGCGTGGTGGTGGACTACTACGGGGCGGAGACGCCCTTGAACCAGCTCGCGTCCATCTCCGTGGCGAGCGGCACGCAGTTAGTTGTGAGCCCTTTCGACAAAAGTACGTTGGGCGACGTCGAGGCCGCGCTACTAGATGCCAATTTAGGAATGACGCCGAACAACGACGGCGAGATCATCCGCCTCAACATTCCCCAGTTGACCGAGGATAGAAGGAAAGACGTCGCCAAGGAGGCGAAAGCTGTAGGGGAAGAAGCAAAAGTCGCGGTGCGCAGCACGCGGAAGAAGGCCAACGACTCCGTCAAGAAGAAGGGCAAGGATTTGAGCGAGGACGTCGCGAAGGACGCCCAGGACCAGATCCAGAAGCTCACCGATAAACTGGTGAAGGAGATCGATGCCTTGGTCGCGAAGAAGGAGAAGGAGGTCATGACCGTCTGAGTAACGACCTTTACTCTAGGGGTAGGACGGCTCCTCGGATGATGAAGGCGCGTCGCCCGGCGGCGTGGACGCGTCGGCCGCCGACACCCAGCCCTTCTGCGCGAAGGAGAAGACTTGCGTCGCCGTCGACTTGGCCGACGTCTTCATCGACTCGTCGAAGGAGTTGTAGCGGTCGATCTCCGACTGGGGGATCGACTTGCGCGCCCGCGAGACGGCCTCCTCGAAGTGCTCCTTGGACACGAAGGGGAGTTGCGCCTCGCCGGCCTGTTCGCGCCGGACGGCGTCCTTGACCGCGTTCTTGGCCGCGCGCTGGCAGATCTCGGAGATGTCCGCCCCCGAAAAACCCTCCGTGAAGTCCGCTAATTTTTCCAGGTTTACCTTTGGATCTAGAGGCGCTTTCCTGAGTGATGCCTGGAAGACGGATAGTCTCGAGTCCCTATCAGGCAAAGGAATATGGATGAGCTGGTCCAAGCGACCTGGCCGTGTCACAGCAGGATCCAGGATGTCGGGCCGGTTCGTCGCACCGATCACAAAAACGTTCTTCTGGCCCACGGCGTCGATCTCCGCGAGGATCTGGTTCATGACGCGGTCTCCCGCCTCCGAGCCGCCTGAACTTCCGGATCTAGCTTTGGCAATAGAATCCATCTCGTCGAAGAACAGGATGCACGGGGCGGCCGCGCGAGCTTTATCGAACAAGCTTCGGACGTTCGCCTCGGACTCGCCGAACCACATCGTCAACAATTCAGGCCCTTTCACGGAGATGAAGTTCGCCCCGCATTCATTGGCAACAGCCTTGGCAATGAGAGTTTTACCGCAACCGGGAGGGCCATAAAACAGCACGCCCTTCGAAGGAGGCATGCCAAATTTCTCATATTCTCCGGCAAATTGCACGGGATATTCAACCGTCTCTTTCAGCTCCGTCTTCACGTTCTCGAGGCCGCCGACGTCGGCCCAGGAGACGTCGGGCACCTCGACGACCGACTCTCGCAGCGAGGAAGGATTGCACGTCTTGGCCGCTTTTGTGAAGTGCGCCTTCGAGACTTTGAGGTGGTCCGGGTCCAGGTCCAACTGCTCGGCCAAAGCCGCCCAGGAGGCCTCCTGCCGTTCCTCATCGAGCATGCCTTCCGTGAAGGGCGCGTTCGACTCGGCGTCGCGTAATGCGCCTCTCACACACAGTAAAGCGGCTTCCGTGCACAGTTGCGCCAGATCCGCCCCGACGAAACCATGACAATCTCGCGCGACGTCGTCCAAGTCCACATCGTCCTCCAAAGCCATATGTCGCGTCTTCACTGTGAGGATTTCCCGTCTCGCCGCCTCGTCGGGCACCTCCAGGGCTACCTCTCTGTCTAGTCTACCGAACCGTCGGACCGCCGCATCCAATTCGTTGGGCGCGCCCGTGGCTGCCAATACGACAACACCGGAATTACTTCGTAGACCGTCCATCAGTGTCAACAACTGAGCACAGACCCGCTTGTCCTGCTCCGAGTCGGCCTTGTCCCGCTTCTGGGCGATGGCTTCGAGCTCGTCGATCATGACGACGGAGGGCGCGTTTCGTTCCGCGGACGCAAATTTAGCTCTTAACAACTCTTCTGCTTCGCCGGACTTCTTGGACGCGACGTCGCCGCCGTTCAGCTGCTCGACGTGGGCTCCCGACTCGTAGGCCGCCGCTCTCAGTAAGGTGGTCTTGCCACAGCCCGGCGGGCCATGCAACAACACACCTCGAGGGGGATCCACACCTAGTGATCGAAATAGCTCAGGCGAATGCAAGGGCATCTCCAGGACCTCCCGCAACACATCGATGTGATGACTGCATCCCCCAACATCAGCATAAGTAGGCATCGTTAATGATTCATCGTCATAAGGCGAATCGCATATTAATGTGGTTGTTGAACCGATGATGGCCTCGTCTCCCGAGTAGGCGCCCTCGATACTCACGACCTTCCACTGGACGTCGTAGGTCTCGCCGTCCATGTCGAGCGGCGCCGTGAAGATCTGATTGAGCGATACGGGTCGTTCTTTCCCCCCAAAGTACGGGGCTAGACAGCCGTCAAATGCTATGTCATCTGCTGCGGCGTCGTCACTTCCAAGGGCGTCCTTGAGCGGTTCTGGTAGGGTTTCCCTTAATGGTGCTACCGAACAAGATAAAGCTTCTCCTAGCTGCACGCCGTGCAGCGTGACGGCACTACCGGTGAAGGCGGCGTTGTCCGCGACGTTCTTTGAGAGTACGGCTGCGGCACCTTCTGTCGATTGGTCTAATCTTGAAACGCGCGCGACTGACTTTTGCCGCCTAGACCCGTGGACGCGGACGCAGTCGCCCTCGTCGAGATCCAGCGTGGCGAGGGCGTCGTCGGACAGCTCTATACTGGAAGCGTCGAGGTCGGAAATAGACGCGTCGACGGACGCCGTGGGGAAGTCGCGCGGCGGCGGCGGCGGCGGCCGTTCCACAACTTCCGGGGCTTCTTCCTCCTCGTCTTCCTCCTCTTCCTCTTCAACAACAACCTTCTTCTTGGCCTTCTTCTTTTTCCGGGTTTTCGTCGAGCCGCCCCGCAGCAGGTAGAGCTCGCTCGCCGCCGCGGACCGCGCGGCGAGCTCGCCCTTGGTGCGCGGCCCGAGCCAGCTCGTCAGCAGGCGCCGGGTCACCGACCCCTCGGCGAGCAGCGCGAGGGCCGCTAGCCGCAGCAGTGTGCGCAGCATCGTGCCGCGGGCCCGACTGCAAGCCTACAAGCTTGGACAGCAAGTCCTTTGAGCGAGAGCCGCAGCGATTGCTGGATTCCGTGCGTGATCGCTGGTCGTATGCAGCAGTGTGGAGGGCTTGGTGCCTTTTCGAGGATCAGCGTCGCGCACCGTCGCCCAAGAGACGCGCCTCCTCCTTGCATCCACGCGGTACTACAACCAATTTTGGAAACCTAAATTGCGTCTACGAGCCCTATTGGCACCCTTGGGACGCCTCTTGGAGCCTGTGAACGAGTTTTGGCAGACACAAAACCCGCGCTCGAGTTTCGGCTGGCTGCATGGGGGGGGACACAAAAATGGGAGGGCGGGTTCTCGATGAGCCTTGCTTCAGCAGTTCCGGGGATTTGTCCGGAGGGAGGCCTCTAGCCGGCTCGTCGACCAAACCTCGTGTTTGGGGACGGCCGATTCGGGACCCTAAATTGGCCGTCGTCGTGCCATTAAGCGCCTCTACCGAGCCGCAGGCTGCTCCTACGCAAAAACTTCATCGATGGCGCACCGTCAGTGGGCCCTCACGGACATCGTCAAGCAGTGGCTGTTGATACCGGCACGCCGCGGCGGAGATACGGGGCTGCCAATTGCATCGGTGCGGTAATATTAGGGTCCCGAATCGGCCGTCCCCAAACGCGAGGTTTGGTCGACGAGCGGGCTAGAGGCCTCCCTCTGGACAAATCCCCGGAACTGCTGAAGCAAGGCTCATCGAGGTCTTGCGCTAGAACCCGGTTTGGGGTTAGTGTCCCCCCCCCTCTGGCTGCCGCGCGACGAGCTCGCGTAGCGCCGTGCGGTCACGTAGGAATCGACGAGAGTGCCTTCCTCCGATTCTCCATCTATTGATCATCAACTGGCTGCCCTTCACTCAGCAGTGCCACACTGTGCAATCAATCAGGAATGGAGGGCCAACGCATCACGCTGGACCCCACAGCACATACCTCATTCGCAGAACGCCTCGCCGCGGCGGAGCGCGCGCGCGCCGGGCGCGGCGCCGCGCCGGACGACGAGGGCGAGCGCAAGGGCGCGACGACGCTGTTCCTCTACGGCGCGTTGCTGGTCGCCTGCGCGGCCGTCGCGGGGCAGACCGAGTTCGACGAGGCCCTGGAGCGTGTCGCGGCGGACGCCGTCCTCAAACTCGCGCACGGCGGCGGCGTCGCGATCGTCTGCGCGTTCTCGCTGCACCGCAGCGAAACGCGGCCCGGGCGCAGACGAGGCGTCCAGTCCAACGCCGCGAAGTACCTGCTCTGCGCCCTGGGCGCGAACTTCGCGTGGCGCGCGTACCGGCTCCGGGGCGCCGCGCCGCTCGACGAAGAGGGAGAGGTGCCCGAGGCGGCCCAGGCGCTCGCGGCCGTCATCCTGCTCCTGGGCCTCGTGGGGCTGCTGGCTTCTTGCTTCGAGGGCGCGGGCCAGCAGCGCGACCGGCGCCGGCGCGCGATCGCCGAGTACTCGCGGCGGGCGAAGGTCGAGTAAATGTCTTGTTGTTTGCTACTTTCCTGTGTCTTGCTGCGGGGACGTTTCTCAGGCCAGAGAGGGCTTTGGGAGTTTTTCGACGCTTTTGACGACGCTTTGGCGGCTCGGATTAAAACGTGCTAGCGACCTGAAACACACTAGCTCTAATCGGCTGTTGTAGTCTAACAACCCTTGCTACGCGCAGCGCCGGCCAAAATACGGCCGCCAAATCCTTGTACGCAAGCCTATACACTCTGGCACGCGGCTGAACGCGAAAAATCGCACCGAACGGCGTCCCTCGCGCCGATTGACGGCGTTAAGCGCTCGAGGCCGTCGCAGCGCATTTTGACGCCCCGCTCGCGCCCCGCAGGCAGCGCGCGAGCTAGTGAAGGGATAGCAAGCAGCGCGCAACGAAAAAAAACAGCAAGCAACGCGCAACGAAAAAAAAAAAGATGCCGACGCGCCGCGGCTCGATCCAGCTCGGCGGCGCGCCGGCGCCGGTCGAGGACAGCGCCATGCGCGCGGTGGACGTCGGCGCGGCGGTGGAGGGCCGCGACTCCTTCGGCGAGGAGGACGACGACGAGGTGCCGGTCAAGGTGCTGGCCTCGGACTTTGACTCGGCCGCGATGGCGCCGCCGCCGCCGCGGGCGCCGGCGCCGGCGCGCGAGGAGTCGCTCCAGGTCTTCTGCCGCCTGCGGCCGCTGGCGCGGGGCGAGCAGGGCGGCGTCGTCGACGTCATGGACCCGCACACGATCCGGTCGGCGCCGCCGGCCGCGACGCAGCGGCACGCGTCGCACCACGTGCGGCGCGAGGCGCGGGACTACACGTTCGCGCGCGTGTTTGACGCGGCGGCGACACAAAATGAAGTCTACGAGCGCACGACGGCGCCGCTCGTCGACGGACTGTTTGGAGGACGGTCCGCTTTGTTATTCACCTACGGCGTGACGAACGCGGGCAAGAGCTACACGATGATGGGCAGCCCCGAGGACAATGATACGGCGGGCCTCCTGCCGCGGTCGCTCGGCGCGATCTTGGCGAGGGCCGAGGACCAGCGGTGCGAGGTGCGCCTGAGCTTCCTCGAGATCTACAACGAGCACGTTTATGATCTGATGGCCCCGACGGGCCGCTGGGCCAAGCGCCGCGCGTTGAGGGTTAAGGACGTCACGACCAGGATCGAGGTCGCGAATCTCACTTCCACGAGGGTGACGTCGGCGGCGCACGGCTTGGAGCTCTGCCGCGCGGCGCAATCACAACGAAAGACGTCGAAGACGGGCCTCAACCAGACGTCGTCGCGGTCCCACGCGATCTGTAGCTTGGAGGTCCGGAACGCGGCCGGCGCGTCCACGCAGCTCATGCTCGTCGATTTAGCTGGAAGTGAAAGAGGAGACCGCACGGGCGCCGCCGTGGGCGGCGCGCGCCAGAAGGAGGCGAACCACATCAACCAGTCCATCTCGCGGTTGATGAACTGTTTGAGAGTGGTCCGAGAAAAGCAGCACCACCCCTCTTCATCTCTGTGCGTGCCCTGGCGCGAGTCGAAGCTGACGCACCTCTTCCAGTACCTGCTCCAGCCGCCGAACGACGGCCAAATTGCAAGGGTCAGCATGGTCGTCTGCGCGTCGCCCGCCGCTGCGGATCATTCGGAAACGACGTATGTGGTCGGCAACGCGGCCCAGGCCAAGGCCGTGGCCATCGTGGCGCCGCCGCAAAACCAGCAGCGGGCGGCGCCGACGCGGAACCAGAACTACGATCGGAACGGGCGTCGGGTGGTCGAGGGCCAACAGACGCAACCGATCCCGAAGAAGCGCAAGGTGCCCGGCGGCGCGCGGCCGTCGCAGGAGAGCCTCGCGGACACGGCGTCGACTACTTCTGATTTGGAGTCTGAGGTTACTGCTCTGAAGGCCGCTCTCACGGCCGCCCACGAGCGCATCTCGGAGGTGGAGCGCGAGGTGCGCGCCGAGTGCGCCGAGGAGATGGCTGCCACAATCCAGCGCATCCAGCAGGATTATGCGAGACGCGCGCGGCATTCGAGCGTCGCGGGCCCGCCTCCAGCACCGATGGATGTGGAGACCCAACCCGCACAACAAAGGGACCTCTGCAAGAGCGCGCGCAAGGCCCAGGACCGGGACCGGCTCGAGGCCTACGTCCTGGATTTGGAGGCGCAATTCCAAGAGGCGGAAGAGGAATTGGAGCGGGTCCGCGCGGCCAAGGACGCCGAAATTACTTCATTGCAAGCGCAGCACGGCGACGGCGTGCCGCGGGCGGAGTACGACGCCGTCTGTCATAGATTGGAGCAGCTTGAAAGAGATGCCGCCGCGAGGCAGGCGGCGCGCGCGGAGGCCGAAGCGCAAAAACTGCGGGAGGCCGTGCGTGCCGCCGAGGCGGCGCAGGAGGCGCGCATTCAAGAAGCGGAGCGGCGCGCGGCGGCCGACGCCGACCGCGCGCGGCAAGCCCTCGAGGAGGCGTCGTCGGCGCGCGCCGCCGCGGACTCGTGCAAGGCGAAGTCGGACCGCGACGCCGCTTTATTAGAAGAAGCGACGCGGCGCGCCGAGGCCGCCGAGGCCGCCGTGAAGCACGCCGAGGCCATGGTCCAGCGCCAGCGCGAGTCGCTGCCGCCGCCGCCGCCGCCCATTTATGCTGATGCCGGGCCCGTCGTGCCGCCGGCGGCCGGCCCCTTCTCGCCCGCGAAGTCGCCGAAGAAGTCGCCGAAGCGCAAGAGCCCCGCGAAGAGCCCGGCCAAGGAGAACGCGTCGCCCCTCCGGAGCGTCATGGCGGCGCTGACCGGCTCGCCGAAGCGGACCAAGGCGCCGGCCGACGCGGCCCTCTCGCTCGACGCGCGCGCGCGCAAGATCAAGGACGAGCGCATCGCGCGCGCGAAGGCGCAGCGCGGCGGCGTCGCGACGGAGGTGCCCGTCGCCAAGCGCACGCGCGGCTACAAGATCCTCTGAAGCAGGAACCCCTCTCCCCTTTCCCTCCCCCGGTTTAAGCAGCCTGTTTATCGACAAATAGATTTAGTCTCGACTTCAGATGTAGCCGAGGTACTGCGGCTTCCTCCCGCCGATGATTTTCTTCGACAGGACCGGCGCGGACGCGTGGCAGAGGGCCAGCGCGGCCGCGGCCCGCGCGGCCTGAGTGACGTGCGGCGCGACGGCCGCGGGCGCGTTCGTCGAGAGGGCCCCCAGCGCGGCCGCCCAGGCCGCGGCGTAGAGGGCCATCGTCATCCAACACCGCGTCCGCGCCGTCGCGAGGGCGCCGACGGCGGTGACGACGAGGAGCGCGCCGACGGCGTCGTAAGCCGGTGCGCCGCCGGCGAGGTCGCACCACGGCCCGCGCGCCGCGCAGAAATCGACCGGGTCCGTCAGCAGGTGATAGCCCGTCCAGAGCAGGACGACGGGAGTTATGCGGTAGAGGAGGGCGTACAAAGCCACGTAGGCGAAGGTGCCCAGGAGGATGGCGGCGGACGTGAGGGTGGCTACCGCGCCGACGCCGAGCACTAATGCCTCAGGCATGTTTGCTTGTGCAGCCTCTTGCTTTTGTGTCGCCTTGGAGGCTGCCCTTCGTCCTGGAGTGCTCTACGGTCCACGATTCGTGGAGTTTTGATGCCTTCGCGCCACAGGTGACGTGCGAGCGAGCTGCCGAAACCAGAGAACTGCTAGTGTCTTACGTGCCGCTAGCCCTCGGATCTAAACGCGGAGCCCTTGATTTGCGCGCGCGGTCTATCGGTACATATCCCGGACATATGAGAGCTCACAATACAATTAAAACAGTCATCCTAGTCCGGCCGCAGCCGGTCGCCGGCGCGCGGCTTGTCGTACCCGTAAAATTCCGCGAGGCGCAGCATCTCCGCCGCGAGCGGCTTGTCGACGCGTCGCAGGTCGCGCCAGGACAGGCGCAGGCGCCCCTCGTTGCGCCGGTTCGCGCCGTCGTCGAACGGCCCGACTTCAAAAATCCGCTCCCACCGCTCGCGGAGCGCCGGCAGCCACGCGCGCCATCCGCGGTGCGCGCACGTCTCCGCGGCGGCGGCCAGCCGTTGAGGCGGCTTCGCGGCGGCCGCGGCCTTGGAAACGATGGCGCAAACGCCGTCGTCCTGCTCGACGCGGACGACGCCGGCCGCCGCGCCCTTTTTAATAAGAAGCTCGAGCGCGCCGTAGTAGGCCGCCCAGGCCCGGGCGAAGCCGTGCGCGCACGAGATTTGCGCGAGCGGCGCCTCCTCCAGCCCGACAATGCGCGCCATGGCCAGGATCTGCGGCTCAACCGAACGCGTCCCGTTCGCGGCGAGCGCCCCGTCGCCGCAAAAACCAGCAACGAGGGACTCGACGGTGCGCAGCGGGTGTCTCACCAAAACGACGGGCTTCGGCGCCAGCTGGATGGGGCACGTGCCCTTGGCGCCGCAGCCGCGCCAGCGCCGCGCCGCCGCCGGGCACGCTTTCCGCCAGCATTGACCGATGCGCTTCATCGCGCCGCCCGGCGCCGCGCCGCGGTGGTCCCGCTCCTCGCCGCACTCGCCGCGCGCGTCCAAAAATATTAGTTGGGGGTGCCACGCGCGCTTCAGATTAGTCAAACAGAGCGGGTCCCGCTCCTTGTCGTCGAGCGGATCTAAATAAAGGAGCGCATGCGCGTAGCCGACGGCGCCGTCCCGCCCATCAAAGCGCTCGTGCGTCACGTCCAGCCCCAAGGCCCGCAGCTCGCGACTCGTGTGCACCGTCCCGGAACCCATCGCTCCGACGACGACCACGGACGCCACGCGCGACGGGGGTCCGTCCCGCAGGAGCGTGCAGAGCGTGTACGTGGCCACGCACGCTACGACGAACCGCGTCGCGCGCCACCGGCTCCGCGGCGGCGCGCGCGGCATGAGTCGCCGCCGCGGCGGGAGGCCGCGGTAGTAGCGCGGCGTCGGCCGCGGCGAGCGCACGGTCGGGTGCCAGCGCACGTGCGGGCTTCTCTCGGGCGGCGGCGGTGGCGGTGGCGGCGCGCTTTCCGTGTGGCGGCGCATTATTGCGTCCTCTTCTCCAGCGCACTCTTTGAGAGCTGAACCCAGACTGGCCTGTCTAAAAGCTGCGATGTCCCCTACGGCTTGTGATTGCCTGGGCGCGAGCGCACGCCTTCAAAGGCTTCAAAGGCTTTAATTCAAGCACACGTTTGGCATGCGTTCGGCCCGACAAGCCTGACCGCGAGAGGAGCGTGCTAGCGTAATGTAAGACACTAGCAAGCACGAGGTCGTGCAGCGCTTTACGAGGATATTCGCCTCCCGCGGCTGCCCCGCGCAGAGAACAGCTGCCCACGACCAAGATGTTCGTCCAGCGCATGCTCAAGGACCCGGCCTTCGCCGCAAAGGTCAAGGAACAGCAATTGATAGCCGCCTCAAAAGGGCAAAACGCGGACCCGAACGTCATCGACGAGGCGACGGCGCAGCGATATTTGGATGAGGACGAAGCAGCTCAAAAACGAGAGAAGACGGAGGTCAAGCCCATGTCACAGAAGGAAGCCGAGAGCCTGGAGCGCGTCGACAACCGCGCCGAGCAAGTCAAGGTCGTCGCGCAGTCGCTGGCCTTCGTGGGGCTCGGTGTGCGGGCCGTGGCGGCGGGCATGCTCGGCGCGACGAACGATCCCGAGGTGGCGCGGGACGTCTGTACCATAATAAGACAAGCCCACAAGCCGGAAGAAACAAGGGTCGGTGAGGCGTTTAGAGAAGGTGAGATGATCGACGTGGAGACGGTCGAGGCGATGCTGGGCGATGTTTCAATACGATGGGTGGCCGTCGAGGCGGCCTCCGGGCGGGGCGTGGAACAGGACGGCGCGAGACTGGGCGTCGCGGCTTTTAGTGTTGCGGGGAATAGGTGTGACGTGCGTTTTTTATGTGTCAGGCCGACGTACCACGGGCTGTACGTAGGGCATCGACTCTTGGAGCGCGTCGAGCGGCTCGCGGTGGCCGCGGGCGCGCGGCAGCTGTGCTGCTGCGTGCCGTCTTGTAGAACGTCGATGCGGCGGTGGGTCGAGCGGCGGGGCTTCCGGCCCTTATCGGTCGCGCCGTTCCCGCTCGAGGCGCTCCCGTTCAAAATTACGAGAGCGGACGCGAAGCTTGTTGTGTATGGAAAAGACATCGGCGACGCGCAGCCGCCGCCGCCGCCGTCGTACGATAATATGGATTAGCTTTCTTGTTTTTTTTGGATCTGTCCGGGCGAGTATCACGGAATGCTAGTATGTCACACCTAGGGTGGCAGGTAAAAAGTGCGCGGAGCGTGCCTCGGGTGCATTTTCGCACAGGTCTGGGCTTCTTGCGGGGTTTGTGGTGCTGGTGTATTGCTGCAACGCCCAGGAGCACGCGCAACCGCTGCAGTTTCGCGCCATAAGCAAGCTTATCAGCACGACCACCGCTCACTGTGCCGCACGCATGAGTTTCGCCGCCATGAGCGCCCAGGTCGTGACGCCGGACGCCTACAACAAACTGCAGCAGGACCACGAGCAACTGCGCGCGAAGACGGCGCAGCTCGTCGGCCAATTCAAAGCGCTAAAGGCCGAGAAGGAAGCTGCCGCGGCCGAGGCGGCGGCCAAGAACGACGCCGTCGTCGCGAAGACGCGGGAGTTGGTCGCGCGGTACAAAGCGTCACAAGCGGAGGTCGAGGACCTGCGGTCCAAGGCGGGCGCGCCGGACCCAGCATTAGTGGAGCGGAGCCGCGCCCTCGCGGCGCGCTACAAGCAGCTCCAGGGCGAGAAGGCGGCGGCCGACGCCGAAATCGCGAACCTCCGCAGCTCGACGAGCGAGGCCGAGGCCTCGTCCTTCGCACTAGAGACCACCAAGGCCGAGCTCGACGTCGTGCGCCGGGAACTCGACGCGGCGCGCAAGACGACGCAGGGGTTGCGCGCGGACGCGGAATCGGCGAAGAAGGCGGCGGCGGCGGGCAGCGCCGAGGTCGCCGGCCTCAAGCAGCAGCTCGCCGCCGCGGGTAGCACGAGTAGCCAGGCGGTCGACGCCCTGCAAAAGGAGCTCGCCGCAGCGCGCGCTGACGGGGACGCTCTGAGGGGCGCCGACGCCGCCTCGCGCAAGGAGATCGACGCCCTGAAGGGTGCGCTGGACGCCGCGCGAGCATCCACGGGCGACGCCGAGGCCGCGGCGCGCCAGGAGGCCGACGCGCTGCGCGGCGAGGTCCAGGCCTCTCGCCAGGAAACCGAGACGCTCAAGAAGGCTCTCGAGGCGGCGCGGTCGAACGCGCACAAGGCCGCGAAGCAGGAAGCGGAGGCCCTGCGCGGCGAAGCGGCCGCGGCGCGCGGCGAGTGCGACAAGCTCAAGCAAGCGCTCGCCGCGGCACAAAAAAGCACCGGCGAAGCCGCCGCGGCGGCGGCCAAGGAGGTCGAGGCATTGAAGGGCGAGGCCGCCAAGGCCCGGGAAGCCTTATCCGCCGCCCGCGAGAACGCGAACGCGAAGTCCAAGGCCATCGAGACCGCGCGCGCCGAGGCCAAGGCCGCGGTCGCCGCTGCGAAGTCGGAGGCCCAGGCAGCACAGGCAAAGCTCCAGGGCGAAGTCGACGCCGCCAAGGAGCAGCTCGCGACGGCGACCGCGGCGCTCGAGGCCGCGCGCCAGAGCTCGGGCGACGCGGCGAAGCAAACGTCCGCGGCGGTCGAGGCCGCGGGCCGCGAGGCCGATAAATTGCGCGGCGAGCTCCGGGCAGCGCAGCAGGCAGCCAAATCCGCGGCGACCGAGGCGCAGCAGGGCGCGGCCAAGGCGGCGGCGGCCCTGGACGCGGCGAAGGCGGACGCCGCTGCCGCGACGCAGGAGGCCAAGAAGCTGCAAAGTGCACTCGCCGCCGCGCGCCAGGACGCCGGCGACGCCGCCTCCGCGCGCGAGGCCGCCGACGCGGCGAACAGCGAGGCCCAGAAGCTGCAGAGCGACCTCGCGTCGGCTAAGAAAACGATCGACGAGCAGGCGCAGAAGCTCAAGGCCGCGGAGCGCGGCCGCGACGAGGCCGTCGCCGCTGCGGCGACGACGAAGACCCTCGCGGAGAAGACTGCGGAAAAGGCCGGCAGGGAGACCTCGAAGCTGAAGGAGGAACTTGCCGCCGCGCGCCAGGGCGCCGGCGACGCGGCGAAGCAGACGGCCGCGGCGGTCGACGAGGCGCGGGCCGAGGCGAAGGCGGCGCGCGGCGACGCCGACGCGGCACGGAAAGAAGCTAAAGCCGCCCAGGACGCGGTGGACGCGGCGCGCAACGAGACCAAGGCCGCCCAGGACCTGCTCGCGGCCGCGCGCGAGACGTCCGTCGCCGCCGCGCAAAAGCTAACCGAGGCAATCGACGGCGCCGCTGCGGCCAAAAAAGAAAACGCGGCGCTGCGGGACGCGCTCGCCAAGGCGAGTAGCGGCGGCGGCGCCGCCGAGACCGAGGCCCAGCGCTTGAAAAAGGAGCTCGCCGCGCTGGGCGACCGCTTCGACGACGCCTCCGCTTCGTTGGATGCCGCCAAGGCGGAGGCCGGCGAAATCACGCACCAGCTCGAGACCTGCGTCGTGAAGAGCGAGGAGGCGGCGAAAACGTTAGGAGCCGCGCTTGAGGCCGCGAGGCAAGAGAACGACGCGGCGCGCAAGGAAAATCTCCGCCTCGCGGGCGAGCTCGAGGACGCAAAGCAGGCGTTGCACGACGCGCGCGATACTGCCGACCAGGCGACCGCGGGGTCCGCGGACGCCGTGGCCGCCGCCAAGGCGGAGCTCGAGCGCCTCGCGGGCGACGTGACGAGCCTGCGGTCGGAACTGAAGGAGAAGGACGCCCAGCTCAGTGTCGCGGCCGAGCTCGAGGCGAAGGCGAAGGCGCAGCTCGCGGAAGCCGAGGATTCGGCGAAGCGCATGCAGGCGGTGCAGCAGAGCGCCACGGCGACGCAGGCGCAGCTCGCCGACGCCGTCAAAGAGGCCGTCGACAACAATGAGGTCCTCGCGCGGGAGCTGAAGGCGCGCGACGACGAGCGGGCGGCGCTCGAGGCGGACCTCGCCGCCGCCAAGGGCGAGCTCGAGGCGGCGCGCACCGAGGCCGGGGCGGCCGGCGACCGAGAGGCGCTGGAGACAGCGGCGGCCGCGCGAGAGGAGGCGTGGCGGGCCGAGGTCGACGAGCTCAAGGCCAAAGTATCTGAACTCGCCGCGGCCAAGGCGGATGTCGTCGACGTGCTGCGGCGCGCGAAGGCCGCGGACGGCACCGAGCTCGCTAAGGCAAAGGCCGAGGCAGCGGACGCGAAGAAGCGGCTCGCCGAGGTCGAGGCCGCGGCGCAATCGTTAAGGAGCGGCGCCGACGCCGTCCGGCAGAAGTTTCAACAACTGGAGAGCGAGAACGCGACGCTGCGGGCAAATGGAAACGGCGTCGAGTTCGAGCCCGAGGACCGGTTTGTGTACCTCAAAAACCTCATGTGCGAGTACCTCGCGACGGCCCCCGAGGACTCCGCGCGCGCGCCGATGGAGCGGGCGATGAAGGCCGTGATCGGCTTCGACGATTCCGACGCGAAGCGCCTCGAGGCGAAGAAGGCCGAGCACGCGAAGCGGGCGCTCGGCGGGCTGGCGGTGTTCTTCGGCGGGAGCGGGTAAGATTACTACTAGTACTAACTCTCTTTACCATTGTAATACCAAGAGTGAATAATACGACCATCGTCAACCATACCAAAACCAAGTTGCAATTCATCAAAATCGCAGGCTTCGACCGTCGCGCCGCGGTCCTTCAAGAGATCGACGATGCCTTGACACAGTACACGATCTAGTCCGGCGCGGTCGCTATCGTACTCGCGCAGAGACCAGCCCAGACCCCTAAGATTCGGGCAGCCCTGGAGGAGGCGGAGCACGTCAGCGGCGCTGAGTGGACTTCCTGGTTCCGGGGGATCCGAGGCGGAGTACTCAATTGTGATACTAGAGAGCGTCGCTGCGGACTGGCTCCGAGTTATTGCGTCGACAATACCCGAGGTCAAGAGGCCGAGATACTCGAGCTCCAACCACTCCAGGCGTAAGTGAGAGCAGGCCGCAGCAATACATGCGTCCGTCGTCGTTTCGTCTTCGAGATGGAGGCACGTGATCCGCGCAGTCGTGCGCGAGAGATCAATATAAAATCCTGGCCCCGGCATCGAAGAACCCTGGGGTATTTTGAGCGAGCAAAACTCCGGAAAGCCGCGGGCCGCGGCAAGAATTGCATCGGGTTCGAGCACAGTGTCGTCATCGATCTCGCCAAAGTGCTGGAGGCTATCGCCGAGGGGCGTGCCGACGATGGCCTCGATAACGTCAGCGGTGACATGGCAGCCATCTAATTCCAGGTACCTCGCGTGGCGGCAAGTGAGCGCCGTTTTTCTTATGGCATCGATGAGCGTCGGCCTGTAGGGTCGGCTGCCGCCGTCGAATAATAAATTGACGTGATTAAGCCGGGGGAAATGGTGCTCGTAAGTTTCTGCGGGACTGTGCCCAATGTGCGAGAAGCTTACCTCATTCAAATCGGGACAGGCCGCACTGATGGAAATCACGGTACTATCAGGGATAGCAACACTCGATGGACCTCGTAACTTGGTTAATTTTGGCGATGCCTGGCACATCCTCAGTAGTGCCTCCGCCGTAACGTCGCAGGTCCATAAATTGAGCGAGAACAAACCACCATTCGTTCTCCGGACGAACGCGTCGAGCGCCGCGATCCTTTCCGGGGAACGAACATGGGCGGAGAGACGAATGCAACCGGCGCCGAACACGCGCCCCACGGCCTCGTCGCGTCGCGGATCCGCTTCGCCGCGAAAGTGAACATGCCGGCACAGGAACGAGCACGACGACGAGAGCCCGCGCTGCGCCAATGCGAGCCCGCTTTTGGAGGTCGCGCGCAAGGCGTATAATTCCTTGCTTATCCGGAAGCTGTACTGTGCCACCTTCGTGGTGAGGACCTCTTCTGGCAGAGAATATGTGGTGCCCATCCTGTCTTGCAGGTTGGGCTGCCCCTGGCACCTGGTACGACGATTGCGCGCGTAAGATCTGTGTGCTCGCTAGTATGTATGTTGTTATAGCCCCCCCCTCGCCCGCTGACGAGCGGTTGCGAAAAACGAGACTTGATGCCCCTCACAGCCCCAGCTAGTGTCTTACATGCCGCTAGCTCTCGCAACAAACGCGCTTTGCTGCCGGCCTCTCTCCGCATCCTGTGTTTGTTTTCGACTCCTCTTTTGGCTGCTGTTGGATCGCTGCATAATGCCAGCACTCATGCTGCGCTCGCTGGCTCTCACAATGGTTTGCTCTCAGACCACAGCCTGGGTCCGCGCGCCCACGCTGCGACCACCGTCGTCGCGCAACGGTTTCTTAGATGACGCGTTGGACAACGTCAAGTCCGGCCTGGCCAAGATGTCGCAGACGGCGACGGTCCAGCACGTGCTCGTGCCGAGCCGGACGACGGCGCTCAAGCTGCAGCGCGAGTGCTGGCCCAGTGTTTTGAAATGAAGCGCCACGCCATCGACGCGACGGGTCCGTCCATCACGCAGGGCGGAGGAGGAGGGCGTGAGCCCCGAGGTCATCGGCCGCCTCGCGCAGCAGTACTCGACGTGCGGCTCCGCCCAGAAGACGCCCGACGCCTCGTTCAAGATGCTGCGCGGTCGGCCGGGCGAGCTGACCTTCAAGCGCGGCGAGATGGCCAAGGAGTTCGAGGACGTCTCTTTTACGGCGCCCGTCGGCAGTTTACAAGTCGTCGACACGCAGTTCGGGTCGCATTTGATTTACATCAACGCGCGCGACGACGCGGACCCGAAGGTTGGAAGGGGGAAGAAATCCAAAAAGCAGAAGGGCTTCGGCGTGCGGGGCGGCTTCGTTGCGCCGACGCGGACGAGGCCGTCTTCACGTCTCGCCGCCTCGAAACTACCCCCGCTCGTCGAGAAGCTGCAGTTGTTAGTACCGTTGGGCTTCGTCGCGCAGATCAGTTTTCTGGTTGCGTCAAATCAAATCTCGGGGCCCGAGAATTTGGAGGAGTACGGCCGCATCGGCACGGAGTACCTGAAGACGAACACCGACTTTTCGGGCCCGCGCGGCGAGGTCATGCGCATCCAATCGGAGGCCCAGCAGATCTGGTGGAACAACGTGCTCCGGGACCTCGAGGCGGGCCGGCCGGTCAAGCCGCCCATCACTTCCCCTTACCCGAAATACGAGCTGTTCAAGGGGGGGAGTTAAGTTTTGTGGCTCAATCCTGCCGCCAGTGAGGTTGCGGAAAGGGGGGAGAGAAGTTGAGATGATAGTACGATACGTTTTTATCCACAAGGCTTGGTCCGGGGAACGGGAAGGCGGGCGGGAGAGGGAGAGGAAGGGAAGGAAGAGGCTTCTTGCTAGCGCGAGCCGCGGAGGCGGCGAGCGGCGGGCGGCGGCGCGTCGACGACGCGCAGGTCGCCCCACCAGTGGGGGCCCGAGTCGTCTTTGTAGTTCCAGGTGGCGAAGTAGCCGTCGCCGTACGTGTCGTCGACGGCCTCGGCGCTGCCAAGCACCCAGTCGCCGCGCATGATCTGACACGTGATGCGGTTGCCGACGGCCGAGCCGGAAACCGTGTACCACGTCCCGGGCTCGAGGGCGAACGCTGGTGCGTAGGAGGCGACCGTCGACCGGCTCCCGTCCTCGCGCAGCACCTCGACCGAGAGCGTCGAATCCGCCTTGCCGTCTCGTCCCGTGTTGACGGTGCAGCGGTAGCCCGCGCGGGGTTGGTAGCGGAAGGAGTCGTCCCAGTCGTCCGTGACGCGGAGCAGCAGGCCGTAGTCGCGGCGGATCGAGCCCTCGGACATAATTCGCGCCGAGATCGTCGCGTCGGTTTTGGGGGCCGCCGTCGCGTACGATGAAGAGAAGCGGTCGTCGCCCGACCGCATGAGGCATCCTTCTTCGTCGTCGTCGTCGCGCGTTGCGCCGAAGGTGAGGGACCCGCTCACGACCGCCATCTTGGTCCCGTCGTCGCGCGCGCAGAGCGAGAGCGCGCCCGCGGCCGTCGGGGCGGCCGTCGGCATCGCTGACGGTCCCAACGTGGGCTTGGCCGTCGGGTGGACGGTGGGCCGCGGCGTCGGGCGCGGCGTGGGCCGCGGCGTGGGCGTCGGCGTCGGTTCCGGCGTCGGGCTCGTCGTCGGTTCGGGCGTGGGCTCCGGCGTCGGCCCCGCCGTCGGCGCGGCGACGGGCTCGCGCGTCGGCGCGGCCGTAGGGACGAATGTCGGTTTGAGCGTGGGCGAGACCGTCGGCGCCGTCGGGTGCGCCGTCGGGCTGGTCGTCGGCGGCGCGAAGCACGCGACAAGAACTTCGTCGGACGTCGCGTGCTCGGACTCGAGCCCGCCGGGGAACACGGCCCACGCGCGGGCGCGGACCTTGTCGCCGCACGCGATGTCGGGCGTCTGCAGCAGGAAGTAGCGCCGGCCGTCGTGGTGGCGCGGGATGTCAAATCCGTACTCGGGCCCGTGCCAGGCGCCTTCTCCATTCACGCGGTACTCGACCCAGAAGGTCTCTCCATGATCATAATTCCAGTGCAGCAGCATCACGCTGTTCATCTCCGGGGGGCTCACGAGCTGGACATCGGTGAGCGGGTCGGGGACGGCCGAGGGCGCGTAGGTCGTTTTCATGGAAGGCGCGTAGCTCGGGACGGCGGTCGGTTGAGAAACGGGCGGCGTCGTGTGGTGCGTCGGCGTGTCGGTCGCGGCCGACGTCGGGCGGTAGGTCGGGGCAGGAAGTGCGTCGGGCGGCACTTGTTGCATCGTCGGCCGCGGCGTCGGTCTCAACGTGGGGTCGCCGCCGGACACCGTCGGCCGCGGCGTCGGCGCCGGGATCGGTCTCGCGGTCGGTCTTAAAGTCGGCGCCGGGATCGGTCGCGGCGTGGGCCGCACCGTTGGCGCCGGGAGCGCCGCCACCGTCGGCGATAATGTAGGCGCGCGCGCGCTCGAGAAGACGTGCACCTCGAATCTGCCGAAGTCGCCGCCCTCCATAACCACTTCACCGTCGATCCGGAGCTTGTACCAGCCCTCGCCGAAGGCGCAGCAGTTGCCGTCGCCCCAGGCGTCGTAGATCGCCCACCGGTAGGTGCACGCGCCGCGGGGCAGCGCGACTTCCTGCTCGATGTACGGCTCGTCCGAGTTGAAGGGGCCGCCGGCCTTCTCGCCGGGCCAGTCGCACTCGTCGGCGTCGCCCTCGACCAAGTCCAGGGTCCAGGTCGTCTCTTGCGGGTAGTTGTCCGTCTGGATCTCGATGTGTAATCGTAAACGGTTCTCGGTCGGCGCCATGGACGTCGTCGGTTTCATCGAAGGCGCGGCGGACGTCGGCACTTTGGTGATTGTCGGGGCCGCCGTCGGCGCGCCCTCTACACAACAGTCGACGAACGCCTCGGCATCTACTAAACCTTTGCCGAGCTTGCCCTCCATGGCGGGGGTGTTCTCCGACGTGATGTCGGCGGCCGTGTCGTACAAACAGTGAAGCAGCTCGGCCTTCGACGCGTTCGGGTTCGCCGACTTTCCTAAGGCTAAAATGCCGGCGACATGCGGGCACGCCATCGACGTGCCACTTGCCGTGCCGTAGCCTTCGTCGGTCATCGTCGACATGACGTCGACGCCCGGCGCGCTGATGTCGACCCACTCGCCGTAGTTAGAGAACGACGCCCGCGTGCCGCCGTTGTCTAGGGCGGCGACGCCGACGACGCCGTCGTAGCAGCCGGGGTAGTAGCACGCCTCGGAGTTGCTGTTGCCCGCGGCGAAGACCACAATACCGCCCATGTCATTGTAATAATCAATAGCGTCGAGCACCGCCTGCTCGTAGACGTCGGGCGAGGTGTAGCCCCAACTATTGGATGAGATCTGCGCGCCGTTGTCCGCGCCGTAGACCAAGGCCTCGGCGAAGCCGCCCGTGTTCGAGTCGCCGAAGCCCAGCGAGATCATGAGCCGCGCGCCGCTGTCAGGAGAGCCGTTCCCGCCGGCGACGCCCGCGACGCCGATGCCGTTGTTCGTGTCCGCGGCGATGGTGCCGCCACAATGACTGCCGTGCCAGTGGCCGCCCAGTAAATCGTTGCCCGTGTCGTCGGCGTGGTTGTAGCCGTTGCAGTCGTCGACGTAGCCGTTGCCGTCGTCATCAACACCGTTGCCGCAGATCTCGCCCGGGTTCTGCCAGATGTTCTGCTGGAGGTCCGGATGATTGGTGTCGATGCCCGTGTCGAGGACTTGCACGACGACGTCCGGAGAGCCGGTCGTGTGGTTCCACGCACCAAAAAGGTTGGCGACGTCGTAGTGGTGCTGCGAGTCGAGCATGGGGTCGTTCGACGCCGCGGCGAAGAGGCTGATCTTGAGTTCCGCCTCGGCGGCGGACACGGCCGCGCCGAGCGTGTCGTCGTGCGCCGTCAGCGCGGACATCTTCTCGAGGGCCGCGACGGTCGCGGCGCCGCCCTCGCTCTCGCACTCGTACCACATGTCGAGGCCTGCGCAGGACGAGCGTTCGGACGTGCGGGCTTCCTTCACTGATTCGCCGGCGCCAGCGGCGTCTCTGAAATTGATTGTGGGACACTGCGGACGCACCGTGCGCCTTGTGCTGCTTCTCGTGCGTCTTGCTCGGTCGGAACAGACGGTGCGGGTTCTTACACGCGACGCCGTCGGCAATTTTCCCGGCAATGGCCGCGGCGCCGTCGGCCGAGGCCGCGACCGCGCTGCTGTCCAGCTTGTAGCGCAGGCGCTTGTTGACCGTGTCGGGCTTGCCCTTGAGATCGTTGATGGTGGCGTCGAGCTTGTCGTGCACCGCCGGAGACATGGCCGACGAGCCTCCGAGCAAGGCCAATGCAAAAAGGACGCGCCGCGCGGCTCCTGCAGTGTTTGCAGTGGTTTTTCGATGGTTTGCAGCCATTTCTGGTAGGTTGCGAGCTTATTGGGGGTAGTTTGCGAAGGTGCCAAATTGTGATGTGTTGGAGCTGCCATGATGGTGTTTTCAGGGACCATGCCGGGCAGCCTCGATTTGCGGCAGAGGCCAGGAAACAAGGCGGTGCGATTTGATTGGGCCTTCTTTTGTAGTATTTCTAAGACCCATATCACTGCTCGGAGATACATAGCACGCTACCCCAATCACCGTCGACGCGCCCAAGCAACACAAAAAACACCGGGCCGCGCGCGAGAGACCGACATCTGAAACCTAAAGCTTACGACCCCCGTCATAATCTAGGGCGTCAGGCGCCCCGGGTCGCGCGGGAAGCACGAGGTCTTGCGGATGTTCGTCAAATCCAAAAAGAGCATGACCACCCGCTCCAAGCCGACGCCGCCGCCGCCGTGCGGGAACGCGCCGAACTTGAACGCATCGGTATAACCCTTGATGGAGTCGGGGTGCGGCCCGCCGTGGCCCGCGTCGCCGTGGCAGTGGTTGACCCGCTCCATGAGTAAGGTATGGTCGTGGATGCGCTGCGCCCCGGAGCAGATCTCTTGACCCCGCATGAAGATGTCGTAGCTATTGGACAACTGTTCCGCCGCGGGTACTTTCTTATAAGTAGCAGGATCCGGCATGGTATAGAACGGTCGGATCGACAGGGGGTACTTGTCCATGATATAAAAGTCGGTATCGTACTTTTCTAAGATGAGATCGCCCAAGATCTTCTCATTTACCGTAGATAGATCATCAAAAGCGCCCTGTTGTTCTTCGGTGACGCCCGCTTCTCGCAGCAACGCAATACCCTCCGCAAAACTAATTCTGAGAGGCTTATCCAAAAATTTGAACGGCTGGAACGGGTAGACCTGCGATACCAACTCCAGCTCCTTGCCGTACTTATTTTGTAAAGTACGGAAGATATGGTTGAATAACTTGCCGAACAAATCCAGGACCTCGTAGTAGTGCTCGTAGATGGCCATCTCGAAGTCGAGGCCCGTGAACTCGCACAAATGCCTCCGCGTGTTGCTGTCCTCCGCGCGGAAGACGGGGCCGATCTCGTACACTCGTTCGAAGTCGGCGCATGCTGAGAGCATCTGCTTGTAGAGTTGGGGCGACTGGGCTAAGCAGCAGTCCCTTCCAAAGTACTCGAGCTTGAATACCGACGAACCACCTTCTGATGATCCAGCTAACAATTTAGGGGAGTTGACTCCCGTAAAGCCCTGGTCGTTGAGGTAGGACGCAAATAAGAGAGGTACCGCACTTCGAATGCGCATGATGGCCTGGTTGGCCGGGGTTCGTAGATCAATCACCCTATGATTCAAGCGCGTGTCCAACCCAACCGTGACTTCGCCCTCCTTCGGGTCGTTCTCGTTGCGACTCGCGTCGACGATCTGGAACGGCAGATCGGGTACGGCTTTGGACACGATAAAGCACTTCTTGATCGCGAGCTCGACAGTCGATTGGGTGGTGGCCGAGACCTGGGCCGATGCTACTGAAGCTTCCACATCTACAATAGATTCGGAGGGGATCTTGCCCAGGAACGCGACCATGGCCTTGGGGATGGCCGGGGCGCTTGCGACGCCCTGCACCGTGAAGCAGCCCTGCCTCAGGACGACGAACGCTAAATTGCCCTTCGCTCTGACAGCATGCACTCTAGCGCGGACCCACACGTCGCTCCCGATCAAATGAGGTCCCACAGCACCGACGGACGTCCACCGCCGCGCCGTCATGGACGCACTCATACAAACCCCGGGCTCGCCGAAGACGTCGGCCGACGCGGCTTCCGCTTCTTTGGCCTTGGCCGCGTCCTCGGCCGCCTTCTTCTGCTTGGCTAATATCCTCAATTCTTTTTTGGAGGGGCCTTGCGGCGCCTTGGCCTTCTCCTTCTTCTTTTTTTTATCTACAATGGCTAAAGCGTGATTGGGGTCGAGGGCCGTGATCTCCTGCTTGAGTTTCAATAAGCCGGCGACCTCGGCCTTGATCGTGTCGGCGTCGGCTTTGCTGGTCTTGAGCTCCTTGACCTTGAGGCCTTGCGCGCTGATCTGCTGCTCGAGCTCGGGGACGCCCATGGCTTTGCTGTGGCGTGCTGCTTGAGGTGGTCGCGTCGGCTAGCGTGCGGTTGCAGCTGTGTTGATGCTGCCTTGTTCTTGCAATCGCCGTGCAGCAATGGCAAGCAAGTGAACGCCCACTCGCTGTGTGTGGCTCGTCGACGATTTTTGGGAGAGCTAGTGTCTTACAACGCTAGGGTCGATGTTTCTCCAGCAGTCTTCTTTCGCTGCATCTCAGTGCCGAAAGCACGCATGGCTCATGCAAGGCCACGGCCCCTGAAGCTTGGACTTTTGGCCACCGCAGTCCGTGATTGATGCCCCATTAATCGGCTGGTGATTGGGTTGCAAACGACATAACCTGCGAAGGACGCGAGTTCGATTGCATCTATCGCTGCTGCATATTGGCAGACTTTGGTAGGGAGAGCAGACAGCTCACCACTCAAAGACTCAAACGTGCGCTGCTTTGATAGGTTGCACGCCACGCATTTGCGACCAGGATCACGCGTTGTGTGTGAATGCGTTCGAAACTCCTGATGATGGCCGCGCGCGGCCTGTCAACGACAGCACGGCGCCCGCTGCGAGGCGTCGTCTTCGACCTGGACGGCACGCTCACGGTGCCGAACCTGGATTTCAAGGTCATGTACGAGCGCTGCGGCGTCCCTCAGAACGAGGACATTCTCGAGGCCATCGCGGCGATGCCCGACGCCGAGGCCGCAACAGCCGCGGCGATCGTCGAGGAGATGGAGGAGGAAGGGCGCCGGACCTTGGAGCTGACGCCGGGCGCGCGGGAGTTCGCCGAGTGGCTGGCGCGGCAGGGCATTCCCACGGCCCTCGTGACGCGCAACACACGCGCAACAATCGACCACCTCCACGCGACGCTCTGGAAGGGCCTGCCGCCCTTTTCGCCCGCGATTTCTAGGGATGACACCTACGCGCCCAAGCCGCATCCCGCGGCGCTCGAGGCCATTTTGAAGACGTGGGAGATCGCTGATCCGGCCGAGGTTGTGATGGTCGGGGACTCGCCGGCGAACGACGTGGTCTTCGGGAAGAAAGCGGGCGTGGCGACGGCGCTCGTCGACTCCGGAAGACGGTTTGTAGAAGGTGGCTCCGACGAAGGCGCTTCCATGGTAGTGGAGAACATCGCGGCCTTGGCCGCCGGCTTCCACGAGCGCTTCGAGCTCCCGAAGGCGGGCCCGCTTCAGAAGTACGACGTCCCTTCTCCTAGTTCGGACGCGGGGAAGGCGGCGGTTGCTGGGGACCTGGCCCGCCTCGAGGCCTGCGCCGACGTCTCTCTTCCCGACGCCTCGGGGAACACGCCGCTCATCTGGGCGGCCGACAGCGGGGCCGCCGACGTTATTCCTTACTTGCGGGACCGCTGCGACGTGAATCACCGCGGCTATCTTGGTGCAACTGCTGTGTGTCGCGCGGCCCGCAAGGGCCATCTCGACGTTTTACAATTATTGCTCAAGGCGGACGTAGACGTTAATCTACCGAATGACAAGATGCAGTCGCCGTTGCACTTCGCAGCCTTCAAGCAGAACCGCGCTTGCGTGGATGCGCTGCTCGCCGCCGGTGCGTCGACGTACGTCCTCGACCGCAAGGGCCGCACGCCGGCGGAAGACACAAGTGACGAAGAGATCCGCGCGGCCATCCTGGATGGCCGCGCTAGCTAGTGTTGTAATATGCAAAAAGTTACTACGCGTGCAGCGCCGCGAGCTTCTCGTTGAGCGACTTCAGGAGCCCGCTCTCCGTCTCGAGGGCGGCCCTCAACTCCGTGACGATGCCCTCGGCCTCCTTGGCGATCCTGGCGAGGTCCTCCGGGGTCGTCGCGGCGGCCGCCGGCGCCGCCGGCGCCGGCGACGCGGCGGCCTCGGTCGCCGACATGGCCGGCGTCTTATCCTCCTCGACGGGCTCGACGGTCGCCGCCGCCGCTGCCTCGGCTTTCTTCGCGGCCCGTGCGGCCTTTCGCTCCTCCTTGGTCGATCCGTCGGACGCTGCGGTCTCAGAGACGGGCTCGACCGTCGCGGCGGCCGGCGCCGCGGCTGCGGCCGGCGCGGCCGCTGTGGCCGCCGGCGCCGCGGCCGTGGCCGCCGGCGCCGCCGGTGCCGCCGCGGCGGCGGCCTTGGCCTTCTCGGCCTCGGCGAGCATGGCCTTGGCTTTTTCCATAGCGGCGGCAGCTTCAGCCATGGCCTTCTCGCGCTGCGCCTCCTCCTGCTTTTTTAAGTCGGCCGCCTCGTCCTCGGGGACCAAATTCACCTCCTGGAGCGTGCGGCCTCGGCTGCGCGTTGCTCTCAGGTTGTCCGCATGGGAGAGGCTGAGGGCCAATGCTACGACGAGCTTGCGCAGCATCATCGACGGTCGCTCGCGAGGCCGGGGCTATGGGATGATGCGGGGGCAGCTTTTAAAGCCGTGGGAGCGCACGGTGTTGGTTGCAGGAGATGCACAAAAATTATTTTGTGTCCAGCAAGTGATCGAGAGGCCGCCTAGCAGGCGCTCTGCTTAGCCGCGTCTGTCACTCTGCGGTGGTAAGTATCCAAATAATCACAGATTACACACAGAATAAAATCACCCGCGCGGCATCTCCGAGTAGTCGTCGACGACGAAGGAGCCGCTCGTCGCTCGCGTCGTCGGCGCGGCCTCCTCCATGAGCGGCTCCTCCAGGGAGTCCTCCGTCGGCGCGCGCCGCCGCGGCACCAAACCCGCGGTGTGCGGGTCGACGCGGCCTACCAACGCCAGCCAGACCAATGCCGCGATTAATTGTGTTGCGGCAGTCACGACAAACGTCAGGGCGTACCCTCCTCGATCGACCAAATAGCCGCCGAGCACGGCGCTCCCCGACCAGCCGAACCGTGTGACCCCGTCGAGCGCGTTCCAGCGGCCTCGACTCGCGTGAGGCACGTGGTCGTTGAGCGCCGCCTTTTTTAATGGGCGACAGGCGTGCTGCGCGCAAGTGAGCAAATATAAGAGAACTGCACCGGCGCGCTTGATGGTTGACGTCAACGCGGGCCGCCCGGGGCGCAGGACGTTTAGACGCCCTGCGTCGGCCCAAGCCAGACCTATCAGTGCAATCGCGGCCAGGACCATGCAGACGGCGCAGACGCGAGCTTTCCCGGCGGACTGGCTCCACCGCTCGCAGACCCGCGACCCGCAGATCATAACTAAAGCGGCGCCGATGGACAACGCGTTCGCCGCGACGGGCGAGAAGGCCGCCCGGTTCTTGAAGAAGAGCGGAATAAACTTCACCGTCATGCCCGACCCGAAGCCTGATATTAGATCCGCCACCAGTATCAGCCGCGCGATGCCCTCGTCGCCCTCCTTGTCTGCCTCCTCGTCGTCGCACGCATCCGCGCCCACGTCTCGCAACCCCAGTAAGAGGAGCGCCGGCGGCGCGCACAGCGCCAGACCGACGACTGCCACTGTTTTCAGCGCGGCGAGGGACCAGTCGTCCCCAATGCATAGGAAGAGCACCAGCGCCAGCGCCGGGCCCGCCGTCGTCGCCAAAAGGGTCAGCATGAATTTTTGTGATGTCGCCTCGGCGCGTTGCGCGCCGCGCGTCGTCGAGTCCGCGAAGAGCGTCTCGAGGGCCGTGCTCCACACTCCTTGATACGCGCCGAACGCCGCAAGGCCGACCGTGACGTAGTCGAAGCGCGCCCGGGCGGAGACGTCGCTTACGGCAATGGCCAGGATCAGTCCTAACGAGGCCACCACGCCCGTGACGCAGGCGACGCGGCAGACGGTCCGCCGCCGGAACCGGTCGGCCGCCCAGCCCGCGAGCAGGCCGCAGGCGCACTGCGCGATGCCCTGGGCGCCCTCGGCGAGGCCCACCCGCGCGTTCGACCCGCCCGTGAGCACGTAGAGGTAGCCGCTCAGCACGGCGTAGGACCAGACTCCTCGTGCCGCGCCGGCCGCCAGCGTGAAGGCGTAGGCGAGGCTGAGGTTTCTTGCTTTTGTCTTGTCGATTGTTGGTGTGGGTGGAGCGCACATTCTATCAGAGCTTGTGCGCCGCCCGGCGGCCCGCTGGTTGCACAGGGCTCCCGCTTCAGAGAGGCTCTCTGGTACTACCCTAGTCGAAGTCGTGCGGCAAGCGCACTGGGTCCAGAGCTTCTCGCAACTTGCGAGTTTCCCAAATTTCACGTGTAAGCTGCGGTGTAGGAGCTGCCAGCTCGTGCAGCAGCCGCTTCCTAGTGTCTTACAGACCGCTAGCTCCTGGCGCGGCGGACGCGAAGCACGCTGTTTTCGAGCCTCTGCGCAAGCGTGGCGCTGCATTTCCATGGCTGCGAGTGATCTTGGTCCAAAGGCGTTGAATGTCGCAGCGCTCAATGACTTGTGCCATCTGTGCCCAACCTGGACCCAGGCTGGCTGTGCGCTAAACGCGGTCAGCCGCGAGGTATCAAAGCTCGCAGCAAACGTGCGACGCCGGCGGCGGCGGAAACTGCTCGCGCTGCGCAATGAGATCCGCCGGCACACTTTCGTGACGCTCCGGACCGTCAAAGGCGAGTGCAGCTGTTGGTGGAAAATCCACGGCGTGCGGGACGAAACCGTCGCGGTCTGCGCAGAAATTATTCATGTCAAGTCGCATTTTCGCGCGTGAGTTAAGATTTCACCCGTTCGGTGCAACGCAGGTCGTTCTCGAGCGCCTCGAGATGCGTCATGACAAGAACCGCTTCTGCGTCATCATGGTGCCTCTCGACGAGTGGGAGGCGAAGTTCGAAGAGTGGAACGACGACGAAGACCATAGAGTGTCCCTCTGCCAGGAATGCTGGTACGACGGCTTTATGATGTACCCTCACGTTTTCGGCCATGAGTCGGATTAGTTGGCCATGAGTCGGATTAGTTGGCTTGGCGCTATGTACTAAGTTTGTGAATCTAAACGATCTGGAAACGTCCGCTGCCTGCCGTGAACATTTTACTCACCCCACGCTCAGCGGCGGCGTCCACTGGCTCCGCCCCGTCGCGACGTTGTGGTAGAAGGGCCGCCGCTTCTCCTCGGACCACGCGACGCGCCACTCGTCATCCAAGACCGTCGTCGGCACGTCCTCCTCCTCTTCTTCTGTCGCGGAGGAGGACTCTTCAACAGGCGCCGGCGGGACGGCGCCGCCGGCCGGCAGCACGCCGGGCACCGCAATCTCCATTGAAGGGCCGAATTTCGCGAGCGTCTCCCCGACGCAGAACGCCGCGCGGAACAAGTACGAGCGCCCCGCCGTCAGGTTCGGCACGAGCGCTCTATCAGAACCGCCCCGGTAGCAACGCCGCCAGGCGTCATCTGAGGCGTCCCGGACCTCGACGACGTAGACGGCGTCCCGCGACGGCCGCGGCGGCGCTAATTGTAACTCGCAGGTGCGCTCGCACCAGCCCGGCCCCGTGGCTACTTTACAAGGGTCAGGCGGCGTCTTGTACCACCGGATGATTTTGGGCTTCTTCGGCGCGGGCCCGGCCGTACAGAAGGCGTGCGCCGCAAATCTTGAAACCTGGCCGCGCGCCGCCGCGACGCAGCACCGTACCCTGTAGCGCGTCAGGGGCCTCAGGTTCTCCACCCTACAGCCGGCGCCGGGGCCCGCGTAGACCGGCTGCCACGCGCCCGCGCGGAAGACGTCGAGCTTGATCGCGTAGTCCGCCTCGGCCGCGGCCGCCTCCGACTTGAGAGAGCAAGCCGCTTGCCTTTCAGCAAGCTTGACCACGAGCTTCTCGGGCACGCCCTGCAACCTATACTTCTCCGCGACGCTCCCGAGCAGCTTCATGTGAGACCGCTGGACGACCCCGAGCCGCTCCCAGTCCCCCGCGTCTCTTGCCCTCGCACACCGCGCGCCGTCTATTCGCAAAGAGGCCCAGGTCCTTCCATAAACCTCTTCCAGTCGATGCGGCCTCAGGAGGAGCGCGCGGACTTCATCACTCGACAGCTTGTCCAGTGATACTTTGCCGGCGACGGCCCGGTCGTCGCTCGCGACTTTTGCGTTCGTGGACGTGTCGCGCCGCGTCCACCGCGGCGTCCACCTTAGTAAGAGCGCGCGCTCCTCCGCGCGCGCCAGCTCCAGGAACGGCGCCTCGAAGAGTACTGTGGAAGCCTTCTGCACCCGACGCCTCATCGTCGTAGAGGGCCCGTCGTCCTCGGACGCCCACCGCACCAACTTCGCGAGGCCCTCGCTTCGACGCTCGGCACCGTCCGGCAGCTTGTACGCAGTGAAAGGCGGCCAGAGGCCCCGTACCACCACCGCGCCCCATAATTCATAAGGTTCGACGGACGACGCGCCCATGCCCGCGTCGTCCTTTAAACCTAAAGAACGAGCCACGGGTGGAGGCATCTCCGCCGCGGCGTCGATCTCCACGCGTTTCCTCACGCGATCGATGCCGGACACGCGGACCCACCGGCCCCTATCATGTCTCAATTTCATCCAGTCGCCCTGTTGTAGCGACGGTAATGCAGGCAGCGACGCGTCCGTGCACGCGACTTTACTCAACCCAATTGCGTCGCAGAACCATCGTTTCAATTGCGCCGCTAAAGGTTCTGCGGAGGGTTCTCCCTCGAAATCCGTCAAAGGGACGACATCCACGGCAGCGACGGGCTCCGCCCTCAAGACAAGTCCGGCGCCCGGCTTCGCACCGTCCATCTTCCCATAACTTTGGGAAGTGACGTGCTCGACGTCCCAGTCCGCTTCTGGTGAGGCGAAGCGCCGCCACTTCCGCGCGCATTTTGTGGGGACGTGTGCATCATCATTACCTTCTCGCATCCACTGGGTCCAGCTCCCCAACAACGTACACGCGTCGACGGCCGCGAGGGCCCTCCCGACCTCGTCGCCTCTGTCATGCTTGAGTCTTTCCAAACACCTTCGAGCTTGCGCCCTATCTTGAGACAACTGCCGGTCCGCTTTTCGAGCCAGGTCCTCGGCGTCCTGTAATTTAATGGCGCGCGCCTCGCGTTCCGCGCGGTTCGCCTCAAAAACGAGTTCCTCCAGTGCCGTTCTATTGGCGAAGGCGGCGCTCTCCATGGACTTTGTTAACGGAGGCGGCGGCGGGTCGTTTTCCGGTAAGGGGTCCCGGGGGTAGTGGTAGCCGTCCATGCTTGTGCGTTGCGTCGCGTTTGGAGGCGTGTGGAGGCTGCCCTGCTCTAGAGTGAGTGGTGTGTCCTACTTACTGTGCGCCTTGGGAGGCAGCCTTTTCGCCTGTGGGTCGTTGCTTCGACAAATGGAGACGAATGCGACCAGCTAGGGCTAGCTAGCCGACCCACGCACGCTGCTTTTGTGCGCGCTGGTCTCAACTGGCATGCAGGTTTTGCTCCGTGCGGGGTGATGATACAGATGTACGACGCGCGTGTTTTCCCCCGAGGGGCTCCGCCCACTAGTCCTAGAACCGAACAGAAACGAACACGGATACCATCGAGCACGCGCCCTCCCCGCCGCCGCGCCGACGCAAAGATATACTACTACGTTACGTCATAAAAGCAAGGGCGCTAGACCGTCAGGTACTCGCGCTCGACGCCCTCGGCGTTGATGCAGACGAGGCGCACGATGCCGCCCGAGGAGCCGTCCCGCGCCATCGCGCGCTTGATCGCCTCGGCGACGAACGCCTTGCACTCGGCGAGCGACATGCCCGGCTTGAACTCGTGGTCGACGTGGCCGTAGATGTACGTGCTGCCGGACCCGCCGATGGCGAAGGGCGCCTTGAGGCACGTCCCGCCGAGGGGAATGACGTACACGGACCCACCGTCGACCTCGTCGTAGCCCGCGACGATGACGCCGGCGAGCAGCTGCTCCTTGTTCGTATAACAAATACGCTTCGCTAATGAAGCTGCTGTCTTTACGAGTGGCGGGGCTCCGACCTCGATCGCGTGCGACGCGAGGTAGTGTCGCACGTAATCAGAGACCGCTTGCGTGTCCGCCGCGCTGCCGCTTCTACACATGAAGATCTTGTCGTGCAACGCGCTGACCTTGTCCGAGACGCGGTTCGCGATGTACGTACCGGTGCTGACTCGAGAGTCGGCGCCCATGACGACGCCGCCGGCGTAGCTCACGGCCATGATCGTCGTGCCCGTGCTCACCTCGCCGTCCCGTAGTTGGGCGCCGGCGTAGGCGTCGGGGGGCGTGGGGTCCATGGTTTGGTGTGCTTCCGCGCGTCGCCGCGGCGGTCGAGCAGGGCTCTACTGCGATGCCAAATGCGAGGGCGCGCGCTCAAATGATGCAGCGCGCGGTTGTGAAAATGAAATAGTGCTGCTGAGTGTGGCAAATTTGTCCCTGCCGCTAAAGCGGTACTACGCCGCGCGGCGCGAGTCGATTAGCTAGCGACCTAAGACACTAGTACCGGACGTGCCAGGTGTATACGGTCCTCGGATACCGTGCTTGTGCTCCAAGACGATTCTTGATGAGCGCAAACACAGACTCGAAACTTCGAGATTTTGTGGCACGTCGGTCGGCTTGCCATAGGTTGCTATTGCGCTGCCAAAAACGGTTGTGTACGTTCGTCGGTAACTGCAGAAAGCTGTCTCAAGGTCGTCAATAGCTTCTGCGGCACCGATAGCTCGAGCGAGCAACTCTGCGGCGAGTGCCAATAATTGCTCTCTGAAGCTTTTTTTGTATCGCGACGCGCTTGCGACAGAGAGACATGAAACTAATCCTCGCCCTCGCGCTGAGCGCCGCGGCCGCCACGCCGGCGCTGCGCGGCGCCGAGCCGCGCCGCCGCCTCGAGGCGCTCGAGCTCCTCGGCGCCGAGGAGTCCGCTAAAGTAGAAGCCGAGCAGGAGGCGGCGCGCGCGGCGGCGCTCGCCGAGGCCATGGCCCAGCTCAAGGAGGCCCAGGACATGATGGCCAAGGCCGAGGCGCTCAAGGCCGCGGCCGCGACGGCCGAGGCGGCGCCCGAGGCGCCCAAGGAGCCCGCGGCCGCCGAGGCGCCGGCCGAGGAGCGCGTCGCCGTCGCGGCGCCCGCGGCGCCCGCGGCCGGCGACTGGGAGGCCCAGTACAAGGCCCTGGAGGCGGCCAAGGCGGCCAGCGAGGCCGCGGCGGCGCCCGCCGAGCCGGCCGAGGAGCCGGCCGAGGAGCCGGCCGCCGAGCCATCTGAGCCGGCCGCCGAGGCCGCCGCTGAGCCGGCCGCTGAGCCGTCTGATGCCGCCGCCGAGCCCGCCGCTGAGGCCGCCCCTGAGGCATCCGAGGCCAAGCCGGCAGAAGAGCCGGCGGCCGAGCCCGCCGCCGAGGACCCGCCCGCCGAAGCGTCCGCCACTGCGACGGCCGAGGCGACGGAGCCCACGACGACGGAGCGCATCGCCACGGACGTGGCCGAGCTCGCCGCGGGCGGCGGCGACCCGGCCGTCGCCGCCGAGGCCGCGGCGCTCGTGCAGAAGCTCCAGGCCGAGCTCAAGGAGGAGTCCGCGCTGCTGGCCGCGCTGGCGGCGAAGCTCGACGCTATGAGGGGAGACGCGCCGGCCGCCAAGGCGGAGACCGAGCCCGCGACTACCGAGCCCGCTACTACCGAGCCCGCGACGACGACGACGACGGCCGAAAAAGCGCTCACGGTCGCCACCTGGAACATCGCGGCCATCAACAACAACCCCTTCGAGTACTGGATCCACTCGGAAGACGAGGCCTACAACAAGTTGATGAGTGACGTCCAGGCCTTCATCAGTGAACCGGGCGACAAGGACGTGCGAGTCAAAGAGGTCTTCACGGACGCCATGTGGGACGAGCTCAAGGAGAAGATGAAGGGCGCGGGCTGGGCCGGCGTCGACGATGTGGACGACCTGTGGCAGGACGACTACCGAAGACGCAAGATCGTCTCGGGCTTCCTGAAGGACGCCGAGCTCGGCTCTAAAAGACTCGCGTCGATGCCGGACCGCGTCACGAACACGATTCGAAGCGTCGACGGCAAGAAGATGCGCCCGACGGTCATCAACTGCTACGAGCAGGAGTTTTCGTCGCTCCAAGACTGGTGGACGCAGTGGAAGACGTTCATCTTCGAGACCGAAGTCACGACTAAAAGTGGAGAGGCCCCGAAGCCCGTCTACGGCCTGCTCCAGCCGATCAAGCGCTCCAAGTATCCCGCTATTAGTATGGCGGAAGAAGCCGTATCCTTACCTTTACAGACGTTGGCCGGCGCCATCTTCGACGCTATCTTAGTGCACATGATGCAGAATGTCGCGGCGGACACGTGGCAGCCTCTCAGAACGCAGCTCTGCGAGGCCCTCAACCGCAAGAAGGACTCGCGGACGCTGGATATCCTCGACCAGAAATACTCAGACGCTGATATAGTCTTCGTCCAGGAGGCCGCTTCGTCCTTCGTCGAGGCCGCGAAAGCGCACGCGTTGGGCGAGCGCTACTCTATCATCGCGCCGGCTTCCTTGGATCCGAAGCGCGACCAGAACTCGTTAGTGCTCGTCAAGAAGGGCTTCGGTTCTTTCGAGGAGGTCGACGTGCTGTCTTCGCTAAGTGATGCTCCGGTCGCCGCCGGCGATTTGCTGGTGGTGCAGAACGACGAGTACGTCCTCGCGTCTTTTCATGGAGACACGAACGGTCTGGCCACGATCCCCATCACGGACGCCGTGCTCGGCAAGGTAGGCGACAAGACGCTGATCTTCGGCTTGGACGCCAACACCTACGAGGCGAAGCGCGACGGCTACCAGAACGCGGAAGAGTACCAGGCGCACATCGTCGAGAAGGGGTTGGCCTCGCAGCGAGGTAGTACCAAGGACATGGACCCGAAGCTCTACACGACCTTCAACGCTAGGACGTACCTCCAGCCGCAGCTCAACAAGGCCGTATCGTACGAAGAGCGCTTCACGAACGTGAACGTGGACCGCAACCCCAAGGACTTCGTGCTCTTTTCTACGTCGTTGGAGCTCGTCTCCACCAGCCGGGACAACACGGCCAAAACGTCGTCGTCGTCGGGCGAGCCCAAGTACGACAACGAGAAGATGTTCCCAACCCTCAAGTTCCCCTCGGACCACGCGATCACGAAGGTGGTCCTGAAGGCGAAGAACTAGGTTTGGCGCGGCCGGTGCGGGGCCGCGACCGTATGGAAGGAGACGGCGTGGGCGTGCTGACGGCGGGTGTCCTCGGCGGCGGCGACGTCGCCTCATTAGGTGTGCCCTCCCCTGTGTAACTTGATGATATTACTTCTTCTTCTTAGAAGACCTCTTCTTCGCGAGCTTGGAATGCGCCGGCGTCTCCTTGCCCGCCTTCTTTTTGAGGACTGCTCGGCGCTTTCCCTCGGCCTTCGCCGACGGTTCCGCCTTGCGCTTCGCCCCCTTCTTTACGACGGCCTCGAGCCCCTTCTTGTCGAGCGCGGGCTTGACAGAAAGCTGCGCGCCGCCTGGCAACTGCTTCTTGTGGAGCTTTTGTGCTGATGTAGAGACGACGCTACCTTCCCGCAATTCGACGTAGGCGCTCGCGGCCTTGCCCGGCGCGCCGACGGCCCGCACCTTCGTGACCGCGCCCTCGCCGAGCGTCGCCTCGGCGAGCTTTGTGAGCTCCCGCCGGTCGAGGTCGCCGTTAAAAGCTCGCACGAACAACGTCGGCGGGCCGCCGCCGCCCTGTTGCAGCTCCTTCTTCTTCGCCTTGGCGCGCTCGCGCTGGCGCTGCCTTCGAGCTTTACACTTGGCCTGCTTGTCCGCGGGTGCCGCCGCGCCAGGCTCCTGCTTTGCTTTCGGCGGCGGCGCGGCGGCGGCCGCGTCCTCGTCCTCCGAGTCCGCGTTGGCGTCGGCGCCGGCCCCGAACCCGTGCGAGCGCTCGAAGCGCGACACCTCCCGCGCGAGCGCGCCGGACGAATCCGAGCACGCGCTGCCCGCGTCGCTCCATTCGTCGTCGCCGACGAACGCGTTGATGGCCGCGAGGTCCGCGGGCGACAGCGAGTCGTCGTCGCTCTCCGAGGCCGACGACGACGCGTCGCTGTCGCTGGACGACGACATGTTTCTGCGTCGGCGCGGCACTCGCGCTTGCTTACAACTTGCCCACAAGTGGGAGAGCACTGCTCTCGCAGCGGCGGTGTGCGAACTGTGTCGCTGTCCGGTCTTACGCGTGCTGGTGAGCTCGCACCCTCTCTGCAGCTCTCGTGACAAGCTGTGTCCGTGCGTACTGTTTGCGTTCGGCAGGCACAGCAGCAGGAGCAGCGTGCAGTTTTGTGTCGCCCAGAGATTGCCTGATCAGTCACGCTAGCGTGCCGAACTGACTCGGTCGCTGGCTCGCAGGACTGCTCAAAACAATCTGCGAACCGACGCGCAGCGGTACGTACGTACACCCTGCAGTGCTGTGGAGAGTGCAGCCTAACAATGGAGACTCCTCCCCCGCCGCCGACCGACGAGCAGGCCGCGGACTACCCGCAGAAGCGCTTCTTCCGCAGCCGGGCCCACTGCAACCCGTTAAGTCACAACGACGCCGCGCCCTACCCTCAAAAACCATCGGCGCTCGACTGGGCGAGCCTCTACCCGAGACGCGACGCCAGCAACGGTTCAAACATCGCATTCCTGGACGTGGGCTGCGGGTTTGGCGGTTTGGCGGTGGCGTTATCGACCTTAGCGCCGACGAAGCTCACGCTAGCTTTGGAGATCCGACCGAAAGTCGCCGAGTTCGTCAGAAGACGCATCGAAAGTCTGAGGAGGCAGCACCCCGGTTCCTATGAGAACGTGGCCTGTTTGAGATATAACGCCATGCTCCACTTGCCAAATTTACTGCCAAAATCATCCCTCGAGAAGATCTTTTTTTGCTTCCCCGACCCGCACTTCAAGGCGAAGAACCACCGCCGACGGATTGTGTCAGAACCGCTACTCGCGGAGTACGCCTACGTCCTCAAGGAAGGTGGTCTCTTGTACGCCATAACAGATGTTGAGGAGCTACATAAGTGGCACGTGGCCAAGCTGGACTCTCATAAATGTTTTGAGAAGGTCGATCTGCGTGACGACGATCCTTATGTGAATGCCATCACCCAGGAAACGGAGGAGGGGAAGAAGGTCACGCGCCAGGGCGGCCACATGAAGGACGGGAGCAAGTACGCTGCCGTTTATAAACGTGTCCGCTTCGAGGGGGCCGTGGAGCTGTGGCCCGAGTAACTTGTGAAAGCAGTGTCTTAGGCCTTTGCTGCTGTGCTCTGCACACAGATTGATCCTGACCGGGGCAGGCGGTCTGAAGCCACCAAGAGGCTGACTTTTTGAAGGGCAGCCAATGGCGGCGTGGCCCAGAAACGTGGTGAAGGAGCACCGGGCTGCCGCTTGGCTGCTTTACATATTCCTGCTGAGCTTATTTATCACCTACGCCAGCGTCACTATAAACCATAATCTGCAGCGCCGAGACCACCCGGTTGTGGTGGAAGACGTCGTAGAGGAGGCGTGGACGCTACCGGACATCGTCGTGTGCCTCATTTACACCGATGGATTATTCGAGTTGGGAAGGTATGCTTGTGGTGATTATAATATATTTGATGATGACGATGGCAATTATCAATGGTGCGACGCCTCCGCTTACCTGGTGGGGGGCAACGTCACTGCCCGCGATGATCCACACGTCTGCGTTCACTTCGAGACATCCACGCTCGGACAGCGATCGCGAGGCGATCAAACATTGCTGGAATTTACATGGAAAGAGCACGACCCTTTTCGACTAGTCGACTGGGATCCAAAATGGTCACAGTTGCGCGAGGCAGCTGTGATTCTGCGCGGTGGTGGAGGAGATATGGGAGAGTACCTGCGAACCCTTTTCTCAAGCGGTGGCTTTATGGCCGACGAACTTTATTATCTTCCCATATCTACGGCTTCCGACGATGTAGGTTTCTCAAACGACATGAACCCTGAGAAGGAGGTCCATCGGCGGCTTGGACATCCCTACAAGCTTCCGCCGCCACCGACACAAGACGAGGCCAGCTTTCGGGCGACTTTTACCACGAGTCCTTTGGTGAATTACCAAGGGAATAATAGTAACATGCAATTCGAGAGCTGTTATGGAAGCGACGAAAAAGGAGGCTCAGCATTCTCGGTGCCGAACGCCCACGGCTGTCCGGGGCATCCCGTTCCATGGTTGGCTGACTACCTTAAGTTCTATCCCGACTACGTGACCGTGGGCTACTTTCAGCTCTACATTGACATACACTCATTAAAAACACGTTACTACATCGAGCAAGACCCCATGGAGCCCCTGAAGCTCTGGGGCATACTGGCGGGCACATTCACTCAGGTCGGCATGCTCTTCGGGCTATGCTTCATCGGCAAGGCGCACCTCCGCGCACGCTTTTCGAGGAAGGCGGCCGAGGCGGTCGGTGAACGATCGTCGAGGCTCGGCGCGCGCCTGTCGTCGACGCCCGCGGTCACGCGGCTGCGCACGCGGTCGGCGAGCCTCGGTGCGCGCCTGACGCGATCTCTTCCGGGTTCGAAAGCATCGAGATCGGAGGACAGCGATGCCGACGCGAGCGCCGCCGTCGAGCTCGGGGAGGTCACGAACCCAGTGTCGTCGCCGGAGCCACTCGGCAGGGGCGAACCGGAGGGCATTGATGTTTTCGCACCACCTCGCGCGTCAGGACTGCTATAATCACATGTAGTTACTTGCCCGGCGAATTCAGGAGCCCCTCGAAGAAGCTTCGCGCGTTGGACGACTCCGGCGTCGGCGCCGCCGCGGCCGCCGCGGCCGTGGGCGTCGCCGGCGCCTCGTGATCACCCGCGCGATTTGCCAGGTTCTGGAGCCACGCGTCCCGGTCCTCGATCACGGTTGGTGGCGCCGCCAGCTCCTCCACGACGCCGTCGTCGCCGTCCGGCGCGTCCAAAGCGGCCTCGCCCGGCGCGTAGAAGGCCTCGTCGCCGTCGTAGCGCGACGCCGGGGACGCCGCGCCCGTCAGCAACGCCATCAACGCCTCGCGGAGCGTCGCCCGCATCGTCGCGTCGCCCGCCTCGCGCAGCGCCGCGAGCGCGACGCCCGCGTCGCCGCAGCGCCGCCGCAGCGCGCCCAGCCGCGACCCGCCGAAGGCGATTACCAAAGTGGGCGCGCCGTCGAGCGCCGTGAGCCAGCTCTGGAAAGCGGCGGCCGGCGCGTGGCCACCGTCGACGACGACGACGGCGGCGGAGTGCGAGGCGGCGCGCAGGGCGCCTCCGACCGCGCTCTCCGGCCTCACGAGGTCCGCGGCGACGGCGGGCCGGCCCACGACTTGCCACGTCTCGGCGCCCTCGACCGCGGAGACCGCGCAGCAGCCGACCGTCGCGGACTCCGTTGATACATCATCGCTCAGGGCCGCGCGCGCCAGCTCGACGAGCCGCGTCGTCGCCGCGCAGATGACGACGCGACGCGGCGGCGGCGGTTGGGGGGCGGCGCAGAGCTCGTCCCAGAGCGCTGCGACGGGCGCCGTCTCGGTTTGCGGCGGTGGCGGCGCGACGGCGGCGGCCATCGTTTATGGCTTGTATGCGTCGCTTCTCGGGGCCGCGTCCTGCGCTAGCGAGCGTATTGATGCTGTGGTTAGACAGCGACTGCGCGAGCACGATTAGCGGAGCAAAATAGCGGCAAAATGCCGAAAAAAACTGCGGCTCTACCGAATTGCTAGTACGTCGCAACGCTAGCTAACTGCCGTTCGTTGGTAGGTCGGGGCAGCCTAAAAAGCGTCCAAGATGCTCGTCAAGGCCAGCGTGGCCCGGTCCCCGAACCAGCTCGCGCAGCACGTGCGCCAGAAGGTGCTCGTGGCCGCGGTAGCTAGGGGCGTGCCGACCATCAATGACCTCTTAAAAAGGGCCGACGAGGACAAGTCCGGTGCTCTATCTTATAAAGAATTCTACACCACTCTGAGAAAATTACTACAATTAACAGCAGCGGCGGTGACCGACGACGCGGTGCGCCAGACCTTCAAGGTCATCGACAAAACGGGCGACGGCGCGCTGTCGCGCGAGGAATTTGCCACCTTCCTACGGGGCAAGAACACGTCGGACGATGCTCAGTTAGTGGACTGCCTCGACGCGAAGAACAAGCTCGCGGCGCGCCAGGCGGCACTACGGAGAGAAGCGCGCCTGAAATTGCTGCGGAAACGACTACGCAAGGCCGTGCAGCTCCACGGCTCCTTCTTCGAGAACCACAGCGTGGAATGGTCCCTGGACGAGTTCTTGGACGTAGTACGCAACACGCTAGCATTAGGCGCGCACGCCATCACGGACGCCGACGTCGAGATGGTGTTTCGCGAGCTGAGCGACGGCGACGCGCTCCACCCCGACGCCGTCGCGCGCTTCGTCAACCCCGAGAAACCAACGACGGAGAAGGAGAACGCCGCACCTCCAACACCAGCCCCGGACGCGCCGTCGCGCCTCGACGCGCTCTCGCGGCCGAAGCGCGTCCACGACAAGCCGCCTCCATCGGAAGACGCGACGCCCTGGAAGGCCACGTCCATCACGTCGCCGATCCCGCCGCTGCCCCCCTCGCCGCGGACGCCCGGCGGGACGCGGCGGTCGCGGCCACCGGCGTCGCCGGGCGGACGGGCAGACGCGCTACTCGGCGCGCGCGACGCGCTGGGTCGCGCCGCCGAGGCGCTCGCCGCGAGCGACACGGCCGCCGAGGACGACCCCGCAGAATTAGCGGTCGCCGTCGAGCAGCTGCGCCAGCTCTGCGTCCGCGTCGCCGCCGCGGCCGACGGCGTCGCGACGCTCGCCGCGACGATCAAGCGGAAGCGGGGCGCGCAGAGCCTGGCGAAGTCCGTGTCCTTCTCCGACGACGTCGTGACGCCCTAAGAAAGACTGCTAGGACTTCTTCTTAGCGCCCCCCTTTCTTTCTTCCAGGCCGCGCTCAAAGCGGGTTGTGGTTCTGTAGAGAATACTTGTTATAGACATGACACTAACACGGCCGCGTGCGAGATGCCTCCGGAGGGAGTGCGTCGCACAGCAACCGTGGGCGGCCCTAACAGTCCGGTCCTGTCGCAATAACCAGTCCGATCCGTTCCCGACCGCTCGCCTCTTAATACGCGACCACCATTCGGCAGATGGTGGCCACGGACGCCGACCTGACCTCGGGGGCCTTCCGACGCTCGGTAATCTAACCCAAAGTTTTCTTCTTGCACGATCCGCTCCGTCGAGCGTCGTGCTCGCCGCTCACGTGTCCGTAGTAAATTCGCAGCGGCGCGTTGTACTAAATCCGTATGGATCCATAGTAATACCGCGGTGTCCGTAGTAAATCCGCGGTGGACAGTTGTACTAAATCCGTGGGGGTCCGTCCTAGTAATCTCCATACTGGTCTGTTGTACTAAAGATAATGGTAGGACCGCGGTCGTGCCTCCGCTATATATAATACACGACCCGCGAGTGTGCTCATGGCCTCGTCGGCGTCTCTGACTCATGGCCTCGCACACGTAATATAAATTGTAGGGCGTCAACTAAGCGACGACATGTCGGCGATACCGACTCTAATAGTAGGACCGCGTTCGTGCCTCCGCTATATATGATGCACGGCGGCCGCGAACTAGGCAAACGGATTCGGTGCGCCGGTGCTGCCGAGGCCCCTAGACACCACCACATCTTTGTTAGGAATGTTGTTTAGGAACATCAAGTTGTGTTTGAAGGTCTCAGCCATCAGGTGGGTCACCTTCAATGACACCTTGTGTTGACGACGGAAGGCCAATTGCTGGGCGGCGGAACGCTCAATTTTACTGTTTTTTTGGCCGGTTTAAAACCCTGAATATGCTCGCGACGTTCTTTCCGATTCGGCTCTTCGTTGGTAGCCGTCGCCTTCAGACCTTTAGTGAAAAGGCGTTCATCTTGATCACGCTTCCGTCGGTTGCTGCGTTCGTTCACACGTTTGAAATGGCGTAAACGGTAACGTTTCTTCGTATCAGCATCTAGATCGACGGGCTTCGTCGGATATGACGAGCCCGACCCGTTTCCACCCAAAGCAATTACCGTCGACGGACCGCCGCCGCCGTCTTGGGGCCCCAAGGCCTTCTTGTGCGCATCTTTGGTCCCGCCGGGCCCGCTCCCGACATCTCCCGTTCGTGGCGAAGCGCCACGGTCCATCTTCGGCCGTCGCGTGCCTCGCGGAGGCGGTGGCCTTTGTGGGCTTGGTGCTGCCCTTCAGTGGACTTCCTGCTGCTTTTTGGGGCAGCAGACACTTGCGCAGCGTGCTCGGCGTCCGTGGCTCGCTCGTGGCGAGCTCGTTGGCGAACTTGTGCGGAAGGCACAACTAGGCCACCAGCCAAACCTGGGCTTTTGCTTGCTAGTGTCTCAATAGACGCTAGCGCTTTATTTTTTTTTGCGTTTGCGCTTTTTCTTTTTTTTTGTTGGCGCATCGGCGGAATCGCTGCCGGAGCCGCTGGCACTCGATTGGGCTGCCATCTTGCCCTTCTGCAGTGGTGGTTTACCTTCTACACGCCCGAGGCGAGGCGCAACACAGGCAAACAGAATGCCAGCGCCCGGGCCCGACAGCGCCGCTTACTTTTTTTGGGACCGCGCCAGGATGAGGCGGCTAAGTACCTTTCTGTCAATTTTACGCGTCGACCTGTCCCCCGGGGATCGTTCCGAGGCTTGCTCGCGCGCCGGACAACCCACTAAAACTTTGAGCATTAGTTGCTTTGCTTAGAGCTAGGCCACCAGCCGAATCAGTAGTTCACTTTTACACAGTCTTCTCCGAGGCAGCGGCACGGCGAGCCCGCGCATTCCGCTTCCACCTCGCACGCTTTGCTGCGAGGTGCAGGTAATTCGGCCGTGGCGCCGTCAGAGGGCGTCACGAGCTCCCCGCCGCCGAGCGGTGCCGCCGCGACGACGGGAGGCAGGAGAGTTTTTCGCTTTTTTCTTGGTCTTCTTGGCGAATTTCTTCGCCGCCAGCGCCGTCGCGACCTTCGCGGTCGACTCATTTTCTTCTCGCGCCTTCGCGTCGGCCACGACTTCGAGCTGCATTGCTATGGCCGTGCCCTCCGGCGGGAGGGGCTCCGCGTCCTTCGACGGCCGCCGCCGCTCCGCCCGTCGCTCCGCGTCGTATTCCTCGAGCACGGCGCGGACCTCGCTCTTGTCCTTCAGGATCGTCCGCTCGTCGCCGGCGATTTGGTCCTTGGCCAGGTCATACGCCGTGTGGCCGAAGCTATTTGCAATGGTCGGATCTGCGCCTGCGCGTGCAAGCGTCTCGGCGAGAGATCGGCGACCGCCACGCCATCGGACCGACGTCGAGTGAAGTTTGATTCACGCGCTGCGCAGGACCGTGGGCCAGCAACAGCTCGGCGCACTTCTTCTGGTCGCAAAAAATCGCCACGGCGAGCGGCGTCCAGCCTTTGGCATCCCGCCGGTTGGGGTTCGTCCAGAACACCTTGGCGGCAACCTGTGCATAAATCAACCAGTGAGCCGGGTGGCCGAGGAACCACGCTATTGAGCAGGCGTCGCGTCGATGGCGTGGAGGTCGACGCGGCGATTCAGGACGAACGCGCCGTAAATTTGATTTCCACACAGGCGGCGACCGACTCGTCGCCCGGCTGCGTCGTCGGCGGGTCGATGGTCCCGTGGTGCGTCAGCAGGAAGGCGCAGAGTTCGACGTGCCCGTGCTGCGCGGCCAGATGCAGGCACGTGCCGCCGCGCTCGTCTCTTGCAGTATTCGCCGTGCACCGCGGCCGCTCCTTGTGCGTCGTGGCAAATTCTACAACCTCGTCGAGCAACTTTTGGAGTTGCGCCGCGTCGCCTCGGACAGACGCTTCAATAAGCTCGTTGCGCAACACGTCGCGCGCGTGCGCCTCCCGCTGCGCCGCCGTCTTGAGGCGCTCCTGCAAAGCGAGCTCCATCGCCTTCTCCCGCTTCTTCAGCAGGCGCTGCGTCTCCTTTTCATCCCACGCCTCGAGCACGGCACGCGTTTCTTCGTTCGACGCTATGTCGAAGGGCCGCTCGAAGTCGCGGTTCGTGATTGAGGGGTCGGCGCCGCTCTTGAGCAGCAGCGTGCACATCGCTGAAAACCCACCGAAGGCCGCGCGCCAGAGCGGCGTCCTACCTAGATCCGACTGCGAGTTCGGGTCGGCGCCGAGCTCCAGCAAATACGTCACAAGTTCAGAATGGCCCTGCGCCGCCGCATCACTTAAAGGCGTGTTGTCCCGCGCGTCGACACTATCGACGTAGAAGCCCTGCTCGATCAAGCGCTTGACGTCGTCGATCTCGTTCTCGAACGCGTGCTCGACCATGTCCGGTGAATTGCGTCGGACTTCGCGCGCGCCTAACGTATCGGCGAGGGCGTCGTCGGCGTCTTGTGCTTTGTTAGCGGTCTTGGCCGGCGTCTCGCCGACGGCGACGATCGAGAACGCGTCTCGCACGTCTTCTGGCAATTCGAGGGTGCGCGGGTCGCCCTTCCCTACGACCACGACGAGCGCGAAGTCGTCTCGCGGCAGGAACTCGTGCGGCTCGGGGTCGCCCTGGTCCGGGCGGAGCAGCGTCGACCAGACGTCCTCGCGGAATAACTGGCGCTTGTCCAGGATGGCTCTCGGGAAGTAGTTGTCCTCGAAGGCGGCCTCGAGGCCCCGGAGCGTGTCGACGGACGAGTACGCGAGGCACATCGTCGAGCCGCACTTGAGGCAGCCCACGAGCAGCCGGCGCAGGTGGTCGCGCTCCATGTCCTGCTGGCTCTCTCCCAACAGAAAGCAGCCCCGCTGATATCTCAAAAAGCGCGACGCCTGCTCCGTCGGGTCGAGCACGAGGGGCCACCGCTCGTCGACGTAGAGGCAATGCTCCAGCGCGTCCGGCAGGGCCTTCAGGACGATGGGCTTCGGTGGCTGCGCGGCCTCGTCGACCGAGGCCGCGGCACCCATCTTTATGTTAGTTGTCAGGGCTATGGGCAGCACAGATGGATGGGGCTGCCTCACTGATGGGGCAGCACTGCTGTGTCACGACTTTGTGATCGTGATGCGATGACGATGATGGCGCCTCCAAAGCGTGACAGATGAACGAGGATGCGCATATGCGTAGCGCCGGCCTGAGAGCCCAGCGGCCTGGCTAGTAGGTTCGACGACGGTGAGGGAGACCCGCACTCAGTTTTTTAGGGCTTTTAGCCCGTAGCTCGACGCGCGGGCAACCGCGTGCAACAAACCCACTGACAAAGAAAGGTCATAATAACCTATCGACACGCGACAAAAGACGCGGCAGCGATTGGGCTGCGTCTCGCAGAGAAACCGGCCAAAAACCATGAAAAATGACGCTCGACAGCCCTTGGCTGCCCCGTATCGCGCCGATCGGGCCACCGCAGCGTCGGATATCGTAGTCCGTATGGCCGTCGACGATCTGAGACAAAAAGCAGCGGCAGCGGCCCATGGGATGTCGGTCTATGTGTGGTCCGCGTTCTCGACGTGAACGCGCGTCGGGCCGAAAACGCCACCAATTAAGGCGAGATTTGGCTCGGGCATTTCCAGCCACCGCGTCGGACATCTCAGACGGTCCCGGGGGATTTAGCCGCCCGGGCGCCCCAAACGAGCGTATCGGGGCAGCCTAGAGGGAATAAACCGACTTTTGTCAATATGGGGCGGCAGCCGCTGCTTTTTGCGCAAGGCGGCCTTAAATGAGTTTTTTGGTCGATAGACACAAAAAGCAGTGGCTGGCGAGCACCTTCGCCACTGCCGATTTGCTCAAATTTGGCCTCCACAAAACCCGAAAAGCCGTGCGGGTTGCCGTTGTCGAACCTACTAGCCAGGCCACTGGGAGCAGAGCTAGCGTATCGACATACTAGTACCAAAAGCAAAAGCGGCAAAAGCGGCAAAGCTCACGCCGCTGTAGCGCATACGTGAAGCAACACAGCTCTGTGGTGCCTATCACAATTACAGAAACCGCATTTATAAACTCCGCTTGGGTTAAGAGCGATACAGGCGCCGTAACACAACCTCTGAAGCATCTAAGCAGAGCTGTAAAAACAGCACAAAAAAAAAATGAACGCCCGCTTAGAGCGCGAGCTCGGCACGCTGGCAAAACATGTAGAGGCCCTCGAACAGCTGGCGAACGAAACTGATAGGGATGCGTCCTTCGCGCGGCGCGCGCGCGGCGCCGCCGGGGCCGCGGCCGCCGCGCGGCGCAGCCTCGCTGCCCAATTAGAAATAGCGGAGCGCGCGGCCGCGGAGGCGCCGGAACCGCGACGCAAGCAGCTGGGCGTGGCGCCGCGCCGCGCGCGCGTCCGATTGTCGGCGCTGAGCGAGGCGCTCGCCCGCGCATTACGAGGCTGCGGCGTGGCCGGCCAGGCCGTGCAGATCCTGGAGCAGCTGGACCGCGACGCGCTCTTTCAGAGCGCTTCATCGAAGACGCCGCAGAAGACACAGAACGAGGACGCTCGCGCGGCGGCGGCGTCATTAAGAAGGACGCGCGACTTATTAGCAAGGGGCCTCGACCAGGTCGCCGCGGCGGCCGAGGCCATCGAGGAGGACGCGTCCTTGTTCTCGGGCGTCCTCGGCAAGCATTCCAAGATCGGCGGCGCCGTGAAGCGCGCCGGGCGGGCGATCCGGAGCATCAAGACGCAGGAGGACCGCGACCTCGCCTCCATGGTCGCGTCGGTCTGCGTCTTCTACCTCGTCGTGTTTTACATAATTTGGCGCCGGCTGCCGCTGCGCGAGGTGCTGCGGTGGGTCCTTTCATCATTGTGGGGCCTCTGCTTCGGTGGCAGTGCTACGGAAGAGGTCGCGGAGACGGCCGTCGCGGCCTGCGCCGCGGCGGCCGCCGCCGGCGCGGCGCTGCCGGCGCACTGCGCCCTGCACGAGGCGGCCGCGGCCGCCGCCGCGTCGTCTGTGCAGGAGGCGCCGTCTGCGGCGCCGCCCGCGCCCGAACGGGACCCCGATCCGCCGGCCTGCGTGGACACGGCGGGCTGGCACGACGGCAAGAACGGCTGCTCGGGCTACGCGCGGCACGCGGACACGTGGTGCGACTTGTATGGAGGCACGGACTACAACGGCCAAGGGCCCGCGGCCGTCCACTGCTGCGCCTGCGGCGGCGGTTCCACGAGGGACGAACTGTAGTAAGAGACATTTGTGTGTGATTACAAACGAAACGCGAACGCTACCGCCGCAGCGCGTTCAGGCGCGCCTCGAGGTCCGAGACCGCGTCCGGGGGCGCCTCGTCCTTGGACTCCTCCTCTTCCGCCGGAGGCGCCTCCTCTTCGGGCTCCTCCGGGAAGTAGGCGGGCTTCGTGAACGTGCGGCCCTCGGCGAGCTTCGCGTCGATCATCGCCTTCGCGCGCATTTCTTCCTCGGTGGGCGCAGGCGGCGGCACGACCGTGGCCACGGGCGGCTGCGGCGGCACGACGCCGACCACAGAACCGACAACAGGTGCCGAGGGGTTCACGACGGCGACCGGTGGCGGCGGCGACGGCGGGGGCACCGGGGCGCGCTCGTAGACCGCCTCCAAACCACTCCCGGGCGCCACTGGTACAGAATAGCCGCTCGGCGCGGGCATCGCCGACGTCTCGAGCTGCTCTTCACTTAGATCTAAATCGGGCACCTCCCACTGGACCTTGTATTCTTCGGCGATGGCCTTCAAGTACTTTACCACGAGGTAGGCGGACGGCGGCGCGACCCCCAGCTTGTGCACGACTCTCACGTTGGCCCTTTCGCCGACGTTCTTTCTTGCATCATTGAAGAATTCTTTGCCGTATTTGAGGTCTAGTTGTTCTGCCACCACCTTAAGTTCAGGCACTTCCGTTCGGGGCGCCGCCCAGATCAACGTACAGCAGGCCTCCCTTAGGTCCGGGGGACAGTCTTTCTCGGAAGTTATGAGTGCTGCTCGTTCATGCAACAGCTCGCAGAGCAAAGATAACAATTCATATGCTTCGATGGTGAAGTCGTCTCTGATCAATTTCTCTACCCTTATACGGGCCTTTTCTTCCTTCCCGTCTCGGAGCAGCTGCGCGATTTCCCTTTTCTGGGTCTTGATCAAATTCGTCTTCTTAGAGTTGAGAATAGCCAGGCGCTGCTCGGCCATCTTCAGGTGGGGCTTCAGCTTCGAGACGCGGTAGCGCTCAAATCCTAAGGCGCGGAGGAGGCCCATTTTTGTTGCGGTGGTTTACCCCACGCCACAAAATTGGAGCCGTAGGGGGGCGAGCGCAGTCTTCACCCAAGCTGTCGCACGCTCAACTGTTGTATCTTTCGTCCAATCCAGCGCTTGCTTATTCCTTAAAAAAATAATCCACCTAGCGTCTGTAACGCACTAGCGCACGAGCTCCAAGTTCACTCTGGTGCCGCACTGGTGCACCACGTGCACAACTTGCTTCTAGAAGACCTGCACGCACGCCATCGTCGAGACAATGCACCTCGCAAGAGCCACGCTGCGCCGCGGGCACCGCTGCCTCAGCACGCACTCATCAGTGATCAACGCCCTAGACGTGCCGGACAAAACACAGCACAAACCACTGCCAGCCGTGGACACGCGCTGCGGCACGCCGTCGCCGGACCACCCTCAACAAAACTGGTCGAAACAACAAATCGACCGCGCGGCGAAGGACCATGTGGTGTTTACGTACGGGCCGACGGACGCGCAAAGGGACGCGGTACCATTATTGAGGAGAGGCGAAGGCAGTTATCTGTATGATGACGACGGCAAGCAGTATTTAGACTGGACGTCGCAGGCCGTCTGTGCCAACTTAGGGCACACGGTGCCACAATCGGTCAAGGCCGCCGTCGCCCAACAATTAGATACTTTACCGTACGTCTACGGCGGCTTAGGATTGGTCGAGCCTAGAGCTAGACTAGCCTCCTTACTTTCAGAAATACTGCCCGGCGATTTAAACGGGTTCCTGTTCCCGTCGAGCGGCGCCGAGGCGAATGAGGCCGCGATTCGCATCGCGCGGCAGTTTACCGGAAGATCCAAAATTCTAACACGATATCGATCCTACCACGGCGGCACGGCGACGGCGCTGTCGGCCACGGGCGACTTTCGGAGGAACTTCATTGAGGACGCGCCGGGTTTTGTGAGACTCATGGACCCGAACCCGATGCAGTTCTCCTGGGGTCGTGACATGGCCGACGCGTCGGAGCGGGCGCGCGGCGCTTTAAGGGAGCAGGTCTTGGGGGAAGGTCCCGACACCATCGCGGCGATTCTAGTAGAGGCGATTCCCGGAAGTGCGGGCGTGCTACTGCCGCCGGACGGCTATCTGCAAGCTATTCGATCGATCTGCGACGAGTTTGGGATTGTCATGATTATTGATGAAGTGATGGCGGGGTTTGGACGGACAGGTAAAATGTTCGGGTTCCAGCGTTTTGATGATGTGCTGCCGGACATTGTGACGTTCGCCAAGGGCCTCACGGCGGCGTGGCTGCCTTTGGCTGGTGTCGCGATGCGCTCGCACATCCAGGACCATTTTCGTACAAATCCTCTCGGGTATGGTGCGACGTACCAGGCGCATCCGGTCTCCCTCGCGTGTGGGTATGCCGTGGTCAAACATATGTTGGATGAGGATATTGTGGGAAGAGTGCAACGAGAAACGGCGCCGGTCATGGAGGCGGAGATGGCTTCCCTCGTAGAGGACTTTGCCTGTATCCGGCAGGCGCGGGCCGTCGGTCTGTTCGCGTGCTGCGACTTGGTCTCCACCAAAACTGGAGACAGGGTCGCGCCGATGGCCGGCGGCGGGCCGAATGCGGAGAAGGTCGCGGCCTTCAAGCGCGCGCTCAAAGAAGAGGGCCTCATTGCCTTTTTCCGCAACTGCATGATCCACGTCTGCCCGCCGCTGACGATCACGCCGGAGGAGCTGCGCGACGGCTTCGGGCGGCTGCGGCGGGCGTTATCTAGCGTGGACTTCTAGGGTTAACTTTAATTGGGTGTGAGATGCTCGCTCGCGGTCGTCGCGGCCGCGGCCGCGCGAATCGCGCCGAGCCACGACAGAGGTAACTGGGTCGCTTCTAGGCGTGGGCCTGGGTGGTTCTAGACCTGTAACAACCACAGTGCGGCCCGTTGCTAGTAGCTTTACTCGCATAGCTGGTTTTTGCCAGCTCTGTCCCGCTCCCCCCGATAAAAACGCGCCTGTGTTACCAAGCTGCGAGCTGCAAACAACGACACACGTGCCCGGTCTTTCGCTGCTGCATCAATTTTGCACGCATCGTCGCTACAAGAGCCTGACACAGCCGCGCTCTCCCAAACAAGATCCATTGAAACGCTGCGTAAACGCTAGTTAATCAATATGGAGGCCACCCACAGCGCCGAGGCCGCCGAAAAGAAGGGCCTGCCGTCAGGTTGGACCGCGTCGCGCACCAAGGCCGGCCGCTGGACCTACATCGCGCCGGACGGCGAGGAGTTCTCGAGCCTCGCGTCGGCCAAGACCGCGGCCGCCAGCCAGAAGCCGCCACGCGTCTCCGAGTCGCCGACGGCGCGCCCCGGCGCCGCGGGCATCGACCGGTCGACCGGCGCCCTGGCGCGCGCGGCCGACCCCGTGCAGCGCGCCAAGGCGGCAGCCGCGGCCGCGCAAGCTGAGGCCATCCTGCCCTCGACGGGCGACGACGGCCTGAGCCAGTACGAGCGCGAGCGCCTCGGCCGCATCGCGCGCAACGAGGCGTTCATGCAGTCGCTCGGGCTGGGCGGCGGATTAGCGGGCGGCACGCCGGGCGGCAAGCGCGCCGCGGCGTCGCAGCGCGGCGTGCCCCGCAAGAAGGTGAAGAAGGCTCCGGCCGGGCCCGCGCGCCGGTCGCCGAGATTGGAGGAGGAAAAGACGGGCAAGAAGGCCTCCGAGCCCCTCGCGGCGCTCTCCTACTCCACGGCCGAGGCCAAGCCCGAGCGCGAGCGCCTCACGGGCGACCACGCCTACCGCGTCGACGGCTTCGACTCCGCGCGCACGGCTCAGCCATTCTCGGCCAAGCAGGCCGAGTCGGCCGCCGCGCGCGTCAAAGCGCTCAAGGCTTCAAATGCAGACGCCGAGGCCATTGAAGAGGCCGAGGCCGACCAGAAGGCCTGCGACGCGGAGGCCGCCGAGGCCCTCGCGGCCGTGACGGCCGAGGACGCCGAGGAGCGGGCCGACGCGGCGCGCCTCGTGGCGCGCGTCGCCGGCGCGGCGAGCGGCACGCGCAAGGCGCTGAGCGAGGCGCGCTACGCCACGTCCCTGCAGCAGATGCGCATCCGCGACGTCGACATCGCCAAGGTGACGCAGGCCCGGACCTACGCGCTCGCCTGGCAGCCGCGTTCTGATAGGTTACTGATCGCGTCGGGCGACGTGAACGGCCAGCTCGGGCTCTGGGACGTCGACGAGGCGGACGCCGAGAAGTGCTGCTGGTCGCTCAGTCGGGCTCATAGCCGGCCCGTGACGGCGTTGTACTGGGACGGCGGTTCCGTGATTTCGGGCGGCTACGACTCGCTCGTGCGCAAGTGCGCGCTGGACCACGCGCCCCTGGTCTCGACGGTCGTCGCCGATTACTACGACGACGACGTCGACGACCTCACGCACTTCTGCCTCCAGGGCGACGTGGTGTGGGGCGCCCACAAGTGCGGCGGCGTGTCTCGATTTGATTCTAGGGCCGGGTCTCCCACCTCGAAGAAGCTCATTATCGACGCTCATGGGAGGAAAACGGCCCACATCGGCGTGCGGCCCGGCCACGAGTTCCACCTCACGACGTCGTCGAACGACGGCTCGGTCGTCGTCTGGGACGTGCGCAAGCTCAAGCCCAAGAAGCCGACGGAGGTCTGGGCCTACGAGCACGCCAAGTCCGTGCACGGCTTCTGCTGGTCGGCGGACGGCAAAACGCTGGCCTCGTGCTCCTACGACGACACGGTCGGCTTCCACGATGTGGATAAGGACACGACCGTGTCCGTGCGCCACGACAACCGCACGGGCCGCTACCTGACGCCCTTCAAGCCGACGATGGACCCGCACGCTCCCTTCCCGGCGGTCATCATGGGCTCCATGGGCCGGCCGCGCTGCGTCGACGTGCTCCGGGCCAAGGCGCCGAACACGCTCATCAAGTTGAACGACCGCGACAACGTCTTCCACGCGGTCACGTCGCTCCACGACGTCCACCCCTACGCGCACGTCATCGCCGGCGCGAACAACAGCGGCCGGCTCTCGATCTGGCGCGCCTGAGCCCCTGTCTACTAACCTGAACGTTGTATGAAAACATCACATTCTTATATGTAGTCCGTGGCGTCGGTCGGGTCCGAAGCGTCGCGGGGCGGAGGAGTCGTCGCGCGCTCGGGCGAGGCCTCGGGGCTACGGCGGCGCGGCGGCGTGTTCGGCCGCGAGCCCGCGTCCGAGAGCCGCGCGATGTGCTGCAGCAGCGGGTTCGGTGTGCCAACCGCGCCGGGCGGCGCGTAAGAACCGTCGTCGTCGACGCGGCCACCGCTCCGGTCGACCTTCACGGCGACGTTCAGAGGGAGCCCGTCCAACAAATCGTGGTAGCCGATGCGGTAGGCCAACGCGACGAGTTGGCTCACGAACGGCAGCGGCACGACCGCCGCCGCGAGGCCCCAGTCGCGCGACGACGTGAAGACGCCGATCAGGACGATCTGCGCGCCCGTCAGAGCCACGAGGAGCGACTGCAGCAACATCGGTAAAAATGCCCCTCCAAGCTGGCACGGCGGCGCGTAGACGTGGAGCAGCTGGTGCTTGTAGACGAGCCACGCCGCCGCGAAGTAAGCTAACGCGAACGGCGCGACGAGCGGCGTGACCACCGAAAACGTCAGCAGAATACAACAGACCACGACGACGTTCGGCAGGATCCAGCCGTACCGCGCCGGGTCGCACTCGTCGTGGTCGTCGAAGGGGTTGCCCCGCCTTCGCCTCAGTTCCTTGACGGCCGTCTTCGAGACGAGCGCCCAGGCCCGCGCGAGCTCCCAGGCCAGGCCGAAGCACGTCTTCACGACGAGCGCGCTCACGAAGTAGCCCGCCGAGTCCGCGACGCGCCCGGCAATCAACTCGACCGCCTCCCGCGGGTTCTGGCGCGCGACGTGCGTCAGGTCCTCCACACTGAGACTCACGATGCTCCCGTAGATCCACAAGAACTGGAAGACGACGTAGCGCCGAAAGACGGACGTCTCGACGGCGCGCCGGTCGAGGGGCCGCTCGTAGAAGATGGCCACGGCGTACGCCACCCAGGGCACGACCAGCAAGAAGACGAGGCCGCCGCCCGTCGCCAGGGCCCGCGTCGCGAAGGTCGTCGCGTCCTCCTTTGATTGTTTTTTGGTCACGAAGCCCGAAAGCGCCACTAACAACGGCGCCAGGTACTCGGCGCACCACCGCTGCACGCCCTCCTCCCGGAAGAACGCGGCGACGGCGCCCAGCAGCGTCAGGAACGCGACGCCGCAGAGCGGCACCGCGACGTAGTCGACGGCCCAGGTCCTTAACCTCCTCTGGCGGAGCGCCGTCGCCGCGTGCCTCCAAATAATGTCCCGGGGCCGCGGCGCCGGGGCCGCGACGACCGTGAACGCGCGCGCCGAGAGCTTCACGGACGCCGCGACGGTCGCCGCTCGAAGTGTCGAGAACGTGGCGAAGGCCGTCGACCGGCTCGGTCGGCCCCTTACTAAAAGATAGAGCTCCTCGCAGAGGAAGGGCAGGTGCGCGTCCACGCCGCCCCGGTCCTCATCGTCGGGGTCGCCGTCGAGGAGCCCCTCGCGCAGGCCCTCGCGCCGCCCCCGGAGCCGCTCCGTCAGCCGCGCGAAGAACGCGTCGCAGCGGCCCCGGCGCTCGTCCTCCGGGACGACGAGGCGCACCGCCGCGACCTCGCCGGGGAAGAGCGTCTCGAGGTGGGCCTTGAGCGCCGCCTCGTCGCGCAGCGCCGGCGGCAAATGTTGTAGGGATACAGTATACGACGCGGCGCGCGGCCAGTCCGGGTCGCCGCGCAGCAGCCAGCCCAGCCGCGCGTCGCGGTAGGCGCGGTACCGCGCGCGCACGGCGCGGTAGACCTCGAGCGCGACGACCCAGGCGCCCAGCACGGCCGCCCAGGCCGCCGTCCGCGCGCGCGCCCGGTCGGTCGCGTCCGTCGCGACGGCGCCGAGCGTGACGCGCGCGAATGCGGCGCGCTGGCGGGCAGCTGTATCCGCCGCCGCGAGGCCCGAATCTTCCAGTGGCCGCGCGGCCCAGTAGTAGATCGGCAATAACACACAGCAGCCGAGCGCGCAGCAGAACGCCGCGAGCCGCGCGCAGAGCGCCAGGAAGCTGCAGCACGCGTAGGCGTCGAGGCCGTGAAGTTCTATCAGCGCCATGTCCGGGCACGAGACCGAGCGCCGCGCCCAGTCGCAGGCGCCCCCGACGGGCCGCGCGTGGCGCTCGAGGCCCGTGGCCCTTTGTCCCAGCTTCGCGAGCCGCGTAGACGTAAGTTGGCGCCGCGACGCGTAGACGTAGGCGCGCTTTCGAAAGGCCTCGCGGAAGACCAGCAGCAGGACCATCGCTAACGCGTAGAGCTGGACGACGCCGAGAACGAAGCCCCACGAGTTTCGCTGAGCGTTCAGTCCTAATGTCGGCGCTCCCGTCGGCGCTCCCGTCGGCGCGGCCGTCGTTGGTACAGCTGTTGGGCCCGGCGTCGGCGCGGACGTCTTGCGAGTTGGTGCGGCCGTGCTTTTGAGCGTCGGCCGGAGCGTCGGCGGCGGCGTAGAGGCGGCGGCCGGCTGAGTGGTGGGGGCGGTTGTGGCGTTACTGGAGGCGGCGTCGCAGCACGAGGCCAGCAGCAGTGCTGCTGCGGCAGCAGCCCTCATTGGCGTATGAAACTGCACCAATGCACGTTATGCAAAGTTCAGGCCTGCATTCAGCCTAGTGTATCGACACACTAGCTCTTCGCTGGTACGGGGAACCCTGCGATGTAACTAGCCTCAGCCTCAGCCTCGCTTTTCGCGCACTAGTCCTTCTAAAAGGCGAAGACAAGTACGCAGACGAAATATTATGAAGAAGCACATGATTAGAACAAACAGAAGAAGACCTAGGAGTTCATGAAGTCGAACGCGGAGCTGGCCGGCGCCGGCGCCGCCGCCGACATGCCGGCGAACGGGTCGGCGCCGCCGGGCGGTGGCGGCAGGCCGCCCATGGAGGGCATCGGCGCATTCGTCGCGCCGCCCATGCCCGCGAAAGGATCTCCTGACGAGAGGCCCACCGACGCGAAGGGGTCCACGGATGCGCCGCCGCCGAACGCTGGCGCGGAGGCGCCGCCGGAGGCGAACGGGTCGTTGCCGGCGGCGAAGGGGTCCTCCGCGGCGAGCTGCGCCGTGAGCTTCGCGACGCCGCCGTTGCTGGACCCGGGCGGCCGCCAGACGGCGTCCTGCTGCTTCGGCGGGCCGCGCGCGGGCGGCCCGCGGCGGCGCGGCGCCGGCGCCGGCGGCTTGGGCAGCTTCGGGATCGGCACGGCCGGCGCCCGGGCGTGGCTGGCGCTCGTGAGCGCGAGCGGGTCGCCGGGCATGGCGCCAGCACCAAAGTTGTAGTCCGACGCGTGCGACGAGCCCGCGCCGCGGTAGACGTCCGCCGCCGGCGACGGCGCCCGGGGGACCGGGGCCGGCGCCGCGGCCGCCGGCGACGGCGTCGCCCGGAACGGGTCCGGCGCCGACATCCGCGGCTGGACAGATGAGGGGCTGTCGAGCTCGCCGCGGCGCGCCTGGATCGCCGAAGCGAGCATGGCCTCGACGCGGCCCGCGACCATGTCGAACTGCCTCGCGTTCAGGGCCTTCTCGTCGAGCAGCGGGATCAATGAAGGCAGCACGTCTCTCAAGATGCGCGACTGCTCCGGTAATCTTTTAGCGACGAGGTCGAAGCACCCGAGCACGCACATCGCTAAAGCAGGCTGGCCGTGCACTAATCTCACAGAATCGCGCAGCGCCGGCAGAACGACCCTCATCAGGACCTCGGGCGGCGTCGCCGGGGGGCGGTCCAAAGCCGCGGCGAGCGCCTTGTGCGCCGTCACGCGCGTCGCCAAAGCACAAGTCTTCGACGCGACGCACCTACAGACCGCCGGCACGAGATCTGTGGAGACACGACTAGAGACGCCGTTCCGGGCGGCGATCGACGCCTTCGCGATGACCGCGTCCAAGACATCGGACGAAGCCAGCTGTCTCAATGCAGCGTCTCTGAGCCGAGGCCCGGCGTCGTCGCGCAGCGCTCGCGCCAAAGCGTCGACGACGCGCTTCGCCGCCCACGACGCGTCGGCCCGATCCAACAGCAGCGTGGCGTGCTCGACGACGGCCAGGACGGCCTGGGGCCCCGCCGCGTCGACCAGGAACCGCTCCAAAATGGGCTGGATGCTCTTGCGGAACGCGCGCGCGTCGAGGCGCGCGGCACACGCGAGTAACGCCGGCGCCGCGGGCGCGCAGAGCTTGGGCTGCGCGCGGACGCACGCATCTAATGAAGGCAGGACCACGATCAGCAAAGTGCGGTCCGTGAAGCACTCCCGGTACTCGACGTCCGCGCCACTGTCGAGCATCGACGTCAGGTTGCCCAAAAACGCGGCAGCTAAAGAAGGGTCCCTCGATGGCAGCGCGTCGAGCTCCTTGAGGGCCGCCACGGCCGGCGCGTGGAAGAGGGGGCAGCCTCGTAATGCGGCCGCATCCAAGCGCGACTGCGGGTGCACGGCCAGAGAGCGCGACACCGCGTCGCGGACGAGCGACGGCAGTTGCGAGGGGTCCAGCTGTTGTAACCGAGAACACGCGCTGCGGTGGCCGTACAGATTGTCGCATCCTTGTAAAGCTTTGGAACCGGTAAAGACCTCCCACAAGACACACCCCAACGAGAAGACGTCGCACGCGGGCGCCGCGACGCGGTCGCCATTTTTGGTAAGTTCGGGCGACGTGTACTCGAGCCGGGGCTCGCCCGTCAGCTCTCCCCCAATAGCACCTTCATTAGCAAAGTAGGGGCTCGCGACGCCGTACTGGCCCGCCGGGATCGATAGCGCCAACCCAAACCCGCCCAACCGCCAGTCGCCCGTCTTCGTCAGCCAGATGCTCTCGGGACTCACGCCGAGGTGCGCTCTTTGGACCATGCCGCCCGCACCCTTCAAAGCCTGCAGCGCGTCCGCGAGCGACGCGGCGCCTCTTGCCACTTCAGCTGTCGTGAAGGCGCCGTCGCGCCAGTGGCTCGGAACCTTATCACTGGCAACGCCGGGCCACGTCTTGTGCAGGGCGTTGCCCAACGAGCACGCGACTCTTTCCCCAACAAAGACGATGGCCTGCCTCGACTCCAACGTCTCGATGAGCTGGAGGCAACCGGGTGGGGCTTTTCGGGACGCGGTCGCGACGGCCGTGCCGACCCCCAACGCCGCCGAGGCCATGGCGTCCCTCAAAGACGTGGGGCCCGCCGCGGCGGCCCTCACTTTTTCGAGCTGTCTCCTCTCGATGCCCGCGAGATTTGCTAAAGTGGCCACGTCGCGCCGCGCCGTCATCACCACCTTTTCGAAGAGGCTCTTCTGGTTTCGCAATTGCTTTTCGAGGGCCGCCTTCTCAAACACGAAGACCGAGACCTCGAGGCCGTCCTTCTTGCGCGTCGCCTGGTACGACTTCCACTGGTAGCCGTGGCCGCCGCTCCCGGTCGCGTCCTTGTCGACGTCGTAGCGCTTGCTGAGCTCGGAGCCCATTTTCTTTTTTTGCGCTTATGACTTTGTGGTTTCGCACCGCTGCGGCGCCCGCTGACTTCGATCGGCGTGGCTCAGGGGTTACGGCAGCTGGCTATTCCGTCGGCCAACCGCTGTCGCTGTGTGAGATCTGCGGCTACGCAGCGCTTTTATTCCTTTTGCTACGCCGACGCGCGCGACCTCTGGACCGCTTGGATTTTGGCCGCGAGATGGAATCGCTAGCGGCATGTAAGACACTAGCAAATTTGCAAACCACGAGCCACGAGCCACAAAACAGACCTTAGAACAACACCGCACGGCCACCGAGACAAGCGACGAGCGCGTCCGCGTCGACGACGAGCGATCGCCCGACCTCGCCGCACCCGAGCGCGATCGTCCGGCCCGCGAGGGATCGCGCGACGCGGACGTCTGCCGCGCGGTGCGCGCCTATGGGCCCGAGCGCTCCGCGGGGAAGGCCGAAGAGCCCCACGAGCTCGGCCGCGGGCGCCAGCGTTTCGTCCGGCGCGAGAGAGAGGCGTTCGCCCGCCGGCAAGACGGCCAGGCGCCGCTCGCCGTTATAGAGCAGCGCCAGCGTCTTGCAGCGGACGACGACCGAGAGGTCGATGTCGCCGTCGCTCAACACGCGGAAGTCACCACTAAACGACGCGGCGAGCGCGGCGACGTCGTCCGGCCCGAGCGCCGCCGGAAACGGGTACGTCGCGGCGACCTGCAGCAGGACGTGCGCGTCGAGGGCGGCGTACGCCCGCTGCGCTGGCGTGAGCGGCCGCCGGCCCCAGTCCGAGCGCTGCTCCGCCTTGTCGAGGCGCGTACCGAGGCGCGTCGCACACACGGCCGCGAGGCCCGCCTCGCTGCGCTTGAGGTCGCGGATGCGCCAGGTGGCCGGGTCCGGCGCGGCGGGCGCCGCGCGCCGCAGCCGAGTCGCGTCCGACGCGAAGCCGTAGGCCAGCACGGCACGCGCACCGGCGACGGCGGCGTAGACGATGGCCGCCGCGTCGCCGTCGAGCGCCGCCAGATCAACCAGGTAAACTGCTTGCGGCGTCGCGACCTGCAGGAGCGTCGCCGCGGCGGTCCCGGGCGGCCATTCCGCGTCGACCGCGACCACTGGCTCGCATTCTAGCGCCGCGGCCATCGCCGCGGCGCCCTGGGCGTCGGTGACGTCTTGGACAGCGATATCTGGAAGCGTGAGACACTCGCCGTCGGCCGCGGACCGCGGGCACCCGAGCACCAAAGCATGCTCCCGCGGCACGAGCGGCGTCGCGACGTCCTCGTCGGCCGCGTCGCCGAAGAGGCGCCTCCGGAGCCGCCGCGCCGCGCGCCGGTGGCCGAGGTCCTCCGCCGCGGCGACCAAGGCCGCCGCGGCCACGGCATCGACGGCCACGGCGTCGTCTTTGGCGTCTTCACCGACCAAGGGCGCCTCGCAGAGCCGCGCTGCGGCCTCCATCGCGTCGTTCTTCGCGAGCGCGACGCACGCGTCCGCGACGATCGTCGACGAGAGCGCCGGCGGCCGGCCGACGAGCGCCACGTAGCGCGCCGCGAGCTCGAGGCGCCGCGGCGAGTCCGCGAGGCGCCGCGGCGAGTCCGCGCCTAGAGCCTCCCGGACGACGTCCGCCGCGCACGGGAACTCGGCGCCGAAGCGCCTGGCCGCTTCGACGGCGAGCGCCAGGTCGGGTCCGTTTCGCCCTTCTACGAGCGCCCGCCGCAGCAGCGCGCCGGCCGGCGCCGCGGCACTCGGGTCGGGGTCTGCCGCGGCCAGGATCGCGGCGCCGATTTTCGCGCCGAGGGAGCGAGGCTTCACGACCGCGAGCGCGCCGAGCGCCTCGACGACGAGCGCCGCGCGGCCCTGGCTCGTGTCGCGCGACGCGGTCAAGACGGCGCGGGCGCGCTCGGCTAGAAGCGCCGAGCCGACGCGGCGCCCATTTCGCGCGTGTTCGTGGGGCCGGCCCTCCAGGCGCTTGACCAGCTGCGCGCCGGTCTCGACGGCGCCGTCGTCCACCAATAGAGCGTCGTCATCTAGGCAAACGGCCTCGGGCGCGTCGGACGCGTCCCGGAACGCGCCGCGCACGCGCAGGCCCGCGACGGACGGGTGCGCCGGCGACGGGAAGCCGCCGACCTCGACGACGCGGCCGTCCGCATCCAATGAAGGCGGCTTGCGCTTGTGCTTCTTCCACGTCGTCGCGCCCCGGAGCAGCGGCTCCGGGTCCCACTCGTCCGGCAGGAGAAAGCCCCGCGACGTCTCGTAGAGCGCGTCTTCATCAAACGGCCGGAGCGAGGCGACCATGATCGGCGTCGCCGGGCAGCGCTCCGCGAGGCGCGCGAGCTCCGCTGCCAGATGCGCGGCGGCCACGGCGCGCAGCGGCTCCGGCGCGCCGACGAGCTCGCAGGCCGGCAGGAGGTAGCCGTTTTCTGTTTTCGGCAGGCGGCACGGCGCCAACCAGTGGCTCTTGGGCAGGATGACGAAGTGCGTCGTGTCTGCCGGCACCGCGGCGCGAACACCGCATATGTCCCGCGCCACCCAGCCCTTCGCGTGGTCTCCACTGAGGACGCTCGACTCGGGCGCCGCGCGGTCGTAGAAGACGAAGCCCCGGAGCGCGCTGTGCGCGCGCAGGTCGAGGCAGCGGTCGTCCTGCTCGACCTTGGCGAGCGTGCGCGTCGCCCACTTCCTCACGTCGGCCTCGGCCGAGAGGCGCAGCTTGCGCGCCGACGTCGCGACGCGCGCGTCGAGGTTCTCGTGCAGGAAGGGGCCGACGTACCGCGCGGCGGCGCCGGCCGGCAGCGCCCCTTGCGGCGGCGCGACGTAGACGAAGAACTTGATGGAGAGCTCCCAGTGTAACAAACAGCGGCGGCCCGGCGCCGGCGCCGTGCCGGGCGGGTCGCAGCCGAGGGACGCGCGCACGGCTTCATCCGTGGGCGCGCAGCAGAAGACGTACTTCAGGCTCCCGACGACGCCGCGCTGGCCCCGCCGCAGCTGCTGGCCGCACCGCAGTTGCGTCGTGCGGAGCGCCGGGCACCGCTCGATCCAGAACTCGACGAGCGACTGCGCGTAGAAGCCCAGCCGCGTCGACCGCCGCGACGGCGCCGCGAGGTAGGCCTCGAGCTCGCTCGGGTCCTCGTCGAGCCGCGCGAGCCAGCCCTGCGACGCGCCTACGATCGAAGCGCCGACCGCGTCGTGTAATGGACGGGCCGCGCTCGTCGCGTCGGTTTCACGCAGCATGCCGGGCGACGCCATCATCCACCACAGATCGCGCACGAGCTTGTTGCGCGGGCCGGCGGTCGGGTCGATGTGTGCGAGCTGTCCATCGTGCACTGCAGACTGGCCATTGCTCTGCTCCGCAGTGATCATCGCTGCTCAAGACCTCTGCATTGCTGTGACATTTCTCGGTTATCTATGCCGGCACCTGCAACCACTCTGGTACCTCTCTCAGGTGAAGGAGGCGCCGGCGCAAAACGAGCTAGCGCACTGTAAGACACTAGAAAATGAGGGAGCATTACCCGCCTAGGCCTACTTCGGCGGCCCGCGGCCGTACATGCCACTGGCCGCGACGCCCGAGACCGTGCCTTGTTTCGCGGCCTCGGCGATCTGCTTCATGGCCGCGCGCGACGCCGGCGACGGCCCGCGCTGGTGCCGCGGCGGCCCGCGCCGCGGGTTGAAGGGCTCCGGCGACCGGCTCCGCGAGCGGTCGCGGCGGCGGCGCCGGCGGCGGTGGCGGTCGCGCGAGCCGTCCGAGTCGGAGTCGTCGCGGCGGCGGCGGCCCGTCCGCCGGCGGCGCTTGCGCTCCTGCGACGGGCTCCGCGACGGCTCCCGTTTTTTGGGAGACGGCGCCGGCGCGGGCTCCGGCGCCGCGACAACTTGGGGAGGCTCATCATCATCCAGCTTCTTGAGCGGCTTCGGCGCGGGCGCCTCCTGCACCGGCGCTTCGTCGGCGTTGCTGAAGGGGACCACGGCCGGCGCGCGGACGTCGAAGCGCGACGGCGCCGCCTCCTGGGAAGCGGGCGCCGGCGCCGGCTGTGTCGGTGCCGCCGCGGCCCGCTCGGCCTCCTTCTTGGCCTGGTCGGCCTGGTACTGGCGCAGCCAGCCGTCGTCGGCGGGCTTCGTGGCCGCGGGCGCGGCCTTCTGGGCCTGCTCGGCCGCCTCGACCTGCGTCGCCACGAGCTTCGCCGCCGCGACCTCCTGGGCCTGGCGCCGCGCGTCCTCCTCGGCGAGTAAGCGCGCCGTCTCGTCGCGCCTAAATGCCTCGGCCTCGCGCTCGGCCTGGGCCACGGCCTCCAGCTCGTCGGCGTCGACGGCCGCGTCCGCCGCCGTCGGTTCCGCCGGGGCCGCCTTCGCGACGGAAAAGGGCGGCCGGTCGGGCTCCGTCGCTTGCAAGTGCGTCGCGTGGCACCTTAGTAGAGTCACGATCTTCTGGGACCCTTCGCCCGCCTCCATCGCGACGCGCTCCGGCGTCAAACCGTCCACCGTCGTCGCGCGCTCGTCGGCGCCGTGAAACAAGAGCCACCGACATAATTTGAGCGAGCCGCCGAGCGCGGCGTGGTGGAGCGGCGTGCCGCCCTGTAGGTCCGGCTGGTTGAGGGCCTCCTTCCGCGACGTCTTTGCCTTCGTCGCGAGCCAGCGCGCGACGTCCAAGTGGCCGTTGAAGCACGCCGTGTGCAGCGGTAAAGCCCCCTGCGCGTCCGCCGTCGTCACGTCCAATCCCTGGTCCGCGCACCAGGCCGCGATATCCAGGTGGCCGCCCAAACACGCCATGTGCAACGGCGTGGCGCCCATGGCGTCGCGCGCGCGCGTCGCCAGCGCGCCGTGGCGCACGGCGTGCGCGAGCGCGTCCTCGTTGCCCTCGAGGCAGGCCTGGAGGAGGGCGTTGTCGACCTGGGAGATCTGGGCGAGGTCCATTGTCGGTTGCGTCCCGCGGCTGCTGCGATTCTAGCTCCCTAGGCGAGGCTTGGGCTGGCTTCGCTCTTCCAGGGCCCCGCGGTTTAGTGAAGCACGAGGCGCTGCGAGCGGAACGGCTTCGAGGAGTGATAGAACCGAAGCGGGGCAAGCTGCTGTAGCTGTTAGACCTCCGGGCGGCGGCGAGGGTGCCCGGCCGCTTTCTAGTGCCTTTACAGACGCTAGGAATCCGGCCGCGCAAAGTGCCGGGGCACCGCTCGCGTGCGTGACCGCGCGTGATCCCTTTTGACCACAGCAGTGCTGCCTCACCGCCCCGCACGGCACAGAGGAGAAATGGCCGACGCAGAGGCAGAGGTGGCCCTGGCCGCCATCGAGGACGGCGACGGCGTCGAGGGCGTGCAGCTGTACGTCTGCGGTTCTGGTGGAGAGCTCGAGTTATTAGCATTGGAAGGCACGGCGGGCGGCCGGCGCTGGCACCTGCAAGCACGGGCGGCGGATTTGGTGACGGCGCCGAACGACGCCCGCTACCCGGACCAAGCGTGCCGCATCGCGCGCGAGGCCGCCGACGGCTGTTCAAGGGGCGACCGCCTCACGGCATCTATTGAACACGGCGCCCTCAAGGTATCCATCAAACGCAAAATCGGCGGCACCGGCGTCACGGCTTCTCGATTGGCGCGCGTCCTCGCCGCGACTTTAGTTCCAGTCCGCGGCGACGCCGCGGCGGCGGCCGAGCAAAGGTGCCGCACGGCAAGCGGCAAAGCGCTGCGAGCCGCGGACGCCCGCATCAAGGCGCTCGAGCAGCGCACTGCTGAATTGGAAGCCGCGCAAAAAACGATGGAGGAGACTCTCGAGAAACACGTGGAAGCGGTCAAAGCCGCGGACCTGGCGCCGGACTTCGCGCGCATTTTGGCGACGCGCGCGCCGGCTTCTGCTCCGGCCCCGCCTCCGCCGCCGCACGACGGCGAGAGTTCGTCGGACGAGGACGACGACTCCGACGCCGAGTGCCCGGACACGCCCGAACGAGCGCCCTTGCCGCCCCCCTCAAAGCCGGGCTTCGTGCCGGGGACGAAGACGCAGGTCGTGGCCTTCGACCTCGATCAATTGGACGACATCTGCGGCCCCGTCAAAAGTGAGCCGCGTATTAAAAGGGAGGTCAAGAAGGAAGTCAAAAAGGAGGTGAAGCGGGAGAAGAAGCGCAAGTCCGACATCCTCTCGGACAGCGACTCGCAGCGCGACGCGCCGCCGCCGCCCGCTCGCCGCAAGGTCAAGCCCGAGCCTCCGCAAAAGAAGAAGAAGCGGGACATCCTCTCGGACTCTGATTCTGATGAGTTCGACTAGAGATCTAAGTTGTTAGTTGTGACGGACGTCGGCCGCCCGGACTTCGTTGGAAGACTCCTCGTCGGCCCAGGCTATCTCGTACCCGCCCTCGACAATCTCGTCGACGACGCCGGCGAACCACCGCCTGCCCCAGCGCGCCTGGACGCGGTCGCCGACTTTGAAGGGCGTCGCTGGGCGGCCCCACGTGCGAGCGCCGCCCTTGGGCACGCACGGGTCGAGGCGCGGCGGCGTCGTGACCTTGCGCTTGCGCGGCAACGATGGGGTCTCGGAGGCCTTGCGCAGCGCCGCCTTATCGCTCGCGACGGCCGCGGTGTACGCCTCGGCGAGCGCGTCGGCGACGTCGGCGCGGATCTGGGGCGGGGCGTCTCGCACGACCTGCGTTTCACGAACCGGTGTCTTATTGAGGACCTCACTTGTTTCCACACCGCACGCGACGGCGTTGAACGCGACCGGGTCGTTGATGTCCCCGAGCACGACGGCCGCGCCGCCACCGGCCACCCAGGCCCGGAAGCGTTTACCCCGCATCCCGGCCCGCGTCAGCGCCTCGTGCGCGGCCTGAGACAACGGGTCCCGCGGGACGCCGAGGAGCGTCGCGGCGTCGCAGAGTGCCCCCCAGTCCCGGCGGTAGCTCGTTATACCGAGCGGGACGACACGGCTGGCCTTCTCGACGATTCGGTCTTGCATCGACATTGGCCTGCGCGCGCGCATTTAATTGTTCTCTGGTGTGGAGGTAGCCAATGGGGCTTTTGGTGCGGCCACGCGGCGACGCTCGCGCGGACAGCGCATGGGGGGTAAAAAGGCTGCCTCCGCGCAGGAATTGCGCCGCCTGCAGAACGCACGAAGGCCGCGCGGCGCCACCCTCCTGTGACCCAAAACCCCACAAGCTTTTGACCCAGGCCGGCATGGTCTATACAGCCCGAGGGCGAGCCAGGCGTCGCACGCAGCACATCCATGAACATCCCGGAGCTCCTCTAGCAGCATCTTGCCCGTTCTAAACCTAGAGCTCTTATCTAGAGCTAAACTTGAGGATACACACACGAGCTCTCCGGTTTAAAGGGCGTGAAACTCAGTGCCATTCGTGCGCTGGTCTCGTCGCGCTGCTCGGCGGAGCTAGGGACGTGTTGACACGCGAAGCGCTGGTCGGCTGAGCCGCCAGCAAGGAAGATAGGAGCCATGGTGAGGCTGCTCCAAGTAGCAGCGCTCGCCGCCGCGGCGCACTCGTTCGTGCCGCTGCAGCGCCTCGCGAGGCCCGTGCACACCAGCAAGCCCTGGGCCCTGTGGGCGAGCGACGGCGACGGCGAAGAGCCGGCGGTCGTCGCGCCGGAGGCCGAGGACTCGGGCCCGGAGCCCGGGGAGGAGGGCTACGAGGCGCCCAAGATCGCGGTCGCGCCCGCGCCCGCGCCCGCGCCGAAGAAGCCGGCGGAGCCCGAGGCCCCGGACTTCTTCGGCATGTTCGGCAAGGTCGTCGCCGGCGCGGCCGAGGCCGCGGGCGGCCTGGCGGACGAGCTGCTCAAGGAGGCGCCCGCTCCGGCGCCGGCGCCCCGGCCCGCGCCCAAGCCCGCGCCCAAGCCCGCGCCCAAGCCCGCGCCCAAGCCCGCGCCCAAGCCCGCGGAGCCCGTCGCCGAGAAGGATCCCGTCAAAGAGGCGGTGCTCGAGGAGGCGCTGGCGCCGAAGGAGGAGCAGGCCCCCGCGCCCGCGCCGAAGCCGGCGCCCGCGCCCGCGCCGGTCGCCGAGGCGCCCGCGCCCGCGCCCGCCGAGAGGCCCGTGACGCCCAAGGGCGAGGGCGCCGCGCCGCGGGGCCGCGCCGAGGACGCGCCGGCGGCCACTGACCAAGGGAATTACATAGAAGCCCAAAAGGCCGCTCTGAAAAAACAGCAGGAGGCCAAGGCAGAAGAAGAAGCGAAAGCTGCCAAGGCCGCCGAGGCCGCGGCGGCCAAGGCCGCCAAGGCCGAGGCCCAGGCCCTCATCGAGCGCGAGCTCGCGGCGGCCGCGCGCGAGAACGAGGCTCAGGAGGCCGCGCGGCAGCGCGCCGCGGCGGCGCGCGCGCAGGAGGCCAAGTTCGCCCAGCAACGGGCCGAGGCCCAGAAGGCGGCCGAGGCGCGCAAGGCCGAGGCGGAGCGCGCGCGGCAGGCGCAGCGCGAGGAGGCGGAGCGCGCGAATAGGGAACGCGCGCAGCAGCAGCAGGCCGCCGCCGAGCGGGCCGCCGCCGAGCGCGCGGCGGCCGAGGAGGCCGCGGCGCAGGAGCGCGCCGCGCGCCAGGTCCAGAAGGGCAAGGCGGCGGAGCAGAGCCCCGCCGCCGTTACGAAGAAGGCCGCGCCGGTGGAGTTCAAGCTGCCCTCGTTCCTATCTGGTTTAGCGGCGGCGCCCAAGGCCCCGACGCCCGCTCCTGCGCCGGTCGCCGAGAAGCCGGCGCCGGCGCCGAAGCCCGCGCCGAAGCCCGCGCCGAAGCCCGTCGAGCTGCCCAAGTTCGAACTGCCAAAGTTCGAGCTGCCCAAGCCCCAGCCGCCCTCGAAGCAGGAGCTCGCGCAGCAGGCGCAGCGCAAGCGCGAGCGCGAGGCGAAGGTGGCGCGCGAGCGCGCCGAGCGCGAGGCCGAGAAGGCGGCGGCCCAGGCGCGCCTCGACGCGCAGAAGGAGGCCGCCGCGACGGCGGCGGCCGCCGCGGCGAGGGCCCGGAGGGAGGCCGAGGAGCAGAAGGCGCGCGCCGAGGCCGCGCGCGCCAAGGCCGAGGCGGCGCCGCCGCGGCCCGACCTCCCGCGCGCGCCGTCCGTGCCGGCGCCGGTCACGAAGGCGCCGAAGGCCCCGGCCTTCAGCTTCCCCAAGTTCGAGCTGCCGAAGGCGGCGCCGGCGCCCGCCCCGGCGCCCGCGCCGGCCCCGGCGCCCGCGCCGGCGCCGCGGCCCGCGTTCTCGCTCTTCGGCGGTGCCAAGCCCGCCGCGCCCAAGCCCAAGGCGGCGCCCAAGGCGGACGACGCCGCGGCGGCCCGCGCGGCCGCGCAGCGCCAGGCCGAGCAGGCCAAGGCGGCGCAGGCGCAGCAGGCCGCCGCCGCGCGCGCCGCCGCCGCCGAACAGGCCGCGGCCGCGCGCGAGGCGGCCGCGAAGAAGGCGGCGGCCGACCGCGAGGCGGCCGCGCAGCGCGCCGCGGCGGAACGCGCCGCGAAGGACAAGCAGGCCGCCGCCGCGGCCGCGCCGCCGGCGCCCGCGGCGCCCGCGGCGCCCAAGGCCCCCGCGTTCTCGTTCTTCGGCAGCGCCCCGCGGCCGACGCCGCGGCCGGCTGCCCCGCCGGCGCCCGCGGCGCCGAAGGCGCCGCCCGCGCCGAGGCGCTCGGTGGCCACGGTCGGCCGCTACGCGTCCATCGACGCGGCGCCGTCGCGGCCCGCGGGCGCGCCGACGCCGGCGCCGCGGACCTTCAGCGCGCCGCCGGCGGGCGCGTCGGCGGAGCAGATCGGCCGCGCGCCGCCGCCGCCGCGCGCCGCCCCGGCGAAGGGCCGCGCGATGACGAGCGACATCCCGCGCCAGGAGTTCAAGTCCACGCGCGGCGGCTCCTTCCAGAGCGCGTTCGCCCGGGTCCAGGCGTCCGCCGGCCAGCGGCAGCCGCTCCAGCGGCGCGCGCCACCGCCGCCGCCGCGGCCCGCGGCCCGGGCCCCGCCGCCGCGCCCGGCGCCGCGGCCGACGCCCCGGCCCGCTCCCGTGGCGCGGAAGCCGCCGCCGCCCAAGGCCGCGCCCGCGCCGGCGCCGAGGCCCGCGTTCTCTCTCTTCGGCGGCGCGCCGCGCCCGGCGCCCCAGCCGGCGCCGGCGCCCGCCCCGAAGCCGGCCTTCTCGTTCTTCGGCGCGCCGAAGCCGACGCCGGCGAAGACGGCCGACCCGGCCGCCGCCCAGAAGGCCAAGGCCGCCGCCGACCGCGCGCGCGCCGCCGAGGCGGCCAAGGCCAAGGCCGCGGCCGAGGCGAAGGCCCGCGCCGCCGCGGAGGCCGCGAAGGCCAAGGCGGCCCAGGAGGCGAAGGCCCGGGCCGCGCAGGAGGCCGAGAAGGCCCGCGCCGCCCAGGAGGCCAAGGCGCGCGCCGCCGCCGACGCGGCCAAGGCCAAAGCCGCCCAGGCGGCGAAGGCGCGGGCCGCCGCCGCCGCGCGCGCGCCCGCGCCGGCGCCCGTCAAGAAGCCGGCCTTCTCCTTTGGTGCTCCTAAGAAGGCGGCGCCCGCGCCCGCGCCCGCCCCGGCGCCCAAGCCGGCGTTCAGCTTCTTTGGTGGTGCGAAGCCGGCCCCGAAGCCGACGCCCGCGCCCGCGCCGAAGCCGGCGCCGAAGCCGTTCAGCTTCTTCGGCGGCGCGAAGCCCGCCGCGAAGGCGCCGCCGCCGCCGAAGCCGGCCGCCCGCGCGCCGCCGCCGAAGCCCGCCCCCAAGCCCCGGGCGCCCCCGCCGAAGCCGGCGCCGAAGCCGGCGCCGAAGCCGGCGCCGAAGCCCGTGGCGAAGCCGCCGCCGCCGAAGCCGGTCTTCCAGCAGAAGGCGGTCCAGAAGGAGTTCAAGAGCGCCAAGTACTCGAACGCCGCCGACGCCGCGCGCGCGATCCGCGAGCGGCGCCGCTAGGGACTGGGGCACCTCCGCGTAACGCAGTCACTAGGTATTTTTAGAGATCTAACGGCACGAAGTCCGAGTCGTCCTCCAGGTCCGCGAGGACGCGATCCAACGCGGCGAGGAACGCCTCGACCTCCGCCTCGGTGTTGTAGAGCGCGAGCGACGCGCGCACCGTGCCGCCGTCGGCGCCCAGCCGTTTATGCAAAGGCTGCGTGCAGTGGTGGCCCGCGCGCACCGCGACGCCCTCCTGGTCGAGGAAGAAGGCTAAATCTGAAGAATGCACGCCGTCGCACGTGAACGCGCACAGCGCCGCTCCTCGTTCCGAGGGCGGCGGCCCCACGATGCGGATGCGGTCGCCGAAGCCTATCAAACCTTCATAGAGCTTCGCGCCCAGCTGCTGTTCGTACGCGGCGATACGGTCCATGCCGACCTCCGTCAAAAATTCGCAGGCCGCGCCCAGCCCGACGGCCTCGGCGATGGGCGGCGTCCCCGCCTCGAAGCGCGCCGGCGGCGCCGCGTACGTCGTGACGCCGTCGTCCAAAAACACGTCGCCGATCATTTCCCCGCCGCCCTGCCACGGCCGCATCTCCTCGAGGCGCTTCGACAAACCCCACAAGACGCCGATGCCCGTCGGCCCGCACATCTTGTGGCCGCTGAACGCGACGAAGTCGACCCCCAAAGCTTGCACGTCGAGTGGCTTGTGCGGAGCGCTCTGGCACGCGTCGAGCAGAATAATGGCCTCGGGGGCCACTTTTCTCACTTTTTCTACTACTTGTTGTACAGGTGCGACACATCCCAAAACGTTGGACACGTGGCACAGCGCGACGACTTTTGTGGAAGGTGTTATGAGCTCGAGGAGTTTATCCGTATCGAGCTGTTCTTGCTTGTCATTTAACGGCGCGTATTTAATCGTGCAGCCCGTCCTTTTTGATAATAACTGCCAAGGAACCAAATTGGAGTGGTGCTCTAGCGCGCTCAGCACAATTTCGTCGCCACTGGACACATAGGCGTCGCCCCACGCGTGCGCGACCAAATTGATCGCTTCGGTAGCGCCGCGCGTCCACACGACTTCGTTTCTCGAAAACGCATTGATGAACTTGGCCACGATGTCGCGCGCGCCCTCGTACGCGTCGGTCGCCCTTTGTGCGAGGTCGTGCGCGCCGCGGTGGACGTTCGCGTTGTCCTCCTCGTAGTATTTGGTTGTGGCGTCGAGGACGCTCTGCGGCTTCTGGGACGTGGCGCCGCTGTCGAAGTAGACGAGGTCGTGGCCGCGGCTCTTTTGTTTGAGCGCGGGGAACTCTTGTCGTAATACGTCGGCGTCGACGGCGTGTAGTGCTGTGGCTTTGGGTTGCCTTGTTGGTGGTATATAGGCTGCGCACGCCGTCGTTGTCGTTACGAGGAGGAGTGCGCGCATCGTTCAGGCCGTGCGGTGCCCAGCGCTGAGGTGAGGTGGCTCCAAAATGCTCAGCTCAGTCCACACCGCGGGCGTCGACAGCGTTGCAATCGCTGTCACTATCACGTATGCAGTTGTACGCGTGCGCACGCGACCCCACACTCAGCTATGCAGCACTTTCAGCGTCCTTTGCAGTACGTGCTAGCGCACTGTAAGACACTAGCAAGCAAATGCCGCGAAGACCTCCAAGCATCCATAGACCGGCACCATGTCGCCTGAAGCATCGTATGCGAGCGGCGAGAGGCGCCCTCTGATGAAATACGCGCCCTCCAAATGGCAGAATGATCTGCAAAACCCGAGGGTTATAGATCTGAGATCGAGCGCACACGCTGCCCATCTGCCACAAGATGAGGCGACTCTTGCTGCCCCTGCTCCTCGCCAGCACAACGGCGGCGAAGAGCACCTACTGGAAAGAAGTGGAAGCCAAGAAGCGGCGGCCGGCCGCCGCGGCCTATTGTCCCAAAAGGTGCTTCACGACGGAAGCGAGCGGCGACGAGAAGAGGGAAGTAGCCGACTTGACATGCTGCTCGTCGGCGCAGGGGACGATTTTCGAGCTGGCCGCGTTCGTCGCGGCGACGACGGAGACGGCGGTGCGAGGCTTCTCCCTGGGTTTCGGCTACGTCCTCGTCAAGGCGACGCTGCGGGCGGCCGACAGTGACGAGGGCCCGCGGAGCGGCCACGACTTCGGGCCGGCGTACCGCTTCGCGCGCATGGCGGGCCTCGGCGTCGCCTGCTCGTTCGTCGGCCTTTCCATGTTCGTGCCGGTGGGCCTGAGGCTGGGCCACCGGCTGGCCTAGGACGCGTCTTTCGTCTTTCCTCCCCTTCCTCACGTCTTACTAAGTTTGTTGAATTCTAGTCGTCTTGCTTCTTAGGTCTTCTTGGGTCTTCGTGGGGGGGCCTACGACGCGGCCGCGGCGGCCGCGGCCCGCTTGGCCTCCTTGGCGGCCTTCTTGCGCGCGCGGCGCTCCTTCTCCGCGCGGATGCGGCGGTTGCGCTCGCGCTTCGCCTCCTTGGCGCGGCGGCGCGCCTCGGCCTCGACGTCGGCTTGCGAGGGCGCCGCTTGGGCCGCGGCGGCCGCGACGCGCCGGCGGAAGTCCGCGAGCGCCGCGCCGGCCGCGGGCGCCGGCGCCGGGTCGCCGGGCAGGTCGAGGGCCACGTCGCGTAATCCCGACACGGCGCGGAGCTTAGGCCGCGACGACGCTCGAAGACGCGGAACGGATTGCGCGGCGCGTGTTTGGCGGCGCGCACCCGACCACAGCGGGGATTGAGAAAGCCCTGCGAGGCGCGCGAGCCGCGCTCCGCGCCCGCGAAGCGCCGCCGCCACCGCCGCCGACGCCGCCCCTTTACGGCGAGGACGAGCTTGATTAAGTAAAGCTTAGACAATCACCAACATATCTCACAACAACGTATCTTATTAGGACGGGTGATCCGCGGCGGCCTCCGCATCGAGCCGCGCGGCCTCGGCCTCGAGCTCCGCGACGCGCCGCTCCGCCTCGAGCGCGCGGATGCGCGCGTCGGCCTGGCCCGCCGCCGCCGCCGAGAGCGCGCCGAGGAGCCTCTGCATGTCGGCCTCCATGGTCACGGCCATGGTCCGCAGATCGTCCTTCAAACCCACCATACACGCCCGGCAGTCCGCGAGCTCGCCGCGCTTCGCCGCGAGCTCGTCGAGGAGCTGCCCCCGGCCTTTGCTCCGGTAGACTTTTAGGACGTGGTCGCCCTCCTCCTTCGCTTCGACTTCTTCCATTGCATCGGCCATCGACTCCCAGAACGCGGCGACGCCCCGCCGGCCACTCTTGCAGCAGACGTAGACAGAGGCGCCCGGCTTCGCTATATGCAAAATTGCTTTCTGCAGTAACGGCGCGGCTCCTTCGGAATACACACAGTCCGCGCATAAGACGACGTCCGCTTCTCTCCTTAAACCCTCAAGCTCGTCCCAATCGAACACACGCGTCTCCACACCTGCATCATTCAACGACGCCGTCCGCGCCGCGCGCCTCAATACAGCTTGAGACGCGTCCGTCGCGACGACGCGCGCCGCGCCGCGCCTCGCCGCGACGACGGCGGGCACGGCGCACCCGCACCCGAGCTCCACAACCGTCGCGCCCGCGAAGCGCTCTCCGCCAATGCGCTCCGCGAGGACCCGCGCGGCGCCCCACACCACGTTACCCGACTGGTCGGCCCCGCTCGCGCCGAAGGCGTGCGTCGCCTCCTGCGTGACTATGTCGAGGTCTCCGAACGTGACCGTCGTGACCGTCGCCCGGTCCTCGGCGTCCGGGTCCTCGCTGCCCGTGCTGGCCGTGTCGTCGTCCTCGCGCATCAATGCGCGCAGCTCACTCATCGTGCTCGTAACCAGTCTCAGGGCTGCAGGTGCTTGGACCACTTATTGAGCCGCGATGCGTCGTCGCTTCGCTTGGATTGTTATGTAGAGCTATAATTAGAGCGTAAACGCGTGCGTGCCGTAGCAATGCGTCCTTATGGCGCTTGGACGCAGCTAGCGGCAGTAAGACACTAGACAGGCGCGGGCATCAAATGACGCAGTGCGTAAAGCACAGCAGTGGCAAAGCATAAGTGCTCGTTGTGCTGACGTTCCGCACTGGTAGCCTGCCCTGCGTCGTCTCGAAACGGTCGCGAAACACACAAAACACTCCAGATCAAAAGATCCCAGATGGCTGGCACACGCGACGCACGCGAAGCACGCGACGAGCTGCCCGACTTCCTGAGCGCCGCCTCGGAGAACGAGCTGAGCGATTCCAATATTTGCATAAGATGCAAGACGCCCGCTAAAAAACGCCACGCGCGCGAGCTCTGGCGACGCGCCGCGCGCATGGCGCGCGAGCAGCTCTTCGCTACTGATCCTCTCCAACATGTTGAGTTAGGAGAACCGGAGCACGTCGTGCGACGGCGATGGATCAATGATAGATGGGTCGAAGATATCGCGGAAATAAGGATGTCCAAGACCCCCTTCGCCGAAGGTAGTTTGAGAATATGCTACCACGCCAAGAAGATGTCGTCGCGGTGCACGTTACGCCACCGCCAGCAGAACTCGAAGCACGCGCAGTGGGCCTACCAGCGCAATTACGTTCTCAAAGTGTATAAGTCGACTTCCGTGAGGGGCGGCGGCCAGAGATTGAGGGATATGCTCGAAGGCGACGTCAAGGTCCAGGGCGAGGCCAAGGCTTTGGCGGACCAGTACAACAAGGAGTTACGAGCTTTGCTGAAAGCGGGCCGGTTTGATCGCCGATCTCCGCAACCGATGAAGTTCAAGTGCGTCGACATGCTGGAAGCATCTTTGGTAACCTTCATACATAGACCAAATAAACCGACCTACTTCATGGAGTCCTATATTGAAGGACATTTCAGCAAGTACAACGGTAACGCGGGCTATGTCGATCGGGCGTCGCCGCGACTAAGAGCCACCCCACAAGCCTTCTCGCACTTCACGTTCTGTCGAACGGGTGGAGAAAAGATCGTCGTCGACGTGCAGGGCGTCGGCGATCTCCTGACGGACCCGCAGCTCCACACGCGGGAAGGGAATTCGGGCCCCGGCGACGGCGGCCCTCGCGGTTTTGGATTGTTCTTCGCGACGCACAAATGCAACCGCATCTGCCGACGGATGGGTCTCCGAACCTTTCGGACGAACGAGGAGAGCCTCATGAGCGGCTCGGACACGGAACTGGAAGATGAGAGGGAGGACGAGGTGGGGTACGACGACGTGTTGCGACGATTAGCACGGACGTTGGACGACGTGGAGAAGCTGGACGTCGGTCTGAAAACAGCTGACGATCTTGGTAGTGTCCTGCCGGACGTTGTGGTGGACGCGTTGCCCTTAGAACCGATTCTTGATGCGTCAAAGGACTCGGCCGCAGTACTCTTAAGGGAGCCGCACCGCGAGCTGGGCAAGATGCTCTTGGACGATGATGATGGATTGACGCGCGCGCGGCCCGAGGCGGCGCTGTACCACCTCGCGGCCGCGGCTCTGGGCGGCGACGGGGAGGCTCTGGAGTTCCTGCGGGCCGTGCGCGCGGCGCGGGACGAGCGGCGCCGGTGGAGCGAGGCGCACGCGCGCGCGGCGGCGCTGCGCTCCGTGGCCGCGGTGGCCATTTTGGCCGCCGCTTTATATAATGCCGGCTCGCTACTGGCGCGGCGGCGGCGGCGGTGAGGTTTTGTCTGCTTAATGTTTGTGTGTCTCTACTACTCCTCCTTGCGTGCGGGGACAGCGCCGTGTGCAGCGCCGTGCGTCTCACGCTCCCACCGCGCCCGCTCGGGCTCTGTAGCGCCGTCGACGCGACCGACAGTCGCAAGCACTCCTCCAGAAATGCGTTCGGGCAGCCAGATGGCCTCCGAAGCGAAGGCGCCGCCCCCATCCCACGTTGCCCAGGACAGACCGGCAGCCAAGGCCCCGCCGCCGGCCCACGTCGCCCAGGACGGGACGCCGAAGCCGCCGAGGAAACCGCACGCCGACACCCCAGCCGCCGGTGCCGTCGCGAAGGCGGCGGCGGAAGCGCTCATGGCGGCGCCGGACGGGACGCCGACGCCGCGGCCGCCGGGGAGCGGCTCGCCACGGGCCACCGCTGCGATGGTCGCGGCGGCGCGGGGAATTCGGACGAAGGAGCGCGACGAGCACGCTGGCGACGCGCTCCGAGCGGCGGCAGCAGAGGTCGAGGCGGCTACGGGGGAAGCGGCCGCGCCGGGACTGCGCGCGTCGGCCGAGGAGGTCGCCGACGCGGCGCGTGGGCAAGCAGAAACCGCCATGAAGGAAGTCGCAGTGGCGCAGCAGGCCGAGGCGAAGTCCGTTCTGAAGCGCGCCGCCGCGGAGGCCGACGCGCCCGCCGAGAAGGCGGTGGCCGTCCTCGAGGCGAAGGCGAAGGCCGTCGAGCCAGCGAGGCCGCGGGCTGCCGCGCGCGCGAAGCCGCCGCCCCGAATCGATGACGACGACGACGACGTCGCTCCATCACGACGGAGGCGCTGCGACTGGAAGGGAATGGACATCAAATTCGACCTGCTCCTAGATCAACTCGAGGACGCGTGCCAGATTTCCAAGCATGCCCTCGCCATTTTACCGACGGAGGAGGAGAAGAGGGAAATCGATGCGGAGTTAGTGAGGAGGTCGTACGACGAGATGCTCGATAGAGTACGATTGGCGCACGACCGCGCGACCGACATATTGAAGGAGGCCGGGCCGCCGAAACCGAAGCCTCCTCGACCACCGCCACCCCCACCATACGTCCCCGGCGCCCCGTTCGTCCCGTTCTGCGGCGAGGGGAACGTGTTGGGGGGAGAGTGGTAACATTGTGTTAAAAATCAAAACTAGGTCGGCGGCGGCGGCGGCGCAGCCGCACGAGCCGCCCGCTCGGCGCGCGCCGCGGCGAGCGCGGCCTCGAACCGCTTCGAGTAGACCTTCGTGAAGCCCACACACTCCGAAGAGGAGCGCGGGACGCCGTCCGTGACCGGGCACTTGCCCTTTAAAATCTCTTTCTTGGTGAGGCCCCACATGCCCATGGAGGGTTCCGGGTTGAACTCCAAAAGGACCAGTTGGTTATCTGGCGTGACCATCGCGTCGACGCCGAACAGCTCCCAGGCGTTCGGCAGCGCGAAGAAGTGGCGCTTCTCGCCGGTTGTTGACGGTGGCGGCGGCGCTCCATTCACACCGCGTCGCAACGCGTCTGCTTTAGCCAATCTTTTAGCGACGCCGGCGATCAGCGTTCTAGCTTGCTTGAGTAATGCGGCACCGTCAAGCTCACCACAAACCCGGAGGGACTGGTTGTGCTTGGCCGCGTCGTAGGCCGCGTGGTCCACGTTGAAGCTTCTGTTGGTAATGCGCGCATGGTCGTTGTCATCGCTCATCGGTACCGGCGAGACCAACACTCGAGCATCATCAAAAACAAAACACTCGAGGTCGCCCACGACCAACGCTAATAATCGCAGGTGGAACTTGTTCCCTTGCATCAGAGGCAGCGAGGGAATGGCCCGCTGCGCGACCCAGAGCGACCGCTCGTCGCCGGCTCTCGCCTCGTTATACGTCTTTTCGAGATCATCGTCCGCACAGAACCGAATGCCGAAAGCATTAGAAGAGTCCGCCGGCTTCAGGCACCAGCCCTCCTCGTAGAAGACGCCGTCCTCGTTCAGCGGCCCCTCGCGCCGCTCCGCCCGTCGGCAATCCGCCTCGCCGGCTATCGTCCAAGTGAGCGGCATGCGCGGCGCGTACCTCGGCAGCAGATCTTTCCTAATCAGCGCGCTCCGCAGGAACAACCTGTCCGCAACAATCTCCTGCGCGAAGACCCGCGGCCAGGGGACGCCCTTCCAGGCGCTGCTCACGTCGCGGGCGTTGATCATGGCTGCTCTTGGAAGCGGTGATGAGTGGCGCGCGGCAGGCACCAGTACCAGTCTTCGTGGAGCTGTGACGAAAGGCGCGGCAGGCACCAGTACCAAAAAATTGAACGTTTCCCAGCCACTAAGCTGTGTTTGAGCGGTTTGCGACCGTTTTTGGCAGCTTGCCCGAATGCTAGTGTCTTACTGCCGCTAGCAAGTCGACGCTGGATTTTGCAAGGTGATACGCCCCACGACCTTCCAATTTGTTTTCTGAGACACCTCAGCTTCCGAACGTATCGCCCCAAGCGCTCGGAGAAGTGCAACTTTTAACGCTAGCTGTAGCCAGCACTCACCAGCCAGGCCTCTGGGAGAGGCTGCCAAAACCGCGCGTCGGAGCGAGAGATGAAGCGCGGCACGCGCCTGCTCGTGGGGCTCCTCGGCCTCATCACGGCCCTGCAGCTGTTCCACTCCTACGTCACCTTTACGCGGCACGCGGCGGAGACCGCGGACGCGCACCCGGCCGAGCTGCGCCCCAAGCCGCCGGGCTGGCGCGAACGCTTGCCCAGTGAGAATGCGCCGCCGCTCGAACGTGAAGAACAACCAGTCAGGGACGCTCGAGGAACAAAACCGCACATCGTCTACCTGCTCGCGGACGACCTGGGCTGGCACGGCGTCGGCTGGCGGAACCCGGAAGTGCAGACCCCGAATTTGGATAGACTCGCGACGAGGGAAGGCTTGCGACTCAGCCAGCACTATACCTATAGGACGTGCTCGCCGAGCCGCTCGGCCTTGCTCAGTGGGCGACTCGCGCATCACGTCAATCAAGCGAATCCGAATCACCGCCACCCGGGCGGCACGATCGCGGCGTCCCGCGATTCACGCCATCGACGCGCGTCGTCTCCAGGAATGATGGAATGAGGTTCCGCGCAGGCGGCGTCGACCTGGGCATGACGCTATTACCGCAAGCGCTGAAGGAGCGGGGCTATGCTACACACATGCTCGGCAAGTGGCACTTAGGCTTGGGGACCTCGGACCTGGTCCCGACGAAGCGCGGCTTCGACACCTGGCTGGGGTTCTTCGCGGGCGCAGAGGACCACTGGAATCATAGAAGGACGGAATTACGGCGGAGTCTTATCGATTTGTGGTTCGACGACGGTCGGGGCGGCGGGCCCGCTACACAATTCGCGCGGAAGGATCAGTACGGCGACGAGCTCTTCACGGCGCGCTTCGAGAAATTAATCAAGGAGCACCCTCCCCAGAAACCGTTGTTCGTGTACTACGCGTACCAGGTGCCCCACGAGCCGCTGCAGTCGCCGCGCAAGTTCCTGGCGAAGTACACTGAATTCCGAGATATCAAGGGAGATAATGATTGGCACTACGTGGAACGGAACGGTCTAGGATTGTCCAGGCAAGAAGCTCCGAAAAGGCGGGCGCAATACCACGCCATGGTGTCGTACCTCGACCATTCTGTTGGTAGGGTCGAGCGCGCCCTGAAAAGTAGACAAATGTGGGATTCCTCCCTGATAGTGTTCGCGACGGACAACGGCGGCGCGACGGGCCACGACGCCGACGTCGGGAACAACTGGCCGTTGAGGGGCGCCAAGTACGCAGATTACGAGGGCGGCGTGCGCGGCGTCTGCTTCGTGACGGGTGGTGTTTTACCTGTTGATAGGTGGGGCCTGGACCTTACGAACCGACGACATAGGGTGTCGATCGCGGACTGGTACGCCACTTTTGTGGAATTAGCCGGGGGCGTTCTTGAAGATAGACGCGCGGCCAAAGAACGCCTGCCTCCCTTGGACTCGCGGAGTTTATGGCCGACGATTTCGAAGGGGGAGGACGGGCCCCGCTCGCAAGAACTGCCGCTGACGGTGCCCGCGCGCGACGCGATGCCGGGAAGTGGAGGTGGCCTCATCCAGGGCCGCCACAAGCTCCTCATAGGCAACCAGAAGTCGGCGGTGCTCAATGGGCCTACGTACCCAAATGGCACAATACCAAAGCCGCTCGTCGAGTTCTGCAAGCGCGGCTGCCTCTACGATCTGGACGAGGATCCGGGCGAGGTCCGCGACTTGGCTTCAGAAAGGAGCGACGTGCTCGAGGTCATGTTGACGCGCTTCCGCGAGTTGCAGAAAACGGCCTACGCGACGCCGCGCTACGCCGTCTGGCCGGACGAAGCGGCGATGGCGAGACATATCGCCGTCGTCGAGCGCGACTACGCGGGCTTCTGGGGCCCCTATACCTCTCTCTCTGCTGTTGAGAGGGCGGGGTTCGTCGATGGGAACTTCCAGCCGTGGGATAAGCACCACCGGCCCGATCTGGTGGAGGCGCAAAAGAAGCAGTTGTTGTCTAAATAAATGTTAGCTGTCTATCCCTTGGGCCGCGCGGCCTTCTCGGCGATGCCCGACGTGCCCTCGCGGCGGCGCAGCTCGGCGTAGACCTGCTCCGGCTCGACGCCCGTCGCCGCCCACAGCACCTCGAGGTGGTAGAGCAGGTCGGCGCTCTCGCTCACGACGCCGGCCGCGTTGCCGCTCGCCGCCTCGATGACGACTTCCGTCGCCTCCTCGCCGACCTTCTGGGCGCACTTGTTGACGCCCTTGGACAGGAGTTTCGCGGTCCACGACGAGGCCGGGTCCGCGCCCTTGCGCGACGAGACCGTGGCCCAGAGCTGGTCGAGCGCGTGGGGCTGCATCGAGGCCATCTTGTGCTACGGCAAGCGTACCAGACCACTGCTATAATTGCTGCGCGTCACGTGTCGCAAACGTCGCGTTTACGCAGCGCTGCAGCAAAGCGATGGCTTTTGACTGTGCTGGCTACGCAACAGATTGCGAGAAACGCAGCAGTGCGAGGAGTAACGCAGCGAGCAGTAAGCCGCGAGCAACGAGCTTCCAGTGATTCGCACTCAGTGAGCCAATCTCGTCGGCTTGACGCAAAACGTAGGCATTATTAGCGCAACACACATACTAGGAATTGCTCGACAGCCGTCGTCTGGAGCAGCAGCCATATCTGAGGCGTGACCGCCTCGTAGCGATCACAGCGATCGCAGCAATCGGCTTGCGCCAGCTCTGCCTCCCGCGGTTGCCTGCGCCAAAGCTCTCACGAGGCTGCTGGTGCACCTGGCGCCAGCATCGCGCGGCCGCATACGCCGTCGCCGCGCCGCATATATATATAGACAGGGCGTAGCTCCCGAGCTGTGCTCACTCTTTGGACGCCCGCACGCAAATTTCTCTCCGTCGCCGCCGCGACGCCCGCGACACAGCGGCGGCGCCATGGGCCAAAAGGGCAAGTCCGTGCTCCTGCGCCTCGTGAGCGAGGCCGGCACGGGCTTCTTCTACACTACAAGGAAAAATCCGGTCAAAACCCCCCACAAGCTCGCGTTCGTGAAATACGACCCCGTCGTCCGCCGCCGCGTACTCTTCACGGAGAAGAAGATGCCCTCGGGGAAGAAGCGATAACGATGATGTTTTAACTTAGTGCCCTTAGAGGGAGCGCGAGGTCATCGCCTCGAAGGAGTAGACGCGCGGGAGCGGGTCGATCTGGACGGAGTCGAGGCGCTGGAGCGGCGAGCCGGCGCCGACGACGGCCGAGGCGGTCGAGGCATAATAGTCTTGCGGCGGCGAGGACGGCGGCGTCGTGGACCAGGAGTCCGCCGGCGAGGCCGGCGACATGCGCGGGCGGAAGGCCGCCGCCGCAGTCGTTGCGTAGTAGTCGAAGGCCCGCGGGCATCTCACGTGGGCATAGCCGCGGCCGACGCGCACGCGCGGCTCATTGCTCCAGACTGAGTCGCCGCAGCGCGCGCACGCCCCTTTGCACATCGACACGGGGCGCCGGCCGGCCGCGACGAAGACCGGCGTCGTCGGTGGCGGTGTTTGAGGCGGGGAAGACGGCGGCGTCGTGGACCAGGAGTCCGCCGGCGAGGTGAGGCCGCCGAAGCGAGGGCGATCGCGACACGTCGATCGCGGCGGCGTCGAGGCCGCCGACGAGAGCGACGAGAGCGACGCTTGCGAATCGCCGCGCTCGTCGAAGTCGCCGACGGCCCAGACGTCGACCGGCGACTCGCGCGGCGGCGTCGGCTGGACCGTGGCCTTACGCGGCGTCCCGTCCTCCGACGACGACAGCTCTGAATCGACCTCGAGTGGCGCGAAGGACTGGTACGGGTCCGCCGTGTAGTAGTCGTCGCGCGTCCAGCGGTCGGGCCCCGCGGCGCCGACGGTAGCGATCTTCTTGGGCGCTTGCGCGGCGCGTTTCAGGTTCGGCGGCGGCGGCGGCGCGTAGTGCTCCTCCCAGTCGGCGTCGTAGTCACCGCCGCCGGCGACGCGCGCGTATGTTGAGTCCCTGGGCGTGCGCATGAGAAGCAATTTAAACTGCAAAGCCTGAGAGCCACACGCCGCCGTTACGGTTCTCCCGCGTTAACTTGTGAAGTTTAGGACGCGACGTGCGTAATTTTAGCGGGCGAGATGCAAGTAAGCCTGGACTACTTTCAATTTTCACTAAATCCTCGCAGCTAGCGGTAGTAAGACACTAGCAAGAAAAATTCTCCTTCCACTCTGCCCCAGGACGAGAAGGCAGCCCAAACACGACGAAATCATGGGCAAAGGCGCCCACGGCGGACACCGGGGCGGCCACCGGGGCCACCATGGGTTCCACGGCCGCGGCCACGGCGGCGGGCCCTTCGGCCCCCTGGGGCTGCTCTGCGAGATGATCTGCCTCTGTGGCCGCCCGCGCGGCACGAATCATTCGAAGCACTCGCGTCGGCAGCGCCACCACCGGCGGATGCAAACGTTCGCCGCAGACGAGAGCATCGATCGAGCGTCGATTCCCACGCAGGCGGCCTCTGCGCGACGCTCTTCGGCTCGCCGCCGCCGCCGCCGCCGCCGCCGCCGCCGGCCTACGGCCAGGCGCCGGTCGCGCAGAACCCCATGTACCAGGCGCCGCCGCCCTACAACGGCTAGGGCGCGACGACGCTCCGGGGCGCGCGTAAGCGAGGCGTCGTACTAGTGGAGAGTCGTAACACGAAGGCTTAGCTTCGAAAGCGGCGGCGGCGCGGGAGACGACGGCGCGACGAATGTCGTCGGCGGGCCGGGCCAGGTTGGGGTTGTTGTTGGGATCGTAATCGTGGGGGCGGAACTAGAACACACAGAGCCGTCGCCGGCTCAGTCCAGGACCTTGAGCGGCATCGTCGCGACCGTGCCGTACTTCTCCGACGAGTACTTCTTCTTCACGGCCGCGAGCGAGCCCTTCGTCGAGTGGAGGACGCCGTGCATGTCCTTGAGGCAGGCGTGCAGGTCGCTCTCGGGGTACTGCGCGTAGTGGAGCAGCGTCGGGCTCCACGCGTTGCGGCCCAGGTTCTTGCGCGCGACGTAGACGGCGCACGCGGCGACCATCGAGGGCAGGTACTTGAGCATCGAGTACTCCTGGAGCATGCGCTCCGCGACGTAGGAGGCGAGCCAGACCATGCGCCGGTCCGCGTGGCCCGCCTTGAGGTAGCGCATCATGAAGCAGTGGACCTGCGCGCGTCGGAGCGGGTGGGCGCAGAGCCGTCGACGTCTCGCGTCGATGGCGGGCCGACGAAACACGTCGCGTCGGCGTCGTCATCTCACGTCCGCGGCGCCGCCACCGAAAAACGAACCTCGGACGCGGCGCGCGGACGGAGGCGATCGTCATCTTGTATTTGAGCGCCTTGACCATCTTCTCCTCCATGCCGAGGATCTGCTCCTGCGTGTAGGCCTTGTCCGTGATGTAGACCAGGTCCTTGAGCTCCGGCGGGTAGATCTCCTCGTACTTGCTCGCGAGGAGCAGCGCCGACACGCCGACGAGCTGCAGGTTCGACCGCTCGACGGGCGACCCGAGCAGGTAGCGGTCGATGAGGTTCACCGTGAGGTACAGCGTCTCGGGCACGAGCTTGAACTTGAGGTGCACCTCGACCAGCCAGTCGATGAGGATCGCGCGCATCTTCTCGTTGATGTGCGCCTGCTGCCGCATGTACGTCGGGCTCACGCTCGTCTCCAGCTCCTTCTCCCGGAAGTGGACGTACCTGTGTTTGCGGCGGCGCGTGAGTGTGACGGCGGCGGGCGCCGCGGCGGCGAAGAAAAGCCGGTAAAAAACGGACGCGGCGGCGCGCATGTCATTCACGTACTCGGTGACGGCCTGGGGGTTCGAGGCGTCCCGCGCGTCGACATCGTCGGCCTTGCGCTCCGACTTGAGCGGCTTCTTGCCGGCGAGCGCGGCGACCGAGTCGCCCGCGTTGGTGATGTCGCCAAAAACTGCTCGGCTGGTTCTGGTCGCCATGGTTGAGAGTGTGGCGGCGCGGCGGCTACTGTTTTCTCGTCGTGGGGCGCGGCCTTGTGCAAGCGCGGTACGAGCGAGACAGTTGCGTCTAGAGAAAAGCGGCGGCGGCGGCCTGCGGGGGGCGTCGAGTCGGCTGCGGTGGCCGCGTGGGTCGCCGCGGTGCGTGTGGCGGGTCCAGGAGGCCGCGCGGCGCGCGCAGCGGCGCGTCTCGGCCGCACGTTAGGCGTGCAGCGCAGCTGCGGTTTCGCGTTCGGCGCGGCGCGCGGGGGCGCGCAAAGCCTGCTCTGCGGCCCCTGACAGCCCGGGGGCGCAAGCAGCGAAGAAACTTGGGTGCGCTGGCATTTTACGGCGTCTGCGGCGACTAATGGCGTGATCGCAAGCTGAGCAAAACGGCTTTAGCGGCGGGTATTGTGGGAACAGTTTTCTGCTGAACCCCTCTCGTTCTACGTGCAGGGAGCCCTCTGCAGGCCTGTATGAAGCCCAAGACGCGTTTCAGCACGCGGCGCCGAAAACCCGTGCAGCCCAGGCGCGACTTGCGCCGCTTATTAACGGGCTATTTGCCGCACGTGGCGCGTGCTGGAGACGTGCTAAGCGTTAATAATCACTCATAGGACGGCCAGCTCGAAAAGCAGACCAAAATAAGCCGAAATAGAGGCTGTAGAGTCGATAAACCATTTAGAGCGACAAAAAACGCTACGCGGCCGCGCCGGGACGAAAGGACCTAACCAACCATGTCCTCGCTCCGCCTCGCCATCCTCGCGTCCATGCGCGAGGCGGGCATCACGAGCCCGCAGCAGGCGCCCTCGGCGTCGCCGCCGCGCAAGCGCAAGAGCCCGCAGCCCAAGAAGGACTCGCAGCCCAAGAAGAAGAGCCGCCCCGCCGCCTCGCCGCCGCCGCCCAAGAAGAGCCCCGCCAAGAAGGCCCGGCCGCCGCCGTCGTCCTCGTCGAGCGACGACGACGACGACAGCAGCGACGACGAGCCCGTCGGCCTGCGGCCCGCGGCCAAGCTGCCGCGCGCGCCGTCGCTGCCGGACCTCAAGACGCCGAAAGCGCCCAAACCCAAGCCGACGCCCAAGCCCAAGCCGGCGCCGAAGCCGCGGCCGTCGCCCAAGCCCGAGGCGCCGCCGCGGACGCCGGGCTCGCCCGCGCCGCCCAAGAAGAAGAAGCCCCCGGTCAAGCGCAGCGTCTCGGCGCCCGTGCTCTCGCCGCCGCCTGCCGAGGCCCCAGCGGGCGGGCCGCGGCCGGGCCGGTCGGCGGCCAAGGAGGCGGCGCGGCGCATCGCGAGCCACGACTACCAGAGCCCCGAGGCCAAGGCCGCCGCCGCCCAGGCCGCGGCCCTGGCGGCCGAGAAGGAGCGGCGGCGGCCGCCGCGGCCGCCGCCGAAGCCGCGGACGCCCCAGGAGGACCAGAAGTGGGCGCAGTGCGACCGCTGCGGCACGTGGCGGCGGCTGCCGCCCCACGTCGACGTCGACCGCCTGCCCGAGCGCTGGTTCTGCGAGATGAACGTCTGGGACGCGGCGCGCGCGCGCTGCGACGCGCCCGAGCCCGGCGCGACGACGCCCGAGGCGGCGGCGGCGCCGCTCGAGTCGCCGGGCGCGGAGCCGCAGTGGGTCCAGTGCGACGGCTGCCAGAAGTGGCGCCGCGTGCCCCATTACGTCGACGTCGCTTCGTTGCCGGACCGCTGGTTCTGCGCCATGAACCGCTGGGACCCGCTCCGGAACTCGTGCGCCGCGCCCGAGGAGACCGCGGAGGAGCAGCTCGCTCCCAAAAAACGGCGCGGTCCGGCACCGGGCAAGCCCGCGCGGCGCGCGCCCGAGTCCGCCGGCGCGAAGCGGGGCCGGAACCAGTACACGGCGCGGCGCGACGCCGAGGAGCGCGCGCGCGCCGAGGCGCGCGCGGCGGGCCGGCCCTGGCCGCCGCCCGGCGGCTTCCGCTGGGAGCCCGCGCGGCCGTCTCCACAAAGGCCGCCGCGGAGCCCGCCGCGCGGGCCCGCCGCCGCCTCTTCTGCACAGCCGCGCGGCGGCGCGCCGTACCTCCAGGCCGCGCGGCCGCCCAAGCCCAAGCCGGTCTGGAACTGGGTCCAGTGCGAGCGCGCGGCCTGCCGGAAGTGGCGGCGTTTGCCCTTGTCGCTCAAGCCCGAGGCCCTGCCGGACGCCTGGGTCTGCTCGATGAACACGTGGGACCAGCGGTTCGCGTCGTGCGAGGCCGCCCAGGAGGACGAGGACGCGATCGACGACGGCCAGTCGGAAAAAAAGCTCAGCTTCCGCGAGATCATTTTCAACGCCGAGGGCAAGTACCGGCCGCCCTTCTCGGAGCGCTCCGCCGTGTCGTCGATCTTCGCCGTGGGCACGACGACGGTCAACGGGCGGACGCGCGACGTCGCGGCCTACGAGGACTCGCCCGTCTACGTCGACGCGCACGCCTTCCTGTCGCCCCTCCCGCGGCGGAGCTCCGCGGAGCAGCTCCAGCCGCTGCTGCCGCGGCGGTCGAGCGAGCCCGACCGGCTCGGGGCCTAGTTTTTTAGTGGAGTAATTTGTACTCGCACTACTACTAGTATCCGCCTCGATAGCGTAAAATAATCGAGGCCATGGGTTTCCTAGTGTGTCGATACGCTAGCTCGCTAGGTCTTGCGGCTCGCCAAAATACACCAGCGATTGAAGGTGCCTTCTACTGTCCATATAGTACATCATATACACTCCAGCCCAGTTTTCATACAAGTTCGACGGAACCGGAGCCGACGGCCCGCGCTCGGAGGGCGGGAGAAGAATTCTACTAGACAACTCTCGCGTTTATGTTCGTTTCCTTCCGTTTGTTGGTGGTAGAGTCCATCCAACCCGCATCAGCGCCCACTGAGCTATTTTAGATCTTCCGTTAGAGCCGCGCGGATCGGCGACTTCGGTCCCCCGCGTTTTCATGAAAATGGGCAAAAGACCTAGACCTGCGAGTATCAGCGACGACACTATCCGGATGGACCATAACGCCGTTGTTCTATTCACGATCGACCGACTTGCCCGTTCTCCGCGGACGACGGTGCGTACGCGGGGCACTGGAAAGGCCCCAGACCCGTGAGTTGTAAAATAAATTTGCGTTTTAGGCGCTTCTGTTATGGGACGGGCCAGCTAACCGGGCTGAACACGCACTACATTCGATTAATTGTACCGTAGGCTCCCGGTGGCACGTCAGTATCCCGACCCCAACATCGATCGAATTTGGGCAAATTACTTGGACCTGCGACCATCAGCGCGTGTATCATCACCATGGACCATGACGCGATCATTTGTTGCATGAACGACCGACTTGCGCGGGGTCCAGATCAAGATGTTCACGTCCCGAGCGTAGGCAGCCAAAAGTACCCTTCTCGTGGTGTAGATGTCATATACTCGTAATTGACTATCGGTGGGGTAGTATGGGGTCCGACGAGAGCGCTACGGCGACTACTGGAGGGCCTCGGGTAATTGACGTTTTTGACGGGAACGGGGCGCCATCGAGTGAGATGCCTGGCCAAGAGAATTGCCATATGTATATACCGAGGGAAGCCGCCACGCATGCGGCGTAGGCGATTGCACATGTCTAGTAGCGATCCTAAAACGACCTCCGGGAGACCTCAGGACCACGAATTGACAGGATTCAGCCGGCGCGGCCGCCATGGCGGCGTCGTCAATTTCGCGAATTAAAAAAATTATTTTTTTCGGCCCCCAGTAAGTGTCCCATTGATCTCTTTGGACCAGTAGGGAACTGAAGGCCACTCAAACAGCTGCATGCCGCGTGCTTCAATGCGTCCTAGTGGTCTTACACGACGCTAGCTAACTTTTGGAGCACGCGCTTTATTGAGAGCCAAGCTCCACTTGGCGAGAGCCTACCAGTTGCAGCACGTCGCGAGACGTTTCGCAGTGATATTTGGCGCGGGCAACAGAATTACTGGAACTGACACGGACGCACAGCCGCTGAAGTCGCCCTACTCTCAACAAGCATGTCAGCGGGCTCCGAGGGCGAGCTCGCGCTGCACGAGCGCATGGCGGCCGCCTCCGGCGGCGCGGCGCTCACGGCGCTCGCGGTGACGCCTTTCGACGTCGTCAAGACGCGCATGCAGCTCGCCGCCGAGGCGCCGCGCGGCGTGGGCGCGATGGCGACGTGCCCGAGCTGCGGCGTCTTCGTGCTGAACAACGGGTTGATGGAGCACGTGCTCGAGAAGAAGGAGTGCTCCAACGTCTTCCCGCGGGGGAGGGTCGAGGCGGCGCCGTCGACGCTCCGGTCCATGACGCTCGTCGCGCGCGCCGAGGGCGTGCGGGGCCTCTATGCGGGCCTGGGTCCTACATTAATCATGGCCGTGCCGAACACGGCCCTGTATTTCACGGCTTACGATGAGTTGCGGAGAGTGGGGCCGGACCACTGGTCCGCTCCAATAATTTGCGGCGCGTCCGCTCGACTACTAGCGGCGACGGCCGTCGCGCCCTTTGAGCTCGCTAGGACGCAATTACAAGCACTGAGCGGCGCGAATCGGAGCGGCTACTTCTCGGTGTTGCGGGACAGCGTGCGGCAGCGAGGTCTGGGCACGCTCTGGCGGGGTCTCGCGCCGACGCTGTGGCGCGACGTGCCCTTCTCCGGGTTATACTGGGCGGGCTTCGAGAGCTTTCGACGGGCGCTGACGCCGACTTGGTACCGGACCGCCGAGGACCCGTCGCTGTCCGCGCTGCGGTCGGCCGTCGCGGGCCTGGGCGCGGGCGCGCTCGCGGCGCTCCTCACGACGCCGGCCGACGTCGCGAAGACGCGGTTGCAAGTGGCGGCCTACGACGTGCCCGGCTCGAGCGTGCCCCGGGGCTCCACGGGGGCGCTCCTCGCGTCCATCGCGCGGACCGAGGGGCCCGCTTCACTGTTCGCCGGTGCGGGACCGCGCTTGTTGAAGGTGGCGCCGGCCTGCGCCATCATGATCGGCTCCTACGAGTACGCCAAGGCGCTGTTCCGGCCGCGGTGACTTAAATGATATTGTGCTTAGGCCTAGGCCGCGATGACCTTCCGTTTCAGGGCGGCGAACTCTTCGGCGGTCAGCGCGCCGCACGTGAGGAGCTCGTGGAGCTTCTTGATCTGCACGAAGTCCGGCACCGCCGCGGGCGCCGGCGTCGGGGGAGCCCGCGCGGCGGCCGGTCGCCGCTCGTAGTCCGAGTCGATCGTCGGCGGCGAAGGTCGCGGCTTCCGCGCGGCGTCCGGCGACGCGTCCGGCGTCACGGCCGGCGCCCCCCGCGGCGCTGAGTCAGGCTTGCGACGCGCCTCGCTCGTCGGTCGCCGTGCCGGCGCCGGCCGTTGCGGCTCGTCCTCGGACGCCGTCGCCGCGGTCTTCGCGTTCCGCGCCGCCGCCGCCACCGCTTCCCGCGGGGCGGTCGTCGTCGTGGCGCCCGTGTCCTGAGCCGGTGCGCCGGTCTTCGGGTCGTGGCCCAGCGTCGAAAAGTCGATCTTCCCGTCGTCCTTGATCCGCAATACGCGGACGAAGAGCCGATCGCGCTTGGCCGGGAGGATCGGCGCGCCCGCCGCGTCCAGTCGGCAATTGGACCGGTGCAACAGGCCTCGGCCGCCGCTGTCGAGCTCCACAAAAGCGCCGAACGTGGCTTTGTCCGAGCAGGTGCCGGCGTAAAAGCCGCCGACCTCAACAACGGGGGCGTCCGCGGACCCGTCGGCCGACGCGTCGTCCCGCCGCAGAATCCGTTTCGGCGTCGGACGCTCGGGCCGTAGCGTGGCGCCGAGGTCCGCCTCGATCTCGCCCATGAGCACCGGCGTCGGCACGGAGCGGTGCGGCCGCGCCGGTGGCGGCGGCGAGGCGACCGACGCCGGCGCGGTTGACTTCTCGTCGGCGTTCGATGAGACCGCGGGCGCCGGCGCGGCCGCGGCGGGCGCGGCTTGCGCGTCGCCATCCGCATCCGGTGACCGCAGTTCCTCCTCGCAGCGCGCGCGCCGTACGATCCCACCGTGCTGGCCGGGTTGCAGGGAGACGCCGGGGAGGCGTTCGACGAGCAGCTTAAGCCGCTCGAAGCCCAGGGCCCGGTAGTCGAGGTCCTTTCCGTGTACCCGTCGGTAGCTGGGAGGAAGGTGTGACATAAAGATCTCGCCGGTGTCGTCAAGGACCGCCAGGACGTCGCGTTCCATGGCGTTCAGGGGCAATACAGGCTCGTCTGCGGCAGGCGTCGACGCCGATGCCGCGGCGTCAGAAGCGGACGGTATAGGCTTTGCGGCGTCCGCCGCCGCTTCGGGCGCGCGCGGCGCGACGGGCGGGTCCCGAGCGACGCTCTTGGCGGGGCGCGTTCGCCGCGGGCGCTCCGGGCTCGGCGGCCGCCGCGCGTGGCGCGTCAGGGCCCGCACGACCGCCCGCTGGGCGTTGCGCCGGTCCTTGCCGGCGGCCGCAGCGGCCGCGCTCCGGCACTCGTACGCGCTGCGGTCGCGCAGGAACGCGACGAGGTCCGCCGGGTAGCTCACCTCGCGGCAGCCCAGGGTCGTGGCCGCCGCGGCCGCCCGCGCGTTCGCCCGCCGGACCGCCGCGAGGTCCGCGGCGTCGAGCGCCACCGTCTCCGTCGCGACGGCGGCGCGGCGCGGCGGCGTTTTCTCCTCGGGTTCCGCTTCGAGCACCTGCACCGCGACGCGGCCGAGGCGCCGGAGGAGGCCCTGCAGCGCCACCGCGTCGGGCGCGCCGGGGGCGGCGCGCGCGGCCGCGGCCGCGGCGTCTCGGATGGCGCCGAGGGCCTCGTCGTGCGCCGGCGGCAGCGGTTGCTTTTCTTGCGTCTTCGCCGTGCGCGGCGGGCTGGCGAAGCGCACGCGCATGCCATTTCCTTTCCCCATGGTGAATATGTGTTTGGGCTTGTTTGTGCGCGTTACGGCGGCGCGCGGCGCAACCGCTGCCCGCAGGCCTGCACCAGCAAAGTCTCCACCGATTTCACGCGGCGCAACGAGTCGGCTGCGTCTACAATTCGTGTTAGCAGAGCAGCAATTCGTGTTTGGGAAGTGGCCTACCAAAAAGCTTGCGTACGGGTCCGGACTTACAACGCCCTAGTGCCGCGCCCCGACCATCTCCAAACCAGCCAGCGGCGCCGGCAGGCCCAGCAGGTCGACGAAGCGCGCGTTGCCGGCGACGGAGATGCGCCACGCGCGCCGGTCGCCCGCCGCGTCGCCCGAGTGCTGGAACGGGTAGCACTCGTCGTCGAGGAGCGTCACCCGGAAGTCGTCGCCCACGAAGTCCAGGGCCAGCGTGTCGTGGCGGTAGGTCCCTTTGAAAATACCATAAACGTTCGGGACGAAGCGCCAGGGCGACATGACCGCGATGCGCAAATGGCAGCCGCCGCCCCCCTTGTCGGAGCGCGCGAAGGGGAAGAGGCGCATGCCGCCGCCGTAGAACGGGGTACTTCCGGCGCACGCGAGCGTCGCGCTCCCTTCATATAACAAACCCGTCTCGACGGGGATCGCCGCGTCGCCGCGCCGCGGATCGACGTAGGCGCACTCTGATAAGGCTTCCACTCGGACGCGCATCTGCCTCTTCCTTCTCAAGTACGCGGGCAGCGTCCGGAGCGCCATCGCGAAGAAATAGCCCCCTACGCTCCTCATGAGCGGCCCGATGATCGTGTTCTGCGTGGCCTTCGCCTGGCGCTTGTAGTCGTCCAACAGGAACGCATCGAAGCCCTGGCCCGCGATGAAACAAAGTTCGTTCTGGTCGGTCGACAGGACGGGCACGGACAACGTGGCGTTGACTCCATGCTTCAAAGCAGCACAGGCCCTGCGCACGCCCTTCGACCCGCACCACCGTCTGTAATGGCGGCCTAGGGCGTACCTCGAAACGGCATTGCCGGTGCCCAGCGGCAACGTACAAATCGCCGGCAGGTCGTCTATACTCGCATATTCCTGGCTCAGGTCCCTTAGGAGAGCCCCGAGGGTCCCGTCTCCCCCACACGCCACGACCGTCGCGTAGCGCCTCTCATAAATTTTCTTCGCGGCGACGTGCGCCTCGGTCAGCGACTTCGTCGCGAACACGTTCTCGGCGCCCAATTCCTCTTCGGCGGCCGCGACGGCGCGCTTCGTGACGCCCCGCGCGTTCAGGGAGAGCAGCGCGCACACGCTCGAGTCCGTAGCTTGGAGCGGCGCGGCGCGCAATACTGGTTTGCTGCGCGGCGCGTGGAAGGCCTGGTTGAGGTGGAGCAGGGCGAGGACGAGTAACGATTGCATGGCTGTTGCTGCAGGAGTCGTGCTCTTGCTCTTTGTGCTTGCACTGGAAGTGCAATCCGAAGCGGCAGACGCTGCTGCAGCCGAAAACGTCGGATGCAGGCAATTATATAGCAACGGCAGGGATCACGCAGTGTGGCTGTTGGCCATATGGTGTCTGCACTGCCCTCAATTGGCATGCACACTACGGCCTACTGGTAGGATACCAAGCCCCCCTAGTTACATTATGTATTGCAGTAACTTGTAGGAAAACCAGGGGGTAGCTGAGCGCCCAGCGGCGCTGCTAAAAGCGCTGCGATCTCGGTCCAGCTGCATCGCATTAAAACTTGATTGGGGGAGGCAGCCCACACGCAGCTGCTGCGCAGCATACTCTAATCAAGTTTTAATAACTTGTTCACAGCCCGAGAACGTTGGTGCTGCCACGATGCCGCGGGTGTGGAAGCCCGCGGCGGACGATCAGCACATCTTCGACGCCCTGCCAATGCCGGAGGGGGACGTCTTCCTCAGCGACGACGAGCTCCTCATGGAGATGGACGGCGTGGCGACGCGCGCCGCGCTCAACGCGGCGCTCGGTCCCACCGCGAGGACAAGGGTGACCTTTGATGCCGAGGGTCGGTACTGGCGGAAGTCGTACGAAATTGATAAGGAGCCGCGGTGCATCTACTTCTTGCCAGCCGTGCAGAACCCGCGCGCGCGCTCGAGGAGTACCCGATGGCGTCGAGCCGCCGTTCCCGCGACCAGAGGAGAAGTTCCAGTGCAAGAGGAAGCAGCCGCCCCGAGCGCCGCGCAAGCCGTCGAAGACGACGGCGCGGTCCGGCGAGAAGCGCCCGACGTCCGCGCGGCCTAGGATGTACACGACGCCCGGCGAGAAGGTCACGCGCGTGGATCCGGTTGATGATGCTGAGCTGCTCGTGCCGGACGAAGACGTGGTCGACCTCGACGAAGTCGCGCCAGTACCACGGCCCGTGACACGACGAGATTTAATGGCCCTAGAGCAGCGCGCCGAAGACGCGCTCGCGGCGTGCGACCGCGCGGAAGCCGCGCGCGCCGCGGCCGTCGCGGCCCACGCGGAGCTACGCGACAGACAGGACGCAGTCTTCGCGAGGAGCGCCACCGACTCGGCAAGACTTATGCTTCTCTCTCTGGACCGCGAGGCGAACGCGCTCTCCGCGGAGAGAGCGGCACGACGGCGCGACGTTGATCGCCTTAGAGCCAAATTTTCACAAGAGAAAAGAACGCATGGAAAAAGACTGTGAGAGCGCGCGGCGGCGCGGCTAGACGAGGAGCGGCGGCGATTGGAGGAGGGTTTGGACAAACACGCGCGAGTTGCAGCGGCAACTCGACGCGCAAACTGAAGTCGCCGATTTGAAAAAGAAACAAAGCCAGCTCAACCTCGAGCTTTATGGCCTTCGACGGCTTCGAGGCGCCTGGCTGGGTTCTCGTGTTGCGTATTTACCGGAGGAGCCGCCGCCGGATTCGGACTTCGAAGGCGTCGTTGTGGCCCGTGGTCCACGCCGTCGGCGACTTTCTCAGTAGAATTTGTGGTGGTACGCTCAAAAGAAAGCAACAGAAGTGTCTGCGTCTCCTAGCCGACTACGCGTGGTGTCACACACTCGCGGGCGGGGAGATTGGCCTCGTGCGAGCTCACTTTGCGTGCGCGGAGTACCGGCGCCTCCAGGCATTTTGCCTCTCCAGCCGAACTACTGAAGACCATGGACGTGGAGATGACGGGGAACTACGCTGCGAGCGAGGCCATGCGGGCCAGAGAGCGGGCGGCTCTCGTTGCGCTCGGGAGACGTTGGGCAAGCACGTGATGCTGTTATTCCCCACGAAGTTCGCGCTCCAGGAAACAGCCAAGCTGGTAGAGAGAGTTGCTGATGGCCACAAGGTTTCGGTTACGAAACGTCGCGGGCGACGGCACTTACGAGGCGGTCGGCATTGCGACGGGCGCGGTCCTCGACGTCATCATCGGAAAGCAGCGTGGGCTCCTTGAGACTGGACGCAGTCCCGCGGATCCGCGGAGGATCAGAGGCACGCAAGACGGCAGCAACATCACGAAAAGCGACGACTTTACGATGCAAGGGATCCACGTCAACGACAGCCGCGCGGTCGACCCGATCACTGGCAAGCCCACCGACTTCCAGTCGCCTGATCGGGTTCATATTGCGCGTTAGCCGTTGGCCACGAGAGCCATGCCCTGTACGAAGCTTTAGACGACGTGACGGATCACTTCAGTACAGCGGCGACGGCGCAAACCGATGGTGTCTACCAGTCAGAGGCAGAGGGCCGCGCCGTTCACGTTGATTACGTCTGCTCGGGCGACATGGCCAACCTCCAGACGGTGTCGAAGAAGGGCTTCGCGACTGGGACGTCGGAGAACGCGCGGCCGTGTTATTGTTGCGCGCAGACCAACAGGCAGATGACGACGCCCAAGGTAGTTGACGACCTTTGCGACGTCTGCAGAGCAGCGGGTCGGTTAGTGTGCTACCACGCGGAGATGTCGACGCCGGCTGCCGTAGACGAGTGGCGCGCTACGGCTGCCGCTGCGCTCACGGAGCTCAGAGGGAGCTGCCCCAGCCTACCGCTACATGCGCGAGGCCAAGACTTTAAGTGCGGCGCAGCTGCGCGAGCTCGCCGCGGAGGCTGGGCTCGATGCGGGCGGCACCTCGGCCCACTTGCACGCGCGCTTCGCTGCTTATTGCGGTCAGCATTGCTTGGAATTGGAAAACCCCAACCAAAACGGGTTTTACGCAAAGTTCGACTGTCGAACTGCGACCCCAGCACAAAAAACGCAATTTTTTCGCTGGTCGTGAACGATTGTCTTGTTGATTTCGGCCTGGCGGTGACGGGCAACCTCGGTTCGCGCGTCGAAGCTGACGACGCGCCTGAAATTGGTTGACCAATATTACGAACTTCAAGCGCAATTAGAACACGCCACGCCAAATTCTGATGCGCTCATCTCCCTGGTCGAGCATATGGTCCCGTGCGTCTTGCATTTAGAAAACCGGACGCGCGCGCGTTGCGGCTCATCCTCAACAATTTTTTGGATCTACGAGAAGAGCGTGGCCCTGGCGAAGCTGCGGCCGCTGGCAAATTGATTAGAACGAAAGGCTTCGGCTGCCCGAACGGCCGCGAGGGCAAGTGGACGGCGCCGCTCTCCAAGGACGAAGATTCCGTCGAAGATCAATCCGTTGAATTGCGGCCGCGCCCGGAAGATCTTTGCTAACGTCGGCACGGGCTCATCGGGCGTGCTTCCCGGACGACGCCAAGCGGCGGGTCGTCCTCGACCTCGTCCGCGGCTACGGGTTCGATGGTGCTATATCGAAAACGAGAAGATCTCACGGACGTCGAGATTGCCAAAGCCGACGACCTCGCCCAGGAGACCGCCATCGGCTACTGACGGCTTTCACGGCGAAGGCCTCACGAACTAAGCACATGATCGGCGGGCCACATTATCTGGCTTATTTGCGAAAGTACCGGAACTTGGCGCCGCGCTCGAACCAGGGGCGAGGCGTGAACCGCTTGATCGGCGGCGCTTCCTCACGCGGACGCAGCGCGGCGGCCACTGCGGCCACGAGGCGACGCGGGCGACGCGCGTCGCCGCGCTGGGCAAGTGGATGCAGCGGCGGATGATGTGGCTCACAGGCCTGGTCAAGCCCGGCGAGCTCAAGGTCATCGGCTGGAAGCAGAAGCGCGTGATAGACTGGTAAATTGTGACTTACTCTTCGTAGGCTGCGACGAGTGCATGGACTTCAGACGTTGGACGCGTGAGCGTCGGCACGTCCGCGCCGGCGACCGGGTAGGCCTCCCTAAACTCGCACGACGCCGCCGTCGCCGCCGTGATAGTGTAAACGACGCCGTCGAGCTCGAACGACCATCTGCAACTCCGCGACGACCGTCGCGGAGCGGTGTCTTCGACGGGCGCGACGGGCTCGACGGCCGTCTCCGGCGGTGGCAACGGCGACGGCGCCGTCAGATTCGTCACGTTCGTGGCACCGGCCTCGGCGGGCGACTTGACCTCGAAGCGGGCGTTGAGCTTCAATTCGCCGGTGTCGACGTTGTAAGTGCACGTCACCCGCACGAGCTTGTTGAACTCGTCCAGCGTCGTCGGCACCCTCGTCTCCTTGAAGCCGCCTTTTAGGGGTACTCGTGACCGCGTCGCCGCGCCAAGATCCGGAACTCGCTCTCCAGGGCGCACCGTCATCGCCGCTAAGCGAGAACCGCTCGAAACGGTAGAACTGGAGGCGCGTCACGTCGGCGCCGCCTGGCCGCCCGCGCGCCACGACGCGCTTCGCCGTGAACTGCCGATCCACATGCCCGACGGCGGAGGTAGGCCCAGTACAACTTCGAAAAACACCGTCGTAACGGGGCCGCTCTTCTTTTTCCCGCGGAGGAGCTCGCCGACGGCATCAGCAACGGCGGCGACGCGCACGTTTAACAAGTCCCACAAGCCGCTCATCGTCGACGGCCGTCGTCGATCAGCGACGCGACGCGCGCTGGAAGCGGTCGCAGCGCCGGCGACGTACCATCAAACCACTGGTCGAGGGTGTAGACTCGCGCGAGGCCGTCGTAGGCACCACTTCTGGCCTTGTCCTGCGACACGACCCCACAGGCCCCACGACGGAGGTCACCGAGACCTCTCTAGAAGTCGACGAGAGGACGACATCGCAGGTGGACGCAGTCGACCTGTTGATGTGTTTGGGCAACGCGTCGATCTTGTAGAGCTCCAAGACCTCGATCCTGAGGACGACGAGGGCTGCAGGAAGACGACCATGCTGCCGTCCTTGAGCAACAGCGAGTCGCCCGAGAAGATGGGTCCGACCTTCGGGGCGAAGAACGGCGTCCGTCGCGCGGCGAGGACGTCCTCGAGCGCCTCGGGAGCGCGCGCCACCGTGACGGCGGTCTCCTCCTTCTTCACGACGAGCGGTTCCGAGCCCTGCGCGAACGGCTGGACCTGCACAGTGTCGCCGACGACGGCAATGGCGGTGCCCTCGACGCGCTCGTCGTCGCAGGCGACGACGACGCTGTCCAGGGACTGCGGGGCGCGGTTTGTTATGGTCTGAAGGACCCGCGGCCGCGCCGCGCCGTCGCCGCGCGAGCGCTTCTGGGACGACGAGGGCAGCTTTTCCCACGTCTCGCGGCGCCTCTTCAGCCCCTGTTTCTTGGGGGCGGGGTCCGGGGACGGCGGCGGCGCGCGGCGCGACCGCGCGGCGCGGGGCAGCAGCTCGGTGGGCTTTACCCAGCCGCGCGAGCGCGCCTCATCCTCGACGTACTTCTGGAAGGTGGCCTGGTCCGGCGCGAGGCCCTCCAGGTACTTCAGCCTGCCCGGGGGCAGCGTATTTGCGGCCATCGTCCAGTTAACTGATACCAGCAAACGACCAGTCTCTACATCTAATAAAGTCAACCAAACAAAAAGTCAACTTTGTCAAATCCCACTAGTCGGCCGTAGTGATCGCGCAGCTAAAATGTGCGGGTTTTCCCGCGAGCTGAGCATCGTTCTCCGGACGCCTCGCGAGGCAAGGGGAAGCGCCTCTCCGCCGGGGACCATCATCGTCGCGTCCTTTGCTCTGATAGTGATGAGCTCGACAGGAGGCCGGCAATTATTGTTCATTAGCAGCCCCCGACGCAGCCCCCCGGGCCCCCGTCGGAAGCAGCCGCCGTCGAGCCACGCGCCGACACAACCACGTGCGACCGACGCCGCAGCGAGGCTCCGGAACCGAGAATCAAACATGAGCTCCACACCAACTCACAGACGGAGCAACTCCCTCGAGGAGCAGATCTCGTCGGGCCGGTCGAAGTTGCGGAAGACGCCCCAGTCCGACGGCAGCCGCCGCTCGAGCTTTAGCGAGGGCGAGCGGGCCGACGAGGTGATGGGCGACGCGCCGCCACCGGTCGCGCCCGAGGCCGTCGCGGCGGCGGCGGCGCGGCGCGCGGCCGAGGACGCGGCACGCGAGCGCGCGCTCGAGGAGGCCGCGGCGCGCGCGGCCGACGCCGCCGCGGCGCGGGAGCTCGCGAGCCGGACGGAGGTTAGCTTGGACCGCACGCTGAGCGCGGAGACGGCGGAGCCGGCCGCGCCCGTAACGCCGCCGGCGGCCGGCGACGGCGACGACGCGTCCGACGGTGAGGGCTACGCGTCCGACCGCGCGTCGCACTCGACCGTCGAGCCGGACGCCGTCGCGGGCCGCATCGCGCGGCGCGACGCGGCGCGCGCCGCCGCGGCGCGCCTCCGCGCCGAGCAGGACGCTCAAGCGGAACTTGAGGCCCAGGTCGCCGCCGACCGCGAGGCCGCCGCGCGCGAGGTCGCGGCGCGGCAGAAAAATGATGAAATGCCCGCGCCGGCGCCGGCGCCCGCCGCGGCCGAGGCGCCGCAGCGCAAGCGGAACCGCGGCGCGCTCGCGGCGCGCTGGACCGAGGCCGTCCGCGAGCGCGAGAGCGAGGCGGCGGCGCGCGCGGACCGGTTCAAGGAGGAGGCCGTCTCGAGCGACACGCCCGTCGGCGAGATCTTCCGGCCCCAGCAGGCCGTGCGGACGAAGTAACTTGACCTGTTCGGAGTTGACAAAATTCTTAGACGAGCGTCTCCGGCGGCGGCGGCGGCGGCGGTCGCGATAAATGACCGTAGAGCGCGGCGCCGCCGCACGCGAGCGCGATGCCGCACGCATTTAGGGACGTAATCTCGTTGCCGAACTGCAGCCACCCCGCGAGGATGACGACCGGCCGCCGCATCGCGTTGCAGACGCTGTGCGTCACGGCGGTCACGCGCGCGAGGACGAGCCAGCTCAGCTGCAGGTAAGCCCAGAACGCGACGCCGTTTACGACGAGGATGGGCGTCGAGTCCGGGAGGATTATAGGGGCGCCGGACGCGACGACGTACCCACCCGCCATGAGCGCGCCGATCACGTTGATGTGCAAAAACAGCGAGTAGTTGTCCGCGGCGTGGCGCGCTCTTATAAGTTTCGTCAGCACGCCGCGCGCCGCGAAGCACGCGTTCGAGGCGGCGCAGGCGACCGCGCCCGCGACCGTCGCGTCCGCCGACCCGAGCGCCGACATCGACGCGCCGCAGACGACCGGGATTAAGCTAATGAGCCTTCTTAGTCCATTGTCGTTGCCGAACACAACCGTTGATAATGCAAGCGTAAAGAGGGGCTCCGTCGCCCGCAGCGTCATCACGAGACTCACGTGCATGTGCCTTAGTGCCGCATTCAACGTGACAAACCCGAGCATGAACGCGAAGGCTAACAAGGACGTCGTCTGCAGCTCCTCGCGGCTGGTCATGGGCCGGTAGGGCTTGAGCTTGAGTATTCGCAGTAATAAGAAGGAGCAGCCGCTCGCGATGAGTAATTGCGACAGCGTCAGGACCGCGGCGTCCATTTCCAGGGATTTGGAGGTATTGGTGGCGACGATGCTCGTCGCGTACCACAGGGCGATCATGGCGGCGGTCTCGGACCAGCGGTGCTGCTCAGCAGCCATGATGCTGGGTGGCAGTGCTAGCTGCTATCTATTTTGGGTGCCGGATTGATGCGGCCGAATCTCGAATCTCGATTCGCTGGGAGCTGTTCAAAACATGCAAGTGCACAAGACTGCACCTTGTATTTCAATTCGTATTGCTCGTATGTATGAGTTTGCGGCCGCTCCCATGAAGCCAGGCTTGCTAGTGTCTTACAGGGCGCTAGACCAAGCATGAAATGTGATAAATAGAATACTTTCTTGAAAATTAAGACGCGTCTTACATTTTTACGTGAAAGTCGCCGCGCTCTCCGGCGCTTGCGTTCACGAGTTTGCTGGAAGCAAAAGGCCTTTTCACCAGCCGACCCAGCGTCGCCTGAGCACTGAGATTGACCTACGTAACCAGCATTCCTCATTCCTCTAACTTTCCTCCGCGAAAATCGCGTCCAAACCTCGACTTTCGAGACCTGCCTCGAAACTTGCCTCTCCAGCCAGAGCGCGAGACACAATGGCGCGCACACCCAGCGAGGACCTCCACCCGACCCCAGAAGACGCCCGCTCGCCCGAGGACGCGCGCTCCCCGGAGGGCTCGCAGACGCCGACGACGTTCGACGTGCTCCTCGACGACCTCAGCCGCATCACCGTCGACGAGCGCGGCACGGTGACGGCCGTCGCCGCGGATTTAATAAGGCAAGTGCGGCCCGGCGACCGCGTCGCGGGCGTTAACCAGGGGAACCGGCCGCTCGACGTCGCCCTGCTCGCGCGGCGACTCGTCGCCGTGAGCGAGGGCCGCTGCGTCCTCACCATAGAGCGCGACGACCGCTCCGAGCCGCAGTCGCCGCGGTCGCCCTGGTCGCCCGGGAGCATGTCGCGCCAGTCGCCGACGAGCCCGCGGTCGCCGCGCTGGTCGCCGGGCACGCCGTCTCGTCGATTGCGCATGCCCGAGCCGCCGCGGCCACGGGGAGGCTTCCTCGCGCCGCAGACGACGCCGACGTCGCCCTTTACCTTCTCCTCATCACTGCGGGACAAGTTCCGCGCGAGGAGCCGGCTCTGAGACGCAACGCTCGGGACCCTTCGCAAGCCTAACTTTGGAAATCGACTATTTACTCCGCTCCGTCACCGTCATCCAGAGCCCGTTCCGCGTGTGGATCGTCGCGCCCGTGTTCGTCCCGACCTTATCGGGCGTGTCCGTCTTGCCCGCGAACTCGAAGTCGTAGTTCCGCAGGAAGCCGGCCAGCGCCACGGTGGCCTCCATCATGGCGAACTGGTCGCCGACGCACTTGCGCGCGCCGCCGCCGAACGGCATGAACGCGAAGTCGGTCGCCGTCTCCGTGGGATACAACGTGCCGATGGACCCCATCCACTTGTCCGGGTCGTAGCCCGCCCAGTTCGGCTCGTCCGGATTTTTATAGGGCTTGAGCCACCGGTGCGGATCAAATTTATCGGGTTCGGGCCAGTACCGAGGGCTTCTATGTATAGAATAGACCGCGATAAAGACGTCCGACGCGCGCTGCATCTTCACTTCTACATCGTTATTCCTCAGATCATCGGACAAGTCCTCGGAGTCCGGCATGCGAGCCGCCGGCAGGCTGTCGTCGTCCACCGCTCTCCTTATTAACAAAGGAGGCTGGGGGTACATCCTTAAAGATTCCGCTACAGTGAGTCGTGTCAACTGCAAGGCTTCTATTTGTTCCCTAGTAGCAGGAGCCTTGCCGTCCGGCAGCACCTTATCAAGTTCCTCTCTTAATTCAGCAAGTAACCCAGGATTCTGCGCCAACTCAAACACGCACCAAGTTAAGGCAGAAGCGGTTGTTTCATGACCAGCAATCAACATCGTCATCAAATCGTCGCGTAGTTGCGTTCCTGTCGCTTCCTCCCCGCGCTGATCGACCAAAAATCTCAGTAACGAAGGATTCTCCATGGTCTCATAATCCATGTTCTCCTGCAGGTCCTCCGTGTCCATCTCGACTCGATCTTCAAACGCGCCCGCGATGGCGTTGTTCAGCTGGTCATTGAGTAGATTCATATTGGCCGTGAAGGCCCGCTGTCTAGGTACCAATTGCATGGCGCCGGGGATCTTCCAGTAGGGCGCGGGCGTCATGGACCGGTGCTCCGCCTCCCTTAACGTGTCGATGGCCGCTTGGACGACCTTCGACGGCTTCAGCGTCGAATCGAACTCGTAGTTGAAGACCGCAGACCCGATGATATCCAACGCCAAAGAACCGAACCTCTCTTCCAGATCGACGGGTCCACTGGTAGTTTTGAGATCGTCGTTGAGCACGTCGACTTTAAGCGCGAACATGCTGATCATCCGCTGCAGCCAGCGCTTGTGGAACGCCGGCACGATGGCTCTTCTACGACTGGTCCAGGTGACGGGGTCCGCGGGAATCAGGCCCTTGCCCATGATATCTTCGAGGATCTCCGCCAGGACGCCCTTGTTGTAGCCTTTGTTGTTCGTGGCTAAGACATAACGTGCGAGTGACGCGTCCGACAACACTATAAAGGACTTGGGCCCAAAACATAACTTGTAGGCCGGGCCGAACCTTCGGGCATATTCATGCAATCCCAAGTATAGCGTACCGTCGGCCAACCCACTAATGTCACCCTCGGCTAAAGGAGCACCATCCGCCGACGGCGCGTCGCCATAAATCTGCTCGATGTTGCTCTTAAAAATCCTCATCGTGTCCCCGAGCTTGAGCTCCGTGCCCGGCTTGCCGGACTCCGTGAACGGCAGCGCCCAGAAGCCGTCCCACCACCACGGTAGACCCTCTTCGTCGTCGGACTTGGCCGTGTTCGTCGGGCCCTTGACGTTGTAGAGCATCGTGCCGTCGCCCTTCGCGTCGACCTTGTCCTCGACTTGCGATCGTAGTATGGTGGACGGCTTCGGCGCCGGGAGGACGAAGGCCGCGGCCGTCGCCGCCAGCGCGAGGAGGCGGAGCGGGGCCATGGCTGTCCTTGGTGTCGAGGTGCCTGGCGTTGGCGCTGCGGTGACTGCTGCGGGAGCAGTGCGCAAGAGAGCAACGCGCAAAGAGCAATGCCGCAAGAGGTAGGGTGTGAGCTGCTGCAGCCGCACGCCTCAAGCAGTGGTGCGAGCGCTACACTAGCCGCACGCGACGCTCCGTGAGGTTCCCGTAAAGCCGTTGTCCGCTCACGTCGCGTAGAGACGGCCTCTATAGCACAGCCTTGCAGAGGTTGATCATACATCAGCCAGGCCTTGCTAGTGTCTCAAGGCCGCTAGCGCGCAGATCAAAGGTACAAGGAGCACTCATCCACACACCTCCCGCGCCCAACAAGCCGTCCCGGAAGGGCGCCGGCCCCGCCACGGTTCGTGCCGGCCGGTGTGCTCGTTACGGGCCAATCCGCGCTGCGTGCGCGGCACCGACCATCGCATTGATACGCGTAGCTTCGTTCGACGGATCACAAACCAAAATCGTGTGGCAGTCGTAACGGGGCAGCCGTTCGAGGTCTGGGGCTGCCATAAACAGCCCAACCTAAGGTCGAAGGATGCCCGAGAGCAGCCAGCTCGAGCGCGACGACGTCGCGGCCTGGACGGCCGCGCGCGACGCCGTGATAGCCGACCGCCACTGCTGGGACCGCGAAGCGTTACAAAGTGAACACGCCCGGAAAGCTTATGCGGCGGACGCCTTGCGATGGAAGAAGCAGCAGGAGCGGCCCCCCTCGGACCAGATGATCACGGCCGCCGTCGTTTCCTCAAAAGCACTGCTGGGCCAAATCGTCCAGGAGGAGCTGCCCGAGCGGCTGCTGCGGAAGCCGCCCGTCAAGTACATCCACGCGATCTTCGTCGCCGTGAGAAGCGCCACGGGGCTTGGAGCGGGCTTATTTGACGAGAACCAGCACATCGAGGAAGAGCTAAGGGGCAACGAGCGGCACCGGCACGCGGAGCGGGCGCCGCAGACGCGCGCCGAGAAGACGAAATTTCTGGTCAACCTCGTGGCTTGTGTGTCGCAAATATTGGACGAGACGTGGATCGCAGCCAGGTGCGCGCCAAATCCCATTATCTCGGGAGAAGACGCGCTCGGGGCGAATTTTTTATTACAAAATCTCGCGAGGGCCGCCCTGCGCGGCCAGAAGGCCTCGGAGCGCGCCGTGAAGCGTGTCAAGAGGATCGGCGAGCAGGAGCTGTACGGGCGGAGCATCGCGATACGGCGCGCGGTGGTCAAGTCGCAAGCAAAATGTAGAGGAGACACGTGTCGACGACGACGGTTGGTCATAAGGCCGCGGCCTGATAGTCCGCCGGCCGAGGCGCCGCCCAAGCGAGTTTTTGTTAGAGACACGCGGGAACAGGACGCCGCCGACACGGCGATCAGCAAGGCCATGCGCATGCGGAATTTGTTAAGAGATGCTGCGTTAGCCGCCGAGACGGCGCACAACGCCCAGGCCTTCCTCAAGGAGCTCGAGACCGCCCGCAAATTACAAAGAGAATGTAGAAAGAAGCTCTCAGCGTTAGATGCGCGGAAGAAGCACCTCGAGGTCCAGGAGGTGTTGTTAGCCGACAAAGATGAACAAATAAGGAAAAGAGAAACACGGGCGAAAAGACTCACTGATAGGGCCCAGCGCGAACTGAAAAAGCTCGAAAAACAAAAACAGGACTGGGAGGAGATGACGGCGACCGTCCGCGAGAAGAATAGCATCGACTCCGACGGGAATTCGACGATCGCTTCCGTCCAAACGTTTCAATCTAGAACGTCGACGTTCCAGCGGGGGGCGTCCGTCGATTCGCGCGCTTCTTCCAAGTCGAAGACGAGCGTCTCGGGCACGGGCGCGCAGTACGCGCGGGCGGCCCGGTTACGGGCGAAGAAGCGGCAACGTAAAAAAATGAACCAAGAGATCAAGCTGCAGGGCGATTTGGACATCGCGCGGGACGCCTTGACCCAGACGCCGTCGGGCGAAATTAATAGAGCGATGCGCGCGCTGGGCGGCGCGCGCGGCGTCTTCGGCGAATTTCTGCGGGAGCAGCTCGTCGAGGTGCGCGACGAGATCGCGCGCATGCCCGAGGAGGCGATGCGGCCGCGCGCGGCGCCGACGCGCGACGACCGCGGGGCGCCGGCCATGGCGTTCCCGCTGCCGCTCAAGGCGCCGCCGTCGTCGGAGTACGTCCTGCCGATGGACGGCTTCGCGCCGCCGGCGGATTTGGGATTGGCGTCCGTCGCGCGGCTCGCGCGGACGCCGGAAGTGCCGAAGCAGCGGACGACCCAGCGGCGGCAGTCGTTGCACGACGCCTTCGCGCCGCCGCGGGCCTACGTTAAGGAAGAGCACGAGCTCGCGATGAAGGGGCTGGACGGCGTCGAGCCGCCGCGGCCGGACGCCGAGGAGCGGCCGCCGGCGATGGGGCTCGACGGCTTCGAGCCGCCGCGGCCGGACGCGGAGGAGCGGCCGCCGGCCATGGGTCTGGACGGGTTCGAGCCGCCGGCCGACGACGACGCGCCGTCGACGGCGGCGCCGCCCGAGTCGCCGAATCGCCCCGAGCACGCGGTGCACGCCGACCACGTCGAAGACGGCCGCGTCCTCGTCCACCACGACACTGAAAATAATTACGGCGGCGACGACAGCGAGGACGACTACGCCGAAGACGACTTCGACGACGTCTTCGACGACGTCTTCGACGCCGAGGACATCGCCGCGGACGAGGCCGCGGCCGATGAGCCGGCGGAGCCGGCGCAGGAGACGCCGGCCGCGGGCCTCCGGACCGCGGAGCCCGTGGAGCCGGCTCCGCGGGGAAGCATTAGCGGGGAAGGCGTGTGCTTTGAAGGCCAAGAGCCCGCAACGAAGGAGAGCGCGGCCTACTGGCGGCAGCGCAAGATGCACGAGCCCGACGCGAAGCCCGGGTCCCGGAGCGACCTCCGCAAAATCGTGGCGCGGCGAGGTCACGTCCCCCTGGAAGACACGGAGATGAGCCTCGAGGCCGGCGCGGCCGTCGTCGTCCTGAAGAGCGAGCTCTCCGACGAGCCGGGCTGGATCTTCGCGACGAGGGGCAACGACGAGTGTGGCTACGTGCCGCGCACCTACCTGCTGCGCGACAGCTCGCCAACGAAGAAACCTCTGGACCGCCAACGTGTGGTGGACATCTGGACCGCGGAGCCCGAGGTCCCGGGCTACGCCGACGGCGCCGCCGACGAGGCCCGGGCGTTCCTGGAGCAGGCGCGCGCGCGGCGCGGCGTGCGCGACGTCTTCCGCGAGGACGAGCCCAAAAAAGACGAGGCCGAGGCGCGCGCGGCCGAGGCGGGGAAGTTGCGCGACGCGGTCGCGCAGCTGGGCGACTCCGAGTCGGCGCCGTCGACGGCCGCCGCGGTGGAAGGCATCGACGACGACGCGTCGTTCACCCAACACATCGCCGACGAGGCGAATGCGTCGGAGGACGAGAACCCGGCCTGGGACTCGTCGGACTACTCGTCCGGCGATTTTGATTATCCCGTGGACCCGAGCACGGCGGGGAACTCGCCCGCGCGGCAGCGTCTACGGAGCGGCCCGGGGCTAGGGGACGGCGACGTCGCGTCGCCGCCGGCGCGCAACGACGACGACGACTGGTTCGCGGCCGAGGAGCCGCCCAAAAAGCCAGCGCCCAAGGAAGTCGCCGGCTACCTGTCGAAGTTCGACGCGGACTTTGAAAGAGCCATGGCGAAGCACCGGCGGCACCTTTGAGTAATCCTACTAGTAGTGTTACTCACGTCTCGTCCATGACGTCGCGGCCGCGCTTCTTTTCTATGATCTCAAACTTCGCGGTGCGCAGCCGATTGAGCGCGGCCGCGACTTCATACCGCCGCGGCCGCGAGAGGTCGCCGTCCCTGCGGCCCGCCGGCTGGATCGCGTCGAGGTCGAGGCCGTCAAGGGCGTCGAGCAAGGATGCGACGCTCGCGTGCCGCTGCTTCGCGGCGTGTATAATCGCAGCGCAGCAGGCCCGCGTCTGGCCGACCTCGACGAGCTGCTCGACGCCAGACACGTCGCAGTCGTTGTTGTCGCCGTACTGGAAGCTAGATAAAGCTTTGCAGCCCGTGCGGCCGTCGGGGACGCCCGGTTTAGGCGTGCGCGGCGTCGCGCGGAAGGCGTCGGCAGGCATCGGGGGCGGATCTCCGGCGAGCGCCTTCGCGTCCGCTGTTGCGTCGCGCGGCGAGAACGCGTCCATCACAACAACAGCGTCCGCTATCGAGAAGTAGTCGCCAGTGCCGCCGAGCACGAGAATAGACGAGACGCCATGCTTCGTGGAGAGCGCCGCAGCCCGTCTGACGAAGGGCACGATCGGTTCTCGATCGTCAGCCACGAGGCGCGCCATCCGCTCGTCGCGAATCATGAAATTCGTCGCGCAGGTGTCCTCGTCAAACAGCAACGTCGTCGCGCCGGCCTCGACGGCCTCGCAGATCGCCGCGGCCTGCGACGTGCTCCCCGACGCGTCTGAGGTGCTGAACCTTCGCGTGAAGCCGGCCGGACGGCCCGGGACGTCTCCAATAAAACTGGAGATGTCCACGCTCTGCACGCTCCGGCCGTCCTCGGCTCTTACCTTGACGCAGTTCGGATCACTGACACATAACTCCCTCCCATCTCCCGGGACCTTGTCGAAGCAGCCGACCTGCAGCGCTTGTAAGAGCGTCGACTTGCCGTGGAAGCCGCCGCCACAAATCAGCGACAGGCCCAGCGGCAATCCTAAGCCCGTGACGCCATTCAACTCAACTCTCAAACCGCCGCACTTCTTGGAGTCGAACGCGACGGCGCCGTCGACCATGGGCCTATCATCATTCCCCGCCCGCCTTGCTAGTAAAGCGCCGTCGCCGATGAACGCCACGAGGCCCTTCGCAGCTAGAGCGTCTCGTAACGATCTCTGCTTGATAACGGACGCAATGTGCCTCGCCAGATCAGCATCCTCGCGCGCGACGACCGCCTTCAATGCGAGATCCAAGGCTCGTTCACAAAGCACGCGCGCGCACCAGATGCCCTCGATGCTCCGCCCGGACGCGGGCAGCGCCACGGTAAACCTTACCTCGACGCCTCCACTACCATCCACGAGGCACGCCGTCCGTTCGAGCACGAACTGCGAGCAGACCGCAATTCTTAGCTCGCCGCCCTTCTTGCCGCCCCAGCCGCCCGTCTCCGTCCTCTTATCATCGCCCGCCGACCGCGCCGCGTCGAAGAATTTACGAGAAATCCAGTCGCCGGTCGCGATGCGCGAGACCTTCGTCGCGTAGGCTTCATTAGGGAGTTGGGCGGCTGCCCCCTCAAAGACGACGCGGCACCTCGACGGAGGCGCGAAGGCGTCCTTCTGGCACTGGTCGATCTTCAGTTGCACGCCGCGCTGGAGCGTCCAGGCCGTGCCCCGCAGCTCTTGGTAAGCTCCATAAGACTGGCGTTCGAGACTCCTCAGGAAGGCGCGCAGGTCCTCGCCCGTGCCGCCCCGCGCCTGCCCGGGCGGCGGCGGCGGTAAGTGGCCGCCGCGGCCGCCCTTGCGCCCGCCGCCGCGCCCGCGCCCGCCGCCGTACTTCGCTTTGTAATACGCGCCGCGGCCGCCCATTTGTGATAGGCCCGCCGCCGCCGCGGCGCAGAGGACTACTAGGAGACGCGTCGACCGCGTCTTGCTGTGCCGCTGCCCGATGCGTGCGGCACGCAGCTGACTGCCAGCACTTGGCTGCACAGGAGCTCTTGAAATTAGTCCAGTCTTGGCACCGAAACGCAGCCGTGCAGCCGCCAGAGGCCAAAATCAGTCTGAAACCCAAATCTGCGATGCCAGATGGTGCTTTAGCAAGGCAGCGAGGCCCTTTTTAGCGCGAGGCAGTCGAGCTAGCGGCATGTAAGACACTAGCAAACACAGCGCAGCGCGGCGCAGGAGCCACAGCAGGGACATACCAGGCTCTACCGGTCCCCACAGGCCACCCAGGCTGCCACCAGACCACACCCATACGACTCCACCAGGCAAGCCCGTCTGGGGCAGCCTACCATGGCTACCCCCCAAGCAGAGGCGCCGGCCCCGGCGCGAAGAGTGGAAGAGGCCCCCGCCGACCCGCTCCACGCCTTCCGCCTCGCGACGAAGCGCGAAAAGCTCAAACGGCGCAAAGCGGAGGCCGCCGCCTACCGGCCCGGCGCCGGGCAGCTGAAGGCGCGGCACCGGCGCCAGGACGCCGACAAACCGAAGCTCAAGCCCAAGACGCTGGATGTGGAGCGCTTCCGGAAAGCCGTACAAGAGGGCGACGTCGACGACGCCATTCAACAGCTCGGCTCGTGGGCGTCGCAGAGCACTTGTGAAAGGCGCGAAACCGCGGCGACGGCGCGAAAAAAACTCGAGGCGAACGCCACGTATCGACGCCAAATGCGAGAAGAGGCGACGGCACGTGTTAAAGATATGGTCGAGGACGCGCGCGTGCTCACACAGTTACCGTCGGTTGACTCGTTCTTCGAGAAGAGCCGGGCCTTCCAGGAGGCTCATTCGGTTTCGAGCTGCCCGACGAAGAGCAAGAGCTATCGGGGCGCCGTGCCGCGGCGGCGGCCGCCGCCGTCGCCCGTCAAAAAGGCGCTTTATCCGCAGCGCTGCGACCTGCCGCCCGTCGACGCGCCGGCGCCGGCGCCCTCCACTAATCTCTGGTGGGGCCCCGCGGAGGAATCCGAATCCGAGGAGGAGGAGGAACGAGAGGAGGCGGTGCACTTCTGGGGCGCCGCGTCCGACGCCGAGTCCGAAAGTTCGGAAGAGGCCGAGCCGTGGATCAGGGACCCGGAGCTGCTCCTTTCCCCAAATGCTCTGCTCGAGCAGCAGCAGGGCTCGCCCCAGGACGCGCTGGCCGCGGCATTAAACGCCCAGGCCGCATCAAAAGACCGCCAGGCCTCCGAGTGCGAGCGCCACGCGCGCGCGTTGATGGGCGAGGTCCGGTCTACGCGGTCGAACTACGCGCGGAGCATATTATCAAGGCACGCGGCGCGCTGGCGCCTCGTGGGCGCGCGGCATTGTGTAAAGGCGGCGGAATTGAGAAGGGACGCCGCCGAGGCGGCGCGGGACGGCGTCGCGGCGCCCTTCGACCGCCTCGTGGCGCGGGCGCGTGTGGTGGTTGCGGACGAGCAGAAGAAGTGCGCGCGGCACGCCGCGCCGCGGGGCAACGTGCCCTGGTTGCGACGGGAACGAACGGAGAGCCAGCTGGCGCGCGCGGAGGCCGTCGAGGAGGAGCTGCGGGAGAGGAAACGCGGGGCGCTGCGGGACCATTTAGAATTTTGCGAGGACATGCGGGACGGCGTCCGCGCGGCCGAGGCCGTTTTAAATGCTCGGCACGCGGCCCACGGCCGCGCGGCGGGGCGGTCCGGCATGCACCGTTTCGCGGCGCGGCTCATCGGGCGCGCGCGCCGCCGCATCTGGCGGCGGCGGAAGCGGCTCCACAAGGTCGCCAAGATCCAGGCGGTCCAGCGCGGCGTCGCCCTGCGAGCGCGGCACCTGGCCTCCGACGCCGACTCGTACCACTCGCTCCGTTCGCAACGGACCATGCGGTCCGCGGCGACGGCGCCGTCGTATCGCACCTTTCATTCCGAGACGACGGCGCCGTCGCGGGCCGGGCGCTCCTACACGGCGTCGCCCCTCACGGTGCCGTCGACCTTCGGCGGGCCGTACCGACGGCCCGCGGGCCCGCGCCGCGCCGCGCCGGACGACGGCTACCGCGCCGCGCCGGCCCCGGCCCCGGCGCCCGCGCCGGCGCCCGCGCCGGCCGGCGCGCCAGCCGGCGCGCCGGGGCCGGCCCCGGCGCCGGCCCCGGCGCCGGCGCCCGCCGGCGCGCGGGCGCCCAGCCCCGCGCGACGGTCCGTGACGCCCGTGTCGTCGACGGCGCTCGTCGCGTACCGGTGGCGCCGCGGCGACGCGTGCCTGGCCATCTGGGACGACGGCCTCTGGTACGACGCGCGCATCGCCGATTATGGAGACGACGAGGACACCTTCGACATCCTGTACAAGGACGGCGACTTCCGGCCGAACGTGCCGTTGGTGGACATCGCGCCCCTCGACCAGCGCGATTTCTTGGACGAGTCGACGGTGGCGACGGCGCCGACGCAAGAGGACGCGCTGAGCTACGAGGACTTCGGCGAGCGGTCCCTCGTGCTCTCGGACCTGGACGACGGCTCGCGCGTGCCCGACGTCGACGACGGCCAGGGCCTGGAATGGGAGACGGTCGCCGACGAGCAGGGCCGGACCTTCTACTTCAACCGGTTGACCGGAGAGTCGGCCTGGGCGCTGCCGCCGTCGCGCGCGGCGTCGCCGCCCCAGTCGCCGCCGCCGCCGGAACCCTACGACGAAACCGTCCACATCGACGAGTTCGGCGTCGTCCGGGCCCAGCCGTCCTCGGCGCGGCGCACCGAGTCCTTCCGCTCCTACTCGTCGCGGGCCTCCTCGCGCCAGACGACGCCGCGGTCCAACCCGTACTGGGACGACGACTCCTACTCCTACGACCCGTCGGGCTCCCAGGCGCCGGCGCTGTCGCGCGTGCCCTCGAACGCGTCCAACTACTCGTTCGCGTCCTCGACCGGGTAACTATGTGTCTGTTTACCGCACCTGCCCCGACCGCACGGACACGACCTCGGGCCACGCCATTCGGAGCGGCGCCTCCTCGCCTCCGTCGGACTCGGACGACGTCGACGCGGCGTCGTCGTCGACGGCCTCGCAGCCGAGCGCCTCGCCGAGCCGATCCCGGACGTCGTCCGCGTCGTCGTCTTCGCCCACGACTACCGCCCCCGCGACGGCGTGGACGCCGAACGCCAGCGGTTTTGGTTTTGGTTCCGTCGCCCAGCGGAGGCCCGCGGCGCCGCGGAGCTTCGTCGCGACCTCCTCGGCCGCGTCGAGGCCATTTCGGCGGCCTCGCAAACCAACACTGAGCTCGACGACGCGGACGGTCGTCGATGGTTGCCGTGCTTTGATTCGCTCGTCGACCGCTCGCCACAGCGCGGCCCAGTCCGCGACTCGTTGGCCCGCGGTCAAAGCGTCGTCGCCGACGGCGAGCGTCTCATGTTCACACCGGAGGCGCAGGCAGAACGGCACGAGCGTCGCTCGTTCCGTCGACGCGGGCGCCGCGTCGACGCTCCATGCGCCGTCGCACGCGCGCTCGACCAACGAGCGAACATGGCCCTGGAGCATGCTGACTAATACAAAGCATCCACCGGGCCTGAGCACGCGCCTTAACGTCGCGAAGAGCTTCCCGACGCTCCTCCGACTCGCGTCGTCGTCGCGCGGGTGCAGCGCGTCCACGAGGCCCTTATCAAAAATAACGTCGACGCTCGCGTCGGACACGCCCGGCAGGGCCAGCGCGTCCATCACTTCAAAGTCGAGCGCGACGAGGTCGGTCGACTGCTGCGCCGCGCGGCTCCGGGTCACGCACTCCTCGCTCACGTCGACGCTGAGCACGCGGAGTTTGTGCGGCCCCCGCCATCGCTCCGCAAGCCCTCGCGGCACCTCGCACGTGCCGCACCCCAGATTCACGACGAGCCGCTCGCCGTCGCTGCTGTTGACATCAGCCAGCGCCGCGTCGACGAGCGCGGCGCCGCGCGCGCCGTCGACGTACCAGTGGAAGACCGCGTCGCCGCGCTTCCGGTAGAAGGCGTCCCAGTAGTCGACGGTCCCGAACTCGTCGGCGGACCTGGGCAGCAGGTCCCGCGCGGCCTCGGAGAGCTCGGACATGTCTTTGCACGCGTCTTTTTATGAGCTCTCTGATCTGTGAGCGGCTTGCAGTGGCGTGCAGCTGGCAGCGAGTGGTGCAGCGTTGCAGCCGCAGCGATGGCGGTCGCTGTGCCACGCAGGCCGGTCCAGGCGTAAGATGCAGCTCTGGTACTCCCGTTGCGCACCGCGACAAACCAAAAGGACATCGACGATTATATTAGGCACGCAGTTAGCGTACTGTAACACACTAGCAAGCTCTCAGATCGTCGGATTGCGGAGCTTTTCGCACCTCCTCTCCTCCCATAACGCAGCCCCCGACGCGTAAGGGTGGCCCCGAGCACCGGCGGGGCAGCCCCGCCTGAGACTAGAACATGGAAGAGGAAAGTATGATGATGCCCGTGCGGCCGCCGCGGGGCATGACGGCGCGCCAGGTGACGATGTTACGGCGCCTCTACACCATGCACATCGAGCAGCAGGAAGCCATTTTCGCGCAGCCGCCCTCACCGGCGCCGGCGCCGGAAGCGGTGGTCACGGCGACGCGCGCCGAGGCGCGGAAGGCGACGTGCCGCATCTGTTTCTCCGAGACCTACGCGCCGGACGGCCGCGAGCGTTCTGATGAACAGCCGCGGCCGGAAACGATGGTTGCGCCGTGCAAGTGCGACGGCTCGCTGAAGTGGGTCCACGTCGGGTGTTTGCGGCGGTGGCAGCGGCAGATCGGCCGCGACAACGCCGGGGCCCTGCCGGCGATCCCGCGGGGCCCGCCACAACGCCCGGGCGGCGGCGCGGCGCGGGCGACGACGTGCAACGTCTGCAACGCGCCGTTCGCGCTCGCGCCGCCGCGCGCGAAGGACATGTGGGAGGATTTGAGAGCTGGGTGCCTGCTCGTGGCGCGGGACCACGACCGCTTCTCGGAGAAGGGCGGCTTCCGGAAGAGCGTGATTTTGGTGTTGGAGCTGACGCGGACGCAGGCCGTGGGCGTGTGCCTCGCGAGCGCGCTCGGCGAGACGGCCGCGCGCCAGGGACCCATGTGGAAGGACGTGGACGACGACGTGAAGGCCGCCGCGGAGGAGGCCGCTTCCAGTACAATCCACTGGCGGCGGGGCGGACCCGTGGGCGGCGGGCGCATCGGCGCGCCGCGCTTCCTCGTCGTCGGCGGCGCCGGCGAGACGCTGCGCCTCGACGACGGGTCCGCGGTCGACGTCCTGGGCGGCCTCCGGGCCGACGACCTGCCCGAGGCGCTGGCGGAGGCGGACCACGCCGTGGCGGCGCGGACCCGGGCGTGAAAATTGAAACCGCCTCCGACGCTTTTTGCGCCGCGCAGGTCTATAAGGGCTACTGCCGATGGGGCCGCCAGCAACTCGCGCAGGAGTTCGAGGGAGGTGACTGGGACATCGTGCCGAGCGAGCGCGGCGACGTGGCGCCACAGCTAATTGGCGAGGGCCTCTGGACACGGTGTAGGAGACGAATAAACACATCATGAGTAAATTACGAGGAACACCATGACTATCAGCACGACGGTCAGCGCGACGATGGTCCAGAGCTGGCACGTGTCCTTCGTTTTCAATAGCTTGGAGAGCTTGCCCATGACGAAGTTCATCTTCTCGGTCGTCTCGTCGAGCTCGTCCTCCATGTCGTCGAGCATCCTAGCTTGCGCGCTCAGTTCTCCGTGGATCTCCTCGGCCATGCCGTGGATGCGGTCGACGGCGCCGTCGAGCTGCTCCAAGCCCTCGTCCTGCTCCTGGATGGTCGCCGCCACGCGCGCGTGGGACGAGTGGATGAAGGCCGTGTTCTGCATCTCGAGGTCGCCACTGGCATCGTACGCGCCCCGCTGCGACGCTAAAGCAGCTTGCTCGTCGGCCTCGATCTTCGCGCGCGCGCGCGGGCCCGCGACGGCGTCTCGAGCGGACGCGACGTCGCGCTTGGCCTTGTCGACGAAGGCTTTGCGCTGGTTCAGCTCCGCGTCGTTGATGTGAGGGAACGCGCCACGGTCGCGTTCGACGTATTCCACTGTTAAAGCTAAATCTCTCAGCTGCGCCTCGGCGGCGCGCACCTCGCGCGCGACGGCCTTTTTGGCTTCCCGAAACCTGGGGTTCCCGTGCGTCGTGCCGCTGCCATATAATAGGGTAGTGAACGTCGCGACGCGGCCCTCGATGGACCGCAATTTCACCACCAACTCGTCCTTCACGACGTGGAAGGGGTCGCCGCCGGCCGACGCCATGAGCGGCACCGACGCGAGCGGGTCGTTGGACATAGACGCGCGGCCCGCGCCGCGCCTGGTGGGCGTCGCCGACGCGGTGCCTCCCGTCGCGCGCGCGCTCGCGCGGCTCCCAGCTGGCCACCACCCCTGGTGGCTGCTTGTGAAGCTCGCAGCCGCTCGTGCGAAGCCCGCGCTCGTATCCGGAGGCGACGGCTGGTTGTTAGCTCTCAGTAGACGAGCCCTGCGAGCCTGAGACGCCTGGCAATTGCCAAAAACTGCCGAGGCGTGCGCACATTTCAGCAGGAACTAGCGGCTGTAAGACACTAGCAAGCTCCTTTGCAACCCTTCTCTGGACCCCGTTGCCCCGACGTCTCTTCGACCGCAAGGCGCGCCAACTTGTAGCGGCGTATAACGTTCGGGTTCAGACTGTTTGGGCGCGTTTCACAAAAAAATCGCGGCGGGGCAGCAGGACCGCAGCCCTCGGCTGCGTACCGAATTAGTAACGATGGCCGCCCCACCGCTCCAGTGCCAGGCCGTGCTCCACCAGGCCGCGCACCGCGGGATCGACCTACAAAGGTGGTTCGGACCGGCGGTGATTCCAAGTGGCGACTTCGAGAAGAAGATGATGGGCCTGGGTTTGGGCGTGGCGGCGGGCCTGCCGGCCGAGGCGGCCCAGTGCGTGGAGCGCGGGCTGGCGCGCGGCGCGCTGGACGAAGCCGTAGCCGCGGCGGCCGCGGGTGATGATCAGGTGGACGTGGCCAAGCTCCTGAGCCTCGCCAAGGTTTCGGTAGGACGACCGCCGGCGCGCCAGAAGCCCTGGACCGCGCCGCGGCCGAGGACGGCGCCGGTGCCGTCTTCTCGGAAAGCTGCGACGGCGCTGGCTGCGACCGAGCTCCAGCGGCAGAAGGTGACGCCGTCGAGACTAAGAGGTTTGAAGGTAGCTCTACGGAGATCCGGCGAGACCATCGACGTCGATGCGTTACAGAAAGCTTTGGGGACACAAAACCTGCGGCTGAGGGACGCGAACGCCGCCGCTCTTGTGAGAGAGGCGGCGTGGCGGTCCCAGAACAATGAAGAGGGCGCGCCGACGAAGGCGCCGCTCATAGGCATCATCTCCCTGGTCGAGGACCTCTTCGCGCCCTCGGAAAAGCCGCCCGCCCCCTCCTACGAGGCCTGGAAGAAGCATAAGGACGAGGCCCAGAAGGGCCGAGCTAGAATTCAATTCCGACGGGCCTTGGGTGGCTTATCTCATGCGTTAGATGCCCCGGAGCTGAAGGACATGCTTCTGAAATATCAAGTGTTGAACGAAGACGCGTTGACGGAGGAGATCCGGGCCTCAGCGAGGGAGTGGGCGCGGTCGCCGGACGGCCACTTTGCGCAGCTCAAGGCGGGCCTGAAGAATAGTGATAGTGACGTCGAGGAGGGCCGGCGGAAAGTTCTGAGAGATCTCGAACAGAAGACCGGTTTTGTGACTCTAGAAACGTGGAAGCGCTACGAACTGGCTCTGAAACGACGGGACGCCTGCGAAGGACCGCTACCCTTCGAGACCTACCTCGCGTCGATCAAAGCAGAAAGGCAGAAGGCCGAGAAGGTTGTCGAGGAGTGGACGAAGAGCAAAGACGAGGAAGAGAAGCTGCGGAAGGAGGATAGGATGCGCCGCGCGCCCGTCGACAAGGTGGTCGACGAGATGCGGTCGCTATATGATCAAGCCCACGATGAGCTGGACGGCCAATACAAGGCTTCGCGGATCTGCCCCTCGATCGAAGCGAAGCTGCGAGGATTCACCGAAAAAGCGCAAAATGGACTCGTGACGAAGGCCCAGTTCGACGACACCTTCGGCAAGGAGGCCTTTTCGTTGTTGGCAGACAAGCGCGTCGCGCCGAAGGCGTTGGCGCTGGCCGATGCGTCGGTGCGGCAGTCTATTACCGCAAGAAGATCTAGTGGCGAGAAGCCCACGTCCGAGGTCTTCGGCATGTCGTCGGAAGAAGCCTCGAAGCACGCGAAAGAGCTGTCGGAAAAGAAAGAAAACGAAACGAACGAAGAGTACACGAAGTGGGTCGCGGCGAAAGCTGAAGAGCGCAAGAAAAATCTCAAGGCGCGCAAGGAGAAGGCCAAAGCTTTAAAGCAGGGCCTGGACTCGACGCGCTCCGACGTCGAGGCGAAGCTGACGGCGTGGCGCAAGGCCCAGGCCAAAGCCTCGAAGGCCCTGAAGAAGCGCGCGGCCTACACCGGCGACGACGCGGAGACGATTACCAAATTAGAGGACGCCGTCGACGCGGCGAACAAGCTGCGGGCGGAGACCGGCGTCGCGGCGACCGCGGCGACGAAGCGGTGGAAGGCCCTCAAGAGCGCGCGGAAGGTCGCGCGGGGGAAGTAATGATTCAACTATACAATCTTAGGCGAGCCAGCCCCGGCTGCGGCAGTAGTCGAGGTTCCGCGCGCAGAGGCACTCTTCCGGGATGTACCACTTCCTCCGACTCCCGTCGAAGCGCGCGCCGACCTCGCGCTTCACTTCCTCGTTCTTGGAGAAGGGGTGGCAGAGGTACCGCTTGGACCCAGTCACGCGGACCCATGGCGCAAACTTCTTGCGGTCGCCGCCCTCCGGAGCCATCCAATTTCTTGTCGCCGCGTTCCACCAGGCGCCCAGGGCCTTTACCGTCTCCCGTTTCTCGTAGGACACGCCCAGCGGCGTCGCCTCGGCATACTCTTCGTCGTCGTCCTCCTCTTCCTCCTCTTCCTCCTGCTCCTGCGGCGCCTCCTGGACCTCCTCCGCGCCATCGGAGTCGCTGTCGCCGCCGCCCGCGCGCAGCAATTTGACGTACGCCGCCACCAGTTCGGACTTTTCTACCATTCCGACCGTCGACACGCCGCGCGCCGCCAAAACAGCCTTGAGGTCCTTGGTGGGCATCGCCCTCACTCGCGCCTCGACGTCGCCGTCGCCGCTGCTGTCGCCATCGTTGCTGCCGTCGCCGTCGCGGTAGCTCCCGCCGTCGTCGGCGGCGCCGACGCCAGCGCTATCATCATCATCATCATCGCACGACGCCTGCCCACCGTCGTCCTGCGTGACCTTGGGCCGCAGGACCCGGTTCACGTAGTCCGTCTGCTGCGACGCGTGCTCCTCCAAGCAGAACGGCTCTGTCATGTACTTGCCGTAGTCGCCGCGCCGCACAGCGCGACTGAAGTTGTCGACGGGCTGGCAGTAGCCGTCGCGGAAGCCATTTTCCGACGAGCCGTACTTGGGCTTGCCGCGCCAGCGGCAGCAGGCGCACGTCATCAGCTCGCGGCCGCGCAGCTCCCGCGGCCGGTCCGCGTCGTCCTCCGACTCGGCGGCCGACGAGTCCGCGTCCGCGTCCGCGGACGCGTCCGAGCTCGCGCCCGAGCCGGTGCGCGCGCGGACGTTCTCGGCGTCGACGAAGACGGTACGCGCGCGGACCATTTCGGGGTCGACGACGTTGCACTTGTCGCGGTCCGCCCCGGTCCACCGGACCTCGTATTTGCGTGCCAGGACCCGTTCGATCGTCGCGTCGTACCACGTCTCCCCCCAGCCCGGGCACTGCGCCTCGACCTCGTCGCCGACGGCAAAGCGCCCTCCCGCGGCGCCCTCGGCGGCCTTGGCACCCCCGCCGAAGTCGAACTCCTCCTCGGGGTCGCCGTCTTCTCCAGCAGCCCGCCGCCGCGCCTCCGCCGCCGCCACCGCCTCGTCGTCGTCGTCGCTAAAGTCGCCCGCCAGGTTGCGCCGGACATCGTCGTCGTCGTCGGCCTCGTCCCGCGGCTGGCGCCGCCGCTTCTTCTTCCGCGGCGCCGGCGGCGGCGCGGCCTCGGCCTCGTCGTCGCTGCTCGCGATGAAGTCGTCCTTCTCGTAGCCGTGGCTCTTCTCCTTCCGGGGGCGCCGCTTCGTTTTCTTCTTCCGCGACGGCGTGCGGTGGCGCGCCGCGTCGTCCTCGTCGTCGTCGCTGGCGGCGACGGGATCGTCGTCGTCGACGACGAAGCCGTCGTCGGAGCCGTAGCCGCTCCGCCGCCGCCCGCTCCGCCGCCGCTTGCCGCGCTTCGGCGTCCGCGGCGGCGGCGCGGCCTCGTCACTATCGTCCTCGTCGTCGGGGCTCGGCTGGCGGCGCGGCGACAGCGGCGGCGCGGCCTCGCCGCCGCCGCCGACGAAGGGGGACGCGTCCTCGCCAGTATCGGGCTCGGCCGCCGCCGCCGCCGCCGTCGACCCGCGCCGGCCTGCGAAGTAGGCCATGTAGCTCGTGTCGGTGTCCTGCCCTTGCGCCGGCGTCGACTCCTGGCTGCAGAGGTCGAACGCGTTGCCGCTGGCCTCGGCCGCGGCGCGGTCGCGCTCGCGCGCGGCGTCGGCGTCGAGCGTACCGGTGAACTGCACCTCGTCGTCGTCGGACGAGAGGCCGTCCATCTCTATCTAGCTCTTCCAAGTGGAACAGTCAACTTGCTCCGTGTTGAGCGCAAACAAGCGGTTTTTCTTGTGACCGCTGGCTGTGAGGAGTCCGCACGAGTGCTTCGCTGCCTTGCCACCACGTGGGCCCACGAATGCGGCCTATATGGACAGCGCTGGAGCAGCGCTTTGGCAGAGGCCTCAGATCGAGAGCCGCACCTTCACGCAGCCGGATATGCGTCTGGAACCGTGCAGAGAGCTCTGCCAGCGGATCCCGCGGCCTGCCAAGCCGCATCGTGCTAGTCGATGCCGCGACATTTTTTGGAGGTTGCCTGTGGTGTGCCCATGCGGACGAAGGCTAAGCCTGGAACACAATGAATCGACGACGACGACGACGACCCGTCGCGTTCCTCTGCACCGCGTGCGCTACGGCGCGGTCCGTGGTCCATGAGGCGCCACCACCGGCAGCCGCAGCCCACCGGGCACTGGCAGACTGCCCCTCCGAGACGTACACCATAGACGGAGTAGGCGGCTGGGAGGACCACTACCCCGGCAGCCAGCAGACCCCGATCGTGCTGAAGAGCGGCTGCCCCGTGTCCGTCAGTATCGCGGCTGGCGAGCACGCGTTCCTGCGGGTCAGCGGTTTTAACGAGACGTTCGAGGACCGCCACCCGAGGCTGCAATGGACGTGGAGTGTAACGGACGGCCCGGTGCCGCTGATGGGCTACACCTGGTCCTCGCATTTCTGGCCGGTCTGGCTCGGAGCTGGTAAGGACACTTCGGAGTTTGACTGGTACTGGTGGCCCCAGGACCGGCCAAACGGGGACGTGGTGTTCCCGGAGGGCGATAGTGATTTCGACATTTACCATTGTTTTGGAGAGTCCGTCGACGGCTACTATCAAATGTGCCAGGCCGAAGGGCAGACCTGCGACGAAGGGCAGACCTGCGAGGGCCTGCCGGCGGACTACGACTTGGATTTTTGCGGCGACGAACATTGCCAGGAAGACTGTTGCGGCGACAAGGACCTGAGGGAGCGCGGGTGCAACGACGACGACGACGACAGCGGCGGGTGCGGCGACCTGCGCGTGGGGATCTCCGCCTGGGAGTTTGATAACGCGACGCAGCTGGAAGTGACCGCGACTCTGATATTTCACGAGCCAGTGAACATCGCCGAGGGCGACCTGGCGGCCCTCAACGAGCTCTGGGACGCGACGTGCGGGCCCTGGTCCAGCGCCAAGGCCCCAGAGGACGGTGGACCAGCGACGGACTGGTGCCGGGGAGATGACGAGGACGACGACGACGAGTGCGGGCCCTGGGATTGGGAAGCGTACCAAGCGCTGGCGTCGGCCGACCGGGGCGAGCGCGACTCGCGGCACAAGCCTTATTGTGATTGGGACATCGGGGGCAGCGGGCAGCGGGACTGCAAGGACGTCGGCGGCATCGTCTGCGAGGAGGGGCGCATCACGGAGCTGAACTTCGAGGGGCTCGGCCTGCGCGGGGTTATTACGCCAAAGCTGCTGAACATCTCGACGTTGAAAAGCGTGAGGTTGGGCAACAACCGTTTATCAGGCCCCTTGCCTCAATTCGCATCCACGAAACTGGAGCGCCTTTTATTATCGAACAATTATTTTAACGGGACCATCGGTTGTGACTATGCGACTCTCAAAGATTTGGAGTTGGATAGAAACGACCTCGAGGGCTCGGTGCCCGAGTGTTTGCTGAATTCCGCTACTCTACAAACGCTGGACCTCGGCCACAACCGCCTCGACGGGCCGCTTCCTGTTGTAACGCAGCCGCACTCGCCGATGCTGACGTTGCGGCTGCCGCAGGCGGGCCTGAGCGGCTCCCTAAATAACCTGGCGAAGCTTACTGAATTGAGACACCTGGATTTGTCAAGGAACTTCCTGACGGGCACGCTGGACACGGCGCTTGTACAAAGCTGGACGTGGCTCATGGATTTGGACCTGAGCTGGAACTATCTGGAAGGATCCATACCAGAATTCCCTTCTATAAACACGAAAAAAATAGACCTGGGCCACAACGCCTTCTCCGGCGAGCTCTTGACCCAATTCCAGACCTTCGCCGAGAACCAGCGCCACGGCGAGGCCGGCTGGCTGCACCTCGACTCGAACTCGTTTTGCGGGCCGCTGCCCGAGGTCTTATACGATCTCCTGTACGACACGCACACCATAACAAACATGGACGTCGCGGGCAATCATTTTAGATGCGCCGTGCACAACCGGCACTTCGACGGCTGGGCGCGCGTGACGGGCCACGACTGGGGCGAGTGCACGCCGGTGGCCGTCGTCGCCGCCGCGGCGCCGGTCGATGGGGTGGCGGTCCCGGGCGCCGAGCTTATAATCACGGGCGAGTTCGTGGCGACGACCGAGGCGCGGTGCGCTTTTGTGAATGGCGCAACGCGCGCCGAGGTCGCGGCTTCGTATATTTCCTCGACGGAGCTGCGGTGCAGTTTACCAACCGACTGGCCGCCGGGCCCGACGACGGTCGAGGCCGCCCACTACTGCGACGACTTCTCGAGCGTTCTTGATGATTACGTGCCCGTGCACGTGGACGTGTCGGCGGCGCCGACGGCGGCGCCCGTGGCCTCGTCGTCGTCGTCGTCGTCATCATCAAACGGCGTCTCGACGGCGGCGCTGGGCGGCGGCGTCGCCGCGGCCGCGGCGGCGTTGGTGATGTCGGCGGCGCTCGCCTACATCATCCGGCGGGAGATGGCGGGGAAGCCGCTCTTCGTGCCCGCGGCACGCTGGGAGGCGAACCCGATCGCGGGGCGCGCCGACGACTTTGACAGCGCCAAGGGCGGCGACGTCGAATTGGAGATCCGGCACCTCGAGCGGCTCAAAGACGTTGATCTTGATGTGGAGGAGCGCAAGGACGACGCCGACGCCGTGCGGTCGCCGCGGCACGCCGTGCTGTCGCCCCGGTCGTCCAGGGAGGGGTTTTCGTAGGGGTTCTTGTCGTCTAGTATGTCCTTCTAGTTTGCGACGGCTCGACTTCCCCTACAGACGGATTCTCGAAAAACATGCTAGTATGTCGATGACGCTAGGTGATTATCGATGGACGCGTACCTTACACCATTTGTGTCTGGGTTCTCGGGGGGCAGGGTGAAACAACACCCTATCGCCAATCCCAATAGACACGGTGGCGAAGCGTTCGGGGTCCGTACTACCTGGGGGTGGGTTCAATAAGTGGCTCTCTCTCTCGTCGTCGATAGCTAAAAGAGGATTGTGTGCAGGAAGGAACGTAAAAAAGATCTCGGTCAATGTCAATCGATAAGCTAGCTAGGTCATTGACAACTCAACTTAGACAGACAGTCTTGACAAGAGTGCAACGGGGGGACAGGGGATATGGTATGTACAGGGGGAGGCGTCGCCGGCGCGCGCTTGGACGGCGGCGGAGCCTCTAGTCTCGCGCTACAATGAGAAAGGCCGGGTAGTTGGCGAACTCGAAGTCCCGCCGGCCGCCGCCGGCTTTGGGCTTGACGAGCGCGTATGCGTGCCCGCTGCGTCCATTACTCATTGTTTTTTTCAGGTTGATCACGGCGACTGCGTTCTCTTCGTCCGGGTGCGGCGCGAGGTAGATCTTAGAAGCAGTCCAAGTTTCCCATCTGACTTCGACACCTCCGTCGAACGGCGCCCCTTGATTCTTGTCGTAGAAAAAGACGTCGACGCCTTGAGCCCGCGCCTTCAGCTCCGATCGGACGTCGATGTCTTCGAAGCTGCCGTCTTCAGGCCCCTCATCCTCGTACTCAGACAAATACTTGAACGCTGCAAGTACAAGCTTGTTCCGTTGTTCCGTCTGTTTACTGTTTGGTGCTTTCTTGGTATGCAAAACACGGAACGCCTTGTTGAACCCGTAAAGGTCGTATCCCTCTCCCCTCAAGTCATCTACAGGATCACGTTTGGTAGCCAGCCTCGGCGGCCCTCCAGGCCCCCCAGTCCTCGCATATTGGCTCAATTGGCACCAGGCAAAGGCAGGCCAGGCCCCCCAGTCCTTGCATATTGGCTCAATTGGCACCAGGCAAAGGCAGGCCCTGTCGTGATCATCGCGGGTTCCATCTCGCGGGCAGCCCAACACTATGAGCAGCCTCCCCAGCTTCTGCGTCGCCAGCTTAGCAAGGCGTGAGGACCGTCGCAGAGCTGCCGAGCTCTGGATGGATCAGCTGCCCCGCGTGGACTTCTACGACGCGATAGATGGCTCGAGTGCCAGCGAAACCAAGGGGGTGACACTGACGCTGTGCGGCGGCCGCGGGGCCGTCGTCTCGTCGACCGGCGCCTGGCGCAGCTTGACTTGCTGCTTGTCTCGCTCCAGATCGGCCGCAATCTTTTGCTTGATGTTCCGGAGCCTCTTGTACCTGGGCCCATCCGCATGGACCTGCGCCTGCAAGGCCACGACTTCAGCCTCCCACTTATCCCGGATGCGGCTTTCGCGTCTCAGCTTTGTTCGCCGCGAGATGATGCCCGCCAAGCCGGCGTTAAGCTCGTCGAGTGTCGCGTGGCGGTCACGGTCGTATCTTTTGATGAGCTTTACGACGCCGTCGCAGGTCGATGCCTCCTCGAGCTTGTGGCGCTTGAGCTGTAAGTTGTCCTCGAGGAGCTGCTCCACCTCTGCTCGAAGACGAGCTTCGACCGCCGTGCGGTCTGTTTCGCTGGCACTCAGCATGTGGTGGTGTGTGTTGCCATTTTGCACTCACTCTGTGGGCTCAAGCCTACGGTTCGCTTGGGCTGGCCGCTCTGGCTGGCGTCCGAGGACATGACGATCGCTTCTGGCGTTCGACGCTGCCCCGCGCCTTCGTGCGGTGCCGGGGCTGTCCGCCAAAGCCTTTGCTTGCAGACAACTTGCTTGCTAGTGTCTTACAGACCGCTAGCTAATATTGAGGAGCGGCGGCGGCCAATCTCGCCGCATTCACACGCTGGGAGAAAATTAAGGAGAACAGGTTGCGTCCTCGGCCCGGCAAAGTCTCTCGGCAGCCAAAGCGACATCGCTGCCAGCGCTGCGTGAGGACACAGCAGGCTGCCCTCAAGCCGAGCTAGGAGCCGCGACGACGACTACCGCTCATCGGCGCGACGACAAACGACGACAGCACGACTGCGTCGTTCTGCCCTCGCCGGCGGCCGCTCGCGCCGCGGCTGAGAAGACTCTAGCGCGCCGCCCGCCGCGCAAGATCTCAAAGCAGACACAGGTCCGTCCGTCAAGGCGCAGCGCGTGACAAAGGGCGGCCGTGTTACTCAACGGTCGCGACGGACGCGCCGAATCGTCAAGCGCGGCGACATACACACAACTCCACATTGAACACCCGCGCTGTCGACGCCACATTTCCCTGAGAGACTGCGTCTGCTCGATGGCGTGGATCCCTTCGTCCAGAGGGACTGTCTATCCGACGATCCCGTTCAGAAGCGCGAACATCATCGCCGGCGCGCCATTCATTTGGTGCGTTCGTGCGTCGTTCCGCCATACACACAAAACGTACCAGTAGTATCATAGTGATGAGAGAGAACGCCAACGACGCGACCCGTTCTCCTCGGCGCGCCCGCGGCCCTTCCCCAAAAAAACAGACAGCACTCGACGTCTGTGGATGACCTGCCCACTCGCCGCGGACGCCGTCGGGAGTTCTGCCATTAAGGTTTAGTGTGGCTATATAACACCGATATAACTCTTCGCGACGGTCTGCAACGGCACTGGCGCCGGCCGCCTGCGTCAGCAGCACTAGACCTCTCGCATCCACCTCATGCAATTGCCTATTTTTGGCCTAGACCGAGGCCAATTTTGATCGCGCGGACACAGAGCTCGCCGCGCGGCCTCTCAAAGACACCAGAGGTCGCCACCTCGGGCGCCCCGAGCACCAGTGAGCCTCAGCGCAAGAGTCACAACCCTCTAACCAAACCCTCCAAAAAACACGAGGCTTGCGTCGCCCTCTCTCGATACAAAATCGCGAACATATTCACCAACACCCCTTCCGTTCCAGCTACGCCCCCGAGGCGCGTCGCGCACGCGCGTTTCCAAAATACTTCTTACCCGATTCTCACTTTTTGACTTCCACAGGTTTTTTCTCTGTGGTCCAATTACAAGAACGAGCTCCGTCAAATTTGGCTTGAGTTCAAGCGCGGCATCTTCGGCCGGGGCAACGGCGGCAACGGCGGCAACGGCGGCAACGGCGACGGCGGCAACACGGACGATGACGACGACGACGACGACAACGACGAGAAGAAGTCCAATTCGAAGCGCCAGAAGCGCAAGGGAATCTCGCCGCTCAAGCCGGTGAAGATCGAGGACGAGGGCATGGGGATCTCGATCTGAGGCTATATATATCCTTCCCGTTGCCGCGCGGCGGCGCGCGCGGCACCTCCCCCGTAACATTTGTAACAAATCGACGCCTCCTGTAGGCACACTCTACGAAGCGCCGGGGGGCGCTTCCCTGGGGACGGACGAGGTCGCCAAATTTCGAGGGTGTGCTGGTCCTCGTAGCTGACTAGCGTTATAACACACTAGGATTTTGCTGAACAAGGTCCTCAAGCTTGCCGGGAGCGCAAGACACGAGTGTCCGCGCGGAGGAGCTGCGTCAGTCCTCGCTACGTAGCCAGCGGACCGCCGAGGAAAAAATCGCCGCCGCGCCGAACCGCAACCACATGCTCGCGAGGAGAGGCGCCGCGGCCCTCGCGCGGCGCGGCCCGCGGGCGCGCCGCCTCAGCAACTTCCACCCCTTGGCCCAGCACGTCGACCGGCCCGACAATAAGGTGGAGACGCCCTTCGATTTCACGCCGGAGAACCACATCCGGGCGGAGCACATCCTGGGCAAGTACCCGGCCAACTACCGCGCGTCGGGCATCATACCTTTGCTGGATTTGGCCCAGAGACAGCACGGCGGCTGGCTGCCCGTAGCTGCGATGGATAAAGTCGCGGCGCTGGTCGGCGTCGCGCCGATGCGCGTCTACGAGGTGGCGACGTTCTACACCATGTTCAACCGCGAGCCCGTGGGCAAGTACTTCATTCAGCTTTGTGGTACCACCCCGTGCATGGTTTGTGGCAGCGAAGCCATAAAGAAGGCCATCGAGGACCACCTGGGCATCCAGGAGGGCGAAACCACAAAGGACGGTCTGTTCACGCTGAGGGAAGTGGAGTGTCTCGGGGCTTGTGCGAACGCCCCCATGGTCCAGATGAACGACGACTACTACGAGTGCCTCACGCCCAAGAGCGTCGTGGAATTACTGGAGGCGTGCAAGCGCGGCGAGAAGCACGAGATGGGCCGCTGGGGGTCGCTGCCCATGAACGGCCAGGTGTCCTGCGAGGGCCCGCGCGGCAAAACCAGTTTAGGAAACGGGCCGCCGGCGCCCTACGCCATGCGGGAGGACCTAAAGGGCGAGGTCGATCCCGCGTCGGTCAAGGCGCACATGGGCTACTAAGATTCTCTGTATATTTACCTTGGTCTACCGTTGAGTTCCACAACTAAAGCAGCAACGCCCGCCGACGCCACGAGCGGCAGCACGACGTCATAGTCGCGCGTCAGCTCGAACAGGAGCATGGCTGCGGTCAGCGGCGCGCGAAACACGGCCGCTAAAACAGAAGCGGCGCCGACCGTCGCGCAGGCCGGCGTCGTCAAAAAATTCGGGTCCACACCGATGAGTTCCGTGAGCTGCGAGGCGATCTGCGCGTAGGCCGAGCCGGCCGTCGCGCCCAGGAAGAGCGACGGCGCGAACAAGCCTCCCACTAAGCCCGCGCCGACCGCCGCCGCCGTCGCTATAATCTTCAACAGCGTGTAGGTTAAGAGAGTGGCGGCGTCGCCGCCCTGGTCTTGTAATATAGAATTCAAAGTCGCGTAGCCGTTGAAGAGGACGGGCTGGCAGTAGACGCCTAACGCACCCGCTAACGCGCCGCACGCCGCCGGCCGCAGTCTTTCCGGTACGACACTCCCGATGGCACCGTTTTCATTCCACACCTCCTCCGAATAGGTAATAGCGTTCTGCAATGCTAAAGCAACTAAGCCGCACAACGCGCCGAGGCCCAGATACAAAGGCAATTCCAACCCCAGAGCGGCCAGGGAAATCCCACCATAATCCGGCGACGGCAGCCTCAACTGCACGCTCGGCCCCGCCTGCTCCACTACGAGAGCAGCCAAGACTGATGAGACCGCCGTCGCCGCCACCGCCGCTCTCGGCAAGACAAGGGCGCCGTCCGCGGAACGATCGTCCCTCGAAGACACTTCGAGGGCATAAAAAATGCCCGCGATGGGCGCCGAGAAGCCCGCGGCGACGCCCGCGGCCTCGCCCGCGCCCGTGAGCACTTTTTGGATCCTTCCTCGGTACTTGTCGCCCCGGATGGTCCCCGACGCGCGAGCCGCGACCGTGGCGCCCAGCCGCACGGCGGGCCCCTCGGGCCCCAGCGAGTTGCCCGTGCCCAGCGTCGCGACGGCCGCCGCGGCCTGCGACAAGGCGCCGGCGAACGTCGTGTTCGACGGCGGCCTATCAAAGTCCGGCGTGATGCACCTTAACAGTCCAACACCTAACCCGCCGAGCGCCGGGATGGATGCGTAGACCGCCGCGCTGCCCGCCGGCGAGGCCGCGAGCGCGCCGCCCGCGGAAAAGACCGAGCTCAGGTACGCGTTGTACGCCGTCGTGTCGACGGCGTCTATGCTCAGCTTGAAGGCCGTGACGCAGGTCCCCGTGGCGACTCCCACAACAGCCGCGCGCGCCAAAATACCGAGCTCCGGGGCGGCCGCGAAGGGCGTCTCGGTGATCGCGTCGTCGTCCTTCGTCCTTCGCGGGAAGTTGCATCGATAGCGCACCCGCCGCGGTCCCGGCGTGACGAAGGCCGTGACCTGCACGCCTGCGAGCAGGAGCAGCGTGCTGCGTCGCATGGTGCTTGCTCAGCAGTGATCACAGCAGTCTATCCTTCGCCCATTGATGCTGCAACGTACTGGACATCCGTGCAAATTACCAGTCTTAAGGCTATTCAATCGTGCATGGACGCAGAGCTGGGGCTCAAGCACAGCTTTGAGCCTGTAGCATACCCGCACGTCGCAAAAGCAGCCGTTCCTGTTGTGGTTTCTTAGAGACGATGGGTGTAGACGCAGCGGAACGAGTTTGCCGAGCGTTGGTTCACTTAGCCTGGATGATGACTGGGTGTCTCAGAGTGTGGTTCAGGTCAGAGCTTACGAAAGCTGCGCGAACGCGCGAAAAGAGCGACGCGCCGTTTCATTGTAGTGTCCTCGTCGCAGGAACTGCAGCGCGCAGTCCTCAAACTGCTTTAAATACGCACTGCCACACTTTGACAGCAAGCAGGCGCTGCACAGCATGAAATCAATCGCATTACTCATACTCGTCACGTGCACCTCCGCGCTGCGCCGGCACCGGCTGGAGACGACAGCCGCGACCCTTAGAGGAGGCGAGGGAAGATGGCGCAAAGTCAAGGGCGGCGCCTCGAGCCTGCGCAGCTCCGCGCGCGCCTGGGCCGACTACCTCACCGGCGCGAACGTCACGACGAACATCACGACATGGACGAGGCCCAAGAAGAAGCTAAAAAAGCCATCTGTCGGCCCCGAGGACCAATACGAGGTCGCTGAGGCCTTCGCGGAGGCCGCGCGCGCCGTCACGCGGCCCTCGCTGCGCGTGATCGCCACGACGGTCGTGCCCGCCTGCGGCGCCGTGCTGGCCAACGGCATGTTCCTGGCGAGCTGGCCCGCGGTCGCGCAGGCCCGCACGTCAAAGCAGCTCGGCGCGCTGAACCCTTTGCCTTTTGCCTTCACGTTCGCGAACTGCGTGGGCTGGCTCCACTACGGCTTTGTGTGTCGGAACCATTATGTGTTTTGGTCGAACGCGCTGGGCTGCGTCCTGGGGCTGTTGTATACGACCACGGCGCTCAAGCTGGGGTGCCCCGACGTCGTCGAGCGGGTCGCGGTGGGGGGCCTGGTGATTCACATCGGCGCGGCGTATGTTACGGGCTTGCGGCTGGCGTCGCCAGCTAAACGGAAGCTGTGCGCGGGGCTCGTCGCCAACTTCATTCTGCTGTGCTACTACGCGGCGCCGCTGTCCACCGTCGCGGCCGTCGTGCGCAGCGCACGAATCAAATGTCGCGGCGCTTCTATTCACTGGTTTGATTTGCGCACAGGTCGTGCGGAGCCGGGACGCGTCGTCGATCTCCGGGCCGCTGGTGCTGGTCAACGCGGGCAACGGCCTGTTGTGGACCGTGTACGGCGCCGCGGTCGAGGACGCGCTCGTCTGGGCGCCGAACCTCGCCGGCGTGGCGCTCGCCGCGGCGCAGCTGGCGCTCAAGCTGGCGTTCCGCGGCGCGAGGGCCTCGACTACCGCCGTCGCCGCGACCGCGGCAAAAGGAGTAACTTGAAATCCATATTATTCGGCGAGCGCGACCGCGTCCTCGGGCACATTGGGCGGTGGCTCGTCGGGCGGCGCCACGGACTCGTCGTCTGACTCCTCCGCCGCGTGGAGCATCGACGCGAGGCTGCCCGACAGGGCCAGGACGTCGACGTCGTCGCGCTGCGCGCGCGCGGCGGCGACGGCGCGGCCCGCCGCGCCCGCGGTCGACACGGCCGCGGGCTCCTCGGGCACGTCGTCGAGCGAGAGGTTCCGGAAGCGCGCCGACGCGCGCCGCGGCTTCCGCCGCGCGGGCGGCGGCGACGGCGACGTGTCCGCGTCGGCCGCGGCGGCCTCGATGCGCGCGCGCGCGATGCCGTACTGCTCCTCGAGCTCGGCCTTGAGCTTCGCAGCCTTGGCCTCGGCCTGGGCGCGCCGGGCCGCGCCGCGCGCGGCCGCGCGGCTGATGGCGTCGCGCGGCGACTCGCGGCGCAGGCCCGGCGAGGGGCGCACGGACCCCGGCGACGCGTCGCGGCTCCGGCGCGGCGGCGAGCCGGACGACGCCGTGACGACGCCGCCGTTCGCCTCGAGCTCGCGCTTCTGGCGCCGCTGGCGCTCCTCGGAGTCGCGCCGCCGCTTGCGCCCCTCCTCGGCCGCGGCCCGCAGCGCCTCGCGCACGCCGAGCCGCCGCCGCGGCCGCCCGCGGCGCGGCGCCGCCTCGCGCCGCGGGAGCCGCCGCCAGGACCGCTGGATGAGGGCCACGGCCGCGGATCGCGCCGGCTCGTGGACGACGACGCGGTCCCGGCGCGGCGGCACGACGTTGAGTGGTGGCCGCCGCCCGCGGCGCCACGTCCGCTGCAGCGTCCGCGCCGCCGCGTCCCCCCGCCCCGATTCGGACCGCCGCTTGAGCAGGTCCACCTGGGCGCGCATCGCGTCCAATTTATCGGCGAGGATCTGTTGGCGCTGCGTGTCCTTGAGCTCGCGCCGCCGCTTGCGGCGCAGGGGGCTCGCCTCGCTCCGCTCGGGCGTCTTGACGATGAATTCGATCGGCGACGCCGCCTGTAGCAATTCCGTGCCGTCGAGGGGCCAGAGCCGCGCGGACGTCGGCGCCGGCGCCGGCGGCGCCGTGGAAACGACGTCGTCGAGGCACAGGGCCTCGACGGGCCCGGCGAAGAAGATCTTCGGCGGCGCGGGCGCCTCCGGGATGTCCGACGACGGCGGCGGCCCGCGCGGCGGCGGCGGCTGGTCGGGCGCGGCCGCCGGGCCCGGCACGGGCGATGGCGGCGGCGGGGTGGAAGGCGGCGGCGGATCCAATCCCGTGGAGGTGCTCTCGAGCAGCAGCTGCGCGTGGTGCCTTACAAACGAGTCCCTTAACAGTCGCCGCGCCTTCGGTCTATGAGTGGCGCGCTTGCAGAGCATCTTGGCCAACAGATCACTTAAACCCGGCGAGCACCGCTTCGGGGGCGGCGGGTCTCGCCCCAAGACCAACCGCGCAAGTTTTCCTAACGAAGTAGCATGGAAGGGCAATTTCAACGTAGCCAGCTCGTATAGAACAACGCCTAGAGACCACATGTCCGACGCTGACGAATAGGCCTCGTCGTTAAATATTTCGGGCGACAAGTAGTAGGGCGTGCCCGTCTGTGTCCGAGCCATGCTCGTCGTGTGCTGTAGACACTTCGCTACTCCAAAATCCCCCCACTTGGCCAGACCCGTACTCGTCAAAAAGACGTTCTGAGGTTTAATATCCCTGTGGAGAATCTTCTGGGCGTGCACGTACTTCAGCGCCAGTAACAGTTGCACGAAGATGCGCATGACGTAATTTTCGTCGAAGACCTTGCCCGTGCTGCGCTGCCGTTTTATCACTTGGTCCAGGTCCCCGCCATCGCAAAACTCCATCACGATATGGAGAGCAGCTCCATCTTCCAGCGACGTCTCGACAAACGACTCGAAGAACGCCACGACGTTCGGGTGGTCCAACCTTCTCAATATCAAGGCTTCCCTCCGAGCTTCGTCGGCCTGGTGCTGGTTCAACGCCGTCACTTGTTTCACAACGACCAAATCGTCCTCCTCTTCTCTTACTCTTCGGTCTCTACACAACAGTGCTTTCCCGTAGGCGCCCTTGCCCAGTAGTTTCAACACCTCGAAGTCGCGCATGGAGCTGCCCTCGTTTTGGATGGTTTCATTTGTAGTAGTGGGCGAGGCGCTCGGTTTTAATGAAGGGATGCGGCGCGGGCCCGTGTCCTCCATCGTCGTCGTGTGGTGAACGGTGCGACGGGGCAGCCCTTGGCCTCGCGGCCGACGCGCGCCCCACGGACCGACGTACCGTCGGGCAGCACTCTCGACGCGCGGCTGGCCCAGGACGAGCTTTTGTGCGGCCGAGGCCGGCGCTTCGCACGCCGCTCCAACGAAGCCACCGGTTACCCCGCACCATGGCCGTGCGTGTGTCGGGACTACGGATCGCGACGAGGCCTCCGCGGGCCCACGAGGCCTCCGCGGTTTTTCAGAGCTAGCGGCCTGTGAGACACTAGCAAGTGCTAAGCGCAGCTTTTGGCTATCTAAGCGCTATACCGGCGCGCACGCACGTAGAAAGAGACCGCTGGAGCGTTTCATCGCGAGCCCGAACAGACCTCTGCCTCTGGAGGCGACAGCTGTGCTCGCTGGGCTCTAGTTAACAATGATGGTGCTCTATCTCATCTCTCTGGTTTACGCCGCGGCGGCGGCGGGAGGGAACAGTTCTCCACCGGGCGCCGGGCACGTCACCACGGTCAACCGCGCGGCGCCCAAGGCGCAGCCGGCTCCGGGGAAGACGCCCCTCGCGCTCCTCGCCTCCGTCGGGGGCGCTCCACAAGCCGGGAAGCGCGCGCCCCTGGCGCGCGCCCGGGCCCAGCACGCCACCGCGATCAAGCACGCCCAGCTCGTGCACCTCCACAACCGGACGCGCGCCGAGCTCGCGCGGCGGCACCGCGGGGCGAACGCGACGAACGCGACGGCCGCCGCCGCCGCGCCCCCGACGGCCGGCGTGCGGACCGGGGCGGGCGGCGCGCGCGACGGGACGGGACGCCCGCCCGCCGCCGCCGCGCCGCCGGGCGAGCGACGCGCGCGACCCGGCGAGCCGCGGCAAAACGCGCCGGGCGCCGACGCGCCGCGACGCCCGCCCGGCGGCGGCGCCGGCGCGAATGCCCGGCGCCCGCCGGGCCGCGCCGACGCGGCGGAGCGGCACCGGCACCGCCGGAAGCGGGCGCGCGACGGCCAGGACGACGCGCCGACGCCGCGCGAGAAGGCCATACCGGCCGTCTTCATCGCGCTCTCCGGGCTGGCGCTGGCGTGCTTCGCCGCGAAGGCGGTCTTCAACGCCCAGAGCGTCGACGACGCCGCGACGCCGACGTCGCCGGCGAAGGCGCGCCGCGTCGAGCTCCGCGAGAAGCTCCTGCGGGCGCAAGCCGTGCCGCCCGCGGACGCGCCGCCGCCGCCCCACCAGTGGTCCGGCGGCGAGCTCGACGACGTCGACGTCGAGGTCGACGCGCCGAGCCCGGTGCGGCTGCCGGAGGCGCCCGCCGCGCCCCGGCCGTGATCTCTCGTAAGGGACTTTGTATGCTAAGAAAAAGGACACACCGCCCAGGTCTACTAAGTAACTCACTCCCTCTCTTACTTACTACGTAGAACGAGGTTTACTCAGAAGGCGAACACTCCCAGACCCCTCACGCGCGGCGCCGGAAGTAGGGGTCGGGGTATGACGCACAATTCATCCCCTCCCCTCCCTTTCCCTGAAACCGCCGAAGCCCCCCTGTGCTCCGAGAGTGCTCCTTCGCGCCCCGCGCCGGCTACGTGTCGGCGCGTAATTAACTATCTAACCTTACCAGCCTGAGGGTCGACGTACGGGGCCCCCGGTACCTACGGACAGGAGAACTGTACTACAGAAGCACACGCTGTCGACTCGGGAGTCTCGAACGATAGTATGCATGCTTATTTTTGGGAACGGGTCGCCACTTCTTCAGACGAGGAACACGGTCCCCTCGCAGACCATGACGCAGTTGTCGGCCTCGAGCTTGCCGAGGAGGTCCCGGACCGCGGCCTCGTCGTTCGACGCCCCGGGCGGCGGCGGGACCGCGAGCGCCGCGGCGAAGAGCGCCTCGAGGTCGACCTCGTCCGGCGACTCGCGCGGCGCGGCCGCGAGCACGCCGCGCATCCATTTGACGTCGGCGGGCTCCTCGGCGACGGGCGGCGGCGGCGGCGGCGCGGGCGCGGCCTCCGCGACGGACGCGGGCGCGGCGACGCGCGGCTTCTTGGCCGGCGGCGGCTGGCTCCGCGCGGCCTTGGCGGCGCGGAGCTGCTTCACCTTCTCGCGCGCGGCGCGCTTGCGGGCCTGGCGCTCGGCCTCCTCTTGCAGCTTGCGCGCCTCCTCGGCCTCGCGCTCGGCCTTGCGCTTCGCGGCCTCCTCGCGCCGCGCGTCCTGGGCCTCTTCCCGGCTCACCTCGACCTTGGCCGAGATCCACTGCGCATCCACCCTTTTCTCGGAGCCGTTCAGCACGTACTTGACGGCGTACGTAAAGCCCGTCGTGCGCTTCACGGAGCCGTCCTTCATGGGCCCCCCGTCCTTCTCCCTTTCGTCGTGGACCTTGCGGATCGTGGCCGTGCCGCCGGGCTTGTTCATGCCCGGGAACGTGCGCGGCTTGACCTCGACGAGCTCGCCGACGCTGAAGCGCGGCGTTTCTTCTTCCTCCGGTGCTGCGGCCGGCGGCGCGTTGGCCTCACCCAATGCGGCGGCCATGGTTATGCGCTGCGGGGCAAATGCCCGGCTTCTAGCCAAAGGGACCGCGCGCGCTGCCTAAAACGCAGCCGGTGAACGATGGTGGCAGCGAGAGGCCCGAAACACACGCGATCTGCGCGCTGTGTGCCTCCACCTGAGCCGTACAATTCAAAGTTTTGCAAAAAGCGGCGGCAAGCTAGTGTGTCAAACGCTAGCTCATTTTTCGAGCTTTATCCGCAGAGGGTACGTACGCCCTCACTCGCACGGCTTGCCATTCGGAGCGGTAAGATAAGTGCTTCCTATTCGTGCGGGGCGACTGTGTGTGACCGGCAAGCGCTGCCCAAAGCGCTGCATTCAGCAGGCGCTGCACGCTCGGCCGCGTGCGCGCGACTCCTCTCTTAGTTTGCTAAAAAAGTAGCAAGTTGCACCACACGGTTTCGCAGCCAGAGGGCAGCCAGAGGGGGCAGCAGGGTAGCACCAAGAGAGGGCAGCAGCCCGAGCGGTCGAAGGTAGCGGCGCACGATGCCGCGCGACGAGACCAAGGACGAGGACGACTCCAGCGACGGCGACGGGCCCGAATTCGTCGACATGATCGCGGCCTGCAAGGACTACTTCGGCGAGCCCGACGCGCTGCCGCTCCTCGAGCGGTTCGTGGAAGAGCATTCCTCAAAATTCGCGCACCGCCAGTCGCTCGACGCGAGCGAGGAGGAGCAGGACCTGGTCCACACGGAGCTGCACCGCGAGTATCTGGTGCGGTGGGAGGCGGCCATCGAAGCGTTCCTTTCAGAAAAGGCGTTCTCGCTGCAGGAGTTCCAGGCGCAGCTGCGCGACGCGGTCGAAGACAGGTACTGCGCGCTCTTCGAGGAGCACGAGCACCACGGCTGGGTGGACTCGTGCTTCGCGGCCGTGTCCTACGAGCACTTCTACCGGCGCATGGTGGCCGCGGCGCGGCGCGGGAGGCATAAGTAGTTAAATTACTCGGGTGGTCGGTACTTGATGGTCTTCAAGAAGTCGTCGTCGTCGTCCTCCTCCGGCGCTTCCTCGGCCTTGCGCGCGGCCCAGTAGTCCGCGTCCGATTTTCCAGCCTTCCGGTTCGCGAGGAACTTCTCGAACTCGGACTGCGCGTCCTCGGATGGCGGCGGCGGCGCGGTGGGCGCGGGCGCGGCTTCGGGGCTCGCCGCGAAGGACGCCTCGAGGCGCGAGCGGCCCTCGTCGGGCGTGCTTGCCCGCGTCGCCTCTTGGGCCATTTTCCGCCGGCGTTCGTCCTCCTCGCGGAGCAGGTCCTCGGCTGCGAGGCGGGCGCGCAGGCGTGGCGGCAATTTGTCGCGCTCCTCCGGCGGCGGCGCGTCGACGACCGGCGCCGGCCCGTCGCGGTCGGCGCGCGCCGAGGCCTCCGCGGCTTTGCGCGCCTCCGCTTCGGCTTTTTGTTCGGCCTCGGCCTCGGCGCGCGCGGCCTCGGCCGCCTCGGTCTCCACGCGCGCCGCCGCGGCGGCGGCCTCGGCCGCGGCGCGCGCCGCGCTCGCTTTCTCCTCGGCCGCCGCGATCGCCGCGTCGCGCGCCGCCGCCGCTTCGGCCTCAGCCTTCGATTCGGCCTCGCGGCGCGCCTCGGCCTCCGCGAGCTTCCACGCCGTGAGCTTGTCGACCTCCCAGAAGTTCGGCTTCGGGCCGACGTCGACCTCGATCGCATTCTTGCTTTTCGCGAAGGGGTTCCAGGCCGAAGACGACTGACCGTCCCGCAACGACGCGAGCTCGGCCTCGGCCTTCTCCGCCGCCGCTTGCGCCGCGGCGGCCGCCGCGGCCAGCGGCGCCGGCGCCGCGGCGGGCGCCGGGGGCGCCGGGTTCCAGTCCCGGAGCGTCTCCAGCGGGTTGGCCAGCTCCGGCGCCGTGAGCCCGTCGAGCGGGTTCTTCGGCGCCGCCACGTTGTCGTCGAGGCCGAAGATGCCGACCGCGCCGCGCGCCTTCTCGAGCGTCTTGTACGCGCCGCCCATGGGCCCCTCCTTCGCGTCGCCCGAGACCTTCTCGGCGCCGACGGCGTAGGCGCCGCGGCGCGCCGCCTCGAGCGCGTCCGCGAGCTTTCGCGTGTCCGTCGCGTCGCGCGCGATGGTTATCGCGGCGAAGGGGCAGATCACCCCGAGGCAGCCCGAAAGACGCGTCACGTCCTGATCATTCATCTCGCCGTAGATCGCGCACCCGTCCACTTTCACGCACTTCTGCGACCGCGTGAAGCCGCCGACCGTCGCCGTCTCGAGCTCCGCGGTGCCCAGGAACAGCTCGACGACGGCCTCATTCTTATTTCCTTTCTTGTCCTGGATCCGGATGCCGCGGCCCTTCGTCTTGCCGAAGCTCTTCAGCGGGGCGAGGGCGGCGGCCAGGCTCCCTACGAGGGCGAGGCGCCGCCACATGCTTGTCGTGCTCTCCCAGGTGATGCTCTCGGGGGTTTTGCTCGAGTGAGCTTGTTTGCGCAGCGTGGCAGCGACGGCCGTCGAATACGTGTCGAGTCCGACTCTGCGAGCACACGGATCTAAATCAGCCACGGATCTAAATCAGTGCCAGCACACGCGCTCCAGCTAGCGGGCTGTAAGACACTAGCAAGCGAAAAATCCCCGGCCAACTAGCCCTGGCACCGTAACAACCCCGAGGTTGGAACACACACAAACAAATTCTACTCGGCAAACCCCAAATAAGTCGCGTCGTCGTCGCCCACGACGCCGCGCCGCGTCCAGTAGAGCACGGCCTGGCTCCGTATGCCCTTCACCAGAGGCGTCGTCTGGTGGAGGTGGCGGCCCCGATGCACGAGCGCGAAGCCGGCTCGTTGTTCCGCCCGTAACCGTTGACCAGAACCGTCACCGTCCCAGGCGCCAAAGAACTCGACGCGCGATCCAACAACATTCTCACTGCGCAAACACACGTTGATCGTCACAAAACTGGGGTCGCGGTGCTGGTTGAACGTCGTGTCCGTCTGCCGACTGTCGTAGTGCAGCGAGAACGCGTCGTAGAGTTCCAATTGTGAAGGGTCGCAGAACGGCGCTACTGCCTCACTGCATCGCTTCAGCACCTCGCCGGCGGGAAAGTCGAGCTCCAACAGATCGTTGGCGTGCGGTTGCCCCTCGTCGTCCTGCGCCGCTAGTAAAGGAGAGACATTTTCTGCTGCTGCCGCCCAGGGCGCCCAGTCCATCTCCCTCAGGTCGACGCGCCGCACGCCGATGGCTTCCAGCGCGGCGTCGTCCGCGTCGGCCAGGCAGAGTGCAGCCATCGGAGTGCAAGCTTAGCACAGTGCAGCGTGCGCGGCTTTCGTTTTGCAAAAGCAATCGCCGCAACAGGCGTCGTCCGTGATCACGCGCACGCCTCGGCTCTGTCCCGTACTCGTGTGCTGCGCACTGCACAGCTCTGGGGCATCTCCAAAAAGCTTGGGGACAGCTCCAGCATCGCTGGTGCCAAACGCAGCGTAGAACGGCAGCCGTTTCGCGCATTTGCGGGAGGCAAAACGCATCGAACGTGACCGGCGAAGCGTCACCGGCAGCTTTCGCGCAGCGGTGAGCCCAGGCAGCAAATGGAGCCGCCCGACGCATCATCCGCGAATGCGAGGAACGCGGCCGTGGCCGCCGCGCTGCGCGGCGGCCTGCCGCCGGCGCCGCCCGCGGCGCCGGCCGCGGAACCTAGCGATGAACCGCAAAGCGGGCCCACGGACGTCGAGCGCATCGCGGCGCAATTAGGCTATGATCTCTGCTCCGACGAGGACGACAGCGATGACGAGGGCTGCCCGCGGGCGCCCGCCGACGCGCAGTTGGAAGCGTGGGCGCGCGAGGAGGCCCAGCTCGACGGGCCCGCGACGACGGCGAGCGAAATCCTCGAGGCCCCGCCGCCGCCGTTGCTGGCGGAGCTGGCCGTCTCTCCAACAACGCCGCTGACGCGCGTCGGCCACGTCGAGGGCTTCGCGGAGGAGGGCCGCGCCGTTTTAATCAGAGGTCTGTCGGAGCAGCGGGCCGTCGTCGAGGGCACGGCGCTGTTTTTAGAAGATCGGCGGCCGCTGGGCTGCGTCTCGGAATTGTTCGGGCCCGTGGCCGAGCCCTTTTACCTGCTGCGTTTGCGGGAGGGCGACGCGCCGCGCGTCCAGGCCTACGCGTCCATGGGCGCCGTCGCCTTCGCTCCGTCGGACCGCATTCAACTCGTCGCGCCGGAGGCGCTCGACACGCGCGGCCGCGACGGCGGCGGCGAGTCCGACGCGGACCAGGAGTTCTCGGACGACGAGGCGCAGGCGGCGGCGCTGGCTAAGGTGGTGATCTAGTGCGTGTTGCCGTTCGGGACCCCACGCCGCCGACGCGACGTCGTCGTGCCGGGGTTTGGGCTCGTTTGGGTGCGTATAACGCGGGGCTAGTGTGTTACATGCCACGCTAGCTGTGGATTGAACTTCCGCAAAAACGTGCAAAAAGCAAACCTTAGGGAGGGAGTTGTGCAAGGCCCGCTCACTGGACGTATTCTTGGCAGCTGCGCGTCGTGCATTTATATAACCGCTGGGCTATTGAGCAAGGAGCAAGCAGCGAGGCTGGACTAAAAAGACGATGAGGCTCGCCGCGCTGTGGTGCGGCGCGAGCGCCCTCGTGGTGCGCCAGCAGCCGACGCGACGGCGGTTGAGAATAGCGCCGCGCATGGCCGTGAGCGAGATCGCGATGCCGGCGCTCTCGTCGACGATGACGTCCGGGCGCGTGGTGAGCTGGCTCGTCGGCAAGGGCGACAAGGTCGAGGCGGGGGACCCCGTCATGGTCGTCGAGAGCGACAAGGCGGACATGGAGGTCGAGTCCTTCGAGGAGGGCTACGTCGCGGCGATCGTCGTCGACGAGGGCAGCGACGCGGACGTCGGCGTGGCCGTGGGCTACCTGGCGGAGACGGCCGAGGAGGCCGCGGCCTTCGAGCCCGGCGCGGCGCCGGCGGCCGCGGCGCCCGCGGCGGCGGCGGCGCCGGCCGGCGACGCGCCCGAAAGCGTATCAGTGACGATGCCGGCGCTGTCGTCGACGATGACGAGCGGCACGATCGTGAGCTGGCTCAAAAATGTTGGAGACAAGGTCGAGGCCGGCGACCCCGTCATGGTCGTCGAGAGCGACAAGGCCGACATGGAGGTCGAGAGCTTCGACGAGGGCTACGTGGCCTCCATCCTGGTGGACGAGGGGTCGGAGGCGGACGTCGGCGCCGTCGTGGCGCTCCTCGCGCCCGACGAAGCTTCTATTGCAGAAGTCGCGGCCTTCGGCGCGCCGGGCGCGGCGGCCGCCGCGCCGGCGCCGGCGCCGGCGCCGGCCCCGGCGCCCGCAGCCGCGCCCGCCGCCTCATCTTCGTCGTCGGGCTGGGTCGCGACGCCCGGCGCGACGACCGCCACACCGAAGGCTCGCAAGCTTGCCAAATCGAAGAACCTCGACCTGGCGACCGTCGCCGGCACGGGGCGGTTCGGGCGCGTGACCGAGGCCGACGTCGAGCAAGCCTTGGGCATCGCGAAGCCCAAGAAGGTTGAGTTGGTGCCCGCGGTGGCCGGTGAGGCGGCCGCCCCGCTGGGCTCGGTCCCGATGACGGGCATGCAGCAGGCCATCGCCAAGAACATGGAGGCTACGCTGTCTGTGCCTGTTTTTAGGGTCACGAAGACCGTGGCCACGGACGCCTTCGACGCGCTGTACCAAAAACTCAAGCCGGACGGCGTGACGGTGTCCGCTTTGTTAGCTAAGGCCTGCGCCATCGCTTTGGTGAAGACGCCGCTCATCAACGCGGCCTACGGTGCGTCTGGTACGATCGATTACAACGACCACGTGAACGTGGCGCAAGCGGTGGCACTAGATGGCGGCCTCATCACCCCTACCTTGAGGGATGCCGACAAGCTATCCCTCACGGACCTCTCGGCGGCCTGGAAGGATTTGGTGGGCAAAGCGAGAAGTGGCTCCCTCAAGCCCGAGGAGTACCAGACCGGTACTTTTACGATAAGCAACCTGGGGATGTTCGACGTGGCCCAGTTCGACGCCATCCTGCCGCCGGGCCAAGGGGCGATATTGGCCATCGCGTCCAGCAAGGTCGTGCCCATCCCCATGCCCGGCGCGGCTCTCGGTGTGGGGCTCCAGAAGCAGATGACGGTGACGATCACGTGCGACCACCGCATCATCTCGGGCGCCGACGCGGCGGCCTTCCTCAAGGACTTCGCGGCGGCCGTCGAGAACCCCCAGTCCCTGGTTTAAGTAAGTCGCTACATCATATCGTTCCCCGTAGTGCCTCGGGCGAAGGGCGAGATCGACGAGATCGTCGCGCCAAGGTCCTGCCAAGGACGAGATCGTCGAGTCCAGGCAAGGTAGAGATCGTCGAGTCCAGGCAAGGGCGAGATCGAGGGCTCCGCGGACTTCTCCGCGGTTTCAGGCAGATAGACTACAAATGTATGTTACAGTATTCTCTCAGTCCTCCGAACAGAGGGCGTCGAGGACGAGTTGCGCCACGGCCCGCGTGGCCTCGAGGCGCGCGTGGACGGCCGCGGCGCAGAGCGGCACGGCGCCGCACTCCGGGTCGAGCGGTGACCCCCGCGCCGCCCCGCGCACGGCGCCCGCGAGGTCGTCGGCGACGTCGGCGAGCTGCTCGTCGACGGTGTCGAACGCCCGCACGAGCGCCGCGGCGCGCGCGCCCGCCGCGGCCCGCCGCGTCGCCGCGTCGGCGGCGTCCGCCCAGAGGCCCGTGGCGGCGGCGCCCGAGGGCAGGTCGCGGCCGCGCCGCGCCGCCGCGTCGAGCGCCTCGGAGACGCCGGCGAGCTTGCCCGCGAGGCGCCGCGCGGCCGGGCCGGCCGTGTGCTCCGTCCACCGCCCGAGCGCGCAGACGAAGACGCGCTGCGCCTCGAGCATGTCCGCCGCCAGCGCGGACAGCTCGGGCGTGCGCAGGTTGAGCGCCCTGGTGCCCTTCAGCAGCTCCGTGGCCGCGCCGGACTCGCGCAGGCAGAGCAGTTGGAGCTGGTCGTAGGCCGTGTCATCTGGCACCGCGGCGTCCATGCACGGCGGCGCCGGCACACCACCCTCCGTGTGCCGGGCCGGGGAGACGAGGCAAGTCGCAATGGTTGCGGCAGTTGTTGCTCACCCGCCGGTCTGGCGTGCGTGAGCGAGTAGCTTTGGGCTGGCGCTTTTGCACCACGCGTGCGTGAGCACTTAGCTTAGGCCTTGCGCTTTTGCACCACCTAGGGAGCAGCAGGCGCACAAGGCGGCTGATTAAGCGCAGAGCTCGCGGTCTTGCACCACTGCCGCGATTCTACGGCGCGGCGGGTGTGTGCGAAGTGTCTGGCGCCTGCTGCTTGCAAATGCGTGCAGCAGGAGGCCGAGGAAGGCTTTAATTACGGGCACAGAGCTGGTGAGTTTGGCACGGAGGTGGCCGTCTCGACCGCAACTTCGACCCGCCTTTAACATGCCCCAGCACTTCTTCCTACACGTGGGAGGACCTGTGGTAGGTTTCAAGCTCGTTCTTTCGGCTCCGGCCACCAAATCTGCTTTTGGTACAGGCAAATCAACGGCGCGTATTCTCGCCTCTGAGCAGCCGAAATAGCAGCCGAAATAGCTCGCCGCGCGACGCTGCGGTACCTTCTTAAGCTTCTTAGCCCAAATCGTCTGGCTTAAGGGGCAGCCTTACCTAAAGATGCCAACCACCCGGGCCACGCTCCTCTCCCTCTCAGAGGACGCCCTCCGCCGCGCGCTGGCCCATGTGCCCCTGCAGCACCACGGCGCGCTGGCGCAGACCTGCAAGCGCCTCCGGGCCGTCAAGCAGGCGACGCGGTTCCGCCGCGAACGCGCGAACAGCGGCTGCGAGGAGTCCGTGCTCATCGTGACGGGCGGCTCGGACGCGCGCGACGACACGTGGAACGAGCATACATTCGTGCTCCAGGCCGACGGGACGTGGCGCGCGCGGCTCGCGCAAAACCCGAACCCGCTCCTGAAAATGCCGCGCGCGGCGCGGGCGGTCCGGGAGATGGACCTCGTGTCGGGCGACGGCGGCTCCCACGCGGTCGCGAACGGCGAGCTCTTCGTCGTGGGCCCGGTCGTCATGTGCGGCATGCCCTCGGCCTCGCTGGCGGTGTACGACGTCGCCGGCGATTGCTGGCGCGACAGCTACGCGCACGCGCGGCGGTCGCGGCGCAACGCGGTGGCCTGCCCGCCGCCCCCGCACGCCACGGCCGCGGCGGCGATCGGCTTTGCGGGCGGAGACTTCCTCGTGGTGGCCGGCGGCGAGTCTGACGAGCTCGCCGTCGTGGAGGACGACGAAGAGGGATTTCTGGGGTGCAACCTCGCGATCTCGGCGCGCTGCATGGCGTTCAACGTGTACGCGCGCGAGTGGGCTTACGTGGAGGACATGCCCCTGGGCGTGGCGCACGCGGCATCCGCCGTCGTGGGCTCCAAACTCTATGTGGCCGGCGGCGTGTTTACGGAGGGTCTGGAGGAAGGATTGGAGGACGAAAGCGACCAGCTGCAGATCTTCGACGGCGTCGCCTGGACGAGCGAGAAGATCGAACTGCCGTCGTTCGGGCAAGACGGGTCCTTCGGGCTGTTCCCGGGGTGCGCCTGCGGCGCGGCGTGGAACGGTGAGCTCGTCGTCGTGTGCGGCGGCAGCCGCGAGCACGAGATCGTGCCGGGTGGCGACGACGACGAGGAGCCGCAGTTTGAATTGGTGGAGGCCCTCCCTCGGACCTACGCCTACGACGTGGAGGCCCGGACCTGGCGCGCGCTCCCGGCGCTCCCGGAGATGCGCGACGGCTTCTCCGTCGCGGCGCACCGGGGCGACCTCTACGTCGTCGGCGGCGTCTCCGACGCGGCGTGCCCGCCGCTCGTCCTGCGCGCGGGCGCCGCCGCCTGGGCGCCCGTCCCCGGCGCGCCCGACGAGCTGGGCGCGCTCGAGCGGCCGGCGCTCGCGAGCGTGGTGCTGGGGTAGCGGCTCTAACGGTGTGTATATACTATATTTAACATAGTTGCGCGCTATCTGTGCGTGGGATAGCCACAACAGGCCGCTTTTGCGATTCCTAGTATGTCAAGAAACGCTAGCGTGCTGCGCCTCTCTCCGGAGAGAGCTCCGAGAGTGCTGTGCTCTCTCGAGAGGCAGAGCCGATAGAGGTGCCGGCCTCGAGTCGCGACTGACGGGGGCGCTCGCGGCGGCATTTTGGCATGTGACCGAGCTGCAGCTGCTAGTTTTGCATCCAACCTGCAGTGACCTCATTTGCTTGCTGCATACATCCGCAGAGCTAGCGCGAACCGTTGCAGAGAGCTGCAGAGTGCTGCCATTGCAGCACTCACAAGAAACACATGGCCCACCTCGTCGGCAAGCGCATCGAAGTCTACTGGGACGGCGACGCGCGCTTCTACAAGGGACGCGTGGCGCGCTACGCGCCGCGCACGGGCCGCCACGAGGTCGCCTACGACGACGACGAGACGGAGTGGCTGCGGCTGGACCGGGCGCGGCACCGCTTCGTGGACGGCGGCGGGTCCCGCTACACGATCGAGTGGGAGTGGGCCGACGAGAAAGCGCAAGGTGCGCACGCGGCGGCCGTCGCGCAGCTCGTCGCCGCCGTCGGCGCGACGCCTCAGGTCGCATCAACCTACCTCGACGCGCACGGCTCGCCCGAGGCCGCCGCCGAGCGCTACCTGCGCGACCGCGACGGCGACCGGCCGCGGCGCGCGGCGCGCGGCGCGGCGCCGAAGCGCGAGCCGGCGACGCCGCCGCGGCGCCCGGCGAAGCGGCGGCGGGCCGACAAGGGCGCGGCCGCCGGCACCAAGGCGACGGTCGACGACGACGAGGCCGCGCCCCTGGTCCAGGGCGTCGACGACGAGTGGGCCGACTGGCGCGGCTGCGTTTGCGGCGGCAGCTACTACGGCGAGATGGTCGCGTGCGAAGGCGGCTGCGACAACTGGTTCCACTTCGCTTGTGTGGGTCTGACGCGCTTACCGCGCGGCGAGTGGCTCTGCCAAGACTGCAAGACGAAGAAGAAGCCGAAGAAGCGCCGCGTCGAGAAGCAGCCGGAGCCGCTCCCGCCCCCTCCGGCCGAGGCGACGGCCGGCGACGCGGCGCTCGCGCGGCGCCTCGCGGCCGACGCCCGCCCGCTGCGGCGCGGCCGGTCCGCGACGCAGCCTAAAGCCGAGGACGCCGGCTGGTGCATCTGTGGCGGTTCTGGAGAAGGCGCCATGGTGCGCTGCGACGACGCGAGTTGCGCCCTCGGCCGCGGCTGGTTCCACTTCGCCTGCGTCGGGCTCGCGGAGGAACCACGGGGCCGGTGGCTCTGCCCCGAGTGCCGGCCGGCGGCGCCGGTTCAAAAGCGGCGGCGCGAGCGCCACTGCTGGTGCGACCGGCCCGACGACGGCCGGCCCATGGTCGAGTGCTCAATTGGAAATTGTCCGCGGCCGTGGCACCACTTCGCTTGCGTGGGGCTCGCAAATGAGGTCCCCGACAATTGGGCGTGCGCCGCGTGCGAGCGGTCGAGCGAGACGCGGGTCCGGTCCGCGATCGTCGAGTGTGGCCGGGATCTTGTGAAACGCGCCGCCGTCGAGTTCGCGCGGCGATCGTGTGGCGCCGCGCTGGCGGACGTCGTCTACACGGTGCACCGCGGCCGCGCGGGCGGCTGCCGCTGGCGCGCGCCCGAGCGCGACGACACGGAGATTGGCGAACGGGCGGCGGCGCGCGAGTGCCTCACGGCATTATTATGGGCCGCCTCGCTGCGCGGCACGCCGCCGGGGCCCGCCTTCGACGCCGAGGTCGGCTCCTTCGCGCGCGTCGCGCGCCTCGGGCCGCACCGCCATTCCCAGAGGCCGGCGCCCTTAAAAGCCGTCGTCCGGTCACCGCGGGGCCTCGTGCTCTTCCGGGCTCCCTCGGACTACGCCGCGGCCTTCGGGGTGACGTGCCACGCGCGCGAGCACTTTTTGCAGTTGCAAGGCGCGGCTCCGCGCACTACCTCGTCGTCGCGGCGCGCGCTCCAGGTGCGGCCGGCCTTCCCCGACGCCGCGCGCGCGCCGCCGTCGGATTTAACGATGCGCTTCCTGGACATGCTCCGCGCGCGCGACTCCATAAGAATCCAGAAGGCCGCCGGCGCGCCGTGGCCCTGGTCCGGAGACGACGTGTTGAACTGCCACAAGTTCACGAACGTGAAGAGAGAGCACGACCGCGTGACGGCGTGGCTGCGGGCCCACTGGACCGAGCCACACGCCGACGCCGACGCCGCGACCGTGCTATTCAACTGCGGCGTCTTCCGGACCTTCGGGACCGTCGCCTTCGCCGAGGCCCTGGGCTGGACCCACTCTCTAGATGAGTGGGACGCCGCCAAGGCGCGCGCGGCGGCGGTCGCGTGCTGGCGCGGCGGCCGCCACGCGTTCACGCGGGCCTACTGCCGGCCGCGGTTCAACGCGGAGCGGCGGCGGGGCGACGCCGGCGCCCGGCCGCCCGTCGATGTGTATGATGGCGCTATTCGCATCCTGGCGGCGCTGCGCGGGGAATGCCACAACGTGATGGACCGGGGCGGGTCGTGGCGCGCGGTCTGTACCCGACTCCGACGCGTCGCGGGGTTTGGGGGGAGCGGCTTCATGGCCAAGGAGGTCCTGCACGACGCCATGGGCTGGGCGTCGGTGCGGGCATTGGTCCGCGACGCCGGCGACTGGACGCCGCCGGGGCCCGGCGCGCGGCGCGGCCTGAACCGGCTCCACGGGCGCGCGCTTGATTTAGGAGCTCTGGCGCCGGCCGACTCGCCGGGCGAGGCGCGGTTTATCAAAGAGATGGGGCTGCTCCTTGGGGCTTTACGAGACTCTGACCGCGCGTTCTGCAGTTCGTTGGAACTCGACATCCACGACGTGCAGTTCCAGCTCTGCGAGTACGACAAGTACTGCCGCGCCGCGGGCGAAGGACGCGGCCACGTCCCGCCGTACCGGCCGTGCGCGGCGCTCTTCGCCGGCGGGGCCGCGCCGCCGGGCCTCGAGCTCCGCCCATTGTCGGAGGAGTGGCACGCGCTCCGGCCCGCGCGGCCAGCGTCGCCGACGGACGAGGCCGCGACGTCCCGCGACGGCGACGACGACGACGACCTCGTCGAGGGCGACGGCGACGTGCCCATGGAAGTGTAATTTGCTAGGACACCTCTTTACCCCCCCCCTTCAAGCTCTACCCATACCCAGGCGCCGGTTGCGAAGCTAAGCTGCCCTGGCGCCGCCAGGCTCCTACGACCGGTTGCCCGAGTGGATCGGCTGCCCGAGCGGCGCCCAGTCGTCCATGGCTCAGCTGGAGGAACGATCACCCACCGCGGAGGAGGAGGCCCCGGCGCCACAAACACAGCTGACGACAGTGCCGGAGGAGGCCCGGCCGGTGTCGGTGGGCTCGTCGCAGGCCCCGACCGCAGACGACGGGTTCTTCGAGGAAACGCGCGCGCGCGGCCTCGCGGCGCTGCGCGAGGCGACGGCGTACCTGAGGACGACGCCGACGAAGGCGACGCCGCGGCAGGAGCCCGCGGCCGTGGTCGCCGCCGACGACGCGCTCCAGCAGCTGGCGTCGGCCGACGAGGCGGAGCGCGCCTACGCGGCTTTTTCGGCTTCGCTCGAGCTCCCGGGCGCGCGCGACGCCTTCGCGGATTTGTTGAATCGCGAGCAGGCGGAGGAGGTCCTCTGTTCGGCGCTCGCGAACCTGAGCGCGGCCGAGGCGACGTCGAAGCCCCTCGCCAAGGCCGCGCGGAAGTTATTGAGACACCCAAAGGGAACCGTGCGCGCCGACGCGGCGCGGTACCTCGGGGGCTTCGTCGACGTCATCGACGACAAGGCGCGCGAGGGCCTCACGCAGCTCGCGCGGCTCGACCCCGACGCCAACGTACGAAAAGAGTCCACCTGGGCCCTGCAGCGGCTGGGCCGGGATGAGGTTGAGGAGGACGCGCCCGCCGCGGACGAGCCGCCCGAGGCGGCGCCGCGCGAGGCGCCCGCGGACTTGGATGATGCCGACGAGGTGTTGAGAAGGAGCGACGAGCCCATCGCGCGGCTCATGCGCGAGGCGAGCGAATCCAAAAAAAAGAAGGGGAACCCCAAGCCGAAACCTTCGCCCGTGCGGCGACGGAATAGAAGGAGCCGGCGGCGGGTCCTGGAGGTCTCGGAGGACGACTCCGCCAGGGGACGCGCGCGCCTGCCGACGCTGCCCCGCGGCGCCTCGGCATAAACTAGGATCAATACCTCTTACCGTGCGATTCGTGAAAGCCGCGCTGAACCGCGGGTGCGACGGTCCTCCCGTAGGCGCCCCTTACCATATCGCAGAGCGCCCGGAACGCCGACGACGACCGCGGCGCCTGCGGCGCGCCCAGCGGCAGCTCGTTGTCGTTGATTGAGAGGGAAACGAACAGCGAGAAGGGCACGAGCCAGACGAAGACCGCGAAGAAGCCCAGCGAGTTCACGAAGGGCAGGAAGGGCCCCTCGCCGCTCGCGAGGAACGTGAACCAACTATAATGCGAGAGCAGGAAGGCTAATATGGCGAGTATAAAGGCCGGGCTCGACAGCTCCAACCGCGGGTAGTCGTTCAACAGCCACGCGTAGGCGCCATGACATAAAATTCCAGTGACGCACCGTCCGAAGGGGAAGCCATCGAGGCACAGGAGGAGGTGGCCCGCCACGACGCCCTGCGTCGCGTACCGGAGCAGCTTTCCCGTCAAAACGGAGTACTCCTCCGCGAGCTCGGCGGCGTAGTAGAGGCCGCAGCTTAGGCAGAGGACCGCGCCAAGCACGGCGAGGTAGCCGCCTAACACGGTAAGGAGCCAGGCGAGCCAGCCGAAGAAGAGCTGCATGCTGCTCTCTCACTGTGGGGTTTGGTGGTCTAGCTTTGCTCGGCACCTACGGCGGGCACAGGTGGGGTTTGGTGGTCTATCTGTGCTCGGCTCGTCCGGCGGGCACAGCGCCGAAATGCGACCGATCTCTACCGTGCTAGTGATAGAGGAGTCCTACAGCACACGAGCACTTGCAGGAGCCAACAAATAACAGCAATACCAGGGGAGCGGCGCAAGCTAGCGGCAAGTAAGACACTAGCCAGCCGCCGGGCGTCTAAAAAAAACCAAAAAAACGAGTGGAATACAGCTTTGCCGGCACAGCTGTGAGGCCAGTTCACAGCCCTCCTGCCGTCCCTGAAGCGCTGAGCGGCTCTTGACGCCGCCGGCCCGCCTCTCGCAGCGTTCCCAGGAACGACCCCTCAAGGCGCGCGCCGACACAATGGCCCCGAAGCGCCGCCGCAGCAAGAAGAAGGAACCAGAAGAGGAGGAGGAGACCGAATACGTCGAGGGCGCCTCGCAAGAGGAACAGCCCACGAAGAAGTCACGCCGCGACGAGCGGTCTCAAAGACGCTCGCAGGAGGACGAGGCGCCCCCTTCCCAAGAGGAGGAGGAGGAAAAACCTCCAGTAGAGCCGCCCAAGGAAGCCCTCGGCCACGACGCGAACGAGCGGCGCAAGTTCAAGCTGTACGTCGACCAGATGACCAAAAGTTATAGAACCGACCCGCACCCCGAGAAACGGATCAAATCCCATAAAGACGACGACGAGGCGCCGGCCGGCGCGAAGAAGGAGAAGGAGCGGGCCGAAGCGCTGGCCGAGGCCGAGTTGGATGTTTTGGTCAAGAAAATGGCGCGCTACCTGCTGTTGCGGGGGACGAAGCGGCTACCCATCGTGAAGTCGAAACTCGGCGAGGTCATGGGCGACTACCGCAAGAACAGGATCACGAGCTACGTGCTCCAACGAGCCGCGGACGAACTGCGGAAGACGTGGGGCTACGAGCTCGTGCAGGCGCCCGACAAGTGCGGCGACTACGAGTACAAGGGCAACGCGCGGGATTCCATGTACCTGGTGCACAAGAAGAAGGCCCGGGGGCCGGACCACGCCGCGCTGACGACGAACGGGTTGGACGACAGTAGTGCCGCATCCAGAGGTTTATTATTGACATGTTTGAGCATAGCACAGGCCCAGGGCGGGTCCGTGCGGGAGACGGAGCTGTATCGCTTGCTGAATTCACTAGATGAGCGCATCGCGGACGAGCCTCCCGCGAAAACCTCGCAAGCTCGAGGGTCGATCCCGGACCTCGGGCACGTGGCCAAGCACGTCGAGAGTTACGTACAACAACAGTACCTGGTGGCGTACAAGGACGCCGAGGACGAGAATTGTTTGCAGCTCGGGCCGCGCGCTTTGGTGGACGTGGGCCGCTTCCAGATAGCCCAATTCACGTCGGACGCGCTGGGCCACGAGGCCGTGGACCCGTCGATCATCACGGAGATCCAGGACTCCGTGCGCGACGACGCGGCGGCACAGGCGGCGCAGGGGTGAGTTACAAGGGGGTGTGCTTACTTAGGTGTTTAGCGCGTCGACCGCGTCGCAGAGGGCGCTCACGTCGTCGCCTTCGCGGGCGACGAGCACGGTTTGACCATATCGCAGGGACGCCTCAATCGTCATCGCGACCGGATGCGTGCCGCCGAGCACGCGCCGCGTGGTCGGTGCCAAATCCTCGAACATCGCCACGGCCGAGCATGGCACAGGTGTCCTCGTGGAGTGCCCTCGCGTAAAGCGCCCTCAGCTTGAGCGTGTGTTCATGATTCTCACCGAGAACGCGTCGCGCCACGGGCATCGTCTTGCGCAGCACCGACTTGACTTCTTGGCAGCGATCCAAAGTAATAAGGGTCGTCGCGTAGTCGAGGGCTGCTAGGAGGGTTCCTATATGTTCCTCGCCATTGAGCTTCACATGCACATGATATACGTCTCCTTGTATCCGCGATGCCTCATCGTGCCGTCCAAGCTGAGCATACGAGGCCGCGAGATTGTTCTGCACGCCGAGAATGTTGTATTCTGATGCGCCAATGCGCCGCAGCATAGACAACTGGGCCTCTTCCACAGTCAACGCGTCCTCGTGGTGTCCTGCAGCGGATAGCCCGTTCGCGACCTGCCTCATCGCGCTCCTCCGAGTCCAGTCCGCCTCCGGCCGCCCCACATACGTTTTCCAACACGCCCACCCGAGCGCGTGCTTCACGACTCCATGGTAGGATTGCTCGCATAGGCTGCACGTGTTCCATCGCCTCCAACTTGGTTCTAAGTCCAAATTATTCTCCTCGGCCTCCTCGAACAAAATCTTCACCTGCTCCGCCAGGCACGACACGTGCGCAAAGCCCGCCGTCCCGCGGCACGAGCACATGCGCACGAGGCCCTCCTTTGTTTTCCAATGGAGAGCCTGCGTGCAGATGTAGCACGTCTGGCCCTTCGTGTCCTCGGCACACGCCTCCGCCGCGACCGCTACGGCCGCCGTGTACTTTTGATTTGCATTGTACTGCTCGGCGCCGCCTGCTTTTTTTATTTTCTTGCAGAGCTGGTCATGCCCGCCTTCTTTCCAGTGCTGCACCTGGCATTCAGCGGCCGCATTTCTTCCCCGATGACAAGCCGAGCTCGGTAGCACAGGCGGCGCACTGCGTGAGGAGCATTGGGGCAGCGTAAATAGCAGGCAACGCTATTTTTGCGAATGGACAAGAGGAATGCCAGCGTATAGTAACATACTAGACTCATTTTTACGACAGCGGCGTCACAGCGCCCAAAGAGCCAAGCCTAAGCCCGCGCCGAGGCAGCCCAAAAAAACGACCAGAGCCCCACGGAACCACCATGACCAAGATCCAGCACGTGCTCCCGGCGACGCCCTTCCGGGGCGAGGTTGTTGTGGAGGACAACAAGCCGCAAGCACCTAAACCACAACCCGAGGAGGAGGTCAAGCACGGGAGATTAGTAAAGACGCTCAAGCGCCTCGAAGCGTCCGAAGCCAGGAAGGAGGACCGGGCGGCGCGGCGGGAGACGTACCTCGTGGCGTCGGGCGAGCGCGACGCCGCGCTGAAATTGCTCGAGCAGCGCCTCGGGACCTCGTGCGAGCGCCTCGAGTCTTATTTAAGGTGTCGCTTCATGGTCTTCGATCCGAAGGAGATCGGCAAGATCGACATGGCCGATTTTGGCGCTTTATTGGGTTTGTTGAGGGACGGCCGCGACGCCATGGACCTCGAGAAGCAACTCATGATTTTAGATGTGGACGGCGACGGCATGGTGAGCTACCTGGAGCTGGTGCGGTGGTGGCTCCGCGAGGAGAAGCTGGAGGGGGAGGCGACCGCAGAATAAGTAAAACTAGCCCCTCGTTAGAGAGCCTAGCCGCCGCGCGCCGTCGCCGCGGCATCATGACCGGTAGTCCGCGTTCTCGCTGACGTAGCCGTGCGTCAGGTCGCTCCCCAGAACCACCGAGACCACGTCCCGCGATCCGCCCAGATCAATATCGATCTCGACGCACCGGTCGTGGACGGGGCACGCCGGCGCGCCCTCGACGTCCGTACCTAGCCGCGCGGCCTTCATATGATTCGAAAGCCGCTCCTCCTTCGCCGCGTCCAGCCGGAAAAATCCGCCCTCGAAGATCGTCTCGCCGCCTAGCTTTACCACACAAGGCGAGCCCTCGTCCAGCAAGTCCGGGTCGCCCCGCGCGCCCAGCAATTGGCCCACTTTGCCCACAATCCTACCAACGTTCGGGTCGTCGCCGGCGACGGCGCACTTGAGCAAGGGGCCGTTCACGAGGGCCCGTCCCAGAGCTCTAGCCGAGTCCTCGTCCCGGTCCCCTCGCACACAAACCCTCAATACATGATTCGTGCCCTCGCCGTTCCGCACGATGTGATGGGCTAATTGCGCCAGCACGTCGCCCAATGCATTTTCAAAAGCATCCTCAGATACCTCTTGTACCTGTCCAGACGATAGCAACACGCACATGTCCGACGTCGACTCGTCGCCGTCGACGCCCACGGACCCCAGCGTGCCCTTCACGCATCGCTCCAGACACGCCTGCATCGTCGACCGCTCCATCGCCGCGTCGGTAACCAGAAAGCAGAGCATCGTCCCCATGTTCGGCTCGATCATGCCCGCGCCTTTTACTAAACCTACTAGAGAAGCACCATTCGGCAATTCGCTCCTCGCGGCTTTCGCATATCGGTCCGTCGTCATCATGGCCTCGGCAACTTTATGTGCCGAACCCTCTTGGAGCGTTAATGAAGAAGCCGCCGCGACCATCTCGTCCACCGGTAACGCCCAGCCGATGACACCTGTGGAAGCGGGGATGACGTCGCCTTCCAAACTCAAAGCCTCCTTCGCAGCGTCCGCTACGGTATGAGCACACGACACCCCGAGCCCGGGCCCCGGTCTGACATTAGACACCTTGTTGTTCGCGAGGATGGCTTGGATGTGAGGTTTCTCTCGTGCGAGGATGTCCCGGCCCACGGTCACGGGCGCGCCGCACAATCTATTCTTCGTGTAAACGCCCGCGACGAGGTCCGTCGGCGCGTCGAGCGCGATCACGCCCAAATTCATCCTCGCTTCGCTATCGGGCAGCTCCCGCGGCTTGAAATTCAACGACGCCGTGCCGCACCGGAAGCCGCGCGGCAGGACAGCTAAACTTTCGACGCGCGCGGCCCACGCGGCCTCGTCGCCGGCCGTGTCTCGCACGTCGTTCGCTAGTAAGGAGGAGGCCGGCGGCCGCAGCGCTGTTGCTTGGGCCAGCATGAGCAGTATTGCGCGGCGCATCGTGTGCAGTGCTGCACTTGCGGCAGTGCTGCAAGGGCAACCCTGGCTAGTTGTTGCGCTGTGCTGCAAGAGTGCTAGGCTCGCGCTTCCGCAGGAGCGATGGTGCAAGTGCGGCCCCGAAGCTGATTGGAATTGCAATGAGGGCTGCTTAGGCTGTGCAGCTCAATCCTGAGGCTGAGCCTGCTAGTGTCTTACACGCTGGCTCCGACAGAACGCCTGCGCGTAGCCATCGGGGAACAGACGGGGAGGCCCGCGGAACCTCGACTCGCTGCATCCGCACCACCGGACCTGAGTATGAATACAGATACTTATAGAAAAAGCAAGCTACCAGCCAGCGCCGTTCACGTGCAGCGCGCCCCCGGCCGGCCAGGCCGGCGCGGTCGGCAGAGAAAAGCGCATGAGCGCCGGGTCGACGAACTTTTTGAGGTCGTCCGATGGGTAGACCACGTCGCACGGCGCCAGCGTGGCGCAGTCGAGCTTCTCGTAGAACCCCGGCACGCCCGTGCAGAACAGCGCCTCGGGCAGAGATTCACAAAGCCGGGCAGAAAACGCGCCCCGGACGACCGCGGCCCCCAGACCCCGCCCCCTTACCGAAGGCGACGTCGCGACGTGCGCGAGGCAGAGCACGCGCCGCTCTAATAACAAATCGCCCATGAAGAACGTCGCGATGACGTCGGCCTGGCCGTCCAACCGATCTAGGTGAATGACCCAGTCGTCGGCCGCCGCCCGCTTCAGAATCGTGCCCGCGCGGCCCGCGTGCTGGGCGTGCCTGGCCCCTATTTTCACGCGCCGTCCCTCCCTCAAGTTTTGCTTGTCCGCCACATTCACACATCGCACGAACGTCCGCGCGGCCGCGACGACCTCCTCCCCATCCTCGACGTAGTGGAGCTGCTCCTCGTCGGTCGCTGCCGTCGTGGCTCGCCTTTCGATGGCCTCGGCGCAGCGGTCCCTCCCTTCCGCCGTCGGGAAGGCGGCGGTCCAGAGCGCCGCGATGCGCCCTAGGGTGGCGTCGTCGAGGGCGATTGTGGGTTTCGTCTGGACGGCGACCTCGGCCATCCTGGAGGCTTGGCAGCGGCTCGGCCGCAGCGATGCGAAGCTCTCTTGGATAGCCCTCGCGTCCCACACCGCGCGGGGTCGAGCTACGCGATTTTTTTGGCTGACTCAAAATCGCGAAAACCCGAGGCGAAGGAGCCGTCCGCGATGAATTCGAATCCTGCACCGATGCGGGTGCACGCGGAGGCGTCCCGGGGGGGACCGCACGAGCCTTCCTCCGGCCGCCTCTCCCGGCAGGCAGCGCACGACGCGTCAAAAGTTCGCGTACGAGCAGTGGCCGCAGCCCCGCAGCCCCGGCAGGAGGTCGCGAGCCAACGAAGCAGCCGCTCCTCCTGCACGCCACCGACGCGACGCGGCGCTCGCTCGGGAGCCGGATGGAGGTCCCAGGGAGGAGAGGCTAGCCCAAGTCCCGAAGCGGGCACGCCGCAACGATGGCGAAGAAGCCCAAGTCCCCCAAGCCCGCCGACCCGATCCTCAACAAGCGCAAGGTCGGCCCGGCGCCCACCGTCATCTCGGCGAACCTCAAGACGATGAAGCGGTCGAACAAGGAGCTGGCGGCGCAGCGCGAGGCGCGCATGCGCAACGCCGCCGAGCGCGCCGCGCCCAAGGAGAAGAAGGAGCGGTTAGCTGTGAGGGGCGAGGCGACGCGCAACGCGCAAGCCGGTAAATCCAGCAGTGATACTCCCATGAAGGACAGCGGCGCGAAGGAGAAATCCGCGCTCGCTGTGGTCCTGGCGAAGTGCTTCAAGAGCCTCGCGCGACCGACGGTCAAGCTGCAGCACCCGCAAGCCATCAAGATGACCGAAGCGTTGGGACTGGGCCAGCGACATTTGCGGATCATGAGGGACCAGTTCGATGATATAGATGTGGACGGTTCCGGCAATATTGATGCGGTGGAGCTCTTCGAGGCCATGGGCGAGGTCAGGTCCAAGATCACGGAAGAGCTGTTCGCGATGATGGACATGGACGGGAATGCGAGGTTGGACTTTGACGAGTACGTCGCCGTGGCGCTGTCGTACTGCATGTATACCAAAGATGATATATTGAAATTTTGTTTCGATCTCTTCGATCTGGATTCAGGAGGTACGATCGACGAGAAGGAGTTCACGGAGATGTGCGTCGCCGTTTCCGCGGGCGACCCCTTGTTCTCGGGGAATTTTCGGATGGCTCTGGAGAATTTTGATACGAACGACGATGGTCTTATTGATTTTGACGAGTTCCGGAACTTGAATGATCGGTACCCGATGATCCTGCATCCGGCCTTTCGCATGCAGGACAAGCTCCAAAAGTATACGTTAGGAGAAGAAGAATGGGTCAAGGTCATGGAGAACATTAATTACTGGCAAAAAATAAAAGAGTACACGGACAAGGAGGGCGAGGCGCCTCCCTCATCACGGTGGGAGCGGTTCCGGGAGAAGTATCTGCGGAAGTGCTTCGGCCACCCGCCCGTGGACCTCGAGTACATCGCCTCCCAATCGAAGATGGAGCAGGCTAAACGAGCAGCGGCCGAGGAGGCGCGGCTCAAGGCCGGGGGCTAAGTTAACTTTAGTAATAGAGGTACTCCGCCGAGGCGGCCGCGCGGCGGTGGCGTCTGCACGAGCCCTGCTCTTCTTGCTGGTAGGTGGAAGCGCGAGTCATCCGGCTCTGTGCGAGGCGCGGGCTGCACATCGATCAGCAGATCTCACTTGCTAGTGTCTTACAGGCCGCTTGCGCGCGATCTAAACACGATCGGCGCGGCCCTTGGTTGACGCCCCCCACGGGCTGGAGTTAAAACACGCGCCTTAGGCCCTCACGACGCGGGTTTCGAAGGACAGTTCTCCTTGAGCCAGTCGAGACCCTCGTACAACCCGTCGCCCGTCGTCGCGCAGCAGGCCTGGATGTACCACTTCCGCCCTCTCAAGGAAGACAGCTGGAGCGCCTCGGCGAGTTGCGCCGCGGGCGCCGCGTTCGGCAGGTCCTGCTTGTTCGCGTACACTAGTACCACAGCGTCCCGCAGCTCGAACTGGTCGAGCAACCCATGTAATTCGTCCTTCGCTTGTGAGAGTCGATCCCGATCATTGCTATCAACAACAAAGATCACGCCCTGCGTGTCCGAGTAGTAGTGGCGCCAGAGCGGCCTTATTTTATCTTGCCCGCCAATGTCCCACACCGTCAGCGTCAGATTGCCGTACTCGATGGCCTCGACGTTAAACCCGATGGTCGGGATCGTCGTCACGACCTCGCCCAGTTTGAGCTTGTAGAGGATGGTCGTCTTGCCCGCGGCGTCGAGGCCGACCATGCACAGTCTGGCATCGAGCTTCGTCCAGCCGTCGAGCCCCATGAGGGAGAAGAGCGCGCCCATGATTCGTGGGCACCGGTTTCGACGCTTGCAAGGACGCCGGCGCCGGCTTTCCAGCCAGGAGGATTTGTAATTACGAGGGTGCTACGCGGTCTGCACGGCTCGCCGCGGCGGCGGCGCTGCGGCTGCGGGTCGGCTGGCGACGGAAGATATCGCACGATGCTGCTTGCTGCAGTATCTCGAGCAGAGGCCGTGAAAAACCCAAAGCTGACCAAGCTTAGCGTCTGTAAGACACTAGATTTTCAAGCATAGTATGCTTGGACCAAAACGCCGTGGTTTTGGCACATACGGACCACCAAGGGTCCTCCCTGCATCGCCTCGCTGCCGGAGCATCGCTCCGATTCGCTGCGGCGCACCGCTACGAGCCGGAGAGCCTGCCGCCAAAAGCAGAGCTAGCGCGCGACGCGCGTAGACACCAGCGGGACCCATGGGCAAGGCCCAGGAGAAGCGCGAGGCCGCCGAGAAGGCCGCGGCCAAGAAGGCCGAGAAGGACGCCAAGAAGGCGGCGCTGAAAGAGGCGCGCGCGGCGAAGAAGGCGTTAAAAGCGCAAGTCAAGGAGGCGGTGGAAGCGCAGAAGAAGCCGCTTCCTCCCAAACCGGAAGAATTGAACGAAAATAATTGGAATGACGCATCCCAAAAAGCCCTAGACGACGCGTTACGTTCCCATGCCCCGCTGCCGAACCAGGTCGAGCGGTGGCGCTTGATCAGTCGAGACGTGCCGTCGTACTCGTCGCGGGCCTGCGCCCTACGCTTTTTGGAAGTGAGAAAAAATATAAAAAAACTCAAAGATTGGGAGGCCGAGTGCCGCGCCGTGACGCTCGCGAACGCCGCGCTGTCGAAGTTGGACGGGAGGGCGAAGAAGGACATCGAGGAGAAGGCGCGACGAGCCTACCAGGAAAAGGCCGGCGTCAAGACGGAAGAAGAAAAAGCGGCAGAGGAAGCGCGGCAGCTCGCGGAGGCCAAAATGGGTAGGGTGCTCAAGGCCGACGACGGTGCTGCGGCTGATTTACTGGCCGCGCAAGGGGTAGTAGCGACCTTCGCCGCACCTCCAGCGAAAGCTCATAGGAACGTCAAAGACGTGAATGTCAGTAATCTCGGCGTCTCGTTCCACGGCGCGCCTATATTGGATGGGACGACGTTCGTCATGAACTGGGGCAATAGATATGGCTTTGTTGGTCGCAATGGTTCGGGCAAGTCTACGGTTATGAGGTGTATCGGCGCTCGAGCGATTCCCATACCCGCGGCGATCGACATCTATCACTTGACGACCGAATACCCACCGACCGACGAAACGGCCCTGGAAGCGGTCATGAAGGTCGACGACGAACGAAACGAGTGCGAGCGGGAAGTAGACGAACTCAACGACCTGATGGCTTCGGACGCATTGGACGAGGACGCGCACAACGACGCCGCGGACCGGTTGAACGTTTTATATGAAAGGTTGGAGGAGCTGGACGCCGCCACCGCGGAAGCTAGAGCAACTGATATCTTAACGGGATTAGGGTTCTCCGCGGACCGGCAAAAACAGAAAACCAAGGACTTTAGCGGTGGCTGGCGGATGAGGGTAGCTCTAGCGCGCGCTCTATTCATCCAGCCCGCTCTCTTGTTATTGGATGAACCTACCAACCACCTGGACATGGAGGCCGTCGTCTGGCTCGAGGACTACCTGTCGAAGTGGCAGAAGATGCTGTTCATGGTCTGCCATTCCCAGGACTTCCTGAACAACGTGTGTACACATATCTGCCATCTGGACCAATTGCACAAACAGCTTGTGTACTACAAAGGCAACTACGATAGTTTTGTCGAAACGAAAAGGGACCTACAGACGGAACAGATGAAGCGCTGGGAGGCGGAACAGGCGGACTTAAAGCAGATGAAGGAGTACGTGGCCAAGTTCGGCCACGGGACCGCCAAATTAGCGAGACAGGGCAAGTCGAAGGAGAAATTGTTAGCGAAAAAGATGGCGTCGGGCTTGACGGAGAAGCCCGTCGAAGAATTATCGCTGAAGTTCCGGTTTCCCGACCCCGGGCACCTCAGCCCTCCCGTCCTCCAAGTGAACGAGTTGACCTTCGGATACGGAGACGGACCGAACTTGTACGAAAATGTCGACTTCGGCTTGGATCTGGACTCGAGAATCGCGTTGGTCGGCCCGAATGGTGCTGGTAAATCGACATTAGTGAAAATCATCAATGGCGAACTTACGCCGCGACGAGGCGCGGTGCGACCCCACGGCCACCTCAAGATGACGAAGTTCACGCAGCACTTCGAGGACGTGTTGGACTTCACGAAGACGCCCCTGCAGTGGTTCATGGACCGGTACCCCGAAACTACAAGAGAGGACGCGCGGAAGTGGCTCGGGAGGTACGGCACGTCCGGCGTCGTGCAGCAGCAGACGATGTCGCAGCTCTCCGAAGGCCAGAAGGCCAAGGTCGTTTTTTGTCATATGGCCAAACAATCAGCACACATCCTGCTGCTGGACGAGCCGACGAATGCACTAGATATGGAAATGATCGATTCGCTCGCGGACGCCATCAAGGCGTTCAAGGGCGGGGTCGTACTTGTAAGTCACGACATGCGATTAATTAGCCAAGTGACGGAGGAGATCTGGATCGTCGATAAAGGTTTAAGGAAGTACGAGGGCGACATCGGGAATTTCAAGATGGACCTGCGGCGGCAGATGAAGCTCGAAAAAGAAGACAAGAAGAAGAAGAAGTCTCCCAAATTGGCCCCGAAGGCGCCTTCACCTCCTCCGTCTTTTAGGCTGGACCAGGCGCCGCCGCCCGCGCCGCCGCCGGCGCGGAACCTGGACGCGCTCCGCGGTACAGCGCCGGCCGCGTACGTGCCGCCCGGGCGGCGGGGCGACGGCGCGTGGTAGCTCGCGAATTATTGTGGACGGAGTAATCTTGGCATGCTCCCTTTCTTTTTGGACCGCGTCGTCCGATTTAGCTCTCTAATTTGGCGGCGTTGGCGGCGCATTTTGTGAGGATCATCCTGTCTTACATCGTGTGGCTTGTGAGCGTCGCGCGGCGGCGTGGAAATGATAGGTCAAGTATGGTACGGTAGTACCTTACCGCAGTAATGCGGTTGCCTATTTGTATTTCACGCACTCATAATAGTGAGCCGCGGTAACGTCATAGCCAGAGGAGTCCTTCCCGCGGCGCGTGACGCGCCGGCTGCTGTGGCGCCCTCTGCCTAGCTAAATTTAATGGCGGCGTTGATGCCGGACTGGACCACGCGCAAGGCGCAGGACGCCAGCGCTGAGACAGCGCCGGCCACCGTCGACGCGGACATCTTCGGCTGGGACAGCGACGAGGAAGTCGACGCGGAGGTCGCCGCGCTCACGGCGAGCCCCGTCGCGTTCCGGGGCTACAAGAGCGCGAGCAAGGCGCGGCCGTCGGCGCCGCCGCCGACGCGCTGCACGACGCCGCCCCGGACCGGCCGCCGCCGCTCGCCGCGGCCCCCGACCGATAAGGCGCCGCCGGCGGTCAAGCCGCGGGCGCTGCGGCCGGCGCCGAGCCGGGGCGCGCGGCGCGTGCTCGTCGCGTCGAGCCGGGCGAACGCGCCGCCGCCGCCGCCGCCGCCGCTCAAAAAGGACCTGCTCCGCAGCCTCGCGGCGGCCGCGGACGACGCGCCGACCCGGTCGATCGCGGACAAGCTCCATCCGCTCGCGGCGCCGCCGACGCCGCCGCGGGCGGAAGCCGACGAGGCCGCGGCCGGCCCGCCCTCGACGGTGTCGCGCTCGGACCGCGGGTCGGTCGCGTCGCCGGCCGCGCGGTTCGCCGCCGCCCGCGAGGAGCCGCCGCGCCGGCGCCGGCCGCGGCGCGTCGACCGGAGCGACCCCGTCGCGCTCTTCGCGCACCGCCAGGCCGACTGGGAGCGCCAGCGCCGCGCCGCGCGCCGCCGCCGACGTGCCGCGGCGTGAGCCTTTCCCGGTGCTCCGTCTCCGCACCCTGGTCCGCGGAGACGGGCAAGTCGGTCGATTGTGATTAGAACAACGCTCGAACTTGAAGCGCGTGGGGAATGCCCGTAGCGAGTCACCAAGCGGAGTAATACGGGTCCTTAGAGGTCCTCGGGGTGGGCGACGAGGAGGTGCGGGGGGAAGTCGTCGCGGCACGTCGGGCACCGTGGCACGCGCTCGCCCCGGGAGGCGGACGCGTTGAGCAGCTCCAGCGCGCAGTCCCGGTGGAAGGCGTGCGGCACGGCGCGGTCCTCGTCCTCGAGCCACCGGCAGGGCATCTCGACGACGTCGCCGCCGAGCGCGTCCAGGCAGATCGGGCAGCACGCGGCCTCGTCCGGAGGCGCCGCCGCGAGGCGCCGCACGATCGACTCCGCGCGCCAGGGCACCGGCGGCACGCAGCCGTCCGCCGCGTCCTCGAGCGGCGGCATGGCGCCGTCGCTCTCGTCGTCCGAGTCGCTCTCCGCGTCGTCGCCGCGGCGGCGCCGCCGCGCGGCCTCGTCGCTCGACTCCGACGAGACGCTCTCCGAGCGGGCGCGCGGCATGGCGGCGATGGCCGCGTCGACGCGCTCGCGCCGCGCGCGGTCGTTCGCGGCGGCCGCCGCGTCGGCCCGCGCGGCCCAGGCCTCGTCGGCCCGCGCGGCCCAGGCCTCGTCGCCGCCTTCGGCGTCGTCGGCCCAGGCGTAGGCCAGCGTCTCCGCGGCCGAGTCGGGCGGCGAGGCCGCGCGCAGCGCGCGGACCGCCACCACGAAGCGCCGCCGCGTGAGCGCCGGCCAGTCGGCCAGCGCGAGGTGGTGCTCGAGCGCGTCCCACTCGCAGTACCTCAAATCGTCGAGGCACTCGGCCACGTCCAGGACCGCGCGGCGCCGCGCCGGGCTGCCGACGTTCGCGCTCAGCCAGAGCCGCAGCTCGACCTCGCGCGGGCTCGCCCAGGGCCGGGACTCGCCCCAGTCCGGCGGCGCGCCCCAGGACCGCTCCTCCTCGGCCTGGACTCTTGCTTCCAATCGTTGCGCCCAGGCCGGCGGCGCGCCCTGGGCGCGCACCCAGGCCGGCGGCTCGCTCGCCGAGGGCGGCGCTTCTTCCTGGTGTACGGGTGCTTCGACGCGCCGCTCCTCCTGGCTCGCCCGCGCCTCGAGGCGCTGGCGTCGTTCTTCTTGCCGGGCCTCGAGGCGCCGCCACTGCTCGACGGCGTCGCGGTAGGCCGCACTCTGCGCGGCGGCCATGGCGGCGCGCTCCTCCTGGGCGGGCGGCGTACGGGCGCGCTCCGCCTGGGGGCGGGCGAGGTACGGGCGGCCATTGCTCTGGGCGAGGTACGGGCGGCCATTGCTCTGCGCGCCTCCCCGGGCGCGCGCCTCCGGGGGGGCGCCCGGTCCGTCGGCGGACGGGCGCGGCATCTCGGGGCTGCCTCCGCGGGCGCGCGGCGGCTCCTCCTTCCTTGTTTGTTTGTGTGAGGAGAGCTGCAAGCAAAACACGAGAGGAGCGAGGGGGCGGGCGGCGCACCGGTAGGCGTGCGCAAGACGGGTCGGGGAACCGGCTCCGAGCGTTCGTCGCGGTTTGGGTGGCCAACTCTAGAGACTCTACTCTAGAATAATGACTGGAACGCTTGCGAGAAGTGGGCAGCGTTTAACAGGTGCCGGCTCCCGTCTCGAGTCGAAGGTGCTGCGCTGCGAGAAGTCTGGGACCTCGCCGAGGACGCAGACGACGCGAAAGGGCAGCCGCAAAAGGGCAGCACAACGCAAGGGACGTCGACGACGCGTTAGGTGCCGGCTCTCAGCTGCCCGCGAGCCGGCCGCAGAGCTCCAACAAAGATGGGCCCGCTCACGCCGCGCAACCCGCGCCTCCGCACGAAGTACCCGTACAACGACATGGTCTGGAAGAAGCTCGACCCGGACACGAAGGGCTTCGCGGAGATCAAGCAGGTCATAAAATATGCGGACGACGTCGAGATGTGCTGCCCGGGGTTAGTAGATAGGTTCCAAGAGGTCGCGAAGAACGGCAAGCTCACGAAGGACGCCTTCGATAATTATGGGAAGCCGACGGACCGCGCGAAGCATCGCGCCAAGCGGGCGAAGCGGCACGACCTCGGGGAGCTGCGGCAGCTCTTCGACACGATCGTGAAGGCCGGCGAGAAGGATATTAAATTGGCGGACCTCGTGCGGCACAAGCGCGAGGTGAACCGGATCTGTCCGGAGTTGATTACGGAGTTTAGTGACATCGACCAGGACAATAGTTGCAGCGTGAGCTGGGATGAATTAAGGGTCTTCGCCGGCGGCACGGACGACTGGCTCAAGTTCCAGTTGCAGAACATCATCGGGCTCGACGGGCTGAAGGACCAGATCCACCAGTTCCACCAGTCTATTAGTCTGGACAAGAAGAGGCAAGCTGCAGGCTTCGACGTGAAAGACGCGGGCGGCAAGTACCACATGATCTTCCAGGGGAACCCCGGGACGGGGAAAACGACCATGGGGCGCGTCGTGGCGGCGTTGCTCAAGCGCATAGGCATCACGCAGAGCGATCTGTTGGTGGAAGTGCAGCGGGATCAATTGGTAGCGGGATACGTCGGCCAAACGGCCCCGAAGACGCAGGAGAAGATCGACGAGGCCTGTGCTGGGGTGCTTTTTGTGGATGAGGCGTACCGGCTGTCGCATGCTGTGTGGAAATCAAATTGTCGCGGCGCGTCTCCGCCACTGCTGAATCATGACCTTACGCCATCGACGCGACGCCACCTCAATGGCGTGGCGGTGTGGGTCTTACACGACTCGATTCAGTCATCAGGACAGCGTCGTCGCCGAGAAATGACTTAGTGAAGAATTATGTGCACCCGACTCACTGGTTGATTTACCCACAGGTCGCAAGGTAGTAAATCGGGCAGCGACTACGGCAAGGAAGCTATTGAAACGCTCATGGGCGCGATGACCGAGCCGCCGGGCAAGGCGCCCGTCATGGTCTTCGCGGGCTATCCGAATGATATGGCTTCGTTCATGCAGGCGACTATGTGGAAATCAAATTTCGGGCGCCCCGCGCCATCGACGCAACGTGCTTTCCGTAGCTGCGTCTGCGCAATGGCGTGGCGATTCCGCGCCATCGACGCGACATTGTCCCCGTGGCCACGTCGGCTCGATGGCGTGGAGGCGCACAAAGGTCCACGCAATATTTCTCAGATAACCTAACTCACTGGTTGATTTCCACACAGGCAGGCGAATTCCGGGCTGTATCGACGCATCGCGTACACGTTCGACTTCGAGGACTACACGCCGTTAGATCTGGCGAAGATCCTGGGGAAGATGGCCCAGGGGAAGGGCTTCGGGCTGTCTGCCGACTTGACGTCAAACAATTTCGAGGTTTTGAGTAGGATGATCGAGGAGGGCACGCTGCCCGAGGCGCGGGCCCTTATGAACGGCGGCATCTGCGAGCGCATCTTCACCTTCGCGAAACAATCATTGGATGGGCGGTGCCAGGCTTCCGGACAAGTAAGCGTGGAGATAACGGCGGAGGACATCACGATGGCAATGACACGCATCCCGCCGCCGCCGCGGCGCGACGACGGCGGCGACGACGACGACGGCGGCGGCGGTGGTGGTGGCGGCGGCGGCGACGAGCGGCTGCGCCTCGAGCTGACGAACGTGAAGCAGCAGCTGATCCTCGTCAAACAGCAGCTGCGGACGGCGCGGGCCGACAGCAGCCGGTTGCGTGGCGAGCTGGACCGGACCAAGGCCCTCCTGGCCAGCCGTCCGGCCGCCCCGCCGCCCGCGGCCAGGGGCCCACAGGCTCCGCAGGCCCCGCAGGCCCCGCCCGCGAACCAGGCCCCTCCGGCGGGCGCGGGTCATGCCGCGGCGCGGGCGGGCGTGCCGGCCGGGGGCACGTGGCAAGTGCTCCTAGAGAGCGGCTGGGCGACGATCGACGCCGCCGGGCAGCACATCATGAACGGCGCCGTCGCGGCCGGGCAGACGAGCATACGGGACAAGATCGCCGGCCGCGAGTATTTTATCGACTTCGTCGCGAAGAAGCAGACGAACTGCCGGACCGGCAAGGCGCGGGACATCCGGTGCGCGCCCGCCGGCTCGGCGGTGCCGGCCTCCAAGCCGTCGGAAGCCGGCGGGATTTGGCAGGTGCTCTTGAACGACGGCTGGAAGGTCATGGACGCGCCGACGTCCGCCACGCTGAGCCAGGCGGCGAAGGCGGGGCAGACTACCGTCCAGCTCCGCCAGCGGGGCTACGACTACACCGTCGATCTCGCGGCCCTCACGCAGACGAATCTGGCGACAAAAGCGGTACGGCAGATCAAGTTTGTCTAAGAATTGGAAAAAATAAAATAAGAACAACATTACCGGAACGCGAAGCCGAACCCGGGCGACGGCGGCGGCCGCCGCCGCGCCGTCTTCCACTCGCCCGCGGCCGCCCGGCGCGCGACGCGGTCGCCGCTGCCCGCGTTTGATGAAGACGGCGCCGACGGGGGCAGCCCCAGAATCCGCTCGAGCTCGCGCCGCCGGTCCTCGTCGAGGTCCAGCGCGTCGGGGAACTCGACCTGGACCCGCAGGAAGAGCCGCCCGCGCTTCCCCGGCGCGCCGCGCACGGGCATGCCCTCGCCCTCGACGCAGCGCAGCGCGCCGTGCTTCAATACATCGCCCTCCCGCGCCAGCTTCACGCGGAACGTCGACCCGTCGGGCCGCGCGACCTCGACCGACGGCCCCCCTCCTAATGCGTCGCCGAGGCTGATCCGCGCGTCCAGCAACAGATCGGCGCCCCGTCTTTTGTACAAAGCGTGGGGCGCCTCGCGCAGCTCGAACTGGACGACGGCGTCGCCCGCCCTTGCTTTGACGACGTCGCCCTCGCCGACGCCCGGCGCGAGCTTGACGCGGCACCTGACATTATTCTCGAGCGCCACGGACAGCGTCCGCCCCGTGAAGCAGTCGTCCAGCGACACGGTGATGGCGAAGCGCCGCGGCTGGGGCCGCCCGAAGCCGCCCATGCCGCCGAACGCGTCGCCGAAGGCGCTCCCGAAGCCCCCGAACATCTGCTCGAACATCTGCTGGGCCTGGGCGTTATTTCCACCTTGTGAAAATCCAGCGAAGGGGTTGCCCTGCGGCATGCCGCCCGGTGCACCGTCGACGCCGGCCTTGCCGAAGCGATCGTACTGCTTCCGCTTCGCCGGGTCGCTCAGCACCTCGCGCGCCTCGTTGAGCTTCTTGAACTCCTCGGGGTCGCCGCCCTTGTCCGGGTGGCACCGCAGCGACTTCCGCCGGTAGGCCTTGTCGACGTCGCGCTGCGTGCACTTCGGGTCGAGACCGAGCGCGGCGTAGTAGCCGCCGTCGTCGCGCGCGCCGCCTCGTGGGATCTGCAGTGCTCGCCCTGGCCGCGTGGCGCCGCCTCGTGGGATCTGCAGTGGCCGCGTGGCCCTAGGCACGAGCGCCGCGACGCACGCGAGCAGCGCTGCGAGCCGCCGTAGCAGCAGCATGGTTGCTCAAGGACGGCGTGAAGCCGTCGCGACGTTTTGCAACGCGGTCTAGGGCGTGGTGTCGCACGCAGTCGCGTGTCAGTACCAGCTTTAGTTGTCCGTGCGGCCAAAGCTGCGCCGCGTGTCGTCCAATTTGCAATGGCATAATCACTAGCGACCGGTGAGACACTAGCAACGCAGCGAGTCCTAGCAAGCCCCTTACTCACGCGTCGTTGACCGTGGCCTCGTCGTCGTCGGCCACGAGCAGTCGGAGGGGAGGCGGCAGCTCGACGTCCGCGTACGCGCGCGCCGCGGCGTAGAGCTTGAAGAGGCGGCAGGACGCGTGCACGCGCACCTGGACGCACGCGTAGTAGTCCGCGCCGAAGCAGCGCCGCGTCAGCTCCGCGAGCGGCACGGCGACGTACTGCCAGCCCTCGCCGACGACGAGCGGCAGGTCGCACGTGCAGCCGTCGACCTTGACGATGGAGCGGCGGTTCGAGAGGTTGAAGGTGTAGTACTTCTCGTTCCGATCGATCACGTTCAGGCGCAGCGCGAAGAACTTTGTGGAGACCTTGACGTATAATACAATATAGGGCTGGACGCAGCTCCGGCTCCGGAAATTTAGGGAGGCGCCGGGCCCGCTCAGTTCGACGCAGGCCTGGTCCTGGAGCTGCTCGTCCTCTATGATCACACACGCGCCCGTCGGCGCGCCGGCGCGCCGTCTTTGCTCAAGATCGTCCTGGGCCGCGATGACCTCGGCGCAGTTGTCGATGTCCTCGTAGACGCCGCGCGGGAAGAGCGGCGTCACGTCGACGGGCGCCGGGTCGGCCGGCGTCCGCGCGGGGCTGCCCTGGGGGCTCTGGGTGGCCAGCATCTGCGTTAGGGCTGCCCCGCGGGAGTTCTTGCCCGCTAACGGGCGGGAGAGGCGGAGGTCCTACGTTAACCCACAACGCTTGGGACGCTGTCGATGCCAAAAAACGCCGTCAATAGCGTGGCGCTAAGCGGCGTTGCCACGCGTTGGTCCAAGCTAGCGGCCGTAAGGCACTAGGAATCTCAGCTGAGCCGCAAAGGTGTAAGTAGCGCAAGCGTAACTGCACGCATCGCTCGCAAGCAAACGACGCTGTCGCCGCAGCGCTTGCCGGACCGTGTGGCTGAAACACTGCCTGCACCACTGCATCCTGTGCCTCGCCGTGTCCGCAGTAGTAGTCGCGCACGCGCCGTCCGGGGATTAGAAACTAGCAACTGTGTCAGGATTCGGAGCCAAGTCGGACCTAAGAGACCCGGCGCCGGCCGTGGCGAGAATTTGCTTCCGCCGTTTCTGAGGACGAGAGCCGGCGCAGCGCCGCACGAAACGCCCGCAGCAAGCGGTGCGTCACCTCTCGAAACGCGCAGGTCCGACGCATGGCGGCCGCCGCGGCGCGGCTCCGCAAGGGCGCGCTCCTCGACGCCGCGCGGCGCGCGCTCCGCGAGCCCTCGCTCGTCGCCGTCGGCGCGCTGCTCAAGGCCGACGTGCCGGCCGTGCGCGCGGCGCGCGACGCCTACCGCGCGCGCGGCATCCGGGTGAAGAAGCTGCCGAACCGGCTGTGTCGGCTGGCCGTCGCGGACACGGACCGCGCCTTCCTCGCCGGGCTGTTCGCCGGCGATCTGGTCGTGCTCCACCCCACCGAGGCGTCGTCGGACGCGGGCGCCCAGGCGCGGGACCTGCTCGCGGCGACGAAGGACGCCGGCAACGTCAAGCTCCTGGGCGGCGCGCTCGACGGCGCGGCGCTCTACGCGGCGGACTTCGAGCGGCTCCGCGACGCGCCGTCCCTGCACGAGCTGCGCGCTTCCGTCGCGCGGGCCGTCCGCGAGCCGGCGGCGCGGGCGGCGCGCGCGCTCCGGCAACCCTCCGTCTCGACGGGGCGTCTGGCCAAGGCGCAGGCGGCGAAGGTCGGGCGCGGCGTGCGGGCGCGTTTTGACGGGCTCGGCGGGGACGACGGGAGTGGTGGCTAATAGAGAACACATTTAACGAAGGGGATAGCTAGAGCGCGTCCGCCGTGAACGCGTTGATCATGCGCAGCGCGGCCGCGGGCTGGTCCATCGGCACCATGTGGCCCGCGTCGAGGACGCGCAGGAAGCTGAGCGGGCCGCTCGTGCGCAGCTCGCCGGCCTTCTTGGCCCCGGCGGGCCAGTCGGCGACGGCCGCGGCGCGGAACGCACCCTGGCCGGGCCACGGCAGGGCCAGGGTCCAGGCCTGGTTGCCGAGCCAGTTGCATATGTAGTCCTGGTCGCCCGCGTAGATCAGAATGCGCACGCCCGCGCCCAGTAGTTCCGGCAGGAGCTGCTGGTAGTTCTTGATGTAGTCGCCGGACAGCTCGAAGCGGATCGTCACGCTCTTCGAGCAGTCGGCCCAGCGGCCCTTCACGCCCAGGGCCGCGCGCACGTCGTCGCGCTGCAGGTACTTCTTCACGTTGGAGAAGTCGTAGCAGAGCGGCGGCACCGCGCACTTGGCGCGCATGTCGTAGGGATTCATGCCCGTGAGCGTGTAGGGGATCTCGAGCGACATCTCGCAGAGCTCCAGCGCCGGTAAGCACGTGGCGGTCGTGTTCTGGCACGCGCGGATGCCGGCGATGCACGCAGGCGTCGCGGCGGCCATCACGGCGTGCTCCGCCTTGCCGACGGCGGCCTTGTGGCCGTTCGTGCTTATGATCATGTCCTTGTAGTACGCGAACCTGTGTGGAAATCAAAATTTTACGGCGCGTTCGTGCTGAATCATCGCGTCGTCCTCCACGCCATCGACGCGACGCCTGCTCGATGGTTCCTCACCGCTCGACCGAGCCAGGACGGCCGCGTCATCGCCGAGAAATGACTTAGTGAAGAATTGTCGGGTGCACCCGACGCACTGGTTGATTTCCACACAGACGAGAACTGTATCTCAGGGTCCGTCAAGCCGTTGCCGATGGCCAGGCCCTTCAGGTTCTTTCGGAGCGTGCCGTTGCGGAAGAGACCCGAGGAAACCGCCGGCACGTAGTGGCCCGCGTAGGACTCGCCCGTGACGTAGAGGTCGTGATTGCTGAACTTGCCGTGAATCCGGAACCACTGGACGAGAAAATCGACCATGTCCCGGGCGACGCCGGCCTCGGTCGAGTCCTTGGCGCCGTAGGAGAAGCCCGTGCCGGCGGGCTGGTCCACGTAGATGAGCGTCGCGTTGCGATTCCACGAGTAGGGGTTCAGCTTCGTGGCCGTGCCGTCCGCGTTGACTTTGCACGGGCCGTTCTCTCCGAAAAGAGCCACCGCCGACGAGCAGCCCGGCCCGCCCGTCATCCACAGGATCACGGGGTCCGTGGCCGGGTCGTTGCGGGACTCGAAGGCCCAGTAAAAAAGATGTTTCGCGCCCGTCGACAGATCAATATAGCCGCTGGACTGCTTGACGCCGGGGTCGCAGAGGCCGGCGGCCTGCGGCTTGTTGAACGCGGCCGCGCCGTGCGCCAGGCAGAGGAGTGCGGCGAGGCTGCGCATTGCTTTTATGCTTGCGGTAAACTTGCTCTGCGTCTTATACATTACAGCTTTTGCTGCCTCGTTTCACGTCTCTCTTGCTTGCTAGTGTCTTACAAACCGCTAGCTATTAAAGTCCCAACGTCTGCGGTGGACGCCGTGAGGCGCTGCTGCGCTGCTACGCGCGTTTCTACGCGCTTGCGCAGCGCCGCAGCAACCGCTGAGCACAGCTATACCAGCCTGCGCGGCCGCCGCGCGCCGCTTCGCCATAGAGCTTGAGCAAATTTATAAGCTTACTTCATCCCGCCTGGCGAGTTTAGCGCCGAGCCACCACCAAAGCATGCCGACTCAAGGCCCGTCGCCGCCGCAAGGACAGGCGACCGGGTGGTGGCCCATGCCTTTCAGTTTTGAGACGTTCGCCTGGGCCGTCTCTGCGCTTTTTCAACTCCTGACCGTCTGCGCATACCTCCTTTCGTTCCCCGACGTCGACGGCGTCGACGACCAGCTTCCGGACATGCCGGAAGTCATCCAGGACAGCGCCATCGAGATGAAAATCACGTACAGTGGTATCATCTTCGTCTTCGGCTTCTACACGCAGGTCGTCGTCGTAAAGCAGCGTTGGAATTGGTGGAGAAAGAAGATGGAGGAGCACAAGTTCTCGAGCTGCGGATCATCATTTAATGACCACAAACCACCACACCCTTATTTCAACCGGCACCACACCCTTATTTCAACCGACCTGGACGTGCCACCGCGCAACTGGGACAAGGCATCCCCTAAGATGGCGAAGAATTTCGGCAGACCACTTCGTTCACGTGCGGCGCAATGACGCCATCTACGACTGGCAATCGCTCGCGGGCGGGCTCGACATAACAGGCATCATCGACGAGTCGTTTGCTACCTTAGATGACGATACGGCTGCTTTGTGTCGCGCCGGTCGCTTCGGTGCTGCTGGCGAGACGACGTTCGTGCTAGAGAACAGTACAGTGCTGCAGTTCACAGCCCCTGATCCATGCCTCAAGGCCTTATTTGCTGCTAGCGAAAGGCGAAGGCGTGGTGGCGTCGACGCGTCGAGGCGTCGATGGCGTACGCGTCGACGCCATCGACGGCGTCGTGCTGCGGGCGCGAGGGCGGCTTCGGGAGGCTCGTGATCGACCCCTGGCCGGGCCTCGGCGAGGAGCCGCACGGGAGCCCCCTGATGGCCATCAACGACTGTCGCGCGAACCCGTTCCTCAATTTGACAAGGAAATATGAGTTGGAGAACTGCGCCTTCGTCAACGCGTACGTGCGGGGCTTCGCGCACGTCTTCGTCGTCGCCACGCGCGACATCGTCGCCGGCCAGGAGCTCCTGATCGACTACAAGGAGAGCTACTGGAAAGAGCGGGCCGTCATGGAGCGCTACATGGGGCCGTTCCGCGCGGCGCACCAGCCCGTGGAGCTCGACCGGCTCCGCGCCGCGCTCGTGCAGCGGCGCGGCGAGTAACCCACAGGTGTTAGGGGCGAGGGCAGGGCAAGGGGGTTCCCCGCCTCGGACGGCTGCGAGGCTCCGCGCCGCGCTCGTCCAGCGCCGGGGTAACTCACAGTAGCTTAGGCGGGAGGGGTCACCCTAGGCGGACGGCTGCGACGCCTTGGGCGTGACCTCGTGGTTCAGGACCGTGTGCACGTAGAGCTCGTCCTTCGGGTGGTCCTTCTCGCCCTCCTCGAAGCAGTACGACGAGGCGATGGCCAGCTTCGAGCCGTCGGTGTTGAAGGCCAGCGCCGCGACCGACGTCGGGAAGGGCTGGAGCTGCGCGAGGCGCTTCTTGTGCGCGCCGTCCCAGAGGCTGACGCCGCCGTCGCTCCCGCCCGTCGCGAACGTCCCCAAGAGCGGGTGGAAGGCGATGGCGTTGACCGGGTAGACGACCTTGCCCGCGCGATGGCACTTGAACGCGTACTTGCGCGCTTGGTCGCCGTCGGCGAAGTACTCGACGCTCACCCTGCCCTCGATGCTCGAGAGGGCGTAGCCCGTGGCGTCGGGGAAGCACTTGAGGCAGCGCGTCTGGTGCTTCAGGGAGGACTCGCGGTGCTGGAGCGGCGTGCTCAAGTTGCGCGCGTCGAAGAGGACGACGTGCCTGTCACTCGTACCGACGACGAGCTTCGTGTCCGCCGCGCCGAAGGCCAGGTCCAGCGCGAAGACCTTTCCCGGCACCTCGGCCGTCGCGACCCGACCATTCGACGCGCGCGGGTCCCAGCCCCCCACGGTCCGGTCCCACGACCCGCTGAAGACGACGTTGTGCTGCGCGTCGTACTTCAGGCAGCGGACGCCGGCGTCGTGGGCGCCCAGCGCCGCGGCCTGGCCCCCCTGGAGCGCGCCGTCGACGCGCGCGACGCGCACGCTGCCGTCGACGCAGCCGACGACGGCCGTCGCGTCGTCGCCGGCGAACGTCGCCGCGAGGCAGGCCGTCGGCTGCGTCGCCGCGGCGACGAGCGGCCGGTCCCGGTTCAAATCGTAGCGCCGGACCGTCGCGTCCCAGGACGCCGCGAGGAGCACGTCCGGGCTTGTCGGGCTGAACTCGACGCTCGAGATGCCGTCCTCGGGCGGGTCCGCGAGGTTGAGTAAGGGCTGCGGGGCTACGAGATTGGCCATGCCGATTTGTTTCTTTTTTGTGGTGACCGGCGACGGCGGCGCGCGGTCCTCGGCAGCGCCCAGCGCTTTGAGCGCCCGCTAGCGTGCGGCGGCTGGCCCTGCGAGCTGCAGATTCACGCGAGGAGAGCAGCGCTGCCAGTGGCGCAACCTGCTTGTCTCGAGATGCTTGCTTGTGCTTGCTAGTGTCTTACAGGCCGCTAGCCACGCGAAGCCTAAACGCGCGGGGAGATTAACTAGCGTATCGAGTAACACACTAGCACTATTCACTCAGCCGCAAAACGCACGTAAAACCTCCGAAACCAATGATTTGGAGCCAAGCGGGCGTTAAGAAGCTAAGTGAGTTCATCGAAATGCTCAGTTACATGTCAAAGTTCGCGCAGAGCCCGATCGTCGGCGAGATCGGGCGGTGTTCGAGGATCTCCATCGCGTGAACCTGGAGTTCGCGCTTGCGGTCGTCGCGGTACAATATTATACCGCGAGCGCGGTCGTTCAGCCACACCTCGTCGTCGAAGTCGATGCCGAGCCAGCTGTGGGGGTGGACTCGGTGATGCGCGAGCGCGTCGCGGCGGGTCAGGAACCGCTCGGCGCAGCACGGGTTCGCGCAGAGCCGCGGCGCGAAGAGCCGGCGCGGCAGCACGCCGGCGCGGACGTCGCGGCGGAGCGCGCGCTCGGCGCTCAACCGGTGGCGGTAGACGTCGCGCCACGACGCCACCGCCCCCGCGACCTCGTATGGCCAGCGCGCCGCCACCCGGCGCCGCCAGTCGCCGTCGTGCCGGGCGGCGTTCTTCCAGGCCGCCGCCACGCCGGCGGCGCGCAGCGCGCGCTTGGCGCTGAGGAAGCCGGCGACGTGGCGCACGCAGTCCTCGGGCAGCGCGACCGTCTGGTCCGGCCGGCGCACGACCGCGCAGCGCGCGTCGTAGCCTGCCGGGACGTCGGCCTCGGAGCCGTTGTCGAACAGGAGCCGGACGGAGTCGCCGTCGTGGGACCGCACCGTCGCGTCCACGCCCTTGCGCCCGTCGCGGCGCCGGAGGACGCGCACCGCCTCGCCGGCTGCCCAGGCGCGCGGCGCGAAGGTGGTGGGGGGCGGCGGCGGCGGGCGGCGTGGTTGCTTTGTTTTTTTATTCGAAGCTGTGGGGCGGCTCATTGGTGGTCGTAATGCTCTCCTTGGGTTCAAGCTCTTCTCTTTATTGGTTTCTTTAGCTGATGAGTGTGTTCAGGGCCTTGACCGGCGTCGAGGGGCCGCGGCGCCGCGCGGCTGCAACCGGTAAAAGGTATCGTAAGTACCTTATTGTACCTTATACCTACACGGTAGCCCGGCGCTTGCAGCCAGCTGCGACGAAACCCGGGCGGAAGCCTCGCACCGGCTCGCGGAAGTCCACTAGCGCGTATATATATGCGTTTGGCAAATTGCGGGTTTGCGCATTGCACCACGATTTTTGCGAGCATAGAGTTCACAAAGCGCAGCCCTCGGCAGCCCGGTCTGCCCCGTTTTACCTTTCGTCACTTCTCCAAGCGCCAGCGCGTGCGCAGCCGCGAGAACCAGCGCAAGCTGCGGCAGCAGAGGCAAAAAGCCAAAGTCTAGCACAGACACATGTTTCGCGGACGCGGAAACATCCCCCACGGCCCCGGACGCGGAAACGCTGTTGGCGGCCGCGGCCGCGGCGGCCGCGGCCGCGGCCGCGGGCACGGGCAGAGGCGGCGGCTGCGGGTAAAGTGCGAGATCTGCTGGCGCTGCGGCGGCGCGAAGGAGCGCCTGCCGGGCTGCGGCGGCGAGTACTGCCGGAGCTGCGGCGACCGCGCGAACGCCGTCATCGCGTCGGACCTGCGCCGGCGGCAGCGGCGGCGGCGCGAGCTGACGGAGCTCCTGCCCGAGGTCTTCCGGGCCTACCGCGCGCCGCCCGACGTCGTGGGCGTCGTGCTGCGCTTCGTGGGCTACGACCTGCCCGGGACGGCGCGGCCGCCGGACCGCGACAACCGCCTCGAGCCCTTCCTCCAGGTCGAACGCATTTACTCAGACACGCCCTATGGAAGCGACAACCCGCCGGCGCCAGTACTACTGCCGGCGCCGCCGGCGCCGCCGGGCCCCGCCCCCCCGCATAACACATAGACAACCTACTCTTTCCTGGCCGATAACAGGGCATCCACGATATGCGCCTTCTCCAGCGCCGTGGAAACGTCCACGCCTCTTTCGCGGGCGAGCTTCTTGAGCTGGCCCACGGAGAGTTCCAACAACTCTTCCCTCGACGCGGGCTCCGGCGCAGCGGGGGCGGGAGCGGCCGACGGGGCCGCTGCCCCGCCAATGGTGTCCCGGAGCGCCTGCACGGCGTTCCCGGAGTACCCGGACGCGGCGGCTGCCGCGCGGAAGGCGCGGCCGACGATCGCGAGGCCCCGCGCGCGCGCCAGCCGCGTCTCCCGCGGGGCGCCGTGGTCGTTGAGGACCTTGTGGCACGCGACGCGCAGCGTCGTCTCCACGTCCACGACGGTGAGCCGCCACATGACCTCGAGCATCGAGAGCGTCAGTTCGGACTCGCGTTTCTGCTTGGACGCCGCGGCGGCCGCCGCGTCGAGCGTCGCCTCGCGCTTTTCCGCGCACCGCGCCGCGAGCGACCGGCCGCCCGCTTTGCCGAGCGACCGCGCCGTCGCGAGGCGCGTGCCGAGCGCGTGCGCGCGCCGCCGCAGCGCGAAGGCGCCGCGGGCCCCGGCGCCGCGCGCGGCCCGGGCCCCGCCCGCCATCTCGTAGGCGTAGCCGACGACGTCCAGCAGCGCCGCGCCGAACGCGTTCGAGGCCAGGTCCTGCGCGAGCGGCTTCAACGAAACCTCGAACGCCGCCTCGTCCAAGCGCCCGGACGCGTAGGGATCCAGGAGGTCGACGACTTTCGCCGCGCAGCCGACCTCGCGCTTCCGCTGGAGGTAGGCGCGCTCCTCGTCCGGCACGTCCGTGTCGTCCTGCTCCTCCTGCGCGAGCTGGGCCAGCTGCAGCTCGCCGACGAAGTCCTCGAACTTCGCCGACCCGAAGACGACGGCGAAGAGCGTCGTCGAGTCGAGCGCCGGGACGTCGCCCGCGTCGCCGGACGCGTCGTAGCGAGCCCGCGCCTGCGGGTTCGACAGGACCTGGTAGGCCGCGCCTATTTTTTGAAACTTCGCGGCCGCGTCGGCGTCGCCGGGGTGCTTGTCCGGGTGGCACTGGAGCGCCTTCTTGTAGTAGCTCTTCTTGATCCGGGCCGCGGACGCGTCCGGCGGCACGTCCAGGACGTCGTAGAACTCCGTCGAGGCGACGTTTGTGGAAGGGGCGAAGAGGCCGCTCCCCTTCTTGAAGGCGGCCTTCTCCTCCCTCTGTCGCTTGCGCGCGGCGGCGAACGCGGCGTCGGGGTCGATCGCGTCGACCGCGTCCCTCTCCCGCCCGAGGTCGTAGAACTGCCACGACGTGCCGTCCCACTCCTTGCCCACGACCGTGGCTTGGATCGCGACCGGCGTCGCTCCAATCCCCCTGCCTAGGTCGTAGACGCCCTGCGCGACGCCGATCAGGGGCAGCGCCACGAGCCCGACGACGCCCTGCGCGCAGCCGCCCGCGAACCCTTTGATGCCGCTCTCGCGCGCCCCCATCACCGGCGCCGCCAGCGTCATGGCCACGCCGCCGACCGCCCCCACCAACACGCTCCGGATGCACCGATACAGGCCGTCGCCCGCGTGCCGCGGCGGCGTCTTCGAGCCGATGCCCACGGCCGTGAGGTCGAACGTCTCCTCGTCCTCCTTTTTCTCCTCTTCAGCCCTCATTTCCATTGATGTTTGGAGGCGCTGGGCCTCGGCCAGGCCGCCTGGAGCTCCCTGAGTTGCTCCTGCTGCTCGCGCACTTGTCGCGCCAGGTCCTCGTCGTCGTCGGCCATGGCTGAGGCTGCCCTGAGGCTGCCAATTTTATGCTGGCTCGGCTGCGAAGGCCAGCGCCGGAGGGGGTGTGTACTACAGGCTGATGTGTGTGGTCGCCTGGATCAGGCCTACGGCGAACCGGTCCGGGGCCCGAGCGAGACCTGCAGCGCGTTCGCCGCAATGAGCAGTGCCGCCGTCGCGACTCGCGACCAGGGCCTATAAACGTAATCGTAACCTTAGTAGTCGGAGGGGAGGGGTCGCGCGGGGAAAGGGATGGGGGAGGGAAGGGGTAAGGGCGGGGTAGGACGGGGGAAGGGGAGGGGGTCGACTCGGTTACTGGGGGTGCTGCCCGCGGCGCGGCCCCGGGGCCGGCACCGTCGACCGCGGTCGGGTACCACCCACGTGCAAGACCCTCCCTTCTACCGACTACAAGAGCTCCGGGTGGTCTGAGATAGTGGTCGAAATCCGGGGTCCGACTACTTCCCGACTACTTCAGCCAGGGGGCCGGGGCCTTCCCACGCTGCCCAGTTCATCCTGGGGCCGTTACCAGGCCATGTCTAGGTCAAAGGACCAGTAAATGGAGCCTCGGATACATTTCCGGGCGTGGTATCGCCGAAAGTACCAAAATTTTGCGGGTATGGATAATTCCTAGGAACTCGGGGGATTGATCCAGCTCGGAGAGATACGTCGAAAACCGGTCTAAAACTAGACCGACTAGAAGACGACTACGAAGGCCTCTGAGGCGTCGCACGTGGGTGGTACCCCCACGCGGTCGACCGTGCCGGCCCCGGGGGCGCGGCGGCGTCAGGTACTAGGTGTCCATCGGACCATCGCGTGGCCCGCACGTGCGCTCGAAGAAGTCCGGAGACTCCGACACGCGGCGGCGCACGCGGGACCGCTCCTGGGCCGCGGCTTCGGCCGCGGCTGCGGCGCCGCGGCCGTCGTGGCCGAAGAGGCCGCGGAAGATGCCGTCGGGCGCCGCGGCGCGGGGCCACCGACCGGCGCGAGGAGAGACATTCGATCGTGGATGGCGCAGGCGCCGTCGACAGTGGTGCGTTCACCAGCTCTTTGCGGGGCGCTTCCAAGGCAACGACCGAGCCTATCAAAAGCGGAGAGTCGGTGTGAAAACCACGCCGTCGCGACGTTGTATGAACGGAGCGAAAGGTGAGTGGGTAGGCGGCGCTCGAGGTCAGCGCATGAGATCGAAAAACGCAAACGGATCCGCAACCAGACGCGCAGCGAACGCAGTGCTCGAAAGCGCCAGCGCGAACGTTGTTCGTAAGGAGTAACTATACATAAATAAAATTTCTATCAGTCTTTACCTAACGAGGTGCCGCAGCGGCAGCAAGCAGCGCCCCAAGCGCGTCGATGCAGTCCGACAGGGCAACGACGACGTCGAGCCCCGGGTCGGCGCTCGTCTGGCGGCGCTCGGCGGCGTTGTTCGCCATCGACGGCCCGCCCGGCACGACAAAGATCAAACCAGTCGCCGTCAGGGCGCCGACGGCAGCGGTGGAAAGCTCGGACGGCCGGTCGGCGGCGGTCTGGGCGCGGGCGAATGCGCGGCTCGCCCGCGAGAGCGCCTCCTGCGCGACGAAGGCGTCCGGCGCGGAGTCAACCAGCACGGTGCCCGAAAGCCGCAGCGTCCGCTCGGTCACGGTCTCGCGCAGCCGCGAAAAGACGGCGTCGCCGGGGTCGCCTTGCTCCGCCGCCCGCCGCGCGTCGCGCAGCGCGTCCACAGCCTCCGCGACGGCGCTACGCGCCGCGGCCACGTCGCCCGGCAGCGCGTCGGGGTCGCGCGTCGGCTTCACGTACACCATGTTTCCCGTCTCCCAGAACTGGCCCTTGAGATTGAGCGGGTTGAACGGCTTCTCGGCGCACGCCGGCAACGCGGCGGCCGCGGTCGCGGCAGCGGCGGCCTCGCAGAGCGTGCGCCGCGCCATCGGTGCGAGAGCTGTCGTCGTCTGGAGTGCCACGAGGAATAAACTCGTGCGGAGCAGCATGGCTGCAGGCTGGTGCAGCTGGGCTGGTGCTGCACGCAAAAGCACAGCCAACAAGAGTCGCTAATTGAACTATCGCTGCTGCAGCTCGGATTGGAGCACCCAGGCTGCTAAAATCATGGGCTAGCGGCCTGTAAAGACACTAGCAAACAGGCACGGGTTTCTCGCGCCGCCAGCCCAAAAAAGGCAGCCCCCACGCACGCCACCGCAGCAAGAGCAAGCACAATGTGCTGGAACCAGCAGACCTCGGCGGCCTTCACGGCCCTGGGCCTCGCCGCCGCCTGGGCCGTCCACCGGGCGACGGGAAACACAAAGATGACGGCCGCCATCCTCTTCTTCTGCCTCATGGAGCTCCTGCAGTCGGTGCAGTACTTTTTTATTGCGGACCGGCTGGGGGACCCGGCATGCTTCAATAAAATAAACCAAATCTTAACGCTCGTCGGGTACTTGCACATCCAGCTCCAGCCCTACTTCACGAACCTCTACCTGCAGGCCTTCCGGCCGAGCACGGGCAAGGCCAAGAAGAACGAGCACGTCGCCTGGGCCCTCGTGCAGAAGCTGTGCCTGGCGCAGTGCGCGCTCGGCCTTTCGAGGGTTCTACTCTCGCCGTCGCTCTGGGACCGGTCCCGGCTCTCCGCCCAAGAGGAATCCTACTACGCGGCGACGCGGGACTGGCTCGAGGGCCCGGAGCTCTGCACGTACCGGGGCGCCGTCCACCTCGCGTGGTCGATCCCGCTCCAGCGGCCGGGCTACTTCGTGCCCGCGATGGGCCTCCACGCGTTCCTGATGTTCGTGCCGGTCCTGTGCATCGGGGGCCTCGCGGAATTAGATTCCGTGGCCTTCCTCATGGGCACGGGACCCATATTATCGATGTACCTCACGCGCAACGCGCACGAGCAGGCCTCGATCTGGTGCTTTTTTAGCACGATGCAGTGCGCCATCGGCGCGGCGTCGGCCGTGCTCCAGCACCGCTCCGCCTCGTCAAAAACGCCTCAAAACCCCTACGAGACGCGGCCCCGTTTGAAGAACACGGCGACGCCGTCGAAGCAGCCCGCGCGCCGCGCGCGGAAAGCTGTCGACTACAGCGAGGACTAACTTTAATCTGAGGGCTTATACACGACGGCCCCCCGCTCGAAGGTCACGACGGCGCGCTTGTAGTTCGGCCGGCTCACGTGGAACATGGCGCGCTTGCCCTGGATGCGCCGGTACCCGCCATAAAAGTTGTCGGTCATGACCTTCTTCACGGGCAACCCATAAATGGTTTGGAGGTACTCCTTCACCTCGAGCTTGTTCATCCGCGGCGCTATCCTAAAGACGGCCTGCACCGGCCGCGTCTTGTGGCCGAGGAAGCGCACATTAATCAAGGTCATGAAGAGGTTCGGGAAGAACTCGAAGCGCGGCATCGCTGCGTCGGCGTCCCGCGCGCTCGACGCTGCCGCAGGGCCGGTGTTGCGCCTCAGCGCTTGCACAGCGATCGCGAAAACGTCGCTACGAGTTATGCGTATACTGTAGTCTCCTTGGTCCTGGGTGCAGCGGTGAGTTCTGCACTGCTGCGCTGCTTACAGTAAGCTGAGCTGAGCAGACGGGTTTGCTTGCTAGGTGCCTAGTGTCTTACAGGCCGCTAGCTGCAGGGCGCGGCGCGGGGGCTCATTTTAGCGTGCCAGGGGCGAAAAGGTGACAGGGACAACGCTGTTTGGGCTTAGTGGTACGCTGAGGCATAACCGAACAAGCGGTGCGGGCTAGCACGACACCTAATGGGCGCCAAGCGCGAGCCGCAGCGGCGCTGGCACCGCAAGCTCGCCGCCGCCGCGTGCGCACTAGCGCTGGCCACGCTCGCGCTGCGCTTGGCCGCGTCGCGGCCGGGCGCCGCGCAGCACTGGCTCGCGTCGGTCAACATCGAACAACGAGCGGGCGTGCCCCGGAGGTGCGGCTCCGACGGGCGAGCCACTTATGCGTGGATGAACCCGGTCCAATTCAACCGGACGTTCACGCGCGCGCGGGGCACGGCGCTGTTTCTGGTGGGCTGCGGCCACTCGGGGACGACGCCGCTGACCGCGCTGCTGCAGCGCCACCCCGGCGTCTTCGTCTACGCGCCGTCCGCGGACCTGGAGTACGCGATCAAGCCGGACAGCTTCTCCCCACTACTGGGGTCGTCTCAAAACGACCGGGCGACCTTGGACCGCCTCGCACGCGGCAACGCGTGGCTCGTGAAGAGTCCCTCGAACGTCTGCCGGCTGGGCTACATCCTGATGCACGTGCCGTCGGCGCGCGTCGTCGCGTTGGTGAGAGACGGGCGCGACGTCATGTTGAGTTTGATGGAGCGGTACCCGGACGCGGACCCCGCGGGCGACTTGTGTCTCGGGCGGTGGGTCCACGACAACACTGCATTATTACTGTACGAGCGGGACCCGCGGCTCCTGATCGAGCGGTACGAGGACCTCTTCGAGGGCGCGCCGCGGTACCCGTCCCTCCGGCGGATTTTGGGGCACTACGGCGTCACCTATGATAACGTCGCGGACCTGATGGCGCGCCCCGCGAGCGACGCGCATGGGTCCACGTCCGCCAAGGCGTCCGCGGCGCACACGCGCCTGCGCGCGCAACAGGTGTCGAAGCCGCTCCGCACGGCCGCGCCGCGCTGGCCCGCGGAGCTGAGCCCCGCCCTGAAGCGGACCTTCAAGCGGGACAAGGCGGCCGTGAGGCTGCTCGTGCGGTTCGGCTACGCGAACGATAGTAATTGGTAATTGTTAGTTGAGCTCGTCCTCGATGTGGCTGCGGACCATGGCGTCGATGGAACACGCGTCCGGAAAGCCCATGGCCGCGGCCTTGGACGTGTCGAAGCGCGCCGGCCACGTGCCGACGATGGCCGCCACGGCCGGGTCGGGCACGAAGTCCACGAGCCCCCGGTCGCCGCCGTGCCGCGCGAGCGCCGCCAGCATCTCCTCGACGGACACCGTGACGCCGGGCGCGTTCACGCAGCGGTAGTCGCCAAAGGCCGCGCCGTCCACGTCCAGCGCGTGCTCCAGCGACCGCAGCGCGCTCCGCGGCGACGCGAGCCAGAGGTCCGTGTCGAGGTCCATGGGGCACACGGCCCTCTGGCCCGCCAGCGGCTCGCGGAGGATCGACGACGCGAAGCCGGAGGCGGCCGCGTTCGGCGCGCCGGGCCGGATCGAAATCGTGGGCAGGCGGACGGACCGCCCGTCGACGAAGCCCTTCCGCGAGTAGTCGTTGACCAGCAGCTCGCCGATGGCCTTCTGCGCGCCGTACGAGTTGAGCGGCGTCGTCGGCGTCGCGTCGTCGGCCGCGTCCGTGGCCCCGAAGACCGCCAGCGAGCTCGCGAAGACGAACTTGGGCGGCTGCGCGCACCTGGCGCGGCAGGCCTCGAGCGTCCCCCTCAAACCGTCGACGTTCACGCGGTAGCCCAAATCAAAATCCCGCTCGGCGCCGCTGCTCACGACGGCCGCCAAATGAACGACGGCCCGCGTGTCGCTCGCGATCGCGGCTCCCAACGTCTCCTCGAGCGGGCCGACGAGGGCGCGGCCGCCGGCCGGCACGACGGGCGGTTCTATTTGGTCGCAGAGTACGACTTGCGCCCCGCGCTTCGCCAGGTTTTGCGCCAGCCGGTTGCCTAAAAATCCCGCCGCGCCCGTCACGACGACGGACATGACTTGCAGCTAGGGGTCGGTCAGCAATGCTGCAGGATAGCAACCGCTGCTGCCTCTTGCAAGGCTGGTTGCTGCGACTCAGGAGATCGCACAGCCTCTTGCAACGCCTCCAGGTTGACTGCCCAGGCGAGTCGTCGCAATAACCTGGGCTAGCGGAGTGAGGCACTAGCGAGCTCAGCCGGACGGGTGGGCCCGGGGGGAGCGGGAGGGGTACGGGGGACCCCGCGACGTAACTAGCCTGAGCCTGAGCTCAGCCCTTGCGTCCTAGTCCACTAGTCCTAGCACCGTAACATCGACTGCGTCCTAGTCCAGCCGGACGGGTGGGCCCGGGGGGAGCGGGAGGGGTACGGGGAACCCTGCGACGTAACTAGCCTCAGCCTTAGCCCTTAGCTGTTTTCCCGACACGTTCGGACCCTCTCCTTACTGATATATAGGGCGGGGAGCGCTCAGTCGTCCTCCGCCTCCGCGGCGGCCTCGGCCTCGTCGGCGGCCTGCTTCTGCGCCTTGACGAGGTCCCAGAGCGCGGCGAGGGCCGCGGCCCAGGCGCTGAGCTTGGCCAGCGCGTCGGCGGCGTAGAAGCCGTCGTCGCCCGGCGCCGCCTCGGCCGCCGCCTTGGCCGCCTCGACGTCGACGCCCTCGAGCGGCGCGGAGCCGTCGGCGTCGGCCGCTATTAATGAGACGAAGTCCTTCTTGCCCTCGCCCGACAGCGTGGGCAGCGCCTCGGCCAGGGCGGCCGCGGCCTTGGCCCAGTCCGGCGCGCCCGTGAACGACGCGCAGCTTTCGGACGACACGCCGCAGACCAGCAGCGACGCCTGCAGCGACGCGACGGCCGCCTCGCTCGGCGGGATCTTGTCGCGGGCGAGCTCGGAAAGGGCGTCCGCGTAGGTCGCCAGCACGGCCTCGGCGGACGCGACGGCGGCCTCGGCCGCCGCGCGGTCCTCGGCGCCGTCGGGCGCGCCGTCCTCGCCGTAGCCCTCGGTCCGCTCGGCCGCGGCGGCCTCGGCCGCCGTCGCGGCCTCGGCTTCCGCCGTGGAAGCGGCCTCGCGGCGCGCCTCGGCGGCCTCGGCCGCGTCCTCGCGGAGCATCGCCGACGCGGCCCAGCGCTTCGCGTCCGCGCGCGCGTGCGCCTCGCCCAGTTTCTTCGCCCACGCCTCGACGAGCAGCTGCTTGTCCTCGGCGAGGTCCTTGGCCTGGCCCATGGCGTGCACGCAGAGCACGCGCTCGACCGGCACGATGACGGGCTGGTTCTTCGGCGCGCGCGCCGGCGGCGCCGGCTCCTCGGCCGGCTCCGCGCCCTCCTCCGGCGCCTCGGGCGCCTCCTCCGCCGGCTCCTCGGGCACGGGCTCGCCGATGCCCTCGGCGTGCAGCGCGCTGTCGTACTTCACCGCCGCCGCGCAGTACGAGCCGCAGCGCGGGATGCCGAAGAACTTGATGCGGTCTTCGCGGACGACGTTCGCCACGAAAGCTCGGGACGGGTACTGCAGGACCGCGTCCTTGGCCGCTTCCGCTTCCGTTAGAGTCTTCTGGGCCTCATCTAATGTTTTCTGGGCCTCGGCTAACGTTGCTTGCGCCCCTTCCAGCGCCTTCTCGGCCTCGGCCAGGCCTTCGGGGTCCGCGTCGTCGCCCTCGAGGGCCTTCTTCTCGTCGACGGCCGCCTGCGCGCCGTCGACGGCGGCCTGGGCCTCGGCCACGGGCGCCTCGGCTTCCGTCGCCGGCCCCGTGGCCTCCTCGACGGCGGCCGTCGCCGCCGCGAGCTCCTCCTCGTACTCCTCGCGCTGCTGGAACAGGTCGAACGTCACGCCCTCGGCGGGCTCGTCTTCACCAATACCGCCCTTGAGCACGTTCCCCGCCATGTCGCAGCCCTCGGACGCGCCGCAAAAACCTATCAAAGGCACGCCCTCCTTCTCGCCCTTCACACCGACGTAGGCCGCCGTGCAGCCCGTCTGGCGCCGGACCGCGTCCATGAGCTGGGGGTACAAACTCTCGACGTCGTCCGTCTCCTCTAACTCCTTATCCAGCTCGGCCTCGGCCTCGGTCGGGTCCGACGCCGTCCGCCGCGCCTCCGCGGCCGCCGCGACCTCGGCGGCCGCCGCGTCGCTGACGGCGATGGACTCCGCGAGGGACGCGTACTTCTTGGCGCGCGCCTCCTCGCGCTCGTGCTTCGTGGCGTGGTTCACGAGGTAGGTCCCGATGAACTCGACGGCGTCGTCCGGCTGGTCGACGACCATGGCCGCCAGCGCCATCTTTAAGGCTTCGCCCACGTTCTCCTGGAGGTAGGCCGTCTCCGCCATGCTGCCTGTTTTTTTCTCGATTGGCTCGAAGACGGGAGGCAGCCTTTCGTGCGCCTGGGGCCGCAAAACGGAGCCCCGCGCGAGGGCAGCGCCTGGTGTTAATGTTGAACGCTAGTGCGCCCCCCCCTAGTGTCGAAAGGCGCCCGCGGGACGTCTATCCATCAAACGCGAGGCCTCCGCCGGCTGCCCGAGTCCCTGGTTGGGTTCTCATCTTCTCATCTCACCTTTTAGTGTGGCAGCCCATTTTAATTTTGAGATATTGGGCCGACGCGGCGCGCGGCACCGTCGCAGACGTCGACGTATTACAACGTTGGTTCGACGGATTACAACCTCGTTTGGTTCGTGGATCAACGTTGTTCGACGGATTACGACCTCGCTTGGCTCGTGGATCGACCGGGGCAGCCGTTCGGCCCATCTCATAACACTGCCAGAAACAATGCCCGGCCGCCGCGAGACGGCCGAGCTCGTCGGCGCGCTGCAGAGCTCGAAGAAGGACGCGCTGATCGACACGCTGCGCACGACGCTGGACCAGGCCCGCGTCGAGCTCGAGCGGTCGCGGGCGCGCGCGGAGGCGGCGCGCGCGACGGAGGCGGCGCTGCGCGACCTCAAGTCCCAGATGCGCGCGGCGCGGCGCGAGCGCGACGAGGAGCGGCGGGCCTTCGCGGCGCGCGAGGAGGCCTGGGCCGCGCGGTGCGAGGCCCTCGAGAAGGCGGCGACCGAGGGCGACGACCGGAACGGCGAGCACCGCCGTGCGCGGCGGGGCCTCGAGGCGCGGCTCGAGGCGCTCGGCGAGGAGCTCCGGCGGGCCCTGGATGGACGCGCGGACGCGGAGGCCCTGCTGAGTTCGGAGCGGAGCGCGCGGCGCGACGAGGCCGCGGCGCTGCGGGCCGAGGCGGCCGAGGCGCTGCGGGGGCGCGGCGAGGTCGACGAGCGGCTCGGCGGCGTCGCTCTGGTCGCGGAGCAACAACGCGAGCTGCTCGCGGCGCAGGAGCGGCGCCTGCGCGAGGCCGAGGCCGCGCGCGTCGCCGAGAGGCGGGACCGCGAGCGGCGCGAGGCCGAGGCCGCGGCGCTGGAGGACGCGCTCGCCGCGGCGAAGCGCGAGGGCGCGGCGAGCGGCGCCCGGACGGAGGCGCTCGAGGAGGACGTGGGCCGGGCGCGCGAGGCCCAGCGCGCGGCCGAGGCGCGCGCGGATCAGGGCGACGCGCGCCTGCGGCGGCTCTCGCGCGAGGCCGAGGACGTCCGAGCCGAGGTCGGCGAGCTCAAGGCGCGGCTCCGCGACAGCGACGAGCGGGCGCGGGACGCGCGGCGGCTCGCGCAGGACAACCGCGCGCTCGCGGACCGCGTCCACCACCTCGCGGCGGCGCTCGAACGGGAGCGGGCCGAGCGCGCGCAGTGGGCGCGCGCGCGCATCGAGCTGCTCTCGCAGTTCTGCGCCGCCGGCGACGGCGCGCCGCCCGCCGGCCAGGGCCTGCTCCGGGCCGCGGAGGCGTCGCCGCCGCCGCCCGTTCCACCGCCGCCGCCGCCAGCACTCGAGTAAGTCCTAGAAGTAAGTCCGTGCTTTTGCTGTCTTTCAGGGAGGGAAATCTTACCCGTACCTCAGCCCAGGCAACGTCCGGCGCGTCGGCTCAAGCGTTGACTCGAGCATTCGCGAGGACGTCCGTCCGCTCGGGTGGTGGTTCAGGTGTGGCTCTAGCTCTTCGCGCGGCGCGACCGGCGCGGGGCCCTCGTGGGAACGGCGGCTCACATGGCGTACTTGCGCGTCCACGCCCGCGCGGTCTCGTCGTGCTTGGCAGGGTTCGTGCGAAGGAGCTGCGCGATCTCGGGCACGAGCGGGTCGCTGGGGTTCGGGTCACATAGCAGCGAGCTGATCGACAGCAACACCTTCGATATCGTGAGCGCCGGCGACCACGCAGTGGGCTTCAGGATGTCGAGGCAAATCGTGCCGTTCGCGTTGATGTTGCAATGGTACGTTTTTGTCGTGAACGAAACCTTCGGCGGCTTGAACGGGTAGTCCGCGGGGAAGTGAATCTTCAGGAAGAAGACCCCGCCGCTGTAGGGGCTGTCAGGGGGACCCATGATCGTCGCCTCCCAGTTGAAGATGTCGTCGCCCACCGGGCCCGCGGAGCAGTTCGCCGGCGGGTCGCGCATAATCTCTTGCAGCTCTTTGTTGATACGCATGGTCGAAGCAAGGGCTGCCCCTTGGTGTTTACGTATAAATGCTGGTCAAGCTAGCTAGCTTGCAAGCCTTTGCTAAGCCTTTGCCAAAAGAAGAATGTTCCTGGGCACGGGTTTCGAGGGGCTAGGGTAAGAGCTTGGAGGGGTCCATCCCCCCGGGACTAGGCTAGCGTCCCCAAAACCGAGTAACTAGTATATATATGGGTAAGAGCTTGGAGGGGGGGTTTCTAATCGCGGCCCCTTCCCGCGGACGGATATGGGGGCAACTCCGGCTTTCGAGGGTTGGGGGGAACCTTCACGGATCCTAGGGGCGATGGGTTCTACGGGGATCGGGATTAGGGCGCAAATGCGCCTCGGCAAAAACCCGTGAAGCTCAATTATTAAAGCGTTTTTTTTCCTGTACTGCCGAGCTAGCTGCTGCCTTCGAGCGCATGCAGCAGGCAGGCGCGAGCGGCTACTGTGCATAGTTGACTTGTTCGCACACTTAGCACTCATCGCGGCAGCACTAGCAAGGTACAACTCAACCCATTACACCTGCCAGCAATCTTAGCAGCGTCCGCATCGATGTTCAAAAGCCCGGGGAGGAAAAAAACACTTGATCTTATAAGACTCGCCGCGCGCCGTCGCGGCTCCCGCGGGCGCCGCGGCTGTTTGACGAAAACGAAAGGTTTGCCGAGGGCCCGCTAACGCATTAGAGAGAGAGCAACACCCCAAGCACGGCTCACGCCAAAACACGCAGGCATGGCGGCCCAGGTCGACAGCGCGCCGCGCACCGGCGCGCCGCACCTCAGGACCGACTCCAGTAGGCGGGAGATCGGCGAGGAGGCCGTCTGGTCGCTCTCGACGGCGAAGCCGGGCAACGGCGTCGACCAGCTGCGCGACGGCTCGCCGGACACGTACTGGCAGTCCGACGGCGGGCAGCCCCACCTCATCAACGTCCAGTTCCAGCGGAAGGCGAGCATCTGCGAGGTGGCCTTCTACCTGGACTTTGGGCTCGACGAGTCGTACACCCCCAAGAAAATCTCGATAAGGGCGGGCACGACGTTCCACGATTTGGTGGAGGTCAGGGTCGTGGACCTGCACGAGCCGGTCGGCTGGGTGCAGGTGCCGCTCGGCGTCCAAAAGGCGCCGCTGCGGGCCTTCTTCTTGCAAGTGTGCGTGGCGTCGATGCACCAGAACGGGCGCGACACGCACGTGCGCCAGTGCCGGGTCTTCGGGCCGCGCGCGCGCATCGACGTGTGCCTGGGCGAGTTCGGCGAGGACTTTGCGTCGAACAAACTCTCGCGCTACGCCGTTCTAAGGTAGTTTACACGCCCGTTTCTGGCGGCGGAAGTCGCGCTCGACGGCGGCGTAGAGCGCGTATTCCCACTTCAGGACGTCGGTCCGGAGGAAGTCGAGCGCGTCCGGCGGGACGACTTCCGTCTCCACGTGGTGCGTCGTCCGCGCGTGGATCGTCGCGCGCGCGTATGTTCCGGCGATGCCCGCGAAGTACCCCGGCAGGACCCGCTCCAGCACCTCCAAGAACCCCTTCAGGTCCTCGACGACGCCGACCGCGGCGAAGGCGGACCGCGCGTGCGCGAGCGCGCGCCGCAGCGACGCCTCGGACCCCTCCCGACAGCTACGATGGACGCCGCAGAAGTACTGGAGCTGCGCGTTCGCCCAGTAGAGGCAGCCGCCCCTGCTTTCTTCTCGTTTCCCACTCTGCCTCCGCCGCTCGACGCAGTCCCAGAACGGGGGCGCGCCCGCGTCCTGGCCCTTCCAGAACCGCGCCCAGGGCGACCGCGGGCCCCAGTGCAGGTAGTCGTAGTGCGACCGCAGCCGCTTCGTCGGCTCGCGTACTAATCCAAAATAGCACGGCGGCGTCCGCCGCAGCGCGCCGGGGCCCAGCAGCCGCGCAAAGTCCAGGTAGACGCCGTGCGCGCTCCGGACCGTCCGGGGCTTTAGCGCGAGGAAGTAGCGCGCGTAGGCCCGGGCGGACCGCGTCTCGTGCTTGGCGTCGAGGTACTGCGGCCGGTTGTTCACGCGGTACTTGTTTTTCGGGGCGAGGGTCCCGATCAGATCGAAGACGGTCGTCGAGGCGGCCTTGGGCACCTTGAGGTGCAGCACGAGCTCGGGCGCCTGCGGCTCGCACGCGTGCCGCGCCGCCGTGCCGTTGAAGTGGTAGTGCTTGTGGCGCGGGACCGACGCGGCCTCGGCGGCGGCGGCCCGCGCGGCCCAGTAGGCGTCGCCGAGCCACTGGCGCGCCGTCAGGTGCGCGGCGTCCAGTTTGAGGTCCACCGTACGCCGCGGCATGACGATGACGGCGACGCCGAGCGCGGCGAGCGCGACGCAGGCCGCGCACCGCCGCTTGAAGGTCTGCTTCCGGCGCGGCGGCGCCCGCGGCGACGCGGTGTCCGCGCTCGAAAGGCCGCTCGCGCCGCAGCCGGCGCGCCGCATGAGAGAGCGGATGGTCGCCGCCAGCGCTGCTATTCGTACGTGTTTCGCACAATCAATGCACGAATCGACAAATGAAAGTGAGTACACGCGGCCGCCCGCCGCGCGTTGAGCCTGAGCCACCTGAGCCTGAGCCTTACGCGGCTCTGGATGCTCCGCATACTCCCATCAAAACCAAAAAGCGGGTTTTCGAAATTAAGGCAAAAGCGGCCCGTTCGCGCCCCTTAGGTCTCCCCAGGAGTCCTCGTACCGAATGGGAGGTGTCTCGGCGCCCCCCGGCCAAGATGAGGCAAAGTGGGTGACCAGGCCCTAGATGCCTCCCTGGAGGGACCCTCCCCCCGGTCGCTGTTGTTATGTGTCACTCGCAAGTAAGTTTTCCTTCTCGTGTTACTCGAAAGGTCCTCTGCGCGAGCTCCCGGGCGCCCTATAAAACGACACCGCGCGGGCGCGCGCTCGATCGGGTCGCGGGCGGGGCAGGCACCCTCGGGCACGGCCGCGACATCCTCGAGGGCAGACCAGTCGATAGACGCGTCGCGTCCGGTCTCCTCTTTGTAACGACGCCTGGAGGCGCTGATGTGGCGCTTGCGCCGTCTGGAACGCGGGCGCGGGATTTCCAGTAGGCTCTCGAGCGGGGGGTTCCAGTAGGGAGCACCGTCCTTCGTGGTCTTGGCCATAAGGTAAGCCTTGCCCGCCTCGACTGAAGGATACGAATACTTGCCTGGCCCTGCTGGGAAACTCAGGCGGACGAACGCGTCGGCGTCGTTGTGGGATTTCTTTGCCACGACCGCGCGCCACTTCTTCCCGTAAATCGCCTTCATTTGGTCCTTGATCACGTCGCCGAAGACGTAGCAGGCCTTCTGCGACTTCGACGACTTGATGTTGCTCTGGATCACCGCGAGAATCGCGTCGTCGGACCCACCGTTGTCGTTACTGTTGGTGTTGTTTTCAGCCATTTCTGGGGCGATTTCACTGCGGATTTCCGCTGTATGGCCGCCGCTATGGGGCAGCTTGAGTTTGACGGGGCTGCGGGCAGCCCGGGTGCGTTTGGCGACGCGAAACGGTCGCTAGTGATAGTACCATCGTGCGGGGCACCCCCTGCTTGCTAGTGTCTTACAGGCCGCTAGCCAATCGCGCGTGGAAGCCGCGCCCCTGCAGACTAACCGCAGACAGGACAACTACGCGGACAACTACACGAGTAGACCGCCGGGCCGACGCGGGCGAGTTCGAGGGCGAAGCGGCGCCGCGCGCGCGGCGGGGAGGAGGCCTTGTCATGTATGTTTAAGTTGAATTAATTTAACTAGGGTTGCACGTTTCGCCCGTGCGGTCCCGGCGTCCCGTGACGACGTCGTCGTAGGAGAGGGCCTGGTCCGGCGGTTCCGCTTCCGGTGCCTTTTCCTCGTTCTGCCGCTTCTGGCGCTGGGCCTTCTTCAATTTTTTGTATTCGAGGAGGAGCTGGTGTTCGACCGACTTCGGCGGCGTCCGCGGCGACCCGTTCTGGTCGGCGTCGCCCGCGTCGGCGAGGCCGGCTTCCATCGCGCCCGGGGTCATCTTGCCGTGGTAATCCGGCCAGGAGGGTCGCGTGATGTCCTCCCGGCGCACGTCGGAGCCGGCCTTGGAGGAGGCGGTCCCCGCGTCCGACCCCGACCCGGAACTCAAACTCGACGCGTCGAACTCGAGCGCGAGGTCCGCGAGGCCGCCCGTGTCCGTGTTCGTGCCCACGTCCAGGAACTCGACGCCCTCCGGGGCCGTCGCCCTCTCCAGCTGATCGTTCAGCCGCTGGATCGTCGCCTGGAGGGCCTCGTTCTCGCGCGTCAAGTCGTCCGTCGACGCCTCGGTCCGCGCGCCGGCCTCCAGGGCGACGACGACGCCCCCGACGCCCGCCGTGGCCTTCGCGAGGTCGTCGTGCAGGCGTTGGATCGTCTCCCTCAGAGCGTCGTTCTCGCGCTGCAGGTCGTGCGTCGGCTCCGCTTTGCCCGCTTCGGGGTCCGCGGCCCTGGGCGGCTCGGGCTTCCGGAGCCGCCGCCGCTGCGAGGCGCAGAAGGCGAGGAGCACCAGCCCCAGGACGACGCCGGCGGTGATGGCTGTCGCGTGGTCGTCGTCGGCGTCCTTCCTGCCCTCGCTCTTCTCCGGCGGCGCCGGGCAGACGACGCGCAGCGCCTCGGGCGCGGCGTGGACCACGCCGGGCTCGTAGCAGCAGTCGTCGGCGAGGTCCCAGTGGGCGCCGCTCTCAGACGGGTCCCAGTCCGCGCCGCCCCGGAAGTCGCCACAATTACCAATACCGCAGCGCAGGTCGCCCGCGCACTGCCAGTCGCCGCCACAATGGCCGTCGCCGACCAGCAAATCGCCGCCGCAGCCGTCGTCGCCGCCGCCGCAGTCCTTGGCGTAGAGCCGCGTGCCCTTCGATGTCCCGCACGCCGCCGCCGCGCACGCGCTCGCGGCGAAGGCGCCGTCCTGGGCCGCGTCGCCGGCCACGCACCACCCCAAATCCTGGTCGAAGGCCGCGGCGCCGTCGAACATGCCGCGCAGGTCCGTGACCCTATCGACCGACCAGGCGCCGAGGTCCTGGTTGAAATTCGGGCTCCCGGCGAACATGTAGCTCACGTCCGTGACGCTCGAGGTGTCCCACGCGCCAATGTCATCATTAAAAGCCTCGGCGGCCGGGCTGCAGGCGCCGAAGCGCTCGTGCGCGGCGCAAAACAGGTACGACATGTCCGTCACGGCCCCGGTCTCCCACGTCGAGACGTGGCCGTACGTCGCCATGGCGGCGGCGCGGTTCGAGAGCCAGAGGTCGACGGCCGTCCGGATGGTGGCGTCGTCCATGGGCTCGCCGAGGCGGCGGCGGCCCGCGTCCGCCGCGGCGGACGCGACGGTGAGGCACAAGACCTTCGTTTTCATACCGCGCCGCGGCCGCCGGGGCTCCTCTGTATTTTTGAACCGGAGCCGGGCGCCCGCGGCCCTTCGGTGGGTGGGCCTCGCCCCCCGCCGCGAGCGTTGTTGGCCGGGGCGGGCAGCCCCCCGGCGCGCGCTCCTGAGTGGCCGCGCGGGAATCTAGCCCAAGGCGCCCGACGGGGCGCGCGTGGTGCGGGCGCGCAGACGGCGCTGTACCGCCGACTCCGCTATCGTCGCGCGAGGAGAATTAAGAGCAAGTGGTGCGGGGTGGCAAAAAGGGGGGGGTGATTATGTACCTTACCTTATACCTTACCTTATCTAGTTGGGACAAAAAGGCAAGGCCAAAGAACAGTCAATGGGCGCAGGGGCCCGGCCTCTGGAGCTCACGGGTTTCGAAGACAGCTTCAGACAAAAGCACCACCTTCGCCGACGCAAGAGGAGACTGAGGAGTGGCTCGGCGGTCGGAGGCCGTACGCGTGGCTCTGCGGTGACTTTCAACTATGAACTAATTACGTCGGCACGGTCACAATGTGTGCACTATGGTCAGAACTTGGGGCCCAGACCAAGGGTGAGTCGGCGATGGGGGTCGAAGTTGGGGCTCAAAAGCCGGGCGCCTCGCCGCCGCCCAGGAAGAGCGGCTCGCACGCGAGGAGGAAGCGCGGGAAGTCGAGCGCGTCGGCGTCGTCGCCGTCGTCGACGTCGACGCCGCCGAGGCCGCGGCCGGCGGCGCGCGCGCGAGCCGCGCGCGCGTGCGCCTCGAGCGCCGCGCCCGCGTCGCGCTCGTCGGCGCCGACGCAGCGGTCGACGCCGAGCGCCGCGCGCACGTCGTCGCCGCTGACGGCGCTGGCGCCGTCTGCGTCGAGCACGTCGAAGGCGTCTTCTAATGACCTCTCCGAGGGCGCGAGCGTGCCGCCGCCCACGTGCAGCGCCGCAAAGGCCCGGAACGAGAGCGGGCGGCCCACGCCGCTCGCGTCGGCCGCGTCGAAGAGGGCCGCCGCCTCCTCGACGCCGCAGCCGCCCGCCTCGCCGCCCAGCGCGAGGAAGAACTCCGAGAGGCCCAGCGCGCCGTCGCCGTCCCGGTCGAGCGCGGCGAAGCCCCGCCGGCAGTCCTCGAGCCGGTCGGCCGGCGCGCGCGCGGCGACGACGTGCGCGACGAGCTTGCCCAGGCCGTCCAGCTTGGCGAAGGCGCGCGCGGCGTGGCGCGTCTCCGAGCAGAGCCGCGCCGAGGGCCGCGCGTGCTCGACGCGCAGCCAGGGCTCGCGCAGGGCCTGCTCCGCCGTCAGCCGCTTCTCGACGTCGCGCTCGAGCAGCCGCGCGACGAAGAGCCGGGCCTCGTGCGACGCGCCCCGCCAGAGCCGCGCCGGGAACTGCAGCGGCGCGCGCGCGACGCGGCTCAGGATCTCGCGGTCCGTGCGGCCCGCGAACGGCGGGCAGCCGCTCAGGAGCACGTAGACGATGACGCCCATCGACCAGAGGTCGCAGCGCGCGTCGTGGCCCCCCCGGAGCACCTCGGGCGCCACGAAGTAGAAGCTGCCGACGCGGTCGCTGAGCCCGCCGGTCCGTCCGCGGTCGCGGCGGGCGTGGCCGTTCTCCGGCCGATCGGACATGACGACCGTCGCCGGCGACCGCGGCCGCGTGGCCAGGCTCGCGTCGTCCTCGGCGTCGTCCATGTCGAGGTCCGCGAGGTCAGAGCCACTGCGGCGCTTCGTGACCGCGTCCGAGAGCGTGCGCGGGGCCTTGCGGCCCGGCGACGGCGGCCCGTTCGCGACGATGCGCGGCGGCGGCGCGAGCGGCGACGCCGGCGCCGTCCGCGGCGTCGCGGGCGTCGGCGTCGAGGCCCGCGCCGGCGTCGGCGTCGCCGCGCGCGGGTCCGGCGTCGGCGGCGTCGCCCGCGCCGGCGCCGCCGCCCGCGCGGCGGCCTCGAGCTGCTCGTCGCGCGAGTTCGCCGCCCGCACGACGGCCTCGAGCTGCTCCTCGAGCGCCTCGCGCGACGAACATGACGAGGAGTCGTCGAGCGACCGCGACAGCCCCTCGGGCACGCGGCGGCTCAGGCCGAAGTCGACGAGCTTGAGGGGCGCGCCGGGCGCGGCCGACGCCAGGAGCCAGTTCTGGGGCTTCAAGTCGCGGTGGCAGACGCCGCGCGCGTGCATGTAGCTCACCGCCGACAGCATCTCGCGCGCGAAGCGCTGCGCCGTCGCCTCGTCGAGCGGCCGCGGGCGCCGGCCGTGCGGCGAGCCGGCCGTCAAAAAGGCCCAGAGCTCGCCGCCCGTGCAGAGGTCGAAGATCAGGTGGACCCGCTGCTTCTCGTAGAAGACCTCGTGCAGCCGGCAGATGTGCGGGTGGTCCAGCTTGCGCGCCGCCGAGATCTCGGCGTGCAGCCGGTCCCAGCACGCGCCGCCCCGCAACCTGATGGTCTTGCACGCGAACTGGCCGCCGTCGCTCTTCCGCGTGCAGCGCCGGACGACGCCGTACGAGCCCCTCCCCAGTAACTCGTCGTCCACGACGTACTTGTCGCCCACGGCGCACGGCGCGCCCGACGACGCCGCGGCCCCGTGCCGCAGGCGCTCGTCCGCCGCGTCGACGGCCGCGAACGGCAGTTCCACGCCGACGTCGAGCGCGCACAGCACGTCGAGGCAGCCCTGGGCGCGGTTCCGGCCGCTCGCGTCGAGCTCGGCCAGGGAGTCGACGCGCCGGAACAGCGCCTGCGGCGGCCGGTCGCTCGCGGCCGACGCCTGCCGCGAGATGGTCCGCAGGTCGGCGTCGCGCGCGTCGTAGAGCGCGCGCTCGACGACGCAGTTCTCGAGGAGCGGCGCGTGCGTCTTCGCCGCGCGCCGCGCGTAGGCGAGCTCCGACGCCGCCGTGCGTTTTAAAGGAGCCGGCAGGTGCTGCGCGGCGCACCGCACGCCCTCGAGCCGCACGCAGGCCGCGTGGAACTTTAGAGCAGCGGCCTCGCCGCAGGGCGCGTTCTCGACCATGGCGCCGCCCTCGAGGAGGTCGTCGCCCTCCGTGATCTCGGCCTCGGCCGTGGCCACGAGCCGCGCGGCGGCCGCCGCGTCCATGTCCGTACTTTGCTCCGCGAGGTCCAGCCGCTGCACGTCCGTGGTCACCTCCTCCAGGCGGCGCTTCCGCTTCTTCTCCGCGCCGGGCGGCGTCTCCACTTTGTGCGGCTCGGCGCGGTACGCGGCGAAGAACGTGTCTTGGACGCCGCACCCGCTGATGGCGCCGCAGGCGTCGGCCTCGATGGACGACGCGCGCCGGGCGAAGGGCGGCGGCTGCGGCGGCGCCGCGCGCGGCCAGTGCTCGAGGAGCTGGGCCGTCGCGGCCGCGAGGCGCTCGCGCTGGCGCGCCTCGTCGCCCGGCCCGAAGACGGACCGCAGCCGGTCGCCGAAGCCGGAGAAGCTCGAGGCCGCGGCGGCCGGCGCCGGCGCCGCGGCCTCGTCCTCGACCCGGGCCAGCTCCTTCTGCGCCTCGCGCACCGACACCTCGGCGAAGAGGACCGTCTCGGCCCACGTCCGCGCGACGCCGGGCGCGGCCTCCGTGCCCCGTAGCAGGCCGTCGGCGTGGCGCAGGAAGGCCAGGGCCGCCGGGGGGCACGTCCGCAGCCGCGACGCGAACTGCACGAGGCCCGCGAGCGCCGCGAGCACGTCGACGGGCTGGTCGGCGCGGCGGCCCGCCGTCATGGCGTCGTAGGTCTGGAACGACATGGCGGGGGGCGGGTGGGATCACCGGTTACTCCCGCCCCTCCGGCCGCACCGTGGAGAGGATGCGTGCGGCCTCTGGAGGTGCGGGAGGGCTCGGTGGGCGCAGCCGCGGGCGCTGGGGCCCCCTGCTTACGCGATGGCTGCCCTGCGCGCCGACCGGGGCAGCTCCGCTCGGCCTTTCGAGCTCACGAGCTTTATTGGCTTCGGACACACGAAGCCATCGATGGAGAAATGCGGCAGTTGAAGCGGCGTTGAGGATGGGTTCGGGCGATTGGTGGGCGTGCGGGAGAGTCCTCGGAAGCGTCTGGGGGCAGGCCCGCTTTTCGTGCGGGTTTTGCCAAAACCCGGCGGATCGAAAATTATATGCACCAAAATCGGTCAGGGGGCGTTTCTAGGTCTCTTCTAGATTCTAGCAAAATTACATACAAATGGAAAAATATGGACATGAGTTTGGACTCACTGGGTCCCGCGCGGCCCTTGGCTTCGCAAGGAGTACCGCTGGGCCTTCTGAGGGGCGGCCGGCGCAGGCCCGGTGCTCGGGCGAGGCCGGCTGGGGGCGCTCTGAGTCACGGGGACCGCGGGACCGCGCTGGGGCCGCGGCGTGGGCGCGCCGCGGCCCGGGACGTCGCCCGCGGGCAACCCGTCGCCGTCGTCGCCAGTTTCGGGCTCCTCGCCGGCGCCGTCGTCATCGTCGCCAGCGATTGGGTCTAGTCCGTCGCTGCCCTCGTCCAGGGCTTCGCACAGGTCATTTGCGACGTCGTTCGAGTCCTCGGCGTCCACGTCCTCGCCCACCAAATTATCTCCAAAAGCCTGCTAATCAATGTGGTACCAGCTTTGGTGTGCTCGCCAGGGTTTACCTGGTCGTCCGGGTCAATCACCCATCTAACGATTGGGGAGACAAGGTCGAAAACTGCAAGCTATCCTTTCGTGGGCTCGTCAAATTATTGAAACACCCCGACGTTAAAGCCGACGTCGCGAAAGTTCGAGGTGCAAGAGGTCGAGAATTCGTCTACAAGGCTGAATCGTTAGCGGTCGAGTTGTCTGGCTCTTCGGACGACGACAACTAAGACGTGCTTCTCTCGGATCTCTGGTAGGCGTCGACGGCGCTGCTTTACTTCATCCGCCTCTGCCCGCGCGGGGCTTTCGTGCCGGGGAAACCTTACCATGGCGACGTCTGTGTGAACGAGTGTCCTAACTATGGTTTTATGTTATCAGTCTTCTCGTGGCCGGGAGAGCGCGTCAAGGGCCCTTCGACAGCCGGTCCCCGAGGCCGGCGTCGCGGCGTTCCTGCCGCTCTGGCGGGCGGATCGTGGCGCCCTGCTGCGCCGCATGCTCGCGGAGGGCCTCGAGATCGTCTTCTGTGCTTAAGGCGCCGTGCGGGTTTTGACATGAGATCGATACCCGTTTTGAAGCGCTGTGGCACCTTGGGGCGACGCTGTCGCTCTAGGGTTATTGCAGGCGCTGTCGCAGGCGTTTTGCTCATCAATTCGTAACCCATAGAGCGAGTGCGGTTTCGGGAGCAGCAGCGCGATGTTCGCCCCCGCGCGCTTCCCGGCGCTGGCGCTCCCCGAGGACGTCGGCGGCATGCTCCTCGACGACGGCGGCGTCGAGGTCGCGTGCACGCCGCTCCACGCCGTGGCGTCGGTCGCGCGGCACGACGTCGTCGGCGCGCCGCCGCGCGAGCTCTGCGTCTTCGGCGTCGTCGACGCGGTCAAGATTTTTGACGGCGGCGGCGACGACGAGAGCAGGGCGCGGCTCGTCGTCGACCTGCGGAGCGGCCCGGCGCCGACGGACCGGTGCGAGGCGTGGTTCTTCGGCGGCGCGGCGCTCGGCTGCCGCGGCCTCGCGGCGCCCGGCGTCGCGCTCGTCGCGGCGAAGGCGCGGCTGGGCTGGGCCGACGGCGGCTACGGCGTGGTCAAGTGCTGGGCGCGGGCCGTCGTCGCGGCGGTCGACGACGCGACGCTCGCGGCGGCCGAGGCCGCGGGCCTGGGCCGCAAGCGGCCCGACTGGACGGCGGAGCAGTGCGTCCGCGCGGCGGCGTCGAAGCTCCGGGCCCTGCGCGCGCAGCGCGAGCGGCGCGGCGCGTGGGCGGCCGCGAGCGACGTCGGCGACGACGTGCGCGCGAAGCGCTGCTGGCTCTGCGGCGACGCCTGGGCGCCGACGCGGGGCGGCGGCGACGCGCTCTGCGCGTCGTTCCCGCTCTGCGGCGGGCGGCGCCCGCACGGCGCGCGGAACCCGCGCGCGGGCGCGCGCGCCTTCGGCGTCGAGCTCGTGCCGGGGCTCGAGCGGTTCCGGTTGCGGTGTTTGCCGCGGCCGCGCGGCGAGCCGCGCGATGCTATTGAGACGCTGCGCGGCCAGGCGCGGGAGCTGGGCCGGGCGACGGCGATGGACTGCGGCGGCGACTGGCCGACGTTCCCCGTTCAACGCTTGGTCGAAGTGGAGCGGTTCCTAGACGCGGCGTGGCGGCGGGGCGAGGTGCGGGGCGTGCGCAAGGCGCCGCCGGCCGCGGTCGCCGCGGTCAGGAGCAAGCCTTTACCAATTACGGACGCCGACGTCGCCGACGCGTTACGGGATGTGCCCCCGGCGTTACTAGAAACGCTGGCGCCCTTCCAGCGCTACGGCGCGGCCGTCGCGCTGCGCCGGAAGCGCGTTCTACTGGCGGACGAGATGGGCGCGGGCAAGACGATGCAGGCGCTCGCGGCGCTGGCCGTCGTGTTGCACCGAGGCGCCTCTGCATTAATCGTCTGCCCCGCGGGCTGCCGCGCCATGTGGGCCCACGAGATCGAGCGTTGGCTGCCGAGGCTCACGCCGCGCGATATCACAATCGTGCGGTCGTCGCTCGACGCGCCGGCGCCGCCGCCGGCGAAACCGCCCCGGGTCGTGGTCATCTCGTTCCAGATGCTCGAACGATTACGGGAGCTGGACGTGGACGGGCCTTTTACCTTCGACGCGGTCGTCGTCGACGAGGCCCACGCGATGGGCGTCTCCGTGGGCCGGCCCGAGGTCGAGGCCGAGGCCCCGCGGACGAAGCGCATCCTGGCGCTGGTGAAGCGGGCGCGGGCCCTCGCTTTATTATTATCAGGGACGCCGACGTTCTCGAAGCCGCTGTCGCTGTTCCCGCTCGTGGACGCGCTGGCGCGGGGCGGCGAGGACGACGGATTGAATTGGCTGCCCGCGCGGCGCGTCGCGGAGCGGCGCCTCCAGTTCTGCCGCCACTTCTGCGGCGCGCGGCGCTACTACGGCGGGCGGCGCGGCGCGGCGGCGTACGACGCCACGGCCTTCACGGCGGAGCTGCACGCGATCCTGGGCGGGCTCTGGATGCTGCGGCGGCTGAAGCGGGACGTGCTCACGCAGCTGCCGCCGCTGCGCCGCGTCGTTCATAGATTAGACGACGCGGCGACGGAGGCGCGCGTCGACGAGGCCCAGGCGATGACGGCCTTCCACGCGGCGGGGCGCGCGAAAGTGAGGAGCGCCGCCGCCTACGTCGTGCGGCGCCTCGCGCGGGACGACGCGTCCAAGCTCGTCGTCTTCGGCCACCACGTCGACGTGCTGGACGAGCTGTTCCAGGGCATCGAGGCGGCGCGGGACGCGCCGGGCGCCGACGAGGCCGAGGGCCGGTGGCGGGGCGGCGACGCGGGGCGCATCGACGGCGCGGCGTCGGGCGAGGACCGCGCGAGGAGCATCCGGCGGTTCCGCGACGATAAGGCGGCGCGGGTGCTGGTCGTGTCGGTGACGGCGGGCGGCGTGGGCGTGGACCTGAGTGCGGCGTCGGAGGCGGTCTTCGTCGAGGCCGTCGGGCTCGAGGCGACGTGGCTGCGCCAGGCCGAAGATAGGCTCCATCGCCGGGGGCAGACGCGGCGCGTCGTGTGCACGTACCTATTGGCCGCGCCGGGGTCGTGGGAGGACGCGCGGTGGCCGCGCGTGCACGCGTCGTTACGGGCGACGTCGTCGCTCGTCAACGGCGAGGCGCGGGCGGAGCGCTTCGCCGTGTGCCGCCGGTCGGTGGTGTCGCGGGAGAGCGTGGCGTCGGCGCCCGTCGCGCCGTCGCCACTAAGGACGCCGCCGCCCACGACGCCCACGACGCTGGACGCGTGGCGCTGGACGCTCGACGACGACTCGGACGACGACGACGACGACGACGATGATGAAGAGGACGCGATCTTCTTCGAGGTGTCGCCGCACTCGGGCCGCGTCCACGTCCACGCGGCGGCGGACGGCGCCCGGCCGCTCGCGGCGAACTGCGCGCTCGACGACCTCGAGGTGCCGCGCGCCGTCGCGCGGCGGAGCGGCGTCGCCGCGGCCGCCGCGGCCGCGCTGCGCGCGCTGCCGCGCTGCCTGAACCAGGACGGCGCCCGCTGCCGCGCGGCCTGGCGCTTCGCGCGCGACTGGGCGCGGCTCACGACGCAGCAGCGCGGCTGCCTGCTGGGCGTCTGCGCGCGGTCGCCGCTCGCGGACGCGTGCGCGGCCGTGCACGTGGCGCGCGCGCGCGCGGCGACGGCGCGGGCCGCGCCGTCGACGCGGCGCCACGTGCCCTGGCAGGAGGTCGTGGCCCTCGCCTCGAGCCAGCACCGGTGCCAGACGATCCTGGTGCGCGTCGAGAACCGGGAGCGGCTGGGCCTGGCGCCGATCCGCCAGGCCTACGACCCGCAGACGCACCAGGCCAAGTGCCTCGCGTGCCCGACCTTTTACGCGTGCGCGCCGCGGCGGCGGTCGCTCTTCGCGGGGTCGCTGCAGGAGCTGTTCTGCGGCAGGGCGTGCCGCGAGGCCTACGCGTGCCAGACGTCGGCCCAGGGGCTGCGGCGCGTCGTCTTCGCGCGGGACGGCGGCGTCTGCGCGCTGTGCGGCGCCGACGGCCACGCGCTCGTCGAGCGGCTGCGGGCGCTCGCGGCGGCGCCGCACGGGCGGCGCGTCGCGGCGGCGCTGCGGGCGAACGCGGCGTGGGCCGACTTCCCGAGATGTCTGGACCGCCTGCTGGAGAAGCCGAGCGACGGCCGCGCGTGGGAGGCGGACCACGCGGTCCGCGTCGCCGACGGCGGCGGCGAGGCCCTGGCGGACCGCGTGCAGACGCTCTGCGTGCCGTGCCACAAGGCCAAGACGAAGCAGGAGGCGAAGCGCGCCGCGGCCGAGCGGCGCGCGGCCAAGAAGAAGCCCCGCGTCGCCGCCGGCGACGACGACGACGGCGACTGCCGCCTCGAGTGCGTCCCCGTGAAGACGGCGAAGGAGTTCCTCGCCGCCGTCGCGGAGGAGGAGGACGACGACGACTCCTGGCTCTGACGAGTGTTTGTGTGACTCCCCAAGTATAAGTACGATCACTGTGCTCGTGTCGTCTCAGGCTCCGGCTAGTTACGTCGCGGGGTCCCCGGTACCCCTCCCGCGTCTCAGGCTCAGGCTAGTTACGTCGCTGGGTCCCCCGTACCCCTCCCGCTCCCCCCGGGCCCACCCGTCCGGCTGGACGCTGTGGCTGTGGCTAGTTACGTCGCGGGGTCCCCCGTACCCCTCCCGCTCCCCCCGGGCCCATCCGTCTGGCTGGACTAGGACGCAAGGGCTGAGTCGCAGGGACTCGCACGCCCCCCCTCTTTTTTGGGACGACCCCCCGTCAGCTTTGCTAGTGTCTTACCCGCTAGCTGCCGTGGCCGCTCACAAGCTAAGCTAGCACTTGGCACTGCCGCAGACCTCTCGCAATTGCAAAAGGCAGCCGTGCCGGTCTGCGCACCTCGTCCCGAGGCTGCCCGCGACGAGTGGTTGCGCCAGGAACGCGCGCGTAGCAAAAATGAGCACCAAACCCAAAAAGCGAACTAAGCCGGTGCAGGCTCCCCCCGCGGCCCAGCCGCAGCCGCAGCGAACGCGACAAAAAAAGAAGAAGCCGCCGATGATGGCGATCCGCATCGTGCTTTATGGTATTGTGGCGTTCGTCGTCGCGCGGCGCAATCGCAACAAAACCGGCGGCGCCACCGCAGGGCCGCTGACCGCGCTCGCGAACCGCCTCTTGGGCCAAACCGGCGACGCCGCCACCGGCGCGCCGGCGGCCGAAGCCGGGGCCGCGTCGCCGCAGACGGCGCGGCGGCCCGCGGACGAGTCGGAGGGGGACGAGTTCGACGACTAATGTGAACCCGTGTTTCTCCCGTGCCAGGGCGGCCAAGCAGGCCTAGCTCAAGCAAAGCAGAGGTATTCGGAGCAAGTAAAGAGTTATGTGCAAAGCGCGGTGCGCAGGGGCGGCTACCCGTCCTCGTTGAACACCGTCGAGAAGTCCACGTCGGCGGGCTCCGGCGGCGCGGGCGCGGGCGGCGCGAAGTCGCCGAAGCGCGCGGGCGGCGGCGGGTCGAGCAGCGGTTCGAGCCGCGGCTCCGGCGCCGGCCCCGGCGCGGGCTGCGGTCTCAATAAATTCGCGCGGAACGCGCCCGCGCGCGCGACGGCCGCCGTCTCCACGGACCCCGCCGTCGATAATAATGCAGGCCGCCGCGCGAGGGGCCGCGCGTCGAGCCAGGGCGCCGGCGGCAGCACGTCCGGGGCATAAGGCGCCGGCGCGCCCGCCGCCGCGGCACCATCCAAGTCGCGCGCGAGCGTATTCTCTATAGACGCGAGCCGGTCCGGGTCCACGATGGGCTGGGCGTCGTCCCGGTCGACGACTTCAAAGCGCGTCTCGGCCGTGACGGCGTCGTCGTCCTGGACCATGGCCACGCGCGCGCCAACAACAGAAAGTTTGAGGTTCTCGAAGCTCGCGGCGATGTCCTTGAGCAGGCCCGGTCTATCGGGGGCCGCCACTCTCAAAGTCGTGCACGGCTCGAGCTCCTCGGTCACGCAATCATAGACCGCCTGCTGGAGCGCGTCCGTATCTTCCAATGCTCGGTTGGTGGCGACCGCGACCAACTCGAACTCGTCGCGACACACGCCATTCCCAAAAGACTCGGCCCGACATTTCACTACGTTTAAACCGCGCCGGTTGAAGACGTCGCTGATGTCGCCCAACAAACCCGGCCGATCTAAAGCCACAACCCTACAAAGGTTCGTGCCGCGGCCCGACGCCTTGAGGGTGACGGAGGGTTCGAGCGGCGCCTGATTTGCAGACCCCAGGTCCAGCCAGCTTCTATCTCTTTTATCGAGGTCTTCGTCGACCCACGACGAGCCCTGGAGGCTTTCGAGCCACGGGTCGTCGGGCGCGAGCCCCCGCGGTTTTTTTACGGAGGGCCCGAGGGGCCCGTGCACGAAGCCCGCATCTAGCGATCGCAGGAACGCCGCGCGCGCGCTCTCCAAAGCAACGCGCTCGCGCGCCGACAGCTCGCCCCGCTTCTTGAAGCACTGCTTGCCGTGCGCGCGCGTCGACGAGAGCTTTTTGGTGATGCGCATCGGCGCGCAGCCCAACAACTCGGCGAGGGTGGCTCTCAATGACTCGCCGCCACTTAACCCCGGCAGCCGCCCGTTCGCGAAGTGCTCTATCACCACCGCGGCGTAGTCGCACTCGGGGGCCGTCCACTTGCCCCTTCTTGTGGTATTTTGGGCGGGGGGCGCGGCGATGGGGTCCCAGGTGGCCGAGAGCTGGCCGAGCTGGGCGTCCAGCGAGCTCAGGCTCTCGCCCTCGTCCGGGGGGGTGGTTTCCATGCCGCGCCGGTGCTGAAAACCCTCGCAGGATAAGACTGTGATTGACGGCTGGGCAGGGCCGATTGCAGCTCGGTGTCGCTAGCGTCCTGTAAGACACTAGCACAGCCCTAGTTGCAAAACATCAATAAGCTAGACACACTTTCGACATCACCACTGCTGCTGCGTCGTTGCAGCAGCAGCAGTAAAATGTATCTTTTCGCACTATTCGTCGCCACCGTGAACGCCCTCAAAACCTATTACTACTAAAATGGGCTCCGCTGTCTCTGTCAGCCCTAAGGTGCCGGCTGCCGACGACGCCGCCCTCGCGGCCCTGACAAAGACGGAACTGCAGCGGGTCATGGCGGCGCGCGGCGTCGGCCGGCCCGACGTACCCTTAATACACGAGCGGGTCTTCCGCGTGGCTCCCCTGGCTCGCAGCGTCTGGTCCTACCTCGGGCACGACAACATGCCGAAGGAGCGAGACAAGTACGTCCGGGTGACGACGATGCCCGGCGCGCCGACGTCGGACTACCCTCTCCTGGAATGCTGCTCGGACGGCCTCTCCGACCTGTCGTCTCTATTTGCTGCGGTGTCGGGCTCGAGCACGTGTTCCACGCCGCGGTTCGCGAGTGCCCCGTTGCACGGTGGTTCGCATGGAAACGGAACCCCGCTGAGCCGAGCCACCGGCAACGGCATCTCCTACCCCTGGCGTGTACGCCCCGAGCCGGAGTTCCCGGACGGCATCGGTGGGCGCAAGGCGGAAACGGCCTGGCGGGAGGCCACCCCCGGTGATCGCCCTTTCTGGACGGTAGTTTCGTACTCGGGCTACTCGCCCGATTCTTGGCGCACAGCCTACGGCCCTCTGCATCTTTACTCGCCGACGACGGACCTGCCCATCTTCGACGGCGAGGGCAACTACGGCGGCAAGCCGAACGTCCTCGGCACGCTCTCGGGCGGGCCGAAGACGTCCCAGCTCCAGACCGCAACGTCTACTGTCCGGGCCTGCGAGGCCCACGTCCTCGATGCCGAAAATGTCGGCGTGCGTTCGCTGGCGGACGTGCCGCAGTGCGTGCAAGCCATCGTCGAGAAGCTGCCGCCGGCCTCCGTCGGGCGCAAGCTCATGGTGCACGCCCTCTCCTTGGAGCCCGGCACGGCGGACAACATGGCCGTCTGCGTGTGCCTGATGGGCCACGAGGTGGCGAAGCTGCGCGCCATCGTCAAGTTCGGCTCCGTCAAGGTCGCCACGGCCTGCGCGTGGCTCGAGCGCAAGTGCGGCGTGGCCGAGAACCACGTCGGGGACTGCTACCACCCCACCAAGGCCATGGGTCTCTACTTGATGCGCCGCGAGCTGCTGCAGCGCAACACGTTCTTCTACGACGAGGCGTGCCAGGAGCCGGTTGTATTTAAAACCGGTTTCACGGGCAACCTCGTCCAGGTGGGTCAGACGATCTACCGCGAGGCGGCCAATGCCAACGGGCCCGCGCTCGCCTACGAGGCAGTGACGCTCATTAGGAACGAAAGATCGGCCAAGTACGCGACGCTCATCGCCATCAACCCGCCGGAGGGCGTCGACGGGCCGGGGCTCGTCGGGAGGTCGAGCAAGGTCGAGGCGCCGATGGTCGGCGCCTTCGGCGAGGACATCGACCACGTCTCGGGGTGGCACCACTCGACCATCTTGGACCAGATCAAGAAACGCCGCTGGTTCAAGCGCGAGGCCGACGAGGCCGTCGTCATGGTCCCCTACCGCCACTCCGTCGGCGGCGACGGCGGCAACATTCTCTGTTTCGCGACGAACGGCGAGAAGGTCGTCTCGTTGGCGACGCACCTCACGGAGGACCTGCTCCGGGTCGGCGGCGAGTACCCGTCGTACCTCATGGACCCCAAGTTCTTCGAGAAGGTCGTCATCGGGCGCTCGTGGGCCAACACGAACCCCCCGGAGGAGCGCAAGGACCGTCTCCACAATACGGTCCTGACGCGCCGCGAGGTCTCGAACCACGAGAAGATGCTCGCGGTCGCGCTCGTGGCGTCGGGCGCCATATCGCAGGCGGACCTCGACACGTCCGACTGGCTGCAGCTCAAGGAGGACTCGCCCATCAGCGCGGCGTCCTTCCACGGCGTCGCCTACTGCACGTTGCATGGTCTCGTTAGGACGTCGGAGATCGGCACGGACGTCGGCGGCGTCGGCCGCGCGGGCAAAGACGTCGCGTGGCACGCCGAGCTGCGCGCGGCCTCGGCGCGGCTGTCGGCCGCGAAGGCGTTGGTGCAGCTGTCCGGGACCGAGTCGGCCCCGAAGGCTTTCTACGCCGACGTGTGACCGCGCACGCATCTCTATCGGCACGAAGGCCGCTTCTTCCCTCTCCCCCACGCTTCTTCAACAACTGACACCATCTCTGCCCTCCCCTAATTGGTTAAGGCACATGTGTACTTATTTTGGCCTCTTGGCTGCGTCCTAGTGCGTCTCTGAAGCTAGGTAAGCGCGATCAGGCGAAGCATAGGCGCACACCGCTAATTGGCAGCACATCTTCGGCTTTTGCGATCGCCAGGCACCGCAGCCGCCGCCGCAAGGCCAAAAGCAAAGCCATGCTCCGCTCGCTCTTCGGCCGCGCGGCCGAGGACGACGCCGACGCCGAGCACTTCGACCACTGGCAGACGACGGACCTCTGCTGGAGCGCCGGGGCCGAGCGGCGCGCGCTCGCCCGGTGGCGGCTCTGGGGCCGGCGCATGGGCGGCGAGCGCAAGCAGGTGCGCAAGTCGCCGCGCCGGCTGCCGGCCGCCTACCTGCCCGAGATGGGCGCGACGCGCCGGGCCGGGGGCGAGGCGCCGCCGCCGCCGCCGTCGCGGCGCGCCGTCGTCCTCGAGGACCTGCGGAGCAAGGGCCACGTCGTGGCGAACGGCGGGCGCTACGGCGGCGACTACGTCTGCTACGAGGGCCACCCGGACAGCTGCCACTCGTCCGAGACGGTGCGCGTCGTCGGCGAGCACGAGCGGCTCGAGGCGGCCGACGTGGCGGCCTACTGCCGCGTGCAGGGCAACGTGTCCAAGCGCGCGGTCTTCGCGGCCGTCGACCCGGCGTCGCACGACGTGCTCTACGTGGGCTGGGCCTTCGACGCGCAGCTCTCGCGCGACCCCCTGAAGCGGCTCGAGCGGCGCTTCGCGCGAAAAATCCAGGACGATTCTAAATTAAGCGTCGAGGCCGCGGCCGGCGACGGCCTCGGCCCGGAGGACTGCGCGCGCCTGACCGTGGCGCAGCTCCGCGAGGCGCTCGAGGCGCGGGGGCTCGACGCGACGGGCCTCAAGGCCGCGCTCCAGGTGCGGCTCTACGACGCGCTGACGGCGATGGAGACGTCCTAAGTACACCTAGCGTCTCGTTACACGGCGCCTCGGCCCCTTGTGGGCCGGTCAATGTTCGCCGCGCACAGCTCGATCAGCCTCGATGGCCTCTAGTTGGCCGCGCACAGCTCGACGGCCTCGGCGTACTCGCGGCGGTCGACCAGCCGCTTCAAGCTCCGTCGCAGCTCCTCGTCGCCGCCCTCGAGCATGCCGGCCAGGTAGGCGTTCGCGACGCGCTCCTCGTGGCAGATCCCGCTCTTCGGTCCGTACTTGTGCTGGGCCTCGAAGTCCCGCGGCACGACGCACACGCGCCGCGCGAGATCGAAGATCGCGGCCGCGTGCGGCGCCGGCTCCGTCTCGCCCTCGCGCTTGTAGCCGACGAGCTTGTGCGTGGCGACGGGCACGAAGATGTCGTCGTCGTCCGAGGCGGAGCCGTCGTCGACGAAGTTCAGCGCGCGCCGCGGCGCCGCGTCGGCGCCGGCGTAGGCGAAGCCGCCGAATTTTTTGCCGCTCTTCTTCGACGAGTCGGTGACGCGCGCCGAGGCGGGCGTGGCGCGCTTCTTCGTGGGCGTGCGGCTGGCCATTTTTTTTACGCGCGGGCGGGCGCGTCGTTGGTGGAGCGGTACTGCGCTGCGCGGTGGCAGTAGCGACGGAGAGCGGTAACAGGCTTGGAGAGCTGGCTAGAGTCTTACAACCGCTAGATAATCACGCTAGCGGCCTGTAAGCTTGTCATACTAGCCCGCACTGCCTACTAGCTCCGGCGCCGGCACGCCGGGTGCCTGGCCACCCAGCGTGCCGGCGTGGGCGGTGCGGCTGCCTGGGTGCCCCGTAAGGGCCGCGCCGCCGTCCGTGCCCCAAGGGCTGATGGGGGCAGGCTTTTTTCCCCCGGGCGATGCGACGGCGGTGCCGTGCGGCACTGCCCCATAAGCACGCAACCTCCGTACGTCGCCGCACGACGTCGTTGCTCAGCGCTTTTGCGATATGACGTTCGCCCAGAACCCACGAACGACTGACAAACAGGGTTTTTAAAAGTGATGAGGTTTGATTGTAAACGCGGGCGTCAAACGAGGCGCGCTCGACAAGGCGTAGACGAATAGCGAAACGGGCTCCACGACCAAAACCTGTTGGCACGGTCCTCCGCGGGGTTCGTGGGAACTGCGCGGACCGCTTGGTTGCTCGGGGAAACCCTCTATCTGTCACTTTTTCCCCTAAAAATGTTAATTCCTATTATTACTAAACGGGTACTCTTGGGGACAGACTTCGGCGAGCCATTTGTTACCCTTAGCCTACGAAGGCACAAAACCCCGTCTATGGGCCATCGACGCGAACCAGAGGAGTGCCCTGAGGCCGTGGGAGCGGCCGAAGAGTCGGGGTTTCTGCTCCCGGCGCGGCACCGCGCGCTGCGACGTTTTAAGTGCAAAAGCACACTTTTCTATTACCATGGAGCCTAATTGACGAGTCGAGGCAGCCTGGTGGTAAGTGCCGAGGCCGCACTTCATCCGTAGGTACGCCAATTGCCGCCCATTCACCGTCGCGTACGACACCGTGTCGTCGGCGACGTACCGCAGACGGTCGGCATGAGGTGTTGGGGCCTCAACGAAGGTTGGCGCCTCGGGGCACATCCATGAGACGGCCTCGGAGCGCGGGCATGCGCCGCGGACGGCCCATCTCGCGAAACGGGAGAGTATCGCTTCTGAGAGCCTGTGGTTTCAGGGTGCTCATGCTCGTCAATGCGGCCGCGGACTGCAACGCGGCAGCCCGCGCCATGGTCGGGACCACGGACGGGCCCGCACCGCCAATCCGCGCTCCAATCGACCGAATAGAGGCCGAGTATGCCCCCTGAGAGCACCCCGGCGTCATGAGAGCCAGCTAGTGCGGGCTAGTATGACAAGCTGTAAGACACTAGCAAGCATCACGCTGCCGCTTTACTTAGAACTCAGTTAAGGGCACAGGTACGCGCTATTCTCACCGGAGAGGTTCAAGATCTGTCCTCGCTGCCGCTGATATACAACCGGGGCGCTTGGCTGGAAGAGCACAGCTAGGCGACCGCAGAGCGCTAGCACACGCACAGCGAGCAGAGCGACCAACCATGGTGAAGATGAAGAAGGGCGACCGGGGGCGCCAGGCGTGGCACGACACGGTGTCGCAGCTGGCGCGCGAGACGGGCGCGGCCGTGCCGGGCAACTCGCCGCAGAAGCGCCGCGAGACGCGGAAGCGCGTCGCGAAGCAGACCAAGGCCGCGAGCCGCTGGATCGACGACGCGGGCCTCGACGCCCGAGACCTGACGGCCTGGGCGCGCGTCGACGCCATGCTCGACGCGCCGAAGACGTCGCACCTCATCGCGCTCGACGCGGACGACAGCGACGGCGGCGAGTACCGCGAGGACTCGCACTCCGACGTCGACATGGACGAGGACGAGCGGCGGGCCGCGCGGCGCGCCAAGAAGAAGGACGCGCCGAAGAAGAGCCGCGAGCGCAAGGCCCCCACGAAACGCAAGAAGAAGCGGAACCCCGAGGAGGAGCGGCGGCGCCAGCGGCACCGCCAGCGCGTCCTGAGCCAGGTGCTGCTCGACGACTTCGCGCCGAGCCGCGGCGCGCCGGCGCCGCGGGGCGCGGACTACGTCGGCGCGGCGGCGCGCGCGCCGCGGCCCGCGCGCGCGCCGCACCGCGTCTGCGTCGTGACGGGCAAGGCCGCGAAGTATCGCGACGCGGCGACGAACCAGTTCTTCGCCAACGCCGACGCCGGCGCGCTGTTGCGGGAGAACCCGCCGCCCTGGCTGCGCCTCGGCAAGCACGGCAGCGCGTACCACGAGGCCATGCTCCAGATCCGGAGCGAGCGCGAGGACGCGGGGGAATCGGCGAAGGCGACGGCGGCCGCGCCGCGCCTTAACACCGACGGATCGCCGCTCGCGCCGGGCCAGAAACCGGGGGACCCGGATCCTCCCGGATACTTCAGGGGGCGGAAGTTCGACTAGGGAGTAAGATTAGGACGTACAAAGATATTAGATGCCGAGCATGAGCTCGGGCGGCGGCGGCGGGAAGCCCGGGTCGCCGACGAGGTCGTCCTCGAACCGGTCGTCGCCCGGCGCGTCGGCGCGGCACGAGTCGTAGGCCGCGCGCGCCGCGCGCGTGACCTCCGACAGCGAGCCGCGGTAGCCCCGCAGGGCGTCGTCGCGCGCCGCGAGCTCGGCGGCCAGGTCCCGCGCGCGGCGCGCGGCGTCGTCGCGCGCGGCCTCGGCGCGGCCCAGCGCGGCCGCGGCCTCGCGGGCCTGCGCCTCGAGCGCGCGGCGCAGCGCGGTCTCGTGCGCGGCGTCGGACGCGGCCAGGCCCCGCCGCAGCTGCGCCTCGACCTCGGGCCGGAGCGCCGCGCGCGCGGCCGCGGCGGCGCGGCGGGCCGCCGCCTCGCCGCGGGCGCGCTCGTCGTCGAGCCGCTGCCGGAGGCGCTCGACCTCGCCGCGCGCCGTCGTCACGGCGACGGCGTCGCCGCACCGCTTCTGGAAAAACGCGGCGGCGCCGGCGGCGCAGCGCGCCCGCGCCCGCGCGTTCGCCGCCGCCGCGAAGGCGTCGTCGACGCGGCGCGAGCGCCGCGCCGCCGCGCGCACGGCCGCGACCTCGGCCTTGCGCGCGTCGTCGCGCTTCCGGGCCACGCGCACCGCGCCCCGGAGCCGCTCGAGCTCCGCGGTCCCCGTCGCGGCCGTCTCGCGCCGCGCGGCCTCCGCCGCGTCGCGCGCGGCCGCCGCCGCGCCGTCGCGCGCGGCGGCGAGGTCGGCGCCGAGCCGCGCCGTCGCCGCCGCCGCTTCCTGGCGCGCCGCCACGACGTCGCCGCGGAGCCGCTCCAGCGCCGCGGTCGCGTCCCCGGTCGCCGCTTGCGACCGGGAGAGGGCGTGCTCGAGCTCGGCCTTGGCCGCCCGGAGGTCGAAGACCTGCTGTTCCGCCGCCGCGGCGCTCTCCCGGGCGCCCCGCGCGGCGCGGCGCGCCTCGTCCGCGTCCGAGCGGCCGCGCGCCGCCTCGGCGTCGCCCGCGCGCAGGCGGCGCGCGAGGTCGTCGCGCGCGGCCGTGACGGCGGTCAGGTCCTCCTCGGCGCGCCGCAGGGCCGCGCGCGACGCCTCGACGACCGCCGCGGCGGCCCGCCGGTCCTTGGCCTGGCGCGCGGCGTGCGCGTCCTCGGCCGCCGCCGCGCGGGCCCCGGCCGCCGCGCCCCGCGCCTCCGCGGCCGCTCGCATCGCGTCCGCCGCCGCCGCGCGGCCGTCCGCCTCGACGGCGCGCGCCTCCGCCGCCGCGGCGCGCGCCTCCGCCGCCGCGGCGGCCCGCTTCCCCGCCAGGAACTCGCCGTCCTCGCGGCGCGCGACCTCGCGCTGCCGCTCCATCGTGGCCTCGGCGGCGCGCTCGGCGGCGCGCGCGGCGTCGAGCGCCCGCTCCAAATCCTCGAGCCGCCCCCGGAGCGCTCCCCGGTCGCGGTCCGCCTCCGCGAGCCGCTCCCGCAGACTCACAGAGTCGCGCGCGGCGGCGTCCCGCTCGTTCTCGAGCAGCGCGTAGTCGGCCGCCGACTGGTCGAGCGCCTGCTGCGCCTCGGCCAGCTGCGCCTCGTGGAGCGCGTCGTGGTCCGCCCACCGCTGCGCGAGCTGCCGGTCCTTGTCGTCGTGCGCCGCGTCCCGCGCGCGCAGCTGGCGCTGGATCTGCTCCATGCGCCGCTGGACCGAGCGCTCGGCGTCGCGGTCGCGCGCCTTGACGAGCTCGGCGACGGCCTCCGTCCAGGTCCGCCGGTGCGCGCGCGCGCGGCGCTCGGCCTCGTCCAGGATCTCGCGCACCGCCAGGCCGTGCGCGCGGTCCCGCGCCGCGAGGAACGCCTCGAGCGCGGCGCCGTCGAGGCGGTACGCGGCCGAGAACGCCGCGCCGGCGGCCGCCACGGCGTTGCGCCCCCGGACGGCGAGCCGGGCCGTCGCCTCGTCAGTCAAGCGCGGGGCCCGCCGCCGCCGCGCCTTGCGCGGCGACGCGCGCCAGGCGAGGCGCGGCTGGTCCTCCGTGAACGACGTCCGCGTCCGGATCACCTCGTCGGCCACGCCCTTCAGGGCCCGCTCGACGCACCGGAGGGCGGCGACCTCGGCCCGCGCCGCCGCCCGTCGGGACCTCCGGTCGCGGCGCTGCGCCTCGAGCCCCGCGTCGGCCGCCGCGCGGCGGAGGCGCTCGTTGTCGAGGTCCGCGCGCGCCGCGTGCGCCGCCGCGTCGCTCTTCAGGTCTTCGACGCGGCGCTGCAGGTCGTCCGCGCGCCGTCGGTGCTCGTCGCGCTCCCGCTCGAGGGCCTCCTCGCGCACGCGCCGCCCGTCCTCGTCGATGCTAAACTGGCGGTCGCGCGCGTCCGCGACGGCGCGCCGCACGGCCTCGAGCGTGCCGCGCGCGACGGGCGTGTCCGGCTCCATCGCCGCGAGCGCGCCGCCGCCGTCCCGGAAGTCGATCGGGCCGGGGGCCGCGGGCGTCGCCGTCGCCGCGTCGTGCGTGAACGCGGGCGTCGCCGTCGCCGCGTCGCGCCGCCCGCCAGGCGTCGAGGGCGTCGCCGGCGCCGCGTCGCGCCGCCCGCCCGTCGCGGTGGAGGGCGTCGCCGGTGCGGCGGCGTCGAACGGCCGCGCCGCGCGCGCCGACGTCGGCGTGGTCACCGCCTCGGTCGTCTCCCCCAGCCCGCCGGGCAGGAACTTGCGCAGGACGGCCGAGAAGGCGTCCACCTCGTCGCCGTCGCTGTCGCTGCTCATGGCTTGGTGTGAGTGGTGCCTTGACTGGTGCCTGAGCCGTGCGGTCGTGCGCAGCGGCGGCGCAGTGCGACGCGGACACTTCGATAGCTGCGGTACGCGGCCGCGGCGCGTCGTAGCGGTCGGCTGCCTTTTGCGGGCTGCCTCTCGACAATACGCTGCATGCATGGGAACAGGCGAGGCGGCGGCGTCAAGCGTCCGGTCGCTGTGACGCGACGTAGGGGTGCTCTTGCATCGGATGCTTCCCGGGACGTGTCATGAGTCATGAGTCTAGTGTCTATCACCTTAAGGCTTTATATTGGCCTCACACGCGAGTCTTTGCTCTACCGTGCGTACATCCGTCGCGCCGGCCGCCAGTGCATCGCCCTAACCAAACGAAAAGCGTGTCGTGCGTCGTTGCTGTGGGCGAAACGCCGACGAGGTGGCGCTGTTTGGAGCAACCTGACGAGCACTAAGGCTGTAGAGTCTAAGACAAAGCTAAAGCTAAATCACTAGCGATCGAGCCCCGGGCCTCCTGAGCTCGCGGGTTTCTACGTCGACAGCCATTACGGCGCCCACTGCCTGAAAATTCGCCCATTCCTGCAAAAGCAAGGAATTGAGAACTTCGCTAAAGTGTGCACAGCACCCGTCCTCAAGCGCGCGCGAGCGCTGCACAATCATGTCCTACGATGCCATCCAAGGCAGCCTCGACGTGTCCCTGCCGCGCCACCAAAAGCCGAGCTTCCTCGCGGTCGGCTACATGGTCTTACTGGGAGACACGGTCCGCGGCATCTTCTTCCCGACGCTCTGGCCCCTGGTCTCGAGCTTCGGCGGCACGCGCGCGGCGCAGGGCGTGGTGGTGGCCGCCTTCTCCATGGGCCGCGTGCTCGTGAGCCCGTCCTACGGCGCCTACTCGACGAAGCACGGCTACCGCAAAATACTCGTTTTTGCGCACTGCCTCATCGTGCTCGGCGCGCTGCTGTACACGCGCGTCTGGAACGTGCCCTCGCTCGTGTGCGCGCAGCTGATCCTGGGCTTCGGCTGCGGCACGCTGGGCGTGACGCGCGCGTACTTCGCCGAGAGCGTGCCGCGGGACCAGCGCACGGTCTGGCTCGGGCGCGTGACGGCGGCGCAGTACTGCGGCCTCACGTGCACGTCGTTCCTCGGCAGCCTGCTGGCACGGACGGGCGAGCGGCTCGAAAAAGACGCGTCCCTCGCGTGGCTCAACATCTCTCCTTTGACGTGCTCCGCCTACGCGGTGCTGCTCATGGCCCTCGTCGCCCTGCTCTTGCTCCAGGCCCCGAGCTTTTACGACTTCGTGCCGGCGGACCGCCAGGCGGGTGCGACCGTGGCGCGCGAGGACGGCGTCCAGACGGACGACGATCGAGCGCACTTTAGGCTGGTCGTCGTCGGCCTCGTGCTGAATATCATTACGAAGGGCAGCATCGGCTGCTACGAGACGCTCGGCGTGAGCTACGCGCAGGCCAACCTGAAGATGGACGGCCCGACGGTGGGTTATTATGTTGCGGCGTGCGGCGTGCTGGGCGTCGCGTTCTTGCTGTCGTTCAAGCAATTGGGGAGGCTCTTTGATGATGTGGAACTCATTCTGTACGGCATCGGGGTCATGGTCCTGAGCTGTTTATTGATGGTGCGGAAGTTTAGTGAAGATATCATCGGCGACGACGACCATGATGTGGACGCGTTCGCGGCCTGGCTGACGGCCATCGTGGGCATGTACGGCATTGGGTATCCCATCGGACACACGGCGGTCATCGGCTGGTTCTCAAAGGCCATGAAGCACCGGCCGCAGGGCATGCTCATGGGCCTCTTCGCGTCGGCGGGGTCGGTCGCGCGCATCGTCTTCCCGATCTGCTCGGGCGTCGCGTCGGACCTCTGGGGGCCGGACGTGGTCTTCGCGTGCCTGGCGGCGCTGCTCGGCGCGACGCTCGTCATTTTGGTGGTGAAGCGCCGCGCGTTCCGGGAGGCGATAGCCTAATCTTATTTTGGTAAGTACTACTTGGCGAGGGCGAAGGTCATCTGGCCGACCTCGACGGCCAAATTGCCGTCGACGTAGGCCCGGCCCGTCGCCTTGGCGATGCCGAACTTGGCCTTCCAGTTCGTGATCTCGACCTCCATAACTAACGTGTCGCCGGGCACGACGGGCCTCTTCCACTTGACGCCGTCGACGCCCGCGAAGAAGAAGACGGCGCCCGGCTCGGCGCCCTCCATCTGCAAACACACGACGCCCGCGAGCTGCGCCAACGCCTCGATCTGCATGACGCCCGGCATGATCGGGCGGTCCGGGAAGTGGCCCGTGAACTGGGGCTCGTTGAAGGTCACGCACTTGACGCCCACGGCGCTCTTGCCCGCCTCGTATTCGATAACCTTGTCCACGAGCGCGAAGGGGTAGCGGTGCGGCAGGATCTTCTGCACCTCCTCGAGCGAGAAGATCGTCTCCGTGCCCTCCGTCTTCGCCGAGATCTCCTGGGCCGTGGCCTGGAGCCGTGGTGGGGCGCTGCGGTGGGGCCCTACGAAGGCATGGGCCGCGCAGCAGAGCGCGAGGACGAGGCGCATGATCCGCTGCAGTTGCACGTTATGGTGCAATCAGTGATTGCACGAGGACTAAGCACACAGCCCTAGTTCAGCCAGTGATTGCACGCTCGGCTAAGCTCCTGAGAGACAGCCTTAGTGTACAGCCATCACACATCGCCGCAAGGTATCGGTATGGTACCTTATACCTCGGTGGTAGGGGGTCGGGAGCCTGCAAACATCAAGCGCCCTAGCGTGCTTTGACACACTAGTTTTTCAGGGCCGAGACAGCTCCCTACAATTCGCGACCAGAAAAACAACGCCGCGAGCAACCGGGACATATTACTTAGGCGGCTATCCTCTTGGGCGGCGCGCCCTTCGCCTGGCCCATGAGCCGCGACGTCTCGCCGAGGCGCTCGTGCGCGGCCTTGGCGACGTGCGTGTGCGCCGTGTCGTACTCGACGCAGGCCTTGAAGCACCGCGCCGCCCGCGGCAGCAGGCCGTCCTCGAGGCACAGCAGGCCGCAGTCCAGCGCGACCGCGGCGCGGTCGACGCCGCCCTCCCGGATGCCGATGGCCTCGGTCCAGGCCCGCCGCGCGTCGGCGCGCCGCTGGGCGCGCGAGAGCTCGTCGATGTTTGCCAGTGTGAGGAAGATGCGCCCTTGGTTGCGCAGCACCACGAACCGCGTGCGGCTGTCGAGCTCCATGCACAGCGCCTCCTCGTAGAGCGGCAGGGCCTCCGTAAAGCGCCCCTTGGCGTACTCGCGGTTCGCTTCCAAGATGAGGCCGCCGGCGCGCACCGCCATCAAGGGTGCTAGGGCTGCCTGAGCCAAAGCCTAGGGGCACTGGGGCTCCTGGAGACGCTCTGGGAGCTGCCCGGGCTGCCACTGGCGTGAGAGTGGCTTTGCTCGTAGCGCTCACACAAGCGCGAGAGCAGGCTAGTAGCTTGGAGCCGCGGGGCAAATCGGCGAGTAGGTATCTCCGAGACAGATTAAGTTTAGAGGTTCGGGACCGGGGGAGGGGAGGAATGCCTCTTCACGCGTCGAGCGCGACGAGGATGACGGACACGGTAGCCCGCGCGCGGGCGCCGTGGTCTTCGAGCGTCGCGCGGTCGCGCTCCGTCAGGCAGATCGCGCGGCGCCGGTGGGCCATGTCCGTCGCGAAGAGCGCCGCGTCCGCGCGCGCGTCGAGCTCGAAGGCCTGGCGCGCCAGAATGACCTGCGCGGAGATCCGGTCGTTTCCCCGTGGCTGCGTCTGTTCGATGGCGTGGACCTGGACACAGAGACAGACGGCGAGGCGCGCCTCGGTGGACAGCGGCAGCACGATGTCGCGGCGGTCGTAGGCGCGCTCGAGGTCGACGCGGACCGTCGCCGCGCCCGCCGCGGCGGCGACGGCGACGCGCTCCGCGTAGGCCTCGGGCGTCCAGCAGGCGCGGCCGTCGACGGCCCGGAGCACCCAGCAGCCGTCGGCGCGGAGCGGCGAGCGCGCGAGCGCCGGGATGACATTGCGGACGACGGCCTCGCCGCGCGCGATCTCGGCGTCGAACGCGCGGCTCGCGAGCCGAAGGCGCGCGGCGTCGCGCGGCGCGAGGTCGAAGCCGTGCGCGTCGCCGGCGGCCGCGGCCGCGGCCGCGAACGCGCCGATGAAGACGCCGTCCGTCACGACGACGCCGGCCCGCGCCGCGTCGGCCTCGGTCGCGAGCGCGTGGAGCTCGGTCCGCCGCGGCTCGACGAAACGCGAACCGACGGCCAGCGTCGCGGCGCGCCGCGCGACGGTCGCCGCGCCGCGGACGGCGGCGAGGTCGACCGGCGCCGCCTGCGGCGCGTCGGCGAGGCGCGTTCCGCGCCGCTTGAGCACGACGAGCGTGCAGCGCTCCGTGTCCGCGTGGAGCAGCCGGAGCGCCGCGCCCGGGGCGACCGCGGCCCGCCGCCGCGGCTCCGCGAGGCGCCGCCAGGCCACGTAGTCGCAGAGGCCGCGGCCGTTGAGCGCGCGGTCGGCGCGCGTCGCGGCCGGCGCCGTCGCCTCGAAGCGGCCGAGGTCGGCCGCGCTGAGCAGCGGGAGCACCTTGTGCGTGAAGAGCGACGTGGCGCCGGCGGCGTGGATGCGGCCCAGCGCGCCGGCGCGGAACGCCGGCGCCGCGCCGACGCGGCGCGGTCGTCGTTTGCGCTGCGGTGGTCCGCGCGGCGTCGGCAGGGCCGCGACCAGTGCGGAGAATGGCCGGGCCGCGTCCCAGGCGGCCTCGTCGCGATTGCTCGTGGCATTGCTTCCGCCGTCTTCTATGACATTTGCGCCGCGCGTCGACATACTGTTCGCTGGTGCAGCTATGAGCAACTGGTAGCGGATTAGTGCTCTTCCTTTTTTTTTACCCCTCACTTCCTTCTTCTTTACCTAGAGCTACCCTTCACCTCCTTCTTCGCATTAGACACTTGCTAGTGTCTTACAAGCGCTAGAGATAAGTTTTGTAGTTAGTTTCCGCCGCGAGGCTACGCGCGCGGGCACAAATCGACGCCACACGTTCGACAGCGCTCGCCGCCGCGTCTGCCCCGTTAACGGTACGAGTTTTGCGCCACTAGCATTTAAGCTGTTTTACGCCGCTCGTCAGAACGCTGTTCTTCGCCGCTCGTCCTCTACGCCCCCGTAAAAACGTTTCTCTCGCTCCCCGCGTTCCGATGAGCACCTTTTCAAAACCATCCGAGCCCACCTTGCCGCGAAACTGCCGCCGACACTAGGACCGTTTCGGACCCGCTCTAACCCGACTCTCGCCCAACCCTAACCCTAACCCTAGTCTCATCCTAATCCTAACCCTTACTCGGACCGAATCCTAACCTCAACCTCGCGACAGATAAAAAAAAGTCGAGGCAGTCATTCCGATTCTGACTGCTCGACCACGTACCAAGGAGCGTGGAGCGCGTGGTTAAAGGAGGTTGCTTCATCAAACATTTCTCGCATATGCGTCACATTGAGGCGGCCGTACCGCGACGCGCACGCGACGGGAGCAACCATGGAACCGTGGTACATGAGCCTGGGGCATGGGCTTGGCCACTTCGTGCCCTATTCCAAAACGCGTCTGCCGCGTACGCTCCGCGCCAGCCCCCACAGCACCTTCCCCCCTAGTAGCCAACTTCAAGTTGAACCTACATCCAACCTACGTAGCCTGACGTAGGTACCTACGTAGGTACATTTGGAGAAGTTACCTACGTCAGGCTCCACCTACGGCCCGACCAGGACCAAGGCGCCTTGCTCACGATGAATTGTCATCAGAGGGCTCCAGCTACCCGAAAAGAAGCTCTCACCGACGCCGTGCGCAGCATGGACGGAACTTCAGCGTCTCGACTTCAGCCTGCAGGCCCGGCTTCGACCGGCGAAGGGAGGCAACAGGCTGAACGCACGCGGTCCAGGCGTCCTGCGAGACATCGTCCGGCAGTCGAGGGGGTCCCACGGCGACAAAACCGTACTCTTGTGAAGTACGCGGCCCCCTGTACCTATACGTGCAATCGATCACTCCATAGCTAGTACAATCACTCCATAGCTACATTAACAGGCACGCGGGAGACGTCGTCGAGCTGCGAGTACTCCCCGAGGTCGTCGTCGTTGGAGTCGTCGTCGTCGTCTTGCGCGCCGAGCCGCTTCCGGAGCGCCGCGTTCGCGTCCACGAGGTGCTGGAGGACCGAGGTCCACGAGTCCGCCTCGGCGCGCGCGGCGGCGAGCGCCTCGAGCGCCGGCAGGGCCTCGGCCCGCAGGGCGGCCTCGGCGCGCCGCGCGTCGGGCCGCCGGCCGGCGCGCGCCACGGCGAAGGCGTCGCGGACGGCCCCGGCGCCGCCGCCGGCCGCCGCCACCCGCGCGGCTGCCGCGACGGCGCAGGCCGTCGCGGCGAGGTCCCCAGCGGCGGGCGCCGCCGCCGCCGCCGCCTCGAGCTCGCGGACGCGCCGCGTCGCGCGCTCGAGCTGCTCGTCCGGCGCGAGGTCGAGGCGCCGGACGGCGCGCAGGCGGACGCGCGCGCAGCGGCTCGCGAAGCGCAGCGTCGACGCGGACTCGGCCGCCGCGGCGCGGCCCGGCGCGAGCGCGGCGACGAGGGCCGTGCGCGCGCCGGGCACGCCGAGCGCGTCCCTCAATAATTTCGTCAGGACGGAGTCGCGGAAGGGGACGTGCGCCGCGCCGTCGGCGAGCGCCGCGACGACGTTGCCGAGGGCCGCGAGGCTCGCGTTGATGGCCCGGGCCTCGCGCAGCCGTACGCCCCGGCTGCCGGAGACGCGGTTGCGCTCGCTGCCCGCGAGGTCGACGACCCGCAGCGCCGCGCCGCCCGCGTCGACGACGAGGATCGTGTGCGAGCGCGACGACGTCGCGTTGAGTTTCGTGGCGGCCGTCGCGCGCCGCCGCAGGCCGTAGGCGACGAGGTCCAGCGCCTCCGCGAGGTCGCGCGCCGCGTAGGCCCGGAGCCCCTCGACCTCGAAGCCGCCTCGTGTATTCTCGCGCACGGGCAGGCCCTCTACGATGTCGGCGGGCCGCGGCGCCTTGGCGCTGAACGCCTCGTCGTGCCTCCGCCGCTCGACCTCCGCCGCGTCGCGCGGCGGCGCCAGCAGGTCCCGCACGCGCTCGTCGTAGATCTCCAGGAACGACATGACGACCTCGCCGGGCCGCGCCGCGAAGAGCCGCCGCAGGGCCCGCGGCACGACGCCGTCCCGGGCGCGCTCGACGTGGTCGGGCGCCTCGAGCACGCCGAGCGTGTGGCTCTTGCCGGCGCCCGTCTGGCCGTAGGCGACGACGGTGCCGTCGACGCCCGCGAGGACCGCGTCCACGACGTCCCGGGCGACGCCGTCGAAGAGCTCGGCCTGCGACGCGTGCGGGCCGAACGCGGCGTCGCAGCCGTGCTCGCAGACCGTCGCGGTCCGGGCGACCTCGAGGCGCACCGTCTCCTTATTGAGGACCGTCGCCGCGGCCTCCCGGGGCTCGCCCGCGAGCGGCGGCCGGATGCGCACGTAGACCGAGACGTCGCCGGGCATTTTGTTTGCGCGTGGGCAGCCTTTCGCTTGGGCACAAAGCTTTGAAAGCGCGCGCGAGAGCAGCGGGTTTTGCGCCCGTGGGATGTACTCCTTCTACGCGCGCCTCACCCGGGAGGGGTCCGGTTGCGACTGGGCGGACGTGGTTAATAGAACACTCGCGTTACGCGCGACCAGGAAACCCGCCTACTTCGCCTGCGGGTGGCTCGAGATGTACTCGACGGCGTCCGCCACGGAGAGGATCTTGTCCGCCTCCGCGTCCGGGATCTCGATGGCGAACTCCTCCTCGACGGCCATGACGACCTCGACGACGTCCAGCGAGTCGAGCGCGAGGTCCTTGAAGGCGACCGCCGGCGTGACCAAGGAGGCGTCGACCTTGTCGAAGGTCTTGACGACGTCGAGGATGCGCGCCGTCGCCTCCTCCTTGTCCATGAACGCGTCGGCGCCTCCAGCCAGTGACCGGAGGGCAAGGGTCGCCGCCCTGGGCGGCACTCGCCGCGCGAGCGCGCCGGCGCGCGCGCACGCACCAGCACGTGCTGCGGCGACTCGCAGCATCGCTCTCTTCCCTTTGCTCGCGGCTAGGCTAGCTAGCGCAAGAGTGAAGTGTGGTGGCGAGAGCGGCGGGTTTACAATCGCTAGCGTAAAGACACTAGCAAGCTCTCTCTGCTGGGCAAAAAGCGCTTGGTGTTGCTTTTATCGTTGCCATTTGCAAGTTGGATTTTGAAGCAGCTACCAGCTCGACGGGTTGCAAAGGTCAGCTCTGCGAGCACAGGCAAAATGGCCGCCCTCCTCGCGGACAACCTGCCCGTCCCGCCGCCGAACGAGGCGCTGCTCGCGCTGGGCATCGAGGGCAGCGCCAACAAGGTCGGCGTGGGTTTGATACGGTACGTGCCGGCCACGGGCGCCTACGACATCCTCGCGAACCCGCGCGAGACGTACGTGACGCCGCCGGGCACGGGCTTCCGGCCCCGCGAGACGGCGCAGCACCACCAGCGGCACGTCGTGCCGCTGGTCCAGAAATGTTTGCGCGAGGCCGGCGTCGACGCGTCCGAGATCGGCTGCGTGTGCTACACGCGCGGGCCCGGCATGGGCGGCCCGCTGCGGAGCTGCGCCGTGGCGGCGCGCGTGCTCGCGCGGCTGTGGCGCGTGCCCCTCGTGCCCGTGAACCACTGCGTGGCGCACATCGAGATGGGCCGCGTCGCGACCGACGTCAGCGACCCCGTCGTGCTGTACGTGTCGGGCGGCAACACGCAGGTGTTGGCGTTTTCGGGGCGGCGCTACTGCATTTTCGGGGAGACGATCGACATCGCGGTGGGGAATTGTCTGGACCGGTTCGCGCGGGTTTTGGGGTTGTCGAACGACCCGTCGCCCGGCTACAACATCGAGAAGTGCGCCCGGGACGGGAAAAAGTTCGCGCCGCTGCCCTACGTCGTCAAGGGCATGGACGTGAGTTTTAGTGGTTTACTGACCTTCATCTCGCAGAACGCGCCCAAATTATTAGCAGGGGGGTACACGCCGTCGGATCTGTGCTACTCGCTCCAGGAGACGATCTTCGCCATGCTCGTCGAGGTGACGGAGCGGGCCATGGCGCACTGCGGCCGGAAGGACGTGCTGCTGGTCGGCGGCGTCGGCTGCAACCGGAGGCTGCAGGCGATGATGGCCGCGATGGCGCGGGGGCGGGGCGGCGCGTGCTGCGACATGGACCACCGCTACTGCGTCGACAACGGCGCCATGATCGCCCAGGCCGGCATCTTCGCGTTCCAGCACGGCTCCCGCGCGGCCTGGGCGTCGTGCGACTGCACGCAGCGCTTCCGCACCGACGAGGTCGAGGCCGTCTGGCGGCGGCCTACCGAGACTTAAGCACATAAAATTAGTAGTCGTAGGCGCCGTCGTACTTGTCGTCGTAGCCGTCGTCCCAGTCGTCTTCGTCGTAGTTCGCCTTCGGCTTCGGCGCCTTCTTCGAGGCTTTCGGAGGCGGCGGCGGCGGCGCCGACGCCTTCGTCGGTTTCGAACTGGGCTTCGCCGCCTTGGCGGCGGCGTCGGCGCGAGCCTTGCGGAGGCGCCCGACGAGGTCCGGCAAGTTGCCCTTCGCGGACCGTCCCAGCTTCGTCAGTTCCCTCCTCAATTCCTCCACGTCCAGGGACGCCGGGTCGTTTTCCGGCGGCGGCGGCAGGGGCGCCGGCGCCGGGCCCTTTCCCGCGTCCGGCCGGCGATCCACGATGTCCTGCAGGTCCGGGCACGGGTACCGCAGCGTCGCCGCGACGCCGCCGAGCTCGATCAGCTGGTCCGACGCGACGTGCCGCGCGGGGAAGTACAGGACCTCGGCGCCCTGCGCCGCGGCGCGCTCCACGAGGTCCAGGAACCGCTTCCTCCTCTCGACGTCGGGCGCCGCGCCCCGCAGGTTGTCGTCCACGACCATCAAGATGGCCAGGGCGTTGCGCTCCGCGGCCGCGGCCACGGCGTCGAGCGACGCGCACAGCACCCGGTCCGGGTCCTTCCGCTGGCAGCTCCGCCACGCCTCGAGCGCCGCGCAGTAGCGCGCCGCGGCCGTCGCCTCGACGCGCTTCGCGACCGCTGGCACGGCCAGCACGGCCCGCAGCGCGTCCCGCGTCAGCCCCGCCGCGACCACGGGGTCCTCGGCGACGCACAGCCGCCCGCCGGCCGCCGCGCGCCGCAGGTGACCCACGTTCGCCGCGTCCGAGCTGCACGCCGCGGCCGGCGTGGTGTCCGTCCGCAGGAACTGCGCCACGTCGGCGGCGCCGCGGCCGCAGACCACGACGCACCGGACGACGTCCCAGCGCACGTGCGCCGCGAGCGCGTCGCGGCACCGGTGCAGGAACTTCGCCTTCTGCGCGTCGGCGCGCTTGCTCCGCGCGCCGTGCGTGCCCTTGGGCAGGGCGAGTTCCACCGACGCGGCCTGCTTCACCAGCCGCTCCGTGAGCACGAAGAGCTTCGCCCGGCACCGCTCCGCGTCCAGCAGCAGGCAGGCGAGGTCGGCCGTGCTCGCGGCGTCGGCCGCCCGCGCCAACGTCGCGCGCTGCGACGCGTCCCACGCGGCCTTGCGCAGCGAGACGCGCGCGCGGAGGCCGATCTGCAGCGTGTGGTGCGACCCGAGCTTGACGAGCTCGTGCTCCGTGCGCGTCGTGCCCGCGACGCGCAGCTCGTCGCCGGCGCCGTCGTAGTCGACGGCGTCCGCCGCGACCGTCAGCGTCATGTGCCGCTTCTCCGACGCCGCGCGCGGGTTGTCCCCCTTGACCTTGCGCGTCGTGTTGCACGAGACCTCGTCGCCCTTTTCGATCAACGAGTAGAGGGTCCACACGTCGTCCGCCTCCTCGACAAAGCAGGTGATCGAGGCCGCGGCCTCCGGCGCCAGGTCGGGTGGGAGGGGCTCCTCGAGCCGCATGGGTGCTTTGTAATCTGTGGTTCAACCGCTGCGCGCCTGTCGTTGCCTTCACAAAGCTAGCCGGTGTGTGCAGCTAGCGCATGAAGAACTAGCAGGGTGGCCCCGCACGCGCAGGGGGGGGTTTTGAGTATCAATTGTTCGTTCCCTCTTGTCTGAGGATTGACTATCCGGCTCGAAACGACTCTGAGGCCCCCAAGTTTTGACATCTTTGGTGAAGTAACACTGAAGTTTGGTCTCCTCTCCGGGGATCTGCCGCGAACGTGGGGCCGGCCCGCGGAAGGACCGACGTTCCATCCGGACTTTCCCACCGAGTTCCGGCCTTCCCCCATCGCGGGCGTCGGCTGGTGGGCGACAGTAGACATCCCCAGGGGCACGCTGCTGCGCCGGCTCTCCGTCGCGGACGGCACGTTGGTGTGTTTCTCGAGCCGCGAGGACCTCGAGGAAGCCGGCTGGGACCTCGACGACGCTGTCAACTACGGCATCGGCCACTGGAGAGACCCGTCGGCGATATTCTTCCTTAACCCAGGCACGGCGGTGAATCACGCCGACAAGACGCGGGAGGCGGCCGTGATGTACAACCACGACGAGCCGAACGTCGGCGCACCGGCGTCCGTTCGCCCGTCGCCGCGCGGCGAGACTTATCCCCTCGCAGGTCCTCGAGCTGTACACGACGAAAGACGTCAAGGCCGGCGAGGAAATGCTCTGCGACTACGATCGCGACTACGCCCCCTGCCCCTGGTATGACGAGCTCCAGCGATCGCGCGGCAACGTCCCCTCTCGCAGCTGAACGCTGAGATCGAGAAGATGTACCCCGAGTCCCCTTAACTTTAGGATACAGATATACAACCGAGACCGAGCCGCCGCAGCCCCCAATCCAGGAGCCGCCCCTCGTCGTCGGCCAATCCGTGGCCCGCGCCCGCGACGGCGACGGCCGAGGCGTCTGGGCGATCGAGCGCGGCGAGCGACCGGGCGGCCGCGGCGTGATCGATCGTCGCGTCGTCGGCGCCATTCACAAACAGGACGGGAAACGTCGTCGCGACGTGCTCATCGCTCGGCGGCGGCGCCATCCCGTTGACGCCGACGAAGCCGAGGACGCCCGGCGTGCGCAGCGCCGCCTCCAGGCCCACGAGGCAGCCCTCGGAGTAGCCGCCGACGACGACCGACCGCCCTCGCTGGAGCTCCCTCCGTACCACGGCGACAACCTGCTCGCGCGCCGCACGGAGCGACCCCGTGGTCGGCGCCGCGCCTTCGTCTTCGTAGTCCAGCCAGGCGCTCCGGCAGCCGCCCCGCGGCCCCGCGCCCGGCAGGACGACGCGCAGCGCCCGCAGCGCGCCGCGCGTCCACCAAGCATCCCTTCGCGTCGCGTAGGTGCTCGGGAAGCCGTTGCGCCCGTGGAGGTAGACCAGCGTCGTCGCGCCGCCCGGGGCACCGACAATAACGCGCTCGGCGCGGCACGGGTCGAGCGACACGCGGGCGAGCCGGGCGACGTCGCAGCCCTCGGCGCGCAGGCGGCCCGCCGCCGCCGCGGTCGGGGCGGCACCCGCCTTCACCACGCGATACGCAAGCTCGTGGCCGCGCACGGCGCGCGAGCAGGCGACGAGCTCGCCAAGCGTGCCGTGGCCGCCGGCGAGGTTGACAACGTCGCCGGGTGTCGCGACGCGGCCGCGCGGCACCTCAAGAAGGGCGGCGCCGTAGTCGAGCTGGCGGGGCGGGAGCGGCGCCCAGCGCACCGCCGCCCGGACCTCCTCCAGCGTGACTGCCTCTGCGGTTTCGGGCGCGTGTTTTCGCTTCATCCTAGCTGTTGGCCGGTCCCGTCTCCACAGCACTCCAGGTTGGGATACACCACCAGCACTTGATAAGTAGCGTTCGTCTAACCTTGCAGGTTTCAGATCTGCTGGCTGCGTCTTGACAGCAATTGAAAATCGCTGCGAATGAAATGAATGGATGAACAGAGGCGTCTGAAATTTCCAAATCGCTCGTCCGGCATTAAAAAACGCAATCCGCTGGCCATAGTGTCTTGTATAGGAGAGCAGCAAAACCTCCCCTTCCCTGCAAACGATTTATTCTTACTGAGAGGAGTCACAGGAGCTCTTTTTAGAACGCAAGTCCAAAAACCACCGGGTTGCTAAAAAGGCCAGCGGCGTAGCTCTGTAACAAACAGAGCCTGTGTGCTCTGAAGCGCCCGCGGGTCGGCCTTGGCCTTGTGCGTCAAATCAAATAGAGCGGCGTTCTTGCGCTGGGGAAAGCCATCCTTCAATTGGTAGCGCCAGTCCTGCGCCGCACAACTGCGTAATTCATCCACCAGCGCCTACGTCGCGCACACATCGCGATACACCGGCGCCAACAACACGCTGCGTCGAGCCGAACGAGAGCAGCGCGGCAGCAGGATGCGCACCCAGCTATACGTCGTCGCAGCGGTCGCCAGCACCCATGCCCTGCGCGCCCCGCAAGCGCGCCGTCGGACGGCGCTGCGCGCCGCGACGCTGCCCCTGGAGGACCCGAACGGCATCGCGGACGCGCGTTACCGCAAGGGCGTGAAGCAGGTGTCGACGCTCGGGCCGGCGTCGGCGACGCGGGACATGATTGAAAAGTTATTCGTGGCGGGCACGGATGTCTTTAGATTGAACCTGAGCCACGGCGCCGCGGACAAGCTCGAGGCCGCGCGGCACATAAGGGAGGTCGAGGCCAAGTTCGGCCACCCCGTCGGCATCCTGGCGGACCTCCAGGGGCCGAAGCACCGCGTGGGCATGTTTTCTGACGAGCTCCCAAAAGTCTTCCTCGAGAAGGGCCAGAGCTACCGGTTCGACCTGGAAGACGCGCCGGGGACGCAGTCGAGAGTACAATTACCGCACCCCGAGGTCCTCGCGGCCTTGAAAAAGGGCGACGCCATTTTGTTAGATGACGGGAAGCTGCGGGTCGAGGTTACAAGTACGGGAAACGGTTTTGTGGATACGGTGGTCACGAACGACGCGGCGCTGTCCTCAAGGAAAGGCTTCAACCTGCCGGACACGGTCGTGCCCACGTCGGCGATGACGCCGAAGGACATTGAGGATCTGGAATTCCTCATGGAGGGCTTCGAGGGCGTCACCGTCGACTGGATCGCTCTGTCTTTCGTGCAGCGGCCCGAGGACATGCTCGAGCTCAAGAAGCGGATCAATGGACGGAGCAGCGCCAAGGTCCTCGCGAAGCTGGAAAAGCCCCAGGCCGTCGAGCCGGAGATGTTACGAGCGATCACGGACGTGTGCGACGGGATCATGGTCGCGCGCGGCGACCTGGGCGTGGAGATGCCGCCGGAAGACGTGCCCATCGTCCAGAAGGAGATCATCGAGGAGTGTCGGAGGCAGGGCAAGCCCGTGATCGTGGCGACGCAGATGCTTGAGAGCATGATCGACTCGCCGGCGCCGACGCGGGCCGAGTGCTCGGACGTGGCGACGGCCATTTTCGACGGCTGCGACGCCATCATGCTGTCGGGCGAGAGCGCCGCGGGCAAGTACCCCGAGGAGTCCGTGCGCATGCAGCAGCGGCTCGTGAGAAGGGTGGAAGCATCAACAAGGCACCAGGAGCTCGTGCGAATGGGTAACATCGGAGGCTACGAGCCGCCGCACGGCGAGACGGACACGGACGCCGTGGTGGAGGCCGCGGCGAACCTCGCGCGGTCCCTCGACGCCAAGTGTCTGCTGGTCTTCACGCGGACGGGCTCGTCGGCGCGGCGGCTCGCTCGCTTAAAGCCGGGCCTGCCCATCCTCGCCGTGACGCCTTCCGTCGACGTCGCGCGGTCGCTGGCGCTCTCGGCGTACGTGTATCCGGCGGTGCTCGACCCGGCGGCCGTCGACGCCGAGCGCGCGAACCTGTTCTTCAAGATGCTCGAGGCGGGGCTCGACGTGGCGCGGCGGAAGCACCTCGTGCGCGACCCGACGGACCGCATCGTCTGCACGGCGGGCCTGCCCTTCAACGTCGAGGGCTGCGCGAACGCGATCCGGGTGGTCGAGGCGGCCGGCCTGGACTGCTGGGGCGGGCAGTGCATCTGGGAGGGCTAGGCGGCGGGGGCCGGTTAACATCGTTCCGTCGTTATTTGATTCTTGTCTTAAAGACGATGTAGACTAAGATCATGTAGTGCGTGCCTACGGCCCCTCCCCGCCAGGCGTGCCGGGATAGAACGACAGCAGGTAGCGCGAGAGGGCGAGGTGCTTGGACGAGAAAGCAATCTTGTCGTCATCCTTCATTTTTCCGTACTCAGTCATGAAATCCGCGAACACCGATGAGCTGTGCTTGACGTACGGCGCCCGCGCCGCGTCGCGACCAGGGCCTATAAACGTAATCGTAACCTTAGTAGTCGGAGGGGAGGGGTCGCGCGGGGAAAGGGATGGGGGAGGGGGAGGGAAGGGGTAAGGGCGGGGTAGGACGGGGGAAGGGGAGGGGGTCGACTCGGTTACTGGGGGTGCTGCCCGCGGCGCGGCGGCGTCAGGTAGGTGTCCATCGCGTGGCCCGTGCGCTCGAAGACGCCCGGAGACTCCGACACGCGGCGGCGCACGCGGGACCGCTCCTGGGCCGCGGCTTCGGCCGCGGCTGCGGCGCCGCGGCCGCCGTGGCCGAAGAGGCCGCGGAAGATGGAAGGCAATAAAATCTTCCCTTAAAAGATTGGAACTACCTTGATTTCTGTAAGAAACCAAGCGAAACCGTTGTGGTACCAACTTTGGTGTGCTCGCCAGGGTTTACCTGGCCGTGCGGGTCAAGCACGACATGAACAGCTGGGGAGACGAGCCCGAAAACTGCAGGATTGAATTTGCTAAGCTCATGAAATTAAGTACACACCCCGACGTTAAAGCCGAAATTAAGAAAGTTCGAGGTGCAAGAGGTTGGGATGACGCCTTCAAGGCTGAATCGTTAGCGGTCGAGCGGTCTGGCTGACGGTCTGGCAAGGACGAGGACTAGTCCTGAGCCCCCCCCCCTCTGGTTGTGTGGATAAAGAGGTTCTTCATCGTGTGTTCCGCTGCGCGTTTTTCGGGCAGCCTGGGGCATACCCGTGAGGCTAATCCCAGGGCTTGCTAGTGTCTTACAGGCCGCTAGGCTTCAGAGAGCGTCCAGGGTAAAATCCAGCTACGGGCTAGCATTATACCACCATCTCGCGTTCGAACCGTACGAACGATGCGCCGCGGCTTCCTCGCGGCCGCCCGGCCGGGCCCGCCGCCGCCGCCGCCGGCGGACGAGAGCAAGTGCTTCGTGTGCGGCGGCCGGCGCTCCGCCTCGGACGCGAACGCGGACGTGCGCTGCTTCGGCGCGCCGGCCTGCGGGAGCTGCGCGCGGCGGTGGCGCGTCGAGGCCGCGCTGCGGACGTGCCGCGACGCGCAGAGGCTCGCGACGCGGGGCCGCCTCGCGCCGTACCTCGGCCGCTTCGTGGAGCAGTTCGAGGGCATCCGGGCGGCCGCGCCGGAGCAGCTGGACCAGTTGCTGGACGCGCTGCGGCGGAACAAGGCCGTGGGCCGGCGCCGGCCCGGCGCCCGCGTGGACGCGCCGCCGCAGGGCCTGGTGGACGACGCGACGCTGCTGCGGCTCGCGGGGCGGCGGACGTCCGACGACCGGGTCGTCGCGGCGCTGCGGCGCTGGGCGCGGACGACGCCCGAGGGCCTCGGGCTCTACGAGGCCTACGCGACGCTCGAGACGCTCCGGGCGGCGCGGGCGGACCGCGCGCGGCCCGGGAGCTGGACCTACGCGAACGGGGACGTGGCGAAGGTCGCCGCGGCGCTGGTCTCGGGACGGGGGGACGCGCTCGGCGCGGCGTTCGCGGACCCGACGGCGCTGTCGCGCCTCGGGCGCACGTGCCGCGAGGCGACGCACTGCGTCGCGCGGTCGGCGGCGGCCTGGCGCGCGTGCTGCCTCGCGCGGCACCCCCACCTCCGGCGGGACGGCGGCGACGCGGCGCGCTGGCGCGCGGCGGCGCACTTCGCGGGCCTCCGCCAGACCAGACGCCCGGCCCTGCCGCCCGCGACGGCGTGCTGCGTGCCGCGGCTGCGGCGGGAGCTCAAGGTGCTGACCGAGGAGCCCGTCGCGGGCCTGAGCGCGCTGCCGCGCGAGAAGGACATCCGGGTCTGGCTCGCGACGGTGGACGGCCCCGCGGATACGATGTACGCGGGCGGCCGCTTCCGCCTCTCCTTGCAATTCGCGGACGACTACCCGCTCCAGCCGCCGCGCGTGCGCTTCCTGACGCAGGTCTTCCACCCGAACGTGGATGTCGCGTCGGGCGCCGTCTGCGTCGACCTCCTGACCGACGCGCACTGGACGCCGGCGGCGAACGTGAGGGTCGTGCTGCTTTCATTGCAGTCGCTGCTCGCGGACCCGACGGCCGTCGACGCCGAGAGCCCGGCGAACGCCGAGGCGGCCGCGCTGCTGAAGAACGACCGGCCCGCCTTCGAGCGGCGCGCGCGAATGGACGCGGCGAACTCGCTGGACTTCTACGACGGGGCCCGGCCCGAGGACGAGGCGCCGGAGGAGCTCGAGGCGCCGGACGCGGGCGAGGAGGGGTCCCCGGCGAAGTGGGCGAGCGAGGCCGCCGCCTGGGCCGCGCGCGAGGCCGGCGTCGAGGCCCCGCCGCCGGCCGACGACGGCGAGGACTGGGCGCCGCGCTCGTCGCCGCTCGGGAAGTCGCCCTCGAAGGCTGCGCGCGAGGCGGCGATGGAGATCGGGTGATTAGTTTTTTCCTGTTGCTTTTTTAGAAGTCCCGGGGCCACCTAACCCGTCTCTGCCCTAGCAACCGAACAGAACGGCGGAGCAACTAGCCCTTGAATTGCAACGCGCCGCTTGAGCATCGTACTAGTACCAGGGGATGTGCCTCGTATACGCATTCATCCTCGCATAGAAGGCCTCACGGTGCGCATCCAGACGCTGCTGCGCCACCTCGAACGCCGCTTCGTACGTGCTCTCCTCCACGTTGAGCGCGGATTTTATGAGGTCGATGAGGCGCTGGTTCGCCGGCGTCAGCGGTTCGTCTTCGAGATTCCTGAGCAAGTCGGCGCCGCTCGCGACCAGGTAGCCGGCGTCGGCCTTGACGACGTCGCAGCCCTCCTCGATGAGAAACGTCGCCAACTCGTACTTTGCGGCGCGCGCCGGGCGGGCTTCGATGCACCAGGCGAGCGCACAGGTGCCCGCACCGTCGTCCGGCTCGCACTCGGCGTCGATATCGGCGCCGGCCGCGAGGAGGAGGCGGGCTACATCGACCGAGCCGGCCGAGGGACAGCCCGCCACGTAGTGCAGCGGGATGCATTCGCGCGACAGTTTAGCGCCATAGGCGATCAGGGTCCGCATGAACCGGAACGGGACGAACACGCGTCGCGGGTCGTACTCGCCATCCAGCACCCAGTCGTCGCGGTTCGCGGGCGCGTCCGGGTGGCGCTCGTCCGTGCGGACGATGTTCCTCCGCGAGAAGGCCCGTCCGGCCGCCTCGCGAGACGCCAGGGAGCTCTCGTCTACAATGTTCCGATACCGCGTCCGGAGTTCGTGCTCCGCCTCTCGCACCGTCATCCCGATGCCTCCGAACCGAGACCGCTCGGCCGCGTCCGTGCCCTTGCGCAGGGCCGCCCGCTCGGGCGCGAACTTGCCCACCGCGACGACGACGGCCGGCGAGACCGTGTGCGACGCGATCTTGCGGAGCAGGTCCGTCGGCAAGCGCAAGAGCGGCGATTTTTCCCGGCGCGCGCGGCGCCGCGTTCGCATCTTGTGGGCCATTTCGTGTTTTGCGTCCCGCGTGGGGGCGTTCAGAGCCGACCTCGTATGTTGGTGCGCTGGTTAGCCCCGGTTAGCCCCGGTCTCCTGTGCGCGAGTGCTGGGCGCGCTTCGTAGGGGGGGGCTCCCCCGCGGGTTGGGGTAAGAGCTTGGGGAGGGCTCCGGACGACTTTTGCGGCCAGGGGGGGTGTTCCTGGTCCTAATAGGCAGCTTGATGAGGCTAAACGCTGTCGACGTAGAAACCCGCGAGCTCAGGAGGCCCGGGGCTCGATCGCCAGTTGATGAGGCTAAAGGCAATCAACGATAGAGAACCCGAACTCACCCTATGAGGCTCTGCGAGCATGATTATCTAGCGCCTGTAAGACACTAGCTAGCACGCAGGCAGCGCACATACTGGCCGCGAAAAAAAGACGCGCATCACTTTTTACCCAAAAATATTTGAAAGCATGCGCCGCGTTCTCCGCGGCGCGACGGCGCGCACCTTCGTCGTGCAGCCGCGCCCGCCGAAGCGGCGGCTCCTCGAGCTCACGTTAGTGCGGCACGGCCAGAGCGAGGGCAACCTCGCGTACCGGCGCGCGGGCCAGGGCGACGACTCGCTGTACGACGGCGCGTTCATGGACCGGCACTCGTCGCTGTGGCGCCTGACGGACCGCGGGAGAAGGGAGGCGCGCGCCGCGGGCGAGTGGCTCAAGGAGAACTGCGACCAGTTCGACGCGCACTACACGTCCGAGTTTCTGCGGGCGATGGAGACGTCGGCTTTACTTAATATAGAGGGCGCGCGCTGGTACGCCGAGCCGAACTGTCGCGAACGGGACTGGGGCTCCTGGGATTTAGCAAGGCCCAACGAACGGCTGTCCAAGGAAGAATCGCGGAGGAGAAGGGCGGGTTTATATTTCGCGCCGGCAGGTGGGGAGTCCCTCGCGGCGGTGATATTGAGGGTGGACCTCCTCCTAGATTATCTGCATGGGCGCTATCCGGATCGGAGGGTGCTGATCGTCTGCCACGGGGAGCTCATGTGGGCCTTCCGGCTGCGGTTCGAGAAGTTGAATCAGATCCAGTTCCGGGACATGGCCCACGTCGCGCGCCACGAGGAACGCATCCATAATGGTAGTGTGCTGCGATATACCAGAGAGGACCCGGCCACGGGCGAGCCCGCCAAATCATTCAGGTGGATGCAGCTCGCGACGCCCGGCCACGGCGACGCCATCAAACGGCAGCCGCCCTGGAAGGAGTTCCGGCCCATGTCCTACTCGAATTCGGATTTGTTGGAGCTCGTCGGGCGCTTCCCGAACATCTACCGGAGCTCGCTCGACGAGCCGGGCGCGCGGCCGCTCCAGTCTATATTACCTTCCGAGCAGGACGACACGGGCTGGCCCGGCGAGCGCGGCTAACCTAGTGTACATCATTATGCCATCGCCGGGGGATTGCTCCTGGGAAGCCTGCTAGTGCGGGGGGGGAAATAAATAAGCGTACGAGGGCGGGGGCGGGGCGGGCGTTCGGTCACGCAGCCCCCGCGGCGGCCAGGCAGCTAGGCGGCCTAGCTCGTAAGCAAGCAAATAAATAAATAAATTAATTAAGGAAGACCTAAAAAAAGGAACAAGCTCCTAAGAGCCTTCTCCCTGCTCGGTCAGGATGCCCAACCGGAAAGCGCTGAGATGTGGACCATTCAAGTTTATTTGTTGTTACCACCGCCGAGGCTTCTTCTTCTTCGGCTGTTCCGGGTCGCCGGCGAGGACCGCGCCGCCCTCGCGGAGCCGGTCCGCGCCCGCCCGGAGCTGGGCCGCGGCCGCGCGCAGCTCCGGGACGTCGTCGAAGGCGTCCGCCAGCGCCTCGCAGGTCCCGGCGACGGCGCCGAGCCCCGCGCCCGTCGCCGCCGGCGACTGCTCGTAGAGGCCCTTGCCCGTGGCGCTCAGCGCGGTCGCGACGTCGACGGCGGCGCGCGCGGCGCGCGCGGCGCCGGGGGCCTCGAGGCGGCCCAGCGACTTCGCGCACTCCGTGCCCCCGAAGTAGACGCCGGCCTCGTCGACGGCGTAGGCGGCCAGCTCGAGGCCGCCCTTGTGCCGGAACTTGGCGCCCGCGTCGGCGATCGCGCGGCCCGCGTTCTTGATGGCAACGCCGGCCACGCCGCGCGGCTGCCGGATCGCCAGGTTCGCCGCGAGGAAGTCCATGCGCTGCGCGTCGGCGAGCAGCGCGTCGCCCGCGAGCTCGATCGCCGCGCCGCCGTCCATGAGCTCGTGCTGCGCGTCGCGGAACGTGCCGCGGCAACGCACGGTCGTCCGCAAGAGGTGCTGCTCTCCCGTGAAGGCCGCCGCGGCCGCGAGGATGAGGTGCCGCCGCACACGCATCGTGGGCTAGAGGCTGCTTGCTCTACGGGATGCGTGCAACCGCTTGCCAGTGATGCACGGATGCGGCTGAAGGCTTGTTTATTGCCCGCCACACCGCTCCTCGACCTGATCGATGGACGACAAACCCCTAGCCTAGCCTAGCCTAGCTTGCCTGGACAGATGCCTAGACCTCAGCTCGGGTTCGGGTTTTACACGGCGCGCGACCCCCTAGTCGCTCCCGCTCCTCCGGGACCCATCCGTCGGGCTAGGACAGAGTAAGGTGGTCGCACGGACCTCCCTCCTTCTTCTTCTCGAAAGGGATGCCCATCACTGGGCCATCAGGACGTGGAACTGGTCACTGGCTCCTATGGCACCAGGTGCGACGCCGAGCTGGCCAGGGGAGTTTTAGACTTCGACCCGTGGCCCGCCTACGTGTCGGGCGGGGAGTCGTGAGACTTCGACCCGCGCCAGATGGCGCTCGACCCACACAGGGTGGAACGGAACTTGGAATAGATGGATGCCCCAGCTAACGGCAGTCCCCGTGAACTCGGCCCGTCCGTCGTGGGCGGCGCCGGCGCGAGCTCTCGCTTCGTCAGCTTAACCGACGGGTTTTTGCGCGCCCCACCCAAGCTCTTAGTAGAGTCTTACCCTAGCCCCTCTCTAGCCCCCCCCTTCAAACCCGTACCAGTGACAGAAGAAGTGTTACCCGGCCGGCGGCGGCGCGGCGGCGGGAGCCGGGGCGCCCCCGCGGGGCACCTCCACGCCGAGCGCCGCGCAGAGGCGCTCCATGACCGCGTCGACGCGCGCGCGGACGACGAGCGCGGCGGCCCCGTCGTGCGGCGTATCCTGCAGGTTGACGATCACGAACCTGTCGGCCAGCGCCGGCATGTCCGCCGCCGGGATGATGCGCAGCGACGTGCCCAGGGCCAGGCAGACGTCCGCGGCGCCGAACGCGCGCTCCGCGGGGCCCCACTCCGCGGGCGGCAGGCCGTCGTCCCAGTCGAGCACCGTGTCCCGCATGACGCCGCCGCACGTGCCGCACGCGTTCCCCGTCGGCTGGAACGACACGCCGCCCAAATCGACGTCGTGGAACGCCTCCGTGCCGCACGTCTCGCACTTCTCCGTGAAGACGCAGCCGTGCAGCACGCCCAGCTTGTTCCGCGGGAAGCCCGACCGGCGGTGCAGCCCGTCGACGTTCTGCGTCGCGAGGAAGTCCAGGGACCCGGCCCGCTCGAGCGCGACGAGCGCGTCGTGCGTGAACGTCGGCCGCACGGTCTCGAAGGAGGCGCCCGAGATCGACGCCAGGTCCGGCGGCCGCGCCTTTTTCCGTTTCTTCTTCTTGGCCTCGTCCTCGAGCGTCCAGATGCCCTTCGGCCCGCGGAAGTCGGGCAGCCCCGCGCTCGTCGACACGCCGGCGCCCGTCAGGACGACGACGCGCTCGGCGGCGCGCACCATGTCAATGAGTTGCGCGAGCTTGGCCTCGAGCACGGCCGGCGCGTCCTCGGTCTCGGGGAGCCCCGTCACGCCCTTGTGCTTGTAGTCGCTGAGCCGCGCCGCGTAGCCGCCGCAGGTGTTCGCCGGCGCCTCGGCCTTGCGCTTCGTGCGCGGTTTCGTCGGCGGCGGCGCCGCGCGTCGCGTGCGGCAGGCCGCGCAGGTGCGCCGTCTGAGGTCGGTGTTGACGAAGGTGCAGGAGGAGCAGGGCCAGCCGACAGCAGGGACTTCAGCCATATGACTTGAAATGGCTCGGCGGCTAGCAAATAGCAGCGCACTTGGCTAAACTAAAGTTGGTCCGGGCAAAAAAGAAATCCGTGCGATATTTAGAGTCAGCCAAAAACAAACAGGTAGCTCTACAGTCGTCTGCGGAGTTAAAAAAATCGGGTTTTACAGCCTAACCACACGACGGTTCGCGACTCGAGCGCTTCCGGCACGCGTAGTCCATCTCTGAAAGAGCCCTCGAGCCCCGGCCGCGTCGCCGAGCCGTTTGCGCGCTCAATAAAACAAACGATCATGATGACTCGCCTCCTGCCCTGCTTCACGGTCGCGGCGGTCGCCACCGCGACGGCGACGACGACGCGCGTAACGATGGACGACGAACCCGCATTCTTCGCCGCGGCGCTCGCGCGCGACGACGCGGCGGCGCGCTGGCGCGCCGAGGCGTCGGCGGCGAACGTCCGCGCGCTCGGCGTCGCTCCCAGTGGTCGTGGCAGAAGCGCACGGCGGACGTCCAGCTCTCGTTCAAGTCGGACATGTTCGCCCCGCTCTGGCTGCTGTGGCGCGACCGCGCGGCGGGGCGACGGAATGTGACGTCGGCCGTCGAGGACGGCTTCGCGTTTTCCTGGGCCGTGAGCCCCGCGCGCGCGCTCTCGGAAAAGCCGATCCTGCACATGGCCGGCGCGGCGGGCCGCTGCGGCGACCGCACGCTGGGGGCCGCGGCGGCGACGTGCGGCTTCTTCAAGAACGAGTGGGTGCTGCGGTCGCCGGTCCACGCGCTCTGCCGCGATCCCGCCGAGTTCGACTACGCGCGGCCCCGCGCGCGGGTGCAACTCTAACGCCGCGTCGACGCGAGCCTCCGCAGGTCACGGACACGTCCGCGTCGCTCTTCTACGTCGAGGTCATGCGGGACCTGATCGCGAAGGGCCTGCCGGGCGGCTTCGACGCCTGCGACGCGGCGCTCTACGCGGACGAGCCGAAGCTGATGCACAAGTACACGCGGGGCGACGGCGGCGTCGTCTACGAGTACTACGCGCGGGAGAACGCGCAGAGCGAAACGGTCTGCGGCGCGCGCTGCTTCGTGCGCGAGCGCTTCACGCACGTGAACATCACGGACGTGGCCCTCGAGGGCACGACGGAGTCGACGCGGCGCGAGGCGCCGGGCGTCGCCGAGCGCGAGGGGCCCTGCGCGGCGCTCTGTCCGGGGGGGGTGAGTCAGTAGGAACAATTATACGAGCAGCAACTTGGGGGAGGAAATAATCTCGGTCGGGCTAGGCGCTCATGCCCAGCCACGCCGCCGCGTTCTCGTCGGCGAGCGGGCCCGACGCGTCCGAGACGATCGCCGCCGCGGCGTTCACGCTGACGGGGTCCACGAGGCGCGCGTTCTGCACGCGGAGGCGCTGGACCTCGGCGCGCAGCGCGTCGTTCTCGGCCTTGAGCGACGCGTTCTCGGCCTCGAGGGCCTCGGACTTCTCGCGGCGGCGCTTCCGCGAGGCGACGGCGTGGAGGCGGTTGCGCTCCCTCCGGGCCTGGCGCTTCCGCTCCTCCTCGCTCATCTCCGGCTTCTGCTCCTCGTCGCTCACGGGCGCGGCGGCGGCCGGCGCCGCGGCCGGGGCGGCCGGCGCCGCGGGGGCGGCCGGCGCCTCGGGCAGGAGGCTCGCGAGGGACGGGGCGTCGCCCACCTGCTGCAGCGCGCGGACGGCGACCGCGGCCGGGTCGTCGACGGGTGCTTGCGTGGCGATCATTGGCCTGCGCGGGTAACGGGTGTGCGCCCGCGATGGTCTCGACGGGGTGTGTTGTTGCCACGGGCTGCATTGCGTCCATTCGATGCACAGGGCATGACGGTGGCAGTGCTACCTCTGCGTCAGTGTTGTCGCCGCGTAGGCGTACGAATCGTCTTTTTGCAGCTTGCACGAGCTGATAGATTACATGACGCGGCCATCGCACAGTTTTTGTTCGTTTTTAGTGGCCGGAATAGGCCTCCGAAGTGGCACTCACGGCGGCCACGCCAGTTTGCCTGGCTAGAGCCTGACTCGCTACTCACTCCCGCTGAGAGAGTTCCCCGAGGTGCGTCTGGGTCCACGAGGCACGCGGAGGCGCTGGACCTCGGCGCGCAGCGCGTCGTTCTCGGCCTCGGTAGAGATACCCTAGCTACATCTAGCACACCGGGCATGTAAGCTGGAGACAAAGCCGCTAGCTCAATCAGGCAGGACGATGGTTAGTCGACGGGGGAAGAGAGGGGCTAGGGATTCACGGTACGGGGCATCATGGGCCAGTCCACCACCGCGGGCACGTACGGCACGCCCTTGAGCTGCGCCAGCTTCGCGTCGACGCGGCGCGCGAGCCGGATGAGGTCCTCGACCTTCTCCCACTCGAGCACGAAGCGGTTCGACGGCGGGCACCGGCAGAGGAAGCCCGCGTGGCGCAGGCAGACCAGCTGATCGTTCGAGCAGTTGCAGCCGACGATGGACGCGTAGCACGTGTGCTTGCAGATGCAGCAGATCCGCGTGTCGTCGAAGTCCGCGTCGTCCTTGCCGCAGACGCGCGTGTTGTTGCCCGGCGGCGGCCCGACGCGGTCGGACACGTCGCGCAGGCCCTCCGTCCGATATAAATGCGGCCGCGTGCGCGCCTCCTCCTCGGCGATGCGCCAGACCTCGCCGCGGAGCGCCTCGCACGACGCAATGTCGGTGTACGTGTCGACGTTGTGCGCCAGCGTGAACATGAGGCGGTCGTGGCCGACGACGCCGAGGCGCGCGATCGTCCTATAGTGTTCGTTCGCGAGCCGCGCGTGCTGGACCCAGTCCGGCGTCGCGAAGTTCACCGCCTCCCCGATGTTAAAGCCCAGCGAGAAGCCGCCGTGGTAGGCGCGCGGGAAGGTCACGACGAACTCGCCGGGCATCTGCCGCAGCGCGTACATGGGCACGCCCCTCTTGGCGATCTCGTAGGCCGAGATCATGGTGTTGATGTTGTGCAGCGAGTCGCCCGCCGTCATGTCGCCGCCGTTCTCGTTCACCAGGGCCCGGAACGCGACCTCGAACGCGTCCGCCTTGGACCCGGGCGTGCCGTACCACTGTTTGGGGGCGCCGGCGTGGTGGTAGTTGATGCTATAAAAGTAGTTGTCCTCGTTGTGCCAGGGGAAGGTTGAGAAGAGCATGCCCAGGTAGAGCCACGGCGACGTCACGCCCGACACGGGCTCCTCGTAGTACCGCAGCACGGACCCGGGCCACCGCGCGATGTTGTTCAGGTTCCAGCCGCTCCGCGCGTAGTACTCGTAGCTGAAGGGTTCGCATCGGTCCAAATTCTCCGCGCAGAGCTCGGGTTGCGGCGGGCCGCGCGGGAAGCCGCTCCAGTACTCCGCCGCATCAACATCGTTCCCGTAGTCGACGACGACGCCGGGCGAGCCCTGGTCGCCCCGGTCCACGATGTCCCAGTAGTCCCCCTCGAGCAGGTCGTGGTCGTAGCGGCAGTCCTCGCCTTTAAAGTGCTTCGGGTGCGTCTTCCGCACCCACGACTTCGCGAAGGCGTCGGCCATCCAGGCGTACTCGCTCAGCGTGTAGCGGCCGCCGTCATCAAAGGAGTCGCCCTCCATGAGCAGGTCGACGCGCTGGCGCTTCGACCCAATTTTGGCCTTGGCCTCGAAGTCGACGTAGCAGTCCATCTCCCAGCCCTTCGGCGGGACGATGCGGACGATGCCGTAGCGCTCGCCCTCGGCGCGGATGGACGCGATGTAGACGTAGGGGTCCCGGAACTCGGCCAGCGTCGGGCGGTAGGTCTTCGTCTCGAGGACGCGGCCACCGGCGCGGCGCTTCTGCGGGGGGGCCTCCATCGCTCGCTGGGAGCGTTGCTTTTAGGCGGTCGGGGGGCCCGATATTCGGCAGCGCCCGTTTTTTTTTACGCGGGTGTCAAAATGAGCACTGGGTGCGGCACTGATTAACCCGAAACTTACTCGAGCTCGCGGAGGCCGTCGCCCACGCTTCTCGTCGTCCTAGACCTCCAACTACTCTTGGAGATCATTGGAGATCGGAAAAAAGCTACTTAGCTATAGCTACAACGCGCTGAATCCCTCGCGCTACGCAAAGAGACCAAGCTCGCAACAACGGCAGAGGGCAGGGGCGCCGCAGACCCTCACCCTCCCGTCCTCGGACTCGCCCCGGGCCGCCCGCTCCGCGTCGGCGAGCACTCCGAAGCTGCCCACGCCGTTGTGTAACAATACCATGGTGCGCCAGGCCACGAAGAAGGTCCTCGTCGGCGACGCGGCGAAGCGCTGGGCGCTGACGATGCCGCCGACGCTGGCCATGTTCAAGAGCCGCGTGCGGCAGGTCTACGGCCTCGACAGCCGGACGCCCTTCGAGATCTGGCTCCACCCGTACGCGCGCGGCGCCGCGCCGGGCCGGGGCCGCGAGCTCGTCGCGACCGAGTCGGACTACGCGTGCGTCATCGACGGCGACGTCCTCGTGCTGCGCCTCGGCGACCGCGAGGTCGCGCCGACGCCGGAGCTCGTGCGCGCCTTCGACGGCGACGTCGAGACGGTCTACGACGCGGACTACCGGAAGCCGGAGCCCGTCAAGGACCTGCGGGGGGCGTCCGTCAGTTCCTCGCGCTACCAGAACTTCCGCGACGCCATCGACGTGCCGAACCCCTACGTCACGACGTATAAGACGGCGTTCACGCCCCAGTCGCGCTTCCTCGAGGACTCGCCGCCCAAGGACAAGATGGCCGCGCACTATACGTGCCCGCACGGCGCGGCGACGACGACGTACCGCGCCATGTTCGCCGGCCGCGAGCCGCGCGACTTCCACGACTCGATCCTCGAGGAGCCGTCCATCCTCCGGCGCTTCGTGGCGCCCGCGCCGCCCGCGCGCCCGCCCACGACGTCCACGAGCCGCGCCGACTTCGTGGCCTTCCCCCAGGGGCCCAAGCGCGCGCCGGCGCCGCGCGCGCTCGGCCGGGCGCCGCCGGGCGCGCGGTGGAAGCCGAGCGAGTACCGCGCGGCCTACGCCGGGCGCGCGCCCTACGCGGCGCCGGGCCTCGGCGCCGGCATCCAGTACTCCGTCCTGGGCGACGACCTGAGCGCGGCGCCGTCGCCGCCGCGCTTCGCGACGACGACCTACCGGGGCCACTTCTCGGCGAAGCCCATGCAGGGCTCGCGCAAGATCTTCGCCGAGCCCGTTGACCGCGCCGTCGACGACGTCTCCGTCCTCTCCGGGTAGCCTCCCGCGCGGTGGCGGAATCATAAAGTTTACTTTACCGTCTTCACTCGAGCTCTGGAAGTAGCTCTGGTCCTCGTTTCGCGCGGGTTTGGTGCTCCGGCGCCTGGTAGGGCGTGCCGCGTCTTCATGACAGCATACCTCCTTCTCAGCAGAACCGCTCCGGCAAACCCCCCCCCGAACAATGTGCAACAATGGCTGTCGACGTAGAAACCCGCGAGCTCTAGAGGCTCGGGGCTCGATCGCGGTGCCAGACCTAGCGCCTAAGATACTAGCCCGTACACACCCCCGCACCGTCGCCCGCCCGTGCAAGCTCATCTTCCTTCAGCAAATACCTCCCCCGCTGCCTGGGCCCGACAAGAACGCCCCGCGCCCGCTGCCTGAGCCACCGAGGGTAACGAGCCCCGGCCGCTCGCCGCAATGCCTATGATCGCGTGCCCCTTCCCTCACATGACGCAGCACTGGGACGTGCCCCTGCCCGAGGAGCTCCCAACACCCAAGGAATGGAAAGACGCTGGTTATCCCGAGGGCATCCCCTTCGACCTCCAGGAGCTGAAGGACACGTGCAAGGAACGGAACATACCCTACGACGAACGCAGGGACGAGGAGATGTCCCTCCGAGAGAGGATCCTCCAAGACATGATCAGGCGCTACGCGCAGATCGACGGCGTGCGCTACACGAAGAAAGACAAGAAAGACAAACCGAAATGAGCGCGATGCTCGCGCAGCGCCGCCGCGCCGCCGCCGCGAAGGCCGCCGCGCTCGCGGTCAAGGCCGGCGCGAGCGCCTACGCCGTGTCGGAGAAGGGCGGCGGCCTGACGTACGGCGAGGTCGACGCCGAGGACCTGCTCAAGTGCGTCAACACGTTCTGCGCGCCGCTCCCGGACGGCGGCTTCTGGGACCTCGGCTCCGGCGCGGGCAGCGCGGCGCTCGCGGCCGCGCACGCCTTCGACGCGTTCGCCGCGGGCAGCGGCGGCGTCGAGCTGCAGCCCCGGCTCCACGGCCTCGCGGTCGAGGCCAGGGGGCGGCTCGCCGCGTGGGCCGGCGCCGACGCCGCGGGCGTGCTGGACGCGGCCCTCGCCGCCGCCGCCGCCGCCGCCGCCGCGGGCGCGGCGCTCGATCCCGACGCGACCGAGGCCGCGGTCGCGGCGATCCTGGGCCGCAGGGGCCTGAGGCACGCGCTCGCGGGCGTCGCCGCGACGTCGCTCGAGGGCTACGTCTCCGCGAAGGCGCCGTTCGCCCGCGGCGCCTTCCGCGCGGAGGCCGGCGCGTGGACGCGCCTGGACGGCGCCGCGGACGCGGACGCGGCGCGCGCGGACGCGCGCGGCCGGCAGGCCCGGCGGGCGCTGGACGAGCTGCGCGCGGGCGAAGAGCCGGCCGTCGAGTTCGTCGAGGGCGACCTGTTCGGCGCGGCGGCGGTCGCGCGGTGGCGCGGCGCGGCCGTCGTCCTGGCGAACGTGCTGCTGTTCGGCGCCGCCGACAAGGCGCGGCTCGCGGCGCTCCTCGGGGAGGCGCTGCGCCCGGGCGCCTGGGTGCTCTCGACGGCGCCGCTCGCCGACGCGCGGCTCGCGCGGCGCCAGGAGGGCGTCCACGTGAAGACGTCCTGGACGGGCGGCGCGAAGGTCGACGTGTATCAGGTCGTAGGAGCACCCTAATTCTCCATCCATCCCCAAGGTGCTAGCCCCAAAACCGAGTAACAGCTACTACCCTATAGACCTAGCGCGCGCTTCTACGACCGGCAGCAAGCCTACGTACACGCTCGCGGGGGATAGCTCCCCCGACACCCCTCCCTAGGCGCGTGCCCCAAAACCCGAATTGACTGCAGCTATTTCATAGAGCTAGGAGCCAGTCTGAGGAGATACCGTCCCCGGGGCGCGGCTTCAAGGGCTCCCGCGCGAAGGAAGGAACAATGAGAGAGAGAGAGATGGGGCTAGCGCCTGTACTTCAGGTAAGACACTAGGGATGCCTACCCGCAAAAGAGCATGGGGATGCGAGGGCGGCACAGTGACCTGTTGCTGAGCATCGGCCTCCCCAGCGCTCGCCGTTTTCGAATTCGAAGCGTTTGACAGCAGGCGTGAAAGAAGAAAAAAGTGCTAGCACGGCATGGCGGCGCCGCCCTCGCTCGCGGCGCGGCGCGCGCACGACCGCGTGGCGCAGGACGCCGGCCTCGCCGAGGAGCTGGCCACGGAGCTGGCCCGCGCGCTGCAGCTGCCGGGCACGAACCGCACGCTGGGCCGGACCTTCGTGCGCTACGGCCTCGCCGCGCTCAAGGAGCCGACGGAGGAGCGGGCGGAGCAGGCGTTCCTGGCCAAGGCCAAGTCCCTGGCGTCGATCCGCCCGGAGCTCGCGTCGCAGCTCCTGCACCGCGTCCGCGAGCGGCTCCGGAACGCGACGCTGCAGCTCGCGGCCGAGCGCGACGAGGCCGCCGCCGCGGCCCGGGGCGGGGCCGGGGCGCCGATCCTGGGCTTCTCGCGCGCGACGGCCGAGACGCTCCGGAGCACGGCCTCGAACAAGGCCGGCGGCCTCGTCCAGGGCGCCCGGCCGACGTTCCGCCGGCCCGCCGCGCCCGCGCTGGGCCTGCAGGCGCTCGCGCAGGCGAAGCGCGCGGCGAAGGCCGAGCGGGACGGCGGGGCCGCGCCGGCGGCGGCGCGGCCGCGGCGGTCGGGCCTCGGCGTCGACGCGGAGGCGTGGGAGCGGCCCGTGCGCCTCGACTCGGCGCAGACCACGGCGCACGAGACGTTCTGGGGCCGCGCGGCGGCCGCGGCGGCGCCGGACGCGGCGCCGGACGCGGAGCGGCCGCCGCCGCCGCCGACGCCGCCGCCCGAGAGCTGGCGCGACCACGCGTCGAGCGGCGAGGAGGAGGAAGCCGACGGCGACGCCGCCGGGTCCGAGACGCATGATAGGCCCCGGCGCCGGCGGGAGGAGGCCGACGCGGATTTTGATAGGCGCTACTACGACGACGACGACGGCGCGGCCGCCGACGAGGCCTTCGTGGGCGACCGGGAGAAGTGGCAGGCGCGCGAGCAGGAGATGGCCCGGGCCCGGGCCAAGGGCGAGGGCGCGGAGAAGCTCGCGGGCATGAGCGCGCGGCGGTCGCAGCTGCACCAGGACCAGGCGGCGTGGGAGGAGAACCGGCTCGTGACGTCGGGCGTCGCGGCGGAGCGCGAGGCCGAGCTGACCTTCGATGACGACGGGGCCCAGCGCGTGACGCTGCTCGTGCACCAGCTCCGGCCGCCGTTCCTCGACGGGCGCGTCCAGTTCACGGTGCAGAGCGACGTCGTGCCGACGGTCAAGGACCCGACGAGCGACATGGCGACGAACGCGCGGAACGGGTCGGCCCTGCTGCGGCAGATGCGCGAGGCGCGCGACCGGCAGAAGATGCGCCACCGGTTCTGGGAGCTCGGGGGCTCGCGCATGGGCAAGGCGCTGGGGGTTGATGATGAGAAGAAGGAGGACGACGCGGCGCCGCAGGAAAAAGAAGAAGAGACCTTCGACTACCGGGAGTCGTCGTCCTACGCGAAGAACGTGAGCGAGGGCAGCTCGCTCGCGACGAACGCGAGGGCGTCGGAGTTCACGGCGCGCAAGTCGGTAGCGGAGCAGCGGCGCGCGCTGCCGGCCTTCTCCGTGCGCGACGACGTCCTGACCGTGGTCAGGGACAACCAGGTCGTGATCGTGGTCGGCGAGACCGGAAGCGGCAAGACGACGCAGCTCACGCAGTACGTGAGAGAGGACGGCTTCTGCGAGGACGGCTGTGTGGCGTGCACGCAGCCGAGAAGGGTCGCGGCGATGAGCGTCGCGGCGCGCGTCGCGCAGGAGGTCGGCTGCGAGCTGGGCGACGAGGTCGGCTACGCGATTAGATTTGAAGACGTCACGTCCGACAAAACCCAAATCAAGTACATGACCGACGGCGTGCTGCTGAGGGAGTCGCTGCGGGACCCGGACCTCGAAAAGTATAGTGTGGTGATCATGGACGAGGCGCACGAGCGGTCGTTGCATACAGATGTACTATTTGGGCTCCTGAAGGGCGTATTATCGCGGCGGCGCGACCTGCGGCTGGTCGTGACGTCGGCGACGCTGAACGCCGAGAAATTCTCCAGTTTCTTCGGCGGCGCCGCGCCAATCTTCCGCATTCCGGGCCGGACGTTCCCGGTCGAGAAGTACTTCGCGAAGTCGCCCTGCGAGGACCACGTCGACGGGGCGGTGAAGCAGGCCCTGGCCATCCATTTGTCCTACCCGCCGGGCGACATCCTCGTGTTCATGACGGGCCAGGAGGACGTCGAGGCGACTTGTGCTGCCATAGCGGAGCGCTTAGGTACACTAGGAGACGGCGTGCCCCCCCTCCTCCTACTCCCCATGTACTCGCAGCTGCCGGCGGACCTCCAGGCGAAGATTTTTGAGTGTGCCGAGCAGAACCAGCGGAAGTGCGTCGTCTCCACGAACGTCGCGGAGACGTCGCTGACCGTCGACGGCATTAAATATGTTGTGGATTGTGGGTACTGCAAGCTCAAGGTCTACAACCCGCGCGTGGGCATGGACGCGCTGCACGTGACGCCGGTGTCGCGCGCGAACGCGGGCCAGCGCGCGGGCCGCGCGGGCCGGACGGGGCCGGGCTTTTGTTATCGCCTGTACACGGAGCGGCAGTTCCGGGACGAGCTGCTGGAGACGCAGGTGCCCGAGATCCAGCGGACGAACTTGGGTAATGTGGTCTTGCTGCTCAAGTCGCTCGGCGTCGAGAACCTGCTGGACTTCGCGTTCATGGACGCGCCGCCCCAGGAGAACATTCTGAACAGCATGTACCAGCTCTGGGTGCTCGGGGCGCTCGATAATGGGGGGGGGCTGTCCGAGCTGGGCCGGAAGATGGCCGAGTTCCCGCTCGACCCGCCGCTCGCGAAGATGCTCCTCTTCGCCGAGGCCTTGGCGTGCACGTCCGAGGTGCTGACCGTCGTGTCCTGCCTGAGCGTGCCGGCCCTCTTCTTCCGGCCCAAGGACCGCGAGGCGGAGTCGGACGCCGCGCGCGAGAAGTTCTTCGTGCCCGAGTCGGACCACCTTACCCTGTTAAATGTGTATGAGCAGTGGGCGGCGCGGCGCTTCGACAAGGCCTGGTGCGACCGGCACTACGTGCACCACAAGGGCCTCCGGAAGGCGCGCGAGGTCCGCGGCCAGCTCGAGGACCTCATGGACCAGCAGCGCGTCCCCGTGACGAGCTGCGGCGAGGGCGCCTGGGACGCGGTCCGCCGGGCGATCTGCTCGGCCTACTTCTTCAACGCGGCCAAGCTCAGGGGCGTCGGCGAGTACGTGAACCTCCTGAGCGCGATCCCGTGCCACCTGCACCCGTCGTCCGCGCTCTTCGGGCTGGGCTACACGCCGGACCACGTGATCTACCACGAGCTGGTGCTGACGTCGCGGGAGTACATGAAGTGCACGACGGCCGTCGACGGCGAGTGGCTCGCCGAGCTCGGGCCCATGTTCTTCTCGGTGAAGCAGAGCTACGCGGACCGCGTCGCGAAGCGGAAGCGGGAGCGCACCGAGGCGGACGCGATGGAGGCGGACTTCGAGGACGTCCGGCGGCTGCGCGACCTCGACGCGCGCCGCGAGGCGCGCGCCGCGGCGGCGACGCCGCGGCCGGGCACGCGCATCTGCACGCCGGGCCTCGGCCGGCGGCCGCCGCGCGCGCGGCCGCCCGTGCCGCGGGGCGGCAAGTAAGCGTGTTGTGCGATACTAGTAGGGACGGACACGTGCGACAAAAGGACGTTGTAGGCAGGGGGGCTCCCGCGCGCGCGGGAGGGTCCAGGGGGGGCGACAGGCCTCGCGTGGAGGGGGGGGGCGCTCGCGCTCACTCGGAGTCCGAGCCGTCGTGGTCGCTGTCGTGGTAGCGGTTCGTGCGGTGGCCGAGCGTGCCCATGATGCCGTTCACGGCGGCGCCGGCCGAGCGCGCGACGAACGCGCGGAACCGGCTCGCCCGGACCTGCGCGATCGCCGCGAGGGCGGCCGGCGACGGCTGCGGCGGCGCGGCGGCGACGTCGCCGTGGCCGAGGAAGGAGACGACGTGCTCCGCGACGACGTGCCAGGGCACGCGCGCGACCGGCAGGCGCTGGCGGCCGGCCGCGCGCCGGAGCGTCGCCAGGGCGACGTGGAACTCCGCGCCGAAGAGGTGCGGCGCGTCGCGCCAACGCGGGCCGACGAGGCGGACGGCCGGCCGCGGCGCGGGCGCGGGCGCGGGCGCCGCCGCGTCGCGCGTCACGTCGTCGGCCGCGTCGGCCGCGGCCGCCTCCTCCTCGTCCTCGTCCTCCTCCTCCGAGTCCGAGTCCGCGTACGCGTACGCGTACTCGCCGTCGTCGTCGCCGTCGTCGTCGCCGTCGTCGTCGCCGGCGGGGCGGACGAGGTTCGAGAACTGCACGGGCAGGAGGTCGTCGAGTTCGAACTCGTCGAAGCCCTCGAGCGCGTGCAGGCGCGTCACGCGCAGCAGGGCCTGGGGCAGGCCCCAGGGCGGCCGCGGCTCGAAGTCGTCCTCGAAGGGCCCCACGAGGCGGCCGTCGGGCTTGAAGAGGCGCCCGAAGCGGCGCGCGTCGCCGTGGCGCGCGCCGGCGCCCACGTAGATGCGGTCGAACTTCATCGACAGGTCCAGGTCCACGTCGAAGGCCGAGGCGCAGACGACCTGCACGTCCCGCAGCGCCGGCACGGGCCCGCGGCCCAGCGCCGCGAGCGTCGCGCGCGACCGCGCGGCCAGCGCCGCGTCGAGCTCGACGCAGACGTGGACGCAGCCCTCGCCCAGCAGCGCCGCGGCCAGCGCCGAGAGGTAGCCGCTGCCCGACCCGAGGTTCAGGAAGCTCAGCTGCCGGCGCCAGCGCGAGACCTCGTCGAGGCCCAGCGCCTCGAGGGCCGCCGCGTAGATCGACGGCGCCGAGAGGTGCACCACGCAGCCGCTCGCGGCCTCCGCCGCGCGGAGCGGCGCGTCGTCGAAGGCGCGGTCGTCGTGGCCGGCGGGCGCGAACGCGGCGCGGTCGACCTGTGTGGAAATCAACCGGTGCGTCGGGGGCACCCGATAATTCTTCGCTACGTCATGCCAAAGCGATGAAAGGGCGTGCTGACCGAATCGAGTGGTGAGCGACCCGCACCGCCACGCCGTCGAGCGGGCGTCGCGTCGCCGGCGAGGCCGACGCGACGATTCAGCACGAACGCGCCGTAAAATTTTGATTTCCACGCAGCGGTCGGACGCGCGCGAAGGCGGCCGCGACCGCCGGCGTGCTGACGGCCCCACGCGCGACGAGGCGCCGCGCCATGGCCTGGGCCCGCGCCGCCGGGTTCGCCCCGAGGCGCTCGCGGTCGATCGCGCGCAGCGCCGCCGCCTCGTCGGCCTCGCGCGCGGCGTCTTGGTCCATGGGTTGAGCTGGTTTTTTGAGACTCGCGAGCTGCCGGTGGGCCTCTGCGTGGATTTTGGGGGGGTCGTTGGGGCCCAGGCGTGTCCACGCACCTACTATTCTGGCACCCGGACCGGCTTAACGACGGCCGTTAAGGACGTAAAAAACACCTCAACTCAGCCTTACGCGGTCTAACTTATCACCGAGGCGGATCCGCTGCGAGAACCCAAACCAAGGTGCGGAGAGCACCGATATATTGGCTCTCGAAGGGGGACTCTAGAGTGGGTTGCGGATTTCAGTCGGAAACCTGAAACTTCCGGACTTCCAAAGCCGGAAACCTGAAACCTCCGGCGAGAATCGGGCCGCAACCACCCGCGCACCATCTTTTTTTCTAGTGTGTCGATACGCTAGATCACCAGGTCTTGCGGCTCGCCAAAGTACACCAGCGTTTGACGCCGCCATCTACTACCCAAATAGTACATCATATCAACTCCAGTCCAGTTTTTATACATGTCCGACGGAACCGGAGCCGACGGCCCGCGCTCGGAGGGCCGGAAAAGAATTCTACTAGACAACTCCCGAGTTTATGTTCGTTTCCTTCTATTTGTTAGGGGTAGAGTCCATCTAGGCCAATAGAGCACCTAACTAGCATGATCATATGCTCCATTTTCTCCGCGCGATTCGGCAACTCCGCGAGCCCACGATGGCGTAAAGGGGGAGCCAAAACCTGAACCCGCGAGTATCAGCGACGCCACCACCCAGATGGACCATAAAGCCGTTGTTCTATTCACAATCGACCGACTTGCCCGTTCTCCGTGGACGACGGTGCGTTGACGGAGCACCAGAAAGGCCCCAGACCGGTGTTTTATAAAATAAATTCGCGTTTCCGCCGCTTCGGGTGTGGGACGGGCCTGCGCGCACGGCTGAACGGCTACTACATTTCATTAACGGTTCCGTACACTCTTGGCGGCTCGGCCATCTCGCGAGACCACGATCTCGTCTAAATGGGGCGCAATACCAGACCTGCGACCATCAGCCCGTGTACCATCACCATGGACCTTGACGCGATCATTTGTTCCATGATCGACGGACTTACGCGAGGTCCAGATAAAGATGTTCACGTCCCGAGCGTGGGCAGCCAAAAGTACCCTTCTCGTAATGTAGATGGCATATACTCGTAATTGACTATCGTTGGGGTAGTATAGGGTCCAACGAGACCGCTACGGCGACTACTGGGGGCCCTCAGGTAATTGGCGTTTTTGCCGGGAACGAGGTGCCATCGGGTCCAAATTGCACACTTTTTTCGGGGGTAGATCGGCTCCTGGAGGGCTCTCGGGGTAGGTCTGGTGTTGGGTAAGCGCCTGCACCGCTTACGCCATCGATGCAGCAGCCTAGAGGTCTCGGAACCCAGACCTGCCCTCCTTCCTTATGACCTACGCAACCGCAGGAACCTAGCCCGGGGCGGGTACTCCTCGAGTCCAGTGCTTGACTTGCAAGGGCAAGCCCGGCGCCGGCACTCCTTTCCCTAAACTTGCTAAAGCTCCTTTGTCTGCTGAGAGAATTGGCCAAAATATGCTTGAAGCGGCGGCGTGTGCGGTGTAGGCGCTTGCGCGCGACCACTGCCGACCCAAAGCGACCCCAGGGAGACCTCCGCGCCACGAACCGACAGGATTCCACTGGCGCGGCCGCCATGGCGGGACCGTCAATATCGCGAATTAAAAAAATTATTTTTTTCGCCTCCCAGTAAGTGTCCCATTGATCTCTTTGGACCAGTATCGAACCGAACGATACTCAAACGACTGCATGGCGCATCTCGGAGTTCCTCGCGGAATCCGCGCCTACCGGGCGCGGACGGGAGCTGGGGCCCGCAACCTGAAACCTCGGGCGCCCGTTTCCGTGAACCGGAAACCTGAAACCTCCCACAACTCGGAGGCGGAAACCTGCAACCTGCAACCCACGTCCCCCCCCTTCTCTCGTTAGGGACTGACGCGGAGGTGAGGGCTCCTGGCGGAGGGCTACGACGGAGGAGTCCACACACTACACTTACGCCACAAGCCGCACGTGGGCCGAGCAGCCGTCGCACGGCACGAGGTCGCCGTCGGCGCAGGGCTCGTCGTCGAAAATTTCAAAGGCGCCGCCGCAGCGGCACGGGTAGCTCCGCGCGCCGGCGCCGCCCGCCGCGAAGGCGCGCAGGGGCACGTCCATCCACACGACCGCGCGCGCCGCGGGCGCCCGCGCCGCGTCGTGCGCCGCGCGCGCCTCCGGCGACCCGAGCGCGGCCCAGGCCGCCTGGAGCCGCGCGAACGCCGCCGCCGCCGACGGGTCCTTGTCGGGGTGCAGCCGGAGGGCCAGCCGCCGGTACGCGCGGCGCAGCGCCGCCGCGTCGGCGTCGGGCGCCAGGCCGAGAACAGCGTAGGGATCGTCCCCGGCGTCCATTACCCTGACCCGCGACGCGGGCTTAATTCGCAGGACTGCGCCGCACGTGCGTCGATACGTCGGCAGTACAAGACAGCTCTCCTGTAAGTTGACCAGTCCGCCGTCCGCCGGCCGGGTATTCCGTTGCGCGATTTAGTTCGGCATCGCTTCTCGCCAGTCGCTTTAGACAGCTGTCCATCCAAGCATAGAGGACGTGGTCGAGGAGCAGCCCGGAGCTAGCGGTCTGAGATACTAGCAAGCCGGACGGGGAGCGGAGGGGTACGGGGAACCCTGCGACGTAACTAGCCTCAGCCTCAGCCTCGGACGGGTGGGCCCGGGGGGAGCGGGAGGGGTACGGGGGACCCTACGACGTAACTAGCCTGAGCCTGAGCCATTTCGAGACTCGTACGCAAGACGCGGCCGGCGCGCCGCAAGTAAGGACGAGGACATCGCACGGCTCGTCATCGATAAGACAAGATAAGTGCTAGTCCCAACTTATCCTACTTCCATCGCGGGTCCGCCCGACGCGGACTACCTCTGCAGTGGCAGCCCTCGATGCGCCATGACCTTTTCAGGACGGCGCGGCCCGCGTCGAGCAGCGCGAGCCGCATGATGATCATGATCTGCCTGACGCCGTGTCGCCGCCGGTCGAGCCGAGAGCCGCCTATCGATGGCCGCATCTAAATCATAAATCCGAAGCGCTCGCACGTCGCGTTGCCCTTCCGTGGAGATCAGATTCAGATCAGATCACCCGGGTCTCTGGCAAGAACGTATGCCCGGCCTTGCCGAAGAGCCCCGACGCGCTCGCACCGGTCACCGTAGAGGTGGTTCGCCCACAATGAAGCGTGCAGCAGAGCGTAGCTCTGGACAGGCTAGTATCAGATGATACACGCCAACTACCGACCAACACTCAACCTCGACCACTTTTCGACGGCCACGTGATCACCCGGTTATCAGGTAAATTACTTCACCCAAGAGGACGCGTAGTCCAGCGGCGTGAATCACGGACGGACATACTAAGGGATCGTGGGTCGTGTGGCGGCGCCGCCGTGTCGTCCTTGCATGCGGCGACGTAGTGCGTAGCCGCTCGTCGTCGAGCCGTCACAGTTCTCGTGACACCCTTACACGTAGATGAGCCGGCGCCCGCAGCTCTTGTTGGCGTCGATTTTTTTTTTTTTTTCCTTTGCGGCCGCACTCGTGCGGCCTGCAGCGCTATCACGGCGCCGTGTCTTTTTTTCTTTTGGCCCATGGCGAACTGGTACGCTATAGCTGAAACGCAGCGCGGTGCGTCAGCGGCTTCGCAGAGCGATGACGTCCGAGCGATGGTGTGTGACACAGCGCTCCAAATACACGAGTGGTGATTAGCGCGGCGGCGGGAGGCGGCAGCAGGTTTCCTGAACGTGGCTTGGAAGCGGGCCGCCTTGCTACGCATCGCTGCAATCAAGCAACGCGAGGAGACGCCTAAAACCTCGTCACGTGAAAACCAACCCGAACCAAATCAGGATCGACGGCAAGAGCCGAAGCAGACGAGGCAATACGTGAGCTCCTGTGTCCAAATTATCCGTGCGGGCAGTTATTTGGCAACATCTGCAGCGGTGGAACGGCCGGCGCTGCTCGAAATCGCCAGTTCGACGCGGCTTTGGCTTGTTTTGTGATTTGGAGCTCCGTCTGACGGGAGGCGCGGTCGACGACCGGCCGGCTGGCGCTGCCTCGTGCCGCCGCCCTCGCGCGCGGGGGGAGGAGGAGAGCAGCAGCCGCCGGGGGCGCGCGAGAGAAAACGGGGACGCCGCGCGCAGGTCGAGATGGCCCGGAGTCTGGCCCTGTGCCTCGCGGGCGCGGCGGCGCTGCAGGCGCCCGCGCCGCGGCCGGCGCGGACCGCGCTCGGCTCGACGGAGATCGGCGTCGGCCCGGAGACGGGCGGCGTCATGTGGGACCCCGCGGGCTTCGGCAAGCTCGCGTCGCCGACGACCATGAAGTGGTTCCGCGCGTCCGAGCTCAAGCACGGCCGCGTGGCCATGCTCGCGACGCTGGGCTGGGCCGTGCAGTCGAACGGCGGCGGCGTCATCCCCTTCCCGCTCGAGTCGGGCCTCGCGCCGCTGTCGACCAAGCCCCTCGAGGCGAACGCCCAGCTCTGGGGCATGGCGAGCGGCATGGGCTTCCTGCAGATCATCCTGACGTGCGGCGTCATCGAGCTCGTCACGGAGTCGACGGGCACGCACTACATGTCGGCCGGCGGCAACGGCTACATCGACATCTTCGGCTACTCCAAGTCCGGCGAGGACCTCACGGAGCTGCAGACGCAGGAGCTCAAGAACGGCCGGCTCGCGATGATCGGGATCGCGTCCTTCTTCTCCGCGTGCCTCGTCCCCGACAGCGTGCCCGGCTACCCGTGGCCCGTGTAGGGGCCTAAGCCGGCGCCGGAGGGTATCTCCCCGTGTTTCCGCGGGCTGCGCGCGCGAGGAGGCGTCGCCGGCTTAGGCCTAGTCCCCCTTCTCGCGCTTCGCCTGGTACCGCGCGAGCGCGTCGCGCCGCCGGGATCGCGGGAAGAGGACCTCGTGCGCGTTGCGGAGGGCGCCGAGGTCGTAGACGTTCGCGGCCGGCGCCGCGCCGCCCCGGGCCCGCCGGCGCCACTTGTAGTGCTCGTTCGTCGTGCGGCCGCGCCAGACCAGCCGGAGGTGGTAGCCGAGGAAGCCCGCGACGACGGCGCCGAGGACCGCGCACGCCAGGAGCAGCGCGCACAGCAGGCGCTCCGTGTGGAGCAGGTAGTGGACGACGACGCCGCGCGTCGCGGCGACGGGCGCGTCGCCGAGGTAGAACGTCGCGCGCATCAGCTGCTTCGCGTCGACGACGTCCCGCAGGAGCAGGGCGGCGCAGGCCGCGCCGTAGGCCAGGAGCAGCGCGTGGCTCGCGAGGAACAGCAGGAACCACCGGTAGTTCTCCTCGCCCACCGCGTTGTTCACCCAGGGGCAGAAGTGGTCGAAGCGCGCGACGACGCGCCGCGTCGTGCGGCAGAACTTGGCGCGCGCCGGCTTGGGGACGCCGGTCGTCGGGCACGTCCCGCCCGCCTCGTAGAGGCAGCCGTCGTACGCGTAGTTGTCGTGCTTCGCGAACGTCGCGGCGTCGACGACGTAGCCCGGCGGCGCGGTGCACGCCTTGGCCCAGGTCCCCAGGCAGAACAGCACGAGCGCCAGCGCGGCCGGCCGGTGGTGCGGCCCGAGCGCGGCGCAGGGCACGCGCGGGTACATGTCGGCGACCGCGAGGCCGTAGCCGCCGCCGACCAGGAGCAGGTACAGGAGCTGCAGCACGGGGTTCGGCTCGTCGCACAGGTACGCGGCGCAGCGCGCGCCCCGGCGCGCGCCGACGCAGGCCCGCAGGAGCCGCTCCGGCGCGTCGAAGAGCCAGTTCGCGATCTCCGCGAGGCGCCCGTCGCCCTCCGGCTCGACGCATGCCACGAGGAACAGCGCCGCGGCCGCTGAGCCATAGCTCGCGAGCAGGCCGGCCTGCAGGAGCGCGAGCCACATGCGCTGCGGTTTTATGGCAGGAGTGGCAAGTTGTTGCGAGTAACTATCCACTCATGCGCTTCTGATGTGCTTGCTTGCGAGTGCTTACAGGCCGCTCTCCACACTCTCGCTGCCGTGATCGGCGCCGGCATCGCGTACGCCTGCCTCAAGGAGTGAGCGGCCGTTCTCCCACTGGCAAGTCCCGACGCGACTTGGCGATTTCCCCCTCCCACAAGTCTATCCGCCTGGATAAGATACACTACTTATTAAAGCGACCGTTTCCCCAGAGCGATCGTTTGCCTGAGCAGGGCGCTCATCTCCTTTTTGTAAGAAACCGTCAATGCAAACATGAGCGACGACTTGCTCCCGGGCGGCCAAATAAGATCCCTCAGGAACCATGCGGAAAGTGCCTGTCCTAACTGAGCGATTTTTTGCTTTTTCCTCAAAATTTTATCTCCAATACCGTATAAGACTCTGACGCGTTCGAGCCATGTACACGCGGCGGACGCCGTCGATTTTGCCGTGGTACCAGCGCTCTTCCCCGGGCCAAAACAGCTTGACGCGCGATCCGACGCGCTCGTCGACTGGTGCGGGTAGTAGGTACGCTACGGTATGTGTCGCCACGCTAGCTCTGTATAAGCACAGAGCGTGATACTCCCTTCGTCAAGGTTAGAGTTACACTACGGCCCTCACCGATAGAGGTTGAATGGTTTCTGAACGCTGCGCAACCTCGCGTGCGCTCCTCGGCTGCCGCACAGAGCAAGCTCTCTTAGCAAGGCTGTGATCGGCGGCGAGACCCGCGGCCAGCACTTGCGCAATATAAGAGGCCTAGCGACGTGTAAGACACTAGGAAGTACGGGGGAACCCCGCGACGTAACTAGCTGAGCCTGAGTATGAAAGACGCGGCACGCGCCCGCCGCGTCGGCGACGCCCCCGGGGTGTCTGCCCCCCAGGGGCTCCACCCACTAGGCCTAGCACCGTAACAAAAAACTCTTGAGGGGCGCCCGGCAAGTCTTCATTCGCAACCGCTAGTAGTGGGCGAGGGGGGGGTGTGCACACACTAGTAGTAACTGGCCATGCTGCCCTATGGCTCCTGGGGGCCCGGCCCCCGGCGCCGCGTCCGACTCAGCATGACAGCATCGAACGCGCCGAACTCCGAGTCGTTCCCCAATCTTGAAGCCCGCATTGTTTAGTATTGGGGGGGGGGCGTCACGCGACCGCCAGCGGCGCGGCGCCCTCTAGGAAGACACACTCGGCGCCGCCGGCGCCGAAGCCGCCGTCGCGCGAAAGGTAGTACGGCGACGGCGGCGGCGGCGCGGCCGCGGGCGGCGGCGGCGGCAGCCCCGCGTCGTGCGACGTGCGCGCGTCAGTCGGCGCCGCGAGGAAGACGGCGCCGTCGCAGAACGCGGCGACGCGGTGGGCGTGCACGGGCGCGCGGGCGAACTCGAGGTCGCGCGTCGCGGCCGGCGGCGGCGGGTACGCCGCCCACCCGGGGCGCGGGCGCGCGACGCGGACCTCGTAGACGCCCGACGACGCGGCCGACGCGTCGTCGGCCGGCGCGCGCGACGCCTGCCGGCGCGCGCACGACGCGGCGCAGCGCGCGGCCTTCTCGGCGGCGGCGGCGGCGCGCTTGGCCGCGCAGACGGCCTCGTCGACGCGGCCGGAGGCCGCGGCGTCGGCCGACGGGTCCACAGGCGGCGCAACCGGGTCCAGGAGTGCGGCGGCGGGGGGGGGCGCGGCGGCCGACGGCGCGGCGGCCGCGGCCGGCCGCCGCGCGCGCTGGGCGGCGACGGGCGCGGCGGTCGCCGCGCCGACCGCCGGCGCGGCGCCGGCGCGGGCCGAGGCGGCGGGCCGCGGGGCGCGGCTCCGGGCGGCGCGTTTCGGCCCAGGCGCGAACGGTGCGGCGGCGGCGGCGGCGCGGGCAGCCGGCGGCGCCGCCGCGGCGTCTCCGTGGTAGCCGCCTCGCTAACGCCTCAGTGGCACGGCGTAGTAGGCGGCGTCGCCGCGCGCGGCGGAGGCCGCCGCCGCCCTTTCCGCCTTTTCCGCGCGGCGCGCGTCACGGCGCTTCGGCGGCAGCGCGCCGCCGCCGCGGTCCGCCGCGCCGCGCGCGCGCGCGTCGGCGGCGTTCTTGGCGTCCCTGGCTTCGTCGAGAACGGCGAGGTGCCGGTCCGCGTCCCAGCCGGCGACCGCGTCCGAGATCCGGCGCGCGTCGCCGCCGAGCTTGGCGCGGTGCGAGCGCGCGGCGGCCGCCAGGCCGAGGGGCGCCTCGAGCGCGAGGCGGTTGAGGCGCTCGTAGCCGTCGCACAGCTCGCGGAGCCGCGCCTCCAACTCGGCGGCGCGCGCCGCCGCGCAATCACTCATGTCTCGGAGGTCCGGGCCCGCGGCGTCGACGGCCGGTGCGCCGTCCCCAGCCGGCGCGGGCGCCGCCGGCGCGGGCGCCGTGGCCGGCGGGGACCGCCCCTGGCGCGTGAGGCGCACTTTCGGCGTCTTGCGCGGGACCGCCGCCCGCGCGCGCTCGCCCATAGTTCGCGCGCTGGCAACGGCCGGTGCTCGCAGCTGCCCCTGATATCTCGGCGTATCCAGGCCGGGGGGCAGTCACTCGGCCAAAGGACGCGCGTGCTGTGTGCGGCGCGCGGCGTGCGGCGCGCCTTTTGCAAATCGTTGCAGCAGGCGAACGTTACAAACTTTTAAACCTTGGGACCCCCCCCACGTGGAACGCACCAGAAAGCAACAGGACTGCTCCGTGATAGCTGCCTACCTACGGCGCGCGACGGCGCACCCGGCCAGCATCGCTGCCAGCAGTACGAGGGCGGCGGCGCCGACGACGTCGCCCGGCCAGTCGTCCTGGACCGCGAGCTCGTCGTCTTCGTCCGCGGTGAGCTCCGAGGCGTCGTCGTCCTCCGCGGCCGGACGCACGTCGAGGTATATATACTCGTCGCGGAACACGGTGCCGCAGTAGCGCGCCGGCGCGTCCGGGTCGCGCTCAGCCGCGAGGCCCGCAACGAGCCAGTCCGTGTCGTCGAACGCGCCTAGGCGCAGGCGCAGGTCCTGCGCCGCGGTGAAGGAGCCGTAGCGCCGGAGCACGTGAACCGTGCGCAATGCCTCGTCGGCGCGGACGACGACGTACTCCGCGGGGAGGCGCGGGCGCAGCTCGTCGCGCTCCGCGGTGACAGCGAGGAGTCGCTCCCGCAGGACGTCGCGCTCCGCGGTGACCGCGAGGAGTCGCTCCCGCAGGGCGTCGCGCTCCGCGGCGAGCTCGGAGAGTGCCGGGGCCGGCTGCGTCGTCGTCGCGGGAGGCGCGACGACGACGACGTCGCCGTGGAGGTCGTCAGTGCCTAGGTCCGACCAGGAGGTGGTGTCCTCAGGAGAGGCGTTTGTTTCCTGGGCCTGGTGCTGTCCATGACCCGCCCCCGCTGTGACCGCCTGCGCCTCCGCGCCTTCCGTTGGGGCATCCCCTAAAATATGCGCCGCCGTGGGAGCCGCCTCGCTGCCGTCCAAGTTCATCTCGCTCATGCTTTTGCGTGCGCCGCCTGTATGACCCTTTTTGCCTTTTGTGAAGGTCAAATTGCTTCACACGCCCGACCCGCCCAGACCCAGCCAGGGAGCGGTCTCTGGACGTGTGAAGCGAATCACAAGAACGAATCAGAATCCTTTTAGTAAAGGAACGGACCGTTGATGTAGCGTCCGCAGCGCACTTGGCGAGTGTGCCGCGGCAAAAAAAGGAGGCCAGAGCAGACCGCTGTGCGCATTGCCCGGCGCAGGACCCGCCCACAGCGGCCGGCGCACTGTACCTGCACCGCGACAGGTGGCCGCGGCTGCTTCCAGAGGTGGACCTGAGTAAGCGGAGAGCCTGAGCAAGCGATTTGCGCGGAGAGATGCTGGGCCTCTTCGGAAAAAAAAAGGAGCCCGAGACGCTCCTCAAGAAGGAAAAGGACCGGTACGGCGGCTCGGGCTTCGACCCGACGGGCCTCGAGCGCGCGGCCAAGGCCGCGCGCGAGATCGACGCGTCGGCGCACGCGCGCCTGGCGTTCGACGTGATCCAGGCGCGCGAGGCGACGAAGCGCCTGGAGCACGGCACGCGCCAGGCGGCCTACGAGATGCGGGCGCGCGAGTACGAGATGCAGTCGGTCGGGAAGGAGGGCGCCGAGGCGCGGCAGACGCTCGCCGCGCAGACGGACCACGCGAACCGCCAGGCCGAGTACGCGGACCAGCTGGAGCGGCGGCGCTACGCGGCGAACCTCGGGGCCCAGCGCGACGCGCGCGCGGCGGAGCTCCAGCGCCACGAGGCGTCGCTCGCGCGCCAGGAGGAGCTCCGGCGGCGGACGCTGCGCTACGAGGCGGAGCTGCGCGAGAAGACGGAGCTGAAGCGGGCCGAGGCCGAGGCGACGGCGCGCGCGCGCGCGGAGCGCGAGACGCACGACCTGAGCCTGGCGCGCATGCGCGCCGAGGCCGCCGAGCGGCGCGAGACGCTGCTCCGGTCCATCGGCGTGTCGTTCGAGACGGCCGGCGCCGGGCTGCGGGCGTTCCTGGGGGACCGCGAGCAGATGGCGCGCGCCGTCGGCATCGCGTCCGCGCTGGCGCTCGGCGTCTACGGCGCGCGCGCGGCGGCGCGCGTCGCCGGCGACCACGCGGCGGCGCGCCTCGGCCGCCCGTCGCTGGTGCGCGAGACGTCGCGGGCCAGCCCGCTCGACGCGCTGCGGCCGGCGGGCTGGCGGCGGCTCCTGGCGCCCGCCGAGGCGGGCGGCGCGCTCGACGGCGTCGTGCTCGAGCCCGCGCTGGAGAAGCGGCTGGGCCACGTCGCCGCCGCGACGAAGAACACGCGCGCGAACGCGGCGCCCTTCCGCCACGTGCTCCTGCACGGCCCGCCGGGCACGGGCAAGACGCTCTTCGCGAAGAAGCTCGCGCGCGCGTCGGGCCTCGACTACGCCATCCTCACGGGCGGCGACGTCGCGCCCCTGGGGCGCGACGCCGTGACCGAGATCCACCGCCTCTTCGACTGGGCGGCGACGTCGCGCCGGGGCCTGCTGCTCTTCATCGACGAGGCCGACGCGTTCCTCCGGAGCCGGCGCGAGGCGACGAGCGAGGACCTGCGCAACGCCTTCAACGCCTTCCTCTACCGCACGGGCGAGCCGAGCCGCGACGTCATGCTCGTCTACGCCTCGAACGCGGCCGAGGACTTCGACTGGGCGGTCAACGACCGCATCGACGAGATGGTCCGCTTCTCGCTGCCCGGCCGGGCCGAGCGCGCGCGCATGCTGCGCCAGTACCTGGACGAGTACTTCGGCGCCGGGGACATCGCGGACGCAAAGCTGGACGGCGCGGTCGCGGCGACGGAGGGCTTCTCGGGCCGCGAGATCAACAAGCTGGTGGTCGCGTGGAAGGCCGCAGCCAGCGCGGGCGCGGGCGGCGCGCTCGACGACGCGACGCGCGCCGAGGTCCTCGACGCGCACGTGGAGCAGCGCGCCGTGAAGAGCGGCTGGAACGCGCTCGCCGCCGCCTAGGTAGGGCGTCGTCGTCCCTTCCCTCGTGGAACTTGCGTGAAGGTATGCATTTCTACCCAGCGAGACCGCGAAGAACGCGGTCGCCTCCCGGGCCGCGCTCGGTGGACGTCCAGCCTTCCCCGCCTCCCTCCTCGTAACGCACGCGAGGTATGTCTCCCTAACTTGCGAGAAGTACTTACTACCTAGAACGCGAGCTCGGGCATCGGCGGCTTGGGGATCGCGCTCGTCTTGGTCTTGACGACCTCGTCGATGATGCCGTAGGCGACGGCCTCCTCGGGCGTCATGAAGAAGTCGCGGTCGCAGTCGTCCTCGACCTTGGCGACGGGCTGGCCCGTGTACTCGGCGATGAAGGTGTTGAGCTGCTGGCGCACGAAGAGGATCTCCTTGGCCTGGATCTCGACGTCGGCCGCCTGGCCCTGCGCCCCGCCCAGCGGCTGGTGGATCATGATGCGCGCGTTCGGCAGCGACCGGCGCTTGCCCGGCGCGCCCGCGCCCAGCAGGAAGGCGCCCATGGACGCGGCCGTGCCGAAGCAGACCGTCGACACGTCGCAGGGCACGAACTGCATCGTGTCGTAGATGGCCATGCCCGCGCTCACGGAGCCGCCCGGGCTGTTGATGTAGAGCGTGATGTCCTTCGTCGGGTCCTCGTTCGCGAGGTAGAGGAGCTGCGCGACGAGCACGTTCGCGACGTCGTCGTCGACGCCCTGGCCCAGCAGGAGGATGCGGTCCCGCAGCAGCCGCGAGATGACATCCATCTGCCCGTCCTGCGTGTCGACGACCGGCATGCGCACGGGCGGGATCGGCCGGCTCGGGTCCGGGTCCTTGCGCCGCGGGTCGACCTCGGGCGCCGGCTCCTCGGGCGCCATGCGCGGCGCCAGGCGCGTCGGCCCGGGGACGAGCGCGCTGACGCACAGCGCGCACGCCGCGAGTGCAAGTCCTCGTCGCATGGTCTGCTGCACGCTGCTACGTGTTGTATAGAGAAACTCGCGTTGCTACGTGCAATTAATCCCCACCAGCGTCGCTAGAGTATGCTAATGCGGGTGTAGTTTGCAAGCAAGCGAGGAGCTCGGTGTCACCTAAGCAGGAGGCCTTAAGGCCCGAGAGCCGGCTGTAGCCCCGGCGGGGCAAGACACAGATATAGTACAGTCTTAAAACACAGCACTAACAAACAAGCTTCGCCGCCGACTCGACTATCCTGTGCGCGTTTGGCAGACGACCACACGACGGACGGCGAGCAGCCGTCGACTCCATCGCTTGATCGACCGCTGCTCGATGTACGCGCGCGCGCTCGCGCACACGCTGTCCCGCCAGGCGCGGCCGCGCCGCGGCCCCCGGCGCGGCCTGAGCGCGCCGGGCGGCGGCGCGGCGCAGCAACGCAACAACGTCCTGCTCGCCGGCGCGCTCTTCGCGTTCACGGGCGGCGTCTACTACACCGCGATGGGCAAGATGCGCGCGACCGACGAGCTCGGGGAGCTCGAGGCCTTGGAAAACAAGGTGAACGTGCACGAGAGTGGTCTAAAGATCACACGGCCGCGGAGCGTCCACGACGTGCTCCAGCCCCGGAAGGAGGACTAGCGGGCGGCCCGCCCGCCGCGATCGCCGTATGTAAATGACCTATTTGTGCTTGGATTGAGACGGCAGCCCCCCTCCCCTCCCCCTTCCTTCCTCGGCCGGCGAGCCTCGCTCGGTGATACTGGTGTGGGAGAGTTAGTAGAGGGGCGGGGGTTAGCGTGCGGGTTGTGCGCGCTGGGTGGATTCCCTAGTGGGGGTCTAGTGGGCTAAGGACGCAGTACTCGCCGTAGAGTACTCGGAATAACTACATTACAGACAAGCGGACGACGGTAGGTCGTGGCGGTCGACGGGCGCGGCGGTCGCGCAGACGAAGAAACAAGCTACCGTCCATCGACAGTTGTGCCCCGCTGGTCCGAACCCACCTCCACGACGCGCCCATCCCTTCCCCCAGCATATATCATATGCGCGCGAACGAGGCGTGTCCCAGATTTGACTGCCGGAACAGAGCATCTGATGCACCCTAAAGACAGGCGATTCGAAACTGAGCTAGTTATAACCCACTAGCCCCAGTTGCCTCTAGCCAGGAGCTCTGTATCTAGTACCTCTTGCTCCTAGGCCTATGGCGAACCTCGCAGGGCATCGCAGGGCCCGGCGCCGCGGTGAAACAACACCCGGGCCCCGTCGCCAATCCCTAGAGTACGCCGCGGCGACACACTCGGGGTCCGAGCTAGAGGGGCTAGCACAATAAGCGACTCTCTCTCTCGCGCGCGGACCCCTAGGCTAGTCGCTCCCGCTCCTCCGGGACCCATCCGTCGGGCTAGGACAGAGTAAGGTGGTTACGTTAGAGGCGGGTTTCTCTAGCATCGACCCCTAAGTAGCGTACCGCATGCGGTACATTAGTCGGTGACATGTCTAGGCGCCTGTCGACGCAGGTCTAAGGGCCTAACCCGGCAGCTTAGTCACGGGCGCGCTGTACTGTGGCACGAGGGCGGCGCCCTCGGTCCGCATATTCTTCTGACGAAGCCGGTCCAGGACCGCCACGTCCCGGACCTCGCGCGCCGGCCGCCGGGAGAGGGCGGCGGGCGCCGTCAGTGGCCGCGCGCGGGACCGCGGGCGGCGCGCGGTGGGCGACCCCGGCGCCGCCGCGCGCCGCCCGGGCGCGGCGCCGGGCGACGCGGCGCCCGCCGCCGCGCCCCCCGCGTCCGCCTCGCCCGCCGCCGCCTCCGCCGCGCCGGAGTGGCGCATCGTGTTCGCCAGAAAGCGCGCGTAGGCGACCGTCCCGTCCTTGCGCGGTTTGAGCTGCTCCGCCAGGGCCTTGGCTTCCGCGGGCGCGCAGCGGCCCCTGCCGAGGTTGACGAGGGCGTGGATTAGCTGGGCGTGCTCCATGCGCCCGTTGCGCGGCGCGCGCGGCCCGGCCAGCAGCCGGAAGCACCGCAGCACCTCGTTGGGCGAGTGGCGGCACGGCGGCAGCGCGAGCATGACCTCGGCGAACTCCTCGCGGTCGATCTCGCCGGAGCCGTCGGCGTCGGCCTCGCGCATGACCTCCGAGATCTCCTCGGGCGACACGTCGACGCCGACGAGCGCGAAGAGCTCCTCGAGCTCGTCCTCGTCGATCTCGCCCGACCCGTCCGTGTCCACCAGGTTGAACAGGGCCTCGACCTCCTCCCGCTGGGCCTTGGTGATCGTGTTCGTCGTCTGCGTGGTGGCCGTGAGTTGCGTAAGCTGCGAGAGGTCGTCCGCCATTTTCGCTACTGCAGTGTGCCGTGCGTTGGGGCTGCTCCTGTGTGCGCTTTTAAATTGGGCCTTTGCCGCGGTACCTTATGCAACGGAATGGAGAGTCGAGCGGCGCTCTCGTGAGCCGCGGCCGCGGTGAGCCCCTTGCCAACCTCGGTCCTAATAGTTTCGCTTGAGTGTACGCGATAATAATATTTTGGCCCCCGGTATATCGTATTACAAGTGGTAGAGATACTAAGGAAACCTACTAGCCCTTCCTACCCTAGATATGTATCTCCCACTCTCTAAGTTTGAGTCTATACAGCGAGTGTCTCTGACGCTACGGTGTAACAACAATTTCCTATAAAACACTCTCGTAGTTAGGTTGGCCCAGCCCTCGGCTGGTGAGCTAGCCTGAGGACCCTGCTACCTTACATGACGCTGCGACATACTCTTGCTACCTACCGTAGGTACGGTACTATACTTACATATATATACTATACTATACCGTAGGTACTTACGTATATATAAGGTTAGTTCCTCTTGGCGCTGGGCTTGAGGAGTACTCGCCCCGGGCTAGGCTCCTGCGGTTGCGTAGGTCCATAGGATAGGATAGGTATAAATGTATCTACAAAAGCTAAAAAAGGGACATACACCAAGCCTCGGAAGGCCTTCTCCCTGCGCGGCCAGGATATGCCGGCGCTTTAAACAAGGGACGTCACGGTCGGAAAACTGCAAAGCAAGTTCTCAGTCTCCTGCCAGCCTGAGTGGGGCATCATCCCCGGGCCCACGAGTAAGGCCAAACACTCCGCGTTCGACATATATCGCGCGTCTCGGGTAGGATGGTTCCTAGTCTCTGGAAGAAAACGCTTCCGACGTCATCCAATAGATAAACGGGTGTAAAAGATGCACACGAGACGGCGCTCACACGTCACGGTGCCCCAGCAGCCTACGGACTTATAGGTTGCACACATCGAGAGCGCGCTCTCGATGTGTGCAAAGCTCGCGGGAGCTCGCGCTCGCGAAACGAAAGGCCCGGACAGGCCCGGTGGAATTGTTTGGTCGACTAATACTACGCACCCCCCCCCGGGGGGCTCGGACTCAGTCGTCGCCCCAGCCCGAGTCGCGCGGGTCGAGGCGGTCCGCGGCGTCGTCGTCGCCGTCGCCGTCGACGGCCGCGCGCTGGCGGCGCGCCCTCGCCAGGACGTGGTCGACGTTCGGGAGGTCGTCCTCGGGCGGGTGTTGCGGCGGCCGCGGTTGACAGGTGGGCGGCGCGCCGGCGGGCGGCGTCGGCCGGAGCGCCGCCCGGAGGTCGGACGCCGACCGCCGGCGCGCGCGCGCGGCGGCGCGCCGGTCCGCCTCGCGGCGCCGAGCGCGGCGGGCGCGCCGCTGCGCGTCGCGGCTCTCGCAGAGCGCTCGCAGGAAGTCCCGCAGCGTCGCGTAGATGGAGTCCAGGGGCTCGCGCGCGCCGCACGCAAAGTAGGTCCGGATCTCGCGCGCCTGCACGAGCAGCGGCGCCAGCGCCTGCGTCTCCGTGGCGAGGCACTGGCGCCGCGCGCGCTCGTGCAGCTCGAGGAGCCGCCGCCGCTCCGCGTCGCGCGTCGACGCCGGCCACGCCCGCGGGCACTCATCGGCGGTCGTCGCGCGCGCGTCGCCGAGGAAGAAGGCGGCGTGGCTCCGCGCGACGACGCGCGGCGGCAGCGACGCGCCGGCGTCGTCGACGGGCGCGAACTCGCGCGCCGCCTCGCGCGCCTCGCGCTCGAGCCGCGCGAGGCCCTGGCCCCGGAACTTGCGCAGCTCCCCCTGGATGGCGTGCTCGTCCGCGCCGCGCGCCGCCTCGAGCGCCGCCAGGATGCCGTCGCGCTCGGGGAAGTCCAGCAGGTCGTCGGCGTACGGGTCCCGCAGCGTCTCGGCGACGAACGAGGCCGCCGCCGACGGCCGCCGGCCGCCGCCCCACGTGTGGCGCCGGTGCCGGCCGCCGTCGTCGTCGCCGTCGTCCGCCGCGAACGCCGCCGGGGCGCCCCGCGGCGACTGCTCCCCGGGGCCCGCGTCCGCGCGCCGGCTCCGGCGCTCGGCGCGGTCGAGGATCAGGCCCACGACGCCGTCCAGGAGCGTCGTCTTGCCGTCGGCGCCCCGCGTCCGCGCCGCGGCGAGGAGCGAGGCGAGCTTGACGGCCGACGCGCCGCCCTTGCTGCTGCCCGCGTTCACGGCGTTGCCCGCGGCGAGCACGTGCCGCAGCAGCTTCGCGAGGCTGCGGCTGCGCATGACCTTGGCGGCGCAGTCGGCGTAGGCGTCCGCGCGCGCCGCGACGGCCGCGAGCGCGGGCCCCGCCGAGAGCGCCGTCACGAGCGCGTCGAGCCGCCGCGCCGCCGCGCCGTCGCCCGCGCCGCCGTCGAGCGTGGCGCCCTTGCGCGCGTCCGGCGCCGCGAAGCGCCGCAGCTGCCGCTCGCACTCGCCCACGGCGAACACGAACTTCTCGGCGGGCGCGAGGCGCTCCACGACAAAGGCCGTGCGCAGCCGCGCGAGGCGGTCGCCGCGCGCGTCCTTCTGGACCTCGCGGAACACCTCGGCGGCGCCGTGGGGCCGCACGGCCACGTCCTCGCAGACGCGGCGCTCCCACGCCGACGCCAGCGCCCCGGGCACCGTGCGCTCCGCGCGGCTCGGCTCGCGCGGGTCGCCGCCGCGCGCGCGCTTCTCGACCTCCGCGTCGAGGCGCCGCAGCTCCTCCGGCGACGCCGCCGCCAGCCCGTCACGCACGGCGGCGTGCACGCGCCGCTGCTCCTCCAGCGTCGGCATGGCGCCGCGCAGCGTCTCGAGCTGCTCCACCGACGCGCGCGGCGGCGCCGCGGCGAGCCGCGCGACGCCGCAGGCCAGCGCCGCGAAGCTCCCCTCGAAGGCGCGCGCGAGCGGCGCCACGACGATGGCCAGGTTCTGCGACCGCTGCGGGTCCAGCACGCGCGCGTTGGCCACGGGCCGCCCGTCGAGCGTGATCGCGCCGGCGTCGCCCTCGGCGCCGCCGGCGCCCTCGGCCCGCGCGCGCGCGGGCCGCCGCGCGGCGTCGTGGCTGAACAGCGTCGCGAGGCGGCCCATGTCGCTCTCGCCGAAGGTCGTGAAGCCCAGCCGCGCGCCCACCTCACTCTCGCCGTCCGAGTCGTCCTCGAGCCCGCCGAACGCGTCCGCGGCCCAGACGCTCGCCGACATGGCGCCGTCGTCGAGCGTCATGGCGTCCCAGTGCAGCTTCGCGCGCTTGGCGCCCGGCGTCGCCGCGGCCGCGGGCTCCTCGACGACCTCGAGGCCGAACTCGCGCGAGAACGCCGCGATGGCCCGCGCGTCGACCTGGTCGAGGCCCATGCGCTGGCGCACGGACGCCGGCGGCACGCCCAGCTTGCACATCTTGCGGTAGCGCGCCAGGACGCCGCCGAAGTCGTCGCCGTCCGCGCCCGCCGCCGCCGCCGCCGCGGGCGGCGCCTCCGCCGCCGCCGCGCCGCCGCCGCCGCCGCCGCCGCCGCCCTGGCCCTGGCGCCGCTGGATCGCGGCCAGGACCGCCGCGCGCGGGTCCGGCTTCGCCGCGGCCGGCGGCGCCGCGGCCGGCGGCGGCGGCGGCGGCGCCGCCGCCGCCGCCGGGGCCGGCGCCGCGGCCGGCGCCGGCGGCGCCTCGGCCGGCGCCGGCGCCCCGTCGTCACGGCGGCCGCGCGACGCGACGATCGACCGCAGGCTCGCGACGATGCGGTCCGTCGTCGCGGGCGGTACGCCGGCGGCGCGCATCTCGGCGACGATCTCGTCGAGCGTCGCGCCCGTCTGGAGCAGGCGCTTGAAGACGGCGTAGTTCCGGTCGTCGCGCGCGTCGGGCGGCCGGCCGCCGCCGTCGTCGTCGTCGTCGTCGTCGGCCGCCGCCGCCGCCGCCTCGGCGACCGCCGCGTGCGCGGCCGCGGCCGGCGCCGGCGCCGCCGGCGCCGCGGGCGCCGGCGCGGGCTCCGGCGCCGCGCGCCGCGCGCGCGGGGACCGGTCGCCGCCGCCGCCGTCGCCGGCGCCGCCGTCGCCCGTGACCGTCGCCGCGAGCGCCGCCGTGCCCCAGAGCTCGGCGCCCGAGAGCTCGGCCGCGCGCTGGGCCTCGGCCGGCGCCGCGACGAGGACGGCGCGCGGCGCGGCCCGCGCCGCGGCGGCGAGGTCCGCGGCGCGCGCGCCCGGCCGCAGGTAGTTGAGCAGGAGCTTGCCGTCGGCCGCCCAGTCGCCGAAGAGCCGCGCCAGCGCCGGCGCCGGCGCGGCCGCGGGCACGGGCTCGTAGTCGAGCCCGACGAGCACGTCGCCCGGCCGCAGGCCCGTCGCGCGCGCCGCCTTGGGCACGCGCGTTGCGACGAAGTAGCCGTCGTAGACGTCGCCCGTGTCGGCCACGCGGCGCCACTCGACGCCGGCGGCCGCGCTGCGGAAGCCCGCGACGGCGTAGGCCACGCCCTGCTGCCGGGCGAGCTTCGGGCGCCAGAGGCACGCGTCGACCGGGCTCAGCATGTAGCGCGGGTTGCCCCGCAGCAGCGCCATCAGCTCGCCCGCGTCGAGCTTCGGGGGCAGCGCGCGCGCGTTCAGCGAGAGGAGCACGTCGCCGACCGCGACGCCCGCGCGCCGCGCCGTCGGCGCCGCGCGCGCGACGACGACCCGCAGGCCGCGGTCGTCGTTCGCCAGGGCCATCTCGCCGCCCAGCACGCCCGGCCCGAGCGAGCACTCGACGCGCGCCGCGAGGCCGTTCGCCGCGACGACGCCGACCGGCTCCGCCTCCGCGGGCGCGGCCGCGGCCCGCGGCGCCGCGGCCGGCGCCGGGCGGGGGGGCGCTGCGGCCGCCGGCGCGGCCGGCGCCGGCGCCGGCGTCGGCGTCGCGGCCGCGGCGCGGAACCGCGCCTCGAGCGCCTTGGCCTCGGCCGCGCCGACGCGCGCCGCGTCGCGCAGCGCCCCGAAGCGCCCGCCGTCGACCGTGAGCACGAAGCGCGACGCCTCGCGCACGGCCGCCGCGTCGCCCTCGCCGCTCTCGGCGGGCTCGGGCGCGAAGACGCGCTCCTCGACGCCGAAGCGGCGGCCGCCGTGCTCGAACCTGCGCGCGCGTCCGGGTGGGGGGGGGGTGGCGTGCTACGCCGGGGGACGCCGGGGCGCCGTACGCGTGCGCGAAGAGGGGCGCGTCGGCGCCGCCCGCGCCGCCGCCGTGCTCGCGGAGGCCGAGGCCGCCGCTGTGCACGAGGCAGCCGTCCGCGAAGACCTCGCGCTTGCGCGACTTGCGCGACGCCGTGCACGTGACCTCGTAGGCGCGGCCGCCGGGGCCGAAGCGCAGGCACCACGTCGCGCGCAGCTTGGTCGTCGGCTGGAGGCGCCCGACGAACGCGCAGCGCTTGCCGACGCGCAGCGGCGGCGCGTGGCGCATGCGCGCCTGGTCCTGGGCCGTCAGTGGCGGGCCGTAGTCGTGGACCGGGCGCCGCGCGCCGCCGCTCCGCCGGTACGCCGGCATTGGCGCGGCGCGGGCGCGGCGACGTGCGTCGCGCGCGCCGGCGGCGGGGGCAGCCTTCGTTCGCCCGGCCCGGCCGCCGCCGAGAGCTCGCGGCGCCGCGGCTCCAGCTAGCACGCGCCCCTGCCGCGCATATATTCGCGGGGGCTCCCTGTGGCCGGTTGCTAGTGGCTCACGCCGCTAGCCCATGTACGGCGGGCGTACCCCCCGAAAGACTCATCACCTACTCGACCGGCCCAAGCTTGTCCACGGCGCGCGGGTTCCCCCGCCTTCAGGGCCGCATGGAAGCACATTCGTATAACATTCGTACACCGGAAAACGACAGTCGGATAAATGTATGCGAGTTGTCGCAGCGCGGGGCGCGTAGGCTCAAGTTTCGTTTCCCTGGCATCAGTCCCGATCGCGCGGTCGCTCCGAGGGGGGCGCTCACTACTCTATTGAAAATCCGTTGTACCGTTATCTTATTGCTATTTCGAAGCTCCGGTTGGGTATCCTGACTGAGCACTGAGAAGGTTCTTAGGAGCTTGTTCCTATTTGTAGGTCTTCCTTAATTTATTTGTTTGCTTTCTTACGAGCTACTCAGGCTAAGGCCGCCTAGCTACTTGACAGTGTTTGTTTATTTATTTATTTATCTAGCCTGAGGGTACAGAAGGCCTCTAGAGGCTTGGTGTATGTCCTTTTCCTTTAGGATATTCCTTCCTTAATTATTTATTTATTTATTTCTTCTTTATCTAGAGTACAGGTTCCTTTCCTTTTAGCGGGGCGCCCTCAGCCGCCGCCGGCGGCGCCGAGCCACTTCACGGCGGCGGTCGCCGCGGCGACGGCGCCGGCCGCGCCGGCCGGCGACGCGAGGGCGCCGAGCCCGGCGGCGTGGAGCTCCGTCAGCGGCCCGCGCGCCGCCGCGGCCGCGTGCTTGACGTGGACGTAGTCCGGCGCCCGCGGCGGCAGCCGCGCGAGGCGCGCGCCTGCCGCGCGGGCCGCGCGGAGGAACGCGCGGTCCTCGTCGTAGCCTGTGTGGAAATCAAAATTTTACGGCGCGTTCGTGCTGAATCGTCGCGTCGTCCTCCACGCCATCGACACGACGCCTGCTCGATGGCGTGGTGATGCCTGTTCCTCGCCGCTCGACCGAGCCAGGACGGCCGCGTCATCGCCGAGAAATGACTTAGTGAAGAATTGTCGGGTGCGCCCGACGCACTGGTTGATTTCCACACAGGTCGTAGCTCGCGTCCGGGTAGGCGCAGGCGTCGAGGAGCCGTGCGTCGTAGCAGAGGCTCGCGATGGCCTCGTCCAGGAGCTCCGTGCCCCGGCCCAGGTCCCCGTCCAGCCGGTGGAGCGCCACGCCGGCGAGCCCGCCCCAGGTCATCGTCCGCGCGCGGCCCGCGTCGTCCTCCCAGCGCCACGCGTAGGGCGTCGCCACGGTCGCGTCCGCCGCGCCCGCTGCGATCGGCGCCACCTGGCGCGCGAGCCGGTCGGCCCCGTACGCGTCGTCGTCGTCCCACGTCGCGATGACGTCGCAGCCGAGCGCGTCCCGCAGCTCCGTCGCCGCGCGCTGCCGCTTCGCGCCGATGCTCGCGCGCCGCGGCAGGTGCACGTAGCGCGAGCACGCGAGCGGCGCGCCCGTGCGGGCCTCGACCGCCCGCCGCGCCGCGTCGCCGGGCGTGTCGTCGACGACGAGCACCTCGGTGCGCGCCGCGGGGTACGTCTGCGCCGCGACGTTCGCCAGGCAGCGCTCGAGGTAGCGGGGCCGGTCGAAGGTGACGACGGCGACGCCGACCCGCGGTCGCGCTGGTACCCGGACCGCCTCGGGAGATGGCGCAATGGCGCCTAGGAGCAGCGCGGAGCGCATAGCTGTGGTGGCTACGATCGAGCCGTCGACCCACGGATACGCGACTGGTGTCTTAGCTAAGCGTCTGACCTCTTATGCGTCGGGTCCGGTGAGTGGCTCTCAAATCTCTGAGAGCCTTTTTAAAGGCCGCTGGCCGATGGCGTCGGCGTGTGTACGTGGGCCAGCTGCACCTCGCAGCTATAATATATGCAAATCTCGCGCGTGTGCCAGCCTCTGAGATGTAGTCGCGGCGTTTAGTCGCGCAGCCTTGCAGTGCGCTTTTAACTCAGTAAATTTTCAATAGGGATCTTTCTCGTGCTCGAGGGAGCAATCATTCCACCCTTCGTGCGATTTCTTCCGGCAAAGAAAAACCCGACGCTCGCCCCAGCGGACCATCGCTGGTGCAGCGGGCATAGCGTACAGAGGTCCTTAGCGGTGTCTGGAATTGACAAGCTGTGGCGAGTAGAGAGCTGAAGGTGTGGTTGGCGGAGAATGCAAAAGAGCGGCACGCGGCGACCATGTACGGCGAGCACAAGGCGGCCTCGCTTGCAGCTCTCGCTTTGCCGCCGCGCGGGACGCCACGGCCCTGCGCGGAGCGAACGAGTGGCACCAGCGGGACGCCGGCACGCCAGCACACACACGGACTGCTGCGAGACGCGCCCGTGGACGGAGAGACGGACGCGCGGCCACGCCGTCACGCCACGTCGAGCGAAAGCAGACCTCGCGGCGTCGCTGGCGTGGAGGTCGGCGACCAAGGGGAGAGACGACGCCGCCGTCGCGCCAAGCGTACGGAGATCGCGACCCGCCGCCGGCGCGCAGGTCCGTAGCCACCGGAGGGCGACCCGTAGCGGCGAGAGGACACCATGCCGCACTCGTTCGGCAGCCGCGCGCGCACGCGCGACATGTTCTCGCGGCCCTTCCGCCAGCGGGGCATGATCAAGATGTCGACGTACATGACCCAGTACAAGCTGGGCGACTACGTCGACATCAAGTGCAACCCGGCCCAGGTCAAGGGCATGCCCTTCAAGCACTACCACGGCCGCACGGGCCAGGTCTACAACGTCACCAAGCGCGCGGTCGGCGTCCGCGTGGCCAAGCAGGTCAACGGCCGCATCATCAACAAGCACCTCAACGTGCGCGTGGAGCACGTGATCCCCTCGAAGTGCCGCGACGACCTCAAGGCCCGCGTGGCGCGGAACGAGGAGCTCAAGAAGGCGGCGCGCGCGGGCGGCGCGCGCGCGGCGCTCAAGCGGCAACCGGCGCAGCCCAAGGGCGGCTTCACGATCGCGCTGCCCGCGGAGGTCACGACGATCCAGCCCATCCCCTTCTCGGACCTCTTCTGAGGCGCCGCGGCTAAAAAATATAATACTGGTACCCAGAGCGGGAATTAGGTCTGAGCTTCGCTGTTCGAACGTGCCCCTCGTCTCTCCGGGAAAGGCGGAGGCTTAAGACGAAGTTCCGTGCGATGCATAGGGAAATAGAGTGTGTAGCTCCGGACTTCCCCGGCAGCGTAGTGTAGTCGTCTAACGAAATAGTTTCTCCCATGTTTGATGGGGGTTGTGACGGGGAATTGCGTCCGTCAATAAAAGTGACTCAGGATGATAATAGTTAGGAGTGAGAGGCGACTTCCCCCTACTAAGGGGATATCGGAGTACCCTAGGATGGGAAGTAGCCTAGACGGGTAATACAAGTACGGGTTGTGCTTGGATACGTCTCGGTTGAACCTTGGGAGATCTCAGGCTCCTACTAGACGTGTATTTCCATTGCATTCCGTATGGGCTGCCACGATCTACGGAGCTCGTGTGGCACGCGGGCCTCTTGATGGGGGACGTTTTACCACGCGAGACTGAGAATACTGTATACAGGTACCTTCTTGCTATTTCGGAGCTCCGGTTGGGCATACGAACATACGCCGAGCGTCACGGCGAAGCGATCTTTGCGTGCGAAATGACCGCCGGTCGACTGCCAGCTCATGGCGACGACGCGCGTCCGCGTGTCGCGAAAGGCAGCCACTGGTGCCCGCCCGACAACGCCCGCACGTACGCCAGCCGGTACCCGCGCGGCGCGAGCGACGCGTTGGCAGCCGGAGCGATACCGATGCATTAACCTCGAGGTCGCCGAAGTCTAAGCTCCTGGCGCAGCATCCGTCGCGACGTCGCGGCGCTCGGAGCCAAGGCATCAAAGTCGAACCCCATCGTCCCCAGCCCGTTGCGATCGCCCTTTCGCGATCAACTAAGACGCCTAGCCGCACCCCTAGCGATCCCCTAGCGGGCATGCTGACGGTCGCGGTACCGTGGTACCCATGGGCGCTAGGTCATGAGTAAGGAAGGAAGGAAGGGAAGGTAGCGCAGTTCAGGCGGCGATTGCAGATATACCCGTAACGCAGGGAGCTACGCAATTGACCTTCCCAAAGTAACTCAGGGATAGGCGGCCTAGCCGCCCGGAGTTCACCAGTCTAAATCTACTGTACTAGTTGAAGAGGAAAGAAACGAGCGCAAGCTTAGCCTAGAACGGGCGCAAACGACGCCGTCGACGAAGTCTCTAGGGTTTTGGCGGCGTAAAAATGGGCCGCACGCACGCCACTCCGTCGATGAGGACGCGTCGCGCGCTGCTCGCGCTGCTGGCCGGCCTGCTGGGCGCCGCGGCGCTGGTGGTCGGCGCGCTCCGCGCGCAGCTGGGCGTGGACCCGCGCCTCGCGGCCCGGCCGGCGCGCCCCGCCGGCGCGCGCGGCTGCTCCGTGCGCGTGAACACGTTCCGGCGCAACGACCTGCTGGCGGGCTTCGTGGAGCACTACGAGCGCTGCGAGGCCGCCGCCGAGATCGTCGTCGTCTGGTCGGACCCGGCGAACGCGCCGCCGCGCTGGCTCGCGCGGCGGAGGGCGCGGGGGGGGGCGGCGCCGCTGCGCGTGGAGCGCTTCGCGGAGGACTCGCTGAACAACCGCTTCGCGCTGCAGCGGCGGCCCGCGGCGGACGCGGTCTTCTCGGTCGACGACGACGTGATCCTGGCCTGCGCCGACCTGCGGCGCCTCGTGGACGCGTGGGCCGCGGCGCCGGCGAACATGGCCGGCGTCGCGCCGCGGCTCGTCGCGCGCGACGCGCGGACGCGGCGCTGGCGCTACCTGCGGAGCTGGCACGTCTGGTGGACGGGCCGCTTCTCGCTCGTGCTCACCAAGGCCGCCGTGCTGCACCGCGACCACTTCGCCGCCTACCGGGCCCCGGCGCTCGCCGCCGCGCGGGCGCGCGTCGACGCGGGCCGGAACTGCGAGGACCTGCTGATGGCCTGCGTCGTCGCGAACGCGACGCGCGCGCCGCCGCTCTGGGTGTCGGCGCGCTACGTCGACCGCGGCCAGGCGCTGCTTGGGCTCGGGGGCCACCAGGGCATCTCCGCGGCCGCCGGCCACGTCGCGGCGCGCGGCGAGTGCCTGGACGCGTTCGCCGGCCCGTTCGGGGGTCTGCCGCTCGCGACCGGCGCGGCGAAGCTCTCAGACGCGCGCGCCGCCTGGCTCTGGTAGGAGATGGGAGTCGACGTGTGACTTGTGTGGCCTCTTTGTCATCTGGTGAGTAAGGACCTCAACGTACTACAAGTAGGCCCACTGGCAGAGACAGGCAAAACGCATTCCCGTAGTATCGTCCGGGGACCCCCCGCCATCTTACATCCTCTAGAGGGACCCAAATAAGTCGGAGTTGGTACTTGCGCGGGAACAAACGGATCGGGTGGTGCGAAGCTATGGTTGAGGGCTCGAAAAAAAACAAATACCGTTTTGCATTTAATTAAAAATTTGCCCGGGCCTAGGCGCGGCTTCCAGGGCTCCCCCGTAGGAAATCTGCTAGCGGCATGTACCATGTAAACAGGTAAGACACTGGGCATCCCTAGCAAAGCAAGCGTAGCAAGCAGCACACCTCAAAATCAGCCTGGTGACACCTTGCTCTCTCCGTTTTCAACTGCATGCTAGGCCGGATAGCGCTTGTCCTGGCCGCGGTCGCGCGGGCCCTGCGGCTGCGCGCAGGGCCGCCGCTGGCGCCGGTGCGCCGGGCGCTCGGCGCCGCGGCCTGCGCCGCGGCCCTGGCGCCGCCGCTGACGGGGCCGGCCGTCGCCGCGCCGCCCGCCGCGGAGCCGGACGCGCCGGCGGCGGCGCGGCGCCTCGTGGAGGAGGCCTACGACCTGCTGGACAAGTACTACTACGACGGCGACTCGCTCGCGGCGCCGCGGTGGCGCGGCGCACGGGAGCGGTACGCCCGCGCGGCGCAGCAGAAGCCGCGGGCGGCGCCGGCGTTCCGGGCGGAGGCGCTCAAGGCCCTCGACGCGGACCGGTACACGCGCATCGTTGACGAGCGGACGTACGCGGCCATCTCGCGCTTCGACATCCTGGGCGTCGGCCTCATCCTCGCGCCGGGGCCGGACGGCCGCGCGGCGGTCGCGAGCCCGCCGCTGCCCGGCGGGGCGGCGCAGCGGGAGGGCTCCATCCGGCAGGGCGACGTCGTCGACACGATCGACGGCGTCAAGACGGGCGGCAAGTCGTCCTTCGAGCTCCTCGAGATCGTGGACCGGGCCGCGGACGCGGGCCGGGCGACGTTCGGCGTCGTGGGGGCGGGCGACCGCACGCCGCGGCTCGTGACGCTCGAGCGGACGGTGCGGTCCGTCGGCGACCCCGTGCGCGCGGCGCGGGGGCCCGCCGACGGCGTCGGCTACGTGCGGCTGGGGGAGTTCAACTCGCGGACGGCCGACCGGCTCGCCGAGGTCCTGCGCGACCTCGCCGCGCGCGGCGCGGCGCGCTTCGTCGTCGACCTCCGGGGCAACGGCGGCGGCGCCTTCCAGGAGGCCGTGGCCGCCGCCTCGCTCTTCCTCGACGACGGCGCGCCCGTCGTGACTGTCGTCGAGCGGTCCGGCGGCGGCGGCGGCGCGGACCGCCGCGAGACCTTCGCCGCGAAGGCGCCGCCGCCCGCGCGCCGCGCCTTCGCCGCCGCCGCGCCGCCGCCGCGCGTCCAGCTCTGGCTCGACGGCGGCACCGCGTCCGCCTCCGAGATCTTCGCCGGCGCGCTGCGCGACAACTGCGCCGCGGCGCTCGCGGGCCGGCCGAGCTTCGGCAAGGGCAAGATCCAGGCCGTCTTCGGCCTCGCGGACGACTCGGGCCTCATCGTCACCGTGGCCAACTACCTCACGCCCGCCGGCACCGCCATCCAGGGCGTCGGCCTCACGCCCGAGGCGGGGCTGCGCGGCCCGGGCCTGGGCCTCCTCGAGCCGCCCCTCCCGTCGGCGGCGCAGTTCGACGACGCCTGGGACCACCGGGTGTGTGCCACGAAATAAAAAATTCTACGAACACTCTGTCACTGGCACGGTTGGTTGTTTGACTGAAGTTACTTTCCCAGAGAGAGTAGGGGGTGGGGTTTTTGGCAGTGTCGGGGCTGATCGCCCCTTCCCCTTCCATTGAAGTTCCAAAAAAGCCACCCCCGTGGGGCTGATCGCCCCGTCTAGCCCCGAGTTTCCCATTTTGATTATCGCCAAAATTTCGCCAAAAAGTTCAACATAATAATTTTTGCCAACGCCCCTTTTGACCACCGCCCCCCTTTTTGACCACCGCCCTTTTGACCAACCCCCCTTTTTCATGTTGACGTCACCGCAAAAAGCAGAAAAGCAAAAAAGCCTCAGGCTGTTTTTCTAACCCCCTAACATGTAGTCAGTTTAGATTTTTTAATTATGAGGGACGTTGAGGGCGGTGTGATAGGGACCGTCCCGCTGTCTCCTGCTGGGTTGTGGCAGATTTTGGCGAACCCACTATACTCTCTCGTTGGAACCGGCACCTGGCAGGGTTTCAATGACGTTTAGTAACGAAATGTCACTGGCAGAAGTAATAAAGGAAAATTTTTAATCTCTGACAATTCATCCACAGAAAACTGAATGTATTTGTACTCATACTATTTGTGAGCCTTGATGTGGGCGCTCATCGTGATCGGTGTCGGAACCTCGGGGTGTGGCGGGGGGCGCGACGGGCGCTGCGGTCACGCAGGGAGGGAGGGGTTGGCTCCGCGGCCAGGCGGCTAGCTCTAGGCAAAGCACATAAATGATCAGTGGCCCCGGCGGGCAGATGGAGTCCTCGCCATCCCAACGAAAATACCGACTCCATGCTTACTCGGCCACTGGCATCCCGTCCTAAACGAGTTCATCCTCGAGGTACGCGTATTCGAAGGTGAAGTCTGACTTGATGCGCTGGCACCAGCCGGTCTCGTAGTCGAAGTATACGTACGTGCCCTGCTCGAAGGCGTCCGTCGTGGCCTTGGGCTCCTCGTGACGCTGGAACCACGTCATGTACTTCTTGTGGTAGCGCCAGGACTGCTTCTTGAGCTCGCGCGCGGCGAGGTACTGCTGGTACGTGCCCTGCTGGTAGTAGAACACGAAGAAGAGCGTGTCCGTGCCGAGGCGCGCGAAGACGGCCGCGCCGTCGAAGACGGCCGCGGGCTGCGTCGGGAAGGCGGCGGGCGTCGCGTAGGGGTTCCGCGGCACGTACTGCCGCGGCCGCTCGGCGTCGCGCTTGCGCGGCGCGCGGCGCATCGACAGCGCGAGCGCTGCGAGGCGCCGCGCCTCGGCCGCCGCGCGGTGCGCGCGCAGGTCGTCCGCCGAGGCCGCGCCGGCGCCCGGCGGCGGCGGCGGCGGCGCGCGCGCGTCGAGGAGGCGCGCGTACGTGTCGTCCGCGGCCGCGGGGTCCGTGCGGTCGAGGAGCGGCTCGAGCGAGGCGCCCGGCGCGAAGCACGCGTCGACGCCCGGCGCCGGCGCCGGCGCGGCGCCCGCCGCCGCCGTCGCCGGCGCGGCTGCCGCCGCCGCCGCGGGGGGCGCTGCGGGCGCGGGCCCGATCGCCGGCGCGGCCGCCGCCCCCGCCGCCGCGCCGCCACCGCCGCCGCCCCGTGCGAGGCGCGCGAGGAGGGCCGCGTCGCCGCCGGCCGCCGGCGGCGCGGCCGCCGCCGCGCGGCCGCTGGCCGCGTAGGGCGCGTAGCCGCCGGCCGCGCCGGCGGCGCCCGGCGGCGCCGGCGCGGCGCCCGGCGGCAGCGCCTGGCGCGCGGCGGCGGCGAACGGCGCCGCCGTCGCCGGCCGTGGCGCCGGGCGGTCCGTGCGCTGCTTGAGGATGGCGGCGAGGCTCGAGCCGCCCGGCGCCGCGGCGGCCGGCGGCGCCGCCGGCGCCGGCGCCGCCGGGGCCTTGGCGGGCGCGGCGGGCGCGGCGGGCGCCGCGGCCCGCTTGGCCGCCGGCGCCGGCGCCGGCGCCGCCGGCGCCGGCGGCTTCGAGGCGACGGCGCGCCCGATCGTCAGCGGCACCGCCTGGACCGGCTTCGCCTTGGCCGCGCGCGCGAGGCGCTTCTCCTCGCGCTCGCGCTCCTTGAGCAGCGCGCGGTCGCGCTTGCGTCGCGCCTTGGCGTCGAGGCCGTCGTCGTCGTCGGCGGGCGCGCCGCCGCCGCGCGCGACCGCGCCCTCGTCGCGGGCCTCGCGCGGCGCGCCGAGCTCGAGGCCCTCGAAGATGTCCATGGTCTCGTCGTACGCGTCCGCGAAGTCGGGCTCCTGGTTGGCGTCGATGTAGTACTCGACGTCCTCGCGCACCTCGTCGACGCGCTCGGGCGTCAGGACGCTGTTGTCCAGGAGCCGCGCGATCTGCTCGAGGCGCGCGACGTGCCACTTGTGGCGCCGCACGCTCGCCTCGAGGGCCTCGACCTCGGCGCGGTGCTTCTTCGCGCCGCGGCCCGCCGAGAGGCGCTCGACGTCGGCCTCGGCCGCGTCGACCTGCGCGCCGAGGCGGTCCGCCGCGTCGCGGAGCCAGGCGCGCGTGCTCCGCCGGGCCGCCTCGTGCGGGTCGACGCGCGCCTCGCGCGCGAGGCCCTCCTTCGAGTACGTCTTGGTCTTGGTCTCCTTCTCGCAGACCTTGAACTGCTCCATCTTCGTCTCGATGAGCTTCCGCGCCGTCGCGAGCGCGCGCTTGTCCTTGACCTGCGCGGAAGACAACCGGGGCTCCGGCGCGCGTAACGTAACAGAAATTGCCCGCGTCGCGGCGCGGCGGCCGACGTCGCTCGACGCCGCCCACGTCTTGATCTGGTCGCGGTGCCGCTGCAGCTTCTTGATCTCCTTCTTGAGGTCGACCTCGTACTTCTCCTTCTGGTTCTGCTGCGTCGCGCTGTAGACCTTGTCCCACACCTCGTCGAAGACCTCCACGCCCTCCTCGACCTTCTTGAGCGTGCGGTCGATCTCCGTCTGGAGCTTGCGGTTGGCGCTCATGGTGATCGCTCTCGGCTTGAGCTCTAAAAGGACTTGATAGTAGAGAACCCGAACTCACCCTAGGGGGTCCGAGCCTCGGTTGATCAGGAAGCGTCTTCAGGAAGCAAAGCTAGCTAGCGTTGAGATGTTACTGCTGCTCCACACCTAAGGCTTGAGCGCGAGCTCGTTTTAGCCGCCTAGTGTGTTCCGCTAGACCCAAGTTAACATAAAAAATATAATGTTCGGAAATCGCCGTAGCTCTCCCAGCCGCTATTAGCCTTCTTAGAACCCTCTGTATGATCGATATAAGTTGTATTGAATTTTCTTCTCCCGCAGACAGCGTCTCCAACGGTCTCTGCGATGCAAAGCTCCACGTCCATAAACACACGTGCCTCCTACGAAACTACTTGAAGGCAACTTCACCCAACATATTAACCTACTTGAAGGCAACTTGACCCCCAAACTAACCTACTTGAGGTCAAGTTGCCTCTAACCTCAATCCTAACACTTTAATCCTAAGGGACGGGTTTTGACGCAATTCAATTTAGGGCAGGAATTGGCGCCAAAAAAAAGAAGACGCAGGTTAGGAGAGGCCGTTGGGTGGTCAACGGCGTGTGATTTCACACCCGTTGCCAGTCAACACACTCTCTCTCATATAATCGTTCAAGGAACTCGCCACGTTCTTTCTTCTCGGAGGCCTTGTATATGTACGGGAGGGAAAATCGAGGACGCCAAGGACTTCTGCTTAAACCGCTTGGCAGTCTTCCGCCCCGCGCGGGCCCGGGGCTTCCCAGGGGAGTAGACCGAGCGGTAAAGGAGGTCTCGGGGCTGCCGCCCGCCCGGGGGACTTCGGAGACGTCGGCCGCGTGTTGGCAGGCCCGGGTACTTATCAAGATGTGGGCGGCGCGGCCGGCTCGCCATCGACGGGCTCGGCGAGGACCTCGCGGACGCGTCGCGCGTCCGAGCGCGCGACGGTGAAGCGGTACCCCGAGTCGACGACGGCGACGCCGACGGCGGGAATCTCGCCGTGGACGGCGCAGAGGTAGCCCGACAGCGTCACGCAGTCGAACGCGCGGTCGTCGAGCGGCGGCGCGGCGGCGCCGCCGCTGCCGCCGCCGCCTCCGCCTCCGGCGGGCGCCGGCGGCGGGCCGAAGAGCGCGGCGCGGACGTCGTCCAGCTCGGCCTCGCCGCGGACCACGTACGTCCTGGACGCGCCCCCCCGGCCGCGGTCCCCGGCGCCGCGCACGACCTGGATGAGCGAGCGGTCGGCCCGGTCGGCGCCCTCGGCCGCGTCGTCCTCGTCGTAGATCTCCCCGACGACCTCCTCGAGGATATCTTCCAGCGTCACGATGCCCGCGGTGCCGCCGTACTCGTCCACCACGACGGCGAGGTGCCGCCGCCGCCGCCGGAGGCTCTCGAGCGCGGCCCAGACCTGTGCGTAAATTAACCAGTGAGTCGGGTGCACCCGATAATTCTTCACTAAGTCATTTCTCGGCGAGAACGCGGCCGTGTTGGCTGAAACGAGCGGTAATAGACCACAACTCCACGCCGTCGAGCAGGCGTCGCGTCGATGGCGTGGAGGTCATGATTGAGCCGTGGCGAGGCGCGTCGCGAGAAATTGATTGAGCACTGGCCCAGACGCTCATGGAGCCCGGCACGAAGTACGGCGACTCGAGGGCCGGCTCGTCGCGCGCGCGCGTCGCGCGCAGCGCCGCCGCGCCGCCGCGCTCCGCGTAGCGGATCAGCGTCTTCGCGAGGAGCACGCCCACGACGTCGTCGACGTCCTTCTCGTAGACGAGGACGCGGCTGCGCTTCGCTGCGCGCATGAGGTCCAGCGCCTCGCTGAGCGGTGCGCCGCCGGCCAGCGCCACGACGTCGACGCGCGGCGTCATCACCTCCGCGACGCGCGTCGCGCGCAGGTCCAGCACGCCGTCGACCATGCGCGACTCCCGCGCGCCGAGCGCGCCGCTGCGCCGCGCGCCGGCGACCAGCAGCCGCAGGCCGCGCTCCGAGACGCCCAGCGCGGCGGCGTCGCCCCGCGCGGCGAGGCCGAGCGGCGCGAGGCACAGCTGCGCGAGCGCGCCGAAGAACGCGCCGACCGGGGCGAGGACGACGGCGGCCGCGCGCACGAGCGGCACCGCGCGCCGCGCGACGCGCTCGGCGTTCGCGACGGCGAGCGTCTTCGGCAGCAGCTCGCCGAGGAAGATCGAGCCCGCGGCGAAGCCCAGCGTCGCCGCCGCCGCGCGCCGCGGCGCGCCGGCGCAGAGCTCGGCCAGCGCCGACGCCGCCAGCGCCGTGCCGCAGACCGTGCACGCCGTCGAGCAGACCAGCAGCGTGTAGAGCACGCGCGTGATGTCGCGGTCGAGCATGGTGAAGACGCCTGTCGACGGCTCGGCCTCGGCGAACTCCTTGACCTTCCACGGGTACAGCGTCGTGATGGCCACCTCCGCGGCGTGCAGGAGCGCCGACGAGAGGAAGAGCGCCGCGAAGGTCGCGAGCTTGCGCGCGTGGCCGCCGCGCGCGGCAGCCACCGCCGCTCCCGGGGATCCACCAAACGAGAGTCCCGCGGCCCGGAGCCGCGGGCGCGCGCGCCGCGCAGCGGCGCCCGCGCGCCTCGCGCGCCAGTCGGGCGCGGCGACGAAGCTCTGCGCGGACCCCAAAGCTGCGGCTAATAGCCAAATGGAGGGCCTCATGACAGTACCCCTGAGGCCGCCGAAAGTCGAACTACGGCGACCAGGACGCGGCCGAGGCTGAGGCTAGATATAATATGATTGTAACCTTACCGTAGGTACCGTACCGGAGGTAGGCTGGAGGAGGGGAACAGGTCGGGGGGGGAGTTTCAACAATAGTCGCCGGCTTCGACGCGAGCGGCGCGCATGGTAGCCTAATCATCTCTAGGCGGCTCCTCGGAGCACTCGCCAAGAACGCCGCGGACTTCAACGACATGCTCCACAACGCCCGCGCCGACGTCTTGGAGATCGACGACGTCGTCGCGTTCTTCATCATCCTCATCCGCCACGTCCAGGAGGAGGCGGCCGCGGGGGCCGCTCCGATGGAGGAGTGATTGCCTTAGGCGACGGCCAACAGCTAGTAGGGGGGACACCCAAAACTCAAAATTCTATGACTCCCCCGGGACCCCCAGCCCACCACCATGCTTTAGAGGGACCTTACCGGGGGCGGGGGGCACCCGGAGAGTGCTGTAATGTCGCCGGGGGCCGGCCCGAGGTACTCCGCGCGCGCTGTAATTTAGGAGGAGTACCAATGCCAGTGGGTCACTATTATACCTTTGGATAATATGGAATAGTACTCGCTTCTTTTATACTATGTTAAGTTCACCGGGTAGGCACACTGCTCCGGATAGCGTGCGCATAACCCGCGAGCACACCCCCGGGGACCTTTACTCACTTCTTTACTCTGCAGCCTAATGTGCTCGTCAGGTCAGACCTCGCTCCCTCCCGAGGAACCCGTTTTTCTCTCAGTAGAGCTTGGCGATCTCGTACTCGTCGTCGGCGATGTGCCGCCTGCGAACCTCGTCCGAGTCCTCGCGGCGGCGGTCCGCGTCGCGCGCGAGGCTCGCGGCGAAGCGCGCGGCCTCGGCGTCGGACATCGCGTAGGGCGAGTACTCGTCCGAGGGAAACGCGCCGGTCCGCACCGCGTCCCTGAACGCCGCGAGGCCGCGGCGCGACTCCTTCCCCACCTCCGCGAAGACGCGGCAGAACCGGGGCACGTGGCTCGCATGGTGCGGGTGCGCCAGCGACCCCAGGAGGTCCGAGTACACCAGGACCTGGCCGTCGCAGCCGGGGCCGGCGCCGATGCCCACGCACGGCACGGCGAGCGCCCGCGAGAGCGCGGCGCCGACGGTCGCCGGCACGCACTCGGCGACGACGGCGAACGCGCCCGCCCGCTCCAGCGCGAGGGCCTCGTCGACGAGGCGCCGCGCCCGCCGCGCCGTGCGGCCCTGCGCGCGGAAGCCGCCCGTCACGGCGACGGCCTGGGGCGTCAGGCCCACGTGGCCCATCACGGCGACGCCCGCGTCGACGAGCGTCTCCACGGTCGCGGCGACGCGCGGGGAGCCGCCCTCGACCTTGACGCCGTCGGCGCCGCCCTCCTTGACAGCGCGGTGCGCCGCGCGCAGCGCGACCGCTGGCGACTCCTCGTAGGCGCCGAACGGCAGGTCCATCACGAGCAGCGGCGCGTCGCCGACCGCCCCCAGGCCGCGGCGCGCGGCGCGGCAGTGGTGCAGCATCTCGTCGAGCGTCACGGGCCGCGTGTCGGCGTAGCCCAGCGCGACCATGCCGAGCGAGTCGCCGCAGAGCGCCACGTCGACGCCGGCGGCGCCGACGTGCGCGGCCGACGGGTAGTCATGCGCCGTCACCATGCAGATCTTCTCGCCGAGGCGCTTCATGCGCAGCAGGCCCATGGCCGTGACCTTGCGCCGCGCCGCCGCGGTCTCACCCGAGAGCGCGCGGACGGGCGCGGCCGCCGCGCGCCGCATGGCCGCGCCAGCCCCTGTGGCTCAGCACCCTGTGGCTCCGAGTGCGCTCCCCAAAGGTTACTGGTACCGTAGGTACCGTAGGTACCTACGTAGGTACCTACGGTACCTAGGGGACCGCAGGTACTTACCTAGTAGGAGGTCCGAGGGGCCAGCGCTGGGTACTAGTAGGAAGTGCGGGGCCGCGCGAGAGCTCCGGGGGACGCGCAAAAGACAACAGGTAAACCGGAATATAGTATCCCAAGCGGCCCTAGCGGCGCGGCAGCTGGCCGCGAGCCTCTTCGCCAAAATCGGGAAACCGACTCAGCAGTGGCGTCCTCGGGAGTAAGCGGAAACGCTCGTTTCGCCATCGAGGTCGAAGTGGCCGTGGCGCGCGTCGGGCGGCGTGCGGCACGCATCGCACACGTCACACGGTTTTCGGAACAAGCGAAACCGCAGCGTGGGACATGGCCCTATACGAGACGTCGGAAAATAGCTGTTACTCGGATTTTGGGGCGCAGGACCTGAGGTCCAGTCCTCTACGAGTCCAGGCCCGACATCTGGACGTGACCGTCCGGCGGGGGGGCCGAGCCGTAGCGGGGGGGGGGGAGTTAGGTGATTGGTTGCCACCAGCCAGGTACGACCCGTGCTTCCGCACGAACCATCACGATATTTAAGTAAAGCCTTCAAAGGGGGGGACGCCAGGTCATGAGTGAGTGAGTGAGTGAGTGAGTGAGTGAGTGTGAGTCTTAATCGATCCGAAATTACCGGCTTTTTCGCATGAAGTCTCCGAGGGCTCGGTCCTTCCCCCCCCCCGGTCAGGGGTCTGTACGGAGGTCGATGACGCCGTGAGGGACTGCCCTGCGTGAAACCTCGTTTTGGCCTGGCCCCAGCGTGCCGGTGCGGTCTCCGGCTTGCTAAAACGGTTTTTCACGCGGGCAAGCCGGAGACCGCACCCGCACGCTGGGGTCAGTGTGAAAACGCTGTCGACTTCGAAACCCGCGAGCGTCTAGGGCCCGGGGCTCAGCGTCAATTGATTTTTCTTTAGCTTTCTCTTAGCTCTACGGCCTGTGTGCTCATCAGGCTGCTCCAAACAGCGCCTCCTCGTCACGCGTTTCGCCCACAGCAACGACGCGCGACACGCTTTTCGTTTGGTTAGGGCGATGCACTGGCGGCCGGCGCGAGGATGTACGCACGGTAGAGTAAAGTCTCGGCGTTGCTCGGCGGCGGCGCTGTAGAAGTGAGGAGGTCAAAAACCCGTTTAGTAGATTTAGCTACCTGCGCCCCCCGCAGCTGCATGCGTCCAGCAAGGCGGCTACAACGGTCCAGGTGATTTGGCCGTAGCGCCGCCAGCAAGACGTCCGTGCCTATAATACCCTTCTTTTAAAAATTCAATTGCTCTTTTTTTAATCATGATTGGACCTTTATAAAAAAATTACTAGTATTTGCCAAGTTGTATGGGCGGGATCGCTCCACGGGCAACGTTCATCATCATCAGGTCGCGTGCCAATGTAAATTTAAGGGCCTTGGAGCAGCGGTGGCGGCATCTGTGATTAAGACACTGCACCCTGGTCTGTGAGGCCGCGGCCGACGCACGCCGGGCGCGGACACCGAACCCCAAATATAAGCTCTATACATAGGCGTCTGGTACGGACGCAAATTGAGAATAGGGGACCCACATACCCCTCTAGGACGTGACCGAAACGGGTAAGCGAAACGATTAGGTTTGGAAATTTTAGTGGCCTGCGAAGGTCGCGCCAGCCTGAGTGGCGTTTCGTGCCGCGTCAGGCGGCATCTGGCAGCCCACCGGGTACCCGGCCGCGCCTACGCATTCGCCCCACGTCATGTACCCGAGGGCCCCTGGGAGACCAAACTACCAGCATAGAAGCGAGTTTTTTTTTTCAGTCCAGAGGATATCCAGGGGCCTCTGAAATACCCGCATGTTAGGCCCCAGATGGGCAACTTCGCGACCTCTATTCTTCCTCGACCCTTGATAATATCCACATATGGTACGAATAACCTTGTGGTCCTATCAAGCGATTTAGGCCCAACGCACCGAGCACCTGTGCATTTAGCACGCCGAGACTTACCGGGACTCTCGCCCATTGTACGCTGCATCGTAGCTCACTCTAGCTTGATCTCGCCATTATGATGACATCACCACATTACAGAATCTCGCCACTAGTCATCGCACCAGATGAAGTCTGTGGGCTTGAGCCTGAAAAACGAGGTCCCTTGTCATTTTTCGCGATGGATGGATTGAAACCGGTATATCCGGGCAAATTGTGTTGATGGTAGAAGAGCTGATTTGAAGCTTTTGTCCGAGCCATTTCACCATCAGCATGGTCAGCCGCTGTGTGGTTTCGAGATGAACACGGAATATGGCCACTGTAGCCTGGGACATGATACGTTGTCTTTGCGCTTCCATCGCAGAGGTCCATGGTAGTTGATGCCATACCTGTTTTGGCCACAAAAGGGCGACCAGAAGGACACTCCCCCGCCATTCCCATGTCCATCTGGTAGCTGGATTTTGTTTGGTCTTCAACTATAAGGTCACAGGCTACGCTTGATGACCATTTCGGCTGATGAAATGTAGGACAAGCAGCGTGGTCTGAACTACTTCTTCCGTACGAATGCCGGCTCATCGTCATTCCCGCGCACGGCTTAGTTGCAGGCTTGTTTGAAAATGCAGCGCTTATACCAAGTGGGTCGGGCACGTGATAGTCTGACAGTGTCAGTCCTTGTGACATCATTACTGAAATTGTCTTATCGCGCATCCCTAGCAAACAAGCGCTTGGTGTGGGATAGTTCCCAGGGTTGAGATACTTGGATCTATTTGATTCGAGCGTCTCTCCCGGTTTGAGCATGGGAGGAGGTCGCAAACTGAAGCCTCGAAAGCCCTGATATCCAGTGGTACCGTTTGCCATCATCAAGACGACGTTAGGCGCGGATACCTAGATGGATATGGATATGATGCTACCGCGATACGGCCTACGAGGTTTTAGCTCCAGTGAAATGCTCAAGTGGGGCTGCCTATTCTGCAATGGAAATACACGTCTGATGTGATCTCTTGGTCCGAGTCCGCGTCGGAGTCCCGGGCCAGCGGGAACTCAGAAGTTGAACTTGAACTTGAACTTGAAGGGGTCACGGTACCGTGACGCCCCTCAGGCTTGAATCTAAGGCTTGAAGTTTGCCGCGGGCCAGTGGGAGTGCACTGGCAGCCTGAGCCTCAGCCGCTGAGCGGCTCAGGCTGCCGCCAGTGACTCGGAGACGGTCCGCCGGAGAGCTACCATGACCCTTCCGAGTCAACTTGAAGTTAAGAATACCGTGACACTATCTAGTTTTGGTGAACGTAAGCAGCCTTGGAAGTCGGATATTCCCTAGCAGCCCTATATAGATATGGAACGATAGGAAATAATTAGTGGGGAATTAGAGGCCGATTTATCCCGTCCGTTGGAGCGATTGGGTTTCGGGCGGGTTTTATCTCGGACCATCGCACCGCGTAGCAGCTGATTTTTCAGCGTGAGGCTGCCCACACGGTACCAAAATGCGCACAGCCCATTATCATGATTTTAGCATACGGAACCTGCGCCTCAGCAAAAATTTGCCGCCATTCGGTCGGCGCGTGGCTGTACGCTCAATTGCGCCAAAACCTCAGGCTGCCAACGTCGACTATTGCGCTCGACCCCCCTATAAATTTCGAAGTCTCCAAGGAGCCTTAAGCGTCGCAGGCTAATTCATTCTAATTAGAGCTAAGAGAAGGTAAGGAAGAATGTTCAAGTTACTCCAACGAATTAACCGACTTCCGGCTAGGGGGAGGTGAACGGTGTTTTATTGCGCGTTTGCGTGTGTTGTGTATGAATATAAGTAGGAAGGGTGTAGGGATAGGGATAGGGGGGTATTCGCTATAAATCGCCGCGGCCGCACTCCCGCCGGGCCCCTTTTTTATCAGGCCTCTTTCATCGAAGCTAGTGGAACGCGCAGCCATCTGCACCAATCCCATCGCTGAGATCAAGTGCGGCGTACCGCCCCGCGGCGCGACGCCGTAGCAGAAATGATCGTCCGGACGTCACGGTTGGCCTTACAGTTCTAAAGTGCACTGGCCCGGGCAATTTACGTGGAAAAAAACGCGTAAATTGCGCGTAAAGCACCGCTACAGGAGATCCCACGTGTAAAAAACGGCGTCACGGTAAAAAAGGAGGTATGCAAAAGTCCTTCCAGGGCTCTTCCGGAAGCCCGCGCAGGTGTCACACGGTCAGCTAGCTGCCCTTTAAGACACCGTGACTAGCTCGCGATCAGCTGCCCAAAACGTTGTCAGAGCCGAGTCGCTGCGTGTGTCCGGGTTTTATAAATAAAAGCACGCGTAAAATACGCGTAAAACGCGCAAATTGCACCCTAGGCCTTACTCGGATTCGGCGAAATTATCTAAATTTCCCTAGGAGTCCGTGTCTCCGGCGCCCAGGGACCCAAGTGGCTCTCCCTCGCTCCGATGCCGCATTTCAATGCACGGTTTTTAGCATCTTTTTGGGCCCGTCGCAGCGTAATTACCATCTTAGTGTCCGCCTAATTTGATGGCAGCCTACTTTGCATGGCACGCGACAACACCATAAGGAACACCCACGCCACCCTGCCTCGGCGAGAGTCGGCCCGCAAGGCCGGCAGCAGCAAAGCTCCGCTCGCGCTAATCGGGCCAAACGGACGACCAAATCGGCTGGTGTCCCCCGGATTTTAAAGGGGGCCTGGGAGGGGAGAACTCCGCTCGAGAAGAGACCTAAACGCGTCAGCGGCTCGGGAGGCGTGGTCTAAACGATAGCGTAGTCACGGTTCAAGGAAGAGTCTCGGGAGTGCAATGGCCGGTTTAGTGCACAATCTCTGGCCTCCGGAACCGACCCTCTCAGCGGATGGGCACACATCACTGCGGCTAGAGTATACCGCAGCATAATTGCTGCCAATAACTCCACCGAGACTGGGTGTGTTGGGTCCGAACCACCTCTAATGGACTCTATATACCTTTCTGTATTTGATTCTGAGTCCATCTAATTTGGAGGATCAGCATAGGATTCAGCAATTCACATGAGCAGTTCATTTGTAGGGTGAAGTGACTGCGAGGCCCGTGATTTCCAGTAGCAGTTCGCCTGGATCAAGGAGGGGGCGACAGAATAATGAATAATTTTATCCGGGTACACTGGAGTAGACAAGAGAGGTGCTCTGGTGTTCTGGATACATCGAGGTCCCCTGGCCCGCAAAAGGGTGGATTGGGGATAGCCCAGGGTCAGTAGCAGGGGTAGCTGATCCGGGTCCTTGTTTACGATGGGGCACATGGTAAAAGGAATTTATGTGCCTGAGAGTCATCGTGGGTGTCTTAAAGGAAGTTTGTGCGCAAGCCTCGGCTAGATGTGGGCTGTGTTGTATCCCCACGTCTGTATTTGTCTCTAGTCGGAAGCGTTCACCTTGAAGCATATCCTCGTACGCCTGTTGTGTCTGCTCAAGTTTAAGCTCCATTTTTGAGATATCTTCTGATCTTGTCTTCAAAGCAACGGTTAAAACTTGCTTTTCACGTGTCAATGAAGCAATTCCAGCTTGAGCGAGATTCAATTGCATCTCTGCGCGCTCCCTGGCTTTCCGTGAACTAACCTCGATTTCAGCCTTCTCTGTGAATTCGTTTTCTAAAAGCCGATATCTCTCTTCAAGTTCGCCCTGCTGTCGCTTCAGTTCGTCTGCTGCAAACATTAAACTTTTCATGTTAGTTACTTCCTCTTGAAGCTCTATTATGAAATTTTGCTGTGATGCACTGCGCTGCTTCAATCGCTGCAGTTCCTCCTCACGTCCTTCCTTTCTACCAGATTCTTTCTCCCGTAATTCCTTGGTGGTTTGCTCCAACATGCCAATTCTGGTCAACGTTTCACTGTATGAAAAGTTTTCGGGAAGCGAGTTCGCCAATTCGCGCAATGTTGACAGCTCCGTTAAAAATTGTTCCAGTTTTGATGAGAGATCTCCTGTGAGTGATACTAGACGACTGGCTACTCTTTCGCTGCCTTCGAGCTCCAATGCACTTGTACTAGGAATATCAGGGCCTCTTTCTGAGTCCAAGAGCCGATATAGCACTTCTGATATCTGCGACACGGCTGAAACGAGCGCTTTTTGCAATTCAGCGGTCTCGTTATTTGACGACATGGCTCTTTCGCACCCAGGACTGGCCATCAGAACTGATGGTGAAAGTTGCACTTCGTGTGCAGTATGGGGCCTCTTTCTGGCTTGCACGTCAATTTGTCCAAGTTGCAGCACCATGCCATCGATTTTTTTAAAACGGTTTGTTAATTGTAGGACCTCGGTGAGCGCACCAGCGTACTTATGCGAAAAATCATGGCCAGAATCAAGCTCAACACACATTACTCTGCTCAGGTGCGCTTGAGCAATTGCGGTAAAATATCTTGTATCTTTATCTTCTGAAACAAGTTCACTTAATTCGGCTTGTGCTGCCGCGAGACCTTCCAAGGTTTCCTTATTTTTTGCCTGTAGTTGGGCTTGATGAGCCATGGTTGACTTGTCTGCGTTTAAGAGCAGGGAATCTTTATTTTGCAGTAGTCTTGGGTTCAAGTTTGAGTTCGAATTTATCTCCTCAGGTACGGCCTTTGCGCTCAAGTTTGCGCCAGTTAAGCTAGCTTCAGATTTTGTCTGGTATTGATCTAGTTGTGTGGTTAAATGGCAAATCTCTGATTCTAGCTGTTTCATCGTGGTCAGGAGTTCAGTGACATTGCTTTTGACAATTTCTAGGCCATCTGGCACACCGCTTTTTTTTTTTAAGATTTCACTCACATCAAGGCCCATCAGCACCAATATTTCGTTAATTTTGGTGCTGCAGCCTAGCATATCATCTAAAGTTTGACCGCGATGCTGTCCCTCGATCCGCAATTCACTGAGCTCAGCTTCAATGGTAGCACGTTTCTCCTGCTCTAGCTTGAGCTTTGCATCAGTTTTGCTCAACTTTTCTTGGAGTAGCAGTAGTCCGTCTTTTAAGTGCTGCACCTCAAGTTGATGTTTGGAACGCAACTTTTCTTCAATCTCACTTCGCGCCTTCAGTGCTTTGTTGTGGATCAACTCGGACTGGCAATTTATCGCTTTTGCATGCTCCAATTCATAATTAAATGACTCTACTTGGGAGCGAGCAGCTTCAAGCTGCCGCTGGAGCTCCTCGTGCTCTGATTCCTCACGTTGCATTGCTTCCGTGTATTCAACTTGAAGGTCACTTAGCTTTTGTCTTAGTTCTACCTCTGATCTGCGGTGTTCGTCCAGAGAGATTCGGACTGAGGTCAACTGTGTCTTCGCTTCGTCTAGTTTGAACGCAAACTCGGAACAGTTTTGCCGTAAAGCCTGCTTCTGACTACTTTCAACACATATCTTTTTCTGTAGGGCGGAGTATCTTTCAAGTTCTCGCCCCAACTCCCTGTTCGAACGTTCAAGCCTAGACTCAAGCTCAGCAATACGGCGATCCTTTCCAACAACCAAGATCCCAGTCTGGTTTGCTTCGTGGCGACTACGAACAGCGTCTCTAGCAAGAGGGACAAGATCGCAAACCTGAGCTTCCGACATTTCTAATTTTTTTTGTAGGCTCTTAATAGTTTGTTGCGAGTTCTTTAGTGCATTTTCATCGAGGCAATTGAGCCGTTTTTTAAGCATGGATACATGTGCACAAAGTTGCTCTCGTTCATCACAATAGATTGTCCGCTGATTTTTCAGTGCATTCTGGTCCTGTTGTAGTCTCACTTCTAATTTCGCAGCCTTGAGCCTTGACTTTTGTTCAACTTCTAGTAATTTCCTCACCTTTTTTGAAATGTCTGCGACATGTTTTGATTCGCGGTGGATAATTTCAACATGGCCACCATGGTCAATGCCCTCCCCGTGAATAAGCTCATAGGTACATTCTGATGGTGCGTAGAGCGCCAGCATTGGCTGCAAATTAATTGCAGAAGCTCTTTTTTTAATAGGGGCATTGCTGGCAACAAGATCGCTGAGATAGGCTTTTCTGACTTCATCTAAGAAAATATTACGTCGCTTAAGGCGTTTTCGCATTCCATCGAGTATCTCCATTAATTTTTGTCTACCTTGTATAATCTTTCCTGTAGCTTGACCTCCGTTGTTTGCTACGTACCTATCCGGCGGTGCGGGTAATTTGGGCCGAAATCTATTTGTTTAGGCTTGTTTGGCACAAAGATCGCTGCCGATAGGCATGCGGGCACAGGGGAGGCAAGACCGCCCATTCTTCTCGATATAGACAGAAGGTGGTGGCCAGTAGACGGCGGATATATAAAAAAAGTTTTACTCCAATAATAGCAATAATAGGACGTCTGTAATTTGGGCCGCCCTATATTGCTACCTAACTAGGGGCTTACCTGGGCGACCAAGCGGTCCGCGCAGTTCCCACGAACCCTTCGAAGCCCCACGCCAACAGGTTTTGGCCGTGGAGCCCGTTTCGCACTTCGCGTACGCGCCGTCGAACGCCCCTCGTTCAGGCCCGCGTTCACAGTCAAGACCGCATCGTGCAACAAATCCCTCCCAGTCAGGCGTACGTCGGCTCTGGGCGAACGTTATATCGAAAAACTGTTGAGCTACGAAGCCGTGCGGCGGCGCATGATCTCGGGACGTTTTCGTCGCCGAGGGCGCGGGCGCACCAAATCGTTATTACGTCACCACGACCTCCAAAAATTGGACTGTAGATTGCTCATGTATGATCGCATGACATACTAAGAGCTCGCACCGAACGGGAAAGCGGAAGAGGGCAAAAACCGCCATCGCTCAAGCAGCAGGAGGGCAGCCGTGCACCCGCCGCGGGGCTACCGCCAGAGCAATCTTCGGTCGGCAGTGGCGCAGAAGGGTCCTGCCAGGCACCTGACGTGCTGGCGCGCGCCGGGGGCTGGTTTAAGCCAGCCCATTTGCACCGGCCCAAATTGAACGCCTGATACCTAGGACCAGGCTAAGTAGCACTAGCCTGAAGCCTGAAAGCCTGCAAGGCAACATAAGGCGGGCTAAGGGACGGGTACTCTAGAGCACACAGTGTCGCCACGACGCTGTTGTCTGTTCGTTCGACTTCCTCCCCAAACAAAAATGCCCGAGTGAATAAAATTAAGGAATGCCCGACGGCCCCGGGCCGGCCCGGGATCTTGCGTCATCAAACACCCGGGCCGCACTCGACGGCCCCGGGCCGGGCCTTCTTTGGCGCCGTTTCCGAGTCGAGCCAGTCGGGCCACCGGGCTGTCCCCATGGTGGCCATCGACGATCTGATACAAGCAGAAGAAGCGGCCTACGGAACATTTAAAAAGTAGCTAGGGTACTATCTCTAGGTCCGGCTTTCAGCGTCGGGGGAATTGGCTGCGCACGATAACTCTGTAGGGCAGCCGTGTGATGACTACACTAGCTTTCCCGGTTAGTTTGATAGATTCAGTGACTAGGAGCTGCCGCGGCGTGGGTACGGTGATGCTGCCATGTTGGCCGCGAGTTTCAAGTTGTGCGCGGCAGCCGCACCATATAGGGAAATGCAAAGGCGCCATCGCGCCTAGTTACTACCGGCATAGTTACTCCCCCCCCCCGTACTGAAGTAGGGCCACCTTAGGTCCGCCGGCGAGTTTCGGGGCTCTGGAGGACGGCCCGGCTAGCCGCGTTTTTGGGGCGTTTTCTTTTTTAGGGCCAGGGGCGACCGCCTCTGACGGCCACTTAATCGACCCGAGGTTAGGGCTTTTGCCCCCCGGGTAGCTCCCCTGACACAGGGCGACAGCCAGTGCAACTCATACCCCCAGAGGTGGGGAGGGTGTGCGTGCGGCCCGGCGGCCCGGCCATCGGCTTGTAGGCGGGGGGTTCAAGTTCGTAGACCCCGCGCCGTTTTGGCCAGAGGACTGGAAGCGGCACGTGAGCCCAGTTTAACGAACGCAAAAAATACTAGTGAGGGGCGGATCTGGGACGCGTAAAAAGTAAGGAAGCGGCAGCCTAGTGTGTTCCTTTCATTTCCTAAACGGGGTTGCGATGGTCGAGAATGGTTGCGTTTTTCAATGCTCTTGTGCTGTTAAGCTTTCGCTTGGTTGCAGCGTCAAAAAAGTCTTCGGCGAAGCTTCTAATTCCACCTCGCTTAGCTGAACCCTCTGATAGACTGACTCGTAGACTGATTAACCCTTTGCGGGGCATGCTAAAAGGCCCGCGCGACAACCCGGCACCAAAGTTTGTGGCGAGTGGAACCACGAGGAATTTAAAATTTCTTGCAGCTGGTGCAATTGCTGGTGTGGTGTCACGGACATTAGTTTCACCCCTAGAGGTGGTCGCAACAATTAACATGGCAGCAGTGGGCTCAGTAGATGGGCCCCGCGATTCCCTTATGCGCCTTTGGGCGGTAGAAGGATTAGCTGGATTTTACAAAGGGAATGGAGCAAACTGCCTCAAGGTTGCGCCAACAAAGGGAATTCAATTTGTCTCATTTGAGTTTTTTAAACGTCAGATATTGATGCTTAAGCGATGGCATAACATGCCTGAGATCTTAGAACCAGTCGAACGACTGATAGCAGGCGGCTTTGCATTATGCAGTGCCACTTGTAGCTCAGCAACATTATGTTTTTGGTCTGTAGGCTGGCATGATCGCTGCAGCCTGCGTATATCCGCTCGAGACTGCGAAATCCTTACTTACAATTGAGCGTGGGCGCTATGGGGGCAGCATCTTTAACTCGCTGAAAGCTGTGGTTGATGAAAATGGGTTGGTGGCTCTCTATCGTGGTCTCGTGCCCACTCTTATTGCGATGTTTCCCTATGTTGGTGTTGAATTCTGCACATACGAAACCCTGCGCTCAGTTCTATCCTCTCGTTGTAATGCCAGTGCTATTCAAACAATGAGTCTAGGCGCATTTGCTGGCACAGTTGCTCAGGCCAGTTGCCATCCACTTGATGTTGTGCGTAAGCGGCTTCAGCTGCAAGGCATAGGAGAACGGCCCGTGAAATTTAATAATATGTTTGATGGGCTCGCGGGCATCTCAAAAGCGGAGGGCAGACGGGGGCTTTACAAGGGCCTCAAACCTGCCTGCCTCGCTACTCTCCCAAGCACTGGATGTTCCTATGTTGTGTACGAATATGCAAAAGGAATCTTTGGCATCGGCTCGGTTACGTAGTCGCGTCTGCGGCCCTTATTCATTGCCGCCCTGAAAATTCCAGGATGCTAGCTATAACTAACGCTTCGGGCGAGCGGTTAAACACACGCACGCATGGTGCCTTGGCGCTGGATCCTACACGAGACCCCGGACCACTCAAGTTAAATAGGAAGTCACCCAGGGCGAACTGGCGGATGTCGGGTGGGAATTTCTCTGGGAAACCTCTGGGAAACCTTTCCTGCAAAGATTAGCCGGGGACTTAGCCGGGGGCTAGAGGGGCTGTGGTACCACATCAGAGAAGCAAGATTTGCGTCATAAGTTTAATGATGGATGTAAAGACTTATGTGTAAAGACAGGGGCGGACACCCAACCCCAAATTTGCCGTATCTCTATAACTAGACGTCTTGACCAGTGCCAAATTGAGCCAGAGGGGCCTATATACTCCTTTAGGACGTGACCGAAACGGGTAAGCGAAACGATTAGGTTTGGAAATTTTAGTGGCCTGCGAAGGTCGCGCCAGCCTGAGTGGCGTTTCGTGCCGCGTCAGGCGGCCTATCTGGCAGCCCACCGGGTACCCGGCCGCGCCTACGCATTCGCCCCACGTCATGTACCCGAGGGCCCCTGGGAGACCAAACTACCAGCATAGAAGCGAGTTTTGATTTTTCAGTCCAGAGGATATCCAGAGCCTCTGAAATACCCGCACGTTAGGTCCCAGATGGGCAACTTCGCGACCGCGTCTCGCCGCGAAAGTGACCCCTTCCCCCAGCCCGGTCTCGGGGCGTACAAAGGGACTCTTTGGGACCCCGCAGCCAAAATCGCCCCTGGCCAAGTGGCTAGGAACTCGAATCTCAAATTTGGGGTCCGCCCTAGCACCCTAGCAATAAAACAGCCAATGCGCATTAAAACGCCAACAAAAGCTAATATCAACGCCGCGCCGCCGTCATCAACAGTGCGGGTCGTCCCATACCCGGTACGCGCGGTCAAGGCGCTGGGCCGGAGATATCTCTCGCGGGCAGCCTGCGAAAAAACCGCGGACGTGTGCGGGTCGCCCCGGCGTCGACTACGAGTTGTAGGAGGTATACTCCCCCGATGGTACCGTAGGTAGTGGCCCAGCTTGCAAGCGCTCGGGAGGTAGTGACACACGAACGCCCGGCGCACCGACGACAATGGCGGCAATCTGCCAAGGTTGCTTGTGTTTTCAGTGCGTGACGACGTGCTTGCAGAGTTGGGAACAGATAGTCGGTGCTAAAACCCGTAGAGATTTGTTACGCAGGTCGGAGATAGGCATTATCGAACGCTGCGGCAGATATGAACGGCTGGCGCCGCCCGGATTGCGATGTGTCTGTTGGCCGCTAGAGACAGTAGCAGGGCTCTGCGCGGAAATTGGTCGATTCGATAGCCATAAACTTTGATTTCCGTGCAGGCGGGACGCATTAGCCGACGGATCCAGCAGTTGGACGTAGCCTGCGTGACTCGGCGTCCTGCGAGGGAGTTGCTGCGTCGACGCGCGCACTGTCGAGCACGTCTCATCGGCACGTCCTGCGCAGGCGAAACAAAGACAAGTGATAACGTATTTCTAAACGTGATCATATCCGTACAGTACAAAGTCAAAGAAGAATATGTATATGAGGCGTTCTACGTGCTCAATGATCCATCGGAGCAGATCAAGAGCTATGTGTATGATGTAGTGCGGTCGACCTTGCCCTTGTTGACGCTCGATAAAGCGTTTGAATCGAAAGAAATGGTGGCCCAATCCGTTAAGAGGGAATTATCAGGCACTTGCTGCATCGTCCTATGGCTCAAGGAACCTCGTCAAAATTGGCGTTGTGTAGGTGTTATGAGCGAGTACGGATTCGTCATACACAATGCCCTGGTAACTGATATTTCGCCCGACGGTCGGGTCAAGACTGCCATGAACGAAATTAATGCCTCGAAGCGCCTCAAGGAAGCTGCTTTCGAAAAAGCGGAGGGCGTGATATATCAGTGTGCAAACAAAACTCTTTAGGAAAAAGGCACCTTTTCTTTTACCGCTGATACTTCTAGGAGAAAATATTGCTGGTGAAATCCGCAGAGGCCCAAGCTGAAAGCAAATATCTATCTGGTCAGGCATGAGCCGCAATATTTTAGTTGACCCTGTGGGGCCTTGAGATTAATCTCCACCCTTAGGTGTCGGCGTAGCGCGCCAACGAAAAGCGATCGTCGATGGCCTGCGGGATTCGATATCGCAGTTCTCTGGTAATGTCAAAGGGTCGACACCAAAGGATGTGATCGATCTACTTCTCCTGACGCAGTACTTTGACATGTTGAAAGAGGTGGGAACTCAGCGCGGTACACGTGCAGTCTTCCTCCCAAGAAAGAAGAAGTCCCAGATTAGTGCTTTTCGCGACGGGTTGTTGCAGGCGCAGGCGGGGAGAAATTAGTACTGCGCCTAAGGGTGATGATCGGATAAAGGGCCGGACTGCCCGGACCCCACCATGGGTTTTCGCTCCATCGCGCCTGTACCTGGGAATTCGTTCGGGGGGACTCGTGGGGCCCTCTTGTGGGCCGCCTGGGCTCAGAGGGCCTTACAGTGCGGTGGGTTTTGACAGTGTCGGGGCTGATCGCCCCTTCTGCTTCCAAAAAGACCACCCCCCGCGGGGCTGATCGCCCCGTCTAGCCCCGAGTTCCCGGATTTAAGCTACGAAAGGGGGAACTTCGGAAAGTTCAAGTCACAGTTACTAGTAGCCCGGCGTGCCAGTGGACTCCGATCTCCACTCAGCCTCTGAGGCTTCAAGTTCGATTTTTTAAGTTTTCATTTGCCAGTGGTCCAATTTGGGGGTTCGGCCCTGATCTGACAATTTTAGTTACTTGTAAGTTCAAGTTGATTTTCAAGTTTTATAGTACCATGCAGGGAGAAGGCTCCTAGGAGCTTGTTCCTTTTTTAGGTCTTCCTTAATTTATTTATTTATTTATTTATTTATTTTATTCATTTGCACTAGGTTGCCATAACCCGAGGGGTTATTAACCCCTTGAGCCGCCGCCCGGGGTTATTAACCCGGCCGGTTTAGTACGGGTTGTTAACCCCAGGAGCTTGTAGAGGGGTAGGGGAGGGTTTTCCCGTGAGCCGCTGTGAGCGTCCGTTCTGATGTAAAAAAAACGCCGAAACTCATATACTGCGGGGGTGATGACCCTCCCCTCATCTCGCCACTTAGCTGTCTTCTCGCTGCGCCCCCGGCTTCCCAAGGGCGGAAAACTCCACGTAGTCGGCCAGGAAGCAAGAACAAACGGGCACCAATCGCTACTACTGCAAGGAAAAATGGTCCCTGAGAAGCACGGCAAGCTCGCCAAGGGTGCGGTCGGCGTCAGCGAAGTAAGCTAAAGGCGGGAGCTTTGGGCCAAGCTGAGTTGTGTCAGCCCGTATTTGCGCAAGATCTAGCGAGTCCAGGCCAAGTGCTTCAAGGGTCTGATCGGGAAGCCAATCCGATACTCTAGCCTCAAGGAAAAGTCGAACACCGTCAGGGGAGCTTGAGGCGGCAGACATAATTTGTGGAGTGTTACGTGCACGAGCAGGGACCAAATGTGTCGTGGCCGCTAGGAATCTCCAGGGTGACCAGGACCATTCCTCGACAGAAAAGATGGCGGGGCGGGCTGATCCCCGTCGGTGGGAAGTGAGGACCGCCCCAAGAGCCGCAAAAGCGACTTCAGTTGGAAGAGGCTGATCACCAGACTTGATGGCTGTGTCCCATGCCTTTGTTCCCTCTTGAGCCATCCCAGCGGCACCACCCCAAAGACCCCAGTGAATAGCAGCAACCTGTGGAATCAAGCATTGAGTCAGGTTTCAACAACGCGGTCGTTCTGCACTGACTATAACTGATGGGTGTCGTTCTCCGCGATTGTCATTATCATCGTCACCAAAATCAGCAGCAGCGTCAAGGATTGAATTGGCAGCTGCGTAGTTGGTCTGGCCGCCAAAGCCGTATAGGGAAGTTGTGCTTGAATACGCGACAAGGCTCCGCACAGGCCAGTTCGAATCAGAGCTGAGGCGTCGAAGTGAGATTAAGCCACCAGCCTTGGGTACAATTGGCTTTGAAAAAGATTCATACATGAGCGAGGGCAGCATGGCATCCTTGAGGGTGCCAGCAAGGTGAAAAATAGTTGAGCAAGGGGGGAGTTTGGCAGCCTCGAGGTCATCGAGGCAGTGAAGGAGCTTGGCAACACGAATGCGCGGTCTTACATTCCAGCTATCAAAGCGTGATGCTGCGCGTCCGTTTCGGACTACAAGAATCAGTCGACTGGCAAAGATCTGTGCCATGTCAACTAGCCAGTCAATAAGGGCGACCCCAAGGCCGCCCGAAGCGCCCGTGATGAGGATATAGCTCGAGGTCCCCAGTACGGATTTTGCGTGCGCATAAAGCGAAGCATGGTTCTGCACCACCGACTCATGAGCACGCGCTCGCTGCCCGGTACAAGTCCATTTCATTGAAGTGAGAGTTCCATCGTCTGGTGTCAGGATTGTATCCGTCTCTCCAGCAGGGGCTGCGATAGCAAGGAAGGAGACAAGTCGGATGCGCGCCTGCTCGTCAAGGGCCCTCACGGCAGCCGAGGACACGCGGAGATAAACACGTCGGCAGTCCAGCTCAGGCACCTCAAAGCCCGCGCACTTCGCGGTTCCGGCCACTAGTGCACCGCGCATTGACGTACGACTGACTGTGTACACAACGCATTTTTTCGCTCTCTCTGCGAGGGCTTTGAGGACCTGAACAAAGGAAAATGCAGCGGCCTCCTCGCGCATCAGCCATTCAGTGTCGCCATCTATTGGCCATGGTTCCAGACAGTCCAGAATTAAGTAGCCAGCATGTGTTGTGGCTGCCAAGACATGTTTTATAGCTTCTCTGTGGAGCGACCGAAGATTTACTACATGGGCAGTTGGTGGGTCTGCCTTGTAGTCGAGAAGATGAAGCTGATCCCAGCCTACGATGTAAGCTACGGTTGGTGGCAATGCGAGCGCGCGTCCCATCTTCAAGGCAGTCATAGGTCGCGTGTACTCGAGGAGCGTGACGACTTCGGCAAGGACGGCACCAATAGCGTGGAGGAGAAACCCATGACCACCGGGCATAACTATGAGCAAAGAGTCAGGGCAAGATGTAGAATCGCACCAGTTTACCGCAACGTCAAGGGAGAAAGACGAGTCGTGAGCACCACACAATACTAGCAGCGGCTTATCTAGGAGGAAGCCCACAGAATCCAGACGGCACGAGAGACGATATTCAGCTCGCGCGTCTCGTCCAAGATCAGCTTTGAGCCGTGGGAGTGCGATGCGTGCAAATGCGTCAGACACCATCATGTCCTGTGGCGCAAATGCGTACATGCGCTTTATCTCGTCCTCGCTGGGAATTAAAACTGTGGGTCCAGTCCAAGTATGGAGCGGCGCGCGACCGGCAAGAACAACTCGCATCAGTAACGGCCATGACTTTGAATTGATAAGCTCAAGACACAGGAGCGCACCCGCACTTAGACCCACAAAAACCCAGGGAAGTCCATCAGAGACGAGTGAATCAACAGAAATGCGTAGCGATGCAAGCTCAGACTCGTCGGTGGCATCATCTTCGGTAGAAGCCTCGTCGGCACGTGTGCCTCGACCAGCAAGCTCAATAACAATAATATCAAGCCAACGAGGAGCTAATACGCGCCATGTGTTAAACGTCGAGCTTGTCCCGCCTGCGTATGCTGCGCAGATAGCACGTGCAGTCCACGGTCCCGAGTTGGAACTCTTTCGCACAAGCGCCGAATGATTAGGCAGGCACGCAATCGCTCGTCCTGTTGGCAACTGACACAATTTTGAAGGTTTCGACGTCGATTTCCCCCCCTCCGCACACTGGCCGTCGACGGGCGCATAGCAGGATGCTTTGGGATTAGTCCAATGTGGAGTGGCAGCAAAGATATAGCCCGGGATGCCGGATATGATTTGCGGAGGCGAGCGCGCGCCGTCAGACCCGTGTGTTGCAACACGCATATTATTCCAATGAACGTCAACGCCGTGTACCCACGCTTGAGCAAGACAATTGGTGATGGCATAGGCGCCTCTTGTGCCAGCGGTTATGCACGCTGCAACTGGAGCGGTAAATTGGCGACCACGCATCTCGACCAAATTCAAAGCAACATCAGCATCTTTCTGGCGTACACAGTCAATGGCAACAACGAAGGCTGGCTGCCAGCTCAGAAGTTGTTCGAGATTTTTTGTCCAGGTCGAGCCGAGATTGCACGCATGATCCTGCTCCGCGTGGCGACGCCAGTAGGCCGGGTCCCTGGCATCAAGCAGACCGAGCCATCCGTCGCCACGAACACCATCTGCGATCGGAGCACGCTGGGGCGCGCGAATAAGCCCGGGCCGATCCTGAAAACGGAGGTTGAGCAAAGTTTCAAAAGTGTCATATTCTCCGAGGTGTAGGCCACGCTCTAGAGCAAGGAGGCACGCATCATCGAGTGCTATGGCGCCATCAAGCGCTAGAGCAACAAGCTGGCCGATGCCTTTGCCGGCAACAGCGGCAAAGTAGGGGCTCAAAGGAAAGGCCGGTGCATCGCCATGCCCAAAGGCCAGGCAGGATCCGAGCGCGTAAAGAAGGGCAAATGTCGCCGGCTCGGCAACAGCAGGCCGTGCAAGCCTGCGGGGTGCGTGTCAGTCATTAGAATATTGGACAGCGATGCGCAATGATGGCGAGGTACTTTCACGATAGATAAAATATGCCCGCATTCATCACAGGAGAGCGCGTCAGGTCGGCAGCAAGGACAGACGACTTGCCGTGGGTCGCAAGCGTCGAGCGAAGGCGTGCCGCTTCCGTGTAGCCTAGTGCGTCAAGGAGGGAGTCCGGGGCAAAGGTTCGTCCTTGGGGCGTGTCGTAGGGCGGAAGACTCCGCAGTGGCCCGTCCAGGATCGATGCACAAGCACGGATCCGGCTTCGAAATGCAGCATGGGTCTCATATAGATCAAAGGCCACGCCAAAAGGAATACAAGTCAGCGAATCCTGGCCACCTGTGAACCCACCGATGGCCACACAGAGTTCTCCATTTGTTGCTGATACTGGCGAAGCTGGGGCGACAAGCTCAGCTTTTGCAAAACCTTGCGCCGCTTCTGCAGCTGTCTTCGCAACAACAGCGACACGCCATTCGGGCCAGTGATTACGACCTTCCTGAAGCGTAAAAGAAACGTCCTCAAGACTGGACTCGGGCGGAAGTTCAGTCAAGAAGTCCCGAAGCTGCGCAACAAGCCCTCGAAGTGATGCCTCAGTCCGCGCTGACAAAAGGAGAACTTCGGGCGCCCGTGGATTTTCGGCCGCACCAACGCCATCAATTGACTCCGACCGCGCTGCAGTAGCGATTTGGCCACGGTTACAGCTACGCTGTGCAGGAGCCACGCATAAAGGTCGAGACGGGGCTAATGCGTGGTCAACCTTATCAGCCAAAATGGCAGCAGTCACCTTCGCGCTTGCAGTAAGCGGCCGACCAACAACAAGTGCTGCAGACGCCGCGGCTTTTGCTGCAGCATCGCGCATAGCAGCATAGGCGATTGCTGCAAGGAGACCATTCTCGCCATCCGGTGCAGAAGGAACTACATAATGGTCAGATTGATGGTAGTTGCAGTATGTGTCCCTATTATCAGCGCGAGACAAGCCATAGTGGCCAGCAGCGTGCACAGCCACATGTGGCGCTGCACACAGCACCACATGCGCATTTGTGCCACCAACACCGAACGAGCTGATGCCAAGATGGTCGATATCGTGATCCAGGTCAGAAGTAACGATTCGGGCGCCTGTTGGTACTCGTATCTTTGGATTTATGGCTTTAAAATGGGCTATAGGCGTAGCAGTATCGTGACCAAGCATCAGGCAGGCTTTTAGTAGGCCAGTTAAGCCGGCTGCACAGTTTGCGTGGCCAATATTGCCTTTGATGCAGGTAAGGCGTAGAGGCGCGTCGGTAGCCGCCTCGCGCACACCAAGTGCACGCGTAACTCCGCTGACCTCGATGGCATCACCGAGCTTGGTAGCTGTGGCGTGCAGCTCAACTGCGTCTACGTCGCGACCTGTTAGTCTGGCGCGGCGGGTAGACTGAGTGATGGCACGTGCCTGGGCAAGTGCTGATGGCGCTGAGTACCCGGCTTTGGCACGGCCATCATTAGTGACCGACGTCGCCACAAGCTGGCAGAGGATAGGCCGACCTGAATTGCCGTCGTCATCCACTTCGAGGCACAGCACACCGACGCTGTCGCCAAACAGCGTACCACTCGCAGCCACGTCAAGCGGCCTGACACGCCCATCTGCGCTGTGCACAAGACCGTCGACAAACTTGTAGCCTAGGTTTGGAAATGTGAGGCTCGCTCCACCGACAAGAGCCGCACGGCAATCACCGACAAAAATAGCTGTTGTAGCTAAAGCACATGCAACAAGAGACGAAGAGCACGCCGAACCCACAGATACACTCGGGCCTGTCAGGCCAAGCTGATACGAAACCCGTGTAGGGGCGTAGTCCTTTTCCGAGCCAGTCTCTCCGAGCCAGACGGCACCTGGATTCGCCATATCAAGCAATGGGGCACCACCAAGGTGATGAATCAAGTAACCATCAATGCCTGTTGACGCAAAAACACCAGCATCATCAAAAATTCCGGTAGCATCAACGAAGTTCGAACGCAGCCGCACACCCCGGCCTGCACGCTCTCGCGCGTGCCAGGCAACCTCAAGAAGCTTTCGATGCTGTGGATCCATGATTCGGGCCTCCCGCACGCTAATTCCCCAAAAGAAAGCATCGAAGCTAATAACAAGCGCTCCACGAATCATTTGAGCTACTGGTACAAAGTTTGAGTCGGCAATTAGGCTTGGTTGCACATCCCTTGATCGTAGATCTCCGGCTGTAAACACTGAAAGACTGTCGTAGCTTGATATCATATTGTGCCAGAGGGTGATCAAATCATCCGCACCAGGTAGGATTGCTGCAGCGCCAACAACGAAAAGTGATTGCTGCCACGGGCCTACATTTCCTGTTGCGGCTTTCACATTTGCAAAAGGGAACTGGTCGCTGTCCCCTGATCTACGTGTACTGGCCCTGCCGATCATATCGTGGCGTCTTCTAACCAAGAGACCAGTAAGCTCCACAATACTGGGTGCCTCGAAGAGGTCGACAACGGCAAGATCAACGCCAAGCGTCGTGTTGATCAACCCGACTGTCTTGGATGCACGAAGACTATGGCCGCCGAGCTCAAAAAAGTTGCTGTTAAGCGGCACAGTGCGCTCAAGCACGGTATTGAACGCATCTGATATAGCACCTGCAGCAACGCGGCCCCAACTGTCGTAGAGGGGGTCCTGAGTGTCCCCTGTAGCAGCATCAAGGGTTGAATGACGAAAGGCAATCTCTGCTGCAGTATCACGCTTTTCTGCGAGGCGGATCACATTTTCTGTGAGTCGGTCCGCACACGTCGGCGCCGGAAGCCGTGAGTAATCAACTTTGCCGCTGCCAGGCTTACTTGGAAACGCTTCAAGCAACACGATATGGGATGGAATAGCATATTCTGGAAGCACTTCTTTGAGGTGCTGCGTGATATGTTGCATACTGAAAGCTAATGTCGCAGTAACATACGCGACAAGGCCCTTGGGCTGCTGTGACTGGTCGATGACCGGACGCACAATGCATGCATGAATGCTCGGCGCTGCTGCAATGTTACGTTCAACATAGTTGAGCGCAACCTTGAACCCGCGGATTTTAATCGTGGCATCGGCGCGGCCGAGTAGAAGGAGCGAACCGGTTTCGAGAGCAATTCCCCGGTCCCCCGTGTCATAGCAGCGCACCGCCGCATCTAGTAACCATGGGACTGCCAGAGTTGCCCTCGCGACACCATCATGCGACGAAGCAAGCATTGGCATAGGATTAGTAAAGAATCTCGTCGCTGTTTTCTCGGGGTCTCCTAGGTAGCCACGCCTGCGAAGGACCCAACAGTAAAGCACGCCCCCGCGTTTTTCACTAAGGAACTATCTAGCACCAACGCTGGGGATGCTTACGCTACAGACTTGGCAACGACGTGGATAGTGCCAGGGACACCACGCGGGACAATGTGGCCAAAGGCCTTGTCCCGAACAAGAAAACACACCCAGGGGAGAGGCCTCCCGACTGGAGCGAAAGCTGAACCAGGTGGGAGTGCACGAAGCCACATTTTGGTTCGATTCTTCCTTGCTGGATCAAAAAGCGTAGTGCATGCTACGTCGAGTGATTCCCAGGTGCTATAATAGTTGACGAGCGTAGTCCGGGACGTAGCAAACGCAGAAGTGAAGTCAGCGACGAGTGTTGTTGGCACCAGTTCCCCTTCGAGTAGAACATACCTTAGTTGTGAGCCAACAAAGCGGGCAAAATCCAACCTCGGTTGATCCAAAAGATTACGGAGCAACGAAGGTGTGACCATGAAGCGGGTAGCTCTGTAGTCGACAAGAAACCTGAGAAGTTGCTTCCCGTCAACGACAACATCATTTGGCACAACAAGTGTTGATCGGCCGTAGGTGGGCGCACGCAGGGCCTCCCACACGAAAAATACATTACATGCCTCGATGTCCACCGTTGGATTTGAGTCATATGGGCAGACTGCGTTTCGAGCCCGAATGTTGTGCATAAAGCTGTGATGCTCGACAAGAATAGCCTTGGGCGCTCCGGTTGTTCCGCTAGACATGCTACAGTATGCGAGTGACCGTGGGTCAACGCGCGAGTCAAGGAGCCTGGAAATGGCTCCTGCATTGAGTGCGGCACGCGCAACGAGAGCCCACAGCTTTGTCTCCCAGCTCGCGTCGAGTAGCACATGGGCCAGGCCCTCGGGGAGGTGTGCCGACAGTCGCTTTTGTGTCAGTACGCATAGAGTGCCTGATGCAGTAACCAAGTCTGCAATCAATTTTCGCGTGTAATTCACCTCGAAATAAACCATGGCTGCACGAGCCGCAAAAATGGCCAGATTTGCGATCACATACTCGACTGAAGCCGGAAGGTAAACAGCGCAGACAGTCTCGGATAATAAGTAGAACGGCGACCCGACAAGAGCCGCAGCCAACACACAGACAAGATGGTATATTCTTGAGAAACTTGTTGTTGGCTCCCGTGTGCCTGGAGAAATAACCGCTGCCGCGTTTCGCCTCGAGGACGACGCTCCCGAAAGCAAACCAAGCTGCTCAATAACTAACGCGCTTGCGTCAGCACTCTCTGGTGTCTTCACGAGGCCATCAGACAATGCCAAGACACTCCTCTGCAGGGAGAGAAGGCAGCGCTCCTAGAATGATAAGTTTCAAACGGCAAGCACGCATGAGTGGAGCTCATGCCAAACCCAGATTGTATCGACACCGCTAGGCGCACGATGGAAGAACTGATCATTGCACGCATTAATTCCGCATGTGTCTCAATGTGAAAGTGCCCACCCCCACGCACAATTTTGACTTCAAACTCCGAATCGGACCACATACTCCAGGCATCTAGCTCCGCCTGCGATACACTTCCATCCAACTCGCCCCCAATTGCTGTGATAGGCATAGGCTTTGCTGTCGAACAACACTGATAAGTTTCTAGGAGCCGTAGGTCCACACGAAGAGGCGGTAGGCCATATTTTACCATAGCCGGGCCGCCAATCTCGCCTACTGCGGCGCTCAACCACCCCCGTCGTGCCAATGCGGTCAGTAATTGGGCGTCAGGCATTGCCGTCAGCGACAAACTCCATCGACGCATCAGCTGGGGGGGGGGCATCGAAGACGCGAAAACCCGCAGGGGAGTCAACCCATCTGCATCGAGACGCAACGCCACCTCAATGGCCACCAGAGCCCCAAACGAATGCCCCAGAAGGAACAAAGGTCGGTCTGCAATCATGCGAATTGCCGCGCAGCACTCCGTCGCCACAGCCTCCAGACTCTCACAAAATGCGTCACCAAGGCGAGAACCACGCCCAGGGTAAGCAACGCTGTGTACTTCCAGCCATCCTGGCAATGATTGACCCCAATCAGCGTAGGCATGTGCACCTCCGCCCGTGTGAGGGAAGCAGATCAAGCGCGCGTGCGACTCGCCACGTTGCTGAAAGCATGTTAGCGCAGGATGCTCCATCGGCGCTGCGTAGGGTTCATTCTTGCGGCCAATATTTTCGCCCGCCCACCGCCAGGCACGCCATCACTTTAACGGCATCACTCCGCGACAGACCAGTTGCTCAGACTGTCGGTCGTATGTACCTACCTACGGTACGGTACCTACGGTACCACGGTACCGTATTCACTAGCCCTATTCTATCCGGGTATTTAACTAGGATAAATGAGACTAGGATAGTGAAGCTAAGATAAAATTTGGGAGATTTATAAGTGGGAAAAAGGCCGTTGCCACAACGGGCGCCAACCCCAGGGCCCCCGGACCACTGGCACGCGCCCCCGCGCCAAAACAACCAAGGGAGGGTGGGAGGGCCAAAATTCTTGCTCCTTTGTCCTGCGCTCTCACAATCGGAGCGCTATGGGACACGAGCAAGTATAAGAAGGTATCTTGTAGCGAGCCACTAGGTGTGACGATATTGCTACCAAGATACCAATCATACTAGCTCAGGCTGACAGACCAGAGTCAGCCTTACATCATGGCCCATGATAGGTTCGGGACAGCCCTTGGGTTTCTTATTAAAGCTCCTCCTATAAACAGAGGGCTGTTGAACCGTAGGTCGTGTGCACCGTAGGTACCATGGTACCTACGGAACCGACGTACCGTAGGTACCGTAGGTACCGTACCGCAGTAAGTCACGGGGGTGCCACCTACCGTAGGTACGTTATAAGCTATAAGGTTATGATGTCGGAAGGAGGGGGGAGGCATCACGAGTTGGAGTAGCAAGAGTCTTCGCCGGCCGCATGCCAGTGATAATAGTCACTGAGTAACTCAAGTTCGGCAGCCTGAGTATAGTAACTCAAGTTCGGCAGCCTGAGTATAGTGTGCAGAGTCGGCCCGCCGGCGGCGGGCCCGGGGCGGCCGCGGCCACGGCACTCAGGCTGGCATCACTGGCATGAAGGGCCCGGGCTGCGACGACTCGGAGTCTGAGGTATGCCAGCAGTGATTGGTGCATAATCCCCCGGGAATCCAAGATAGACCGGTGCTGCCAGTGCGTGCTGAAGGCCCCCGGAGCTCCGCGATATGTTTGTTACGTGCGGCAGAGGCGGCGGCGGCCCGGGCGGCGGCCCCGGGCCGCCGGCGGGGCGGCCGCCGGGGGTCACCGTGTCCGAGGGGACGCCGTCTGTGACGGCCTCCTTTCCACTCACCATTCCCTAACTTTGCCTTGGCTTTCACCTAGTGGTGTTCAGGCTATTGAATTTGTCGATGCTACCGTACCTACGGTAGGTAGCGACGCTGGGCTCTTCAATTATATCTTGAATACCACAGCACCTGCTACCGTTACCTCCCCAAAACATTTAAAAAGACACATGTCTACGCACAGTACTACAGTGGCGCTATTATCACATTATGCGCGTCATGGGTTCTGGGGGTGCGTAAACTAAACACAAATGCATAAAATAGCTTCGTCTCAGACATGTGGAACACGAATCGAACAAGCTCCTCGCAAAGGGATTATCCGACCTGAGTTCAATAAATTGGTGGCGCGCCATAGCCGTAGGATTTATGTCTATTAGCAATCCAAACGGGGAAGGTAGAGGACGCCTAGGGGAAGCTTTGCGCGAACTTAGTTTCCTCAAGACGAGACAAGATCTTGAACTGTCTTCTGTCGTGGCGTTGCTTTTTTTCCATAGGCTTGCTGAAAACATAGACTACGAAGAAATTGAGATACTATCCAACTTGGCGGCGAGAGCGACGGAGCGTGCATCTGAGCCAAGCCTTTTGCTATGTGCTCAATTCCATTTGTATGCTGGTATCCATGCAACAAGTAATGAACGCTTGTGTGAGCAATTCAAGGCATCCCGCAGCCTCATTAGAAAAGCCTAATTCAGCGTAAAAAGCTACGCATATCTCATGATAAGGTAGTGTTATTTCCAGGTAATCGAAGCTGATACAATTGCAGAGACCGAGACACAAAAACAGGCCCATATTCTCTGGGCATGGATCCAACTTTCTAGTCCAATGGATTCGTGGCATAATGATGGTCGAGACGTACTGCGGCACCTTGATGGTGCAACATGTGGTTCCGAGGAGTCTGTTTGGGACTTGGAGAGTTTGATGGCACATGCGTCTGCGCTATAAGAATACTATTTCTCCTGAGCGAATTATATGCGAATCTCCCTGTAGGCTCGTGCGTGTTACTACGAACTCATGAAGCAGTACCTAAGCGCATTAGATTTCCTGAACCAGGCCGTTGCTCTTCAATCGTGGAGCCCGGCCCTTTTAGAAAAAGCGAAAGTGTTAGTTCATTTAGGTGACTGGGAGCAAGCGGCGGAGACGCTTCAGCGTGTTTTGCAACAAAACGAGGGGTCTATGGAGGGACTGCGTCTTAATGTTCTGATGCATATGGTGCAGCAAGCAGATGATCAAGTTACTCAGGAACTGCTTAGACGAATGATCAAGTCAATGGAAATATACGAGGGATTAAATGCCGACCTTTTCTACAAAACAGCCCGTACTCTGAGTCGTCTGGCTGGTCGAAAGCCCCAAATTATGAATCTCATTTCCGGGATTTGCAAGAAAGCAATTCAATTGAATCCATCGTCAACGTCAATCTACATAATGGAGCTCGCTTATGAGAAGGCAATGCTGTGTGACTATGATAGCGCAATGAAAAGCTATCGTGAAGCAGGGCGAACTGATGAGACTAATATTGCAGCACTTTATGGGACTATCTACAGTCATATTATGCTGGGTGAGCTTAGCAATGCAGAGCAGCAGCTAGACTTTCTTGTGGCTATCTCGGAATCCATAGAGCCATCAGCCCACTTGCCTTTTCTTAAGGCACTCCTTGCATGGCGGCATCTTGGCGACGCGGATAAGCATGCTAACCTGTTAGAGCAGGCCGAGATACTTCATTTTAAATCCATGGCTAGTTACAAAGCATCGGACACATATGAGAAACTTTTCCTCTTAAATCCTGACTTTCTAATTCAATTGGCAAAGGAGTATATACTACATTTGCAATTTGCCGTCAAGTTGATGCATGCGGGCAAGGCTAGGGCAGTTGGTCAAAGCAGGGCTGTGCGCCGTGGCATGGATATATTAGAGCACGTATCGCGCGAGGCTCCTGGACTAGTAGAGCCATATCTCATACTGGCCCATACTCAATTCACGCTAGGGGAATTTGAAGCAGCAACTCGAGTGGTGAATATCGCACTAAATTTCGACACTCGGTCTGCTCCGGTCCATCTTCTTGCGGCGCAGCTAGCTCTGGCCAATGGGAACACTCGAGGGGCTGGTGGTGCTTTGGATCAGGCCACCGCCTGTGATTTTCATGTTCGTAAAGCCCCCGCATATGCGTTAGTAAAGGCTGAGCTGTATTTACTCGAAGAAGACCCCGAAGGAGCTTTAAAAATTTTACGCGATGCGATTCAGTTGCCCGGTATTAGGGACATCGTCACCACCCAAGGCGTTGTTCCGGTATCAGAACGGGTAGCTGTATTTGTTAACCTGGCAAATGTCCTTTCTGGGCTGAATCGATTCGCCGAAGCTGCAAGTGTTCTTGCTGAGGCTCGGGTGCGGTTTGCAGGCACCTCGGATGAGGCTCGGGTTCTTATGTCCAGTAGTATGCTCGCAATAAAATGCAACGACTTTGATAAGGCTATATCCATACTAGATGGTGTACCTAAATCCTCACCCGTGTACGTTTGCGTTCAGCACTTTAAAGCGAATCTTTATCTCACAGAAAGGCATGACAAACACACTTATATGCAGTGTTTTCGAGATCTTGTTGATTTCAGTCCAAGCGCACATTCATACGAGCAGCTTGCTGCTGCCTTCATGCACATCCAGGCACTTGAAGCCGCAATAGAAGCTTATGAACGTGCATATAGCTTGAGTCCACATGATGTGTCACTTGCGGTGAAGATAGGCCATGCTCTTGTTTCCACGCATGACTATCTCAAGGCAACTAACTACTATGTCACTGCCCTTCAGGCTCATGCAGATGACATAAGTTTGAGACATGATCTTGCTACATTATTCATGAAGCTCAAGAAGCACGGAAATGCCACCAAGGTCCTCACTTACGTACTGCAGCCTGCGGGCTCCTTGCCAGAGACCTCCAAGATGAGCAACGAGGTTCAGTCCCTACTGCTACTAGCTGAGGTGCATGCGCGTGCTGCCAAAGGTGTCGCCATTGCTGATGTGCCTGATGCAAAGCATGCTGTAGTCAGCTTTCTCCTCAAGGCTCGCGACTTACAGCGCCTTATTTTAAAAAATGTAAATTCAATCATGGAGACACCTGAAGTCGTCAATGAACAGAAGAGAGTCATGGTCAAGATATGTTGCGAGCTTGCGAACTGTTACCTTGAAGAGGATAAGCCCGGAGACAAGGCCTTGGATGCATACCAAGATGCTCTTAAGGCAGATAACGTAAACTTATAGTCACACAGAATTTGCTATGCTCCCTTTTCCCTTAACAAATCGCAATGTAGGCCAACAATAATTGTATGTTTCAGCTCGCACGACTTTGGGCCAAGCAAAACAAACAAGAAAAGAGTGAACAGCAGTGTGTGGCGATACTACGAATCAACCCCAAGCATGATGACTCTGCCATGCTTCTCGCTGATCTTCTATCTCAAAATCAGAATCATGAGGCAGCGACAGATAGAATTTGTCAGATTCTGGAACGACACCCCAGTAACTACCTTGCTCTTAGCAAATTAATTAGATTATTTCGCCGCGCCGGCAGACTTGATGACGTATCTCGATTCCTCGAAATTGCAGAACAGTCAGATTCTCGTGCACTCTCGCACCCAGGTCTGTGCTTTTGTAAAGGACTTAATTGCCGTTATTCAAACAATCTAATTGCGGCCATTAAACACTTTAACCTTGCACGATGGGATAGTAAATGGGGAGGACTTGCTATTATGAATATGATTGAGCTATACCTCAACCCAGAGAATGAGCCTCAGAATCTACACCGTGTTCCAACTCACCGCCTTGGAAATCTTTGTAACTGCCGGACCCGTAGGTGGGATGAAAAAAGCGAAACTGAATTCAATTTGCAAACTGATATGACCGTTGGTCACCTTCTCAAAGAATTGGAAATTTTCGAGGTTCCCGTTGACGTTAATATTAAAGTTAAAGTTCTGAGAGCATATTCTTATCTCACAATTCGATCACAAGCAAAAATTGACCAAGCTATTCAGATGTTCATTGAAATTTTAGAAAGACGGAAGGACTATCTTCCTGCACTGCTTGGCATATCTACCGCATTTTTGATTGATAAATCGACCACAAAGGCGCGCAACGCATTGAAGCGCATTGCCAAAATGCCCTACTCACATGAGCTTGCAGAAGAGTTTGAGCGAGGATACTTGCTACTGGCAGAGATATACATTCAAAAGTCTAAGTTTGACCTCAGTGAGGACCTATGCAATCGCTGCCTTAAGTATAACCTGAGTTGTAGTAAAGCATGGGAGACCATGGGCGTTATCCGAGAAAGGGAAGCGTCTTACAAGGATGCTGCTGACATGTACGAAAAGGTTTGGTCAGTGCTTAAATTCAATACTGAGCTTTGAGCAATAATTTAATCAAAGTCTGCCGGCTGTAGGCCTGGCGTCTTGAGCACAGAGCATCTGCAAGTACTGGGTTTAAGCTTGCATTCAATTACCTCAAGGCAAAGAGGTTTGTTGAGGCCATTGAAGTTTGCAACAAGGTGCTCAATTTGTACCCAGATTACCCCCAAATTCGGGCAGATATACTAGATAAAGCCATGATAGCACTCCGACCATAAAAGAATCCTGGAAAATCACATGCTTTTGTTTGAGAGAAGCTTCAGGCATGATGAACTCCCTTCATTTGAAATTTAAGAATATTTAATCAACGTGCAGGCATTTAAGGCGCCTTTGGGTCGTAGAATCAATTCTCGTTCCTATGCTAGTAATTTGGTCTCTCGAGCGCCTCGGGTACCTATGGCGTGGATCGCATGTGCAAGCGCGGCCGTTTAGTCCAACAGTGGCAAAAGAAGCCTGAGTGCCCGCTGCGGGCCGGAGGACGCAGCGCGGTCGTTTTTTCTTTCAAGTTGCAGTCGCCCCCGGGCCAGCTCTCCTCGGGCTGGCGGGCAAGTGACCATTTTCTTTCTAACTCTGTTGGAAAATGCCGTGGGTAGCGTACTGACGGGCCTCTCTGTCAGCTATGGGCTGGGGCGAACGATTCTACCCGTCCACTGGCAAGCCTGAGTTTCAAGTTGCACCGTCACGGTGCCTCAATGGGCCTTTTGGTGGGAATTTGGTAAGTGTTTCGGCCCGAATCTGAGTGTCTGACGAAGTGTTCGGACGAAATTTTAAGTGCTTAATCTGGTTCTAGTGCCAGTTGGTTCTAGTAGGTACTAAAAGGGGTGCTAAAAGAGTTCAAACCAGAATAGCCCGGTGTATAGGGCTGCGTTCGTTCGGCCTAAGGTACGTCCGAGTCGTCGGTCACGGTGGCTATCTTGTGGCGGGGGCGGGCTCAGGGGCGCTATAGGGGCAGTCGCGCGCTAGGGTGCAGTTTACGCACGGCGTTCTTTACGTGAGAAGCGGTCCAGCGTCATTTACGCCGTAATTTACGCGTAATTTACGCGTGCATTTATTTATAAAACCCGCACACACGCGGGCAGAGCGCCTAACAAGGCCTTGGTAGCCACGCAGCTCAATAGCAGCACGAGCACGGCGCATAAGCTTACACCTAGAGTGCACACCTTGCTCGCAACAGCATGCAACTAGCAATTGGCTCGGCTCTGACAACGTTTGGGGCAGCCACACTCTGCGAGGTGCTGTTCGCGAGCTAGAGTCTTAAAGGGCCGCTAGCGCCGGCTTCGGGAAGAGCCCTGGAAGGACTTTTGGATACCTCCTTTTTTACGCCGTTTTTTACGTGGGATCTCCTGTAGCGGTGCTTTACGTGTAATTTACGCGTGTTTTCCACGTAAACTGCACCCTAGGTCGCGCGTTGCGGGTACTGCGCGCGCAAGTGTTTTTAGCTAAATTCAAGTGTTCAAGTTTGGGCGAGAGTGTTTGGGATGTTTTGGTAAGTGTCTGGAGGCATCTCGGAGCCTGAGGCCCCGGCCCGGGGCCGGGGGAGGAGCAAACATTTGCTAAGTGTTTCTCGTCCACCCTGACTCGGAATGCCAGTGGGCCTATTCAAGTTCACTGGCATTCAAGTCACTCAGGCTCAGGCTCCGAGTCAGTGCCAGTGACGGTTGCCATCTTGAAGTCACGCCGGTTCAACTTGAAGTTGCCCGGGCCGCGGCCAGCCTGAGGCTTGCCAGGACGCCTACGGTCAACCCGCATCGAGTGGCGTATAATATAGCTGTTGTGGCTTAGGTTTGAAGTGTGCCTGTGATCATGTATACGTATGCCAGCGGCGGCTGACGTAGGCATATTATTATCGGTAGGTACCGTAGGTACGGTATCAGAACTTGTAAAATCGTTTTGAAGCAATTATTTCCGTGATTACCGATGAGACTATTTCAGGCTATCGATATGGTAGAGATTAAGTCTTCGTTGGGTCTCCAACAAGTCATTTTCTACCAGGGAATGTGTGCCTTTGTTTTTAAAAAAAAGCCTGCTGATAGATCAAAGTAGGTTCTCGTTGCTTTACTTTGCTATATGTGGTGGCTGTCTCCTGAACAAGTTACAGAACTACAAGTTCCAAAATAGCATCTTATTCATTTTGACATTGCCCATATTTTCACTGTGGTGTTGTATTGAAATTGTTAGAATAGGACTTGGATATATTGGAAATCTCTTGGAAAAAGTCCCGATGATATCTGCATTCTTGCTTCTCACTATATTCCCACAGCTTGTTGCGATATTATTTCTCACATTTCTCCAAGATCCGGTATAAAATACATTGATTTAAATTTTCTAGACCCAAAAATTGCGAATTAGGTGTTCCCCTTTGATACTGCGGCAGGTTCAATGATGATACTATTCCTACTTTCTGAGCTGTATGTTGGAAGGCTTACCTTTAAAACTCTTATCGAACGTCAGACAGCACAATTCTTTCGACTGTGTCAAGAGGAAGAAATGGAACGCATACTCAACACCACCTTTGTCAACCGTCCATCAGCTGGCCGAGGTCGATAGGTACTTTTGCTTATCTTAAGGCAATAGGCCTAGTATACCAAGTCAGCGAGTCGGGAATCACCCGTTTCATTGACATGGTCTCAGATCGCAGACGTGCCACGCGAGGCCGGGGAACGTTAGAGGGTCTGGTACGGCGCGCTGATCCGATGACAAGGCTGAGGCGCGACTGAGGCGTCGCCACTGCCCGTCCCCTGAGAAAAAGGTGTGCAAGGGACCCACGATATGGGCTCCCGCAAATTAACACTGTTGATAAGTACCAAGGCTTCAAAATGATTACGTCCTGCTGTTATTCGTCCGTACTAAGCATTTTGGTCACCTTCTTGATGTACGTCGCATTGTGGTGGCAATGTCCCGCGCGAGACTAGGCGTGTACGTCTTGGGCCGCCTGTTCACCTTAAAATCTTGCATGCAGCGAAGTTTTTGTAGCCAGTCTGGCCACAACGTCCACGATCCACCAGGAAATTTGGTCTTTTCATCGATGGACCTATAGAGATGGGCATCCTTGTCAGTCAACTCGCTAGTCGCCATTCAATTTTGTAGTGGCTTCCGGGGTTTACTCCCCCCGCCACCATAGTCAATTCCAGTCGGGGTTTGGGAGGGGTCACTGACGGCAGTCCTGGCCACTGGCAGACTCCAGGCCGGGGGGGCATCTAGCAGTCCTTCGAGTTCAAGTTGCCGTTTCCGGGTAGTACCTACGGTAACTAGACTGCAGGAGTGCAAGAAATATGAAGAAATATATATATACCCCCCGGGCCTATCTCCTAATAGGAGACTCGGACTCCTATCCCACTCCCCCGGGCCTCACTTTCACTCTCCTATACTAGGCTATAGTCCCGCCGCCTTGACCCGTAATAAAGATTACCCATTCATTCACGCATAGTGTTAATATTACACGGGGAGTCAACTACTAGTACAGCCAAACCCACTCACACCGTTGCAGGGTGACAGCAGAGTGCCGTCCCCTATATTTACCCCGCAACTAGCTAGTAGTCATCCCGAGAGTCCGCTCCTAGCCTGAGAGACTCGGAGAGCCCACCGGCCCGCCCCGGCCGGCCGCCGTTACGTTTCTGGGGCCGCCCGGGCCTTACTTGAGCGAGCTTGCCTTAGGTGGCAACCGCTCGCCAAGCTGCCTACTCAGGCTCACCAAAGTTGAGCCTCCGGGTTCCACTGCCAGTGACAGTGAGAGCGCTAAGTTTGAGCGAGCTCTCCGCAGCGACCGAATATGACCGCGCAAGAGGTGCTGGGCAGTCCGAGTCCGAGTCACGGTCACGGTCGCCTCCTGCCACTGGCAGTGCAGTCACTGGCACGGTGCGCCTGCGAGCGTGCGTCTTAAGCTGCCAGTGCTGCCCCCCGCGAGGCCCTGTTCGGCGCGCGGCCGGCGCCGCGAATAGATCTCCAGATCCTACTCTCCAGACTCGATTCCAGCCCTCGGCGAGCCAGTACGCCTGTGCTCATGTACAAGTGGTACCGCCTGTGCTCTAAGAGCCGGTACGTAGGTACAAGCTGGTACTTGGATTAGACACAGTAGGGGGGGGGGACTATGAAACGGCAGAGTACACGTACATACGCAGCTAGCCTGCCGCAGTACATAAAGCAGATCAAAGGTACGAGCGGCGTAAACGGCCGGCCTGTACAGCTCGATTGCGAGCATTTCGCTACTTGGATCGTCTTCTAACTCCTCCATCGTGCCGAGTTACAGCCCGGCGAAGGTTGCGAGAGCATAGTCGCGCCTCTGCGAAGCCATAGTCGCGCGCACCGGGGCAGCGGTATTGCGGCTGCCCAAAGTACCAGCGCGGGCGTCCTACGACGCCTCCACCCACCTGGTATCGACGCCAACACGACGGTCTGACGTCAACACGCGGACACTCTCGGACAGCCGTCGTAGAGCGGCCCCACATAGACTTATGGTGCAGTGGTAAGCTCCGTGCGACCGCTCCGACAATGCATACGGGTCACTAGCTCGATGTCCGCGTGCTTTTCGGGTAGGTCTTGACGCTTGTTACTGCTCTGGCGGCAGCCCGCGGATAAGGCCTCGACAGCCTCGACGGAGCACTAAATCGTGGTGTGGAAGGCGACCGGACGGCCAGATGCCTGCGATATCATCCATAAGCATGTCCATGGCGCCAGAACTTGGAAGGATGTGGCGAAATGTGAGTTAGGAGTTCCAGGTCGAGAAGAGCTGTACCGCTACCTCAAAACTAAGCCAAAACTTGCGTCGTTTGCCAGCCTCCTGGTCCGCACACACGAGGTGAATTACTGGGGCTCCAAAACTGCCCTCTTTTGTCGTGATGGGACGCGTTGCCTTGAAGTCGTGGGCGGCCGGGCTAGAGCTCCGCAGTGGTGTTCGTGCGTCGTCTAGAGCCGATTCCGAGAGTGCTGCCTCGACGGGCGGCGCTATTCCGCAACCCCCGTGGGCCCGCAGTAGCCAGAGACCACGCTAGGCACCCCTAATTCCTCGATTACGACTACTCTGTCCGAGACTATCAGTACACTAAGCCTCGAAACTCTGCTATATTTAGTCCGTTGGACGCCATGCTTGTACCGAGGCATCCGCCGGTGGACGCTTCTCCCCGCTGGCGTAAAAAGGGGATATAGCTAGTATGAGTTGAAGCGCCAGTGGGGCTAACTACGGTTACTATGTCTAATCCTGGTACCACGGTACCGTAGGTACCGTAGGTACCTACCGTAGGTACGGTACCGTGGTACAACTAGTACGGCAATTGTATAACGTCGCATGTGATCGCACCAATGAAACTAATATGATGACACAGAGGCAATGCGAGCCTGTATCTGCGGTCACAACGCAACCGGCGAATACACCTCCATCACTGGGTTTACTTACCGAAGTAGAGCATCGTCAATTAAATTGTGTCCCAGCGTCAGGCGTGGCGAAATCGAGGACGGAACGACTGCAAACACAGCTAAGTGCTCTTGGTCGCCAAGAATTGTGTTTATCCCCCACATCCATGCTCTCAATTTCAAACTATGAACACCATGTAGTCACAGAAGCTAGTCTCAAGTATCCTTTCTTGTACGACTCTGTGAAACGTACAGGAAAAGGTCATGCACAGCAGAACATACCGGATAGCCGTAGGCTGCAATCTACGGAGCTATCGGCATTGGCGGCTGAAATGAATCTAGCAACAAAACCAAGACTTTTGAGCATTGAGTCCTCATTTGGGACTTCACCAAGCAAGTCTGACTCACGTGTCTCGTGGTCGTTTGCATTTGCTAGTGTAGTGTGCTTACGTAGGTTGAAATCAGGTCCGAGGTACAGACATGTACTACGACGCGGTCATGTTAGGATTTCGAAGCCGCTTTTTATCGAGAAAATGGGAAGAGCCAAGGCGAGTCCATCCGTGACCATTCAATGTGCTGCTCGACGGTGGCTTGCTTGCATTGAGATGCACAACCAAGCAAAGCTACGAACATTGCAGGCCAGGCGCGAACACTGTTCACTGATTCAGCTCATAAGAGTCAGGCAGATGGCAGTTGATACTGCACAGAAAACTGCTCGCAACACCATGTCAAGATCGTCAGCGCAGCAACATTCTGAGTACACCAATGCCTTGACTATTTTACAGTATTACGCTCGTGGTCGTGTTGGAAATCTCACCCTGACCAAGTTGCGTCAAGGAAGCTTGATATTGATGTCGACAGTTCTCTTGATACAGTGTCATTGGCGAAGAAAGCAGAGTTACAAAAGCGCTGGCATAGCACGTGTGACAGCTCTTTCGATGAAACTTACACAATTTGTCCAGGGGCGATCTCTTGGGCAGCGGAAAAACTTCCAGACTCATGGTGCTGTCGTTTCACTTCAAAAGTATTGGCGAAAGCGCGCACAAATGCGCCAGCTACGGTTCAAGCATGATTATCTTCGTGAGCTCAGTGCCAATGTTATCCGCGGTTGTATTTTGCGTTTGATCTCTCGCACACAGCGTCGCCATCGCCGTTTGGCAGACAGGACCGTCCGTTAGCTAGAGTCTTAAAGTCGTCCTTTTATAGAAAATGACATTATAGAAAATGACATCATTGCTTCGCGCAGGTAACTCATATAACAGAATTGATCGCGATTAATGTCCAAACGCTATATCGTCGGCGGGCCGCAATGCTAGTCGTAAAGCAGATGCACCTCGATGCTCGTGTTGATGTTATGGCACGGCACAAGTATCGTGTTCAACGACTAGCGTCTTTACGAATTTTTATAGCAGATAGCAATTCAGTAAGTACATATCCCAATCAATGGAGACGCTCTGTGGTTCGAGCATACAGACAATTTCTCGTGGCGTCTGCAAGCGCTGGCGTCCCCTGTAGGATAGCTGGAAGATCCACCAGATTATTGGCTGTTGTCAAAGTTGGGGCTATTTACCGAGCCTACTCCTGTGCCTCACGTGTACAGTCGAGGTTGCTGCAACAGCGACTTCGTGACAGCGCTGCAGACGCAAAAACACAGAGAGGCTATGTTGTTGAACTACAGCAGTGTGCGCGCGCGTGGTTGGCTCAATATCATGCTAGAAGAAAATACTTGAATCATTCTAGCATCACAATTCAGAGGTTTGCTCGCGGTAAACTAGGGCGGCGACGAATTTATCATATTCGTAAAAAGCTCGCTGCTGTAATTTCCATTCAGGCAACTGCACGCAAAGCTGCAGCTACTAAAACATATCATCCCCAACTTCGATGGCTGCAGCAGCTCAAAGTCCCCACTTCAATCCTCCAGAGTCAAGTTCGTCGACTTAAATCTATTGTATTGGCTACGAAATTGCGCGAAGCTGTAGTCTTTGATAACGAAAAGATCCTTAGAGCACACAAAAACCTCTGTTACTGTCGCCAAATTGTGCGTACTGAGCTTTGCATTGAATCATATAGAGGCCGCGCCAAGTACCGAGGAGAGTTTCAAGCTATTTTTGCGAAGTACTGTCGTAAAATATCGACGTCAAAACAAAGTTTTTCAACTCATTCATGCATCAAATTACTAGGTGTGCACCCAGCTGTCGAGTTAACCTCGAGTAAGCGGCAAATGCAGCCACGCGCGATCTCCCAAGATATCACGGTGCGAGGCAGAACGCTTACGGAAGACAACAGTCAGTTGGTACAGCAAGCCCATTGCTATGGTGCAAAGATGTCCGCGTCAGAATTTACTCGGCTATTCAAGGACACTTCTGGGGCGGTTGTTGGTTTCAGTCGGCCTTCAGCCAAAGAAAGGTCATACAATGGAATAAAAACCAGCGATCTTGAAGTAATTTTTGCTCGTGAAAAACGCCATGGTGAGAAGTGCATTACATTTGATATCTTCTTGGCACTCAGCATCGTATGAAATTCGCGCGTATTAGTGCTAATGTGTGTTATGCCCAGGTTTGCCTGGAAGAAGTCTGCACACAGCTAAATCTCAGTGGAGAAAGTACCATGGGGCGTCTAGCTGATGGTCGCTTTGAAAAGGTGCTTTCTATGCTCATTCATGTATGGTTACAGGAAAGTTGGGCACTTGATATAAGATATGCTCTCGAAGCACGTGTGGATAGAAAGCTTGAAACAAGCGTAACATCCTTACAGACGTTCGCTCGTTCGGTTGCTGCTCGTTATTATGTGATCGCCAAAAAGAAAACGCACTACAATGGTGTGCATTCACGTGCCACAGCAGGTGCCGCTATTTTTATCCAAACGCGGCTCGCACGCGGTCCTGCTGCTCGTGCACGTACGGTTGTGATGGCCCTGCGTGCCTTTAAAAAATACGCAGTGGATGATAATGAGATGCATCAGTACTCTATTCCATGCAACGAACTGAGCCATGGCTCCACCTTATGTTACTGGGCTTTTGTCGGTCTAGAGAGTGAAAATTCTCGTAGCAGGTCCATTCGAAAGGCGACACATACCCGAGTCGCATGGGCGAAACCTAAGCTTCTGCGTAATGCTGACGTACAAAAGATCTTGCGCAGACCTTCTCTTCGAACTGCGTTCATTGTTGATTGTGCCTTTTGTGGGATCAGGGCTGCAGAAAAAGTATGCCTTGACTCATGCGCTGACCCGTTTTTTACGCGTAGCATATAATCAAATTGTGAGAGAAGGCTATTGCGCCTTTGTAGGTACTGTAATGAATGTTGGGATGCAGTCCATCGCCGCGGGAAACGGCAGCAGCATGCCTTTCGTGCCATTGTAATATGCGTGGACTGTGGTGGTAGGCAACCTGCCAGTCGCATCTGTAGTACCTGCTCGGCATCTGCGGGTTGCATTGTCTCTCTCTGTGACGTACATTAATCTGTGCCGTGATTTGTCTTTTGGATCACTCACAGCATATGAGCCAGGTATGTTTTCATAGTCGCCATGCTTTGTGCTTGCAGCAAAATCACTCACAAGACAATGCATTGAGCGATCAGAGACTGAGATCTGATGCACTCAGGCCACACCGTTGGACACCTCTTGTTCAGCCCTGCACATTCTGTGGTAATTTTGCAGCTAGGTGGCTGTGTCCGCCATGCAAGGAGTCTTATTGTGCTGACTGCTACTCACAACTTCACGGGCGTGGTGCAAGTCTGGCACACGCATGTAATCGCCTGGGCTACTACACGGCAGAGGATCAGCTCCGTGACGAACATTTCTTCCGAGCAAGCGCACGGCGCTCCATCGAACGCCATAAGAAAGAACTGGCTCGTAATTCTGAGCCCATATTGCGCAAGCAAGCAGCACTAGCGATCCAAAGATCATATCGCGCCGCGAGTGGACGTGCCTTGGGTCGCAGCTGGCTTCGATCGGCAAGGGCAAAGCAATCTTACCAGCAACGGCAAACTCACTATTCGAAAAGCTTGTGCATCCGTCGGATCCTTGGGCTTACTAGTCATACATTATTGCCACATGATGCTAAGGAGCAGATTGCAATGGAAAGGACATTATTCTGGAAGTGCCAGCCAGCGAAACATAGTAACCATACTCATAATTCATAAGATGCAATTCAGGCGCGCACGCGCTCGATACTTTATCCTTCAAAATTGCACAGATGCCTCCCTGAATGGCGATTTGCCCACTGATCCAAAGAGGATCCAGGGACAGGGCTTTGGAATTGGCAGTACTGGCGAACTTGCAGATCAGGCATCTTTTGGCGGGGTTCGGCTACCAGGTCGCGCTTTCCCAGTTGAAGGTACCAAGCACGTCAATGTATCACATGACCTACGCAAGTTGTTGCGGCCAGGTGATCGAATCCGCATCGGAAGTAGCCTTTGTCGCCTCCACAAAACTCATCCAGGAGCAGTCGATAGAAATAGCCTACAGCTACGGTTCTGTTGGGTTAAGCCGGACATAGGTGCTACAGGCTTGTGTCTATATCGTTTACCACCTCAGGGACAAGCAGGTAAAATGTGGACAATGATTGGGCGCATCATGTATGAGAATCAGCTCACACAGATCCTGATCAAAGGATATTGCGGCTTTCATTTCAAAGTTTGCGAGTATCAACGAGTGTGGGCAAAGAGGCTGCATCATAGGCTCCCCAAAGTCGCTAGTCAACTCCAAAAGTGGTCCGCTCAGCATGAGGGAATTCAGCAGCGGGTCCAGTGGTGGACAATGGACTGGCAACAAGTTCTCGAGTCTCGTCGTAGGAAAGCAGACAGGTCGTAAAGATTCGTCTTCCGTATTCCCAATTGAATAAATAAATAATTAGAAATCGAGGATGGAGGAGGCAGGAGGCAGGCGAGGCATAACTACACATCACGCCGCGCCAGATCCCGCGCCCCCAGGCTTCCCAGGAGCCGCTGGCACACTCCAGCTGTGGCATGCCAGTGGATCATTGCATGGATCCCTTCCGACGCGTGATCGTGACGGTCACCCCGAGCTTGAGGTTGTTGGTGAACATAGAACCAGGCTCCTGTGAGAGAGTAAGGGGAAGGCTCAAGTTAACCGTGACTGACTTGAATTTCACTGGCGACTGGAGCCTGAGCCGCATGATGATGTTGCGGTTGCCCCTCCCGGGGCCGAGTCACTCACTGGCAGACTAGCCGCACTGGCAGGCTTCTACAGGCGAGGCCGCACTGGCACCCAGTTTCGTAGATCGCACCGCGTATAAGCATCCAGAATGCACTGCCATAAGCTACCTACGGTACTAGTAGGGATCCGGCATGTCAGTATAAATCTTTGTAAGAGTAGTAAGAGTAGTCGGCGCTAGTTGGCGCAGCATGGACTTGGGAGATTTGTGGAGCTGGGACAAACATAAGTTGGGTTGTAAGATCCGTGTTGAAACTCATAATCCTGCGCTTGACGAACTTAGGGAGACAACAGCAGCGGATGGATGCAGGCGCGAAAACAACGTACGGACGACAGCTAGTTCTATCGAAGTATCCAATTCACCGGCTGTGTTGGTGGGTAATCAACATGATTCGCAGCGCACGATGTCAAACACTCGTAAGAATATCTACAAGAAGTTTTTTGAAATTCCACGAAGTCCACCAGCCAAAATTATTCTTGACATGCAAAAAGAACGGCTCAGGCTCAACTTGTCGACGTCGGCTTATGCACCACCACATTCACTGATGAAGACTCGGTCTGAAGAAAAGTCTATCCTGTCACCGAAATTGTACCAGCGCCAACGAGAATGGGAAGTCCAATCTGACGTCAACTCCGGTGACCTCTTGATGATGACGCAAGATGGTCACAGCGGCAAAGTCATACATCATGCCAGCCGTGATGCTCATCACACAAAGCACAAACTCCAGAAGCAGGCCAAGCCGATATTGAACCAGATGCACTTATCTTATAAATCTAGTACGCCAAAATGTGATGCACAGGAGGACTTTGCTGGCGTGGAGAATGCATCACAACTAAAGGACGAGCCAGATGCACAGAAAGCTAAACTGGACTGCGTCAATTCTATTGCGGCGTGGTCAGCTCATGGCGAGAATGTTGCGCGCTTAGCTGAAGAAGGCGCTGTGCCTGGAATCCTGATGTTATCACAGGACGAGAATGAGAGTGTGCGCGGAGCATGTGCTACTGCCTTTGGACATATGTCACGACACGCTGAATTATGTGAGCAGCTCATGAAGCACAACGCTGTGCCTGTGATCTCCGACCTTGGTATCAACACCATAGATGCCACAATCTCCCGTGATTGCACCTTAGCCTTAGTTAATTTGACCACCGTAGATGGAGTTGAAGCAAAACTGGTTGAAGACGGGGTTGTGGTATCTTTTCTAACCCTTATGAACCAGCACGAAATACATTCGGAAGCATGTAGTTATGGTCTTTTCAATTTGACTTGTGTAGATCAGCCCTACATGCATATAGAGCGTGTGATCAAGGCCTTTGTGTCACTGGCAACAAGCACCGACGCAACAGTAAAGCACATCTGTGCAGCAGCTCTCTGCAATCTCTCAGACATTAAGCCTATTTGCTCTAGGATAGTTGAGGAGGGTGTAGTCCAAGTTGTTGGACTTTTGGCGAGAGGAGCCGAGGCTAGGACAAGACGGGTCTGCGCTATTGTTTTGCATTCGCTTGCGTCCACAAGAGCATGCCGCGCTGATATGGTAACAAAAGGCGCAGTGCAGATTCTCTATGCGCTTTCTTCGGACGCTGACACAATTACACTACACTACATTGCGTCTGCTACCACTCGCCTGGCCACGGATGCACAAAATCTCCCCAGGCTTGTGCACGAGGGTGGTGTAACTGCACTGTGCAATATTTGTCTTAGATGTCCACAAGATATTCCAACTACAAAACTCTGTGCTTCCGCACTTTGCCTTCTTTCACAACAAGCAATCGGCCGACAGGCCATAGTCCAGGAGGGCTGTGTGCCTGCTCTTGTTTCGTTGTTGCACGAGTCTTCCGATTTGTCTACCATTCAGCAAGGACTCTATGCCCTTACCACTCTCCTCGCGGATGAAAATAATCATGAACAAGTGCTGGGCCAGGGTGGTATAGCTGCCGTTATTGAGCTTTGTGGTCATGCATCGCCAGTAATCCGTGAGGCCTGTTCTCTGGCATTGTTCAATTTTTCCTGCGGCAAGGCTCCCCACGAGAGGGGCATTTCTGCGTCTGCGATTCCAGCCATTATTGCTTTATCGAGGCTGCCTGAACCCCGAACACGTATGCGCTGCGCGGCTACACTTTGCAAGCTTGCCGCATTTGAGGCTAATGTTAGTCTCATGGTTGATGAAGGTGTTGTATCAGCTTTTATTGATATGCTTCAAACTGGAGATCAGGATATTGTTAAGCATTGTTGTGTGGCCCTTTGTCGTCTCGCCCACGAAGGCTCCTCTGCAGTCACTATTACTGAAGGTGCGGTGCCAAAGGTAATCGCCGGGTGTGGTGGAGAGTCCGATCCCACAACCCGCATATCTTGCTGTGCAGTTCTGTCCGCTGTGTCTGCACACGAGCCATGTCGTCGCCCTCTTTGTGCCATGGGGACACTCGAACCTCTCATTTCACTGGCTCGTGATCGCGGGGCGGATGACACAACACGGCTTAGATGTGCCGTGGCATTTGCCAATTTGTCGCACGAGCCCGCCGTGCAGGGCGAAATGGTGAAGGCGGGGGTCGTGCCAGTTGTTGCGGAGTTATCAAATTCGTACTGCGAAGAGAATCAGTTATATTGTGCTCGAGCACTTTGCAATCTTGGCTGTCATTCAGGATCCGAGCAGGCCATCGTTGAACAGGGGGGCGTGACTGCTCTCATGATGATTTGTATGGTTCGTGCAGTGTCGCATTTTACCAAGCAAATTTGTGCAAAAGCTATTCTAAATCTTGTGTGTGCACCTCTCGTTATTAAAGATTGGCTGCCACAACTTGCCGATGAGGGTCTAGTGCAGGCTGTGTCAGTTCTTTCGCGTTTGCCTGAAGAACAGACAATGGGCGTTTGTGCATCAATCTTTTGCACAATCTCAGCCCATGGTCTTGTTGGCAGGCAGCTTCTTGTTAAGCGCAGGTCCACTCTCAAGGACATCTTCAGTTTGATGCGCTCAAGTGATAAGGCCACCCAGACTTTCTGCGGTAAGGCAGTATTTAATTTGCTTGGCCATGCCGACTCCCAGACCTATGCTGTCCAGGCTGGTGCAATTCCCGTCCTTTCAACTCTCTGTACCCTGGGAGAGCCCGAGGTGGAGACTGCGGCAGCGGATATTTGTTTACTACTCTCGGGAGAGGCGGCCTATCGCCAGGAGATTACTGAGGCAAATGTGGTGCCGGCTTTAATTGAAAGTGCTAAATCTCCAAACCCTGCTACCTGCCAGTCAAGCCTCCGCGTTCTTGCGCACTTGGCATGGTGGAGCCACATGCGCACATGCATCATTCACGCAGAAGTGATGCCTACGCTTGCTTCTCTAATTGAACAGACGCCTAGCATTGAACCAGGGGATTTATTAACCGAGAAATTGATTCTGCATATTATAACATATATTAGTTGTGTGTCAGAGGAATATAAAGTCATGCTTGTCCAAAATAATATTATCCCTCTGCTCGATATCCTGTTCTGTAGATTAAGTTCGTCCGGAGACATAGCATGTGCTTTGCACGCTCGTAAATTTATTGCCATGTCAGTTCGATCCTTGACCGCTTCCCAAGGCGCCATTAACAAGCTCGTCGGGGACGGTGCCATAAGACTTGTCTGCAACATTATGTGTGCTGGGGAAGATACAAATTCAGATGTTTATGAGAACTGTGCAATATCATTATATTCGGTTGCTCAAACACAGTACTACAATGATGTATTGTTGGAGCAAGGTTTACTGAAAGCAATCTCAAGGCTAGCACAGCACCCAGAGTGCTTTGGAATTGCTGCGTCAATCCTGTATTTATTGTCCAGTGACCCACAACATCGTGAGCTAGTTGTTCTAGACTCTGGTGCACGCAACTTGCTTTTTGCCATTGCGGACCAACCAACCCACTCCAAATCAGCCATCCAGTTTTGCGCTCAGACCTTATTCTGTCTGTCGCGGTGTGCGGCAGAATCCCGTGAGGTACTTATCTCTGCTGGTCTTGTTCCTCTCTTGCTCCGCCTTTCTGGACATGATGATGAGAAAGTTGCCTCCCCTTGCTCTGAGGCTTTAAGAAATCTGAGCTCTGAGGGATCTAGTGCCATTGAGGAAGGGACTGTTTCTAGACTCCTCGCAGAGGCACTATCTTATCCCCGCGAAAGAAAGAGCGCAGCCATCATTGACGTTTCTCCGGCCAAGGTTTCTGCAAGGCCGCTTGTTTTGGACAATTATGGTCCCTCTAGTGATATTTTATGTCATCTCTTGATCCAAAACTTTAAGCCTTTTACAATATCTATCATAAAAATGATAGGCGGGGTCGCTGGCTCTGGCCCAGCACCTCCCGAACCCCCAGAGATGGATGTTCATGATCCTGCCAATCACGTTTCTTTTGACGGCACTGATAACACGGACGATGATGAAAATATAGGCGCTTCAATGATGTTTGCAAAGATGAACACGGAATCTCTTTCCATTTCAAACCATCAGCAACTGATGTTGCAATGATTAGAGCTCACCCTTATAATTGCGTACCTCTCCATCCATAAAAAATATAATGTTTGACATTATAAGCTTACCAGGGGTCCGTTTCAGTGCCCAAGGCCGTCCGAGTCCGGAAGGCTGCATAGGAAAGGGAGACGTGTAATCTGTGGGCCCCACCCCAACCCTCCTCCCCATCCGAGCAGTCCCCTTCGTTTTTCGAGGCTAAAGCGGCAGCGTCGCGGCGCCCGCGGGTTGGCCCTGGAAGGCCCCAGGGCACGAACCCGCGCGGCGCGGCTTGAGCATACCCTGGCTCGCTTTCTAGGCTCGCTTCTGTCCACTCCTTTGACTAAAGTACCGTTCTAGCCCGTATAAACAGTGGTTTTCTTGCTAAAGTTAAACGGGTTTTATGCACTTCAAAATAACTTAAATAAGCTCAGCAGCTAAGGGCCTTCTCCCTGCTCAGTCACGGTCAGGATACCCAACCGGAGCTTCGAAATAGCAGTAAGATAACGGCCCGGGTACAACGGATTTTTCTCCCGGGGGTAATTTGTCCCCCATAACCAAACGACAGCGATATTCACCAGTCAATTGCCGTGCGAGGGGGCGAGCTGAGTATAATCTCGAGTGAAATTGCGCGTTGCGGACACGCTGCATGCGGCAGCGAGACGCCTGGCGCATGGGCCGTCATTCCGGTTCGCGTGAGCTTCGCAGTTCGGTAGAATGTGAAGCACCCCGGGCACCCGAAGGATGATTCGCAGTAAGCCTGAGTTCCCCGGGCCCCTTAGACTATTGATTGGGAGGCGCTACAGCCCCCGATTACTAGCCGGGCCCTTCAGTTTGCTGAAGCCACATTGCTATTTTTAAAGTACTCAGAGCATTTCGCTCCGTTTCTCGCTCTTGCAAGGCGGCTGCCCCAGTTGCAAGTGCACATCCCCGTTAGCTCGCGGGCGTCTTCGTGCGAGTATTTGTGACCGCCATGTGACCATGACCCCCGGGCCATTGTCAACCTGAGAGCTTTGGGCCTGGGAGGGACAAACTAGTGTACTTCTAGTACCTGGGTCCTCCCTGAGCCTTAGGGACTCAAGCACGATGTGGTCATCCTCAGCACATACTTAGTGTAAAAGAACCAAAACTTTGATCAGTAAGTAGTTCCATGCCAGTGCTAGAAGGATGCAAACAAATCGGCGCCGCTGGTGCAAACAGAGATTGGTGCCTCTTCAATAGAGTCAGGGTAAGCTTCATAATTGGAAGTATCAAATTGATCCTTGACGAGGGGAATAACAGGTCCAGTGGCCTTCTTTGCGAGTATGTCATTGAAAGTTACGCCTTGGAAAAATCTATGCTTATTGACATCCAACGCGCCCCCTTTGAGACAGCCGTAGCGCTTCGTTAAATCTGCAACCAGCAACTTTTTGATCAAAGACCTAGCGTTGCGTTCAATGAAGCGCGGAAAGCTCACTTTTCCAATTAGAATTTGCTGATATATGCCCATTGGATCTTCGTCAATAAAAGGGGGCTGCCCTACCATCATTTCGTACACTAAAATCCCCAGCGTCCACCAATCGACACCCCTGCCATGCCCTTTATTCAGTAGAACTTCTGGCGCAATGTATTCGGGGGTTCCACAAAGAGTATACCTGCATCAAAGTTTTACAAGAGAAAATTGGAGACATAATGCGCTTCAAACTACACGGGCTCTAGCGTCTTATATATGACTCTCTTGGCGAAACCAAAGTCTGTAATCTTCACATAACCGTCCTTGTCAAGCAGGAGATTTTCCGGCTTAAGATCCCGGTAAATGAAATCGCGAGCATGCAGATACTCAAAGATAAGCGTGACTTGAGCAGAGTAGAACTTTGTAGAAATTATGTCAAGACGTCCAGCGTTACGGAGGTGAGTAAAGAATTCCCCTCCGACGACATACTCAAGCACCATATACAAGTACCACTTATCTGTGAATAATTATTAGATCAATCAACTTCCCAAAATAGTTAAATTCACCTTGAAATGTGCAAGCGAGATGCACAATAAATGGGTGCTTGCATTGATCGAGAATTGTTTTCTCCGAAATGACATGCTCCACCTGCATGCATGTATAACTGATATGAATAGCAGATAGTAAGCGACTTGACCTGCTGTAAGCGAACCAGTTCGCTCTTCTTCAGAACTTTTACAGCCCATGGAGTTGTTGTATCCTATTTCAATCTCACGTCGTAGTTAACGTGCTCAAACTACCTTGTGAGTGGCAAATCGTACACGCCCGAAGGAGCCGGTGCCAAGAGTTACACCGACCTCAAAGTCGCTTAGCGATGCTGCTGAAATGTCTTGGCCACGGGGCGCCATGTGCCTTGGAGCCCGGGCCCTGATCTACAACGACTAGTATCTTCCGTAAAGATAAATCACGATTGCGCCTCGGCCTAGCCAAACACCGGAAAATCCCTTAGAGCCCTATATAGATATAGAACGTTAGGAAATAATTTTTCCGTAATTATGGTTCAATTTATACGTCTCAGGGGCCCGGGCGATTTTTGGGTTGGGGTTCGGGTTTTATTGCAGCCGGCGGCGGTCGCACCGCGTCGCAGCTGCTTGCTCTGCGCGAGGCTGCCCGCATGGTACCAAATTGCGCACAGCCCATTATTTTAGCATACGGAACCTGCGCCTCAGTGCTAGAAAAATACCCCTATCCCTATCCTAGTAGTCCTTGTTCCCTCCGAGTCCTAGACTATTAAGAACGCGTATGAGCACAACCTCTCTCCGTACTTTAGTACCACGGGGTCTGGCAACTAGGGAATCAGTGCAAAGCACTGCCATGCTCCTAGGCACCTCACTGCCTAGTATTTCAAGTTTTAGCAGGTTATGGGCCCACGGCCGTTCAACTTTGCGTCGCTCACAAGCAACTGTCATAGATGAGGCATTCAGTGGTCTATACTCGACAGCACCACACACGCAACGCGCAATCATGATAAAACCGTGAAACCGAAAACCAAAAACCGTGGCCCGGGCTAGTTCCGAGTCAAGTTCAAGTTAGTGTATTTTAAGGTAGCCTGCCCTCCCGGGCCGGCGGACTACTACTAGGCTATCTCAGCCGCTGCACAGTGTACTCCCCGGGCCAAGGGTGCGTACCATACGTACTAGGTGACCGTGACCCCTCCGAGTCAGGCTTTGGTCTTGCGTTATTCGCACTGGCAGGCAGTACCACTAAGATGGAAACCAAATATGCCAGTGTCACTGGCATAAATCTGACTCGGAAACTGCTACCCTCCTTGTGACAGCAACTGCCAGTGGTGCAAGCCTGAGCCTGAGGGGTCCGAGTCGCGGCTTGTGAAAGTCTGAGCGACTCGGTATCTTCTTGCCATTGTTGCCCTGGATGGCCAGATAACGAAGCCGCATAATCACACTAGTACTAGTTAATCGTTGATCGTATACTGATCGATCAGCTCCCGGCAACTGTTGATTCCTTTAACAAAGTTATCGCTGCGAGCAGGCGAGGTCTTGCAGCACTTACATGATGACGGAGCCAGATAAAGACCCCCTTGCGGACATCGCGGGTGAAGATGATGCTTCGCTGCTAGCTGATCATGTTGCGGCCACTGATTTGACTTCCCTAGTCGAAGCTGACGATGACGAGCGAGAAGAAGACATGTCCGCCTCCGAGGAAGATTCTTCTTGGATATCCTGGTTTTTGAGCTTGCGTGGAAATGAATTTTTTTGTGAAGTTGATGAAGAATATATCCAGGATGACTTCAATTTGACTGGGCTTTCCTCACTCGTGCCGTATTATGATTACGCTCTTGACATGATCCTCGATGCACAAGCCAGCGCCCGTTGCAAGTTGTGTCATGTATTTCCTAGTAGGTAGAGATGGCAATTGAAGAGTCACTCACAGAAGAACAGCAAGAGCTTGTTGAGTGCGTCATATTGACATTTTCTTTTTAGTTTGTACACAGATCAGCGGCTGAAATGTTATATGGCTTAATTCATGCTCGCTACATCATTACGAATCGAGGTTTGCAGGCAATGTACGAAAAGCTCACCTCAGCATCTTTTGGAAAGTGCCCCAGGGCTTTTTGTTCAGGACAGCCTGCGTTACCCATTGGCCGGCACAGATACAGAACATGTTTCCAAAAAAAGTTCCTTATTTCTTTCCTCCTAGGTCGGATGTGCCAAGGAACTACACGGTGCAGATTTTTTGCCCCATGTGCCATGATATCTTCACTCCGCGATCATCACGATCAGCTTCAATAGATGGAGCCTACTTTGGAACAACATTTCCTCATCTCTTCATGCTAACATTCCCTGAATGTATTCCTAAAAAGAGCTCGCAGTACTTTGTTGCTTTCAGAGTAAATGATAGAACTCCCAAGGGCCTCTTTCACTAAAAGTCCCAGGTCCCTCGTGTATTTGGATTTCGGATACACAAGAGTAGTCCATACTACGCTGATTCTGCTCTTTCTTCATCCCAGGTTAAACGTCGCCAAAAGCCACTACGGAGGGCCAAGTCAAAACCGATCGTATTGTGAGTGCTGGTTAGTTTGTAATTCTTCTTCGCTGGTTCGACTTTCATGTAATCACATCCGTGAGCGCGGTGACTGGAAATTTAAATACAATCCAGGACTCCGGGGTTCAGTGCAATAATAGGACGGACCCATCTGCAGCTTCATATTTGTATGTGCAACTTAATGAAGTCTTAATGCACTTAGGTGGCCCCTCTTCCCGCCGCCTAGTGTAATTTTATGCTGGCAGGCTCGCGAGTAAGTTGCATTGGGGTAATAATGGCGACCATGCCTGTTCTCAGTAGCCGCGGCCTAGATCACGACAGCGTTTTTAAAAGCGGAGAGTTCAGGGTATTAGAGGCCCGTCAGCTGGCCCGTCACTGCCAGTGTGACGGTTGGAATTTTTAATTCCAGCCATCTAGGCCCTAGGTTTGAATTTCTTTACGAAACTGAAAGTCATTATCTGCTTCAAAACTTTTAGAGCATTAACCTATCAATTAGATAACTGGAAAAGCAATTCGTCCAATCAGCTGCCAGTGCGGCGACTTTTGCCAGTGACTCGGAGGTGATGACCGGTGAATTTTGGTACCGTTCGGCACCTTCCGGTCCCCGGGGGGGCGAAAGCAACCTCACTTTGCCATACAATAATGGGGTCTCGCTTCACGCAGGTCCAGTCCGCGTCCTTGGGGCCTCGCAGAAGCTGAGATCTCGTCAAATCATTGATGATCGCGTGCTAAGCGGGGCGCGATCGACCGCCCCGGCCGCCGATGCTGCCAAATTCACGCTCACTCACTGGTCAGCGTCGATAGACTCCCTTCCCTGGTGAGATACGCCTGGACTTGATATAGATCGCTAAGGTACTGTGACTACAACTTAGGCCTATGTATCCCGCTCGCGCGGCAGTAACGCGCGGCATGGATTCGCCGATCCTACCAAGTGGTTCCTCCAACCGGCTCGATCCTGTGAAAATTGCTCATTTCGGTCCTCCTGGATTGCTCGCAGATGTTCTCCCTGCTTGCCTCGAGCCGGCAAGATATCACTTTATTGGCACAGCACTTGGCAGTGGCCTAAGGCCCAAAGCGTCAGACTTATTGGACGCAGACGTTGTTCTGCTCTGGGTTGCGCCCCAGCCTCCCTCGTTGTCTTTGCTAGACGATATGCACGCGATCCTGGTTCTTTTGCGGGAAACAAAACGATCACGACCGCAGAGAGTAGTATTGATATCTAATCTTCTGAGTTGGGGAGCATGTCCGCTTCTCGGTGAAAACTTTCACGCCGGCGACAGCATCAGGGCATCGGAGGATACTTACCTTGATCGAAGATGTTGGCCAAGTTGCGAAGGATTGATGGCATTAGAGGCGCATGTGATGCGATTGGAGGGGCCGACACTGCATGCATGTGTAATTGCAGCTGGTGTGACCTATGGTGCCGGTGAAGAAAGCTTCTTTAAACTTGTTCGTGATGCCTACAACTTTAATCTGATGGTGCTACCAGCGTCAGGTGCGAACGTGATACCCTCTGTCCATGTTTGTGTCTTGTGCACCTTCATTTGCTTTCTCCTTGATTCAGATTCACAATTCTTTCCCAAGCCGTATCTTATTGCGTGTGAGCCGCGATCGGCCACATTAAAGGAGATTGCCTTTGCCTTTGTCAGAGAGTGGCATAGACGCGCTGGACGTGCTGCAGGGGATGGGGGTTCCACTTTGCTGTCAGGGCAAGTCAGTGAAGGCAATAGTCGCGCGACTAATAATGTATCGCAACTCGATTTCTGTCGCCGCTTCAAGGACCCTTCAGAAGGCTGTGAGGTGTGCTTTGCATATCCCGCAAGCATTGTGCTTGCACTGGACTGTGCTGGTCTTCAGATTGCCGGGGGCATATTTGAGCAGGCGATTGATACACCAGGGGCCCGCCCCTTCACATGTGGGCTTGTAAGCAGCATCGTCGGGGTTGTAGATGAATTTATTGAGGCTCGAGGTCTGACTCCACGTCGCATCTGGGTTCTACGACAGCCGGGGCGGACACAAGCACAGAGAGCGGTGGCCAAGTTTATTTCAGAGCAGTTTAAGTTTACTTTAATTGATGCAGACAATAGTTTGAAATGGGTGCTTGCTCAGTCGCAACATAGTGCCTCTTCTGGATCAGACAGTGTCAATGAGGACAAGGCAGCATATACTCTTTTGCCGCAAAGTTCCATTGACAGTGAAGTCTGGAAGCTTCAGGAGGAGATCCGTGCCCTTCTACCTGGTCACAATGCTGACGTTTGTTCAGCTGCATTACCGCTGAGGCTAGTGTCAAGATGCATACGCGTGCGGCTCTTGGATCCAGTCCTAGTAACGCATAGCTATGTCCTCGACGCATGTCCAGCTTCTCCTCTCATGTTAAAGTATATATTTATACCGGAGTGTGAAGTCGACGGCAGCAAAAACATATGCTTAAGTCCACTTCTTGCTCCTTCGCATATGGTAATACTCACTGAACCCTCTGTAGTTCCAAAAAATGCAACACCCGAGCAAAGAGAATGGATTTCTTTGCAAGCTTCGGACTGGCGATTCCAAGGCGACTCAAAAATGCATACTCATCTTTCCATGATACCTTCCCTGGTCGACCTGTTTGATGACACTGTGCATCCACTAGCTATCCCACTCGCCGACCTAGCTCTCGATGTTTCCAACAATTGGACTTCATTGGACGATCTTAGTCCTTGGTGGGTTTCAAAGAACACAAGTGGTTGCTCGAATAATTTAACATTGCCAAATCCGTCTACACCCTCCTGGCAAAGGGAGATTATTAAGCTCCTTCATTGGGTGCACCCAGTCCCCAAGGCGATCGCTGCGACTGATAGGCACAACCGCGCCCTGAATTTTTTTCGTGTAACCAAGCCTGGATCAAAGAAATCATGCGGTATCCAAGAAGAGGCTGTATCTCGACAATCATGCACGTTTTTAGCCAAACAAAGTCCGTTTAATCAGATTGTCACTGATGATAATGAGAAACTTCTGATTCATTCATCAGGCTTGAGGCACTTCCTACTGTCAGTTATGGACCACGTCGCCAAGGCAATGCTGGAGACTATGCGACCATCTGGACCCAAGGGGAAGATTGAAAGCCTGGGTGATGTGCTAGCCAGGAGGGCCCAGCATCTAGAGGCGTGCGCCTGTGCGTACGCATATCTTCGTTACCGCTCATCTCTGGGTAAGTTACATGAATTCCGACAATGTGAAGATGATGGTGACAGTAGCTAGTTTCCTGACGCGGGAGGTAGCCAAAGAAAATGGTGTGTGTATCCGTTTGTCTTGCTGCGCAGGGAATGGATGGAGTCTAGGGATTCCGCACGGAGCAAGAGAAGCGACGTTTTTATATATTGTATAGATGTGCACTGGATAAACGGTAGCGCAGGAGACCACCAGATGATTGCGTTCTAGAAGTAAGGGCAGCTAGTGGCTCGTTACTCAGCTGATATAGGGGCAAGATCGTAGCTCCAGGGCCCGACGGGTGTTTTGAAATCATCGACAACATAACAATTTCAAGGACTCCTGCTGACACGCACAAGATTAGGCTTTGCCGCGGGCCTGAACAGAGGAAACAACCTTCGAAAAACAACTCGGCGGTGTGAAGGCAGAAAACACTCTGATTGAGTCGGATTCGGCGCCACCGTGACATGTGCCGTGACATGTGCCACTGCGGGATATTACCATGGGTACTGTTCGTGTTAATTGGCTACATCGAGTTTCCGAGGCACCTAATCAGCTTGAATTCGGAGCCTAGGATCCATCGGCTTCAGAGCTAGCTCAGGACGCCTCGACCACGTCTTGGAGGCACAGCCGGGGTCGATGAAATGAGCCTCAGTCCGAATCCAGCCCGCAATTTTCCTTCATCTGGACTTTGACCATGAGAGCCCAGGACAATCCATTGGTTTTCCGTAGGCAGCAACCATTTCCCAGATAGACGCCCAAAAGAGTCCGGAAGAACCTAGCAGAGGCATTCTGAGTTTGTGGAAGTCTGAGGGGTCCGTGGCTACCTTCGGCTTGCCTTTGCAGGCTTCACTTCAATTTGGCTATGTACTATTTTGGCCATGTTGGAGTTTTGCGATGACTTCTATAAATAAACTACCTTTAGTATGATTAATAATACAAAAAAAAACCGAGACTCCCGGGCCCAGCCTGGCAGCCCATGGCATGCCATGACTCGGATGGGCCCCGGGCCCGGGGCCCACTGGCACCGTGACCTCAGGCTCGACGCCTGCTAGGGGCGGCGGCCGCGCTCGAGCCACCTGGACGACCATTTTTGAAAGCGACCATGATCGTGACTAGCCTTAGCACTCGGAGTCCGGGGCGATTTCGGCGATCAAATACCGTAGTATACTCGGTATACATATAGCCTATAATAATACCGTATAGGCCCTTATATATCCTGGCAATATTGTATAACGCCACAATGGGGCCTTACGATCGCGGAGCTACATGCACTGGCCGTCGCGGCTTCGAACTAAGCTCGGGGCTACTTCGATTGTATCACTCTTTCGGTATGGATACATCGCGCAAGGCAAATCTTGAATATTTAGAAGATAGTCCCGAGGCTGTCATTGCCTATGCCGCGGGAAATGCTTTGGTCATTTTATTCGTGCCCTCGATGAAGAGAAAGTATGTATTCGGGATCGACAGGACAGGCGTCGGCTCGTTTGCCGTACATCCTACACGCAAATCCTTCACGGTGGGCGAAAAGGGAAGAGATCCAAAATTGTGTGTTTATGAGTATCCAAGTCTTGACCTCATTAAGATTTTACGGAATGGAGCCGTGCGAAGCTTCGCTTGCATGTCGTATTCTAGCGGTGGCGGAAAACTCGCGACAGTATCCGGGTCACCTGATTTTATGCTCAGCATTTGGGATTGGAACAAGGAACAAATGCTTCTTCAAAGCAAGGTGCGTAGATTTGATGCATTGAGGATCCGAATTAGTGCCTGTGAGCTTAGGCGTTTGGTCAAGAAGTTTATAGTGTCAAGTTTTCTCCGGTAAACGATGGCCGGTTGACAACAGCAGGGACAGGCCACATTCGCTTCTGGAAAATGGCATCAACATTCACTGGGCTGAAGCTGCAAGGGGACATAGGGAAATTTGGAAAGGTAGCCCGCTCCAGCCCGAACATGATTGAAATATGCCTACTCAACCCATGATTGCAGGTAGAACTGACTGACATTCATTCTTTTGTTGAATTGCCCAACAATCAAATACTTTCCTCCACGGAGTCCGGATCTCTTTTGTTATGGGAAGGACACTTCATTAAATGCCGTATCAAGCGCAACTCTGTGAGACCTTGTCACGATGGTGAAGTAAGAAGAATGTATCATCAAACATAAAATATCCACCTGCTGAATGTTAGGTGACGTTTTTGGCGCTGTCAGACGACACAAACTCTGTTGTCTCAGCTGGTGTTGATGGCTGGGTCAGGTATTGGGATACTAAATCTATAGTTGACGCAGAAATAGACACTGATGTATCCATTGATTATGTACTGGAGCCCAAATTTGAATTCGGCATCACCAATCCTGAAGTTGGATGTTCTATTCGTTGGATGTTGTATGGAGCCGCGAATGAGTCCCATTACTTTATACGCGATTCTTTTGGTAAGCTTTGGAAGTTATTAGTTCCGGGTGCGGACGTGAACCAACTGCCAGCAGCCTGCCTGTCAGCGTGAGTCACATTGCCACCGCTCGTCTTACAACAGAGTAATTATGCATGCAGGTTCCATGCTGGGTCAATTGAGTCCCTTGCGGTGTCTTCCATAGATCATTTTGCTGCTACCGCTGGATGTGACGGAACAGTACGTTGCTGGGACTATATAGCCCGCCGGCAGTTGTACTTGCTAGCTCATAATCACGCGGTCACAGCATTGTGTTGGGCACCTGTTTTCTTGGACTCCCAATGTCGCACGCTAATGGTTGGCTTTGATAACGGTGTCGTCCGCGTGCTATACCGCGCAGGAACACAGTGGCTCTGTATCCAGTGCTTTAAGCCTCATGATACTTCCGTCACAAAAGTTGCTACGTCCCCAGATGGGAAATACCTAGCAACTGGCTGCGCTCACGGTGTTATTTTTCTGCTGCAAACTCAGAAACTCGACCTTGGTACATCACAATTGCCATATGAACCTATCGGGTTTGTGAATGTTGGTGGTCCCGTGTCCTCATTGTGCTGGCAGAAGGATAGTCTGAAGTTGCTGATAACTGCGAATGGTCGTCTTATGAATATTGATTGCAGCGGCCAGTTAGACGTAAAGGGATCCGGAACTTATGAGCTGTGCTGTCCTGTCAATGAGCGCCACATATCGTGGCGTCGTGAAGATACAGCTACTTCTGACATAGATGACTCGCAAAACTCACATTCCGCCACTCCTGTACTTGAAGCTGCAGTCTCATGTGCGGCATATTTCGATAATAATACGATCCTAACTGCCGTTACAAACAGAAGTGGCTTAATTCATGTGATTGACAGAGGCACGCATAATTTGGTTGAGTCTCTTCCTGTTGGAATAAACGCCGCTAAGCCCAACGCGGCCGTACTTCTTGTTTACTACGAAATTCATTTATCTGTGGTTGTGACGGCCAGTGATGATGGAACAGTTTCTGTGCGTCAAGCTGACCCAAAACTACACTCCGAACGTTTCTGTGTTGTGTCACAGCCGCACGATGCTGATGCACGTGTAAACGGTGCTCTCGTTTCCTACGACGGCCATTTTTTGCTTTCAGTTGGATCTGATGGTTTATTTGTTATCCAGCAATTGAATTTGAAGGAGCTGAAATTACAAGCCTGTAACAAAGAAACTAGAAAGGCAAACGACTGTTTTGAGCCTCACGAGTTCGTGTTATCCGAAGGCGAGCCTCCATCTGCTCAAGATGGATTTCATGTAGCAAGAGCTGACATTTCAAGTGACATACATGATAGGGCGAAGGAATCCGCTCATCTGCAGGCAGATGACTTGCCAGACAGTGCCTATTCTTTTGAAGCCAGCCGAGCGAAGCAAGAAAGAGATCAAGTCTTGGCAGCCGCGGAGAAAAAACGGGAAGCGGTCCGCAAAGAAATAGCACACATACGGGAGAATTTCGAAAATATCGTTCCTAAAATCCAAAAGGACACAGAACCTCACTTATATAACATGCAAGACAGTGATTTGGTCATAGATCTCGAATTCAATCACACATGGAAGCAGCAAGAGGACGAACTTTTGGAAGCAGTCCGTCAGTCATGCCAATACAATAGTCAATACTCAAAACTTCTCTTGGGCAAGCTTAGAGGTCGTTATGTAACAGAATTACAAAGAATGGGCCCCAGCCTAATGGAAGGTCAGACAATTGCAGCATTGAGATCAAGGCAAAAGGTCGGTTCATTTCGTCTAGCGCAAGTAAATAGGGATATGCGACTGCTTTTGTTGCAATTACATTCTAACCTACGCTATGAGGAGCAGCCCGAGGCTGAGCCTATAACAACAAATGGTTTGGTGCCCAGGGACGAAGCAAGGACGGCAGAGCCGGAAAACACTTCGGTTGTCTGTGGCAGGAATGCTAAGCGGCCCTCCGCTCTGGAGTCTCGCAAGTTGTTGCGTTTGAATCGCCAAGCAAAACTCGTAGCTATGGCCGCCAGACGCCCTTCAGCCGACACGGATGACCCCAGAGACGTGGAAGCCATCAAGCGGGCAAAAGCTCAACTCGGTGACTACAAAATGAAATCTGAGCCTTCATATGAAATCGCGCAAACAAAGCAAATAAACACAGCAAATAAAAGACGGCAGATGCTATTGCTACAGGAAAATATCGACTCGATCAAACTAAGATATAATAAACGATTTTTGGGTTTACGAGCAGTAAAGAGGCTAATGACTCACTCACTACGTAACGGGGTTGATCACGTGAGAAAGGTTAGCCGTGCACTTGGCGTAGAAGCAAATTCTTTGGTAGCAAATGGGTTTGAGCCCGCCCTATCTTTGGATGAGTGGCCGGACGTGGCGAGAGATTTATCAAAGACCGAACTTGACTCATTTCTATCTGGTCATATCACCGAGATGTCCAGCAGGCCATGTTCAAAGTCCAACGGGAACCCACTAGGCAACGTCATCGCGGCTAGAAGCGTCAGATCTGCCGTCAATCTGCCTGTTTTTCGTCTCCTGGACAATGAGGCAATTAGATCAACAGATTCTTGCCTCCAAAAAGAGGAAGATCTGATTTTATGTAATCAACTTAGGCACCAGCGGTCCTTCATTATACATAAAATTGACAAACATGTCCTTGCTTTTGAAAACGCATTGAATGAATTACGCAAAGAATACATCCCTCTTCAAGCAGATTTGAAAGCAGCTGATGTGAAATTGACGATCATGCTTCAGGTTTGTTGATGCGTTTGTTTCTCATTGGAATGTGGTTTTGTAGGAACTATTACTATTAAAAACGCACGAGGCCCGGGATGTTGCCATGAAAGAAAACCTTAATCTTGCATGTCAAAAACAGCATGATGCATCAACAGCATCATCAGATAGCTTTTTACTCCTTGCAGCCAAAAAAAACGACCGGGATGTATGCCAAACTCATGAGAAAGCAATTCTATCTGAATTTCTAAACGCTGTACCTAAGCAACATCAGTTTCACAAACCGTTACTTAAGGTTTTTAGTAAGAAACTCAAAAGATCGAAAAAAAATATCAGCGGCAATACTAGCGAAGATGAAACAAACGAAGATGAGGAGGACAGCGAACTCGAAGGAGAAGACGACAATTCAGACAGTGAAGAAGACGAGACTTGTCCGGCTGGCTGCAACATTAGTCTTTATGAGCAAGTAATTGAGCTCCGAGAAAGACGCCTGGATCAGGAGGACATCTTTGCTGACATTAAGTGCGCCATTAATGAAGCTCAGAAAGCCTATGATCGGCACGTACAACAGGAAAAACAGATACAACGCGATGTTTGTTCTTATGTCGAAGATATTCATTCCTTTCAGACAAAAAAACAGCAAACACTGAACAAGTGAGCTAATTTGTGTGTCATGAATTGGCTTTATTCACCAACTCACAGGCTTTATTCACCAATAGCATTGCATATGAATCAGCTCTACGTCTTCTCCCCCCGAAGTGTAGACAACGATAAAATCATTGTCACCCATTACCCACGAGCAGAGATGAATGTCCCAACTGAACTGGCGATAGCGCCCCTTGCCGAAATGGGGGACGCTGTACTCTTCTCCAGGGCTTGCCTGGAGAAGCTACACACTCGCATTTTTGTTCTAAAATCCATCAACAAGAAAGAAAAGACTCATTTTTCTGAACTACACCGAATAAAACGACGACTTGAACGTGTCAAGGTTACCTTGGAAGTTCAAACCACTAAATTGCGCAGTAAATGCACTGATCTTCAAATGCTAAAGTAATACAAAACGAGAGTCAAAAATATCTTATTCATGTTCTTGCAGGTTCGGGCAATTAATCAATCTTGATATTTTGGAGCGTGACTCAATAAACAAAGGTTGTCTTTACAACTCAACTATCCTATGAGATTGTCTTTTTTAGACCAACAAGCCACAAATGAGAAGATACATAAGATGGATATGGTCAATACTGGCGAGCTGAATAAGCTAAAAAGGCTCCAGTCGGTCCTCCGCGACAAGCTCCGGAGCATAACTCGTCAGAATACAATTTACTTAACTCGAGTAGCAACGTCATCAGCCCGCCAGTTCCAACTCGAAAAAGACCTTGATTTCTCCAAATCCTCGTCAAATGATGGAATGAAAAATAATATCTCTGGACCTTTATCGTGCTCTGAGGCAGAAGAGCGCAACCGGCTCGTAGCACTAGTCAAAATCCAAGCAAAAGAAATTGATGCCCTCAAAATGGAAATAAATTTGTTGCGCAGAAAGGGGGGACACGTGTATGCTTATTCTGCATCACATAATGTGACGGGTGTACCATGATCCTCAGTCAGATGCCAGTTGATTGTGACTCATTAAGAATGACAGATCGACAAATTGATTGTAATCGAACACCGTCTGCACTCCCAACAATGAGTTGCTCTCGACCGCTTTGGCTTTGGTGTATACACAGGAACCTGTGGCTTTGCTTTTTTGCATTCCTCTGGTAATCAGGACTTTGGTCAACATAGTTACAATAACCCCTCCCCTGGCCGGACCGGGTAATTTTTTGGAGTACATTCTGCCTACCTTCCCTTCCTTACTAGTAGCTCCAATTAGCCTCAGATTATTAGGATAAATCAGTTTGCGACGCTTAAGACTCCGTGAACTTGAAGAAGACCTCGAACTTGAAATTTACTAGTAGTAGGGGGGTCACGGTCCGAGTAGATGGTCCGAGTGACGGTCAAGCCTGAGCGTTTTGGCTTTTTGATGTTTCGATTGGGATTTTACGATCTTCGCCGGCGGAGCTCGAAATGTCGAATGTGCGATCATGTCCTTCAAGTTCAAGTTCAAGTTGTGCCAGTGATCCGGAGACCATCCAACACACGTCGTTTGAATGCAAGGCTTTCGTGAAAGAACGCGGCAAAATTCCCTCGTGATCGTACTCGGTTCGTCCTCTCGGAAGGCAATTGACCGATGAATATCGCCGCCGTCATGCCAGTGGTTGTCGTTTGGTCCGAATCGTGGGGCAAATTAGTACCCCGGGAGATTAAGAATTCTTCAAGTTTATATCGTTACCTTATTGCTATTTCGAAGCTCCGGTTAGGCCGCATTCTGACCGAGCCCGGGCCTGAGCAGAGAAAAGGCTCCGAGTCCTGAGGCTAGTAGGAGTTTGCTCCTTCAAGTTATATTTGGTCTTCCTCCATCATTTAGGTTCAACTTGAAGTTGATTCTATTTGGCGCAATTGAGCGTACAGCCACGCGCCAGCCAAATGGCGGGAAGTTTTTAAGTTTGCGAGGGCCGCGCACTGGCACTGCCGCGGCAGGTTCCACTTTATAAAATAATGGGCTGAGCGAAGTTCAAGTTTTGCAGTGCGGGCAGCCGTCTCAGGCTCGCGCTGAGAAATCAGCTGCGACGCCGCACGATGGTCCGAGATGAAACCAGCCGGCCTCTAATTCCGACTCGGACTCGGAGTCTCCCGGGCCGCCGCCGGCGCAATTAATTCTATCGTTCCATATCCATCTCCTGGGGAATCATATCCGTGGTCTGGCCCTGCTTAAATAACCGTGACCGCGACTCGCCCCCCCCTCTCTGCGCTTTTTTGATCATGAGTGCGTCGCTGTGGCACACCGTGACCCTCGCGGCTAGCAGTCCAGTATGCCCTGTAACGCGAGTATGAAGAGTATCTCTAGTTTTCGCCCCCGGGGGGTTTTCGCCCCACACCTGGCCCCTTTGGTGTTGATAATCGTACCAGACCTCGACCTTACCCTAGCACGTGCCTCGAGACCCTAGATTTTGAGGCGCGCGAGCTTTTGGTTCACCGCGACGACCGTCGAGACGGTCCCGACCGCGACACATAATACGACACTATCTCCAGCTTCTCGAGCGCTTGAACGCGGCCGCAGTGTCCGACAGTACCCCACACATGTGCCCGACCCATTGTCGTCTTTCGCGCATGCCGCCTGGCGATTTCTGTTACGTCGCGCCGCGGGGCGGTACGCCGAGCATGATCTCAGCGACGGAATTGGTGCAAATAGCTGCCCCTGCGCGTTCCACTGGCTTTGTTACCTTCTCGGGCAGCCTCGGCTCAGCGAAAGTTTTTCGCGCGGAGCCCCACGAGGCTCGTTATGGGTGCGTCAAGGGCCGAGCTTCAGGTCAGCTTTTCTTGGCCGCATCGCGTGCCCGACCGCCACTACCACCGCGGCACACTCGAGGCATCCCAGAGCAACTTCCACCTTGCTTGCGGAGACCGCCGGGCAGCGGCTTCATCGCGAACTAGTGCTGCGATTTCTGCGTGAGATTTCGCCCCAGGTGAGCATTTTTTGGACTTTAAGCACGCCATAAAACCACGAAACGCGGTCGCCACGGGCAGCCCGCGCGCATGGGCTGCGACGAAGGTGCCGTCCTGCGGCCCCGACCTCGCAATCGCAGCCAGGGCCGCCAATCGCCGTGCTGTGCTGCCTCAAAAAGCCGGCCCTGAGGGGGGCGAAAACTAGAGATACATACATAGTATCTTTCTTTGCTGGACCTCCTTGTTAAGAGCCAACAACACCCAGCAAGAGTCATTATTAATGAGCTTGGACGATGTGAAGGAATGTCTGTTGGTGATGACAGCTAATGACAACTAAGTCAAGAGCTCAGGTTGAAGCACTGAAACTTGCCATAGAGAGCGAGCGGCAGCGTGTGAAGAGTGCGAGTGGCACTACACTACGGCATGCTTTCAAAGAGCCAGGATCAACGATCCCGCGAGAGCAACGGCTGCTAGAGGGCCATTTGGGGAAAATTTACGCCTTGCACTGGTCGGGCAACGGGTTAGCATCGGTGACGTAGATATGAGGGGGCCAGAAATATTTATTAGTGCGTGGTAGGCACAACATCGTTAGTGCTTCTCAGGATGGAAAAATTATCATTTGGAACAGTCAAACCACGAAATTATATTTGGGGCCTGCCCACTCTTCTTGGGTGATGACGTGTGCTTTTGAACAACAGAGAAACGAGATGGTAGCGTGTGGCGGACTGAATAACTTATGCTACATATACAGAACAGATCATGGACAAGTAATGCGTGCCATGTCCGAACTCGCAGGTCACGATGCCTACCTTTCCTGTTGTCGATTCGTAGATGAATGCTCAATCTTGACAACTTCAGGAGATTCCGTTTCGATCTTATGGGACATAGAGCAAGATGAGAGCATAATGCGATTTGTGGATCACACGGGTGATGTCATGAGTGTCGCACTAGATCCAAATTCGCCGAGACTGTTTGTGACTGGTTCCTGTGATTCTACAGCCAAGCTATGGGACTCCAGGGTCCCTGGTCTTCCACTTATGACTTTCACGGGCCACGATTCCGACATAAATTCTGTTGCCTTTTTTCCTGATGGTAAGACTGTTGGGACAGGATCTGATGATTCTACTTGTCGAATATTTGACCTGCGCTGCACGATGAGCATAAACATATTTAGATCGGCAAAAATAGTCTGCGGAATCACTTCAGTTGACTTCTCGCGATCTGGCCGTATCCTTTTTGCTGGGTGCGGTGACTTCAAGACACACTGCTGGGATGTAACGAGTATCGGGTAAGTGTGATATCTACACTACAACGCTATTATCCCTGTGTTACAGGCAACTCCAGCAGCACTGGACTTTGACTGGCCATAGCAATCGTATTTCCTGTTTAGGCGTGAGCCCAACAGGCGAGGCTCTTTGTACCGGATCCTGGGATACATTGCTCAAAGTTTGGTGTTAATTCACACACGGGCCATATTGATACGACCCCGGGGTGGTGCTCAGGCTGTTTGAATTTCCAGAGACTGGGGCTCAGACGTCACAGTTCCCACCTGAAGCCGGGGCTGACGCCTAAGTTGAGCAATTGGGGCGAGTGCATGGGGTGTTACGGAGGTTATTGCGGTCGTGCCCGGCGGCCCGGGGCCTGGGCCGCTCGGGCGGCAGCCGAGCACTTCAAGTGGCCCGGGGTAGCAATCATATGAAGGGGTAGCAATATAAAGATAGTAATTGTTGGCGTCGCTTTCTTTCTGGTAGCGACCAAGAAACTGGCTGAATAAATACCATCAAACAGCATGAGTACGGTTCTGTAAGTGCCGTAGGTACCTACGGTACCGTAGGTATCCTCCAGTTCACATACGGCATGAGTTACAAGCTAAAGGCTATGTAACTCGAGGATGATCGAACCGAATCGGTAAGTCGAAATTATGTGTAGTCTTAGAATGTAAGCAACAGGTATGGGCACCCCTTATTGCGTCCCAAATATCATGAATTCCGTACACCGCCCGATTGCTATCAATGTCGCATCAACTCTGACAGAGTGCCAGGTGGCAAGCGTAAGGTAACGCAAGCAGTTGTGGTGGCCTGGGGACACAAGCCGTGGAATGCCAGTGTGATAGTAACTAGACTATGCAAAAAACAGCTTCCTTAGACTTTGTGAGGAGTGCTACGGAAAATATAAGGATAAGAACAAGCTCAACGATAAGAGGGAACGCATACTAGCGGCAGGATTTGGAGTGCGGAAGGAAGTACTGGAGTCTGGCGATGAGATTCATTATCCAGAAAGATTTGACAAAATTGGCGTTTTGTACGAGATGCGTATCTTGGGGAAGGTTGCGGTAGTAGATTCTACCGCAATGCGAGGTGGCCGGCCTATATGGTTTGAATCGGGTTGCTCTGGGCCGTGCATCCATGTTCAGGTCCTAGGTGCAAATCGCGTGTATCAAGCCTCTGCTTTGGATGTAACCCACAGCACCCGTTTGTCTCCAATGATCTTTGACACACCATAGGTCCCGGATCCATATTGCGCCGTTTATTGGGAGGACAATTTCGCCGGTGCAACGCAGGTTGTTGATGGCACCGTAGAGCCTGTATGGACGGGGGAAACATTTGTCGTGCCTGTTGTGAACCCAGTCACTCATTGGGTCGAACGCGCAGCTCTCAGGGGAAGCAAGCGATCTCACTCGAGTTCAAAGTACATGGAACCTCTTCTTCGTTTTGAAGTCTTTGACCATAATACATTTTTCAAGGATGTTTTCGTGGGGCAGGTGTCACTCTCAGCACAGCAGATTGTCAAGGTGCTAGCAGACTGCGACTCTGAGTCAAGGATTTACCCATTGCGGCCAAGGATGCCAAATGGGACCATGCGTGTCACTGCGGCACAGACTATTCACATTAAGACAGGCATGTCTCATGTCATTATCAAAGTGGAAGCCTGCAAAGAGCTGAGCAGAAGCACAGACGTGTCGCAAAATGATTCATACCTTAGCGCATTCTGGGACAATCGGCCTCTTGGCGAGTCTCCTGTTGCGCGTAATAGCTCGAATCCGCAGTGGGAGAATTGCATTTTCCACTTCCCACTTCCTGATGTTACCAAGGACCGCGGATCCACTAACAATATAGCAAGAAAGCTTAGGAATAAGACTCTCTTGATTCAAGTCCGGGAGTATGATCGAGTTGGCGAACACAGCGTACTAGGCGAAGTTGAGTTCGATGGCACCGCCATTAATCAACTAGTGAAACGGAGCAGTCAAGCGACAAATAGGGGCCCGCCCCGGAAGAATTTGCACAGGACTCTCACGTCAAACGTTGTTCCGCGTACCAAGAAATCACTTAGTATCTTCACTGCAGGCTGCTCGTTTGAGACGCTTCTTTGTGGCTATCACCGAATAGCTATCGGGAGGCCAAAATCGATTTCATCTCAACAGGAGCCCATATACATGCAGCCCAAATTGGCCACATCTAAGTCTGTCTCTGTGAGACACTTGCGGGAGGTTGGTTTTGCCCCGGCACTCGAAGTACCTCTTGGCCTGGGCAATGCGCATAACGGAAGTAAACGGGTTCGAGGTAGTCTGGGCGTCCGGCTTATCTACCATACACGTGGTAAAGTAATCCGAGGAGTTGATGTCGGAGTTCAACAGATGTCTCTCGGAGAGCGAGCTAGGCTCACCGTGCGACCTGATTATGGCTTTGACACAGTAAGACCTGGACCAAAGATTCCGCCAGGTTCAGAACTTGATATTATCGTCGATCTAGTTAGTATTGCTGGCCACACATCATGGATCACCTACGCCCAAAGAGCCCTTAACGGCAAATTTCGCATTTACAAAAATAAATTTAGCCTCCTCTGGGAACATTTCGAAGCCATATTCCCCAGAATGGGAAAATGTCTTGCTAGACTGGGCCGGATAATTTATAAATGCGAACTTATTATCTTTAAATGCATTTGCTCTCTCTTGCTCTGCGTGTGCCGAGCCGGTATGAAAATCGGTGAGAAGACGCGGAAAGAAAAGAGGGAAAAGATGAAGAGAGAGCGGGAAGCTGCCATTCTTGCTCGTGCCGAATCTAGTGTATCATTCTTACATAGCCATCAAGATGACTTAGAACCTGAGGACACCGCAAGTGAGGACACCGGCGTAAACGACACCCCTCCTGACCTAATGGACATCAATGATAGCCTCACTGAAGCGGAGGAGAAAACCAGACGCCTACACGATTTGGCTAGTGCGCGTAGCTTATTCTCTGGAAAGGCGAAGCGACGTTAGATACTTATATATACGAGTCGCGTGCAAGAGAGCGGACAAGCACAAACAACGACGGCTGAACTAATACTTAGAACTTGGCTCAGGACTATTTAAATTTAAATAAGCAAACAAACAAGGACAGCGATGCGGAGGATGCGGCGATGTTTGTTTGCTTACCGTGGCTCATTTTTTTTTTTAGGCTTCCGTGGTCTTCCTTCAAATCCTCTTCATGATCCCCCCCTATTTGATCTTGAAAGGGGCCGGGCCGATGGTTAGCCCACTGGCAGTCGGAGTTCCCCCCTGTCGGACACCGGTCGATTCTTTGGAGTAACATCCTGCCTTATCTTTCCTTAGCTCTAACTAGAATGAACCAGCCCGGCCTGACTCCGAGGCGGCGACACTTAGGACTCCGGTGCCAGTGGGTCATGCGCCGTGGGCTCCTAGGGAACCCGGGGTCCGACCCTGCTTAAATACCCCCCCCCCTTGCAACGTGCTGGTTTTTATTAATCTATCTTGCCCCGGGCCACTCCGAGTCACCTCCGCCGAGTCACCTCCGGTTTATTTCCATGTCCGGCTCCGCTTAAGCCGGAGTGGGCCCGAGTCTTCACGTCGATCCGGAGCATGCTTCCCCTCATCCCTCGACTCGGGCTAACCTCGGGCGGGTCCGGTATGGTCCGGCCGCAGCCTCAGGCTGAGGTGCCCGCCGCCGGCCGCGGCGGGGCGGCCCACTCGGGGGTTGAGCCACGGTCCGAGACAACTAGACGTAGTCCGAGTCATCTTCACTGTAACCTGCGTCCGAGTGAGTCTGCTGGAAGTAGATTTGCGCCGATTTCAAGTTGTCCTAAGCTGACATGTTTTTAATGTACCGTATCAATACCTACGGTACCCAGGCATTGCATCAGCCTGAGGCCGTTACCTCGCGGCGCCATGTTAGGGGCCACAACCTCGCACGCCATTGATTTCGTCGTCGCCATTTCTAATACAGATTTGTTGTATCAGGCATTAGAGCGTGTGACTGATTTCCCAGCTTCGAATGTGACTGAAAACAACAAAAACATTCTCTTACTCAGGCCGCGAATTTCTTACTCTCCCATAAACTGCAAAACTCCCAGTCCAACACCGAGGCATGCGTTTCCACAGTCCCTATTTGCGACAAGACCGCTCGCGTTCAATTATCCTGTTGGAGATTGCATGGTCACGCATCTATCAAAGCTTATTGATGTCTCTCGTTTTAGACTTGCACGTCAGTGGCAGGGACCATCAACCCGCCATTTTTGCGGTGGAGATCGAGATATTATTGTAGGAAATGCACTTCGCGAGGTGACTCTGGAAGGGATAAAACGCAACTTGCCGATGAAATTCCTCGTGCAAAACAAAAATCACGCTCTTGCGCATGCCAAAGCAGCCACTCTGCTCTGCAGGGTTGCAAATATGAGAGCAGCAAATAGAATATCAAGTACATGGGACCGTTGGATAAAGTTGGTATATGTTTCTAGAGCCAAATCCAAGACCCATGCTGCAAATGAAATCAAAACCTTTGTCCTTTTAGTGTTAAGAGGAGTTGTAATGGATACAAGGTTTTCATTGGTGCCACATATTAATAGAAAACTTGAAATAAGAGTCAAAAACGCTCCAAGACAACTTGTGTGGCATTATGCTAGAATATTTAGAGCCTTTCGGCGTTATAATATGCTGAAAGAGGTGGCAGCTGACCACTTGCGAGAACATGCCACAAAGGGAATCCAGGGACTAGTGCGAAGACGTCGAGATGGTGGCAATATGAAACCACATCACTTTCACATTGGGGCTTTTGCTGCTGGCTCCATCCAGCGTTTACAACGAGGCAACATTTCGCGAGTGCGTGCAAGACAGTCTAAGCATCGTCATAATCAGCGGCTCGTTCTTTCTCGCTATTGCAGCACAAACGCTTCAACAAACTACAATTTTGAGCAGCAAGGTGCGGCGCATAAAATTCAGTGCTGGTTTTTGCTGCAACCCCACCGCAATCGCATAGTTTATGCTAGTAGTTTGCAAATGACAGTTTCTAGAATCCAGAGTGCATTCAGACAGAGGCGGCTGAGAATCAAAGAAAATGCAAAAGTGTGGTTTGCTGCAATAAAAATTACAACTTTTTTGAGACAGCATAATGTACGCATGAGAACAAACTATAAGCTCATAACCACAAACATGAAGGCAACGACGCATTGCAACTGCAGACTTCAGCAGAAGCATAATATTATTCGCCGCGACTTGCTGCGAGCTATCCACAAAGAGGATAGATCGCACAAGGCGATAGAACGCCAAATCATTCATATACAGTCATTGCAGCGAGGGCACCTTGCAAGGAAGCTCCCTGGTGCGTCTCGGATAGAGCGCGTGTGATGCAGAGTCACCAATTTTTCATCGGTAAGATAAGTCACTGTGCAGGTAATTCTCACCCAGAAATTTCTCAAACGCTGGATCCAGCATCAACTTGGGAAAAGGGCACACCATTGTCTGTTGTCCTTGGCATCCTGGACAGCATTGATCGCTATTCTTGATTTCAAACTGAGAATAAAATACGCCACGGTCATTGTGGCGTGCTGGCGTAGGTACCGCAGATTTACGCTACACTTCTCAAAATGCAAGTTGATGAATGAAATCGCGTGTGTATTTGCCGACAGTATCAAGCGCAATCTATACTGTCAAAATCATAAAGTAGCAGAAAGACAGCACTATAGAGTAGCAGAAGCACATCTAGCAGGTCGCTCAATGTTCGAGCGTACGCGCGAAACGAAGATTCAGCATCAGATTTTGGTGCAATCTAATGTTTGCAATCGTGATCATAACGCTGAACTTCAGCGAATATTTGTGACATACTGTAGCTATGGTCAAAAGGAAAATACGAGTCTACTAGGAATTGGGAGCTTCTTACGGCTACTAAAAGACTCATCAAACGTAATGTGGCCATCAAACGCCGCTGGCCTGCGACCCTGTGATGTTGAGCTCATGTCTATGAAGAATCGCAATCACAGTAACGCCGGAGCTGTTGATAAGCACTTGCGCTATAGCGAGTTTCTGCAGACGATTCATAGCCTCGCAAGCATTTTCTTCAATTCTTTACTTTTTTGCAATGATAGGCTCACCGAGCCTGATGCCAAGACCTGTGCCTTCCTACAACAGCATGTATTCCAATCAAAAGTGGCAAAGTATCACACTGATAGTCTGCGCTCGCTGTCCTGTGTGGGTCGTGTGGACTCGCAGTTACATGTCTTCTCACAGAGAATTATTTCATTGTGGCGAATACACCATTCACGCGTGTTGTTTGGCTTGCAAAAGAGCATACAGCTGAGTCACTCAGAAAAAGGACAGCAAATATCCTCTGCAGTTTGTATTCAGCGAGTCTGGCGTAGTTTTTCTAGCCGAGAAGTAACTTATAGTTACGCACGTGGTGTATATGACTTATTTGTGGACTTTGAGTCAGGTTGTGAGTTTTGGTTTAATCGATGCACTCGAGCCTCCCTCTGGACAAAGCCTCAAATACTTGTAAATAAGGACGTCAGGAAGCCCATTTTTATGCCCAGTAAAGGCTCGATATTTGAGGTCTCATGTTCTGAGTGTTCTGCTAGCTCCGTGTCAACGTACTGCATCGAGTGCAGGAAGCTATATTGCAACCAGTGTAGCGTGTTGCACAGCTGCAATCACAATCTTGTAAGCATTGAAATGTGTGTATACTGTCACTTTCAAATAAGTGCCCTTCCGCGTTTGAAAAAAATGACCAGCAGCAACAAATGTGTACATTAAGTAGGCACAAAGCGTTGTGAAAAATGCAATGATCACTACTGTGACACTTGTTTTGAAGATCAACATTCCATGGGCTCACTCCAATTTCACAGCTACGAGGAAATGGTGCCTTGGACTTACGATGTACTCTCCCTCAAACGTGTATCATAGGTGCCGCACTGTGACAACTGCAGGCAGCATGCTGCTCGCAAGACGGGTGGTTGTTTGCAAAAGAAACAATTTTGCTTACAATGCGCAAATAAAGTCCCAAAGGGAGAATGGGAGCGGCTTGGTGATGTCGCCTACGTGCCCAAAATGACCACGGAGCATCAACAACACAGGAAAAGAAAAATCACTGAACAACCATTGCGCGACCTGAGAGTCAATATGAAGGGAAATCCCCTGGGCATAGTACAAATACAGCGCATTTGGCGCGGGTCTAGAGGCCGCAGAAGCTCAGCAGTACATGCCTTTGAACGAAAGCTATGGCTAACACAGCGAGCTGCAGACAATCACCGGCGCAGGAAACGGCGCTATCAAATTGCCTGTTTTTTTGGCAGGGGAAACCTTCTGGAGAGTGACACACCACGTGAGACGGTGATTAAAAAGGTACCATATTGGTCGCGAGTCACTGTGGAGGATATTGTTCACGACCGGTTAATATCCCATGAAGAAAGAAAATAATATAAAATAGCAAACTATTGATACCCTAGGTGGACTGAATTTGCAGGCTATGTCAAAGAGCAAGATTCTTTTGTAAAAAAACACGGCTCGTTGGGTGCAAGGTCATATATAGACCTTAAACTGACCTGGTTGCATTTGAAAGTAAAAAGCTGGGTTGCGAAAATAAAAGCTGCAAGGGCAAAGCGCGGATTTTACACCACACAAGTTGCATTTCGCAGGTCAAGTCAGTGTTCGACTGCCAATCTGTTCTCATGTCTTAAGGCTTATGTTCAGGTCTCGATCAGCAGACACCGACAGGAAACTGCAGGAAAAGCTGAGGCTGCGCATGCGCGCCAGTCGCCAAGATCTTCAGCAACGCCTGAGGCTTATTGAAATAATCGATCGTGAGCTGAAGGTAGTTCTTAGCCGAAACGCACAGCTGCTAGGACCTCGCAGAATGGAGGTAAGGGTCCGGGAGGCGGTCGTGTGGGGGATGGAATTAGAACATTTCGCTCTTTCAGCTCAGAAAAATAGTCAATATGTAGAGCATGCTCGTTTTGATGCTTTGGCAGTCAGCGCTTCTGACAGGATTCGAATTGGAAGTTCACCGATTAAATATTGTTCTTCAAGAGAGTTAGGATTACTGAACAAACTGATGCTTAAAGTCAGCCCCTCCGTCGCACCTGCACCTAACTTTTGCTTGGGATCAGTAGACCCAGTAAATCACCAGCGTAGTGTATCAGTCGACATGTACCGTCTCGACACAGCTACGGATAATGGAGCTACACAATATATACATAGGCAAGAAATTCGTACAACTCGCATCCTTCTAATTTGACCAAGGCCAGGCTTCATCGGATATGGACCCATGAGGACAATGAATACTTGAAAGTGTACAAGTTGCCCAGAGGACTGTTCTTGAACTCGTTTTTCTCACGTCTTTGTACTCATCTGCGAAGCATCTATTATTCCTCTGCGGTTATCCTCTGACTAAATGCGCCATAGGTGAATTTGCTTCTGGGAACTTTCTCACTCAGCTTGTGTTAAAATGGAATATCAGGATGCTGGCTTTTTATCGAGATCAAATCACGCATATATCCACCCGTATGGACTCTGAGTCTGCATCAAAAGCGACACTGGAGACGCACGCCGCAAAACTACAAAAGAAGGTCATCAAACAAGAACATGATCTCTATCAGCCGTTAAAAAATCAGAAAGCCTTTTGGCATGGGCAAGCTCGGCAATGATTCCATTTTTTCTTATTGCAATAGACGCGTCACTTTAAGGTAGCGTTTTGGAACAGGGCACGACACTCAACAGGCGCCCCCAGCTTGGGTGTCTATTAAAGCATCTAAAATCGCCAAGTGAGGTAAATGCGCCTGGTAGGGGATAGGTGCGATTCTTTGAAATTTCAGGTGAAAGTCCCTGTGCTAGTTTATTGTCAGAACAACGGTGCTGTTGGTGATGGGCACGACAAAACGGTGGAATTGTTGAGATTAATCTCAATTGTCCATTGTCCATTACAAGGATACTTTGAGGCGAACCTCTTGATGTGGATACCCGCGCCACGGACTCCTCTAAAGACCAGCCGGCACGCATGGACACCCGCAGAAGAGGTGTTCGGGGCGCTAAGTGCAGCCCTTAATTTTGTTAATTTTGGAAAAACCCTTGCCAGAGCACGGGGCCGGACGCCACCATAGGGATTCGCTCCATCGTTAGCCTGTACCCGCGGATTGGGTCGGGAGGACTCGTAGGGCCCTCTTAAGGGCCGGCTGAGGTCAGGGGGGTGTACGGGGATCGGGACTAGGGCGCAGCGGCGCGCTGAAAACGGCAAAAACCCGTGAATCTCGATTAAAAGCGATTTGGTTTTGGCCTCGTGCGCAGCCTAAACGCACCCATAGGCAGCCCCAAGCTATTTCTGACCGCTCAAGGGGTCGGACGAGGCGGTGCGCCAAGAAAAAGCGCGGCAGCACAACATTTCGCGATGCGCCAAATCGCTCTCCCACCAGATGATGTGCGATACGCGATGTGGGCACGCCACTGCACAAAAAACGGTGCGGACAGTACGGTGGGTATGCCCCAAGTCCCGCGGACAACTTCGAGCGCTCGAAAAGCTGGAAATCATTGCACCGCGGCGGCCGCGTCGAGGTCAACGCGGGACGAATAGAGAGCTTCGAGGGCGCTCCTGCGAGTTACCACGGGCCCGGGGACCGGCGCGGGGTTACAGTCGATGCGGAAGACGACGATGCGGACGACGACGACGTCGATTTGGAACTTTGAGTCTCCGCCGTCCGGCCCGCGGCCTGCCCGCGGCCGGCGCACCCCAAACCCCCCTACCGTTTGCAGCCCCTATTTTGCGTGAATATTAGTCATTACCTTAAGTATGTTCGTAGCAAGTTTGCGGGTTTAAGCTATGAAAGGGGAAGAGCTACGGTAATTTCTTACTTTGGCGTCCGGCCCCTTGCCAGAGCAAGGCCAGCCGCCCAGACCTGGTAAAGTTGCCCTCACCTACGCGGCGCTGAGTATCGTCTTGTGGCTAGAGTGGAGGCTACACGCCACCTGCCGTAGTGTGGGTCGCGGCGCCGAGCTAGTAGTTTGGCTTCCGCGCGGCTTAGCGTAAAGTCGATTCCGGCGAAGGAGGCTATAGTTATATATATCGCAAACAGGCGGGTCGGGTAAGGGGAGTACACCATGACGGAAACTGAGACTGTCCGCCGGAACTTGAATCATCTGCCTACTTGCAAGTAGTAGTTGTACTACCTTTCTCAGCCGGAAATCGCCCAGCCCGTCTCAAAGAGGGCGGAAATGAACGGCACAAGCCATGAGGTAGCGTGTGTTGGCTCTAACTGTTCTACAACATGGCAATGGCAACTTCAAGTTGAATTTCCACCGTGACCTTCGTGAAATCGAATCCTTTTTCGAGGCGTGTCTCGCCGCCGCCGCGACCTTAACGTTTCTCCGCTCACTGGTGCGCCATCTGGCGCGTTTCGCGCACACGCGCCGGCGTTTCTGGCCGCGTGGTCGCTGTCCGGTCGCCGTGGCCCGCACGGTGCAGAAACTCGAAGACTAGTGGCAGAAATTGAATCTCAGCCCTAATCTACCCACCTACAGCCCGGTGCCTGGCGACTCATTTTCCCGACCCCTGATAAAAAATTGATTAAGTAACCGCCTCGGGGACTACCTCGGTACTGCTGCGGTAAGATTACAAAGGATACGCTCGTACCGATCCTCGTCATTTCAAATGGAGCATGTGCGGGTTATCGCGCGAATTCGGCCGGAGCCGTCGTCCGTACGCGGTTGTGGCTGCCTCAGGGTAACGAGCGATACTTGCGTCGAACTTTGCCAGCCGGACGGAGTCAGGGCTCAATCGCACAGCAAGCGCGGCCGGCCTAGGACGAGGCTCTTCACGTTGGATCGAGTGCTCGGGCCGCAGTCGGTGCAGGCGGATGTATATGAACACGTAAAGCCGTAGCTTGACTGCGTATTTATTCAATCACTCAGCTGTTCTTATTTTCCTTCATATAGGCTAGTTCATTCAGCAGCACATGGGTATAACGCCACTGTGTTTGCGTACGGGCACACGGGATCAGGGAAGACACACACCATGACAGGCGATAACGTCCAGCCCGGTGTCACGCCGCGGGCAGTGCGAGAACTTTTTGCAGCGATTGAGCATGCAACTCGTACAAAGGACGCAGTTTTCCTCGTGCACGTGAGTTACGTCGAGCTGTACAACAACCAATTTCGCAATCTTCTCGATGATGTAGGGAACCATTGCCATGCGTCTAGCAGCACCAAGATTGAGATCCGCGAGTCGCGCGACACGGGCGTCTTTCTTACGGGCCCATCCAACCTCAAGGTCGCCGTGACTTCAGAGCAGGAAGTCCAGGAGCTTATTTCCTTGGGAGACAAAGCTCGGGCATATGCGCTTACGCGATGCAATGATCATTCCAGTCGGAGCCATTGCATCCTGACTTTGCATGTTCAGTCGCAGAGGGCTAGTATTGCTCTGCAGGACCCACAAAATGCAGCTTTGACGTCCGTACATGTTGGTAAGTTGAATTTGGTAGATCTTGCCGGATCAGAGCGTGTGTCGCTATCTGGTGCCCAAGGCGAGACACTCGTCGAGGCGCAGAACATAAACCTCTCGCTGGCGCTCCTTGGTGACGTACTTGCTGCGCTCTCACGCAACTCACTGCGCGGAGAACAAGGGACGCAATTCCCTCGGTCTGGTGGCTCTCGCGAGCCAGTCCCCTATCGCAATTCAAAGCTGACTTATCTTCTGAAGGATTCGCTCGGTGGTAACTCAAAGACACTTATGATCACGACTCTTCGAAGCTCAGAGACTTATTACCGTCAGTCGCTCGTGTCGTTAATGTACGCATCACGGGCACGGACCATACAGAATTCGAGCACGGTGAACTTGGACCGTGGATCGGGCCCGCGGACAACGGAGTCACTGCAGGTTGTCTCAGAACAACTTAATCACCTCCACACGCGTTTGCGTGTTCGCGAACGTGAGTTTGATGCCCTCTGTGCAACATCAGCATCCTCAACTTCAGAGAATATGCGTCTTAAAAGTGAACTTCAGCGCCTCGAGGCCCTTAACGAGGCAGAGCGCTGTGAGCTTGAGAACAAGCTAAATACCGTCATTCATGGCCACTCGAGTGAGCTTCGGAACCGCACAGAGCAGTTCGGCAGGCTGCAGGCTCGCCTGCAGGAACGGATCCTGACATACCGCAGAACCTGCGCAGAACAGGAAGAAGAGATCAATCGCCTTCGTGATGAGAGAGTGCTCCTCGAACAGCAAGTGTCGACTGTTGGTGCGACCCGAATGGAAGTTATAGAGATGCAGACCGTGATGGACGGTTGGCAGGCGCAGGCAATAGCCTTGCAACGCGAGCTTGAACACTACAAGCATTTCTTTTTAGACTCTCCGGTACTGCAGACGGATCAAAAGAAAATGGGAGGACGCTTCGGACGGAACCGCAACATCTCCCACGACCACCATCGCAAAACCATAGCATCCATGCCTGGGACTGTCGTGCCTGACGACCTGATGAGAGTCACTTGTCGAGCCATCGTGCTTGAATCCGCGCTTGGATTTGCCTGTACTGAGCTTGACAATGTTTTGAGTGAGTCAAATGGCACTGCGAATGTACTCATCAGAGAGCTGGTCAAGGCACTTACTACGAGATGGGGCACGGCGCAGGCAACGACAAAACTTGGTTTATGGGCAAAGGATGTTCTAGATACGGCACAAAGATGCGCCGCCTTTGAGGCTCGAGATCGGGAGTACGTGTTTTCTGAAGTCGCTGCATCCCTGGTGCCTAGTACGCGATCAAACACCTTAAATGTACTACGGGCACGACTCATTGAGATGGAGCGTCGTTTAGGCGAATCCCTTCAACTTTCTGAAGAGTTAGTCTCGCGACATGCTTATTCACGAACAGAACGTGCAATGCTAGATAACAAAGCGGACTCCAGCCTCGCGCGCATTGTCGCGGAATCTGCACTTCTCAACAAGATCTCGGTCCAAAAGATTGCAGATGAAACACTCACGGTCGCACGGGTGGGCGCCAGGGCTGAAATATTTGCTCTTTGGACTGCCAGGGAATTTTTGGTCGCTGCCGCCCTCAAGCGACGCGACACACACGAAGCAACCACTGTGCGAGCTCTAAAGAAAAAGTTTGTTGTAGAGTCCTTCCAAGTACGGACGAGATCAGCCGTCGAGCGCGCTCGGCGAAATTTCGTGTGTAAATTGCGGACAGTGTACAAGATTCGTGATCCGCAGGAGCTTGAAAAGGCAAACGCAAACGCTGTTCACACCATCCAGCGCAACAGAGACTCGTTAGTTGACGTAATATGCCTTGAACGCGCTGGGAAGATGCGGCTAATCTGTGCAATGTCCGCAGCAACAGCCGCGGCAGTCGCTGCGCTGCGAGTTGAATTCGAGTCCACTGCTGCATCAGGTGCTGCAAAGCTTTTTCGGCTCGAGTCGGATCTTGCGGCAATAGTCGAAGAATTTTTCGCATTGCAGAAGAAAAAATGCCAGCAATTCAACTCGCTTACTCGATCACTGGACATTCTTGTGTTCTGCCACTTGGCGGAAATTCGGAAAGCTGCTTGTGAAGCGGCATGTGCTATTCATAAGGAGCGCACCTGCTCATGCGATAAATTGGCTAATGTTCAGCTTGCCCAAATATCCAAAATTTGCATCGCTGAACAGCAGGCTTCAACCGAACTTTGGACAAACCTGAATAATCACCAGCGGCAAATTGTCGTTCTGAATGATGCCAATGCATCCTTTAAGCAAAAATGTGTGGCTGCTTGCGACAATGGTGAGGGACTTGCCTTGATGCTCTGTAAAGAATGGGCTTGGACCCTCGGTACAGAACGTGAGCGGAAGCAATGCACCAAAGAGACTATGACCTTTGGGATAGTGCTGGAACACAGTCTTGCTGAGAATCATCGCGATGACAAAACCGTACTCGATGCCTTAGATGAGTTGTATGCAACTGTGATTGAGCTCCTTTGTGCACGGATCAAGGTATGCACGGGTGCAGGCTACGAGGCCCTGTCCTCCTTAAACGGAACCCTGAATGTAGTTCAATCTGACCTAGATAACGCCAATATGGATGCTGCCTCACTGCTAAATGAGCTCAATTTCTCACAGACCCTGGCCAACTTGCTGCAACAAAAGCTCGGAGTTATGGCAGTCAGTCGATTCAATGAGCAGATGATGTGGCATGCAATAACCAGGCAACTGAGAGATGCACACACGAAGGATATTTGCTTGTGGAAGAAGGCCTGGCGCGTGGTTGTTAAAGAGAAGGAAAATTTCAAAGGGCAGCTTGTTCAGGTTACAAAGTTGCTACAAGAGATAACGACAACTCATAACAAGAATCGTTTAGCTGCGCTTGAGGCGCAGGATGAGGCGATTAATATGGACCACAATCGTACTTGCAAGAAGTATGAGGCAAGTTTGGCCCTACTAGCACGTTCCTACGAGCATGGGCTTCAGATGTCGAGTGCAGAGCATGCATGTGTGAGTGCTGCGGCGGTCGAGCGCTGCATGGTTGTCAGCATGGCGCCTCGTTTAGCTGCCTTTTCGGCGAATGCGATGCTCAGGACCTTTCAACGCTCGCACAAACGTGTGCTCTGCGCGCAGCGATGTATAGTCAAGAGTTCTTTGGTGAGAATAGGGGAGAAGCGAGGACAGCCTGCACTCGACCCTTTTGAAAGCTCTGCGCGCCTACACGAGGCCGAGGCAGATGCAACCAACGCCAAAATTGCTACAGCTCTGAGGTCGGAGCACGTGATGACATCCTGTCGTGCTGTAAATGCGGTCGGTTTAGTTTTGCCCAGAGAGACGACATATCTTTGTGCCGCTGCGGTCGACGATGTAAATATCACTCATCTTGCTAGGGAGCTTGTCAACCAGCTTCGCGCACTTTGTGAAATGCACAGGCGTCACGTTGCGACCGTTGACGTATTCCACGCTTCAAGACTCCAGGAGGTCATGGCCACTGTGGACTGCGCGCACATTGGTCACTTTCTACGGGCAGCGGTCGACGCCAAGCGCGGGGACATCCCATGCACTCACCTCGAGAAGCTCGAGGAGCTCGCATCCGTCAAGGCCGAGCCCAACTTGCAGGTCGCTCCAGCAGAGGCGCGGGTTTTGCAGATCAAAGAAAGTCTTGGTCCAAACAATGTGTTTCGTATTTGCAAGCCCAAAGCTGAGCGCAGGGCTGGTGGTGGGTCAATCGCAGCTGGCCATGCGACTTCTACCACCACCGCACTGAGTAGCCGCATCGTACAGCAAGCTGACGGACGAGGGCAATCCACTGCAGCACGTTGGGCTAAAAAGGTCACAAACGAGACTTCGGAAATGTCATGGTCTGTCCTCGATGATTCGGTTGCTCGGCGTAAGGCGCTAAAGAAGTCTATGAAGGCCAAGTTGGTTGTCCTCCAAAAGCACCTCGAGACCAGATTGGTTGAAACAACCTATCAGGATTCATTAGAGTTCACATGTGGGGGAGATGACGCACAGGACCTCGTTTTTGTTGAGTATTTTGGGCGCTTGAACTTGCCCCGTGGACGAGTTACAGAGCCAGAGACCATTTGCTTTGGTCAGATAAGTATTATTTCACATGATAACGTCCACTGGCGGCCGTGTGATACGGAGCTCAGATTACGAAAGGGAGAGCACGCTAGCGCTATCGAAAAGGCCTGCGCCAAGCAAAAGCGACAGCTCAAAAATAATCTTGCATACAAAGCAGCAAGGCTGGACTTGAATAGGGGCTCACAAGCGCACCTTGACGAACTTCAATGTAACAATGCTGCTGTCCATGAATTCTGCCGCTATTGCAATCGGGAATGCGCAATACGTCTGCGCGGGGCGCTCAAGCAACAGGAGCGCTTAAACCACAGGCGCCTTAGCGCATTGAAGCGTCAGATTGCATGCAATTTTGAGAAAGCGATCGTAGCCGGGACCAGCTTACATAACAATGCGTGGACGTGCTTTGAAAATCTTGTTTTGGCAACTAGACAACAGTTTTGCTCGCTTGTAACTACTGCTAGTGTCTCGGTCCCCCGACTGCCGAGAGATGTGAAGGACGCCCGAGAGGCACCAGGCAAAGGCCCCGTCAATTCATTTAAGTGGCTTAGTGCGATTGAGAAACCGTTGGCCATACATGCAACTCTGCTGACCACATCAATGCAGAAGATTCTTAAACGTCGAGATGCCAACTCAGTTTTGGCGCTTCATGCAGCCCTCCATCGGGGGAATATGCGGCACTTTCGTCGACTGGGTATTGTTGTCAAACTAAGAGACATGTACTGGCAGGAGCTTCTTGGCGCTGCACTCCAAGAAAGCGATTCAAAGCATGCTACTCTTGATCTGCCTTCGCCATCGAGCTACCGACGTAAAGGAATTTTAGGGATAGATAGATGGCCGTAATTACTAAGGACTCGACGTCCAGGAGCCTAACGATATGAGCGGACCGAGACTGTATATTCTGTGACCTATAATAATAGCCTGAGGCCGGAACCAGTCCTGTCGAGTTTAGAGCACGCCTCCCAAGCCGCTGACACGTCTAGGTGCCTTTACGACGAAAATTTGGATTGAGCATAATTTCTCGGAGCGGGGGAAGCTCGTGGTCTGTACTCGATGATGATATAGTTGTAGCACTGGCATTGTTTGCACTGTCACCTTTTTCGAGTTGTAGAGGTCAATTCAAGTTAAGCCCTATTCGCTGAGCTCACAGAACAATTTACTGACCGGGGAAAAATGTTGTAAAAAATAAAATTTTTTTACATTTTGGATGGCTTTTGGCCGTTTTCTCGGCGAGAGGCAGCCCGTTTGCTGCCGCGTTTTTTGCAATGCGTTGCCCGGCTGCCCGCGCCCACGACGTAGACTAAGTGTTTCTCACGAGGATGCCCGCACCGAGCACGGGCCCAAGTACAATGGCAGCCCCCGAACAGTTGTAACATTTTCCCGTGACTCGGACAGGGCAAGATGATTATTTGCACGCATTTCACGCACTGGCAGTGACTCCATCAGCCGAGTGTTGCTCGAGGACCCGTTGCGGTCACGGTGACTCCGAGTCGGCGGACTCCACTGGCACCCGATTTGGTTCCCCGGGCCCGGCGGGCGCATTAAAGGTGTCATTTAGTAATTTGACTCGGGCTAATCGCGGCACCATGGCCATCGTCTCGCGGACCATTTGGCCTAGGGCGGGGGCTCGGATGCCCGGGTCCGAAGCGGCTACTTCTAGTACAAATGGATGCGGAAGTACTACCAAATTGTGAATCATTTATACAATACCGTAGTACCGTACCGTAGGTAGGTACCGTAGGTACCTACGGTACCTACGGTACGGTCCACAATAAGATGGCGAACTAAAAGACTTTACTGGAAAGATCTCCAGGCCAAAATGGTCCGCGAGATGGTGATGGTGCAAGTAGGACAATGCGGGAACCAAATCGGGCGGCGCTTCTGGCTGGAATTAGTGCAAGAAGCTGCGTCGCAGGTGCAAGGGGGCTTTGATGCTGCAATGTCAGCCCTCTTCCGAAATGTAGACGCGCGATACGAGCCCGCGATAGAACTTGATGTTGGGAGCTTGCTGGCATCCTTGCGAGCACGGGCCATCCTAGTCGACACAGAAGAAGGAGTAGTTTCAGAGACGAGGCGGCATCCAATTTTGGGAGATTTATTTGAGGAGACACAGGTAATAACGGATGTAGGTGGCGCGGGCAACAATTGGGCCAGTGGATACGCTTCATATGGCCCGAAGCTCCAGCTGAGGGTAGAGGCGGCTCTGCGTAAAGCTGTTGAGGCATGTGACTCACCGCAGGCATTTTTCTTAGTTTATTCAGTAGGGGGCGGTACTGGATCTGGTCTCGGGTCATCAGTGCTTGAGCTACTTAGAGATATGTATCCTGATTTATGTCGATTCAATGTTGCGGTGTATCCGTCTGCAGATTATGAAGATGTCATCACAGGCCCATACAACGCTGTTCTTGCCACAAAATGGCTCACAGAAGCCTCTGACTGTGTTATACCGCTTGAAAATAGCGCGTTGCTGGACTACCGTGCAAGACAGGCTGGTCTTGGCGCATCGCAACTTCCTGATGGAATCGACACTGGCTTCGACGGGATTAATGATGTCATCGCACAGTTGCTTTCTCATCTAACAGCTGGTGCTCGCTACCCCGGTGGACTGAACATGGACTTCAACGAGATTACCACCAACCTTGTGCCCTTTCAACGACTTCACTACCTGACAGCCAGCTTCTCGCCCCTTCTTCGTTGTAACCGATCAAACCTAAATCTAGACAAGCGTGAGCATAGAATTTTCCTGGAAGCATGTGCTACTACCTCGAAATTAGTAACTACGTATGCAAAGACGAGTCAGACTTCGAGTAATAGAGCCCTCGCCTGTGCCGTGTTTGCACGAGGGAAAGTGGCCTCTGCGAACCTCATTCATGCCTCAAATTGTCTGCGTCCATCGCTAAAACTTCCCCAATGGAATCCTGATGGCTTAAAGATGGGTCTATGTCGTGTACCACCCCTTGGTGCCTCTAGTGCAGTACTTTGTTTGAAGAATTCTCCTGCCATCGCCCAAAATTTTGACACACTGAAGAATCGTTTCAACAAGCTGTATCAGGTCAAAGCCATGCTGCATCACTACACGCAGATAGTAGATTCAACTGTCTTTGAGGATGCCATCAACGACTTAGAAGGTGTAATTGAATGTTACAAAAATGCAGATCTAAATGCACCAAACTTTCATGTCTAGTCACAGAAAGAGGAATACGCATCCAAAGCACATGTTTTGGGTTTGTATTAGTCTTTTCAGCTGACCCACACTCCCCACGCCATTAACTTGCAAGCACTCTTTGTCGAGGCGCGATGGGCCCTATTCGACTTGAGTGGGGCGGCCCAATTCCTGTAAGATGCACACCGCCCCGACTAGGGTGTACCAGGCCAGGCTGAGTCAGACAGGCAGTGATGCGGTCCAGCAAAAATTTCTTTGCCGCTAAGTTGGACGTCCAAAAAGGGTCGAGAGAATCAACCTATGACTACCTTTACTTCCACCTGAAGCTAGTGTCGTGGGTCGCGTTGTGGGCAGCGGCGACGCAGCTACGGGCGTCCAAGGCCCCGCAAGTCAAGCGAGCCACCTTGACGACAAAGCGACTAGTTCGAAGTCTTCCTCCTGGGGATCGACTCCAGCGATCAATTTAAGATGAAGTGGAGTCATTCTAACGGCGTATCAGACGGGCTGCACATCAGGCAGGGTGGATTGCGCAGCGCTTATTCCATCGTCTGCTGGAATGCATACGTACTTCTATCGGTCAGTTTTTGTCAAGACATGTCCAAATGATCCGCCGAGTTCCGCCAAATATGCTCCCGACTGGCTGCTGACACGCGGCGACGGACAATGGTGGACTTTTGGGGGTGCGTCGCTCTGAGCGTGGGCCAGGTGCTTCTATAACAGCTGTTTGGAGATCTATTCGCGGTTGCGCGCTGCCTTTGGGGGGTTGGAGACTGCCCAGACGGCCACCTTTTGACGCTCTCTTATCGCATTGGTCGCAGTCGTGCCCGGCGTCCGCATGAGTGGCTAGAAGCATCGACATACCTCATGCCACGGATTCACACACGTCCAGAGCGTCAGAGGACCAATCCCGACAAGTGGCCCTTCACGCGCGTGATTTAACGCCGCAGACCGAGCGACGACAAGCTGTCCACCTCATACCGAAGTAGTAGTAGTACGCCGGTTCACTGGACCTACTTGGTGACTAAGCTAGACGTCTAAAAGCGTCCGGAAGAACCCAGCAGAAGTAGGAGCGAGTTTGCCAGTGAGGAGGCCTTAGGGGGTCCGTAACGGTCCGTACCTAGAGTCCGTACCTACCTATGCCACCCTTACTTCAACTTGAGGTTGATGTGGAGGAAAGTTGAAGCTGAGGAGTATAGGGTGCGGTATTGAAGGGCACGGAGGCCTGTAGTCTCGGAGGGCCAGCGTTGCACGATGGGGGTGGTGCGCGTTTTCTTTCATACCAGAGAGTGGCCCCAATTCCCCGCCCGCCCTGGTATTCGAAAAGGTCCTAGGATAGTACGCCTAACGTCCTAAACGCAGCTCTCGGACGAGTCCGATTCCCCGCGGTCGGCGTCACCGGCTTTAAGTCTGTTCCACTTGTGCGGCGCGTCATCCGAACGTTCGCTGGAATGTACACGTACGTCCTGATGGGCGATCTTTTGTCGAGCGGCGTCCAAGTGGCCCGACTGACCGCGGGTTGACATGTGGCGACGGACAACTGGTGGACTTCTTGAGGTGCGTCGCTGTGCGCGTGGGTCGGGCGCTCCTCTACCAGCAATTTGGAGATCTATTCGCGGTCGCGTGCCGATTTAGGGCCGCGCACAGAGCAGCAGCTTTCTTTTTTTTGGGCACTCGCAGACCGCCGAGACGGGTACCATTCGACGCGCGCGCTTTAAGCATGGCGCGCATGAGTTCCTAGGACCTCCACACGCGCCTGGTGGCTGCCCCGTGCCCCGCGCGGCGCACGGAGAGCGCGTTAAACCTTATTCGGCATAAGCATTCCCCTCCCTTAATCGATAAGTCTAGGCCTAGTGCCAGTGGGACTAGTGCTTGTACTCCTAGTCACATTAGGTCCCGTCAAATGAGTCGTGCTGTGTCCTTGGGGTTCCCCTGGGGGTCCAATGTACCGGATTTCGAGTTGGGCTATTACGGATTTCGAGTTGGGCTATTAGCAGAGAATTCCCCAAAACCCTGGGTCCGCCCCATTCCACCGTCCCACGCCAGCCCAGCGCCAGCCCAGCGCCAGCCTAGGGGGGCATGGTGCAGATTTTCCGTCACACCCCGACGCCAAGATACCAAACGCCGCGCGAACTGTAAGCTGATTCTAGTGGTCGTCAAAGCTCGATCAGGCTGCAGCTAAGTTCGCAGCGGCCACACGCGGCATTGATAATTGCTCGCTGTGGTCTCATAGGTCGTATTACGATTAATAGCGAAATTCAAGAGCGACTGATTTGATGAAGCCGCCGGGAAGAAAGTAAGTCTCACCAAAGTGCATGCTGGCTTGGCGGGTCATTTCATTTGAGGCTGCATATATCTGCGAGCCGTCTGGCGCTTACCTATCACCATTGATGCAATACGGCCAGCTAACCTTGCCTCCTGGCTAAGACGCTTTAGCTATGGAGCTATGACCCAGGAGATCAGCCTGACTGGCCGAGCTAAGCTCATTGTTCCACCAGATTGCAGCTTTCTGTGCATGCGCTCGCGCATCCTTTTGCCCTCCACGCAAGGTGCGGGGCCGAGCCAGGACCTTTTCGACTCTTGTTTTTTTGTTCAGTAGCTTCAGATCCAGGTCGTTCATTAGGGCAGACATACGCTGGCACTCCGCAGTAAACCCCTCATGGCGCTTTTCTGATTGATGTTCTAGTTGGAAAATGCGCTCGTCCCGAAGCATTATCATCTTGGTAGCTTCCCCCAGATTAAGCTCAAGAGCAGCATATTTGCGGAGTAGCTGTCGATGGACTGCAACTAACTGTTCAAGGCGCTGTCGAAGTGAGCACATGTGCTGACCCTCTTTGCTTGTGACTAAGGATGTCCCAACAGCTGATCCTTTGATCTCACGCTCGAGCTGATCTACAAGTCCACATTGAGCACTAAGGTCAGTTATCAACTTGCGGTGTTGATGTTCAAGCTTGAGGTGCTTGGTCATCGATGAGTGCTCTGGTAGCCTTTGAAGTGTGATTTGATCCAAAGTTGATGGATGTTTGAGGCTATTTACCTCACCTTCGATGGCAAGCTTGGCTGTGCTGCTCCTTGAGGCACCCTGAGAGATGACGGCATATTCAGCATCCTCTTTTCGGAGGCGTTCATCAACCGCATTGGCCTTTTCAAGGCGAAGCTCAAGTTCCCTTACTTTGAAATGTGCCTTTTCTTCCACTCGTGCTTTGGCCTTGACAAGCAATCTGTTTTGGGCGAGCATTCCCGCCTGCTCACGGACTGCCTTTTCCATCTTCGCCTCGACCTCCTCCATGAAATTTCTGGCATCAAGCAGGAGCTCTTCTTTCTCGTGAAGAAGAGCTGTGAGATCCAGAACTTCCTTGTTGCATCGTTTTGACTCAGCTTGCTCCTCCGCGAGCTCCTCGGTGAGAGACAATATCTTCTGCTGCTGAAGCTGAAGTATTGCGGCCATAGTCTCGGCATCACTACCATTTGGTGTACCAGAATGTCCAGTCTCGTTGCCTGAAGTAACTTGCAGTTCTAGCGCATTTATATAGGCTGATTGCATATCTATGGCAGCTTCTGCCTTGCGGAGCAGGGTCGTGAGTTCTTCAACAGATTTGCGTTCATTGACCTTGGGCTTATTTTTTATGGCCTTTGCTCGTTGACCAAATTTTAGTGTTGACAGTGTCTCCGAAGCATTCTCTGCTGATGCAGATATGGTGACAATCAGTCCAGTTTTTGCATTACCACCAAGCGAATCCTGGAGCATGCGAGTGAGTTTGGAATCACGGTAGGGTATATGAACTTTCTTTTCGTCCGTTAGTGCATTAATGACCTGTCCAAGTGCGGAGAGCGATCTGTTGATGTTCTTGGCTTCTTCCAATTGCAACCCCACCGCTTGGGACTTTCGTGCCATTTCAGAACCAGCAAGATCAACAAAAACTAACTTTCCGACGCGCTTTGCTTCAGTTTCTGTGTTTCTCTGTTGTACTGTTATGCAGAACACGCTGTGAGACCGAGATGACCCCTCATTCATTCCTGTGGCTGCTGTTGCACGCGACTTGCGCCCGTCTGTCATGCAGATTAACAATTCATTTTCGTTGGTCACAAATGTTTCTGTGCATCCGGCTACGTATACCCCCGAATTAGGGTTCTCGCGGATTCGCAGATTTCCCCTCTTTCGCCCGAATGTATCAAGCAGATCTCGAATTCGCTCCATGTATATTTCCACGAAGCTCACTTTGATCGCAAATTCAATGTATGCAGGCGCATGAGAACATGCCCGGAACAGAGCCGTTGCTGCACGTGGAATGACACCGCTTTTCAGTGGGTGAAATATGTTTCCGCCTTCCATCGTGTGTGTCTTTCCAGACGCTGTTTGTCCATAGGCAAAGATAGTCGCATTGTACCCACCCAGCACGTCACACACGCACCTTGACACGCGAACACCCTCAAAGACGTCTTGTTGGGTTGCTTTTGAGTCGAATATCCGGTCAAAAGCAAAAGTATGGTGTTCGCCGCCATGAGCAAGCGACACAGTCTTTGTATCCGGGGTGCTCACAACTTTCCTATCGTCATCACGACTACTTAAGGGGCGAATTCGACAGTAGACCGACACAGAGGCGTGATTTACTTTATTGCTATGAGGCGCATGTATCATGTCCTATCGTAGGATAATAAATAATTCTTGCGGGGGAACACATGCGCCTCATGTCAAGTTAAGGAATATTGTTAGCCCCTGGTCGCGGGACATATTCAAAAACTTCGGGCGGAGGACTCACGCGGTACAAGCTGGACTTATATCATGGTGGCCCATATATATATATTCCCGTGGTCCCATAAAGCCCGTATAACAATGACAGGCCCTTCCCTCTAATCACACCGTGCTAGTTTTATACGGGGAGTCACCTATGGATGAACACACCAACACCTTTGCTCCGCGGTCCCGGGCAAAGACCCGTCGATTTCAAGTTGCATCCATCGCCGAGAACTTCAAGTTGAAACGCCGAGAACTTGAACTCACTGGCAGGCTTGAAGCTTCAAGTTGACCGTGCAAGTGGTCACGGTACAAGAAGTTGACCGTAGGCTTCAAGTTCACCCGATTATACCGGACAGCCGCAGCCATGCGGGTGTGCCATAGCGACTCAGTGCCAACGGCCATGCAGGAATATGGCCCTATCTCCCTCCTATCTCGGGCCGCCTATTACACCGTAACTGTGCCAGTGACTGGGGGAGAGGAATATCCTCGCTGCCTGGTCACCGTGACGGAAGTCTTCAAGTTCAACTTGCCTCAGACACACGATGCCGTCCCCCATATTTACCCCGCAAGCCCCGGCCCGGCCGGGGCCACCAAAATCATTTTTTTCAGTAACCGTGTGGCTAAACACTCCCGGGCCCTGATAGTCGCGGTCAAGGGGGTCTCTAGCCATGTTTTGGTAGCACGAACTTACGAGCTAAGGCCTAAGCAAAACGCACAACTAAGGTTGCGGGGCCGCCCGCCGCGGCGAAATGAAGAGAGCAATAAAAGATAACACGACGAATTCCAAATCTTACAAAGACAAAAGTGCTTTTAACCACGATTATCCAGAGCAGTCCGCAGATGGCGCTCTCGGCGATGGAGGCACGTCGCGCGTTGCGTTTAAAACACGCACGGGACTGGTGATCACAAGCCAAGCGTGTCTTTTTGATCTGAATATTTGCAACCTAGCATAATACCTTAGGGAAAGCCTACGAAGCGCTCAAGGCTAGGGATATCTCGTTATATTGATGATATGGCTGAGGAGGAAGAGGAAGAAGACAATAACGAGAAATTGGCGGCTGCGCGGTTGCGAGTTGATGAGGAAGATAGAGAGATGAGGTCAGAGATTCAGCGACAGGATCGTCGTAGAAACCAGGAGAATTTCTTCGAGGGAAGCGATGCAGATGTAGCCGGTGTCGTCAAGTCACTGCACGAGCGGTATCAGCGGACAACTCAGCTTGTCCACGACTTAGACGACATTGATGAAGGAATTCCTTATGCTGACAAGGCCCATGCTGCCCTTGCAGCATCGAGACATGCGGCAACACGCCAAGCGAATGCACCATCGTTAGCAGATCCCCGCCTTTGGGCCATTCCGTGCAAGCTAGGCTGCGAACGCGAAGCTGTCTTATCTCTAATGAACAAATGCGCTGCCATGACATGCGAAGGCACCCAAATGCGTAAGTTCTGAGGCACCCAAAATGCGAAGTGCAAGGCCATGCTTTCTCTCAGGTATCTGCAGTGCCATGACGACGAGCCTTCGTGGATTCATCTATGTGGAGTCACGATCAGAACCAGATGTGCGCATGGTAGCCAAGGGCCTGCGATTGTTGCGCAGCTGGTCAATGAAGATGGTGCCGATGGTAGACATGGTGGCTGTCCTATCCACAAGTTTGGATGCGTCGTATGGATATGCTTCAAAGCGCAACGGCCTAAGAATCGGAGACTGGGCACGTGTGTCACGTGACACATACCGCGGAGATCTTTGCCGCATTGTTGCTTTAGGCAATGGCGGCTCGTCTGCAGTGATTATGCTTGTTCCACGCTTAGATGTTTCATCAGATACGGCAGAGGCTGGCGTCTTTGGTAGAAAGGATGCCTTCCGAAAAATGAGGCCGCCTATGCGACTCTTTAATGCATCAGAAATAATTGCTGCGGGTGGCAATGTAACCCAGCGAAGGTTTAGGCTAAATACGAGTGCTGGTTCAGCAAGTCAAAATTGGGCATTGGCTGATGAAACATTCGATGTATTTGAAAATGCTTCCTATCTCAAGGGCTATTTGTACAAAGAGGTAAACGTCACTACGATGCTCAAGCGAGGAGGCGCCGATCCTACACTCGACGAATTACAGCGTTTTGTTATCGACACTCAGGAAATGGGCCCGGGAGATAATGAACCATCGTCAGTCGTGAAATACCCTGCAGATGATGAGCAGAAACGTTCTCTCAAGGCACAAATCGAACTGCTTGCTCGCGGTCGCGGAACTCAGGATCCAACGCAAAAAAGTCCTATATTTGAAAAGGATGATAAAGTATATAATCATTGTCTCAAGATTGATTTTATTTTGGTTTTTACATGACACAACAAAATAGGTCGAGGCGATTGAGGGCGAGATGCGAGGTGTTGCCCTAATAGTCGAAAGAATGGCACCTAGTGGTATAGTCTATTGTAGGGCATTTGATGAGCCACAGCTTCGAGGTGTTCTCATACCTATGGAAACGCACCAGCTACTTAAGTCTATTCAAGTTGGAAGTCATATCAAAGTCCAAGATGGCAAATATGCCGGCCAAACTGGTGTCATTCTTGAGCGTGGGGTGCTTGATGGTGATCACGTTGCTGTAATATTGACAGATAGCGGGGGGCGAGAAATTACCGTTAGATTTTCCCACGTACAAGAGTCAAGTGAGATCTCGAAAGGGCTTGATGCGCTTGAGGGATATGAACTTCATGACATCGTACTTTTGCCCCTAGGTGCTGTTGCTGTTGTCACCTATGTCGCCTCTGAGGACCTGGAAGTACTAACATCACGCGGCAATCTTCGAACTGTGCGTCCTGCAGAAATCACTCGCAAGCTAAATCAGGAAAGTGCAAGGAACATCTCTCTTGATTCAAAGGATGAACACGTGAGAGAAACTGACCTTGTCATTCTAGATGACGGTCAAAATGCTGGGGCTCTGGCTACTGTTGTCCGTGCCCATCGTGCCTCTCTATGGTTGCTGAATGTAATATCTGGTGCTACAACCATTCCATGCGGTGGCTTGTTTGTGAAGAAATCTCGCCAGGTCCACGTAGCTGGGGATCGCGCCACTGGAAGTACCCTAGCAGACACATACATGGGCCTTGGCAAACAACGCGTTGTTAATGAGGACCAATTCAATAACAAAATTGCAAATAATCGCGGAAGGAGCACTGGGCGCGACCCTTTTGTCGGTCGTACGGTTCGAATTTGTAAAGGGAATTACAAGGGCCTTGCTGGTATTGTTACAAATGCGACCACTACCCACGTTACTGTGGAGCTTCACACACGCAATCGCTCTGTGACGCAGCCCCGTGAGTGCATCAAGATTGTCGCTGGCACAGCTGGTGGGGAACCAGAGCTTGCCGTCCAGCGTCGAATTGCCGAACAGGAGGCCTACAGCACAGATCTTGTATCGACGCCTTTCCTTACACAGGCCACGCCATTACTTGGCGGGGCCACGCCTCAGTATGGTGCCGTGACACCACACCACACAACACCCTCTCGAGGCACTGCAACTCCAACCTGGGGTACCCCCGCATATAGCTCTCAAACACCTCGCGGTGGCCCTCAAACCCCACGTTCTGCACCAGGCCATGGAAAAGCCACAACGCCCTCTTATAGTGGCATCGAGGATGTCTGGCGGCCCCGCGAACTTCCCAATTCAAAAAGTAGTGGAAAGTCTCCCCTGCACAGTATGTCACCAGGTAGCTTCAACTACCTTGCATTTAGTGGCCACAGCAAGGCCAAGTCACCTATGTTTGATGGTAGTCGAGCAAGCACACCCACCTATCAACCACCTTCCGTGATGCCGCCAACCTCAAAAAGTGGGGCATGGTGCGTCAATGGTGCTGAAGCCGAACTCGAGGATGGTAATATCTGCAAAATCATCAAAATTAATGCCCAGAAAAATATGGCGACCGTCGCTCTCAAAGCGACTCAAGCTCTGACGCGATCTCTCCCAACGTCTTTACTTGTGCGTGTCAAACCCAAGGCTGGCGACAAAGTTCGTGTTGTTGATGGGAGTGCCGTGTACGATGCCGAGCTATTGTCGATTGAAGACTCAGATGGAATCATTAAAGTTGATAATGGTGAATATAAGATAATTGACTTCTCGGCAATAGCCAAAGTAGCGGACTTCTGAAGAAATGAATTGATTATTAATTACACATCGAGGGCGCAGGACGCGCGAAGGTCCGCATCTCACTGCTTAGCGGCCTTCGCACCCCGCGCCCCACTTCGCGCCCCCCAGAGCCGCACACCAGCTAGTTCAACTAAGTAATAATACCACTTCGAACCCAAGCTGCCGCGACTGGACATGGCCGGGCCCATTTTTTACACTGGCAGGCCTGTTATTCCAATAGACTGGCACCGGCGCCCGAGCCGTTGGCGGCTACTACTTGTAGTAGTACCGCCAGTTGAAAAAGAGGCGCCGCGGCATATGCGCGCCAGCCTGAGGAGTTTCGGCGTGCCGCCGGCCGTTTCCAGTGATTTCAGCGACACTGTCGTCGCTCCCCCACCCACGTGATCGGGGGGCGCTACGCCTCAAACAGCATAGCCAAAAAGTAAGAACGGAGCCCCTAAGGCCCTGGGAGGACGCCGCGTAGCGCCCCCCGATCACGTGCAGGCGGACATGTGCCCACGCTGCGGTTTCGCATGTTCCGAAAACGCGTGCGACGCGTACCGCACGCCGCCAACGCGCGCCACGGCCGCTTCGACCTCGATGCGAAACGATCGTTCCGCTTACTCCCGAGGACGCTACTGCTGAGTCGTTGTAAGTGGCCGCGCCGCGGGGTAAAATTCCGTTTTTACCTGTGTGTCTTTACGCGTCCCCCGGAGCTCTCGTGCGGCCCCCGGACACTTTCCCCTAGTACCCAGCGCTGGGCCTCGGGCCTCCCTATCTGGCTGCGCGGCCACTGCGCCTACTGTGTGGCGGCATATCAAGTTTTGTGGCACTGGTGGCCTCCGGGGGCTTCACAACGACACATTCCGAGTCTGCTCAAGTGCCCCTCTGGCTAAACGACGCCTTTTGGGCCTTAATGTACCAGTAGTACCATGAGGTAGCTAATTTGCAGCCATTATCTCGGCTAGATCGTCGAGTAGATCGTCGAGTTAGGCCACTTGCGAAATGAGCCCAGTGCTCGGGGAAAAGGGAGAAGGGCAGCGAAGTAGAGGCCACCGTGAGCAGTGGCCGCCAGAGTGCATTATCGACATTCGAGGGTACACAGCTGCTGGTCTCCTATGTCTTTTAAACTTCGAAGTTGATAAGAGCTTCGCCCGGTCGTACCCAGGCAGCAGCTCGCCGTTGCCAGATTTTAGATCCTCGCGCCACGATTGCGCGCTGATGAATTCGATTACGATTGGCGCTCACCGGTGAACTTAAAATATGGTACAATTTTTTTTAGATGAGATGCACGCTCGTGCGGCCGCATCAAAGCCGGGCCTGCAGCACTGCCAGGGGAGAGGCCGAGTTATCGTGTACAACCTCGGACCTCCGATCTCACGTACCTACGGTAATCCATAGGGATATGTACCGTAGGTATACGGTATTCAAAGTTTTTGTTTCAACTGCCCAAGGCCCATGCAACTCCGCCATTTGTGCTCGTTGCTGCCTGCCAGCGGTAGCACCAACCCAGCATATCCTCATGATGGCAAAGTCACCGCGGTGTGTTACTCCCCCAACAATCGCAGGCTGGCAGTCTGTGGATCGGATCGTGTTGTTCGACTATTTGACGACCAAGGGCGGCCAGCGGATAAATTTTCGACTAAGCCGGCCGACAGAGGGCCAAAGACGTATGTTGTGAGGGCCATGAGCTTTTCCCCAGATTCTACTAAGTTGGCTATCGCCCAAAGCGACAATATTGTTTTTGTATACAAGCTTGGGCTTGAATGGGGCGACAAAAAGACCATATGCAACAAGTTCTTGCAGACCTCCCCCATCACTGCATTGACATGGCCTTCGAGTAGACAAAATGAGCTTGTGCATGTGCCCAGCGTCACAAAAGAACAAAAGAATAACGGGCTCATATGATCCGCATGACCCGGTTGCAGGTACGGACTTGCAGAGGGTAAAGTAAAGATTGGCCAGCTTAGATCAAATAAACCTGCAAGCTTGTATGCCACTGGTTTTTATGTCTGTGCGGTCGCAAGCTCAGCGAGTGGTCATGGCATTTGCTCATCACACGTGGACGGTTCAATCCACAAATTTTCCTTCCACCAGGTTCGTATTACACGTCGATAGCTAGAATCTAGCCATTTTTACCGCAAGTAAGTAGGCAAATGGTGGTACCACCAGCACAAAAATTGCTGCTCACACGCAAATAGCCTGTGTCTAGCTACTTAAATTCTTGAGTCGAGGCTGTAGGTGTGTACCGTATGCATTAGCCTGGGGTCACTCGATAGTTGTCGCTGGCAATGACGGTGCTGTTGTCTTCTATAATGAGACAGGGGAAGTTGAAAGGCGATTTGATTCTACAGTTCCTTCAGAGAGAGCCAATTTGGAAGTATCCGCGACACCAGAAGCAAAAACAAGGGGTGAATTTACAGTTGCGTGCTTTAATCCCACAGGAGACACCGTTGTGCTTGGTAACTGGAATTCGTTTTACTCGTATACGTACAATCAACGTCAAGACTCTTGGGAAGAGATCGGCCCCAAGCACATACAAAATTTGTATGCAATTACTTCATTAGCATGGAAGCATGACGGCGGGCGGCTTGCAGTTGGTTCTCTTTTTGGTTCTCTCGACCTCTATGATGCATGCGTACGGCGATATCAGTTCAAGAATAAATTCGAATTTACCTATTCTTCTTTGTCACAAGTCATCGTAAAACAGCTCGAGACGGGCAGGCGCATTGTACTTAAATCAGTATATGGATGTGAAGTTACAAAAATAAACATATACCAGGATCGCTACGTTGTTGCCAACACCAGGGATAGCTCGTCAACAACAGAAACCCTGCTGCTTGGTGACCTGACGACTTACAAATTGTCTGAAATATCCTGGGAAAATGGTGGGAACGAAAAATTTGTATTCGACAACCCTGCATGCTGCATTGTATATCATGCTGGCGAGTTAACACTCGTTGAGTACGGTTGCAATGAGGCATGTGGCACTGTCAGAACAGATTACATTTCGGGACATCTACTATCAGTGAGAATGAACGAACCTCAACCAACACGAGCTGACGATGATTTCGCTAATAGCAAAAAGATGGCTTACCTTCTCGACGCTCAAACGATTAACATAAAGGATCTCGTCACTGGGAGTTCATCAACAGTTTCTCAAAATTCCAAAATTGATTGGCTTGAATTGAATGGCCGTGCAAACTTGCTTTTATTTCGGGATAAGCGCCGGCAGTTGCACCTCTATGACGTCAGAACACAAGCGCGTACGACGTTATTGACCTACTGTACATATGTACAATGGGTCCCGCACTCTGATGTCGTGGTCGCACAGAATCGTGGTAGTTTGTGCGTCTGGTATAATATCCATACTCCAGATCAGGTGACTGTTCATCAAATAAAAGGCCGTGTGGTGGACATAGAGCGCGCGAACGGTCGCACTGAAGTGATTGTTGATGAGCTCCTCTCAACAGCCTCCTACCTGCTCGATGAGGCACTCATTGAATTTGGCTCGGCAATTGACGATCATGCTTATGATCGTGCGGCTGACATCCTGGAAATTCTAGAGCGTTCTCCTGAGGCGGAGGGTATGTGGAAGAAACTCGAAGAGATAGCATTCTCGGGAAACAACTTACTCGTCGCCCATCGCTGCGCCGCGGCACTAGGAAACGTTGGGAGAGCACGGTATTTACACCGGCTTAATAAATTAGTTCGCAAAAACGCTATGGGACTAGATTATTTCCTTGTCCGATCACGGCACGCGCTACTCCAAAAAGATGGAAGAGCAGCTGAAAACATACTTCTGTTGCAAGGCAATGTGACTGAGGCCATTCGCATGCACCACCAGTTACATAATTTAGATCGTGCCGTTGCGATTGCAAAAGAAAGGAAGTATCCCGATGCCATGAAAATGCAACTCGATCATTTTCAGTATTTGCTAGATTCGAATCAAGTGTCAAAAGCTGCATATCTGAAGGAGGCAGGAGGCGAATTCCTGCCAGCGATCGAGTTGTATCTTCAAGGTGGTATGCCGAGCCATGCTGTGCGTTTGATAAAACACAACAACGTCGACAATTCGCCAGCAATAGTAGAACAAGTAGCAGCATCGTTTACATCGGGTGGATTGTATGAACAAGCTGGGGAATTTTATCAATTTGCGGATCAGCTCCAGCGGGCGATGGATGCTTTCTTAAAAGGATCTTCATTTCGCAAAGCTGTGGAGCTTGCTCGGAAACATTTTCCTGGGCGAGTTGTTGAGCTTCATGAGCGCTGGGGTGACTACTTAATTGAAAACAATCAGGTGGACATGGCTATAAATCATTATATAGAGGCGTCCTTGTCCTCCAAGGCAATTGAAGCCGCCCTAACTTGTCGACAATGGACCAGAGCCATACAATTGCTGGAGAGCGTTGAATGTAGCATGGCACAGCCGTATCTTTGCCGGCTTGCTCACCATTATGAAGATATTGATGATACGCGTGAGGCTGAGCGCTTCTATGTTGCTGCTGGAGCACCAGAGAAAGCGGTTGAAATGTACACACGGGTCAACCTGTGGGACTGCGCTCATAAAGTAGCTTCATCTTACATGGAGCCGCGTGAAGTAAGCCTCCTGTATATTTCCCAGGCGCAACATCTCGAAGCAGAAGGAAATCTTAAAGATGCGGAGAAGCTATATTTGACAATTGACGAACCAGACCTTGCAATTAACATGTACAAAAAGCAGCGCAAATACGATGCTATGGTTCAGCTAGTTGAAAAGCATCGACAGGAGCTTCTAAAGGAAACACATCAATATCTTGCACAACACCTGGAGTCTGAAGGGAATCTACGCGATGCTGAGCATCATTACTGTGAAGCTAATGAATGGCTGTCTGCAGTGAATATGTATCGAACAAATGATATCTGGGAGGAAGCTATGCGAGTTGCTACAATGCACGGTGGACCGAATGCCTCGAAGCGAGTTGCTTATGCTTGGGCGCTATCCCTTGGCGGCGATGCTGGAGCCAAACTTCTGACAAAACAGGGTCTGATTGAACCAGCAATCGACTATGCTGTAGAGTCGGGAGCTTTTGACCACGCGTTTGAACTAGCTCGCTCAGCTTGTCCTGAAAAGCTATCTGATGTACATCTTAAGCACGCACTTTATCTTGAAGACGAAGAACGTTACAAAGAAGCAGAGTTAGAATTCATTCAGGCAAGAAAGCCAAGAGAAGCAGTCGATATGTACATTCATCAGCAGGCATGGTCTGATGCGCTGGCAGTGGCAAATACATATGACCCAACAGCAGCTTCGGACATATACATTTCACAAGCGCGCGTAAAGGTCGATGCTGGCAAATATCAGCATGCGGAAGAGTTATTCCTGTTAGCTGCCAAGCCAGAGTTGGCGCTCTCAATGTATAAAGATGCGGGCATGTGGGTGGAAGCACTGGCTCTCGCTGAGCGTCACCTACCACATATGCTCTCCAACGTTTCACTGGCATACTCACAAGCTGAAGCCCGACGTGGAACTGGCGGCTCGAAGATAAATTTTATCAGCACTGGTCAGCAACTGGAACAAAAAGGGCAGTGGGATAGTGCCGTAGACGCTTATTTAAATGCTCGGCAAGAACTCATCAAAGACCCAGGCGACTTGGAAGAAATATGGTACTGTGCTGTTGCGGTTGCACGGCAACACATGCCGACAAATAGATGCCATGATATAGTGGCCGACGTCTCTCGCAAATTAAGGGAAATAGGACGCCACGAAACAGCGGCTGAGCTCCTACGAGAGTCTAACGATCTACGCGGGGCGATTGAATGTGCCATTGAAGGCCGTTGCTGGGCGAAAGCTCGGGAATTGGCGATAGGTTCTAGTGAGTTTGAGGCTGAGGTTGATCTCGCCTATCAAGCTGCCCTCCGTTCTGCTGAAGACACAGATGGGCTTTTTGAACTTGGGCACAGAGCAGCTGCAATGGATATTTTGGTTGAACGCAGGGAGTGGGACAAGCTTTGGCAAAAGATAGACTACGAGGGTTTTAACTTTTCTGTGCGTGCTAAATACGCTGGATTACAGGCTGCCCAGATTACTTCGGATGGGACAAATTTAATAATGGCTGTTCATACGTTAAACCAACATGGTGCCCCCCCCCCCGGTTCAAACATGAAGATGTATCGTGCATTGGTCGTGGCTGTGCTTGGTCAAGATCACTCACAAGTTCACTTGGATCAAAAGCACCACAAAACTTTGGTGTCCGAACTGCGCAATGTGCTCTTTGACCTAGGACGTTCAAATAAGGAAACTCAACATGATGCTCTCGGCGTCCATACTTCTGATGGTTTTGAGCAGCTTCTGATGGCGACTCACTACTACAATTTATATCTCACATGCATGCAACATGGTCTGAAAGGCATCGCACTAAAAATTTCTGTGACATTGATCCGATATGCGGGCATCATCCCCATCGACAAAGTATTCTATTTGGCTGGCACAATAGCGCGCGACCAAGGGCACGATAATTTGGCTTTTTTGCTTCTAAATCGATACATTGATCTTACTGAGGCAATTGACGAAGAAAGTATTGGCAACATTGACAATGCTGACTTTGCAGATGCGACAAATATTCCGTTTCCTTTTGATTTGCCTTCAAAGCAGTATTTAGTAGAGGAGGAGGACCGTGAAGAAATTAGGGATTGGGTCTTGTCAACATGTATGGATAAATCCATCGATCAGCAGCTCCCCGGAAGCAAGTTGTCACTTGGTACAGTTTACGCCGGGCTTTATGCCTCTGATCTTCCTACCTGTATTGTCACTGGGAGTCCTGTGCAAAAGTGGGAGCTTCTTCAAGTGAATAACTCAATTGCCAACAAGGTGGACTGGAACCAATTTGTTCGAAAGGTAAAGCTATGTCCATGGACTCAAGTGGAACAAAACCCCATTTATTAGAAAACACCCTTCAGAATCGTTATATTTCTCTGCTACTTCGTTGCTGAGCCCCATCAAAAATTCACTTAGTGCAAAAATCATCGTCTGGTCCGCTATGACAGAAACCTATATTCAGCTGCGCTCAATAAATTATGATTCTGGCAACAGTGTTTGGCGCCGCGCAGCGCATCGAGGTAGTTGCACTCTCCCATCTTGCTGCATATAATGGTAACTGACCTGGGGTGATTTGCTCTCGTGATGCTCGATGAAGATTCATGCACAGTTTAAAACGCACCGTAGCCGACTGACTACTGTTAGATAAGATACAATTACCATGTGACCCTCGGCTGAGAACCCCTGGTGTAACCCGGGGGGGGTTCAAGCACTCCGGATCTCAACTTGATCGGAAGCACGAAGGGCGCAACCCCATTTTTAGAGGTTGCTCGTTTCGCCCTCGAAGTCCCCTTGGTGCACGTGGCTTCGGTAGGACCCACATTCCCCTCTATGACGTGACCGAAACGGGTAAGCGAAACGATTAGGTTTGGAAATTTTAGTGGCCTGCGAAGGCCGCGCCAGTTTTCGTGCCGCGTCCGAGTCAGGCGACCTATGTGGCAGCCCATCGGGTACCCGGCCCATGGCTGCCGGTACCTATATGGCCTACGCATCCACCCCACGCCATAGGTACCAGAGGGCCCCTGGGAGACCAAATTACCAGCATAGAAGCGAGTTTTGATTTCAGCCCAAGATCTAGCCCAAGGCCCCTGAAATACCCGCACGTTAGGCCCCAGGGGCAACTTCGCGACCGCGTCTCGCCGCGAAAGTGACCCCCTCCCCCCAGCCCGGTCTCGGCGCGTACAAAGGGACTCTTTTGGGCCCCGCAGCCAAATCGCCCCCGACCAAGAGGCTAGGAACTCGAATCTCAGATTAGGGGGGCCCCCCCGTCACGTCCCCCGTCTACTAAGTGAGGCGCTACACTTGGCGCTACACTGCGGCTACAGCCCAATAGCCCCTTGACACTGGATTCGGCCTATTCTGATCACAAATCCCTTTTTTTTATCACCAGCTGGGCAGCCAGATGATGTGGATCTTTACGTCATCTTTCGTGGTGGCTCATGGTGCCCTTATTGTATTGTTGTGGCCGTCGCTAATGCCCGCAATATGACCCGCGAGGCCGCGAACATCATCATCAACGCAGCGCGGGGCCGCTGCACGAGTTGTGACCTGAATGAAGCTTTGACGACCACTCTATTGGGGACTCGGCGTCAGAAGAAAGTGAATCCGAGGACGATTAGATTGCCATATGCGCTAGTCTAAGGCTTAGGTATGAAAGAAAACCCGCATGGTAGCCGGCGCGCACTGGTGGACCTCCGAGCCTGCAGGCACCAAGTTTAATTATCATCATCAATAGCAGTAAGTCTAGCTTCAATTGTCCCTAACGTCACCCTCAGGTCGAAGTAAGGTGGTCATAGCCTGCGGTGCCATGGAACCCCCTGCTGGGTTCTTCCGGACGCTTTTGGACGTCCAGTTTGGCGAGCAAGCAGGTCGAGCGGGAAGGGGCGGTTAAGAAGAACACAGAGGCAGCGCCCGAGTTTCAAGGTCACGGTCACTTTGTTTTGTCCGTGGATGTCATTAAAGCCCATTCACTGGTTGTGATGTGTGCGTAGACAGGGGCCTTACCACGCCGGTAGAGTGCCAAGCCCTTCCTTCCGGAAGCCAAGCGAAGGGCTCGTGTGGTCTGTGTAGGAAAACCTGAATACTTCGTTTCCCATTCTTCATGGTGTCTAACACCGCCCGGCATTTCCGTTTTCAGAAGTCGTGCGGTTGATTGTCTATTTGGTAGGAACATGGTTATCACAGCAACGAAACATCGGCGACTTGTAAAACTGACTATGCTACCCTGGCGCTTTAAAACTACCGAAGCATGGCGAAGTAGCCAGTCAGCTAGATCGGCATCGCTGTTGAGATAAAGCAACCATGCAGCCCGTTGAACGCAACGGTCTCCCCGCAGCGGCATGGCTGCACATATCATGTGTCTGGTGACCATAAGTGTGCCACAACTAGATGAAGTTGTTGAATAAACATCAAGAATGAGCTTCCTGCCCGGTTTGTTTTCAAACGGCGTTAGATTTAGATCTATCTTTTCATCAGCTTGGTCTGTTGTTAGTATATTTGTGTGTACTTTCCGGGGTTTTCTTTGATTTGGCACATACTGTAGTATACGAAGCAAGCAAAGTTCCCCAGAAAGGCTCAGTGCAGCTCGTCCGTGTTCCAAGTTGAACTTGAGATCCGCGGTTTTTCTGTCAATTCGGTAGTCGAGACGAAGGCGGCCAAGCAACCAGGTAAAGAAAGAGCTGTTTCCACAAAACTTTAGGTCACTAACCGATCTGAAGGTAGCTCCAGCTGGCGTGCCTAGAGCATCAAATTCCCTATGATGACAAAGCAGAGCAGCCGCTAAGAACCTTGGAATAGCAATTCTGGAAAACACCAGAGTTTCTTGCTTCGCAGGGGCGCTGGCTGCATGTCCTTCTTCAATTGCATGTCCTTCTTCAAGAGGCGTATGTCTCCTTGGGTCAAGCTCTGTCTCTATGTCCAATTCATTCTGGTATGCACACACGCGCCGGTACTCCGGCCTCGAATATCTCTGTTCAGCCGATAGAATTATCTTGCGCCGCGTGGATGAGGCCGTTGACGTACCGTGCTCATCGGCTATCCTGAGTTGACTAGTTGTTGAATCGACGACTTTTAATCGTCCATCTGGAGTCACTTCCGAAGCTAAGAGCATGTCAATTTGCTGGCTGACCTTAGTTCCCCATTGCGAGTTGTTTGAACTCCCAACTACCTCCAATAGGGTTGGCACGGTGTGCTTCATTTTGACCTTAAGCGACAATTCCGATAAAAAATATTTCCAATGGGGAATTTGGAGGAAATAAGGGGCAGGCGGATATTAATATTGACACAGCCGCGACTCCTCTACAGAGAACTTAAATAGGGACGAAATGGTTTTCTGCTTGTGGATCCTCTGAAGCAAGAACAAGAGCACGAGCAAGTGTACAGTATGGAACCGCACATGTGGCAAAAGGTAGCGCACACTGACATGCATGCGTTAGCACGAGTCCACGCCACAAGTTCCAAAGTTGTAAATTGCCTCCTGAAACATCCTCTTTTGCTCTCGTGCCGTCGCTCGATGATGATCCTGCCAGTACACGTAAAATTGGTCATTGTAAACTAAATCAGGCGCGGATGCGTCAATTACGTATCATTGATGTCACAGCGTCGAAGACATCCCCATGTGCTCTCTGCAGTGAAGCCTCTGCATGTACTTGGAGAGTACTTAGGCATGTTATCGTGTGAGGGTGATGACATCTCACCAACCCGCCAGACCCTTTAGTCACTCGACTTGCTCGCTCCATCCATGGTAACAAAGCCAACAAACGTCGCTCCGCCACATCACGCCACTGATTTTTTGCTATGTTAACTTGGTCGAGGCGTGTGGCTTTAATATGATTTTGGGCCCTACAATTTGCCTTACGTGCTGCCGTTGCGTCGGCGTCTTGCGATGCCAGAGTATGTGCGATCATCAGGCCACTAGTCTTATTTGTCTCGTTTGGATCTGTTGCTACGTTTTGAATTGGACTCATCCAGAGCGCCGTCCCGTAGACGGTTTGCACTAATCCTCCGGCTGAATGTTCTCGTAGTATTGCTGTCGCGCGTACATTTACACAGGTGCATTTTAAAGAAAACTTCGAGCAAGAGGCAATGTCAGCAAAACAGATAACAACTTTCTCGGGCCACAGGACGCTATCGCCTCTGGCCTCTTTGAGAACAACCTTACGCAATGGCGTTCCAATTGGGGCCTGAATCAGCTTTCTTATTACATCATCCTTTCTTTTTGAGAGGTGAAGAAGCCGTGGCAAGAGCGGAGTATCTGAATCGGCACTAAAATGAAGAGTGACGAAGTTTGCACGTGTCAGTTCCATGCCTTCTGCGTTTTTCACTTGGCAGAAAGAGCGAGTTCCAGCTACAGGTGCAATTGCAGCAATGATTCCGCGTCTTTGGAGTCCAAATGCGACACTGAGGCGATTTTGCATTTTCTTGGCTGCAATAGGAACTTCACTTTTGGTCCATGTGATGCAGCATGTGACATGTCTGGCGGCGTCATTCACTGCCAACGATGCTGCAACGGAAGCCAGGCTACTTAAAGTCGACGTACTTGCAGTTTGTACCGCACGTGCCAAGATTGCAGGCAGCCACCACCTTGAAGGTTCCCAGGTTGTTTCAGGCGGGAGTAGTGCAGAATCACAACGAAGCATCTGAATGATTGTTTTTGAGACAGGCAGATAGTCAAGTGCGGATACTCTAGTAGTCAATTGGCTACTCGAACACGGATTGTAAGCTAGAAATTGCAGTGTTGTTTCCTGGAGCAGGACAGAAACAATCCATGGTCCGCGAGCTTGTTTTTTTATTGCACCGCCCCAGGCATTCTTGGACGTAGTTATGACCTTACACAACAGGCACACTATGAACTAAAACGTGAGAAATAATGATACTCTGTCTGTCCCCAAACGGGATCCTTGGCCTACAGGAATGGAGACTACGCAGCGCGCAATGAGTATCGAGTGAGAAATTTGATACCAGTAGGAGCAGGACCTCTTTGGTGACATGACTTTTACACTGAGTGCTGTTTGCAATCTCGTCCGATCTGTATCATTATTATTCCATGCAATGTCGCGCCATGTATCAGATGGTAGCGTCAAGTGACATCTGCTGCTTTCTCCAAGCACAATGCATAGGCGTGGTAGTGCAACCGTGACTGCTACTCTCGCCAACCACCTCATGTGCTTGATATGCCGAATTTGCAAACCATGCCAGCGCCTAAGTCCAATGATTTTGCTCACAATGAACGCACTTTTTTTACTGAATCTACCGACTGTGCTCTTGGTTATGTTAATTCTAGCCTGCGCCAGTTTATTTGCGAGACACGTCCTGGCTTGATCGCGAGCACAGGCACCCCTCGCATTCAGGGAGGATTTGTTTTCTGTGACCATTTGCTGATTTTCAGCTCCAACTATGCGAGAGACTACTTCCTTAAATTGTGCGCGTACTACTCTGATGGCAAAGTCTCCATGATCGTCAAGACTTATCTGTACAGTGTGGGTCTCAAACGGCACAGGCGCAAGTTGAGGCAACACTGGTTTCCGTAGCCACGGGGATGAGTGTTCAATATGAGCGTGACTATTGTCGCAGGGTAACGGGGTCAAGGCGAGTGATTTATAGGATTCTATCGAACTGGTCTTAGCATCGATTGCTATGAGAGTTTCATGTGCATCGCGGATCATCCTCGACGTGGTTGTTGGATGCATTATAGAATCCTCTCTATTTATCCACCTCTCGAATCTTGCTAGCGCCTTGTTTGCCAACCAAGCGCTGCGCTTGCGTCGTGAGCGGCAGAATCCAGGAGGTCTTCTATGGGCTGAGTCTTCATCTGTGATTTCAATCCGTAATTTGATAAATTCCCATAAGTCCGCGTGGTGATTTGAGCTTGGGAAACTGAGTCCAGAAGTGATGTTGTTAATTGTGCTCTGTACAATGTGTGGAGCACCGTGCTTGCTCAGATTGAGCTTCTCCTGGCCACTGATCAAGTGCCGTAGCAGTACAATGAGCATGTGGCCCGGTATGTCAAGAAACAGTGTCTGCGAGTCTGCCAGAGCGTTTGGACTGGGAATCAGTGCAATTCGCCAATTGCCCGCACCGTCCGCAAACAGTGCAATGTGAGCAGGACAAGCGGAGACTTTTATTTCCTCTGTGAATGCAGGTCCACGAAACTTTGTCATTGTCACCTCATGAAAAATCATTCGGGGTCTTTCATGAGCCAACGGTGCACGCCACCACCACCTACGTGTGGGTCTGACGAAGTGCAAAGAATCTAGGATATCAATAGAATCTCTATCTTCTCCTGGTAACACGAGATCCAGACGCCCAGCTAGGGTGTGAATGAGCTTTGAGGGGTAAGTACAAACAGTGACCGCATAGAGCAGCTGTGCAAGCAGAATGAACTCTGCTTCCGCCACGAGGCCTCGTACAATTGCCGGAAGTGTAACATTTAGGGAATAATGGCACGCTGCCACAGAGTCATAGCTCTCAAAGCGCAAATCGCCCCATGCATCGTAGACAATAATATTCAAACTGCGATTTGCTACACGACAAGTCCCTCGAAAGACCTGAGAAGTACTTCTTACAGCTAAATTCAGAATCAAACACGGGATCAAGAACAAGCACACCACGTTGGAAGGAGCGTTTTGCAACCAAGGCATCTAACCACCAACGTCCACAAGGTTGTGCAAACTCAACGATACGAGCCCATTCCTTTCCCTCCAAAACGACGCGAAAATCGTCGCTCGAGTCTTCAACGTTTCCTAAACTGCCACCATGATATAGTTGTCGCAAAAGTAAATCACGTCGGCGTGCATACCAAACTTTCCCCACGCAGGGCAGACCTGTGAATGCATCAAAATGCAGCTGGGAACAGAGTATACTCGAAACTTGTTGGGCAGTTTTAAGTCTCGCTATTGCATTTTTTGTGAGCGTGCTATTCTTAAACGCAGTAGAGGGCGTTACCTCGCCAAATTCGCAATATAGTCTCATCAGACTAGGCATCTCTGTTCCGATGATGCTTTGAAGCTCTGAAGGTCTAATCAAAACCTCGAAACGCTGAAGAGAGCGAGAGGGACTTTCGCCAACAAGCAGAAGAGTGCTTGAGTTTGGGTCTTGTGTCAGCACGATGATAAATCGGTTAGCAGTAGATTGCGCAGTGCTGATGTGGCCAGCTGCGAATAAATTGGACGATATGTTCGAAGAGACTGGCCCTGGGTGAGGCATCCTCACAAGTTTTACACATCGATCTACAGTATTCCAAATGCATTCCGGTTTTCGCCACCTTAGGTTCCAGCGGGCACGCCAGAGGCCTACAGCGGCAACTCCTCGGAGCGTCAAGCGACTAAGTAGTAATTTCACGGTAAAGGTGTTTCGCATACTCGCACACACAGCTGCAGCGTGCATCTCCTCGCAAAGCAATGCAGCACGCTCATGAACCTCCCTGGCACGCTCCATCTGAGTTTTTTGCACAGTTTCTTCAACCAAATGTAATGCAATTTCTGCACGAGATGCGCACATGATTAGTCGTTTGGTGGCTTGGTCTCTTTGCAATATCTCTTCTTGCACTCTAGTGACTCTTTTTATGCGCAAGGCCTTCCATTCAGAGCCATTTTCAAATAGATCCTGGGATTGGCGCCAATCACTCGACACAGCATCAATTGCATCGAATGCTATGGTTTCGGTAGAAGACCAGGCTAAAGCATTTCTAGAGTCCGCAATAGCTTCCAAATACAACATCTTGTTCAAAAACCTACCCGCATGCGATAATATGTGCACAAACTAGTCAAGACACCGCCTGCTTGGGGTGGAGCTCAATAGGTACCGCCGCATTACCACCTCCTCGTGGGCCATTGCGAACTTCTCAAATCGCAGTCTTGCTACTTTGTGACGATCAGCAGCTGCAGTAGCATCAATCACTGATTTGATCCACGAATGTTTATGTATACGTTCGTGCGCTGCTGCAGTATGTAGTTTCTCTCTAAAGCAGGACATGTCATTATTCACAAGGCCCTGATGAGGAAAAAATGAGTTGCTGGTTTCATCAAGCATGATTTGTGTACACATCTTGGATTTGAGATTCGCGGTTGCACTGGAAGGGGGTATGAGTCTCCCTGCCTGTGCACGATTGAACTGTGCCAAGAGGTCCGATCTATCTACCTCCTTGGCATTAGTCTCCTGGTTTCGGGGGTTGAAACTCGTTATGAGCAATCTGTCCTGAGGAAATGTCCACAGTCGGCATTGCCTGACCTGCTCCACCGAATCATGACCGGCCCCTTTGCCTGAAGAACCATGCCCAAAGATCGGCACAGCGCATTTAATGAATGGATGATGATGATACCATGTGTGCCTAGGCTGCGTTCGGATGCGCTGAGGCTTTAGATTGTAGACTAGAAGAAAGTAGTGACATCCATTCAAAATTCTAATTGAAATATGTGCCGGTTTTATGAGTTTACGTGCCAGACACGGCGTTGCAGTTTCCAGCAGGACTTTAACAAAAGTTTTGGCAACTCCTAGATACATTTCACGCTGTTGACATTGTTTTGTGAGGGATAAGTTGATTTCTAATTTGCGTTTCTCAAATAGATATCGACTATGGATGCCTCTTGCATAACGTTGCAGGACTTTGGTGCAGTCTTCTGCGCTACCGTGGCATTCCAGGAGCATTCTAGCCCGATCTGCATCGAGAGTAATCCTGCCAGCCCCTCGCGTTGTGGACACTTGATTTAGTAATGTAGTCAAACTGTTCGGTTGGATTCGCAATAGGCCACGTGATGCTTGTTTACGCAAATTTGTAGCTATGAGCTCGCGCTCGCCTTTGCGACGCTCATTATCTTCACTCAGGCGCCTTCGCATCCAGTATGTGCGGGTTGCTTGCCCCATCATCCCTACTCCTTTCCATTTGCCCCAGTCGACACGACAGAACAAACCATTGAGGAGTGCCTTTACTGGACTTCGTGCCTGCGGCATGATCAACTTAGCCTGCAATTGTTGATATTGTGCCCATATTTGCCGATCTGAGTGATGACTCTCCATATGTGATTTACCATCCACAAGCCTGGTTGGTAACTCATGACTCTCGTTGATGACTTTGCTAGCTCGCAGTATGCGCACCCCATCTAGCACATGCGAAGACGACCTTTGCATATCGTTGCCCTACAATTGAGCAATTTACAGGAAAGGATTAATACGACCAAAAACACGGTGTTGGAGCCTCAAAGGTACATCCTAGCTTTGTTGCACCTTTCCAGGAAATCAGAGCACCTCCAATGTGACGAGTGACAAACCCGGATGGATGCCCAAACATGTTTTCTGCTTCACAAATGGCAACTTTTCTATTTTGAACAATCGACAGTCCACGAGAATTTAGATGCATCATCCGCTTAAACTCAGCTGTGAGCACCAACGGATTGTTTTTAAATGAGAAGTTTGAGCCTAGATAAAAGCAAAGGGGAGCAAACTCATCTAGCCAATCGAGATCTTTATTCATCTTGACGAGGTAATTGCGTCCTTCATAAAAGTAGGCACGTGAAAGATCTCTTTTTGGCACACATGTGCAGACAATAGCTTCCAGCTGATCCAATGGCTTGGAGCCTCTACTCTCAATGACATGGACATGAACATCATTGCAGCAGACCCTTTCTGCAAATGCTGGAAGCTCATTGATCAACATGCGTTGTTCTATAGCAACCCTTGGCCTTGCAGCTTCGTGAGCTTGAATGGCAGCCTCGCGGCGATCATATATACCAAGAAATTTAGTAATTCGTGCGCGCTTTGGCGGTAGTGCGTCTCTCTGATATCTTCTAAACTTTGAATGGACAGCTGGAACCTCGCCCCACAGCCGATGCCCCTCAGATTCGATTGTAGCTATCCATCTGCCTTTCTGATGTACACCGAGAGCGTCGCAGTTTCTTAGGCCACAATGCTTACTCCACAAGGCTATACTTTCCGCACATTCAACTCCGGCCACACGTAGCTGGTCAAGAAGGACTAACATGGACGCGAGCAGACCCCGTGTGCTACCGTGAAATTCCAGATAGGATTTCTTGGTTTCAAATGCAACCGTGTGGAGGTTTTCTAGTAGGGCTTCGCGTCGAAGGATGCAACGAAGAACCTTTAGGTCCAAAGTCTGCCTACATTGCCCGCGCCTTTCGACCCACCGGTCTCGTTCTGTCTGGGAAACATAGTAGTGGCGTCGTCTACACTTCGTCAAACGCCTAGGACATGTTAGCAGCACCCAGTCTAGACACAAAGGTGGGACATTACCTGCACTCACAAATGCCATATTACGATCGATTTCAGATCCGAGGGTCGCCAGTTTAGAATATTCACGCAAGCCAATTAGGTTATTTGCAGGGTGTCGACTTTGAGGTTTGACGACTGCTGAAATAGCTCCTGTTGCCTGGCATGTAATTTTTGATACGCCAGTGGCATTAAGCTCCAAAAGATGCTTTCCTACATCCCCATCGATGCGACTACCCTCTGACTTACTGAACTGATTGCCCGACCCAACCTGGAATCCTGCTGTCAGCGCACCAAGGCCTCTGGCAAAAATTGAAAACTTGGCGTCCCCTTTAGGCACTGCCATGAATATTGAGATGTTATTTTCGTTAGTAAAATAGGGGACTTCGTCCGAATAACCTGCAAACCTGTACTTTCCATTGACAGCACGAGTCCTAGAACCACTTACAGTGTACTCTGTAAGCGCCGCGTCAGCTTTTGCATTCGACGGCAATGTTACATCCCTCTGGGCAAGACAGAAACCTTGCTTCTTAAGAGCACCACCACCGAGATCTATCCAATGCTCCTCGTGCAGCGACTTGCCAGTGACAAATGCCCCATGATAGCACACCCCCCCTATGCTTGTCGTGATATCATCTTAAGATCCTTATCTTTCACACACTGAGTAGCAGACCCAAGGCGTGGTTTCGTGTTGTGACAACTGGTACCCCAATAATCCAAACTCGATTGAGATTGGTTTTATTCAACTCTTTACTGCTCATTTCATCTTCCTCTCCATCATGATGCCAAATAAGGTCTTTCATCTCGGACCTGGCATGAATCACCGCACCACAAGTTGACTGTTTGGCCTGACATAACGTATTGACCAGACTGTACCTATGCATTTGATCAGTAAATACGGCTACAAGTTGCAAAGTACTACCTCTCGGCAACTTCTCTGCGAAGTCCAATCTGTACTTGCAAAGCTGCCATCTGCCCCTGACGTCTTGGCGATACCACACTATCAACATTAAAGGCTTTTTCAGTGGCCTTGGTTTCTGCACAGGAGGGCATGCTCTGAGCTAGTGATAAAGCTTCTGTGTATATGCGCCGTTCTCGATCCCATTCGCGCAGCCGTCTCCAAGAATAGTCTTTCAAAATAATTTCAGTGGGATTGTAATACTCAACCTATGCCAAACATGCTTGAGATTCTAATCGGGATGGGCTCATACGAGCACCTCCGAGGTGGCATCGTTTATTATTGTTTTAACTTCAGAAAGCTTTTGCTTGTACGCCCTCGACCGGCTTTCTCCGTTTTGCAATTGGCGGGTGTTACTCCTGGATTCCAAATTCCAGGCAATGATAGAGGCTCTTTCCCTGACACCTCGGTGCCGATGCAAAAAGCCACTTTCAGCAGTGCTCACTTCCGAGGCCAGATGGCGTCGGTGTGTTCGACGCTGTCCGCACAAATCTCGAAGCATGTCATACCGGCGTATTATTACCGTAGGTACCGTACCGTAGGTAGATACGGTACAAGGATAAGCCACAATAACCGCAGTTAGCCCCACTGGCGCTTCAACTCATACTAACTATACCCCGGTGGGGAGGCCCCGGTGGGAGCATGGCGTCCAACGGACTAAACTTGAATGATCTGGTAGTAGTAGCCTGCCCGGGCCTATCATGATGCCAGCCTCGGAGCCTGAGTCACGGTGACCGTGACTCGGCGGAGCCCGGGCCTGCCACTCAGGCTGGCAGTGAGACTCGGAGTCACGGGGGCTAGTAAACTTGAACTTATCATGATAGTCTCGGCCAGACCGCCGCCGGCGTGACTCAGTCTCAGAGTGGTCCGAGTCGTTATAGAGGAATAAAAGTGACCGTGACTCAAGATGGAAACTTGAACTTGAAGTGACTCGGAAATCATGATCGAAGACGGAGGCCCGGGAGGCAAAGCTCCACATCACGCCGCTTGCCTCGCAGCTTATGGCATCATGATGGAGCCCTTCCTAAGCAGCCTCGGAAGTCGGATATTCCCTAGCAGCCCTATAGAGATATGGAACGATAGGAGATAATTAGTGGATAATTAGAGGCCGATTTATCCCGTCCGTTGGAGAGATTGGTTTTCGGGCGGGTTTTATCTCGACCTCATACCAGATCTCATACCGCGTCGCAGCAGATTTTTCAGCGCGAGGCTGCCCGCATGCACCAAACTTTGCACGCAACCCATTATTTTAGCATACGGAAGCTGCGCCTCAGCAAAAGTTTGCCGCCATCGGTCGGCGTGTGGCTGCCGCCAGTGTACGCTCAATTGCGCCAAAACCTGCCAACGTCGACTATTGCGCTCGACCCCCCTATAAATTTCGAAGTCTCCAAGGAGCCTTAAGCGTCGCAGGCTAATTCATTCTAATTAGAGCTAAGAGAAGGTAAGGAAGAATGTTACTCCCGGGCCAACGAATTAACCGGCTAGGGGGAAGCCCTTCCCAGGCCCACGCCTTGAAGCATGTGCTTATTATATATCCACAAGCCCCAGACTAGGGAATCGGGGCGGGGCCTCTGGACTAATTGGCAGGCACATGCGCACGCAAGAGAGAGGACCGACTGACCCATCCAGGGAGATGAAACTTGCCTCTGCCAGCTTTTGTTGTATGGTAGAATGCTGCTGTGGAACAAGTAAAACTAATCCATGTAAGGTCAATTTTAAACGAGAAGCACAACACAAAACATCATGCGCCACATGCTGAAGGCATTTCCTAGCCACGCCTCGATAGCGATAAGCATGCAAGGTGCAGACTCGATCAATGATGGCAGCATTATCATTCACCCGCCAGCGCGCATAACACGCGGGAGCATCTCCATAGGACCCCAAGACGTGTCGTGATTCGCCGTCAAATTCATCAAATTCGAGCTCTGCTGATACACCCAGTTCGTCAACGTAAGCACGTCGGCGAAGAATCCGGGAAATATCGATGTTATTTCGGTAATGAGGTTCTTCCATTGTGTTATCAAAAAAGGTAAAGTGCAAGTTTATGTCAGCTGGCTTACGCAAGGTACCATCAATTTCCCGCATTGAGCTTAAAATAAAGAGAACTTTGACGGTGCTATTATGCAGGGGTCCGAGCTTCTTTTCACAAATTTTGCGAGCGCGCTACGAAAGCCATTTGAAAAAAATAGATCTGACTTCATACCTGGAGTTGCTTCAGTGCCTCCGCATGCCGACCCTGATGGTGAAGTTCGTTGGCACGATCGACAAACGCCTCTACTCCGCGTTTAGCCAATTCCACCTCCTTGGTCTCTGCCATGTCAAGTTGAAGTCTACCTTCAGGAGCTGTTCATCGCGTCCCGCGTCCCGCGTCCAGCTGGCCAGGCGGGTATAGTCGAGGGGTTCCCGCGTCCAAGAGCTCTGGGGGCGCGCGAAGGAAACTCTGGTCAAAAACCGGAATATTTATCCTTAGCGGACTCCTGAGCTGCGCGGCGAGCTTCTTCGCCAAATCGGGAAACTGACTCCGCAGTGGCGTCCTCGGGAGTAAGCGGGAACGCTCGTTTCGCATCGAGGTCGAAGTGGCGCGTCGGGCGGCGTGCGGCACGCGTCGCGCACGTTTTCGGAACAAGCGAAACCGCAGCGGCACATGCTGCACATGGGTGCGGAAGCGATGCTAGGAGCCGACAGAGTCGCCAAGATCACCGGAAACGGTCCGCGCACGGCGAAACACCTGCCGCGCATACGTCGCGGCGGGCGGTGCTCCGACCCAAGTCATCTCTGTCGGTCGCTCACACGGCGCGTATAGATGTGCTCGTAAAGCCGCAAGTGGTGGCGTTGCGTACACGCGGACTCATTTTCACTCGTACCTACTAGCGGAACTAGCTCGGTGCGCGACGCGAGCGGCGTCTCTGCGGATATCGTGGCGGCTAGCCGAGTTTGCGACCCAAAGGCCGGACCTCAACAAAAAAAACCGGAGCGAAAGGCGCTTTTGCGCGCGCACGGGCGATTTCGTCGAAACTTGGTCCGGTCGATAAAGCTATGGGAGCTGGGGTACCTAGTACCCATTTTTTTACGAGCAGGAGACAATCTAGGAGACTACAGGAGACTATTTTACGGGCCAGGAGACGGGTTTCAAAATAATCCCGGCTTCCCGCGGATGAATTTTCAATTCGGTCAGTGTGCCTACAAACTGTGATGATGAATTAAGCGAATTTGATGCCTCTGCTTCAGATACTTCAGTATTACTGTCTGCTAACAGGAGTGTCAACAGACCCATAACACTAAATGCTGCTGCATCTGGAGTGCTACCCTCATTTGATATTATTTTCCATGCGCTTTCAGACGGTTCGATATTCGTGGGTGTTTCAAGTTTATCATCTGTCAAGTTATGCACAGAGCCTGCATCATCGTCTGATGACTCATCGTCTGACGACCCAGACAGGTTTGGCAGGGAATTAGTCGAGAAGACTGATTCATCATCCGATTCATCCGATTCGACATATGTAGCATGTGCCTATCGCTCTCTTGGGTGATTTCTCTTTGGGTGATTTTGTTTTCTTTTTCTTTTGTTCTCTAGGCATTCACTGTAAAACACTCTACGTCAATAGGCGAGACCTTGTGGGCCCATAACCTAGCAAGAGTATCATGATGTTGCAGCGTCACGGTCACCGTCAGTGACGGTTATGTCACGGCCCGGGTAACTTGAAAGTAGCAGGGTCACGGTCCTAGCTCACCAGCCGAGGGCTGGGCCAACCTAACTACGAGAGTGTTTTATAGCAAATTGTTGTTACACCGTAGCGTCAAAGACACTCGCTGTGTATAGACTCAAACTTAGAGAGTGGGAGATACATATCTAGGGTAAGAAGGGCTAGTAGGTTTCTCTCTGGGTAGGTACGTAGGTACCACGGTAGCGGACAGCACAATGTCAAGATACGATGCCCGGATAATGCCCAATTTCACGCCGACAGTGGACGCGGAGGTAGAGGCGCTTCTGAGACACATGAATTGCCTCAGCGAGCGGGTCCAGGTAGCTGAGGTAGAGTTGGCCGTAGCTTGCGCAAGCAGCTGCGAGAGATGTGAAAGCTCCGGGATGCCGCGTGCGCACAAGATTAATCAACAATGGTCACTTATTTCGGTAGTGGCTGATGGTACAAGCCTTGACAAAGTGAGCCAAGATAGCTTGTCGAGCAAAGTAATGTCAAAGATTGACGATGTTGTACTCAAGTTAGACAAAGCACAAAGCAAGCCTGTGGAACAGCAGCAAGGGACGCAATCTGTGGTACAAATTCAAACAATTGTTAGAGGTTGGCTGTGCCGAAATCATGATATGCTCTGCGCCGCAGTGTTGCAGCAGCTGCGTGATTGGGTTATAGGAGGTATCCACAAAGTCATGCGCTTGGACGTACTTCGGCAGATGAAAATGGATGAAGTTTCTCGTGATTGCACTACTGAGCGTAATGTAAAACTTGTTCAGGGTTGCTTCAAGGCATGGCATTCTGGGACCCTTTCAAAACGAGAGCAGGTCAACTACATTAGCTCTGCCATTATTACTGCAATCGCAAAACGCGAAGCGCGAATGTTGCGAACTGTTCTCAGAGCTTGGTATTGCGACTGCAAAGGGCCTCGTTCAAAGCGAAGCTGCCAACACCGCCGTACTGAAATGCTCCGTGCCGCTCGTCACCGCATCAAAACCCGAGAAAAAAACATTTTGGCAAGGAACCTAGTAGGGTGCCTTATTATTACAAACAACATGATTGCATCTGAGCTGAGCCGGACCATCCACCACGCTGCGAAAAAAAGACAAGTTTGGTGGCGATTGCACCATCACTTTCGGGCATTGAAGCAATTGCTAAAAGTCAAAGCCTCCATGCGTCGACTGGCCAGCACGCATCATCGAAGAGTGATGTATTCCCACTTTTTCTACCCGTGGACAGAACATCTGCATGCATCATCAAATGCCACACTTGATCGCGCTCGTTGGCCCAAGCCAAGATGCTATCAGCCGCGATACTCACAAAAACTTGTCAAACAGTTTGCTCAGGTTTTCATTCGCAAACATATTGTTGGGCCCTGTTGGAAACACTGGTATGCGTACTATAGGGCACGGACATCCCAGCACGCACTACAAGCATGTGCTGCTCAACGTAGCCTTCTTGCCCACTGGTCACACTGGCGTAGGGCAGCTGCTCATCGGCGCAAGCTAAGATCACTCAGTGTGAGTATATGGCAGGAAACAAGTCACCAGCTTCTCAGTAGGCCCCTCCGAGCTTGGTATACGCACAGCCGCAAAGTACGCTCCCGTCGGAGAGCTCAGAATCGCCTCGTGACAGCACATGTATGCGCACGAAATCGCCGACTTAGGCTCAGGTTTATGCGTGGATGGCATCACCAGGCCGTCTATGGTCGTGTCGAAGGATTGTATACGCGAGCCGAGCTTGTGCGGTCCTTAGCCGAGTTACAAGCCCACGCACGAAGGCTCGAGACACGTGGCGAGTTTTATGGTGTTACTTGCGAAGAAGCTTTTAAGCAGCTGGAGGATGAGCGTGATTGGGCTAGTCGCGCAGCGACTCGTTTAAACGACCGCGAGATCCATGCTAGACGGTTGACCCTAGCCATGCATCATGCCCAGGCTGAAATTGATCGTATTGGTTCCGCAATAAAATGTACTGCTAAGCTTCACCCAGCTGCAGTGCGCAGAGCAATAGTAGACGCTGCATGTCTGCAAACAACCGACGATGCCGGGGCTATTAAGACTAAAGCAACGGACCGATTGCCTGAACTTCCATTTAAACCGGAATTTGGGCTGGCTCGCGAAGCAGGACTTTTTGCCAGCGACGCTGTTGGCACAAAGAAGAAAGTTGATAATATTAAACAAGCAGGCAGTCAAATCATCAAGGAGCAAGATTTTGTTGATGTGGATCTAGAATACCTTATGCTTAGACTGCGCTTTGTTCTTGCCCAAGCCTCTACTGACTTTCGCAGCTTTAAACATTTTGGGGGTAAACTTCTCTATGTCCCTAATAAATGTAGATACCCATCATCTCGAGACGATGAGGCTTATAAAGCTGTTCTAGAAATAGCCAGAGACATCGAGGCGGGTTGGCATTTGTGGAATTTTCTGATACACGGCGATGTGTCGACACTCAGCAACAAACATGCTGTTGCTTGGAAGGTATTGGAGGGAACCATCGTTGACATTGATGCTAGATGGACTTCACTGAAAGGCACCACCATGAATGGGCACGAGCGACTTCCAATCTGGAGCGAATTTTGCCATGCTCTTTTGTTACTGCCTTTCGAGTCACAGCTAATACCCACATGAGCACCCGGATGGGCAAGGGCTCGACGGGCACCAAGGCTCGACGCCCATCCGCTCGCCCGAAAAGGGTTTACTAGCTTGTATTTAAAACCGCCCAGACAGTTGAGTGCTCTTCAAGTTTACAAGCGTCTTCAAGTTACCGCCGTGACCGTGACTATGTAATCTACTATGTATTATCAGTCCGGTTGGGCATCCTGACCGAGCAGGGTGAAGGCCCTTAGAGCATTTTCCTTTTTTTAGGTCTTCCTTTATTTATTATTTATTTATTCAGCCCGTGTACCCGTTTAATGATTCAAGTTTAGCCCGGATCTCCCTCGCCGAGTCTCCCGAGGGGTTACCGTGACAAGAGGGGTGTTCACAGGCAAGTGACTGGCACGGGTGATCTGCAGCCTAGACTCGGACCTGCAGTGCAGCGCAGCAGCGCTCTGCCTTGTGCTCCCCAAGGCGGTTATTATAGACGGTCAACCCGGTAGCACGCAATCGGGCGGCGGCTAGTATGCAAGATTGAAGTCTCTCTTTTCTACCCTCAATGCATCAAAGACCTTCCAAAATAGTCCAGGCTTGCGAGTCATGAAGAAGCTATTGCCTGATGTAGTCTGACGGCAGGAAGTATTATAGTTCCATGAACTAGAACCAACAGTTGACAGAAGTGTCCAACTTGGATTGGGTCCAGTAATAATTGCCATCACTCGTTCTGGCCAAAATTCCTTCGTTACCTCAGTCGGCGAAGACGTCGACCTTTGTCCAACTCTGTAAATTCCATGCGATTGCTCATGATTTTGAGTGCCCGGCGCAATGCGAAATCAGCATGGCCAAGAGCAACGCCTTCGTCTAGAACAAGCAACATTTTGGCATCGGTACCAACAGGCACACGTTGCTTTAGAAATTGCTCCGCGTTCTGAATTTGGAGACGCTCCTCATCACCAAGGAATCTCATCTCAACTCCAACCGTCTGTGGAGCAGCGGATGCAGCAGCCATAGTCGACACCTTGAATAATCGAAGTGCTTCGTGGACGTCTCGGGACTGCACGGTTGCTTCGAGACGCATCTTCGCCAAGGATTCGGCGATTCGCACAAGTGCCTCTAGCTGACGTACAGTCACGGGCACCTAAGGTGGCATAAAGATAATATTTGCCTTCGATTTTGCACACTGCAATGTGCAGCTTGGTGTCTTTGTCCACCGGTGCAGTCCCCTTGCCGTTTTACAACTTCGCGAATAGAAACATACTCTGATGAAAGCAAGGCCTACATCAAAAATTACTATTGCTTGCATGTGAAATCAAACCCTGTAAAAATGCAGCTGTTTCACTATTCAGGCGCGGAGAGGACTTTGTGCGACAGTAAGCAACATAATCCCTCAATAACTTGAGCTCGAGAATGCTATCAGCTGCGTTGTTCAGACTCGTTTGTGGGTCTGCTGAAGCCTGGACGACTCCAGCTGTGTTTGAAGCCTTCATGTGAACGCCCATGACGTGCTTAGCTATGGAGAGGTCGCGGCCTTCATCTCGGATGTCTCTGACAATGAAAATGCAGTCAAAGCGCGAAAGAATCGTTGACATCATGTCTATATTCTCTGCGGCAGAACGAAGATCATCGTAACGACCATATACTGGATTAGCTGCAGCAAGAACAGATGTGCGAGAGTTGAGCACTGTTGTGATGCCAGCTTTAGCAATAGATATCGTCTGCTGCTCCATAGCTTCGTGAATTGCAACTCGGTCTGTCTCGCGCATCTTATCGAATTCGTCAATACAGCATATACCTCCATCCGCCAAAACCATAGCGCCACCTTCAAGGAAAAATTCTCGATTTTTATCTCGAATAACTGATGCTGTCAAACCAGCAGCTGAAGAACCCTTACCAGATGTATATACACCAACGGGAGCAACCTTCTCCACAAACTTTAGGAACTGGGATTTGGCGGTTGAAGGATCGCCCAGGAGCAAAACATTAATGTCACCACGTAACTTGACCCCGTCTGGCAGCGTTTTCTTGCATCCACCCATAAGCTGGCACGCCAACGCCTTTTTTATATCCAAAGTATATTCACCTTGAATACTGGGAGCTATAGATGCAGCCAAAAGCCTGTATATATCAGACCGCCGCGAAAGTTCCACAAAGCGGTCCTCCTCGGCAGGACTAAAATGCCGAGATTTGTTCCCATGACCATCCACGTTGAAATCGATTCCTACCACCTTTATATAAGGCAAGCGAATTGCGGCAACTGCAGCATCGGGATTCTGAGGTTTGTCTGCGCGTTCAAAGAGAGACAAAACACCAAGGATTGATACTCGAGCTCCAGGAGCTGCAATGTCGACTAAGCCCCTTTCTACCACCACAAGAGTAGATCGTGGCATCTCACCCGCAGGGACAGTCTCTGGTGCTTCCTGCAGCTTCAATGTTTGTTGATCTGTGTACCTAGATGTAGACTGCTCAGGCAGCACCAATCAAACAAGACATTTCCACATACGAACAATCGTCTGGTAAGATTACGTAAGGGGTAGACCCACAATCTGTCTGACTAACACTATTGCATTTTATTGGTAGCGATGCAGTTGAGAAGGTACCTCTACAGTCCAGAGAATCTCGCTTTCCGCAACGCGAGCACCTACATTATGATGCATCAAACAAAGTGCCATATTTAATAGAAACACGTCTGTCACTGAATCTCAATTCGAGCTGCCTTCGATTTGACCTTGGATGAACCTATAAAAAGTAGTCAGTTGCCCCAAATTTGGTTCGCAATCCACGGTGCATGCACACTAACAATGATCCCTGAAACCTTTATGAGTTTCCCCACGTGGTCTGCAGCAAGTAAACGTAGTGGGGTTGCAAGTTGTGTTGATTTCAGTGCTATCTGCACCCCAATACTTCGATTACCTAAGCGAATGACTTACACCTGTCAATTTTCTGCACTGGGGCGAACATGGTGTATTGCTAAGGACTGCCCTACGCAGCACGTCATTGGCCGCAGCTTCAAAAAGATCCAGTTGATCCTCTGGTGACTTTTGAAGCGATGTCAGTAGTGCCCCATCAAATAATCCCAGTTCAGAAAGCTCCACAGTAATTGTCAACTCACCGCGCCTAAGTTTGGTGAATTCAGCATGACTATCATAATGGGCGCCGTCGCGACCGATGATGTTGTATCAATAGTTCGCGATACCTAAAAGGCCAAATAGGAGATGGTAGTACACGGACGCCGCTTTCTGCTTGAAGACCGAGTCTGCCCGAAAGTTGCGCAGGAAGTCAGCATATCTCTTTTGCATCATCTCTGGGGCTCCGGGACAGTAATTCCCTAGCCCAGGTCATCTAGATTAGGCCCTAGTGTGTGACATAGGCCCCAAAGATAGACGCAGACACTTACCAAACATTCGCTTCTCCCCTCCGAGAGGCCTCCAAACACTTGCCAACACGTCCCAAACACTTGCCCAAACACTTGAATTTAGTTGAAAACACTTGCGCGCCGCAGTACCCGCACGCGCGCCGACTGCCCCGGCCCGGGCCCGGCCCTATCAGCGCCCCTGAGCCTGCCACCGCTGCAACATATAGCCACCAACGACGTGCCTTAGGCCGAACGCAGCCCTATACGCCGGGATATTCTGGTTTGTACTCCTTTTAGCCCGGGCCCCCTTTGTACCTACTAGAACCCACTAGAACCAGCCCAAACACTTACAGTTTCGTCCAAACACTCACGTCAACACAGATTCGGGCCCAAACACTTACCAAACACTCGCCAAAAGGTCTTGCGTCCTACCCTGGGCCCCATAGTGACGTCCATAGTGCTATATCGCAGTCGCTATCGGGATGATAGTTTCAAGTCAGACACATGGTGCCTCTTTGGGCAACAATTGGTGGGTTTAGGAAACTAGAAAAGGGCATTTGCAGTCCTCTCTCTCTCTATGTGCTGCGCAGCGGCACCAGCCAGTAGACAGACCGCAATACTGGTGCCACTAGCGCTTGATGGGAGATATGCCGACAGGCCACGAACAAGCGTCCCCGTACTGCTCAAGGTAGGTATGTCTATGAGGCCGCCACAAACCACGGAGAATTCTAGAAAGGCGATAAGTGTATCCGACGGTCTGTTCTTGCGTATTCAGCTTCACATCTTGGGTTACTTTGGCGTCAATTAACGTTCAAAAGGACACGCTCTCTTATCTTAACCTAGTTATCTGGCTTGGGCGTGTTGAGAGGAAGCCCGTAAAGTCCACCAGAATAGTCAACTTTATGAGACGCGCAAAGTAATTCTAGGATTCTTGATAATTCCCTTGGTGATAGGTCATAGACTGTGTTTTGGCTGTGCATTATATTTCGAAGTAGGCGGTGGAGCCTTGGAAGTGTCAATTTGCCAAAATTCGAAAGAGCACCAATAATGAATGGGTAAAAGAAATTCTTATTGTCATCATAATGCGCCCCTTGATTAGCAAGATCAGTGTGGTCAGAACCATTTTCTTCAGAAATAGTGTCAGAATTTGAATGCTGCTGAAATTGGGACGACACAGAGTAGAGTCCTGATAATCGCTCTTCTATTACCCCGTGATTGACCCAAAAAGCCACGGTACTCTTCACACGGTGGATAGGTAAACTAGTTGTGGAAGCTAGATCGTGTAAGTTTCTACTATCATATCCATGAAAATGCAAGATAAGAATAGCATGGATTGGAGACACAACGAAAACTTTTCTATCACCAGAATCCAAATCGAGCTCTAATTGGGCGCGGCCTGTCTCCTTCAACCAAACTAGTTTTCTTGGAGTTTTGAGCGTGTTGTACATGTTGGCGAATGATTCTAGCGCAGAGTTCACACGCCTAATTGCACTATCTAAACAAGATACCTATTGGGCTGCCAGACAGACAGCAAAACGGCAAGCCACGCTGAAGCTAGCCGATGAATAGTCAGCGCACAATTAGAAAGTTCAGGCCAAAATACCTGAGAAATTACGGTGACCCGAAGGTAATCACAGGGAGCTCGTTGATTCAACCTCGTGGAATCTTCTACATCACGCAACATAATTTCACAATGATGGAGTAAGGCATCACCAAAGCGTAGCTTTAGTAGTTCCAGATTCTTCACTTCTTGTGTGGTTTCGTGCATATTAAGTTTTGTCAGTACCCTGCGATAAAAATGTCCACAAAAACACTTACGATGTCCTTACTTATCAGCTAGCATCTGCCGATACTCGTCTACAAATATTTCTCTTGTTCCATAAATGGATATCAACATAGACAGGATGTCTCGCATTGTTTTCGGAATCGCATTTTGACAATTACTTGGATTTGGAACCCAATCTTCCCCTGGACTGTCGTGATTCTCATTATCAGAGTCGCAAGAGCCAAGTACCATAGATTTTGACCGATGGAGCTCCTCATATAGCTCGCCAGAGAGCTCATCAGTGAGATTGGCTACGATGCAACGAACCGTGTCCTTGCGATGTTGTAAATATTGTCTCACAGGCATAGTCACAGTATCAAGAAGAATACGACGGGGATCTAAGATACGAAGCACTTTAATGGTAGATATATACATTTCTATAATTTGCGAGGTGTTTGCTCCCAAGTGGAGCAGCCTGCGACAAAGTGTCAATCGAAGCGAACGGGCCAAGAAATGATGTTGCCGCGTGCGAGACAGCGCGTTGCAAAGCTCAACAACAGCGCATGCAGACTCTGGAAACTCGGCGATGATGTCGTAAAACTGTTTGACACGAGCACTAACGTATGTCTCAACCACAACGAGGTCCACCAGTCGCCCAAGTGCCGCTTCAGTATGCCTTTCAAACTTAGATGATAAGCTATTACGATCAATTGCAATTAGCCAAGGCAGCACTGTTGATTTTTTCCACCTCTCCAGTATATGAAGCATGGGAGTATCATACCTCTCAGCACAAATATCAAACACACAACGATCAATACCTTCGTAGAAGACCTTGTGTATTGTTTCTCTGAAAAAATGATACCAACCAAGAAAGTGGACGTTCGTCCAAAAAGAAGAAAAGGCAAGGAACTGATTGATACTTTTGACAGCCTCAGCGTTATCACACTTAAAAAAAGAGCCATGCGCCCTCATCAAGGAGGTTGTAAGGACAGTTTCGATGCACCTAACGAATCCTGTAGGCGCACGAGACAGTATCAAAGCAGAGAAGTAGTCACGTGTTGCTAAATGTTGTATTTCTTCAGTTGTAATCAGCGTCTTTAGCGCTTCACATGCCCCATCAGTAGCACGGATAATCTCCTTTGCTAACTGCTTTAAGGTGCAGCTGCCATCGTCGAAATTGACGCTAAGCCAAAATATAGACGCAGCGCGTTCGGCGTAGCTATATCTTTTGCCGCCGGCCAGGTTGTTCCAATCTGATTGAGATTTTTCGGCATACACCACCATAGGCCGTTTGTAATGTGCGGGTTGGAAATTGGAATACGTCTAGTAGGGTTCCAATGTTTAACAACTTAGACGTTTCTTTGAATTACCTAGCCTGAGCCTGAGGCTACTCCCTATCCCGAGGCCACTTCGATATCCCCTCAGGTTTGATATGGGGAAGTCGCCTCCCGCTCCTGAGATCACTCCTGCGTATTTTCCAAACCAGCCTGAGAAAGCGCACGACTCGGCGGCCTGTCCGCGTCCGCCAGGACCCGGAGTCCGACTCCGGAATCGCTTTTAATGCCCAGCGAGCCGGATACAAAGATTAGCCACATTCAAGTTCACTGGCCCGGGCAGGCTTGCCACTGCCAGTGATAGTAGACTCGGACTATGGAGCGGGAGATGATTCATCCCCCAGGGCCAGGGTGGCTTCGATAGTCACGGTTTCGCGGTCACGGTACCCCGGGGCCTGGACTGTATCATGACCGTGAGGTCGATACGCTCACCGTGACCACCGTGACTGGTGGCCACGGCATGACGGTCACTCACAACGACCCCCCCCCCTTGCGTAACATGCCTACGTCGCGGTGCCGCCCCGATTTCCGTTGCCGTGAGGCTCCGCAGGGTTTGATATCGTAGCGCAGCTCCGATTATGGCTTCCAAAGGGTTGCACTTGTCCTCAGTCCCGAAAGTCGATTTATTTATGTCGCCGCGTACGCCGAGAACCTCGAATCGGTCTCTCGCGATGCTAAGACGGTCGCTATGATACGCCAAGATGACCGTAGCTTCGCCCGGTCGTACCAGCCTGAGGGTAGTAGCAACCGCGCGGGGGGCAGCTTCTGCGCACGCCCGGCGAGATTTCGTGCGTCTCTTTTTATGCTGAAAAGCAGAGTATCCAGCATTTCCGGGCGCTCGGGCAGGTCCAAGTGCTGGCAACTTGAAGGGGCCATCCGGCAGGGGGGAAGGGGGGGATCAGGGTGTGAGATGTGAGTGTGAGACCGGTTTGGAGGTGTAAGTGTGAGTGTGAGACCGGTCGCAGTTCTCAGATGTGAGACCCGGGCGACCGTGCGGGTCGCCGGCGCGGCGGCGCCGCGCCGGCGCGGGGCTGCTGGCGGCGCGAAAATGACTGTATTTCCGGCCATGCCTTCCAGGCTCTGAATTGGTCTGCCAAGCACGCGTGGCGGCTCTTTTGGCACTTTTGAGGCTAAATTTAGCGATTTTTAGGCAAAAAATCGTTTAAAACCCGAATTTACAGGCGTCCAGGTGTGCGATTTTGCGCTTAGATGTGAGTTTGAGGACGCTTCAGACGCCTAGGTGTGAGTGTGAGGACGGATTCTCACACGCTGGTCCCCCGGGGGCATTCCCAAGATACTGTGCCAAGGGCCAAGAGAGATCACCCGCACCCGTAGACGCAAACGAGCATACAGGCTTGAGCATACGTACCAATTGTCGGCTGCATAGGTACTGTAGGTATCGCACAGTTTCTATCTATCTGTTGATTTAATGATTAGTTGTGCCTGTTGATTTAAGGATTAGATTGTTGTGTCTGAACCAGTGATATATGTCATTATTCAAGTTAAAGGACTGGTGGTCTACAACCCTCGGCCACCGTGAACAGTTTAGTGGCGGCGGCCTCGCAGCAGGAATCATTGATAACTCAGGAAAACCTCGAATAGTATCCGGCTCGTTGCAGGGCTGGCTACGGGTTCACAACCCATTAATGCCCAATAGAACCCCAGACAGCACAAAAAGCCTACTGTTGGAAGTCCGTCTGGATGCTCCAATCTATCAACTCAAAGTTGGCCGTGCACACGCAATAGCTGTCTTACATCCTAGTAAACTAAGGGTATGCACATGCTCGGCGCGCACCAATCAGGGCTCGAGTATCGAAACTTCTCATTTGGAGCTAACTGCGCAATATATTCACGACTTCGAAGTGACGAATATTGGAACGCATGCTTTCTCTATGTGTCTGGGCTCATTTGGGGGGAGTACTGATCGAGAGATGATCCTGGTCCAGCATATGGATGGCCACGTTACAATATACGATTACGATGTTATATCAGCGAAGTTTGCATACTTTGAACTGCATCGTAAGGATTATCGCTGCTTTATTTAGGTTGAAATACTCTGCCACTGCTTCCAGGATTGTTTAGCGCCAGGACCGATCGAGTATGTCCAATCTGCAGATGCATTCGTAACAAGTAACGTGGCCATGTCGATTGCTTGTTATAAGTTTCAGGTCTTTCAAGTTGTAATTTGTGCTCAGATGTCTACCAACTTACGAATTAGGCACTAGCACATTCCACTAATCAAGACAAGTCAGCCTCACTTCAAACTAGTGGAACCTTAATTGAAGCCAAAGACAAATGTGTCGTCTTGCCTTGTAACAGCAATAAAACCAGGCGAGTTGTGACAGCAGATTGGATATGTAATGTTGGTGAGCTAATTCTTTCATTTGGCATCGCCCACGTAAGGATGACTTCAATATGTGATGACAGCGCATGTGAAATACATAATGCGCATGTAGACTCTGTTCCCAGGTCAGATTGTTGCTCTTGGCGAGCATACTCTATTTATTGTATCAGTGGACGGTGTTCTGCAAGCCTCCAAACTGATGGATTTCCATCCCACGTCATTATGCATCTGCCCTACATTTGGAATTGAGGCATGGCCACGAGTACTTGAATAAAAACATCACTAGTTGTAATCTTGCAGTATTTAGGTACTGGAACAATGCGCATCGGAAATGAATAGCAGCCCTCACGTCTGTTGTGATGTTGATAATATCATTGTTTATGGTTCTGATGCTCGTGTCTATGTGCTAAATTCCGCACTGCAAGTTATTTGGGTTGCGTGTGGTGGCGTGAGTAAGCCTCTTTCCATTTCTTTGTTTAGCGTTGGCTGGCAGCGCCTTAAGTATTGGTTCACTGTCTACATGCCTGCTACCAGGTACTATGCACTACGTTAACAAAGGCTGGCATGATGTTGGTTGTGCAAAGCAACGTGTTATTTCAGCTGCATTACTGCATCTGATTGTTGACTAGGTACTAGATGACACTGGCAATGTGATGACACAGCGCGCAACCCATCGTGATCAATAATTTCGAAAATAATAGCTAATCCTCAGTTTAGGTTTCTTGGTACGGAACCGGTGTCAAAAGTGCCGCTTAATAAGCTGTCAGCTATTCAAGTCGCCCCCTCTGCTACTGTAAGAGAGTTCTTGTCTTTGCGCAAAGAAGCGACTAGTCCCAGGACTGAGGAGATTTCTGCCGCACGTTTGTTTATTAGAGCTCGGGCCGCTCGGGCTCAAAGGGATATAACCAAATACCAATTTGATCAAAAGCGGTGCTTTGAGGCCTCTGCCAGCAATGAGATCATCAAAAGTAGCAAGATTGGTGTGCAAAATTCAAACATCCAATACTCGGCGTTGATTAGGTTGTATGCAGAAACGCCAGGGGTTTCAAACGAGGGGCCTTGGAGTAAAAAACCTGTTGAGCGTGTCACCACAAGTGCACTACTATTCGCTTCCTGCTCCGGCGAAAGTGCGTTCCCTAAGGCTTTTGTCACGGTTAATTCACCTTCATGGGTGCACATGCCGAAAGTTACGATGGTCACTGATGTTGGTCGCGAGACATCGAAGCCACACTGGTTAGAGTTTTTCTTTTATGCCCAAAAGCCATTTCCAGCCGCCACCATGCGAGTTGCAGCCATCGCCAAATATCGATCGACAGAGAGTCACATTAAATTTGCGTCCGTGGCTCTTCGACTTCCTCTGGCCCTGAACTGTCGTTTGCAATCAACACCACAATCTCAACGGGCCGCCTATAAAATTACACTAGATACAGACAAGGAAGCAGCCAAACGCAGTGCACGATGTCCCAGGTTTAGGAGACCAACACTTAATTATGTTTTAGGTTGAAATGTTTGATCTTTTCGCAGACATGCTTCTTCAAACAGACATGAAATCAAAAGAATTAAGATTCGCTGCCCAGCAAGCCATTTCTTTTGAGTTCCACTTCACAACAGATGATTTATTACCCACAGCAATAGCCAAACCATCCCCTAAAGTACAGGTAACTGGCACTTTGATTGTATCCAGGCATACTAGTAGTTATAGCATTCAGAGCACTGCTCTTCCTGCTCTCTGGCTGCTTACAAATGAGCTGTGCACTAGGCTACAATGCCGATGGTACGATAGGGGTGGTGTAAAAATCTCGTATAAGGAACCTCTTCCTCTGTCTGACTATTTTGCTTCGGTAGATGATCATCATGCAACTCGAGTTGCTTTACGTATCGCAGAGTCCGCCTTAAACGACGCGTCTCATCAGTTTCGAACAATAGAAAAACGCTTACTTATTCGTTTCAAGGATGGTCGCCCTGTACAGATCAATCACCTAAGCTTGTTGATGCGGCAAACACATCATAACTTGCAGCGACTAGCCTCGATTATCCAACACGCTCAATTAGAGCGACGAAGGAGCGCAAGCATATTGGCTTGCTCTACCAATCTTCTTGTTTCTCTGATGCACTTTCATTTTGGACTCTCCGCGAAGAAAATCGCAAATATCTCAAGTCACATGAATCCTGATGTTGTCTCTCTTAACCTGGCCGCGCGTGAAGTTGGGCTGGCTGGCTGGGAAGAGGTTGCGGATATGTCAATGGCTTTCTTGCTAAAGAACAATATCATGAGACGCGCATCTAAGAGTACGCCAATAAAACCAGCTGTTCAAGCAGCAACATTGGCTTTCCCGTCGACGACAGATACGCTTAAGAAAAGAATCGCAATTATCTGTCATAAACTTGATCCCGTAAAGTAGTATCCAGAAGCAGCGATCGCTGTTCGACTTACTGACAATGCGAAGTCAGATGAATTTAATCTGCAGTCGGCATGTCCACACGAATCAATGCTTTTTTTTGCCTTCTCTGTGGCCAACGTAGTTTCACAGTCAGACTACTCCAAAGTGGTGCGCATAGCCTGTATTGCCAACGCCCACAGAGTCCAGCCAAGCTCCAAGGCCCAAAAAAAAACAGACCACAATGGCATCAAGGAGCCCAACAAAATCGCTTATATGCAAATAGTCTTGGCCTTCTGAGGCCCTCGTACCAGACGTGGGTCAGATGCTTCGTCACAAAAAGTTAGGCATTCTGATCTGGCAAGTAAGGACCATGCCTACCTATTACCTCCTCGCCACTCCGCTCGGCTAGCGTCGGCCGGGTCCACCGTGGACGCGACTTGCTGCGCACTGGCAGCCTGAGAGCCCGAGAGAGAGAGAGATGATGATATAAGTTGAGTGCTTTTCTACACCACTGTTTTGATTTTAGAGGCCAATTAAGCCCTATTCGCTGCGTTCATAGGACAATCGGCCTCTAATCAAAAAAGGTTCACGATGTAAAAAAGCACTCAACTTATATCATCATCGAGAAAGTCCGAGTCGAAGTGAGAGTCGCTTATCATGATTGAGCTCTCAGGCTACTAGCAGCCCCTCTAGCACGCCGCCGGGTCCCCCCCCCGAGTTGCGTAGGGAGAGGTAGGGTCCCAATCCGCCAGTGACTGTATTCTTGCTACTTGAAGTTATTACTAGTAGAATTACTGCCATTCAGCTCCGAGTCCCGCCCATTAACATATCCCTCCGACTGGCCGTCGCAGATGCCGTCGCACACAATTGTCGTGACCAATTGGGACTAGTCGGCCGAGCCGTCGTTCTCAGCGAGCGGGGTGGTGGATGAGCCGTCGGCGTAGCCAACGACGTACGCCGAGAGAGCCTGGGATTTAGCTGCGTCGTGCCGTTAGGTTCCAATATCTAGAGGACACGTACCGCCCATTGGTGCCCAATAGAGAGAAGTCCCTACCTAGTGGTAACCGTGACCGGCCATTGTCGCTTAGTTAACTCTTTCACTATTACCAAGTCGACCATGTAACCTCACTCACGGCGTAGTCTACGAGCTTGTGTTGCCGAGCTTGTGTTGCACACGCATACGTCGAGTACTATGATACACCGGGTGCCTCCGTCATGCCCGCAGGCCCAGGCTTGCTAGAGGTCCTCAAAACATTCTGAAGCCTGATTAGTTTCCCATTTTGCTTACTTCAATTTAATTAAGCTTATTGCATGTAGAAGCAAGAAGCTTACTTTTTATTCAGCGTTTTGCATTTAGATAATTGATTATGAAACTTTATATGTCCAGGGTGGGTTAATCGGCTTTTACTACAGAGTAAATGTGACATATAAACGCAAATGTGGCATGGAACCCAACAGCTCCCAGCATAAGAAAGAAGGCATAAGAGATTATAGCCATGTAGCCAAAGTAGAAACTCCCCTGGATCATACCTTTCATGCTTGACCGATGAAAAAAATAAAAGAAGGAGTAAGCGTATATGAAGGCGCCCGTCGACCCACCGCAGATAAGAGAACGCCACCACCACCGATAGTCCTCACGTGCCAGTTGAAAGTAGGCTAGCGAAACTGTAATGAAAGCGGTTACCTACATTATCGCATTCGGAAATACATCCAGATTTTCTATCTCTACACAGGGACATTGCAATGATTAGCATGATAAACGCAAGGAACAGAATTCCAAAAAGGGTATAGATTTTATGGCCCCACAACGAAGCAAATATGTAATGAAGTTCAATGTAGATAGCACTGAAAGGCAGAAAACCAGCCATGAACCTAGAAACTCAACAAACTTAACTATTTGTCGTGGGCCTTAAGGCACGCAGGAGAGACATTTGCGCCGCTGGGGTACGGAACCACGGTGCATCTGTGGGAATCTCACGGGGAAGACGGGTGGTGCGACACGGAGCATTGAAATCCGACGACAGCTGCCTCCCAAGTATAGCACCACCCAGGGTAAGCGGGAGTGCAACAAGGCCATAGAGAGCAGTGATTATAAAAACAGCAACTACGGGCAGAGCAGCGGATGAACCATGTGCGAGAGCTACTGAATTAACCCATGTAAAGACAAGTACCAGTGGAATAGGAAAGACAGTGGCTGTCACAAGTGCATTTGAAAGCCATGCTTTACCGCCAATTTGACGGTAGAGGCGCGCAGACACGAAGCCGCCAATGGGCGCCGTACATGCATATAGAATGATCATGGCTGTAAGAATGGCACCACGTTTCGTAGGCACAATACAGTTCGATATCGCGCAGATCAAAAGCAACAAGGTAACACACAGGAGATGTGCACCCGCACCAAGCAGGGCCGTAAGTCCATTGGCAAAGGGGGGAAATCGAAAAACATCTCCATTGATCAATTTCCAACCTGTTTCTTCCTCCCCGATTTCATCCTCTTCTACCTCCATGTAGCGCGAGAAATCATTTTTAAGCACGCGCATCATGATGATTGTTAGGAACGCAGTCAGCAACAACACAAGAACGAAAGAGTTGATGATTGACAGCCAGTGAATTTCAAAAGTTCCTGGTAGGAATCTTGAATCATGATAACGCGACATCCTCGAACCCCATTTTAGATCTAGCCGAGCCAGCCACTCGACACTGTAGGAAAAAGCGACTTCAGTGCCATCGAACTCCTCGGTGATATCTACTTTGCGCTGTGGATTTGTGGATACATTCACTGACACCACTTGATCAGTGTTATATCCAATTGAAAAATGGAGGTGAGGGTAGATGTAGCGTCTAACCGTCTCTAGATGCCCTAAAAGTACATCCTCGCCCTCTACTTCACCAATATACCCCCACATGGGTAGATCTTCGATGAACATTTCGAAGTAATAATCATTCTCAATCGCGTGCGTAAACATTCTCAATTCGGCTTGAGAGAAAGATTGTTCGCACAAGAGACGCCATGGTACATTGTCTAGAAAAGTAATTTCGTACGGCGAAACAACCTTCCGATCCCCTACGAGTCGCTCACCAAAGTCTTCGCGTCTTCTTTTTTTGGTGCGAGAGCAGAACGGTAGCGAGTAGTACTCGTACGTCTCAGACGGATTGTTGAAAGGACCGACCTACACATTGAAAGTTGTGTGACAATCCAACATTGGCCTAAACCTTACCTTGTTTGCAATCACTTGCAGGGGCTCATGCGCAGCATAATGTGCACCCAATGAGGCCTCCGCAAGCGGAGAAAGCCCGAAAACCAGCAAGGCTATCAACGAGCAATGCTTCATTGTCGAAACGTCCCGGTTGGCCTTACTTCCCGCTAGCCTGTGTCCTGCTAGCCTGTGTCCCTCGAGGGACGCTGGGATACTTGCAGACTTGCAGAGACGTGGACTTCGAGCGCGCTACACGAGAGAGGTCGCCATGGCCCGAACCAGATACAAACTGCCCTCGCAGACTTAGATGCGCCGCCGGGTGGGTCGCGCCGCCCAGAGACTGGGCCCGGCTCGGAGTCTCAAGCCCCGAGAGCCTGCTGATGCCGGCGGGTACCAGCGGCGTAGCACCCTGCGAGAGCTCCTGCGAGCTAGTGACTCTAGGCGACCCAAACTAAACAACCACGCGGACCAGAGAACCCCACGACTGGCATCCGAGTCATGATGAGTCGACACGGTCGCTCCGAATCTATAATGTTGGGACTTCCCTGGTGCTTACTTCGGGGGGGGCTTTATCCACTCCTTTTCTACACCCCTTTCGGGAGATTAGAGTTGGGGACGATTAGAGTAAAAAGATCTTAGTGGCCCGCCCCCCAATACGTTACCAGTTGCGGTTCCTTCGCCGACCTCAGGGTGTCGCATTTGCGTATCCACCCCACCCCACGCCATAGGTATACAGGGCCCTCAGGAGGCCAAATTGCCTGCATAGGGCAAATGCTGATCAAATGCCAGTGATGGTCACAGGCAGAAAATGACAACATCATAGGGTCCGAATTTTAGCTTACATCACTTTGTACTCAATAGTCGTCGCCACCACCATCACCGCCAAACATGTCCATGCCGCCACCCATGTCAATCTCCTCCTCCTCCTCCTCCTCTTTCGGTTCTTCAGCCGTCGTTGTGTTTTTCGCACCGCCGCCGTCACTAGCAGATACGAAAGCTGATGGATCAGCGAGATAAGCTTTGAAAGGACCAGCCTTGCCAAAAGAATATCCCTCACACTCCACTGCAATTGCCACTAGAGTTTTAAAGCAGGTTGCGATGGAGTGGGGCGCCGAACAAATAGACGGGTAACTAGTTTGCAGACACACTGAGGAAATGGCGCCGAGAGCATTACCGAACTTGAAAAACAGGTCATCATCAGTAAGATCAAGGACTTTGACATCAAATATGGACCCATTGTCATAAACGTCTGTAATCACCAGGCCATAGTCAAAAGGATTAATGTGGAGCTTTTGGAGGAGAACGGCCTCTGAGTTACCCACCTTGTCACCAGCCTTGAGCAGATTTACTGGGGACGTAATTTCAATGCGTCCCTTCACAATTTTGGTTGCTATCTGTAGGGTCTGGAAGAAATTGGTTTGACCCGGATCACAATCCGTTGGACCCGGAGGAACCACAACGTCGATTGGTGCAATGGCACCGACACGTGCGGGGGCGGGCACGCGGTTGTCTTCGATTAGCTCGCGCACCTTACCGAGATCACCATTCGTGAACACGAATCCAATATTGCCCATGATCTTCGGCAGTAGCATCTCATACGGGTGGCCTGGGTTTTTAGCAAGGTAGGCGCTGACGACCTTGCGCATCATGGTATTTTTGCCCATGAGCACAACAGCCTCCCCCCTAAGAGCCATGCGGATTTGCTGGAACTGCTTCGACCCAACGTTGTCACAAGACACGATGAAGATTCTAGAGTACGCATCAAGGAGGCCCTCCATCTTGCCAAAATACTCCTGCTTGCGCTCCCGTGAGAGACCCATGTCGCCGAATTCGAGCGACCAACGCCTCACTAGTAAGTAGCCTCCTTTTGCAGACCCTTCGAGATATAGGCCTAAAGCTGTCGACTTCGAAACCCGCGAGCGTCTGAGGCCCGGGGCTCTTCGGCAATTGATTTATCCTAAGCCTTGTCGTAACTCTGCAGCCTAATGTGCCCATTCAGGCGGCCGGGCAGCTAAAAACAGCCTGAGCGTCGTCCACTGCTACGATACGCAACATGTTTTTCGTTTTGGTAGGTGATGCACGGCCGGCGCGAGGAAGAAGCGCACAGCAGGCTTGAGGGCACATTGATGTTGATTTCGACGCGGCAGTCGATACTAATGTACCGCATGCGGTACATTAGTCGATGGCCCAGCGCAAATTGCGCTCACTCTGGACGAGGTTGTTGAGGAAAGACTCGTAGTGGTCGACGTCCCCATCACTGGCAGAATCTCCGAACTTGAATTCAGAAAAACCAGATACTCTAGTCGTCGCGTCCGCGGTGGGGACGCGATTGATGCGAACCAGATATTTGGTTGTTGTCATTCTTTTATCGGATTCTCGCGCGTGAGCCGCCAGGCCGAATAAAGATAATCCTCGTCAGGCGCGCTTGCCAGCCTCAGCTGACTCGGAGTGGGCCGTATCATAGATGCATCACTTGAGCTGCCCGAGCGCCCGGAAATGCGGGATACTCTGCTTTTCTTTCAGCATAAAAAGACGTACGTGGCGCCAAGACTCGGGTCCACTGGCAGCTACCGTGACAGGCGAATCCCCATCATGAAGATCCTCAGGCTCGTAGTACGCGCAACATCTCGCTGGGCGGTGGAGATAACATCTCAGAAGAATGGTATCTGTTTGTGAAAAACGACTGATTGTCGCCACAGACTGGCCCGCCGGGTCTCACTGGCACTGGCAGGCCCGGGCTCTTTTTAACTTGAAGTTTGTGCAGGCCCGCGGGCACCCTGGGCCCGGTCCGAAACGCTGTCAAAGCAACTCACCACTCCTCAGTCGGTGGAAATTTCGGCGAGGTCAAACCATGTTCTTCTTAATAACGCAGTCACTAGCTCAAACAAATTATAACGATGGCACTTGCTGTACCTACGGCCCTGCGGTATACCGGGGGGGTCTATAATTGTACCCAGGTACATGTGCCCTCCCCTTCACCTCGCCGTATGGGGCCTTATGGGGCCCAGTCAGGGTTGTACATTACACAGGCGTCTATACGTACCCCCGCCCGCGCCCCAAAGCCCTGGGTTTGAGCGCTCGGGACGTTTTGGCCGACCGCGAGCGCCCCACGGCGGTGCGTTGCGGGCCACTTTTCGCACGAGAATCTGCTCATTTCGGGCGTATCGAGGGTGCAAGAGCGTCGTCACTGACCTCATGACCCACGCCCATGGGCTGGTGAGATTGCCCGCGGCCAGGATTACCCGTGAGACATTCAACTGTTCGAACCCATGCACCGAACGCGGTAAAATGGGTGCCGAATGCAAAGGAGATTCACTTATTGGCAACCCATGCATTGTAAGTGAGCGAGTGATGCCTCGGGTCCGGAGCGGCACTAAATTCCAGCCGAGACCGCGATCCGAATGGGTTGTGACCCGCGGCACTTCGGGACCGACCGCGACCAGCAAAACAAAGCGAAGCCGTCGGCCGCTAACCGTCACGCTGCGCAGGCACCGGCTCTGGACCAGGCACGAGGGGCACGCAAAGCCCGGAGATATGCGGACGCGGTCTCCGTCGGCTTGGAGGGAGTCGAGCCCAGGCTCCAGGAGAGCAGATTTGGGGGCACATTTGTAACTCGCGACGCAGGCCGAATAAGTGGCAACCGGTGCACTGTAAGTTGGCCAGTGGCCGTCCGAGGTAGCCCCGCCTGGGTGCTGCGCCAGCCGTTGCGCCGGTCGCGCGCCGGTTCGCTTAACGCTAACCTGGGTACAATAACCAACTTACCCAGTAGGATACCGCAGTAGGTATTCTACCGCCGCTTTAATCCGCGCGTTAAGATGGATTCTCGCCGACAGCCGCCGAAGACGATCGACGAACTACAAAGGTCACGCGAAACTCGAGCGAACGATGCCCTGGCAATGAAGGAGCAGCAATTGCGTATGCTGAATGATCAGAATGTCCAGCTGCTGCGTAATCTGGATAGGGTTGAGGAGGATGCAAATGCCATACAGCTCGAGAAGGTTGCGGCCGAATCCGACAACCGAACGCTGCGCGATGAGAACTTTCGCTTACTAAGCAGATCCCGAACTGCGGATGCCCAGTTATCATCAATGAAAACAGAAGCTGCCGAGAAGGATAAGCAGCTTAGGGTCATAACTGATCAGAATTCAGAGTTGTTACGTTTGCTGGAGACCGAAGAAGCTCAAAGCGCGAAGTTAAGTGCGGAAAATCAACACTACGGTAGCGAATTGGATTTACTGAAAACAAAATATGGGACTCTACTTGCCACCGCGAAGACTCACGAAGAAATGGCAAATCGAGCAGCACATGAAGGCCAACTCCGCGCAGATGAAGTACGTATCCTGCGTTCTGAGATTGATCAACTCAAAACCTTGAACCAAGAGTTAAAGCTCAAAGCTCAAGTTGAGCTGGAGGCACTCCACGAGCAATTGCGAGTCCGGAAGGAAAAACAGTACCAGCTACTCGAGAAGCTGCAAGCACAAGATAGGGTTAAGCGTTTAGCAGAGGATCAAGTAAGTAGCATGGAAGAAAAACTACGCCAGTTGCATGCCAAAAGCGTGGAATTGGACACACACCTACAGGTGGAAACACGGAACCGTCGCATGAAAGAAGAAAGCAATCGCAATCTGACCGCTGACCTTAATAACCTGATGGAAGAGGTCAAAGAAGTCAGAAATCGGTCAAATCTTGCGGATAGCGAAAGACTCCGCATAGAAGCAGAGGCAAGGGACAGTGGTGACCAATTGCGAGAAATGGCCGAAAAAGTTTTCCAGCTGCTCGAGCGGCTCAAACTAGCAGAACTCAGTAAAACTCGGGCCATGGAGGAGCTTAATAAGCGGGAAGCCGAAGCAGTAGCACTATCGAAGAAAAATGCAAGGCTACTGAAAGAAGCAACAAGAGAAGGACGAGGCAGAGTGAAAGCTGAACTTGACAAAAAGATATTACAAGACCAGCTACGAGCAGTCAGAAAGCATAACTCTGTGCTGGCATCTCGTTGTCGTGAAGAGGTTCGCCTCAAGCTAGAAGAGCGTGAAGAAAAAGGAGTTGCGGTGGAAAAGGTCAAGACTTTTAGTGGTCGCCTTGGGTTTCTCTTAAACAAGATGCAGACAGATGAAGAAGCCAAGGTTGTGCGAACAGAGGAGATGCGAAAACTCGAGGCACAGCTAAAGACTTCAAATGATCATCTATCCAAGCTGCAAGCCAAACTGGATGATGCCAATGAATCTAATCGCATCATATCACAGGCGAGTAGAATCAAACAAGAGGAGCTAGACACAACAAAAGCTAGATTTGATGCCCTTTTGGACAGCAGGCAAACAGAAAACGTCCAATCTAGCACAGCCAAAATCCACGGGAATGATTCTGGCCAAAATCCCCACGTAAGTCCTGCTGAAGCGAATGGTCGATTTCTACTGGACACCAGCACTTCTTCCGACTTAATCTTGCTCAAAGGCAAGAAAGCAAGCTGGAGTACTTGGCTTGAAGCACATGATGCAAATAAGATACTCAAACGCGCGCAGAATTCACCCAATACTAGGGAGTTGCTTGTTCAACATATAGGAAGATGTTATGGCATGTTGATGGCTCAGGAAGAAGGCAGGGACACTTTGTACCGGGATTTGCAAGACTGTGAACAACAAATCGAGCATGTTGCACGTAAATGTGCACACGTCCAGGAAAAGCTTCATCTTGAAGAAGAGGCCAAAAGGCGTACTCTTCTACGCTATGTCCATTCAGTTAAGAATACCAGTATCCCTAGCATTATAAGAAGTGTAGAAAAATCAGACGAAGTTGGCGTGATACAGCTCCCCGAGTCGTCGATCTCTGATGAAGAGCTACACGCGATTTCGGCACTTCTGCGTGGTGATATGTCAATCCAACAGCTTATCCTCCGGGACAACATGATATCAGATGATGGGGTTCATGCCTTAGCATCAGTCTTGGCGGGTAAGTCCAATATTAGTACCATCGATCTTCGCGGAAATAGGATGACGCCCCACGGAATTCGGATACTTGCAGAAGCACTAGAGCGATCTGAAAGAGTACGTCATGTCTACGTGCACGCAGCTGGGAAAGTAGAGGCCCTGGGTATTGCTAAATGGACTCCAGTAAATCCCCCAGACGGTGCGACAACAGCGGAGTTCTCAGCAAGCGTTGAGACTGTATGTTGCGTGGACTGCCGAGATAATATTCAACACGATCAGGAACAGCAGAAGATTACCAATAGCTTAAAAAAGTCTGAGGTTCCTGTAGCTGTTGCTAATCACAAGAGGTTAGCGCGAGAAAAGAAAATTCAGCGCATGAGTGCCGGCAAGGCAACGAGAGGACCCATGGCAAATTCGTCTAGAGTGGGGGTGTTCCCAAACTTAGGAGAGGGCCTCACTGGCCACCAGAGGCGAAAATGATTGCAATTTAGTAGACCATTATTATACTTGAAAGCCCGGTGGATTCCCAGTATAGCAAAAAAAAAACAAGAAATAGCAAAGCGTACCTATCTAGTATCCAAAGAGATTCTTTGAGCATTCGTTGTAGATTGGGTTGGGCCTGTAAACAATTACAATTACCTGGTCTCAGCCAATCTGCCCTAGAGGCATCTCGAATGTCCCGAAGCCTTGTGAAGACACAGTGCCTGGTCTTCGCAATCGGCTTGTACCTTGCTCTATACCCTTCTATTGGTGTTCTGCTGTTGTGTTCTGACAAGTTTAATGCAAATGTCCTAACACCCTTAATGAGGCAAGGTTAGCTGGCCATATTGCATCACTGGTGATAGGTAAAGCGCCAGACGGCTCGCAGATATATGCAGCCTCAAATGAAAATGACCCGCCAAGCCAGCATGCACTTTGGTGAGACTTACTTTCTTCCTGGCGGCTTCATCAAATCAGTCGCTCTTGAATTTCGCTATTAATCGTAATACGACCTATGAGACCACAGAGAGCAATTATCAATGCCGCGTGTGGCCGCTGCGAACTTAGCTGCAGCCTAATCGAGCTTTGACGACCACTAGAATCGGCTTACAGTTCGCGCGGCGTTTGGTATCTTGGCGTCGGGGCGTGACGGAAAATCTGCACCATGCCCCCCTAGGCTGGCGCTGGGCTGGCGCTGGGCTGGCGTGGGACGGTGGACTGGGGCGGACCCAGGGTTTTGGGGAATTCTCTGCTAATAGCCAACTCGAAATCCGTAATAGCCCAACTCGAAATCCGGCACATTGGACCCCCAGGGGAACCCCAAGGACACAGCACGACTCATTTGACGGGACCTAATGTGACTAGGAGTACAAGCACTAGTCCCACTAGGCCTAGACTTATCGATTAAGGGACGGGGGCGGACCCCAAATTTGAGATTCGAGTTCCCAGCCACTTGGCCGGGGGCGATTTTGGCTAAGGGGTCCCATAGGGTCCCTGTGTACGCCCCCTGACCGGGATGGGGGGAAGGGGTCACTTTCGAGGCGAGACGCGGTCGCGAAGTTGCCCATCTGGGGCCTAACGTGCGGGTATTTCAGAGGCTCTGGATATCCTCTGGACTGAAAAATCAAAACTCGCTTCCATGCTGGTATTTTGGTCTTCCAGGGGCCCTCGGGCACCTATGGCGTGGGGTGGATGCGTAGGTGCGGCCGGGTACCCGATGGGCTGCCAGAAGGTGGCCTGACGCGGCACGAAGCGCCACTGGCGCGACCTTCGCAGGCCACTAAAATTTCCAAACCTAATCGTTTCGCTTACCCGTTTCGGTCACGTCCCAGGGGGGTAGGGAGCCCCCTCTGGCTCAATTCGCCCGCGGCCAAGACGTCTAGTTATAGAGATACGGCAAATTTGGGGGTTGGTGTCCGCCCCCGTATTAAGGGGTGGGGATGCTGATGCCGATTAAGGTTTTAACGCGCTCTCCGTGCGCCGCGCGCGGCACGGGGCAGCCACCAGGCGCGTGTGGAGGTCCTAGGAACTCATGCGCGCCATGCTTAAAGCGCGCGCCTCGAAAGGTACCCGTCTCGGTGGTCTGCGAGTGCCCAAAAGCTGCTGCTCTGCGCAAGGCCCTAAATCGGCACGCGACCGCGAATAGATCTCCAAATTGCTGGTAGAGGAGCGCCCGACCCACGCGAGCGCAGCGACGCACCTCAAGAAGTCCACCAGTTGTCCGTCGCCACGTGTCAACCCGCGGTCGGTCGGTAGAGCATATTCGGTGATGTCCATGGCGGGCCAATTGAACGCCTCTCGACAAAAGATCGACCGTCAGGACGTACGTGTACATTCCAGCGAACGTTCGAATGACGCGCCGCGCAAGTGGAACAGACTTTAAGCCAGCGACGCCGACCGCGGGGAATCGGACTCGTCCGAGAGCTGCATTTAGGAGGTTAGGCGTACTATCCTAGGACCTTTTCGAATACCAGGGCGGGCGGGGGGTTGGGGCCACTCCCTGGTATGAACTTGAAAGAAAACGCGCACCACACCCAACGTGCAATGCTGGCCCTCCGAGACTACAGGCCTCCGTGCCCTTCAATACCCGCACCCTATACTCCTCAGCTTCAACTTTCCTCCACGTCAACCTCAAGTTGAAGTAAGGTTGAAGGAAGGGTAGTCATAGGTAGCCACGGACCCCCCTCAGACCTCCTCAAACTCACTCCTACTTCTGCTGGCGTCTTCCTTACGCTTATGGACGTCTAAAATAGCCGGCAAGTAGGTCGAGTGGGACCAAGAAGTAGCCACGGCCGTCCACGGTACCAGGCCAAGAAGTAGTATTGAGAGCGCGCCACAGGGACGGATCTTGGCGGCTACCGGCGGCCCGGGACCGCCCTGCGCTTTGGGCCCGCCTATCGCCCGGTCTCAGGTACTCGCTAGCCGACCCCGCCTGGTCTGCGGCTCGACCGTCACTAGCACAGTCACGGTCTCGCAGCGTCTCGCCGTTTTTGCTAGATCTCGGGCAAGCCGCGAGTCCGGACCCGCCCTGGATTTAGGTTCTCGGGGCCCACCGCCCGGATGCGGTCTCAGACAGCCCCGAGTCCGCGACGACCGCCACTAGCTCGTGCTGCCTAAGTCTAACAGGACGAGTGTAGGGTCGTAAAGCGAGCGTAATGGCGTCGGTCTCAGATAACTGTACAGGTGCGCTTGTGTCGTGGTCATTCATAGTTCCGTGACTGACTCCTTATTTAGTTCTCCTGAATACTGATAAGCAAAATCTAGTTAGTCAAGAGGAAATACTAAAACAGCTAGAGGACTCAAATGACAAGGTACGTGGGTAGCTCGGGCTTGTCATGACGCGTTGTGCAGATGAAAGTTAAGGCATTAAAGTCTGCAATTTTGATGATGCTCGGAGGAGAACCTATCCCTCGAATACTAATGACGGTGATACGGTTCTGCATCAACACTGAACACCACGAGTTCAAGAAATTACTAATGCTATTTTGGGAGATTGTTCCAAAGTACGATTCCGAAAAAAAGTTGCTCCCTGAGATGATACTGGTAATGCTTGTGGAGTTGCTCTATTGCTTATATACAGATGATAGGTATGTAATGCACTACGAAACGACCTAAATCATTCAAACGAATATGTCCGAGGCTCCATGCTTCGTTTTTTGTGTAAGCTGAGAGAACCCGAAATTATCGAACCGCTTGTTCCGTCAATCAAAGCTTGTTTGAATCATCGGCACTCGTATGTCCGCAAAAATGCCGCACTTGCAATATACCACATTCACAAGCACCATGGGTCAGCCTTGGTGCCGGATGGCGCAGACCTAATGAACGACTTCATCAGGGCAGAGACTGAAGTTGGCTCGAGGCGAAATGCCTTCCTCATGTTGTTCAATGAGGCTGAAGAGGTAGCAATTGAGTTCCTAGCAGCCCATGCTGATGGACTAGACGACTTTGGCGACGGGTTTGCTCTACTTGTCCTTGAACTAACCCGAAAGGTCTGTCGACGCGATCCGCGGCAAAAATCACGATTTGTCCGATTTTTGTTCCAGTTACTCGGTTCCCAATCGGCAGCGGTCAGCTACGAAGCAGCATGGACTCTCGTGAGCCTATCATCAGCGCCTACTGCGGTACGTGCAGCGGCAGCAACATACACTGCCTTGCTTTCATCGCAGTCTGACAATAATGTGAAGCTCATTGTCTTGGAGCGACTAGCCGAAATGAAGCAGCGGCAGTCGCGAGTTTTGACAGAAGTACTAATGGACATGCTGAGAGCCCTCTCATCACCAAATGTAGACATTTGCAAGAGAACTCTTGAAATTGCTATCGATCTAGTGTCACCACGTAACATCGAGGAAGTTGTTGGTGTACTGAAGCGCGAAGTCGTCCGAACCCGTGATTCTGATCTAGAAAATTGTTCAGAGTACCGAACGATGCTTATCCAAGCGATTCATACGTGTTCCTTGAAATATCCCGAAATTGCTGGATCTGTAGTGCATGTTCTCATGGATTTTCTTGGCGTTGACGGTGCTATGGATGTAATTGTATTTGTTAGGGCAAACATGGAGCAAAATGCTCCACTTCGTTCTGGACTGTTAAAGAAACTGGTGAATACATTGTGTGAAATAAGGTCGTCACCTGTCCTCTCTGTCTCTTTGTGGATAATTGGAGAATATGCAGAAGGCGAGGAATTGCTTAAGTTAGGATTTGACGAAATTGCTAATGCTATGGGCAACCCACCTTTTGTGTGTTGCCAAGTGACAGATGCAGCCAACACCAATCCTGGACGCATATCAGAAAACTCAAGGTCGGTCGTCCTAGCTGATGGAACATACGCTTCACAAGCAGGGGCTATGGAATCACAAGCGTACGGTGACAAGACGAACATTTCTCCTCTGAGGGCCCTTGTTTCGAATGGAGATAGTTTCTTAGGCACTGTGGCGGTAAGTTCGTTGACAAAGATCGTACTTAAATCACGAGCACTATATGGAACGAACTCGACTTTAACCAAGCAGCGTCAGCTAGTAATGCTGGCAGTCTGCTGTGGAGTAGCAGACCTCATTGAACGCTCGACATCAGAGAAGCAATACTCGCCCTGCAAATCTGTGAATTCTACCTCTCCTATTTTTTCGGGCGCATCTGCTGATTGCATTGAGCGCTTGGCTCTATTCGCGAGACTCATACTAGACACAGAAATACAAGCTGCAACTGTCGAGGCATATCTCAGTGACAGCAAGATATCTTTCTCCCAATATCTCCGTCATGCATCAAATTCTACGCTCGTGGTTGAGCCAAGTTCAAAGAATTTGTCAACCCCCGCCTTGGCACAAGTAGATGATTTGATTTCTTGGCGACAGTTGCGTCAGGTGACATCGGCGAGTGGTGATTTGGACTTGTGTGATGGGGACGATTTACTACGGGCAACTGGTTCATTTGAAAATAGTGATGGCACAGGAACGCGGCTTAGTCACGTTTACCAACTTACAGGCTTCGCAGATCCAGTCTACGCAGAGGCGTACGTCACAGTACATGACTATGATATCCTTCTTGAAATTCTCATCATAAACCGAACAGCCGCTACACTTACAAATCTGACGGTCGAATTGGCTACAATGGGCGACTTGAAACTTGTTGAAAGACCACTTTCTCTAACAATCGGCCCTCTTGATCAACGATCAATCAGTGCCAATATCAAGGTTTCTTCAACGGAAACCGGCCACATATTTGGCACCATTGTATACGAAAACTCGTCGAATGCAGAAAAAAGTATTATCAACTTAAATAGTATTCACTTGGATATAATGGATTACATACGACCTGCTCTTTGCACTGACGAAACATTCCGTGCAATGTGGGCTGAATTTGAGTGGGAAAACAAAGTAGCTATTGCGACAGCGATCAGTGAACTTGGAACATTTTTAGAACATATTATATCTGAGACAAATATGCGCTGTCTGACTCCGCAATCTGCCTTGGGCGGCACTTCATCTTTTTTAGCCGCGAACCTCTATGCGAAATCCATTTTTGGAGAAGATGCTCTTGTCAATGTATCTGTCGAAAAAAAAGAAGATGCCGATGGAAAACTGAGTGGCTACATTCGCATCCGTTCAAAAACCCAGGGCATTGCGCTTTCACTCGGCGATCGGATAACAGCTGTCCAGCGCCGTAATTAAGCACACTCGTGCTAATTTGACCACAGGAAACTATCATTTGATAGTATTAATTAATGCGCCTGGGAAACTTGCCTGCTGTAGAGTGGTTAATCTTGCCAGAGACAAGGGCGAGGTGATTGGGCACCGCGCATTGTTTCAACCTGGAATGCGATCGCGTAGTTGCAAAAGGGAAGTGGCCACACGCAAATGCGTGTCTACTTCCCGGGACTGCGAGTTTTAGCCTTTGATAACTGCGAGTTTTGGTGGGGAGGGGTAGTAGAGGGAGGGGGTCACTTTTTTGCCTCCCCACTCTATAGGCGAGACGCGGTCGCGAAGTACTTAGCCCCATTCTAGAATTTCTATAGACCGAGCGAGCTAGGCCTAGCCAAAAGCCGGAAATTCCCTTAGAGCCCTATATACCTATGGAACGTTAGGAAATAATTTTTCCGTAATTGTGGTTCAATTTATACGTCTCAGGGGCGATTTTTGGCTTGGGGTTCGGGTTTTATCGCAATGGTCGCACCGCGTCGCAGCTGCTTGCTCTGCGCGAGGCTGCCCGCATGGTACCAGATTGCGCACAGCCCATTATTTTAGCATACGGAACCTGCGCCTCAGCAAAAATTTCCCGCCATTCGGCCGGCGCGTGGCTAAACGCGCATTGCGCCAAAATCAAAATCAACGTCGACTAATTGCGCTCCCCCCTATAAAATTCGAAGTCTCCACGCAGTATTAGGATTCGCAGGGTAATTTAGCTTAATTAGGACTCATGGAGTATGCCTCAAAATCGGGCGAGAAATAATTACCCGGCTTTACCCGGGCCCGAGCGAGCGAGCCTTGTCGGCCTAGACAGAAGCCGGAAATTCCCTTTGAGCCCTATATAGATATGGAACGCTAGGAAATATTTTTTTCCGTAATTATGGTTCAATTTATACGTCCCAGGGCGATTAGCGGGCTGGGGGCTGCGGCAGTGGGGGCTTTATTTACATCCGGCTAGCTCGGCGCCATCGCGTGTGCGAGTGCCACGGGTTGGTGTGCTGGAAAGCCCACAATCAGGGCTACACAGCCGCGTTGGCCGTGGCAGTCGCACACGCGATGCGGCCGAGAAAAGCTGGCCTGAAGTTCGGCTCTTCGAGGCGCCCTTAGCGGGCCGCGCGAGGCTCCCCGCGAAAAGTTTTCGCTGAGCCGAGGCTGACCGAGAAGGTGCTGAAGCCAGTGGAAATGGCAGGGGCAGCTATCTGCACCAATTCCGTCGCTGAGATCATGCGCGGCGTACCGCCCCGCGGGCGCGACCTTCAGAAACCGCCAGGCGGCATGTCCGAAAGACGACAATGGGTCGGACACATGCGCGGGGTACCCTCGGACACTGCGGCCGCCTTCGAGAAGCTGGAGAGACTTTCGTATTATGTGTCTCGGGCGGGACCGTCTCGCAGTCGACTAAAAAAAGCACCGAAACAACCAAATCCAAGTTACGCGAGGGCAGCCGAGGGTATGATCAGTCCCCGTGACCGATAATTGACACTTGGCAGCCCGGTTTGCATGGCACCCGACGACACCATAAGGAGCCCTCACGCCACCCTGCCTTGGCGAATAGCGGCCCGCAAGGCAGGCAGCGCAGCACAGCCGACGTCAAACCCAACGGACGGCAAAATCACCCTTAGCTCTAGGCGGGTTTTTGCTCGGACGTTGGGTTTTTTATCTCGGACGTTTTTCGCACTGATGAACTTCGCAGTGATCGCACCGCGTCGCAGCTGCTTTCTTGGCGCGAGGCTGCCCGCATTACCAGGTACCAAACTTGCACAGCCCATTATTTTAGCATGCGCAACCTGCGCCTCAGCAAAAATTTCCCGCCATTTGGTCGGCGCGTGGCTTTACGTACGCGATTGCGCCAAAATTAAATATCAACGTCGACTATTCAATATAAATCATCTTAATTAGGACTCATGGAATAATGCGTCCGAATCTTAGAAGAAAAAAAATTACGGCAAGGGCGGGGCCTAGGCTCGTTACGCTGAAAATTCAAACTCATACTTTTCACGGTAGTATGAGGCTGATAGAGATATCCTAAAGGGTGTGAGTTAAAGAAAATATGGTGGGCGGTAAATTTTGGGTTGGTATCAGCTTTCAAAATGCTAGAACGTGTCGGCGACAATCAGAGGGTCGATTAACCCTCTTCAGATGAGTAAGTTATACATCACAAGTCCGCTCATGGAGTCACCCTAGTTAACTAGTTAACCCATGTCGCCGCGATGGAATCGCGACCGCCACAAACAGCCGGGTAAAATTCCAATTCCGCCCGTTCTTCCACGACCGCAGAAACTTCCTCTTACCTTGGGATAGGCTTTGAGACTAGCTGTTAATGACTTAATAAAAAAACAAATAAAATCTCTGCAGGGATCCGCTCTCGTGCCCGGCGAATAAAGAAGCACGCTTTTGCGCACAACGTTTTCCGTCTCTTTATCAGGTCGTTGATCACGCTCCTTGCCCGTGCAATGGCTTTTCGGCTATATATAAGTACCAACGTGGCATTAACATTCGCCGGGTATTTCTCTTAATTAGGACTCATTGATGGTGGGTCAATTTCACATTTCTTATTCGTCGGGCGGGCCCCAAGTATCTTACTCCTTTACCCATGTGCATGCGTATCGCGCGCCCCCAACGCGCCACGGCATCCCTACATCGATGGCGTAACTCTACCGCGCTGGGGAAAGATTGGCGACCAGTAAACAATATAAATGGTGGCAGGGCCGGAAACAGCATAATTCCCAGTAGCCCTCTGTCTAGTTAATTGGATTTTCTGGGTTTATTTCGCCATCGTCCGCGTTCTTCCTGACTTTTCATAGAGAATTGCCCCCTCGATTCTAGTCTCCGAAACAACTCGTGAGTGCCCGCCGCTGGTGATCTTAAGCGCATCGCTAGATCCCAACCCACCTACTTCCTCCTCCCACTCGATCTACTTCATTGCCCAGATAGAAGGTAAAAGATTTTTCGGAAGAACCATCAATAGAACGCCCGAGCAGAAGTAGGAGTGACGGGGGGTCCGGTGCTGTCTAAAACTACCTTACTTCAACTTGAGGTCCTTTGTCGCTACAAGTCAACCCGCGGCGGTCGGAAGAGCATTCGTTGATGTCGTGGCGGGCCACTTAGACGCCGCTGGACCAAAAACGACCGTCAGGACCAACGGACGTTGAAATAACAGTGCCGCGCACGATGTCGACCTAGAGTTTTTAGGATCGTACTATTTTTGGACCTATTTGAGTACCGGAGCGCGCAGCAGACTTCACTGCGTGCAGCTCTTGCCTTCAATACCCCTCAAGTGGAGTGCTTGAAGTGCGCCGATTTATTTATTTGGAGCTCCTCTAGCAGCTAGCGGGGTGTAGCAGCTAGCGGGGCACTCGCAGACTGCCGCGAGGTTGCTACCTTTCGGCGCACGCGCCTTAAGCATGACCGCCACGCAGACGAGTGCCCATGACCTCCACGCGCGCTTGGTGGCTGTCCACTGCACGCACGGCGAGCCCATTGAAAACTGGGCGGTGAAGGAGTGTGATAAATAAAAAAAGGGAGAACTAAGTACGAACAGAAGCTCCGAGGAGCCCTCCCTCTGCTCACCCAGGATACCCAAGCACGCTTAGAATATATAGCCATAATATTAATAAGAAAACGATACTAGAAAAACGAGTCGCACAGGAGTTGCAACAGAGGCACAAAACATAAAACGATCGAGCTGCAACAGTGTCATAAAATGAATACGCATACTTATTATTTATATTTTGGTTCAATGCTAAATCTCAATCGGAAGCTGAACTGATCCGCAGGCTTCTGGCAGACGTCCAATTCTTGCAGATGGCCTGCGGAATCCGCGGTGAGTCAAATGTCGTCCGCATAGAAGACAACGGATGACTTCGCAACAGACGGTAACGCCCGAGGCGGGGCGCGATATCATCAATAAATACCGCTTACAGGGCGAGGCTCAGCACTGGCACGGACTAGTATAAATTTCGAGCCTGAGGCCTCCGCGGTCTTTGCGGTCTCGAATTCCTAAGCGTCGCAGGCAGGAGGGGAGGAGGAGGCTAATTCATTCCAATATTAATTAGAGCCAAGGGAAGGCAGGATGTCACGGCGGTTGCTCCAAAGAAGTAAGAATAACCTATGTCCGGCCTCGCCAGTGGGGAAGTGTCTAGGTTGGCATTAACCGGTTAATAACCGGTAGTTTACCCATTATCACTCCTTGGAGGGGATCTGGGGTAAATAACCCGGTAAATAACCCGACGGGTTTCGACTACCCGTTTAGTGCGATTACTTATAAGTAGCGAAAGACCCCCCCGGGCGAGCGGACGGGCGCAGGCAGCCCGTTGAGCTTTTGGATACGTACAGGTGCGCCAAGGCAAGTACCGAGTCATGTGGCCCGGCGCGGCCCAGGCCCGCGCCAGTGGCCAGTGAGGCCCCCTCCCCTACCCCTCTATAAGATCCTGAGGTAAATAACCCGTACTAACCGGCAATTACCCGGGTTTTAACCCCGGGCGGCGCCGGGGTTATAACCCCTCAGGTAAATGCCAACCTAGGGAAGTGTGGTATGTGCAACCTAGAACGTGCTCACAATTCCCAGCCACCAACAATGCCAAGTCACAGAGCCCCCTTCCGCGCCCCAGGGAAGGCCCTGGGAGGATGGACCGGTGAGCTCAGTGCTGGTTATGATGAACAAACGCCCACCGCATGAGAGCCGCCCGGGCCCAGGACGTTCCTGCACCCAACTCCATTGTCAACTTCAAGTTCTCTTGTTGGGCCCGTACTGGTGGAATATAGATTTGCCTGTGGAAGGCGCCGAACTTTAATTTCCCCGTCAGTTGGGCAATGTACAGTAATTTGTCAGTAACGAGGTTATATGAGCTGCCCGATGCTAATTTAGTGTCGTACACAACTCCTGTGCATTCAGCTGTCTTGCTTCTTACACCGACACCTGGACTTGGGTAGACGCCAGCCGGTACGTATATTCAAAGTAGATGCCCACGCCCGACGATTGAAGCAAGGAGCTTTGTCTTGTTTCGCTCTTCAAAAGCAAGCAGTCGGCTCTGCCATGATTCAGTAGACTCATCCTCGAATGGCAAAAGGGCCAAAGTGTAAAGTTCTCGGGCATTGCGATGGAGTTGGTCACATGAGGCTCCTTTGAGACCATGGAGATGGAGGAAGGTAGCTAATCTTGGGGCACTCCAGCCTTGACGTTCTTCTTTGAATTTCATCTCAGTTTTGCAGCGCCAAAGGCATGATTCTCCCTTCTTTGTCATACTAGACTTGAAATTACCGAGCCACAGCCACGCCCCAGGAATCCCATCTAGCTCCCGGGCTCCCTGTCTGGTGTGCACAAGAGTGTGAACAAGCTGAATGCCATTCTGTTGGATACTTGTTTGAGAGAGTTGGGATCGTAAGACACCGTAAATAATGGGCAGGGCATGTGATGAGGCTAAGCTGGCGTGAATATCTCCCAAAACAACAGTTACTTGCTGTAGCATCGCAACTGCCGCTGCGAGGGCATTTATGCCCAGCTCAACCTCATCGTTTCTTCGAGCAGTGTAGTTTTGGATGGCAGCAATTAAGCTAAAACATGTCTCAGCCACTCCAGCATCGCGTAGCGTGGTACCGGCTGAGCTATCGTACGAACTTAGTTGCTCGAGGATTCGGCAGGCCATCTGGAGGAGAACAAAGGCAAACTGGATCTGTTGTCTATCCAAGCCGGGTATTGGGCTCGTGGCTGGCCCAGGTTCAACGTTCTCGGCTTCTCCCAGGTACGACATGCCCAGCCAAATATTTTCAACGATTGTGTGATAAGACATTGGGTGGGGCTTATGTTTGAGCCCTTTTGTTGGTGCGTCTGAGTCACCTCGGTGACGAAAAAAGAGCAGGGCGTGCTGGGATGCAGATGAGGTAGTTGCTGCAACAAGGGAAGTCAAAAGGTTGCAGCGGTAGGACGTATGCCGCCCTGAATTCCTGTGATGCAAAACATTTCAAGGAGGACTAGACTGCACGTAGACGCCGCTGCGAGATGACAGTAAAGCACCAAATACTGCAAGTGCAGTCTTGGGCCTGGCTGAAAGGCAGTCTCGTGTGGCATCACATTTAGCCAGCGCAGCCAAAATCCCTGCACACAGCATTTGGGCTTCTTGTAGAAGTTCAGATGGATGATGAACATGGTCGTCTGCTGCGTTGAACACAGTTGTTGATCTGTTCATGTTTTCCATTAGCTGCATAATAAAATGCTGGACAACTTCAAGCATGCCGTGCCTTACAAGTGCGATGCAGCCTACTTCCGTGCCACAAAGTGCACACGCAGCACGGAGACTTTCGTTCACAGCCCGCTGGTGATCTGCATTTCTGAGAGATTTGACGAGCATTGGCACCTAGATGGGGACGGATGATACCAATTTGACGGTAATACAAGGCCGACTTACATTATGAATGGTGCATGTGTGATGCGTAGTACCAAACGTATGCCCCTAATGTAGAAATTGTAGTGATGCCCACCAGAGCCATCTCAGATTTGGGTACGCACCATTGGGTACGCCGAAACGAGTCCTATGTTAACTCTGACACAGTGATCATGTCGCTTCACTGTCAAATTCCTGTGCCATTTCGATCTTACTCTGCCAGCCTAGGGATATGGATTTTTGCAAGGGATTTCAATTGTGCTGACCAGTGCTCGTCTGACAACACTTTTTGTCATCGAAGAATCAGCCGCTATCTGGAACAGTTTCCAACGTTCCTGCATTATGGGGTCGCATGGAGTAGCTAACTTATCTGAACTTCCACAGCAAGACCAATATCCACCACCTGAGTAACGTCCTAAGCGGTACTGTTTTTTTTTCCAGCGGCCAGGGTGCTTCAACTTTCCCTCCGGAATAAATCTAGGCAGTGCATAACATTATTTAGAAGCCAGCTTACCGATTAAATTGTTCCTTGAATGGAGTGGTAGTGATCGTCGAATTTCCCCACATCTTTTTTCACAAGGCTGATTGTATATTATAAACGGAGAAGCTTGCGTAATTACATATAGCTGTACACCGTGGAAGGATAGCGAAGGATTCCATTGATTTCGGGTCACTTAGACGTAAATGTATGGAGTATCATACCCACCGGGGGGGGGTTGGGGGTGTCTATACTGCAGTACGGTACTTTATCCTTGTAGGAGCGGAGTATGCTGGTCTAGATAGTGTTGGTGGTCTCGGCGTATGTTAGACAGTATCAGCGCCTTTGGCATCTGTTAAGCGATCGACGGCGGCCGGGGTCCTGCCGCAGATCCATTCCAATGTTGCGGGGTACCGGTCGCGAAAAAGGAATAAAAGGTTCTGTCAGTTTTCGACTGGCAAGCCACGTTCGATTCGGTCGCCGGGGCGGCCGCACGCATCATCATGCATGACAACGTCTACTCGACGGGACTTACTGCGGAAGTCGAGGGGCGACTGTCATTGAGCAAAAAGCCTACATGCGCGGAGTTGACAGATCCAGCTTGACGCCCCCCACTGCGTCCTGGCGGCAGCTGAGCTTTTCAACACGATCACGCGGAAGTTCGGTCTGCCAACGCTGACGGTTGCGGCAAAGGATTATGCACTGCAGCAGCCCCGCGGGCAGGGCAATATAACAACAGGTAGTGTTTTTGTCCAACAAGGAAGTGCAGACATCAGCAAGCTCTATGTCCTGACGTCTGGTGCGGTGGGCGGTCTTCGTCGATGGTGATCACAAGCGGACCCTCGCTGCACCAGCCTTGTTTGGCGAGCTTTCTGTTATCTATGGACGGCGCGCATAGCCGAGGCTCGCGTCGTGGAGGATTATCGTGGCTCAAGTGGCCCGGTCCTCTTCACGCTCCACACAAAGGTACCTGACCGTGTGACTCTCAAGAAGACCAGTGACAACATATCATGCAGGTGCCTGGGAGGAATTCGTGGCCATGGAGATCTGGGCACGATCTGGGCAGATATTCCGGCAGGCCGAATCGTCCCGCCCGAACCGTGACCCATTTGCTCATGGGGGACTACTGTTCAAATTCTTATTCGAGTTTCTTTGGGGGGGTGATTTCCTCGAAGCAGGCTTCCAAGTGGCAAACTATGGCAGTCTCTTGTGCTCGTCGACCCACGGTTGACGAAAGGCCTGAAACTGAATAACATGCGCGGCATCACGCTGCGTGACATCACCTGGTCGCAGCACGTACGGGGCAGCGTCGTGCGACGACACTGTGCACCAGACGATTTCCAGACGTAGCTCGCGAACCCCCTTTTTGGTATAGTGGGCCTCCGCGACAACGTGCGCAGCAACTGTGCGGTCGCCCACCTGTGTAGGAATCAACCAGTGAGTCGGGTGCTGCAATGGCATGGAGTTTGCCCAGTTTTAAATGCGCCGTGAAATTTGATTTACACTTTGGAGCCGACGTGCTGTGGGCCAGTCGCATTCCTGGACCGACAATTGCCGCGATTGGCGTTTGACGCGAGAGGGCGGGCAGCACCGCGTGCCGGCTCGCCAAGAAGCGCTCCATTTCCGCCGCGATCGACGAGTAAGCGCTCCGTGAAGAGGATTGTATCGCCAACAACAATGTCACCGGCTGCACGCACAGAGAACTGCTCCGCTGCGCGGCGAGGGACGAGCATTTGTGGCTCGGAAGCAGTGGACGCTTGCGTGAGTGCGCTTGGCGGGCCACCATGACCGGCATCATTGAGGGCACGAACACGAAAGCGGTAGGTGGAACGAGGCTGGAGCCCGCAGACGCGGACAGTTGTCTCATGCCCCTCGTACGAAACCTTCCAGTCGTACGACGCCGCCGTTGCGTTCGTTCGATGCCTCACGTGCGCTCGCACGGGTGCTGCCAGATGCCTGACCGTAGGAGTTGGCGCCTGTGCCGCCGTACCATCGTCTCGTGAGTTGACGAGACGGCTCTCGAGTACATATTTGGTAGCACCGCCAGGCCCAGCGCGCCAGTTGAGGACAATGGCTTTTGTTTCATCTCGAACGATGATTGGGGACGATGGTGGAGCAGGGGCGGTCCAGACCTCCAGTGGGGGGGAAAGGCGCGAATGTGACCGCGGCGAGACAAGCCGAAGCGTAAACTTGTAGCGCGTGTTTGGCTCGAGGCCATGAACCTGCGCGCATAAAACCAAAATTTCTCGCTTGGGACCTTGCGTTGCCTGTTGCAGCGCAGATTGCGTCTAACGCCACTCCCGGGAAGCTTGGCCCAGCTGAGCTGTCTGTGTATTTGGGACGGAAGAAGGGGGCTCAATCCAGCTCAAGTAATTGAATTTTGTGTTGGGTACGGGGAAGACGTCGAGTCCCGCGCAGTAGACGTGCCTCAGTGCCGCGGCCGCTGCCACGGTACGTTGTCACGGTTCCGAGCGACGGGCCGCCAGCACTGCGCCCTGCGGGTACGCCTTGATCGCGTTGAAGGATGTGGGTGACCACATCCGCGTTCCACCAGGCCGCAAAGTGCGCCGTGCGCACTACATCTCGCGCGGCGTCACGAAGTTCGTCCCAGGCGGCGCGCAGCGCGGTGTCCTCAGCGTCGTGCGTCCGATGCGCACCTAGTCGCGTCAACACGTCGGGGAGTACCTTGCCGTCGAACGTGGCATCTTCACGTCCGTGGGAATAGCGTGCGAGAACAGCCGTGAGGCTCACGGCGCCCTCGTCCTCGCCAGCCGCACCAGTCCACTCTGCAAGGATCCGATCCGAAGGGCCGCCGCCACGACCGTTCAGCCCATGACCACCAGTCAACTTATCGGTCGCGCCCAGCCACACGAGTTTCACTGTCGTAGAAGATACTGCGAAGCGCCTCTCAAAGCCCCCCACACCAACAACATCGCCATACGGTGGTGCAGAGGCACGCGGGTGTCGATTGGTGGTAGCGCGCACATGTGCACGCGCAAGCCGTGGCGGAGGTGGACTGTTGAGGAGCGTGTTTATGACTGTTGCGCGGCCAGACGGCGATGCCGCACCCGCTGCGTTGACTGCACGTACCCGAAACTGGTGCGCCGCGCCAGCGTCAAGCCCATTAATAGTCGCCTCACCAAAACGTGTTCGCAGGACTTCCTCCCACTCGCCATGCAATTCTGAAAGGCAGCGCTCAAGCACGTATGTCGTCGGCGAGGCGAGGCGCTGAACATGGCGAGCGACAGCTGCATCAGCCGCTGCGCCGGCTGTGGCGTGTCCGCCGGCGCACGTGAGTGCATCTGCCAAAAATTGTGTCGTCTCCTCGCCATCACGACAGGTCGCGGTACCAAGGCAATCGCACAGCCAGGCCCAGTCGATGATGTCGTGATCCGAGCTTTCGAGAATGTCGAGGAGTGATTGCCTCGCAGGGCCACTGTGGCCTGCACTACCGCTGCCGCTGAGGTGTGTGGCCGCCCCGCGTGTTGTTGTCACGCCCTGCAGGAATGATAGGAGCGGTGCGTAGTGCGCAGCAACAACACGGAGCCATTCAACGCGCGATGCATGCAAGCTACCGGCGGATACTTCGTCAAATGATCGTCGGAGCTCGACAGCACGACGCGCAACCATGTCAGGCACAGTCCACCGCAGCACGACCGCTCGCGCGCCCACGCGGACCGGGACCGGTGCGATTGGTCGCGCGGGTGGCGTCGAGAATCGCCGCCACACGTACGGACCCGGGCCAACGCCATTGAATGCGCGGAGGCGAAACACATATGTCGTGTCCGGTGTGAGGCCTGATACGACATGCTGAAACGAAAAAGAGTCATCACGTGCGGTCGGTGGATCGCGAGCGATTTCGGAGAACGCATTTTCGCGCTGAGCGCGCGACCCCAGTGCTCCCGAGAACTCAAGCGAGAAAAACGAAACCGGTCCCACGACCTGCGCGACCCCACCAATCTGATGCGACACGGACGAGCAAAGGCACGGTAGCGCACGGTTGTTTCATCTCCGTCCCCATTGTTTACACCCGGCCGCCACCGGAGGACGAGCCGTGACAGCAGCGCGTCCGACGGCGCGCCCTCGGCACGAAGCTCGTCAGGTCCTGCCGCCCAGAGGTCGGGAGCTGCGGGCGGTGTGCCGCGCGCAAGAGCCAGGCGCAGTCGCGCTTCTTTCCGTGCATTGTCGCTCACCGCCAAGAGTGCGTCAAGCGCCGCGCGCCGTGGTGCGCCCCAGACGCCAAACGCCTCTGCCTGCGACGAGGCTGGCGGAACATCCGAGGCGCTAAACCATGCACTGTATGCGGCGAGGTCCGAGCGAGGTTCGCTTGCCCCCGATAATGCCGCGGCAGAGATGCTGCAGCTGTCGGGGAGCTCGGAAGCAAGATCATGCGGCAGCGCGCAGCGTAGATCGTGTGGAAGCGGACAAAGTGTCTCGATGTCGTGGTGAGCCAGCGATTTGCTTACCATGCCAATGCGGCAGAGCAGTTCGATGCGCGCGGTCCGCTCCGGATTTTTCCAGCGGCGCCGCACCTCGCCATTCGCGAGCGTCACATCAACCTCGCACCTGCACCGAGTGGGGGGGAAAGGGGGGGTTGGGGGTTGACGCTAGACAAAATCATCCACGCCGCTGCGCACGGACCCGCACGAACGCGCGCAGGACTTGCCGTGACGCGGAACCTGCGCGGGGCTCGTCTGGCACCTCAGGTTGTTCCATCCCGAGCTCATTCGAGATGCCTGAGCGCGCAACCAGAGCCTGATTTGCTTTTGGCAAACGCAGCCTGAACAAGACCAGAGGGAGCCTGCTAGCAATCGCGACCAGTAGATTCGGCGCGAAGATCACACAAAATTTGACGCAGGCACAGCACGCATTCGGCATGCCCGTTTCAGGACACGTCGCCTCAAAGTGCGTCAAGCGTCGTAGGGCACGCCGGACGCCACCTGGACGAACAGGCGTAGCTAGCAGAGCCGAAATCTCGTCAAACGGCGCTGTTCCGTAGCCACTGTACGCGTCGACACCTGCGTGACTTCAATATATATATACGAATCTACCACTTGACCTATTCCAAACCCAAAGAGTCGTCGCTTGTCCACGCAGAGCTATGCAGTCGATCAATTGTCTCGCCTCTTCGCGGGACAATGCAAGGCCACCTTCGTGGCAGCATCGCCGTAAGTCCCGCGCTGTGACCGTCGGCGGCACCTCGCCGCCCGATGCTGCGAGGCGCTTCCGAAGCCGCTCAAATGCACTTGCAAGATCACAACTTGACCCAAGCACCTTAACAAGCGATGCGCGAAGCGCACTGACGCCGCCGCACGACGGGTGGCGCGACACGTCACAGCCACGAGGTGCGAGTGCGCACCATACTGCGGTTGCGTTTGCCGGGGAAGCCGGTGCTTTGAGCGGCTGCGCCCACTCAAATACGTCACTGGCACGAGTTACACCTGCGGCGCTATCGTTGCCACCAAGCTGAGACCATTCCACCCAGTCACCGAGGAGCCCGCCGTCTACGGCCTTGAGCAGGCCCCCAATACGGCGCCAGTACCGCAGCGCCGCTGCTGCACCAGCCTCGGCCGCCATATGCGCTGGTGGCTGGAGTGCTCTAAGACAATCGAGCGCGCGAGCACGCCCTCGCCGAGCCGCGTTCCATCGCTCGAATTCACGTCGCGCATCGATGCGCCGCGCCCTTGCCGCACGCCGTCGCGCGGCGGTGTACTTCTCGTGTATCTCCTCAAAGCGATCTGCGTCAAAGTCTTCATCGGTGGCGTCACGTGTAGCGTCGAAGTTTGCCCGGAGCACGTGGCCGCGCGCCTGTGAGTGGGAACCGACGAATGTGGGGCATCGCAAAATCAACCCTTCCCATTTTGTGGCATCATCTGGTTGTGTGCCAGCATTTTGAAGGCCAAGCTGCTAGGTTTGGGTTTTGGGATCACTTCCACGCGGGTTGCGCGCCAGAAGCTGTCGCCGCGAACGCTCAAGATCGCCGTCCCGCCCAGGTGCGCCACGACCGAGCGCATGAACCCACACTAGACCCTGTCCGCGTGCGAGATCGAGCGCTGTGCTTGACACACGCTCCACACGTGGCCTTGTCGGTCCATTCTCGCCCCGGGAGAGATCCAGGCGCGGAATTGGCGGCGCTGGCTGGGCCGCTTCAGTCACTGGTACTCGGAGTCGTGTTCTATCCTTGCGTTTGACGAATCGAGCATGCGTAACCTGCGAGCGGAAAAATGCGCCTGCCGCTCGCACTGCTAGATTTGTTGACTCGTCACATAAATAGTGGGCCATGAGGCTCGGGGGAACAGGGCCTGCCGCGGATGAGTTCCACTCAGTCGGGTGACACGAGCCTTCTCCTCGCGCTCGCGCATCGCATCACGTGCCGCCACCCGCTGGATCTCTGAATCCGTCTCGACCCAGGCTGCGAGTTGGCCTATTCCAAGGGCCCGCAGGCCAGCGGCCGCCGCACGGTTACGATCCACGGCCCCAGCGTCTGCCAGCGCACGGCCAAGGCGCGTTCGCGCCTCGCGTTGCGCTTCGCGCCACATAGTCCGACAATACCTTAGGAATATGGCATTCTGTGCACGCTGGTCGGCCGTCAGGTGTCCTACAGCCGGTGCTACTGTACCACTGTGCTGTTGAGCGGGCCACGCATACCGTAGCGTGGGCATGACGAGCCGGCCAGCCTCGTCACGGACTAGTTGTTGCGTCAGAGCATCGCTTAGACTACGTTCATTGGCTGCGGTGAGGGTCACGTCAGTAAAAGTGACGTCCCGTGTCGCACGCCGGCGGAAGACTTCAAATACTGACCGCCGCGTACCACGCACACCGTCGAGGGGCGGCGGCGCGCAAGTCTGCCGCGGCCTGTCGCCCCCGTGGGTTACCTCTTCCTCACTTTCCCCCGGTCCGGCCTCTGTCCGGAGGCTCTGGTCAACTGCCGCCAATGCAACGATGACATCACGAAACTTGGCCGGATCGTCCCAGCGCGACACATCTAGCGCATCAAGTAGGCGGCATCCGCGTTCAAAAGTGTCCTGCGGGGGTGGTTATCCACGAGAACAGGATTAACTAGCGTAAGTCCCACGCACCTTGCGCTTCACCCACTGCTCAAACCCATTGCGCGTCTTCGCTGACAGGTGTTCCTTCTTCTCGTCCCATCTGCTGGTCGCGGGCTGCTTGTGGTTTGCCATGGACGCCGGAGTTTGACGGTTGCTTGATAAGCGGCAAACGGCTACCAAAGCGACTACGACTGACAAAAATAACGACTCTACAAAAACATTTGGAACAAGTCGACTGGGTAGCCGGGCAGCCTGTAGGACATTCCAACGTCGATTGGAGTGGCGGATCCCAGGAGGGGAAATTGACTACACCAATCATGATGTACTAGTCACCCGGGCCGTAGTCACGGCGGGGACTCCGAGTCCGACTCGGAGTCGCCAGGCTCCGGGCTAGCCGCAGTCATGGCCCGGGTAGGCTGAGTACATCATGAGTCTACTGACTTAAGTAAGGACGCACTGGGCCACGGCCCACTGGCAGGCCGTGATTCAGAGTGTCCGAGTCTCAGTGCGATAAATAGGGTGAAATACCCCCCCTTATCCTATACCCTTCTATATACACTTACACACACACAACACGCCACGCGTAATTAAACACCGTCCGTAAACCAAACCACTTAGTGTATTTTAAGGTAGCTCTCCCCGCCGAGTCCCCGGCAGACTATCTCAGCCGCCGTACTCCCAAAGGTGCGTACTCCTTTGGTCTTGCTTCATTCGCAGGTTATGGGCCCACAGTCCGAGTCCTAAGAGATACTTCGCCGTATTACCTTTTGAAATCCGACACATTGGCGAGTGACCACACTTCACTCGTTGGGAGAGAAAACCCAGCCCTTTGTTAGCATTTTAATAAAATGAGCACAGACTCAAATGGGCCTGATCAGGCTCAGAGTCAATCTGAGTCAGGTGTTGAAGCTTCCGAGTCTGACTCGGAGCCAACCACTCTGAATCCGGACAACATAGTCCAAAGCATATTAAATGAATGTTGTGAAGGCAAACCACAGTTTCAAGACTATGTCTTGAACCCACTGGCAGGACGAGGCTTGGACTCGGATTGGTCCGACTCGGACTCCGAGTCGGCGAGTCGAGATAAACCCCGTCGGCGTGTACCCGAACCGGCGGCCAGCCCTCAAAGACGCATCACGGGTTTGCTCTGCCCTAGTAACCCAGCTTCAAGTTCGAGTTCTCCCCGCGTCCAACCTCAATTTGAAGTAAAGGTAGTCATGGGTAGCCACGGACCCCCTCAGACTTCCAAAATCTACTCTTGCTGGGCTTTTTTTTTGAAGCTGTTGGACGTCTAACTTAGCGCTAAAAGTAATTATGTCGAGGGAAGTGTTTTTTAGTCTAACTTAGCCTGTCAGCAGGAGTCAAAGAGACATAATATGAATGACAGTGCATATTGCGGTATTTCCTCAAATGCTAGCATGGGCGAATCTGGCTCTCTGCTTTCCAAACCGCTCAATAATATGATGTTGGAAGGTGTCTGCGCTTGCTGGAACTGAAATATGTATATCTTGCTTAGATCCTAATATGCACAAACGCACCGACACCGATGAAATCGTGGGAAAACATGTCTTGCGTCGCCTAGAGCTTTGTCATCGCATTGGAAACGGTGCACATGGCATGGTATGGAAAGCTATAGAGAAACGTACCCGGCGAGCTGTTGCCGTGAAGAAATGCTTCAATGTACTGAGCCGAGTCAGAGATGCACAGCAAATGTACCGCGAGATAATGTACCTGCATCGGCTAACTGGCCACGACAACATTATCAATATGCAGCATGTGATTCTGGCGGGTAACGGGCAAGATATGTACATTACATTTGAGTACATGCAAACTGACATGTACGCGGTCATTCGAGCGGCGATCTTGACACCAATTCATACAAAGTATATAGTATATCAACTTCTAAAGGCGCTCAAGTTTATTCACAGCGCGGGTGTGGTGCATCGAGATATAAAACCATCAAATCTACTTTTAAATGACGACTGCCACTTAAAGGTCTGCGACTTTAGTCTCGCGCGCACTTTGGATCTAGACCAACTCGCTACAGAAGCTCCACTTACAGGTTATGTAGGGACTAGGTGGTATCGGGCAATTGAACTGTTACTAGGAAGTACGCACTACACGGTTGCTATAGACGTGTGGGCGGTCGGATGCGTCTATGCGGAGATGCTTTTGGGTCGACCGGTATTTCCGGGTGCATCAACGACAGGCCAAATCGTAAAAATACTGGAACTGATTGGCAGGCCCAGTATCCAAGAAATAGAGTCAGTTAATTCTGCTTATGCTTCGACTCTACTTGATATGCTTCCAATTGTTAGACCAGTGTCGTTTGTAGAAATGTTTCCAAATGTTAGCGCTGAAGCCCTTAATTTCCTAAGTCAGTGCTTATGTTATAATCCAAAGAGAGGTAATCGTTGTTCTGTGATAGACGGCTTGAGACATCCCCTGGTTGCTGAATTTCATGATGCTGATGACGAACCCTCATCGACTAAGATATGTCTTGGGCTTAACGACAAACAACTCTTTAGAGCAATCGAGTACCAACGAGCTATATGTGATGCTGTTTCGAAACGAAAGCTCACTGCGCGTAAGTTAGAACGTGCACTTATGGCAAATCCAGCTAGGACCATCCTGATGGAAAATGAAGAAACACTACCCGAGCCATTCTAATGCAATAGATTAGTTTCAAGCTGTCATTTGGTGCCGCATCATCGGTTAATTCCACTATGCTCCCGTCCAGATCAAAAGTCAGAGAGTCATCGACGCACACATTCCGCGAAATAGTGCGAAATAGCGAGCTGCTGTTAAGAGCAAATTGGCGCTCTCATCCAGGTCTCGTGCCTAATGCAGTGGTCCATAATTTTTTTTTGGTCGGCTGAATAGCGAATGGGGAGGCACTGCCCCGACGTGTTGCCCCAGGTTGGCAAGGTCTACCGACAAGCTCTAAAGTTGCTTCATATTCGGCCTAAGGGCGGCGACTTCTAGTCGACTCTACCACAGATACAACTCGGACTTCTCTATAAACCCCTACGGATCTTGAATGAACTTCCTGGCGTTATTGTGGGCCGCGCCAATGCCTGACTTTTTTTCTTCGTGTTCGTGTGATACAAGTGTACCGAGACATGCGCACACGAGTCATGCGCACACGAGTCATGGAGTCGTTTCGATGCCACCCCGCAACCCATCAACACGTTTACCATCGCTCAGTCGCTTTAGCCCACAGACTGGCGTTGCGACGTGCTTCGTCGCCGCTGCACTGGCAAACTCTTCTTTTGTCCAAGTATGATCGAGAAAATTCCGGGCTCATACGAGCGCCCGGAAGCAAGGGACGGCCAAGTCATGCCGTTTTGTGGGCGCCCCTGCGAGATTATATAATCGCCTGACGTGCAGAGACCTTCATAGCTTGGCCTCTGACCTCGGCCCTCGTTCTGACCAAGAACCTTACCGACGCTGGAGGCAATTTCGCTAGCGTGTAATTCTATAACATCAGTGCCGTCGTACTTGAATCAGCAGCTTCCGAGTCAAGTTGGTCCTTGGGCCGGACCGATAGTATACGACATACCCAAGGCGGTTCACGCGGATTAAGCACCTCGTTGATTCGTTGAACCCGGGGCCTGCTGAAGATGACCAGATCAAGACGCGTATTTGAATTGCGTCAACGAAGAAAGCCGTCACGGTCAACCTCAACTCGCACTCCCCCTCAACCTTGACATGAGCGCCGGGCCGGGCCGCCGGTTGCGCCAGCCGCCACCTACAACTAGGGATCGACCTCTGGGCCCGATTAAGAGTCACCGGTCCACCTTTGAGGTGGGATGCATGGGTCTGAGGCTAGCAGGATGGACTAGTACGTATCATTGCAGATATATCTTTGAGGCAGTCGCGTTGTTTGTGAGCTATCTTCATCGCATCGTCCAGCGGGGTCTCGTGCGATGAGCCAATCCTCTTATGCAGCAAAGCGCGATTTGGATGCAAGAGAGGCCCAGTGGTACGGTGGCAAACAGCCTAGGCTGACGCACGAGGGTTACCCAGCAAGTAATTATGCATCGAAAGTACACTCTCCAGGAGCCAAAAAAGCATTCACGGGCAACAACTCACTACTACCACATGTGGACCAAAAGTTAAGCGAGTCAGCTGCCATGGAAATGGAGCAGGTACGCTTGCGCATGCAGGAACAGCGTGATCAGACGGAAGCAATGATTGAACAATTAATGATTGCACATGAGGAAGCAAGGAAGGAGCGCGAGTCCTTGGTGGTTGAGCTCGCATCTATGTCGGCAGACTCGGGGAAGAAGCTACTAGTGAAGGTCATAACTCGGATGTGCCGAATGCAGTTAGTCATGGCCTGGCAGGCCTGGCACGGAAACACTACACAATTCACAAAAATGCAGCTGCAAGAGAAGTCGAAAGCGTTGAAGGCAGATCTGGCGTCTTTGAGACGCCGCATTGAGGAGGCTCAAAGGGATATAGATGAGCGGATCCAGCTTGCAGCAGATTCCGCTTTCAAAAATGCAACCGTAAAGCAGCGCCAGCTCCTACTCAATATATTCGGAAGACTGGCGGGACAGAAGTCCCGGGAGTCTTTTTATGTGTGGAGAGACGCCATGGAGGACTTTCGACGGAAATATACACTAACATTACGCATGTTGATGCGACTATCCAACGCTAGAATTATGATTGGATGGAAGAAATGGTACTATGAAACATTCCTGAAGTCAAAGATGAGCTTAGAAGAAAAGACTAAGGCCCTCTATTACGAGATCGGTCTTGCCCGTGAATTATGTAATGTAAAGGAAAAGCAACTTGAGAAAGTCGTCAGCGAGATCACACGCTTGATGATCCAGAATGCTTCCCCAAAGCAACGAGCCCTCATGGTAAAGATTCTAAGCAAGTGCTGTTCGATGCTACTGCGCTATGGAGTAAAGAAATGGAAACAAAAAACCCATCTCTTCAAACATGCTCGTAAGACAATGGGTATAATCATCTCCCGTCTCTGTAACTCAGAAATTAACTACGGCTTTCGCAAGTGGCATATGGTCTGCATCAAGATGACAGAAACATCGGGGGAGCTGGTGGTCGCCAAGCTCAAGGGCCAAATTTCTATTTTGAAGGGCCATCATGAGACCTCAACAAATCGTATTGAAGAAATGAGCACAAACATAAGGAAAATGCGCGAATCGGTGACTCTGAGACACAGTGCTATGTCTCAGATAGCCCAGGGGGCGGAGGAGGTTGACCTTGAGATAAAGTTGTTGATTGCAGAATGCCGTGGTGATACCGTGAGCATAGCCCAAGGACGTGCCAAATTTGGCAGCAACTCGATGCACGGAAGTCCCCCTCAACGCAGGCGTAGGGATAATGGCGAAATTTTGGGACTTGAATCTGTTGATGCAAACACAAGGGCCCACCTTCTTGTCTTTTTGCAAAACCTAGACCATGCTCAACCACAAGATACAATTGGCGCCCTAGCAACACATCCTGGGCTCCCTAAGCACAAGGCGTGGCTAAAGAAGTATGTGCTTCTTGGTGATCAGCAAGTAGCCGCTGCTATTCGGGCGTACGAGTTTACTTTAGATACTGATGACTTCATCGAATCCTTGGACATGATTAAGAAACTCTCGGACGTGTGAGCAAGGCCCTCCTGGGAACTGCTTAAGGTCACTGACAAGAAGACCGCAAGGACAGGAGCCAAAAAAGCACCATAATTCTTTGCACCGAGTGCGTGTAAATGAACCCCCCCTACGATGCCCGGCCTGCCTAGGAACCCCCAAACTAATCGACATTACTTCTAGTTCCCGCTACTGGCTCTGACTACTGGCATCACTGGCATTCTTAAAATTTACTAAACTTGAAGGTTTAGATTGAACATGGGGGGGGACACCAGACTAGGATTGCTCCATAGCAAATATAACCGGAGCCCAGTGAGGTGAATTTTCTAAAACGAAGGTTAACTAGGTCGATTCCCGTCCCCTAACAAAATTTGGGATGGGGTCGTCGGGATTTGGCGTTTTGGCAGACCGATGACTGCAAAAAATACCCGCACGATGTGATTCGGCTCGCTACTAAGCGGCCTTCATCGGCCCGAACGGCGTCCAGAGCCGCCACTAAGTCATCACCTTGCTTCAGCATCCTTGAAGGCCGTTGTAGCCGCCGCGCCGAGCGCATGCAGCTGCAGCCGGCACGCCGCTAAACCTACTAAACGGGTTTTTGACGATTTGGAGCTCTCCCTCTCATCGTCATCGACCTCCGTACAGACCCCTGACCTAGGGCGGGGCTACCGACCCCTCTCGGAGGCTCCATGCGAAAAAGCACGTAATTTCGGATCGATTAAGACTCGCTCAGGACCTGGCGACGGTCCCCGGCCCCCCCCTGATTGAACTTGAAGGTTCTCTTCTTCAAGTTGAACTCCCCCGGCGTAAACTCTCTAAACTGAGTACTAGTAGACCACGACTCCTCCCTGGGGGGGGGAACTCGACAGCCACAGCGCAAACAAAACAATCCTCAGGCTGTAGACAGGGTTTTTCCAAACTAAGGTTCCTTACGTATATAACCACCTTTTTGACAAGCCTGAGGGAGCCTGACTCGGAGGACTCCGAGGCAGAACGGTTAGGATCTGACTATTTTAGTGGACCGCGAACGTCGCCGGTGGCGTTTCGTGCCGCGTCGCGCCGGGCGATACTTTTAGCACGCCATCAAACTAGATGGTCGCATTTGCGCATCAGCCCCCGGGCAAAAGGTACTTAAGGGGGCTCGGGAGACAAAATCAATTAAAATCATCACTAGCCTATGTTCTTTTTTGGCAAAGGAACTGAAAGTGGTGGGGCGAAAACCTGAATGGCTGGCAAAAATATGGTTCTTGCCAGTGGCCGCCGCGGCGTCCCACCACCCCGAAAGTGACCCCACCCGAATAAAGCGGTGTCGGGGCGTCCTTGGAATAAAGCGGCTTTAGGATTGATTAAGTGAGATTTCGGCATCCAGCTTCCCCCCCCCCATCAGTGAACCCACCGTGACCACGTAAGGGCAGGGGGGGCTAGAGCGGCCGCAGTGGGTACTTATATATAAAGTATGATTTTTTTACCGGGACTACAGGACGGGTGGAGAGGCCACTGAAGGAGACGTTTCCGAGTCGCGTGGAGGCTTCGATCTTCATAACAGCAATTTTTTAGCTAAAATTGCTGAACTTTTTTGCCGTGGTTCTCAGCAATTTTGCGCATGCGCGCAAAAGAAAAGATGCCGAGGGCCGCTTGGGTGCTCGCATGCCCACACGCACCGCGCATGGACGCCGCGGCCAAACGCAATATCGGACTCAAGCCCAACATGCGGGTATTTAGCCCCAGGAGGGTATTTGGCTACAGCCTGAGTACTTTAAAAAGTTTATTGTAGGCGCGCGCCCCCGCAACCCGAATTGACTATAGCTATTTTATATTATAAAAAGGGGGGGAGGGGGGGGAGGCAATGGTTTCATATCATGATCTTAATTTTTTTAACACCCTTTTTTTATATTTAGGGTCATGCGACCGCCAAGTTTTGTCATTGGGGCTTTTTTTAACGCCTGCTTCGAGTTAGGGGACGTCATGACCTGTGAGCGTAGCGAAAACAGCTCGTGACTAGCTCGTGACGACCTCTAAAATCTCGAAATGGTGCAAAAAATGCTACAACTATATCATCATCACGGTCTAGGGGCGGCGGCCCGGGCCGGCACTGGCACCCACTCTCACGGTAGAGATTCCATCGAGCGCCCGAAGTTCGCGCAATCGTCCAGGGGAGCACGTGCACGCCCCTTGGGATAGGCGTCACTCCGCAAGGCCGGATGAAAAACGAGCTGGATTTTTTCCTAGGTACGCGTGGTGGCGCTGATGAACAGGGACTTAGTTTGGCCATATTTCGATGTTTGGCTAGTCTACGGCCCATAAATGGTTTCGTCAGAAGGAACATGCGCTGCGATGTGGACTCGGATTTGACCGTAAAATGCATCCTCGATGCGGATTGCGTCACGCCTAAGGACCAAAACCTGTGTCGGACTTTGATGTACTAGTGAAATCGCAATTCGAATTTGGATGTCGTTCCTGCTATCGTAATTGTCTGGGGCCTGCAATTATAGCATGCGATTAGCCAAGGAACATTAAGTGAAACGCTCCTACACCCCCCTGACACCCCTCCGTCTCCTTGGCTGTGCAATATCCCATTCACGTAGAAGCTGCGCAGATGCCATCTCCCTCGTGATATCGTCCTCCTTTGAAGCCAAGGTTTCTTGTCCCCGAGGCTCAGGGCTAAGGTGAATGTTTGCATCTGAAAATAATGTCTCTGGATCATGTCGATGTGCAATTGATGAGGGCATGAAGCTCTCTCTATAAGCAACAGGTGGTGGATGCAACACTGGTTGCTGCACACCTGGCTGGGTCTTGTATACAGGAACGACTTGGGCAGTTACTAGTCTTATTTCAGCTCTATCAACATTGACATTGCGCTGCATCTCTATGAGTTGCCTGGTTCTGGTTCTGCTCCCCTCGTCATCTTCTATTGATGTGCTTGCATTGTCCGTCTGATCTACATGTAGCCCAGCTTGTCGTTGAGTCTCGGTAGAAAGCTGGCTTTGGACAGAGCTAGTGCTGTCCTGTGGTAGCTGGTGCTTCAATCCGCCTTTGTTCTCTTGACGACGAGAGATCGAAAGAAACGTAGGTCTCCCCCAAGCCGTTGCACAATTTGAAGATGTCAAGGCCCGATTGAGTGCATCTGTGATGGTATCGGCAAAAGTTGCTGCATCCATGCTACTAGGCGCTCCCGCAGTAATATGGGCACTTACAACTAGGGAACCTGCATATATCGCCCTCATGACGACATCCTCGACTTGAATATGCACTACGGCATCGGCTAAACTGGTTGAGACAATTTTAAAAAAGGAATACCTCCTACGTCGCGTGAAGTCGTGCGTAGCCACATTTGGAAACGAAACGCCAAATGTGAGCCCAAACGAGAGTGGAGGTTCCTCGAACAGATCTGCGTGATGGGACATATCTTGATCCGTTTTCCCTTCTTCCCTGCCTGCCCCCTTGGCAGCTTTTTTGGAATCGTAGAGTCGTGGTTCGCATTTTAGTGTCATCAATGGTTCGGAACGCAGGACATTAGAACTTGAAAAATGCGTTTTCTGTCTTTCTCCGGTGAGATTTGTTTGGGGGGGGGGGGCGAGTCGAATATCCGCAGCAATTGCATCTACCCCCGCTGGCTCTCTCTCGCTATGTGGTGTAGGCTCGAATACTGATCTCGTTAGTCCAGCGCTTATTGCCGTGGTAGATGGAGCTATGATATCAAAAAAGTCTAGCATTACATTTGGTGCTTCCTGCCGTATTTCATGACCTGCACGAACCCAAACAACGCAGGCACTTCCCGCACTATTATCCTTAATCCTTTCGACCATACCTCGTATAGTGGCTCGAGTGCGAGCCCCAAAATAAGCTCCCTCACCCAAAGCACCAACACGCACTTCATGAGACCATACATGATTCGTGATTCGGCCACGCACTATTACCTCGACATTCGACGGAGTGACAAGAAGATTCTCTGTAGATTGAAGAGCAAAAATTGGGAGAGAGACACGAGACAAGAGGTCAATATCAAGGTAGTTCTGCAGTGCACCTCGTGCAAGTGCAGCACGTCCCTGCAATGTAATTGGGTTGGCAACAGCAGTATAGATATTCAGCGCAAGTTGTGGATGAACACGAGCAAGATATCTGTCACTAAATTGAAATCGCGAAAGGTAAGAGACAGGTAGATCAAAACGCTCTTTTGGAAATCTGTCACACGAGTCGAGTAAGGCATGTAATATGGCTGCATATTGTCTGTCAATCTGCGCAGTGCCATTTACACTGACCAGACCCTTGAGCATTTGATAAACTGAGCTCCTTGGGTCCTGCTCACAGTAATGTGAAATTACAAACTGTGTGCAGATGCTAAATCCATATCCAATACCCACCAAGTAAAATGGTCCGCTGCTTAACAGCATCTTGCCCCGCAAATTCACATGTTGGAGTAGTTCGGCTAAGTGACTCGCGTGTAGTCCTGTTCTGACAGAATTGCCGGTCAAAAAGGTAGTTCCAGCCTGCCCTGAATAATTGTAAATTAAAATCTGACAGGCAGGATGGCGATGAAGTAATCTTTGAAAAAATATTTTAGTACTGTCGAGTGTGTCGAAAATGTCGTGAACGACAACAAAGTTGTGACTTGACGCAGCAAGAGAAGCCTCACCAAGAATTTCATAAGGTAGCGTCGTAAGTCCATCGGAACAAATAAATACTCCGCGACAGTTTTCCGTAAGACCAGATGACAAATTCTCGTGATTGCCCATTAGCCTAGTGTGGGGCCGGGAAGCCAAGCGCGCCATTTGTCGTCTCTGAGTCATCAATTGCGCAGATCGCTCTTGTCTAGAAAACTCGCAGTGTTCTCCCCACTTTAAATTCTTATGAGAATTGCTCTTAGGAAAGACATTTTGCAGCTGGATAGGGAATAGGTCAGTGGTTCTTAAAAAAAGTAGTGATGAAACCAATGATTCCGGTGGCAGGGACTGCCGAGAGGGGGTCGAGATTGGCATAAGAGCGAAACCATCTCTTTCAGTCCCCATCACGGCCGCGACAACGTGACGTCCATCAACTTGATTTCTTTTACTAGAAATCCTCATAGCAATACCTTTTTTACTGCGTGATGGCATTTCCCTTCGTTCCTGCCGCTCACCATTCCCAGCATCAAACGAATCCAAGACCAAGAAATCGAGGCGATCGTGGCCCCTACCAGCACGCCATTTATGTGCTTCCAGCATTCCCAAAACCCACAAACAACCCCGGGAAGCCGATGTACTGGCATGTGCTATCGTGTTTGGACGAAACAGGGTATTGTGGATATAGGGTTCAATCGCACGTTCAACTCGTGGAGTAATAGAGTCGCAGTTAAATTCAAGCAGCGAGCGCCTGCATAGTCACTCAGTTTTTGAACAAATTACAGGAGAAATTTGGGCGCAGTTGTCTAGCAGAAAAATGTCGCCACTGGCCATGGCGTGGCGAGTCTGTTTCCAACTGAGGGTCTTGCCACCAGACAAAAGAATGAACATGGCTTTGGTCACCAGCGAGACTGCCGGCGGCGGGGAAATATAGCTGCGAAGCTCTGCGACATCCAGATTTGTAAGACAGGAGATTGCTGTTTCTGCTCTAGCCACCGCGCACGCCTCTAGCGTCAATGCAGGTGTGATGTGACAGGCTAGGTCTTTTTTTGCAAATACCTTTTTCTTGGTGTGTACTGCCTTTGGTGCACGTGAGCTTGCTGTAATGCCCCCCCGTCTAGACAAATATCTTGCGTGTTCGATGAGATCATACACACAAAAACAAGCAAGACATACACGAACCGTACCATAACACCGACCGGGGAATTCCCCTGGAGTAGAGCTGGTTTTGTCCCAAGTACCTTTAAACACGGTGTTGATTGGTTGGTCAGCGCAGTACCGTCTAAGTACGAGTCTAACAAGCTTACTCTCTTCTCTGGCACGAGCAATAGACTGAAATGGTAATTCAATGACTCCCTGAGATGACACGTCCGTTGGTGATACATCCGTCAAAGAGTCTTTGATTCTATTATCATCATTGGCTAGCATTTTTCTTTTGAATTCCGATAAGTATTTTCCGCTGGCTACACCTGGGCAGTCCGTCACTCGCCGCAAGCTCACGTCGAAGCCACAGAAGTCGCCTGCACATCCTATGGATCAGTGTGGTCAGATACATCCTTGTGATTGCGTACGTCACACCTGAACCATGCGAGGACCCAAGGTGTTCGGTCACGCGTGCCTTAGATGTAGAGACACAAGTCGCGCTACAAAATCGCGGTGTTTCCCATCCCATTTTTCGCTGCGGAGATTATCTTGCTATGAACATATATCTAAAGTAGGGCCAGCCTTGTATCTATATGTGCCGCTGCGGTACGCGGTAACGCGGTAACGCGCTTTGAGAAAATGTACAGAGGGCAGAGCGAGGGTGGAGGAAGTGTAGCTGAACAAGTAGACGATCTTCGCGAGCGGATGCGTTTACTCCAAGGTGCCTTTTTTGTTCGTTTCTTATAACAACAAGCTTCTGCAGGAGACAGGCGCGCTAATGTTGACATCCTTGAAGCGAACAAGTCTGCTAACAACAATGAAATCAAACGTAATCTCTTGCTTGTTGCCTGCTGTCCTTTCATAATATAGAGCGCGACGCAGGTCTCCGGGAAGAAAACAAAGAGATTCGAATCAAACTCTCGATTGTGCAGCGCAGTTGTAGTTCAGCCTGCGCTACGCATGATACCTTAGAAGGTGACTTAATCAAAGTTCGAAAGCATTTCGACACCCTGCGAGAACAAACTCTCCTGAAATGTCAAACGCTGAAGAAGCTGAAAGACGGTGCGCGAGATCTGGAACTTCAATCAAAAAGTAACGCTCAAGAAGATACCCCAGTCACAAGAAATATCAGGATGCTTGAGAATCGCCTAGACAAAGCGCTTATAAAATTCAATGAGGCCCAGGTACTTTTTATTCTATTTGCATTAGCATCAACATATCAATTTTGCAGTCAATCAAAAGAACATATGAGCAAATTGTAAAACGGCTGAGAGAAGAGCGCATTGGTTTTGATCACCAGCTGACCGCACTCGAACGCACATTTGCTGCCAAGCAGCGTGATTATGAGGAGCTCTTGCTTCTCTCAGGGGATGCAAATCATGCACGCGAAGTGGCACAATCAGAACTCAGCCATGTTCGTAATGGGTATGAGGAGGAGCGCCGTAGGCGTGACCTGGAGCTTCGCGAGCGCCACCAAATGGTGCAGTTGAGAAAACAGACCCTTGGAACGTTCCAAAGACACGAGAGCGCGCGTCAGCAGAATATTTATGACGAACATGTCCCAAACGATGGTCAGGGGCCAGTGGCTGTTGTCAAAAGCACAACATTGCAGCGATCAAAAGAGCGCACTGAACAGCGAACAAAAATCGACATTTTTGAGAGGGCCTTCCGAAAGATCAAGGAAGCGACAGGTAACAGCTGCTGGGTGATTGGAGATAAATCACAGGTGTATAATTTAGGTGTTTCTGACGTCAACGAAGTTATACAGAAAATCATTGTTCAAGAAAGCACCACGGAAAATCTCATGAGCTTGACCAGAGACAATCAACAGAAGATCGAAGCTCTAAGTGAACAGAAGGTTGGCATAAAAATGCATGTCGAGGAAGTAAAATACTCAGGGCCAGGAGGGGGGCACCGACGCAAATTGGTAGACAAACATGAAGCACAACTTGCATCAGCTGCTGCGAGACTTGAACGATGCCGCATTAAGCACGAGAGGCTCACTCGAATGGTGATTGCCGTCAAAGCGGGCGTAAAGCATCTCCAAGATAAGTTGGACGGAGTTCGAGAGGAGCTTGGTGGACGGCACATCCAGTTGACAGATGCAACCACTTTTCGAGTTATGGCAGAAAACGAAATCATAATGGCTGAACTCATGGCGCGAATTAGAGTAGCCACGGACAATGAGTCAAACATTACTAACGGCGCCGCAAGGAGCACAGATGTGCACGAGATTGACCTGCTTCGAGCACGTCCTTACAATCAGCGCATTGACTTGCCACTGCTTGATGAAGAATGGGATCGTGACGGCCTACTCAAAGACAATGATGATTTCAAGGGTGAGGTGGACGATGAGCTTACGCGAGAAAAAGTCAAAAAAGCATCGTCGCAAATTCTGATAGCGCAAGATAAAAGAAAGCAAAAAATGCACGACCAAGATGCGAGTAATTGAGCAGCCGGTCATCTTTAGCGTCCAGCAACCCTTCGCTGAGTCTTTAACAAAATCTCTTACTGGCAGACTGTAGATGAAACACAAGTGCCCGTGCAAGCGTGAGTTCGAGTCCGCCGTTTTCTGCCGCGTATAAGCCATGCCACGCCGCCCCTATGATCGCTACGCTACGCGGTGCCTTTAAATTTGGCGTAAGTTTAAGAGCTCGACTCGGAGTACCTAGGTGGCGGCCGAAAGTCGACTTGGCGGCCGCGGTCCGTCGGTGCGCCAGTGCTACTCTCACTCTCTACTTTACTCTCTCATCCCAAGCCCTAGAGGCCTCCGACTGGTCACAGTAGCCACCCCGCAAAAAATCCCAAGGCCCAAGGGGGCCATCACCTCTAGCCACGCCGCCCACACTTAGAGCTGTCTACCACTGGCATAGGGAGTTTAGAGAGAGAGCCACTTATTGAACCCACCCCCAGGTAGTACGGACCCCGAACGAGTTTACGCTAGCCGCTTTAATTCCACTAGATTCTAGAGGACTTAGTAAGAACTTCAACTTAGAACTAAGTCTTACAGGTGCCAGCCTGGGATTCAGATTGAACAAGCATGGCGGAGCATGGCCGAGCGCCGAGGGGCAGCCCCGGCTGGGCCCCGGCAGTCGGACGACGCATTGCAAAAAACGCGGCAGCAAACGCGGCTCTTCTCGCCGAGAAAACGGCCAAAAACCATGCAAAATGACCTACGATCGTCTTTTTTGGCGCCGTTTCGAGCCGATCGGGCCACCGCAGCGTCGGACATCATTCACCACGTGGCCGACGACGATCTGAGACGAGTTCGGCAGCAGCGGCTCGTAAGATGTCGGTCTATGTGTGGTCCGCGTTTCTCGCCGGGACGCGGTTTCGGGCAAAAATCGCGCCGTGGGTCGCGAGATTTGGCAGGGACCCTCCCAGCCACCACGGCGTGCGCGCGCGGGGGTTGGTCGCGGAAATCGGCGCGCCCGAAGCGGCCCAACGCCCCGCCAGGCAACTTTCCCAGCCTGGCCGTTCTTGGGGCCCGCCGCATCGTTTGCGGCCGGCTCTTCGGCGCGCAGGCTAGTCGAGCGAAATGAAGCTCGCCAACGACGAGCGGCCCAGGCTTCCGCTGCCCACCCGCGCGGCAGACCGTTCCTGAAGTAGCCCAGCGTAAACTCTCTACATGTATAGACTAGTATAGTTCTAGTGTAATCATTGTAATTTTATTTCCGGTATAAGGGTACTGGCATAATCGTCTCCAAGCCAGCTCCAGTGTGCAGATTGCCCCCAAGCGCTTGGCAAAGCGCTTGGCACGATGAGCTCGCGCGAAGCAACGATCAGGTCGTTTAGGGCGAGATCGGTCAAGGTTGTGTGGGACGGGGCCGCGCCGCCGTCAGTCGAAGCGCTGCAGGCGGCCTTCGCGCCCTTCGGGGCCATCTCGACGGTCCGCGTGAAGCAGCGCACAGCGCTGGTGCTCTACCGGGACGCGCGGTCGGTGGCGTCGGCGGTCGATGGCACCCGCGGCCCCTGGATCGCGACCGCGGTCGCCACCGAGAGAGCGGATCCGCGGCGCGGGTCCCCCAGCGCGCCGTTTGGACAAGCGCCGGCCGCGGAGGCGTTCTCGGGCGCGCCGTTTGGACAAGCGCCGGCCGCGGAGGCGCCGGCGGGAGCAAGCGAGCCGCCGGCCGCAGAAACGTTCTCGGGCGGCGCGCCGTTTGGACAAGCGCCGGCCGCGGAGACGTTCTCGGGCGCGCCGTTTGGACAAGCGCCGGCCGCGGAGGCGCCGGCGGGAGCAAGCGAGCCGCCGGCCGCAGAAACGTTCTCGGGCGGCGCGCCGTTTGGACAAGCGCCGGCCGCGGAGACGTTCTCGGGCGCGCCGTTTGGACAAGCGCCGGCCGCGGAGGCGCCGGCGGGAGCAAGCGAGCCGCCGGCCGCAGAAACGTTCTCGGGCGGCGCGCCGTTTGGACAAGCGCCGGCCGCGGCACGTTCGCCGGGCGCGCCGTTTGGACAAGCGCCGGCCGCGGAGGCGCCGGCGGGAGCAAGCGAGCCGCCGGCCGCAGAAACGTTCTCGGGCGGCGCGCCGTTTGGACAAGCGCCGGCCGCGGAGACGTTCTCGGGCGCGCCGTTTGGACAAGCGCCGGCCGCGGAGGCGCCGGCGGGAGCAAGCGAGCCGCCGGCCGCAGAAACGTTCTCGGGCGGCGCGCCGTTTGGACAAGCGCCCGGCCGCGGGCACGCCGGGCGCGCCGTTTGGACAAGCGCCGGCGCGGAGGCGCCGGCGGGAGCAAGCGAGCCGCCGGCCGCATAAAACGTTCTCGGGCGGCGCGCCGTTTGGACAAGCGCCCGGCCGCGGACGCCGGGCGCGCCCGTTTGGACAAGCGCCCGCCGCGGAGGCGCCGGCGGGAGCAAGCGAGCCGCCGGCCGCAGAAACGTTCTCGGGCGGCGCGCCGTTTGGACAAGCGCCGGCCGCGGGAGACGTTCTCGGGCGCGCCGTTTGGACAAGCGCCCGGCCGCGGAGGCGCCGGCGGGAGCAAGCGAGCCGCCGGCCGCAGAAACGTTCTCGGGCGGCGCGCCGTTTGGACAAGCGCCGGCCGCGGCACGTTCTCGGGCGCGCCGTTTGGACAAGCGCCCGGCCGCGGAGGCGCCGGGCGGGAGCAAGCGAGCCGCCGGCCGCAGAAACGTTCTCGGGCGGCGCGCCGTTTGGACAAGCGCCGGCCGCGGAGACGTTCTCGGCGCGCCGTTTGGACAAGCGCCGGCCGGGCACGCTCGGGCGCGCCCGTTTGGACAAGCGCCCGGCCGCGGAGGCGCCCGGCGGGAGCAAGCGAGCCGCCGGCCGCAGAAACGTTCTCGGGCGGCGCGCCGTTTGGACAAGCGCCGGCCGCGGAGACGTTCTCGGGCGCGCCGTTTGGACAAGCGCCGGCCGCGGAGGCGCCGGCGGGAGCAAGCGAGCCGCCGGCCGCAGAAACGTTCTCGGGCGGCGCGCCGTTTGGACAAGCGCCCGGCCGCGGAGACGCGTTCTCGGGCGCGCCCGTTTGGACAAGCGCCGGCCGCGGAGGCGCCGGGGGAGCAAGCGAGCCGCCGGCCGCAGAAACGTTCTCGGGCGGCGCGCCGTTTGGACAAGCGCCGGCCGCGGCGGGGACGTTCTCGGGCGCGCCGTTTGGACAAGCGCCGGCCGCGGAGGCGCCGGCGGGAGCAAGCGAGCCGCCGGCCGCAGAAACGTTCTCGGGCGGCGCGCCGTTTGGACAAGCGCCCGGCCGCGGAGGCGTTCGGGCGCGCCCGTTTGGACAAGCGGCCGGCCGCGGAGGCGCCGGCGGGAGCAAGCGAGCCGCCGGCCGCAGAAACGTTCTCGGGCGGCGCGCCGTTTGGACAAGCGCCGGCCGCGGAGACGTTCTCGGGCGCGCCGTTTGGACAAGCGCCGGCCGCGGAGGCGCCGGCGGGAGCAAGCGAGCCGCCGGCCGCAGAAACGTTCTCGGGCGGCGCGCCGTTTGGACAAGCGCCGGCCGCGGAGACGTTCTCGGGCGCGCCGTTTGGACAAGCGCCGGCCGCGGAGGCGCCGGGCGGGAGCAAGCGAGCCGCCCGGCCGCAGAAACGTTCTCGGGCGGCGCGCCGTTTGGACAAGCGCCGGCCGCGGAGACGTTCTCGGGCGCGCCCGTTTGGACAAGCGCCGGCCGCGGAGGCGCCGGGCGGGAGCAAGCGAGCCGCCGGCCGCAGAAACGTTCTCGGGCGGCGCGCCCGTTTGGACAAGCGCCCGGCCGCGGAGACGTTCTCGGGCGCGCCCGTTTGGACAAGCGCCGGCCGCGGAGGCGCCGGCGGGAGCAAGCGAGCCGCCCGGCCGCAGAAACGTTCTCGGGCGGCGCGCCGTTTGGACAAGCGCCGGCCGCGGATACGTTTCGGGCGCGCCGTTTGGACAAGCGCCGGCCGCGGAGGCGCCGGGCGGGAGCAAGCGAGCCGCCCGGCCGCAGAAACGTTCTCGGGCGGCGCGCCGTTTGGACAAGCGCCGGCCGGGCACGCGCCGGGCGCGCCGTTTGGACAAGCGCCCGGCCGCGGAGGCGCCGGCGGGAGCAAGCGAGCCGCCGGCCGCAGAAACGTTCTCGGGCGGCGCGCCGTTTGGACAAGCGCCGGCCGCGGGCACGTTCCGGGCGCGCCGTTTGGACAAGCGCCCGGCCGCGGAGGCGCCGGCGGGAGCAAGCGAGCCGCCGGCCGCAGAAACGTTCTCGGGCGGCGCGCCGTTTGGACAAGCGCCGGCCGCGGAGACGTTCTCGGGCGCGCCGTTTGGACAAGCGCCGGCCGCGGAGGCGCCGGCGGGAGCAAGCGAGCCGCCGGCCGCAGAAACGTTCTCGGGCGGCGCGCCGTTTGGACAAGCGCCGGCCGCGGAGGCGCCGGCGGGAGCAAGCGAGCCGCCGGCCGCAGAAACGTTCTCGGGCGGCGCGCCGTTTGGACAAGCGCCGGCCCGCGGCACGCCGGGCGCGCGTTTGGACAAGCGCCCGGCCGCGGAGGCGCCGGCGGGAGCAAGCGAGCCGCCGGCCGCAGAAACGTTCTCGGGCGGCGCGCCGTTTGGACAAGCGCCGGCCGCGGGCACGTTCTCGGGGCGCGCCGTTTGGACAAGCGCCCGGCCGCGGAGGCGCCGGCGGGAGCAAGCGAGCCGCCGGCCGCAGAAACGTTCTCGGGCGGCGCGCCGTTTGGACAAGCGCCGGCCGCGGAGACGTTCTCGGGCGCGCCGTTTGGACAAGCGCCGGCCGCGGAGGCGCCGGCGGGAGCAAGCGAGCCGCCGGCCGCAGAAACGTTCTCGGGCGGCGCGCCGTTTGGACAAGCGCCGGCCGCGGAGACGTTCTCGGGCGCGCCGTTTGGACAAGCGCCGGCCGCGGAGGCGCCGGCGGGAGCAAGCGAGCCGCCGGCCGCAGAAACGTTCTCGGGCGGCGCGCCGTTTGGACAAGCGCCGGCCGCGGAGACGTTCTCGGGCGCGCCGTTTGGACAAGCGCCGGCCGCGGAGGCGCTGGCGGGAGCGGGGGAGCCTCGGCCGCATCGCAGCCCCAGAGCCTCGCCGCGCGCCGCGTGCGTAGCGCTTGGTTTCGGTGGGCGCTTCGCCCGCGGCGGCGGCGGCGCGGCCCCTGGCGTTTTGCGACTCGGACGATTGTGCGACCTTGGCGGCGAGGAGGTCGTCCTCTTCGGCGTTGCACGCGCGTCGCCGGCGGCACTCGCGGCTGCGCTCCGCCGCACCGAGGTCCTGGCCACCGCGCGGTGCGGCCCGGGCGGCGACGACGGCGGGGTCGCCGGGCGCCTCCGCGTCGCGCACGTGGCGCTCCTCTGCGACGCAGGGCAATCCGACGCCGCCCTAAGCCGCTGCGCCGCTACGTGCACCGCCGCAGCGCCGCGCGGCCCTGCCCGCACGGCGCTCGCCGCTGCTGTCGCCCTCGAGGACCGCGTGCGACGGAGTCGCGACGGCAGCCCCATTCCGCGCGCTGCACTTGCGGCCGCCGCGGCGCCGTCGTCCTTCGATCAGCTCGGGTCGCGGGCTGGCGGCCGCCTCAACGCGCTGACCGCCGCGGAGGCCGCGCCTGCGCCCGCCCCCGTCGCGCGACCGCCGCCGCCGGCTGCGCCCGCCGTGTTGTGCCCTGCGCGGACTGACGCCATCGACGCCAAGCCTGGGTGGTTCCGACGCAAGCTTTCCGCCGTCCTCTACCCAGACGCGACGCGCGTCGACCTCGCCGAAGCGTCTGCACCTGCGGCCTACTACGACAAAGCCTGCGGTCGATGGATCCTTCCTGACACCGATGGAAAGGACGGGCACTCAACTGCTGCCCCCCCGCTGCGCGCCCCGCCGCCGTCGGCGTCGATGCGCCCCCCGGGGCTTGCGCCCGCGGGTCAATCTAGCCCCCCGCTGCCCTCGCCGCGGCGCGCGGCCTCGACGTCTGCCATGGCCGCCGATCCGCTCGCCGCCATGATGGCGCCACCGCCAATGCGCGCCGTGCCACGTGCCCAACGCGTCGGAGATGCCATGACAATCCGTGCGCCACAATCACAATCGACACCTTCCTTCGCAACCTTTGCATAAGAGAGGGCATTCATCCTAGTCGTGTCTTTTCTAAGGTCTTCCGACTCGGAGTCAAGTTCCGTACCGTGACTAATTTCAATGAATTCGTAGCATCGCGCCGGGTATCCGAGCTCGCCGATGGCTTTAAGGAAATGTCGACCCTCCAAAACACGAGAAAATGGGTTCGGAAGGAACGATTCGGCCTGCCAGAATATTTACTCAGAACGTGCCCCTCGTCCCTTCGGGAAGGGCGGAGGTTGAAGACGAAGTTCCGCTTGGGTTGCCACGATCTCCGGAGCTCGAGTTGCCGAATGCAACGTGTCCGTAACGCGCAATGCCCCTGTTGCGAATCCCGCGAGTCGGAAACGATTCAACACGCGTTGTTTGAATGCAAGGCCTTTGAGGAAGAACGTGAGGTATTTCTTTCGAGATTATACTCGGTTTGCCCCCTCGCACGGCAATTGACTGATGAGTGCCGTTGTCGGTTGGTCATGGGGGACAATTTACCCCGGGAGATTGAAAATCCGTTTTACCGTTATCTTATTGCTATTTCGAAGCTCCGGTTGGGTATCCTGACTGAGCAGGGAGAAGGCTCTTAGGAGCTTGTTCCTATTTTAGGTCTTCCTTTATTTATTTATTTATTTATTTATTTATTTGGACCGAGAGTCGTGACCCCGTGAATAATAAGTGTCGGGATTTGCTCCGACTGGATTGAATATTCATACCGTCCCCGGGGCGCGGCTTCCAGGGCTCCCGCGCTTAGGAAATCCCGCGTGAGCTAGCGGCCTGTACGACTCGGAAGAGGTTCCTGGAGATTGCGGGTTGGATCGGGTTGGTGATGGAGATTGCTAACTAACAGTGTCTTGGGATTCACTTCCCTGGTCTCCACTTTCAATACCGCTTTATTCCTCGCTTTACCTTCTCCGGTTGTGTCTGTCGGGGCTCGGTGCTTCGTCTAGATGGGGGGTCGTCTCGCTATTATTAAGTGGCGGTCTAGTCGGCCGGGGGGGGGGGGGGCGTTGCCGAGAGTTCCTCATGCTACGCATGGGAAGGGCTCCATGCTATAGCTGGAGTGTCGCTCCTGGGGAGCCTAGGGGCGCGGGGCGGAGGTCTTTAATTAATTAGAATCGAGGACGGAGGACACACAGTGGTCCACATCACAGCGCTTGGCGCTTTTCGCCCCGCGCCCCCAGGCTTCCCAAGAGACACCCCAGTTATCGCATTGAGCCCTTCCCATGCATGCGGCCCATGCCATGAGGAATTCTCGGCGGCGTCTCAACTTCGGGGCCCAATCATGATGACTAGTAATTTCAATGTTTTTGTTTTATGATTTATTTCGTCCTTGAGGATACTCCCCCTTTAATATGTCAATAACTTGCTTTTTGGGTACTAGGTAGTACTAGCCGTAGTAGAGTATGTACTAGTCGCGTAGCCACGACGCAGGTGGCGCACCAAGTACGCAAGAAGCTTCCATACGCTAGAGATCGCGCTTCCAGTCGTCTGTCTCCCAGAGCGGATGCTGTAGGAGTGCCTTGAGCAGCTGTGTTCCCCTGAGCGCTGACGTTAGTGGGAGGTGGCCCTTCGGCGCTTCCTGTAATGTGTAAAAAAACTCGGACTGACCGAACCAGCGGCGCTTGCGCGCTTGACCAGTGACCTCGTCCTTGGTAGTCCAACCGATCTTGTCGCAGAAACGGTCGAAGACGCCCTTCTGGCGGCGCCAGACGTCTTTCTGCACAGTGTACCCGAACTTGCCGTCGCTGTAGTGCAGCCACAAGTTTTCGACAGCGCCGAGCGCGGCGGCGTCGAGCGTCCGCGCCTCGGTCCAGTACACGTAGCCACGCTTGGTAGCATCTGCGCCAGCAATCTCGATAAGGAGGTCGCGCGTAGTCTGGTCCGCCGCCTCGAAGTCCCCGGCGCGGAGCTGGTCGATCAACGGAGTTGGGTCGATGCCGCCGGCATCCTCAATGGTTACGGCCGGCCGCGGGCCCGTCTCCATCGCCTGAGGCGGCCCGGCGAGCGCCGCGGCCAAGCGCGCGGCGTGCGGGCGCCGCGCAGGCGCGGCGGGCGTGAGTGCGAGCGTCGGGCTCAGCCAGAGGAGGCATACCGCCTCGGTTCGCCGAGAACGCCTCATTGCCATGTTCAAGCTCACAAAGCTCACAGGCTAATAAAAGCTAGCCCCTAGGGCAATTGGAGGCGGGCTGTTAACTTGAGTCGTTGGCTTCGTGCATCGCATCTGAGGCAGCCAGGCCCCAAGCGCGCGGCGACGAGGAGCCAGCCGGTAGAGCTAGCTGTACCCGCGAGCTTTGGGTCTGGCTGCCCTCAGGTGCGACGCACGAGGCCAACGACTCAAGTTACAGCCCGCCTCAGCACTAGGGGCTCCCTACGACCGTACCGACCCCGGGCATTCAGCCCGCCGTACACAACGCTCTCGACGTCTCGGCCAGGCCTCCACGCGTACCACCGGTCCAATCTGAGCAAACTAAGGCCGCGGTGCGCCTCTTATGGTCCCATACGACCTTATTGTGACGCTTTGCCGTTTTAGGAAAAACGCCGAGTTCAGCGTCCGCGTTCTATGCGCAGCCCGCATCAAATTCCAAGCGGGTTTGCCTCCGTGTAGTCTATGGGGTGTTGGGCCGGCGCACCGCCGCTGCCTCCGCATCTAGTCCGGTGTGGCGCACACACAGTGTCTAAAAATGGGCTGCCACGCCATCTAAGCGTTTTTAGGGGACGGAGCACTAGAATCAGTCCGCAACGCCGGGTTGCGATCGACCAATCCCCACGAAAAGCTGAGGGGCGCTTTTGTGCCCCCCTGGGGCCAGCCTGAGGAGAGTCACGGTCCCCAGACGGAGTATCCCTGTACAAGCTCCCCCGGAAGCAACTTGAACCGGCTAAAACCGGCGACCCCCCCCATACAAACTACAACAAACTACCTCAACCTCTTCAAGTTCACCCGGGCCTGGTGTGCCAGTGACAGTGCCAGTGGGCCGACTCGGAGCGGCTGGTTTTTAGTTTCGGAGGAAACTTGAGGAGGTACTTCTTTTCAACCTTCGATAGGGCTGTGTTTCTTAAAATACTATTACTTGGCGTGGCAATATTACTGAACCCTGATAATGGTAGCTCTGTATTTTGTTACCCCCCCTTGCTGCGGTGATCATCTCCTCGGCATGGCAGATGACGCACACGACAAACAGGTTGAGATTTGGAAAGTTAAGAAACTTGTGAAGTCCCTGACGCTCGCGCGCGGCAATGGGACCTCAATGATATCTTTGGTGATACCGCCACGAGATCAGATATCACGTGTCGCCAAAATGCTGGCCGACGAGTATGGCACTGCCTCAAACATAAAAAGTCGGGTTAATCGTCTGTCAGTACTTGGTGCCATAACAAGTGAGCATCATAGAAAGTTCAAACTATATAATGATTATGCAGGCACACAGCAACGGCTGAAATTGTATTCACGTGTTCCACCTCATGGTTTAGTGGTGTATTGTGGAACCATCATGACTGATGAAGGCAAAGAAAGACGTGTCAATATTGACTTTGAGCCGTGCCCCCCAGAGCATGTCCCACAGATAATTCTCATATAATGCACTGGCTGCAGATTTAAACCAATTAATACATCCCTTTACTTGTGTGACAACAAGTTTCATACGGAGGCTCTAGATGAACTCTTGGAGGATGACGAAAAGTTCGGGTTCATTATTATGGATGGCAACGGTTCACTTTATGGCAATACCAGTCCGAATTGCAATGACCTTGATGCAGTGTTTAATAGGTACGCTGCAGGGCAACAACAGAGACGTGTTGCATAAATTTTCGGTTGACCTACCCAAAAAGTGAAAATCATGAACTATAGTCTGGTTTCCGAATGTTTGGCCTATAGGCATGGTCGTGGAGGTCAGTCTGCTCTCAGATTTGCACGTCTCCGCCTGGAGAAACGTCATAACTATGTCCGAAAAGTAGCAGAACTGGCCGTGCAGATGTTTATTACTGCAGACAAACCTAACGTGTCTGGGCTTGTGTTGGCGGGTTCAGCCGATTTCAAAAGCGAGCTGCAAACATCTGATATGTTTGACCAAAGACTTGCGTCTGACTATCAGTGTTGCAATTAACATGGCACCGTCGTCAACTAAAATTAGGCGCATTGTAATCAAGATGGTTGATGTCAGTTATGGTGGAGAAATTGGTTTTAACCAGGCTATTGAGTTATCGGCAGAGACGCTAGGGTCTGTGAAGCTGGTTCAAGAGAAGCGTTTACTACAAAAGTTTTTCGACGAAATTTCGCAGGATACTGGCAAATATTGTTTTATGGTTGTTGACACGCTACGTGCACTAGAGCTGGGCGCAGTGGAGACCCTTATCGTATGGGAGAATCTAGATATAGATCGCATCAAATTGCGTAATCACGCAGCGTCGGAGGATAGAGTACTGCATCTTTCTAAGGAACAACAAGCACATGAACATTATTTTCATGACAGTGTATCTGGCGTTGAACTTGAAGAGATAGAGAAGTTGCCACTGGTTGAGTGGCTTGCGAACAACTACAAGTCGTTTGGAACAACCCTCGAGTTCATCACCAACCGTTCCCAAGAAGGCTCACAGTTTTGCCGAGGTTTTGGTGGCATTGGTGGTATACTACGTTGGCGAGTAGACTTTCTTGAAATTGACATGGCTGAAGATACCGCGGGGGAGTGCACTTAGGATTTTAAAATCAGCAGCGCAATGACATGACGGGACGAGGGGGGTCCACTTCCATTCTTGTCAGATGAGCTCGCTTACCCTGGCCCTGGCGATCCGACACGAAGTAGCCGGTAGAGACCGGTAACTTTTCCTACTAGGCAGGAATAAATTTCGATTTTCGGATACCACGGTAGTTTTTAGCAATATAAAACACTGGCAGGCGCGCGCGCGCGGCTCACTTACATAGATACGACCCGGTAGAAAATAAATGGGGTTCCGAATTCAGAATTCACCATAGTCGTTCACCGAGACAAAATATTCTAGAGTAGCGGCCCGGGAACATACCCACGAGGCTCCCGAAAGACGCTGCCGCGGACGACTCAGGCTGTACGTTGACGGACGACTGTAGGTTGGTCTTGTCGCCGCGCTCCTGAGTCGACGTTGTTGTAGGTAGCCGCGGCGAGAATGCCATAGGAAATATGGCCCGGGCCCAGCGGGTCCGGGCGGGCCCAGCGGGTCCGGGCCCGAGGGATAAATAGGGTCTGGTGGGAATTTCAAGTTTTTAGTCGAGACTTCGTCCAGGGCTCTCTGTAGCCTGAGGGGTGGGATGAGTGGTATCATGTGTCGAGGGTGTCCCCCCCTGCCTGTTCTTGCCCCCCCTGCCTGTTCTTGCCAGGGGTGAGGGTTGCCAGTGCTTCAAGCTATCTTGAGGGCCAATTACAGTGTTCCGAGTCGCGCATAGGCCTACTTTGTGAAGCTCCGTCTTGCTAATTTTAATCCGTCCGTAACACGGCGCGAGGGCATCCTCGCGAAAGGCACTTAGTCTAATGTCGTGGGCACGGGCAGCCGGACTACGCATTGAAAAAACGTGGCACTAAGTGGGCTGCCGTTTGCCGAGAAAGCCATACGATCGGCTTTCTGGCGCCGTTTCGAGCCCATCGGGCCACCGCAGCGTCGGACATCGGTCACCACGTGGCCGTCGATGATCTGAGACGAAGTCTGGCAGCAGCGGCCCGTAAGATGTCGGTCTATGTGTGGACGGTTTCGGGTGGAAATCGTGCCGTGGGTCGCGAGATTTGGGGGCTTCCCAGCCACCACGGCGTGAATACGCGAGAGGGGAAGGGGGGGGGGGGCGGAGATTGGCCGAGGCGGCCATACCCCGCAGTAGCGGAGTTCGTGGGGGCTGTTGCACCGCTTGCGGCCGGCTCTTCGCCCGTAGGCCGCCCAAGACCGCGGTGGGGTAGTGCGGGGCTGCGGAGCGCCGGGCGGCTCATCATGGCCGATTTAGGGCTTGGTATGCTTGGTATCAAAACAAAAACTCTCTAGTAATCTGTCGACAATAACCTATTAATAATTGCAGACTGATGTTTGGCAAGAGAGCTTTTGACGAAAGGAATAGGTGTGCATCGGCCGTCCAGAAGCGTTGTCGCGCTGACACAGACGGGCAAGATGAAGTTGGTGTGCCGCCCCCCAAAACTGCAATAGAACTAGCAATGGAAGAAGCTGAAGAGTACGAACGACGAAAAGAGGCGGAGCAGCGCCGTTTGCTTGGCGGCGCCACTGTTTAAGTAAATACCTCATTTCTGAACATAGGATTACAACAACTCAAGCTGGAGTCTCTAGATAAGGAGAAAACCAGGTGGGCTAGATATTTGTGAATATTAATAATCAGATGATTTGTGGTAGACTTCTTGCTCCTGTGCATCATGACGCTTCGCCTCCATATGATTCACAGAAAAACCATCAATTGGATCGGCATGGGTGTGATGAATACGAAGACAAATTGGCTGCCTCCTGTCCAATGCCAGAGAAAGCTGTCGTGTCCAGCGCATGCTCGAAGAAAACTATCCCCCACCGTTCCCTCACCCTAGCCCGTCTCTATTTCCCATCTTATTTTTTATAGTTTTTCGAGATCTGTGGCACATAGGACGTGATGTTTGGATCCCAGTTATATAACGATGAATTGCCACATTCCAGCGAAAATTTGCCGGAAAATAAAATTATGGCCATCAACAAATTGCGTCTGCCACGCAAATTGCTCGAGAAGTGGGTGGAAGAACCATTTTTTGATACGGCAGTTGTCGGCTGCTTTGTTCGTCTTGGTGTGGGTGCGTTCGATTTGTGCTCCTTACTGGTTCAATGGGCATCTTGCCTGCAGGTAAAGCACCTGGTTTGCGTGGTGAACCCCAATACAAGGTTTGCGAAATTATTGGCGTGGGGGAATATAAACATTCCTATGCACTGGGGGAATTCCAGACCAAAAAAGCGCTCTTGCTTCGCATCGGTCGTAATACACGCCTCTGGCGCATGAATGTTATCTCTAATCATCGGTCCTGGGACAGCGTGAAATTTAGGTAGTTTGTGTTTGACTTCTCCCTTCCCCACTGTAGGTTCACACCCGATGAGCTAAATGAGTATGAACTGTGCCGATGAAATTCTTGATTATGCATTGTTGGTGATAGGTGGCAAAGTACCATGTTTGCTGCGCGTCAAAAGATACCATCGGCAGAGGAGATCAGCAAACGCAAAGCACGCATGCGAGAAACAGTATTTGGCGCTTCTAGTCATCCTGCTCAGAATATAACAGACACCAACATATTCAGCAAGGCCAGCGAAAGATACTCAGAAGGTGATGTTGCAAGGCTTGTTAATTCAAGACGGAAGCGCAGCGAGGCTGTGGTCCTCCCGAGTTAAATTTTTTTGGAAGACACAAAAATCCTAGTGCTAGGCACGATTCCGGGAGCGCCAAACCACAACAGTATCTCGCCTTAACCATGGTCAAATTCGAACTCGGTACGAGCACGAGGTATGCGCTGCACGCCAGGCATACCTAGCGCTTTTGATTGCGCAAAGTACAAAAGTCCGCACAACCCCGGAAATTCAGACTGCCATAAAAAAGGTCTACATGATCAGCGAGAAGTACACAAGCTCTTATTCATGCCAACAAATAAGTAATATCGTAGGTGGATGATCATGATGCATGCGTTAAACTTGATGATAATTCTTTTGAGCGCAACCTTGATACTCTCGCGTCAAGCCTTATGCGAGCACAACAGACGCAGCTCCATGCAAGTGCGGTGGAGGAGGCGCTGGCGGAATGCCGCGCTACACGCAACCTGCTTAGTCAAATGCAGTGTGATTTTCTTTGACAGCATGGATACCATCAATCTGCTTTGTTTGTGTAGGTCAAGCCTGTGAAAAACTCAAGGATTTCCGTAAGAATGCCCTTGATGTGCGTAAACTGCGTGACACCGAAGTGCCTTCGCGCACATCTACCCTGTATTTTGTGAACGAGGCAAAGCGGCGAGAAAATTCCCTTGCTGATATGACTCACGGGGAAAGAAAACTGCAAGACGAGTCAACTTCAGCGTGCTATATTTTTTCAACGTGATAATATCACTGGCTACTAGGCAACATGACGATGATGATGCAGAACGTGCTGTATTTCAACGTCGTGCAACGAAACCGACGATGCTGTGGACTACGGACACAGGGTTTTGTCAGCGAACACATAAACTGACGCAGCCAATGTGCAACAGAGCCAAGCTCAATACTAATTCAAATACCCAAGGGGCCGGCGACTCTGGAGCAGCTATTGAAGAGACAGAAACCGCAAACTGTGCCCTGGACGAGAGCATAAGCCCACGCCCCCGCAAAAGAACTGGAATGTCCTTGCAAGAATATATGACCAAAGCGCATGCAGATGCATCGAGATTTACGCTCTAAGGATTGTCCCCTGAGAGGCAGGATGTCCTTTGTTTGACTACCCTGATGGTGACCTTGGTATTTGCTTAGTACCCGTATTGACTTATAGCAAGTAGCCAATTCTCAGAACTTGAAAATGCCAGTGAAAATAATCAGCCGTGCTTGACAAGACACAAAGGATCGAAAAGATGCTTTGAGAAAATGATGGAACGTGTCGCCTGGAACTCGGACTCGGACTCGGGAGTCTGTGCTTAGTCCGTCATGATACCATCCAAGTCAATAAGACCATCAACTGAATCATGAACAACCTCTCAGAAACAAATAAAGCAGAACGAGCTAGGGGAGATGGATGCGATGCGGGATCTACTTCACGCCCCTCGTTTGCATCAAGATCTACCCGCACCCAACATGGGGTCGACGACATATGTCATGCGAGTAATAAACAAATAAACAAACTTGAACTAAGGGAAGACCTAAAACAAAGCTTATTAAAAGGAACACGGGCAAGCTCGCTCCTAATTAGTGGCACCGTCACGGTGACTGGCAGGGTATAGTTCAATAAGTTAGTAAGCCTTTCCAGCGAAATTCCTCCGCATTAGAAAGAAGGACTCACGGTAGTATAGATGCCTCAGGCTCGGGGCCGGCCGGCCGGACAGGACTCGGATAGAGGGTCCTTTTCGGAGCACTGGCACTGCCAGTGGCAGTTCTAAGTGTGGCAGTCTTCAAAAGTTCGCCAGTGCCCGGTGGGCCCGGGCCCAGGCCACTGGCAGTCACTGAGTCACGGTGTGTAAGCTCAGGCTCACGCCGACTCGGAGCCTTCCCACAGCACAGCACTCAGGCTTCAAGTCACGGTTGGGCGGCCCCGGCCCGGGCGGCGGCTCCGAGTCATGCCAGCCTGGGTGGTCACTGGCCCGGGCACTCAGGCTCAGGCTGACATTGGGGGCGCGGCGGTTGGGGCTAAGCGTGAGATATTTGACCCCTTCGTCGTGCTCTCCGTCCTCGATTTGTTCTTTCTTCGTAGGTAATGTACCGTAGGTACCGTATTCACTAGACCTACTTTATCCAGGAATTCAAGGTATACGCACATATCATAGCAGGACTGCGGTATAGGTGATTTTTCTTTTCTAGGCATTCACTGTAAAACACTGGCACTCCCGGGCCGAGTCTACGTCAATAGGCGGAACCTTGTGGGCCCATAACCTAGCAAGAGTATGTCGCAGCATTATTTAAGGTAGCAGGGTCCTAGCTCACCAGCCAACTTGAAAGGCTGCCAGTGGCCCGGGGCCAGTGGCAACTTGAACCCGGCCCGGGCGGGCCTAACCGTGACTACGAGACTCGGAGTGTTTTATAGCAAATTGTGTTTACACCGTAGTGTCAATAAATACTCGATGTATAGACTCAAATTTAGAGAGTGGGAGATACATATCCAGGGTAGGAAGGGCTAGTAGGTTTCTCTCTCTATAGGTAGGTACTTACGGTACCGTACCGTACCGTAGGTAGGTACCGTAGGTACCTACAGGTAGGTCCTACCTACGGTACGGTAGGCGTACGAGTATAAAAATTATATGACGACATCGATTTTTGTTCCTGAAGTGGGATAATATTTACGCCAGGATCCAGCGACGCGCCGTAATTGCCTCAGCTACCACCCCCAGCGTAATGCCTCTCAGTTCGGATCACCCCGTTTTTTTTCGCATGGCCCGGGTGCACCGCAGTTACCAGTCTTGCTGTGAGACCTGAAATTAATGGGTTGTGGTATTTCCAGCAAAGTCGAGTCGACGTCTATAAGGGGCCCTCAGACCGCAGACCAGTCATCAACCTTGACCCTAGGGCTATTGCCTGCTCCGCGAGAATCCCACGTGCTTCGTGGGGGCGGGCATGATTCCAGAAATTCGCATGTATCTTGGCGAAGAGGTGATCTGATTGGCACCGGAGCGAATGGACGGGTATACCTTGGACTCGAAGAAGATAGTGGTGCAATTATTGCAGTCAAAGAGATGGCATTCAGCAACGAGCAACATTCCAGCGTCCTGCTCAAGAATATAGAGAATGCACACGCAGGCAAGAACTGGAGGAACTGGCCCAAATGCAAGAGGAAATAGAGTTGCTTCGATCCTTGCAGCATCCTAACATTGTGACTTACCTTGGCACAGACATCTGTGATGAAAATAAATTGCTTTATATCTTCACAGAGTGGGTTCCTGGCGGGTCGATCCAAGCGCAAACGCAGTGTAGAATATACCTGGCGCGATTCACGGCCAATTCTATAGTCTCAGGCACTGATTACAAAATTTGGTCGCTTATCAGAGGCAATTGTGCGCAAATACGTTGCTCAGCTACTTGTCGGTCTTAAATATTTGCACGAACAACAAGTGATTCATCGCGACATAAAAGCTGCAAACATTTTAGTTGATGATCGAGGTACAATTAAGCTCGCAGACTTTGGCAGCTCAAAAAGACTGGACTCAATGGGCATGATAAACAATGGTAACCTTTCACTCAGAGGGACGCCGTACTTTATGGCGCCCGAAGTTATCATGCAAATAGGGCATGGGCGAAAGGCTGATATCTGGAGTGTAGGGTGCACAATCTTGCAGATGGTCACTGGGCAGCCTCCGTGGAAAAACCTTCGCCTCGGAACGCCCGCTGCACTCATGTTTCATATAGCAAATGCTCAATCTCCTCCCCCAATGCCGTGAGATTCAGTGGTCTCTGTATGCCTTTGTCTATGGGGAGAGAGCGGGTTGGGATAGGGTTGAGTATCATTTTTACTTCAACTATAGGTCAATGTTGTCCATTGAGCTCAATAACTTGCTCCTCGCCACATTCTCTCGCGACACAAATAGACGTCCAGCAGCCAATGACTTACTCAGATACCCTTTTGTTGTTGCAAATGGTGCAGCAGCAGAGGCAAATGCAGCCGAAAGTCGAGCGGCGCTGCGGAGTACACCACTTGCGCGAAGCATGCGGGCTGCCATGCCTAATCAGGTCAGCACCATCGAGGACGCTGCAGACCATACTTTGGCATGTCAGGCAATTGGAATCTTGAGTTAGATGCCAGAGTCCACCACATATCAATGATGCCTCATTTTCACACTCAGGCAAAGAGTCTGATAGCGCCGAGGGCTTCTTCTTTGAATCATTTCGCATGCCCCCAGGCGGCGAAGATCCACTTACAGCGAAAGTTGACAAAGAGGGACAGGATGTTTGTGGCCAGATGAACCCCAACTTGAGAATGGAAAAGCAATTTTTGGGCTCAACACATAGCAATGGAGTGGACAATGAAGCCCTTGTCACTATGTTCCTCTCCAGAGAGGCGGCAGCTCAACTTGCTGGTGCAGACAAACATTTCCCAGGTCATCCACCAACAGCACAACCAACCCCATCAAGCCAAAGGCACAATGGCAAGATTAGATTGCGAGGGTTTGCAGCAATTCTACCTTCTAGAACTCGCGGTTGTGATGAATCCTCAGTGGCCCATTCGAATCACCGAACAAGGAAAAGTCCGCTTCTAATGACAAAACTGCCCCGACGTAAATAACAACAACACCCCAAACAAGAAAGCCTCACTCGTTGTCCATCCACCAACGACTCATTATGTAACCTACCCGCGGCCAGTCAGGTAGGAATACTAGCAGCACCATTATCTTGAGATAGGCGCAGATAAGTCCCGCAAAATTCATGCAGGCACAACACGAGCGCTATGAACAGTTTCCAAGTCCCCTTGTCTTCAATGACAACCACATAATGGTCCAATTCATTCAATGCTTGCCCCTGCCGATTGTCTTAACTGCACCTGCGGCTTCATTTGCATGTCAAACGCAATTGCTGTAGCGCGAGTCCATAGGAGCGGGCTTGAGTGCTCTGGCCTCCGCAGTCAGAATGCCGCGCGGTTACTTTGAGCTGGGCCAGGGCATGCAGTCACATGGTGTGTTCTCCGAGCGTAAATGACGAGCCCAGTAGGACAAACCCCAGTTGGAGTTCTTGGCAAGTGCGATTGACGGGAAGGTAACCCGCTCTAGATACCTCCACTCTTATATTCGCACACCCAAATCGGGACCGCACACCGCGCAACAACAATGGCCAACCAGATGATAAAATAGCTGCCATCAAAGTTGCCAGTGACTTAAACTTAAACTTGAATAACTTATGCCAGTCACGGGCCCGGGCATAATTTTGAAATAAATTTGTGTGGATTAATACACTGGATTAATCATGATTGAAGTGGACCACCCCAATAAATGTCACGGTAACACCGCGACCCCTCCAAGACCCACTGTGTTTTACCTTATTTTTTATTTTTTTTTCAATTTCGCATGCTAACTTGAAGCTGGCAGACTTCAAGTTACTGGCACAGTGACTACTAGTATTAGTATGGTGATGATGATGATGATGATACTGTTGTTAGGGGACTGTTAGGGGAGACTAGTGGAGGTACCGTCCCCTAGGCCGGAACTTGAAGTCGGTTAATTCGTTGGAGTAACATTCTTCCTTACCTTCTCTTAGCTCTAATTAGAATGAATTAGCCTGCGACGCTTAAGGCTCCTTGGAGACTTCGAAATTTATAGGGGGGTCGGGCGCAATAGTCGACGTTGGCAGGTTTTGGCGCAATGAGCGTACAGCCACACGCCGGCCGAATGGCGGCAAACTTTTGCTGAGGCGCAGCTTCCGTATGCTAAAATAATGGGTTGCGTGCAAAGTTTGGTGCATGCGGGCAGCCTCGCGCTGAAAAATCAGCTGCGACGCGGTGATGGTCCGAGATAAAACCCGCCCGAAAAACAATCTCTCCAATGGACGGGATAAACCGGCCTCGAATGATCCACTAATTATTTCCTATCGTTCCATATCTATATAGGGCTGCTAGGGAATATCCTGCTTCCGGCCCTGCTTAGAGGTACCGTGCGTCGCAATGAGTTTGCACCGCAGGAATCTTGACAGAAAGCGTCAAGGTGGGCCCCACTAGAAGTCCTGGCAGCTAATTCCCGCTGGTTCAAAACTAATCTGGCCCGGGCAGTTTGGTAAATTTGGCGACACTCTCTGAGGATACACTCTCGGCGCTTTGCGCGCTAAATACGCGGCGGGAGCGCACATTAGGCGCCTGCGCGGCCCGCAGCAAGCTGTACCGGCATGGGGCAGCTGTACCAGCAAATGACGGCCCGGGACTGCGTTTATCTTACCGCTGCGCATTCGCACGTGGCTCGCCGGTTGACACGTAGGACGTCATACGCCCATCTCCATGTGGAACGAGCCGTAGGCCCAAACACATTCTCGGCCGAGATTGTCATCAACTCACCCACGGTCAACATCGCGGCGTCACAAGGTCAGGCATGTTTGTGTAATTACGCAATGAAACTTCGGTGGCTGTTCTTTTGGGGGCCACATACTTTTGCCTGCAACGCATGCAACCCGGCAAAACTAGCGTCAAGGAAATGAGTTTGCTGCAGAAGTAGATTTCCCAGAAGATCCAGTGGGCTTTTCCCCGCAAATAGTACTTGACATGATGCGCCCGCACTTGTCACGCTGTCACGTGTGGCATCGGCAGAAACATAGACGCGGTGCTTTTCACGGCTTACCAGTTCAGGGATACGCGACAATTGGGCGGTGAGAATTCCGAGATCATGGAAGTAGCAGCGTTCACACAGTGACAGATGTGGAGTTAATTCAGCACCAGCACTATTGAGCAAGGCAGCGCGGCTATTAACGCCCTTTTGTCGAGCGATGGCCATATGCACTACCACTTTGAGTAAACTGTTATTCAAGACCTATACAAGGTCAACTACCCACTCCAAATTAAATCTGGCATCTTCACTGGTTCCACATTCAATGTTTTGTTTGCTAATGTAAGTTGTGGGAAGCGCCTGCTGCAAATCAAGCAAAGGGCATTGGCAACTGCCATTGATCGCCTGGCGTAGTCCAGAATTGGCACGGTGACATAACCTTCTAAATATTCACGAATATCATTAAGCCAGATTAATGTTTTCCTGCGGGAGGTAAAAATTGCGAGACGCCCAAAAGCGTTGTTAACATCGTCGACCACAGTGATCACTTCAGCTACAAAATGTAGCATGTCACTGCTGCTGTGCGGGATTTGGCTACGTACAAGCTCTGAAGGTACATAATGATTTGCAGATACATCAATAGCACAGCACGAGCAATCATCAAACCAGCCTATGCACAAGGGTTAGAGCGGAGTGATATCTTAGCAATATGGCGCAGTGACACAGGGACAAACACAGCATTGTCGCGGAATGGCTTGCACTGCCTCCAAGGAGACAACTGCTCACAACCTTTAGGTGTGGGTCTGAAGAAATGAAGGTATGACTACAGCGGGCTGGACTTTTGGAGATTACGGACTTGATGTCTAAAAAGGCATCCTTTTGTTTCATAATGATCTCAATCAAGCTAAGTAAATGGATAGTGGTCACATCATGCCTGACAACATAGTGTACACCACAGCCTGAAGTTTCCAAGCGCAAAGCAGCCTCCTCCACCGCATCAGCAACAAACAGAGACTCAATATGATGCATCATAAAGCTTTCCTGAGTACGCCATGCAGGCATGAAAATATCAACTCCACAGAGAATCATGTCGACATGGCCATCATCAGTGGCTATGAGAAGGATCGTTAGTGCGTCTCTGTCACGTGCAACCATTTGCAGCGGAGAACTGCCACGTAAGTTCAATGTAAATGATTGGATCAAAGGCGGTTCATGATCAAAGTTTCTTTGCTCTTCTCCTTCAATCCAAGAGAAACTGCTCTTTGTAGCCTCACTACTATCCACACTTGAAATGTTTATGAGGTATGGGAAGGTAGCATAGAGCCATCGCAATGGAATTTCCCATTTTCCTTGAGTTTCATTGCTATTTGCGTAATTCCAGCCATCAACACACGCATCTCTAAGAGCCAAAACTTCACTCTGTGAAGCACAGCTTTGCCGTGGTGCCACGGGAAATAGAGTGACGAGCTGATTAGGTGCAAGAAGAAAAACCCCAAAGCGGCTGTGCCTACGGCACATGCAGTTGACAGGCCAAAATCCTGTTACACTGGCTGTGCTGCTCTGATCCAAAGCAGAGCATTTGTACATGAGGAACACCAGTTATGAGAGATGTTGTGTCTCCCCCATAAATATCCCAAAACGTAATAACACCGGAGGCATCGATTGTGCAGATGTGGTTATCAAATTGTTGCGGAAAAGTTGCATCCAAGATTTGAGTGGAACTAGAGTTGCTGGGATCATTGAGGAATATCTCCAGTCTCCACTCATCTGAAGGGCACAGCGCGCCATTTTGGTCGCGTGGTGGAGGCAACACCTAGAAACTCGCATAAAAAGACGTTGTTGTGTGTTCTCTGATCGCTCGCAACACCCAAAAAATGGCGCCCCGCAAGGATAACTGCATCAGCTTTATGATTAAAGCGTACAATGCAAAGCGAAGTGTGCTCCAACCTCTTGTGGGGGATGCACACCGGATAGAGCTTCTGAAATGCATGGTGACTGTAGCCCAATGCATTATTCCGCGTCACAATTAGCAGGTCTCCGCGGCAGGATGTGGCAACTAACGCGTCCTCCATACTACTGCAACAAAGACAGCCAGACAGTGTGGCCCACGCGAAAAGTTCTCCACTGTCTTTGTTGTTGCGTGTCGTGACGGTCACGATTGTTGTCCAATTGAATTGCCTGCCATCCCTGCACCGAGATCTTGGGCGGAGCGTCTTAAAAAAAACGAACCCAGAGTACGGTACGGGTTTTTACCCCCCCCTCGCCCACTAGCTAGCGGTTGCGAAAACCAGAGTGTCTACTAGGGCTTACCTGACGAGCACATTTGGCCGCAGAGTAAATTAAGGCTAAAGATAAATCAATTAGCGGCGAGCCCCGGGCCCTAGTAGACACTCTGGTTTCGAGCTGACTGCCTCTCGGCCCCGTCGTAGTGGTCTTCAAAGTCCCATTCAGGCTGAGGCGTCATTGGTTGCAACGCGTCAATAATGATCTTCGCTGCCTCATGGCCGTGTCGCGGGCACGGCGACGCGCCAAGGCATCCGAGGCCCCTCGGGCACGCGAGCCTTCTGAGACGAGGCGGAGGTGTTCTAACGGCGTATCAGACGCCGATGCACACCAGGCGGGGAGTGTAGACTGTGATCATTCTATCGTCCACGGGAAACATATATGCACGTCCTACCGATCGAATTTGTCAAGAACAGATCCTACCGATCGAATATGGTCCCCCGATGGAAAACTGACCGGTGGCAGTGTGGGCTTCTGGAGACTAGAGGCGAACCGGTGTGCCTTCTCTACCAGCACCCTGGAGATATATTTGCCGTTCGCGCCGCTCCGGCTTTGGGCCTCGCGGAGAGCGGCAGCTCTCGGGCCCTGGAAGACCGCTGAACCGCGGTCTTTCAGCGCGCGCGGCGCTTAAGGCACGAGATGATGAAATAGTTATGCCCATTTTTACACCAAAATGACCTGTTTTTACTCTAATCTGCAAGATTTCCGCTCTAAGGCGAGCGGAAATTTTCAGACATGATTCAAACACATTTTTTTGATAAAAATGGGTCATAACCATGTGCCCCTTTTGGCCAACAAAACCCGAACCTTCCCCGAAAAATCGCCGAAGTCGACGTTCCTAGGGGGTAGATCAGGAAAATAAATTTCGACGTCAATCTCCCCAGACAGACGTGGACACCCCACGCTTAAATTCCGATCAACCTTTCAAATGACACTCGGGGCGATAAGGGCGATAAGGGTGATGTTTTGAGGTTTTATGAAAATGTAATTTTAGTCTAGGGGGGCGGAATCCTACTAGGAAGGGGTGATGGTGGTCTTAGGGGTGGTGTTTTTTAATCTTCAGGGTAATAAGGTGTGGCAATGACGGGTGTGGCAATGACGGGCCCTTGCTCCTCGAACTGGCTGTTTTCATTGTTAGACGCATCCGTCCGTACCGTATGAAGTCAAATATTATCCAAATAGCGACCATGGCTGTACGGCGTTTTGCGCAAAAAGCACATCAACCGTGACGGCGCAAAAGCGCTTACCCCCCCTAAAAATCGAAGTCTCCACGGAACATTAAGTGTCGCAGGGTAATTCAGCACGAATTTACCTTAGGGAGGATCGCTCGGAATCTTACTGTAAAAAAATTCCCGGTGTCCGGCCCTGCTTACGTTTCTACTACTACTAGAACTTGAAGTATATTTTAAAGCTCTCAGGGTAAATAGCGTCTCCGAGTCATCCGCTATTCAAAGTTCGCCCCAGGCCGAGTAATTCACCTGCGGAGCCTGCAACGTCCAGGGTGATACGCTGGGCTGATCGCCAAGCTAACGCCCCGCGAGTAAGATTTCTACACGTACACCTAAAGCGGCTCGGGCTGTTAATTTTATGTGTCATGGAGAAGGCGCTGTATGTAGTGCTTCGGGCCGTGCACCTGCAAAAGTGTGCGTTATCTTGGGTACTGGCAAGATTAGGCGCCTAGATATAACCTCTCAGGGAGAGCGCCAACCAGACGTCTTGAGCTATACACTTTAACACCCACACCATTTCACACTGACTAACCAAATGACCGCGACTCTTGGTGAGGGACAGCGGAAATCTAAGGGGCTAGTCTCAAAGAGTTGGCAATCTCACTCGAGGTGGATTTGGTAGATGTCCGATGTGGCCTGCTTTCCATTCCAGCCACCAATGATGTATAGTCTTGTGCCCACAGCGCTCATGGTGTGGCCATACTTGTGGGCAATTTCCTGATAAGTTTGGGGAACAGTCCATCGCTCAATGGAGGTTCCAGGGCTTGATTCAAGTAGGCGGAACGAACCTGAACCTTCTTGATTACAAGCTCTATTCTGAAGGCCCCCACTGCCCCAACCTCCAAATACAATTAAACCATTGCCAACTTTCGTTGTTGTGTGACCATGCCTCTTCGAAGGCGGTTCCCCCCCCTGAATAGTTGACTTCGTCCAGATCATAGTCTCGGTGTCGAGTTGGCGCAAATCATTGTGATACTGCGGCACAGGAAATATTGAACTAACGGTACAGCCACCAAAACACAAGATACGACCGTCAGTGAGCAGGCTGAGAGAGTGGCCATATCGCGGCGATGGTTGAATTCCTGCACACCTAGGCTGTACCCACGTAAAAGTATCAGAGTTAAAGACCCAAAGATCACCCATGCACTGCATATGGCCGTCCCAACCACCATGGACCACAACTTTCCTGCCCACAAGCAAGGATGCGTGAAAGAATCTGGGTGATGGACATGCGCTTGTAACTGACAGAGGGACCCAGCTCCATTCAACTAAGTCAAGGAAATACATATCTCTCAGCGTGCCGACTTCCCCACGACCTCCAAAGACGAACATCCGTGAGCCAATCAACTCCGCGGAATGCCCGTATCGAGGTGTTGGCGCCTCCCCAGAGCAGGCTACCTTGTGCCACAGATGATGCTCTGTGTCAAGAGTAAAAGTATCGTTAAAGTACGCAAATCTTCCGCCGGAAGTGTAGCATGAACCACCAAATATGATGACCTGATCCTCCGCCATCGCGGCGGAATGTCCACCGCGCGCGGAGGGGCTGTCTCCATCGGTAACGATTCGGGCAAAGCTTAAAGCCGGCATGCCTCCGTTACCTTGCATTTCTCGCGGTATGTACAGTAAGTATCTCGTGAAACAGGGATACCACGGCCGTGACTATGAAACTAATACGCAGTAATACTCCTACTCGCCCCAGGCGCGCGCCTTGATAGTAGCCGCGGCCCGCGCGGCAAGAGTGAGGAAGGACACACTCCCCGCGGTCGGCGTCGCGGGCCCTAAGTCCCTTCCACTGGCCGCACGGCGCGTCGGCGCGTCGTTCCAACATCCGCTGGAATGCACACGTACGTCATACCGGTCGAATTTTGTCGATAGATGCCGAAGCGGCCCGCGATCGACATTCACCGAATATGCTCTCGCGACCGGCCGTGGGTTGACATGTGGCGACGGATAGCTGGTGGACTTCTGGAGGTGCACCGCTGTTTGCGTTGGTCAGGTGCTTCTCTACATTCGCATACGTATAACGATGAAATTAATTGATATAGAATATATGATGATGTGCTTACGGATTTACCCAAACCTGAAACTCGCGTGGTACGCCGCGGCGGCCCTTTTCGAGAAGAAGAAGGAGGGAGGTCCGTGCGACCACCTTACTCTGTCCTAGCCCGACGGATGGGTCCCGGAGGAGCGGGAGCGACTAGGGGGTCGCGCGCCGTGTAAAACCCGAACCCGAACCCAGATGGCTCTCACGGAACCGACCCAATAATTGCCGGCATCCGGCAAACTCGAGTGCACAGTTGGGCCAGCGTAAAATGACCGCATCCTGTCGTACTTTGGCGCGTAGGCGTAAAAACTTTTAACTGCCAGAATGAGGAGCTGCCAGCGAGTCTGTTTCTTTTGCTTCGAATGGAGTATGCTTGCCCTAGGACCATGCCTAATCACCACGGTGCTGCTACTTGTGACCTGGGAAATATATTGGGTCCTGACCGCACTCGTCCCACGCATCAGCCCGCTAGGGACGACGAGGTGGTGGGCGCACGTCACCTGGATTTATTTCCTATCATTTAATGGACTCTTCAACTATTTCTCCTGCGTGCTCACCGACCCTGGCACTCACTTATCCCCATTATACCGTGCGCTAGTCCTTGTGGCAGATGTGGACGGTGCGCTTGCCCCTTCGGACGTGGCTACAGGCCTTACGAGGGAGTCATTGTCACATACCAGAGCTTTGACCGCATCGTGGCTTGAGCGCGGTCCTTATGAGTGGGGTTATTGCAAGCAGTCGCGGGGGCCAAAAGCCCCGCGGTCTCATTATGACCACGTAACCCGCAAGCTTGTTCTCAATATGGACCACTATTGCCCTTGGATGTTCAATTGCGTCGGTTTTGCAAATTATAGGTATTTTGTGCTCTTTTTGTTTTATGTTACGGTAGCATGTGGTTATGGTGCTGCGCTTACCTTCCCCGACTTCTCAACAGTCGCTGGGCTGCGGAGTTTTGCTGCGTTTCGTGGTCCACGCCCCACAAGTCGCGCCCATACTGCGGTCATGTTTACCTTTGTTCTTTCCATCTCGGTTGGAATCGCGGTCATGCTCCTTTTTAGCTGGCATCTCTATCTTGTTCTAACGGCTCAGACAACTATTGAGTTCTATGGAAATTGCACATTGCGCCGTCGCGCGCGTGTGCGAGGCCATGACTTTCGTAACCCTTATCATCGCAGCTACTCCACGAATTGGCAACATTTATTTGGCACCATGCGCCCTATAATCGCACTCCTGCCGAGCTCTCGTCCACCTCCAGGGAGGCCGTGGCCTTGCTTCCAGCTGCGGCCTTGCATGGTGAAATCTGAAATCGAGGTCTGAACCTCATGAGGTTATTGTTCAGATATCATCCACCTGATAGAAGAACTCGGGAGCATCATTATCCCGTGACCTTACTTTCTTAAAATGGCGGCGTGGCTGCCAATGATCAGGATGCCCCTTTCGGACCCTTCCTTGTTCACATACGGCGGATGCTCAAGCGGCAGGCACGGTCGTCTGACGCAGGGAACTTCCAGACGGCAAAACTTACCTTTAGGCGGTCCAGATGGCCCTGGCTGGGTACTATTAAAGGCGTCGCCGCGGACGCGTAGACGGTGAGAGCGAGGACTCCTCGAGGACACGTGGGTACTTTATGTAGAATCTCAGAAATAATCCCAGCGGCGCTGCTCGCGACTGCTTTCGGCGAATCCGGAAAATCGACCCACCCTGGTGTCCTGGGGGAATTCGGGGCCGTAGCGGCGCGTCGCACACGTTTCTTGTACGAGAGGAACGGTGCTGCGATAGAACTGCCCTTGGTCGTACGTGGGTGTCGGAGCGATGCTGTGGGCCGACGGAGCCGCCGAATTTTACGGCCCACGAACGCCAAACCTCCCTGCGTGCATACGTCATGGCGCTCGGAACGAAGGCGTAAAACCAGATCGCTTAGTGAACGGAACGTTCACGTGGTGTGTATAGATGTGCTCGTGGCGCGGGACGACGTGGCATTGCGTATACAGCGATCCAGTCACGTCGCGAAGCTACTGGCGGAACTAGCAGAGCTGTGCGGGGCGCGCGGTGCGGCACTGCGCAAATCGCGCCGTCGGTCCCTAGTTTGCGCCCACAAGGGCGGAATCGAACAAAAAAAAAGACTCGGAGCTTTAGGCGTTTCTCTTTTTGCGCAAAGGCGTGGCCGTTTGATCAAAAGCGAGCCATTGGGAGCCTGAGCCATTGGGAGCCTGATACCCTGGGTGTTGCTAGTGGGAGCCTAGTACCCCCCAGGTAAAAGGCCGACAGGATATGTTACAGGATATACCCTACTTACTATCGTGCATAAGCCCCTGCTGAGACGCTATCGACACTCAAGTTCGCCATGCGCGCCAAGCGCGTGACCAATGTACCGCGCCTCAACGAGGACCTTGACCAGGCATCACTACTGCGCAAGTATGAGCGAGAGCTTAGACGCCTCAGTGCCAAGCTCGAAGAGCGAAATCGCAATGTAGTCGATCAACGGTGTCTACTCGAGCTCGAAGAGCGCCGCCGTCGCGCCGAGAAGAACAAGCATGGAGGACGCAGGCGCCCACATCTCGTCGCTTGGCGATCTTCGCCCTCCGGCCGTCCCAGGCCTCACAAGGGCGACAGGAAGAAGTGGAATCAAAAGAGAAAAATAACACCGAGAGACGGTTTTAAGACGTATACATGAGGAACCGCGAGTATTTATTTGACCAATACCATATTGGACTCGGGAGAGAAATATATGCCGTCCGTAAATTCATTCATTTTTACATCATTACCTCCTAGGATTATTTCGTGATTGTAGGATTCCGCCTGATCTCAAAGATTCCTTTCTGAGGTGGCAAGGCGCCTCCCAAGCTCGCCTTGGCCGGCCTGTTTCAGCGCTTCGACAGACGCACGGATGAGGCGCCGCAGTGCGCCAAGATCTTTGAGTGCAAAGGCACGTGCAGCACCGGGCGCTACGTTTTGACGGTCGAGATTTGAGGCGACGCTGTCGACCAGGACCGCAATTTTCTTTTCGAAGATGGTCTGGACAGCATGGCGCTCCTTGTCGCGAAGCTCAAGTAGGGTCAAGAGCTCGGCGACGCGTTTGTCTGCGCTTGTACCACCGGCCGCAGCACCACCGACCGCAGCGGCCGCGGCAGGAGCACAATCAAGGGGTCGCATTAGCTTTGCATTATCTGCGCGGCGCACAGTGACGTCATGTCGAGCTGCGTCTGCCTCGTGAAGTGCCGCCCGCGCTCCACCCTCGAGCTCAAGGCGCTGAATTTGGATGCACTGGGTGGTCTTCTCATCAAGCTTGTTTTCGAGCGCAGCCTGGTTCCGATCATACGCTTCAAGCTCATCCTGGAGTGCCATGATCTGCTCATCGCGCTCATTGAGCCGCTGAGTTAGCGCGATCATGATATCGCGCTGCTTGAGCAGTAACTGCTTGTAGCGCTCGACCTGAGCCTTCTCGTGCTCAATACGCTCACGCTCACGCTCGAGATCGGCCAGCCGCGCGTCGTACTCTGCCGCTGTGTGACGTGCAGGCGACACCTTAGCGTCGTCGATGCCGCCTACCCTGCCACCGACCATCCCGTTCCCCCCGACATCAGTCGAGATCATCTGCGACGTAAGTTTTAAAATACGCTCCTCGAGACGCGTCTTATCCTCCTTTTCGCGCATGAACTCACGCGAGCGTACTTCGAGCGCGCGAATCGCCGCACGCTTGTCCTCCTCGGCGCGACGGCGGCGCTCTTCGAGCTCGAGTAGACACCGTTGATCGACTACATTGCGATTTCGCTCTTCGAGCTCGGCGCGGAGGCGTCTAAGCTCTCGCTCATACTTGCGCAGTAGTGATGCCTGGTCAAGGTCCTCGTTGAGGCGCGGTACATTGGTCACGCGCTTGGCGCGCATGGCGAACTTGAGTGTCGATAGCGTCTCAGCAATCGACTCAGCTGCTGGCGAGATGGTCGCCAACATGGTTGTGCGACAATTGCCGCCAAGTGAGTCCTCCAGGAGCCGTGTGAGCTTAGAGTCGCGGTAGGGGACGTGCTTGCGTGTAGTACCGCTTGTCTGCCGCGTAGCAAGGGCGGCTATTACATTTCCGAGGGCTGACAATGACGCATTGATCTTCTTCGATTCTTCGAGTCGCTGGCCAGTAGCGCCTGAGACACCGACACGCTCGGAACCAGCGAGGTCGACAAGATTAAGCTTCCCCACGCGAAATGTTTGCTTGACTCGGTTTTCCAGGCGCGCGAGTGCTTCGGCCCGCTTGAGGCCGGCCGATCGCATTTCACGGGCAAAATCGTCTGGCGCCAACTCACGTCCGTCCTCACCCACATAGACAGTCTCCGAATGCTCGACGATAACGACAAAAACTGCGTGTGACCGCGACGAGAAGTCATTCATCCTCGTGGCGCCAGTTGCGCGAGATCGCGAAGCGCGGTCCATTAGCGCGTAGACCTCCGAGGGCTGGCGAACAACCCACTCAGAGAGACCGTCGACGTACACGCCGCGCTTGGGATCCTCACGGATTGCGAGCGCTTCAAGCGGCGATGCTACCGCACTGGTTCCCTCAGGTGCTATGCCGTTGCGTGGGGGCGCCAAAAGATCCGAAACGATCTCCTGGTAGATCTGGATGCAAGACGCACGCGCGAGGAAGCGCACGTTTTTCTGTGCGTGTCCTGCAACGTGACGGAAGATCTGTTCGACCGACCGTGGGATGATGCCACGTGCAACCGGATCACGGGCCTCAGAGCCGTCCATTGTGTAAGTTTTTCCAGTGCCTGTCTGACCATACGCAAACATCGTGGCATTATAGCCCTGAAGGCAGCTCTCTACAACCGGCTGTGCGGTTGTTTCGTAGACTTCCGCTTGTGTGCTGCCAGCATCGTACGCATCGTCAAACGCGAACGTGTGCACCGCCACGCTGCGCTGGCGATTGATTGTCGGCACATCGTTGTCCACGTCGCTAATTGTCACCGTCTGCAGCCGCTTATCCACGCGCGCTACACTCCCCGACGACTCGTGCGCGAGTAGCGGCCGTACACGGACGACTACCTTGACCGCATCGTCATGCCCCCTGGGGGAGCGCGCCGCCGACGATCGGTCTAACTCATCCATTATCGACTGAATTGGCCCGCCGGCGCCCGCGGCGCCCGGGCGACGACGACGGGTTTTTAGCCCCCACCCCGCACGAAACGCGCGCGCGCGGCCGCGCGGCGAAGAGTATGGCGGCCTTGTCCGCCCCCAGGGAGCGTCAGCGGAGGCTTAACGCGCCGTATGCAGGGAGCCCCTCGCCACTCCAGCGCTTGGTAGTGTGCCTACAGGAGGCGAGTGCACCTGCGGCTCCGTTGCCCTTCATTGCGCCGATTCCCCGCCAACCGACGATTTGGTCACGGAGGCGCCTGTCCACCATGACCCGAGGGCAAGCCCACGATGTAACGGACTCACTAGACATCGGTCGACGGGGGCTTGAGCCCGAGTGGTCGCGCCGAGGAAGAGCGACGACTCTATATCAACCACGCCACACGGCCGTGAACATCGAACCATAGTGTACTACGGCCGAGGAACACCAGGCACCGCCTCGATATTGAAATCAGTGACATGGCGTCGAACGCCGGGTCCTTGGCAGTCCCTTTTTCATTATAGGTAGAATTGATTTGAGCACCTCGCCCGTGCTGCCCGGTGGTCGCGTGCCGAAGTTTGTGTTTCAAATTTGGCGGTTCTGGTGCTGTGGCCCAGGAGCGCCAATTTAGGCAGCGTTTTTTGCGCGCGGCGCGTGCCGTAGTGTGTATAGAGGCTGCTGGCAGTGTGCGGTGTGTGTGGAAATTTAGTAACCGTGTATCTGGAAATTTAGTTAGGCCCGCGAAGTTACCGCGTCAGGCGATCTATTCGGCAGCCCATGAGGTACCCCGGCCGCGCGTGCGCATCCGCCCCACGCCGCGAGTACCCGAAGCCCTAGGTTCCCGGCAAGAAGCGGTTCTGAAATACCTGCTACGTAACCGCGGACTCCCCATCCTGGTCTGGAAGCGCAAAAAGTGACCGCAGCCTCTTGAAGAGCCCAACTGGGAATTTGAACCCTAATATCAGGGGACCGGACCGGGCCCCCGTAGTCTCCCTTCCTGATCACTATGTTTAACTGTTCATTCAGACTAGTGCCTTTTTTCAAATTCTGTTGGCGAGAAGGGGCAAGGGGATATATCCAAACAAACATTTTAACAGCCTAAGAACGAACGAACGAACAAACAAAAAGAGGCTTAGGAGCTTACCGTGCCAGTGACTACTCCCCCTAGCCGGAAGTCGGTTAATTCGTTGGAGTAACATTCTTCCTTACCTTCTCTTAGCTCTAATTAGAATGAATTAGCCTGCGACGCTTAAGGCTCCTTGGAGACTTCGAAATTTATAGGGGGGTCGAGCGCAATAGTCGACGTTGGCAGCCTGAGGTTTTGGCGCAATTGAGCGTACAGCCACGCGGCGCCGACCGAATGGCGGCAAATTTTTGCTGAGGCGCAGGTTCCGTATGAAACCCGCCCGAAACCCAATCGCTCCAACGGACGGGATAAATCGGCCTCTAATTCCCCACTAATTATTTCCTATCGTTCCATTATTAACTTCCATATCTATATAGGGCTGCTAGGGAATATCCGACTTCCGAGGCTGGCTGCTTATTAAGTAAGTGACTACTAGTAGAATACCTCTGAGTCCGAGTCCGAGTTTCTTCTTCGGCGCCCATAATAAATACCCCGGGGGGTAGAGGCCGGACTTCGGACAGACTCGGGCCGGCGTGGACTTGATGCGTATCTGCCCGCGTGGGGCCGGCACTAGAGGCGGGCTGGCAATTAGTTTGCCTCAGTGAAAGTGATAGGAGATCGCTTTGCCTCTGCGAATGCGTGCACCGTGCGTAGGTGCTCGCATGAAAACTAGTGCGACTTGATTGACGGAACTAAAGTTCTTCTTCTTGCCCGCGCCCGTCGACAGCACCGTTACCCACGAGCCGGAGCTTAGATGCGCATCCGCAGCGCACAAAGCAGGCGGAGGTTGTTCGCGTCGAAGAGGGGCAAGTCAGTCTCCTCTAGCTTGGTAGCCGGCGGTCCTTCGTCGATAAAGAGGTGCCGTCCAACGCGTCCGTGCCCTATCTCGGCTGCAACAGTCCACTCAATCGTGAGAGCGCCGCATGCGACTGCTGCGTCGCCAGGCGTTGCCGCACCTTGATCAAAGACCCTACTTCGCGCCCGTCGAACCGCCTGAAGGGTCCGCGGCGCGTCTGGCGCGGCGCGCCTGGCCTCCTTCGCGACCGAATGAGTGTACCGTGCGGCGGCAATGGCCGCGTCAAACAGTGCGGCAGCTGGTGCCGTGCCAGTAAGTGCGTTCATGGGAGTGGCGAGGGCGACGTGGTGGACCGCGACGCGCTCACGCGGTAGAATCTTGACGCCGACAGTGCATGTCTCTGCTGCACGGACGTCCGTGACGAACATGTCGGCGCTGCCCACATTTGCGACCTCAACAGTGAGTACACGGCCGTGGGCGTGCGTGCTGACACAGAGTGACGGTGCGATGATGGCAGCAACGACGAGCGGCGCGAAGCGCGTGAGCGGCGCTGCCGCGGCTACGGTGGCGCCACGTGCGCGCGCGTGCCTGGCAAAGTCATCCTTCTCAGGGTCGCCATCGTGTATCGCCGGCCACGCAAGAGGAGCTACTATTGCCTGCGGCCCGCTGATTGCCTCATAGCAGAGAGCTGCGTGGAGTGCAGCGGTCCCCATGCCACTAGGGGCGCAGACATGTGCCGGAACGTCGCGCGAGGCGCCTGGCTTAATGGCGTCCCCCACACGCCACGCATTTCCCGACGCATCTAGCGGGTTTGCAAGTGCCAGCCAGGCGCGCTCTGTGCGAACGGTTAGGGAACCGGCGCGCGCGCGACCCACGTTGCGCAGTCGCAAGTGCGTGCGCACCACCTCACCCTCGAGTGCACGCCACGGTCCGCCACAGTCGGGTGCCAGTGTGGCTACGACACGTGGGAGATCTCCGACGATGTGGATTGCCAGCGAAGCGTCTGGCGCGCGCGCGCCACGTGCGCGCTCGTCACGAGTCCGCCTGAGTGTTGGCCCCGCACGCGCAATCGCGGCAGCGCCCCAGACAGCGCCAGCGAGGCGCCAGCGAACGCCGACGACTCGCAGCGTACCCGTGCGTGTCGCACCGCACCGAAGGCGGACGACTCTCGCGCCAAGGGCAGGCACAACTATGCGCGTTCGCTCGGCAATCCACGCTGGCGTAGCTACGTTGGCGGTGTCTGCAGCTTGCCTCAGCTCTGCGAGGAACGCGTCATCAATAGGACAGGAAGACACCATGTCGCATGGCAGAGGCATCGGAGGCGGCGGCGGCGACCACGGTCGGCGGGCCGCATCGTGACCCACGTCCATCGTGCAGACAAGCTCAACAGCATCAATATCGAGGGGCGCGGCAAGTGGATTTTGCAAGGTCACGTCGACAGTGACGACTTCTCCGCGACCGCACCACCGTGGCCACGTCGCGCGACGCGCTCTTTGGGCGACCGCGTCAGCAAGGTGCGGCGGCCGCTCGGCAGCAGTGTCCTGAATGCTCTCGCCGGCTTTTGCTAAGCCGGCAAGTCGCTGCGCCCAGTCCACGGTACCACCACTGACTTCAAAAGCGAGCTCGTCGGGCATGCGTGCGCAGATGCCATCGGCAATAATGGTGGGCGCGGCGAGGCCGACAATGACAATGTCGTCTATCGCATCACGGCGTGCGCCCATTGCGGTCGAAGGAGGCGTCGCGAGCGCGTCAGCAACTGCGGCTGGGTCCTCGCCACCGCCGCAAGAAGCGCTGGGCGGCTGGTCGCGTGCAAGCAAGGCGGCGGCCACTCGGAGCGCGTCCGGATGAGCACGTGCCTGCGGCGAGCATGTGTTCTCCGCAGCCACCATCCATGACTACGTGGCGAGACGATGCGTGCGCACGGTTGCCAGGAATGTGCGCAGAAGCGCTGCATGGCGCAACGGCGGTGCACGCGCAACCGCTATGAGCGCCTGCGTGGCACTCGATCGATTTAATGGGCCTGTCACCGCACCGACTCTGTCGAGGAGACCAACGGAATAACTCTTAAGTGACAGGGCACTGGCACGCGCCAGAGTGCATCGAAGTGCGCGCGCATGGTAGCCGAGTGCCTCGAGCCTACGAAGTGGGTCGCTTAGCGTCTTCTAGCGATCGCACGCGTCGCACGTCCGTCCTTTATTGCACGGTCGCCGCACTGGCGGCCGAGTGCGTGCTCGATATGCTCGTCGATGCGAGGCCAGCCGCACGATGCCGTACCACCAGCAGCAATTCGGCATAACGAGGCATACTTCGCGCGCGCAGCAACGTAGCACTCGACCGCGTGCGCATCGGCGCCGCATGCGCGGTAACGATGCCCCGCCATGACAAGATGCAGTGCACCTTTTCGATTGAGTCCGCCGGCCATGTAGCACCATGCCGCGCGCTCGTATAGGACTGCCACACATGGGCTCATTTCGAATTGGGCAGCAGCGACCAACGCGTCGGCAGCCGCCGCGGCCGCCGCGTGTGCCTCGCGGCAGCCATTTTTGGGCATACGACGACGGGACACCAGTGGTGACTGCGTTCTGTCGGCAGCCATCGCGGCGCGGCAGTCGGCTGAGACGAGCGCTGCACGCGTGAGCGCACGAGCAGCGCACGTCGCGCGTTGTTCTAAGCGCACATGAGCACCAGTCGCATTTGTGCGGCGCGCCTTGCCAGCCGCAGCGAGTAGCGTCGCCACGGCTGCGTCTGCAGAGGCAATAGCGTCGCGCCAAAGAACGCTCGTGGCGGCTTTGGTGTCGGCGCCAGAGGCAGATGTGGCCGCGGATACGACAATAGATCCACCGCTGCCACGTACGGCGAGGCCCAGGAGTGACCGGGCAATCATTTCATGAGCAGCGCCAGCATGGAGTAGCGCGCGGTCTCGCTTGAAGTCGTCACGCGCCAAGCGGTAGTGCGCGAGGGCAGTTTCGAGGTCACCGATAGCAAACGCTGTGTCGGCAAGGAGGCGAATCTGGGCCTCGATGGTTTCATGCGGGTACTGGGGCGGCGACATGTCGGGACTGGCGAGGGTGGCCACGGCTCCGGTAGATGCTTGTGGTGGCAACCCTCCGTCACGCGGCAGGCGGAGCCAGCTCTTGAGGACATTTCGGACGCCCCGTCGTGATGCGGCCACATTTGTGTGGAGCGCGGCCACTCGGCGTTCAAGCGCCGGAACAACAACAGCGTGCACTAGCTCAGCGGCGAGACGACGTAAGCCGTCGGCGTCGGCTGCGGAGAGACGAGGGAAATGCGCATCGTGTGGCACGTCCGAGCACGCGCCTTCTCCGCCAAGTGCCACGAGCCGCGTGACCGCAGGTGCGGCGGCAACAGCAGCTGGAAGCGCATCGCGCGCGGCAGCAAGTGCGTCGCGCGCAACGCTTGCGCCGTGCTCACTGTCGTGGATAATTACAACGTGGCGTGGCGTCACGCGTGCATCGTATCGGCCGTCTGCGAAGCCAGGCGCGAGGTGCCGCATTGATGCTAACTCTTCAACTGCTGCGCCGACACCTGCCGGTTCAGATGAAGCGACCACAACGACCACGGCCGCCGGGCAGGCAAAGCTCTCGTGCGACGCGTGCGCCAAGGTCGCCTCTAGCGCGGTGCGCCACCGCAGAGTCCACGCGCCGGCCTCCCGGCGCGCGCAAAGGGAGGCCAGCGCAGTGTCAGCTCGGGAGTCGAGCAGCACCGTCGTGTCTACTTGTTCATCGTCGCGCAGCGACACAGCGGCCGCCAATTTGGTCTCGTCTTCAGCCGCTGGCGCTGACACCATGTCGCCGGCGGCGAGAAATCGCACACTCAGGCCTCCGGGCAAACTCAGGCGCCTGGACGCCGAGCGGAAGGCCAACGGTCCGGTTGCGGCCTCCGCCACATATGCTGCCAGCAGGTCGCGGAGACCAAAGCCGGCGAGGCGCCTGACGACGCGGTTGGCCTCGGAAGTCTCGACGCAGCAGACAACCGGACCGACGCCGGCGCGAAATTCCTCCTGGTTCGTCGAGGGGGGTCGCGCATTGGTCGCCTTGATGGGGTCCATTTGAATCCGTACCTCGGTCTGCTCCGCTCCGCAGCCGTGGCCTGGTTCGTGGCGTCCAAAGCTAGGAGCAACGTAAACCGCAACGTAAACCGCAACTTCGCGAGTGCGGGCGTCTAACTCGACACGCCGAAAAGGCACGTCGCGCGACGGCGGAAAAAAACAACGCGCGCACGCGCACTGTCCGCGCGGGCCCGAACAGTCCTCTGGCAGCAGGAGAACGACGTAGTGGCGGCACAAAGCTGCTTAATTTACCTCTTATGCTAGAGCTAAAAAATCAAGGCTTGCAGTGTCTTAGCCTAATGTGGTACTAGGAGCTTGTATTATTATCTGCGAAATCGTACCCTGGCCTAACGCTAGTAGGATCCTCCCCCCCTTTCTCCTATCTTGTTCGCACTACATTCAAGCCTGTCTCACTTTGTCCGCGGCGCGCGCGGCACCCGCGGTTCGCGCTGTGACGCCTCTGCTAAACGAATTGCGGCGGCGCGGGCAGGGGTCTGCCTAGTAGAGCCCTAGCTCTAGGTAGAGAGTCGCTCTGCCTACCCAGCTCGGACGAAGTCGAGCCATAGGACGCTGCAGCCAGGCGGTTGTCTACGCACTCTGGCCGAGCTATTTTCGTGGGAACATGATGACGATAGACAAAAAACTTCAAGTTGAAATGTATTACTAGTAAACACCAAAACTGCACTAATGGTGCTCCCGCCAGACGTCGTTCGCCAGCTCGCCCGATTGCTCCCAGGCCGGCGCGCCGTCCTTAGTAAGCTCTTAGTGGAGCTCCAGGGGACAACAGGTAAACCCGGCCCGGGAATATTTACCCAGCGGCGGCGTGGCCGCAGGGGAGCTGTTTCGCAAAATCGGGAACCGACTCCGAGTCAGCAGTGGCGTTCTCGGGAGTAAGCGTAAACGGTCGTCACGGTTTCCAAGTCGCCCGTGAGTGGCCGTGGCACGCGTCGGCGGCGTGCGGCATGCGTCACACACTATTTTGGTACAAGCGAAACCGCAGCGTGGCACATGCCCGCCTGCACATAGGTGCGGAAGCGATGCTACGAGCCGACAGAGTCGCCGAGGTCACCGGAAACGGCCCGCGCATGGCTAAACTCCTGCCGCGCTTATGTCGCGGCGCGCGGCGCTCGGAGCCAAGTCATCTCTGGTGGTCGCTCATGGTGGAGAAACCGTTTACACGGGGCGTATAGAGGTGCTCGTAAAGTCGCAGGTGGTGGCGTTTGCGTACACGTGGACGCGTTTTTCACTCGTACCTGCCAGCGAAAGTAGCAGAGCTCGGTGCGCGACGGCGCGGCGCCTCGCCGGAATTGCGGCGGTTAGCCGAGTTTGGCACGGAAAGGCCGGGGTTATCGGCGCTATTTTGCGCGCGCACACAGGGGCAATCGGTCGAGAATCGAGAAGGCCAAGGACCATCCCTGGATACTCTGAGATGGATTAGAGGTTCACAAGACGCCCGTGTGTGCGTGTGTGTCTCTCTCCCGCGACGCAGCGCAGACGTCCGGCGGCTACGGCTGGCCCGCGTCAACGACGCTTTGAAAAAAAAAAAAACGCAACCACCCTCGACGACGCGCGGCCCCCGCGGTACATCACCACCCATCGAGCACGGGGTATCTCTCCTAGGCTTCGAAACGCACCGGCCACTCATATATAAGTAGAGGAATCTTACTAAGGGAGGCGGCGATAGCGACGCTTTCGGGCTCGACGCGACCGACGCTAGTATTCCCAGTTCCCAATACCCCTCCAGAAGCGCTTCAACGCTGTGAACTTGGCTCTGTCCCGGTCGTTGCCAACGATAAAATTGGTCATAATATAGAAAATTGCTTGCATGGCCGCCAAGCCGCCGCGGTCGTGAATCTCCTGGCCGATGTCTCTGATTCTTGATAATGTCCGGATGACGTGCTCCTTCCCGTCTGGAGACATTTGGTCCGGCTTCGAGGCCAGAAACAGATCCATTTCGCCTACCTGATCATCTGAAGTACCTAAATGAAGTACCTAAAATGGACACAATTGCTTACTCGCGGATCTCGTCCCTCACCTCGCCCGCCGAATGCGCGACAACGGTTAACGGTGGCCCGATGAGAGCCGGTGGCCCGTGCTCGCGGAGCAGGGCCAGCGCGTCTTGGTAGCTGCGACCGAACTGGCGCGCCGAACGGGTAAAGTTCGGGCCCAGGACCACGCGCCGCCCGACGTTCGCCGCATCCCCGCCCGCGTACGCGTCCATCATACCGCCGTAGAGTTCGGCGCGAATCGTCGCCTGGTCAGCTCGGAGCTCGTCGGTCTCGACCGTGCGCTCGACCTCGCCCATGCCGCCGCGCGCGGCCGTGCTGTTTGGTCAGTGCACTGGAACAGTTTTCGCAGGAGCACTCGGCACACGGGCCGCGTGCGACGCACGCGAAGCGGATGAGCTTCGAGCGCTGTGAAGGCGCGAGTCGCCGCCCGCGACGCGGAGAAACGCCGCGCGGGCGCGTGTGACCGCTGGAGCAAAAAAAACGGGTTTGGGGAGCGGGCCCGCGGCGCACGGCCTCTCAAGGAGTCGCTTCCGAGGCTGAATCTAACATTATTTCGCCGAGCGTGAGATCGGGGGGGAGGGGGAGGCTAACGCCTCCTCCCCCCCGAACCCCCCCCACCCCCTCCTGTGTTGCTGGAGCCGAAGTGCTCCGTGGAGCCGACGTCTAGGGCGGCGTCCCGTGTACGGCGTGGAATACGCTCCCCGAATTTTTATTTTCCGAGCCGACGCGCGCCCGGCGGGCGCCGGACCGGGGACCCATCCAAAAAAACAGGCGGCGGCACGCTCGCGACGCCGACCCGAACGCGCCCGAAGCGCGAGGGCGCTCGCGGCGGACGCGGCGCGGAAAAAGTTGACTCGCCGTCGGCCGCGGCCACGCCGCCGCCCGGGCCCGGCAGGGCGCGCACGGCCGAGCTGGCCACGGCGAGGCGCCCGCGACCGATGCCGACTCCGGCCCGACGCGATCGCACCGCGGCCGGGCCGGTTTCGGCGGTTGACGCGCGGACCGTCGTCGGGGCCGCCCGACGCGCGGCCGGCGCGGCAGAGCGACGCGGCGCCGCAGCTGCGGCGCGCGGCCTCCAGAGGCGCGGCCCGGCGCGGCCGAGCCGCGGGCGCGCTTGGGCGGCCGTCACGCGGCGCGTCGCGTGTGTTCGCAGCGCTCGCAGCGCTCACGGGCCCAAAACGCTGGCTCTGCGCGCGCGCGGCGCCCGCGCTCGCGGAAAGAAGCGTCGCGCAGGGGTTCTAGGTCGCCGACGGCGGCCTCGACGCGAAAACTGCGTCCGTAAAGGGGGCGCTGTCCCCCTTTTGGGGGCCATTCCGCAAGCTCACGGACTGGTCAGTAGTGATGATAAAAGAAATAGATTAATCACTAAAGAAGAAATAGATAAATCGCTAGAAATCGAGGATGGGGGTCCGGTCTCCGGTCCACATCATAGCGCTTGGCGAAGTGCTTGGCGCCCTGGCTTTCGTCCGGGCCGGCCCCGCCGCGCCCCAGGCTTATGAAGTATCCCAGGAACTTGAAAGAAAGCCTGAGCGACCACTGGCAACCATCCATCAGATACGACTTCAAGCTCCTACCAGGCAAAATATTATTATTATTACAAAGGTATCAAATTCTAGAGAAGTTAAGCGGTCAGGTCACTCGGACGCTATAGACGACAGTTGTAGCGTATGTACAATGTCATGTGAATCTATGTGACATGTCGCAATCTGCCACTCAGCAGTCTGGAGGAGGGGTGCCTTCGCGCACCGCAGCTGCAAAATTGTCTAGGCCTATTGGATGGACTTGCGTTTACCGTAAATTAACTCGTGGATGGCCTCGCGAAAGTAGAAAAGAGTTGCGCGACCCGCCCAAAATACTTGAGCTAGATAGGGTCGCCAATGAACAAGTGAAGCGTGTACGTGACATGACACATTGCCAAGATGTTGTTTGTGTTTCAGTATTGGGGACTGGCATTTTTTGTGAGGAACCAAACATTATTCATCCGATTGTTCGCATTCACACAATTGACGCTACCACTGGGCACTACTTAAAAGAAATAAAAGAAATAAAAAACCCTGGACGCACTGGCCATCACGGACGAGCATCATCATTGCAGATTAGCTCTCCTGGTGGTGATATTGGGGTGGATGGAATCAATATCCCCATTTTAAGCGTTACTCCAGTTTCCACGGCTCCTTGCCACCTTAAGGGCCTGAGTGTTGCGCCCACATGGAAAGAGACCAGTATTGTTGGCATTCCCTATAGGTGTCTTCTGGATCCCAATGTGATCATACTTTTTGAAATTGTTGATGTCAATCATATTCAATCCTCCTCGCAACATCATGACCAACGTGGAGATGGAGTTTGCGGTCTAGCTTGGGCGTATCTACGGCCGGTGGGGATAAATGGCGATGTTTTAATTAATACTTCCAAACCTGCTATGAATACGAGCACTCTGGAAAGCACAACAAACAAAAGCGGCAAAGATGTTAAGCAGCAATCTATTCAACTTCAGTTGTACAAATACCAGGCACTCTCGTCGCTAGCGAGCTATCAAGCGCATAGGAGGGGCATCTTCTCTCCGCCAGCACCGGCTACTTCAAAAGTTCCTGCTGTCTACTTACAGTACCTACAAAAGCATTGGATTAAACACACCACCACACTTCTTGTTCAGATCAATCCCGTCCCACAACATGAGGGCAGAGTAGTGGCTTTTCATGAAAAAGGGTTCTTATGTCGCTCAAGCATATCTTCAAAGGGGGGGGCTTGCATGACAAGTGACGCCAGAATGCCTGCTGCGCGTCTGCTGAGAGGCCTCCGCACGAGACGCCTCGAAACAGAGTGCTGCGTCCTGCCTGATTGCTTCCTTTGTCGGATCAACCCAGGCGCTCGTGGCGCGACGACAATACAGTTTTCTCCACAGGGGCGACTGCTCGCCGTTGCCGCTGTAGAATTGCTTTGTCATCCTATTCGACTTTATGACGTGACTGGTATGGACGAGGGCATGCTGTCGCCTGGTGTGTCCTCTGCAGCTTCTGCTGCTACTGTATATGGCCTACAAGTGGATCAAAGCCATGAGGGTGCTCTTCTTGTTGCTGACCTTGATGGGCATCATGGCATGATTTATGATTTGCGTTTCACCGACAACGAACGTTATCTCCTCTCTGCATCTGCGGACGCTCTGGTGAAAGTATGGGACCTCGGAGCACTTGCAGCCGTCTCAGCTTCCGTCCGTCCTAAATATGCACCTCGGATGCTGTGTATCTTCCATGAACCTTCTGCTCAATTTTTCTATGCTGCTATCTTTTTTATGAAGAACAACTCCGCTACTCGTGCGCTACCGCTCTATACTCAATCCAAGGAGGATGACGGCAAGAACCATCAGAGAATATGTCCGCACGTTCTTACTGGTGCATTTAATGGAGCAGTTGCGCATTGGGATCCCCGGACAAGTCAATGCCAAGGCCTTCTTGGTAATAGAATAGCACACAAAGGGCGAGTGCATTGTCTTGAGAGTGATCGACGATCTGGTCGAGTCTTCAGTGCTGATTCAAACGGCATCATATTTGTGTGGCGTTGTGAAAGAGACGGTGATTATCCCTCTGACTTCACCATTATTCGGAAGATAGAGCATCGTGATTTTAGAAACAAGCCCATTGTGTCAATGATGATTCGCCCCAGGAGGCGCCGAGTTCAACTTCTTGTCCAGGCTCAAGCATCAACACTCAAGCTCGTAGATGTCACTACCTCCCAACCTGTTGCCCATTTCAAAGGCAACCTTGTGAGAGCAGGAGTGATAAGAGCTAAGTTCAGTCCAGATGGCACCTATGTGCTGGCTGGGTCTGAGGATGGAAAGGTTTATGCTTGGGATACTGTATCAGCTTCTCCAGTTTCATTTTTAGATGGTAAGTTCGGCTACAGTGCACCTCTTTGTGACCTATCGTTTCATCCAAAGCAGCATTTAGTGGCATTAACCTGTTTTGGCGGTGATCATCCAGTACTCGTATATTGTACTAATCGTCCAGACACGCCAAAATTGCTCGATGGTCAAGCTGGTTGCGACGCACGTGCTACAAAGGATCAGCCTAGCGAGATCAAAGCCCGCCGCAAGGCGTTGTCATATCAACTAACAACTGGAAGTAATTAGATCGTAGAGGTTCTCAAATGCTCGACATTCATAGTCCGAAGCTTATAGGCGCGCAACCACCGGCTCCAATGGCGCAACTATACAACCCACGGTCCAAGTTGCATATACTAGTATACCAAATACACCTTTTTGCCAGTGCCCCTGCCCCCCCCCCCCCCCGGGGGGGGGGGGTTCTGACGGGTGGGTGGAGGCCAAATTTTGATGTCCAGGCACAGCGCAAGGGTGCAGATTACGAAGGGGCCTGACCCCGATTAAATCGGGGGCTGTGGCGCCTCCCCTTTAATAGCCCGAACGTCGCAACTTACTACGAAAGGGCCTTAGGGGGTGCCTCACATTCTGGCGGAGTGTGGGGCCCTGAAAATGCGAGGGGCCGGAAGGGCCCCCACGCGAACGTCGCGCCAGTCTAGGTTGGCACTTACCATATCCCGTCGGCGGGATATGTTATACGGCACTTACCCGAGGGGTTATTAACCCCAATCGTGGCCCGGGGTCAGTAACCCGGGTAATTACCCGTTAGTACGGGTTATTAACCCCGCCGGGATCTTATAGTACTAGACTTTCTTATAGAGGGGGAGGGGGAGGGGGCCTCACGGGCCACTGGCGCGGGCCTGGGCCGCGCCGGGCCACATGACTTGGTACTTGCCTTGGCGCACCTGTACGTACCCAAAAGCTCAACGGGCTGCTTGCGCCCATCCGCTCGCCCGGAGGGGTCTTTCGCTAATCTCACTAAACGGGTTTAGTCGAAAACCTGTCGGGTTATTGAGCGGGTTATTGTCCCGGATCCCCTCCGAGGGGTAATTATAGGTTAATAACGGGTAATTAACAGGTAAGTGCCAACCTAGGCGCCAGTGGCGTTTCGCGTCGTGTTTGCGCATCCTCAGGCTACCGACGCCACCGTGACGGGTACCAAGGGGGACTTCGAGGGGGAAATCACCAGCATAGAAGCGAGTTTTGATTTTCACCCCTGAAAACCCGCGAGTTGAGCTAAATACCCTCACGTTAGGTCATTTTGGGCACCTCACCCCATCTCGAGGGGGGCCCCTCCGTGGCAAGCTAGTGTCGCCGTGTGCTTAGGATGCCCCTGGGACCAAACGGGCCAAGTTGCGACGTTCGGGCTATCAATTGAAAATCTCACCAATTTGGCGTCAGGCCCTGTAGATTACGCGTAAAAAAGCGCGTAAATTACGGCGCACTGCATATAGCATCCGGTGGGCCCCTGAAGGAGATCCCACTTTAAAAACGGCGTAAAAAACAAGGAATCTAAAACTACTGCTAGCCTGAGGGCTCTCCTCAGCTAGAAGGCGGCCCGGCCGGGCGGGCCCGGGGCCCGGGAGGTACGCGACCCCGAACGTCGCTGATGCAGTCTGACGCCAGCTGCTCTCCGCGCCGTCATCCACGCGCGTCACATCCCGTAGCATGGTAGGACTCGGATGAGCCTGAGACTCGCCGGACAACTCAGTTTCGCCAGTGAACTTGACTCGGACTCACTGAGGCTGGCCGGGCAGCCTGCCAGTGAGTGAACCCACTCGGACTCGGAGCCTCTACTCGGATACAATACCCATCATCTCAATAGCTATAGCTAATATAGAAGCGAGCCAGCTCGATGAAGCTCAAAAGATTCTTACTGGTAAGGACTATCAATAAAAGATTGAATATTGAATATTGACCAGAGGTACTATCCACCCGGTGTGATCTTGGAATACGAACTTCGCGATAAGAATCGAGAAACAAAAGAGATTGATTTGCTTCATTTAACCCCGGAGTAATTCACGAAAGAGCGATCTCTCCCAAAGTGCAAGGTTGTAGGACCGACGTGCAAGTTCTTGTGAATCAGATAACTTTTGAAGAGCCCCTGATAAGTGAAAGTCGTAAGCCCCAATTACGGCGTTTGATCTACAGTACGTACACTCGGTTCCTTCATCTGATATGTACATTTCACTCATTTAGAACTAATTGAGAAACTCGAGAGCAATGATAGTAGTGATTATTATTTATTTAAGATTCTCCGTGCACATATTCTGCCTTTGACAAATTGTGCCTTCAACAAACAGGGCGACAAATTCATCACCGGGAGCTATGATAGAACTTGCAAAATCTGGCGAACCGAGACTGGAGAAGAGCTATTGACGTTAGAAGGACATCGAAATGTAGTCTATGCGATTGCTTTCAACAACCCCTGGGGTAATAAGATAATCACGGGCTCTTTTGGTACTTTCCCTGGCCTTCCTTACTAGTAAGTTTACTAACTTTACGTAGATAAAACCTGCAAAATTTGGAATGCCGATAACGGGGATCTTTATCATACCTACCGTGGTCACGCCACAGAGATTGTGTGCTTGTCATTCAACCCCAATGGTTCTCTTGTCGCAACTGGCTCGATGGATAATACCGCAAGACTATGGGATGTGGAGTCTGGAGAATGTCTACATACGCTGCTTGGTCATACAGCCGAAATTGTCAGTTTGAACTTTGATACACCCGGTCGAAAAGTCATGACAGGGTCTTTTGACCATACGGTAAAAGTCTGGGATGCCAGGACCGGGCGTTGCATCCATACTCTGGCAGGACACAATGGTGAAATCTCCAGCACTCAGGTCAGTTGCCCCTAGTTTGATGTCAATCAAAAGTACATGCATAGTTCAACTACCAGTCTGACTTATGCATCAGCGGCTCGATCGATAGGACTTGTAAGATATGGGACGTCCCGAGTGGTCGATGTGTCCATACACTGAGAGGACACAACGATGAAATTCTGGATGTTTGCTACAGCGCCACTGGGTCAAGATTGGTGACAGCTTCTGCAGATGGGACATCAAGAGTATTCAACACAATGACAGGGGCTTGTCAATCCATACTCATTGGCCACGAGGGCGAAATTTCGAAAGTAGCATTTAACCCACAAGGCATCCGAATTTTGACAGCAAGCAGTGACAAAACAGCGCGCCTCTGGGATGCCGAGACCGGCGATTGCCTTCAGGTTAGACCATTTATTTTATTCAATTACCGTTCATGGTGCGTAGATACTTGAAGGTCACACAGACGAAATTTTTAGCTGCGCATTTAATTACAGTGGAGACACGATAATAACGGGCTCTAAAGATAACACGTGCCGTATCTGGAAATGTAAGTTGACTTTTAGTAATGCGTCAATAGTTACACTCAATAGTTTAGGCTGAATTGCGAGTGTATCGGCTGAGTCCACAAATCAACATATACTCTGACCTGATAACGAATGGGGAATTGTTTTCGCTGAGTTTTTGATATTTATTTCCGCGTTTCTTGTGTTGCAAGTGGCCGGCACGGTGTACTCGCGGTGTGACTCCATGCGCCCCATGCGAGAGGAGTCATGGTCCCGGGATCTCTCCTGGCGGCCTTACTTAGACTGTACTAAACCCGGTGGCTTCGAGGGAAACTAAAAATGGATAGGAGTCCACAGTGGTCCCCCCCTGGCACCCACTTCCACTGCTCGCCGGCGGATAAAAGTGGTACTATGATTTTTACAATTGCCACGGCTGCATTGCAGGAAGTAGATAAGCAATTACAAGCCGAAAAGGCAAAGATTGCTCAATTACAAGGACAAATGAATGACTCAGGCTCCGAGTTCTAGCTCCGAGTTCTACTAGCTCCCGGGCCGCCGAGTCACTGTCGGATGCCAGTGTAGAATGCCAGTGTGCTACTACTATGCCTTGGAGAATTATTCAGCATTCACTTATATAATGGGTAATAATTCTAATGATGATCTATCGAAATTTAGAAAGGGCCCGGGGGGCCGGGCCCGGGTCATTCTAGGCCGTAGGGTGCAGTTTACGCACGGCGTTTTTACGTGGGATCTCCTGCAGCGGTGCTTTACGCGTAATTTGCGCGTTTTCCACGTAAACTGCACCTTATCTAGGCCCGGGGGGTCAAACACTTAAAATCTTACCGTGACGAGACTCAGGCTGAGAATGATACTGTGTATAGATACCTTACTGCTATTTCGAGCAGGAAGAAGACTCTTAGGAGCTTGTTCCTTTTTTAGGTCTTCCTTAATTTATTTATTTATTTTATTTTCAAGTTATTTATTCAAGTTTGCTTTGCTTAGCCTGAGAGCATTTAATTGCTACTAGTACTATGCTACACTGGCCCGGGCACTAGCCCCCTCTTATTCTCCTCTATAGTCCCACCTTGACGTAATGAAGGTTCACACCCCACTCATACATAGTGCTAGTATTACACGCCGGCGGGGAGTCACTAGCGCCAAACTCACTCACACCGTTGCAGGGGGTCGGTATACCACCGCACCCCTCATATTTCCTGCAAAAAAGGAGGTATAAAAATCCTTCCGGCGCAGCAGGTGTCAGCTAGCGGCCCTTTAAGACACTACTAGTGGCTGCCCCAAACGCTGTCAGGTCCGAGCCAATTGCTAGTTGCATGCTGTTGCGAGCATGGTGTGCACTCTAGGTGCGCACTTGTGCAACCGTGCTCGTGCTGCTATTGAGCTGTGTGGCTACCAAGTCCCTTTTAGTCGCTCTGGCTGCTCTGGACCGTTTCTCACGTAAAAAACGCCGTGCGTAAATCGCACCCTAGTAAAATTGTTGGTGAAGGATCAGGTTTTATAGCAACAATGGAAGATATGGATGAACTCGACATCCCCGCGGCTGGAATGTACAAGCTTGGAGAAGAAATTGTTCAAGGCTCAGAGAAGCTTAAGGTGTTGGAGATCTCGGGGAAAGGCCCGGGCGGCTGGGCCCGGACTCTGACTCGGGAGTCAGGCCCGGGCTCGGCCAAGGTTGTGCGGGTTAGGGGCAGAAAATCTCAATGAGCCTGGCGTGGGCGATTTCGGGGATTTCCTCCGAGAGATAGCAACTGCGGCACCGAGTTTGTCGACGTGCAACTGCACGCCGCCAAGGATCGCTGGCGGAGGCCCCTGATACGTGCAACTGCCCCTGACGCATTTCGCTGGCTATGGTGCTTCCATGGGCTGCCCCGGCGCGGCCCATTGCCCTCAGATGCCCCGCGATAAGTCGAAACGGCGTGACGGAGGCCCAACTTCGGGTGCTGTAGCTCGCGCTGTAGGCGCGCGCTGCCGCGTGCAAACTCACGGCTATCTCACGGCTATACCTTGAGGCACCACCGCCGTAGCTAGCAAAAGCTCAGCCCCTCTAATAATCTACCTGTAAGTAAATTGTAGGTTGAGAGTCGACTCTCAGGAACCGATGATAGAGTGCGGCGACTCGCGCGATTCTCTGCATTTGGTTTATTACGTGCCGCGTCACCGTACGATTTATTATGCGGCCGACAGTAGCCACGTGGATGATTGTGCGCCTCAAGACGTCCTCTTAGATAAATGGCGACGACCTCCATGTTCTCTGTTTCATCGGCTGTCTAGCACGCGTGATTGTTTACACCACGACAGCCATCGTTCGATACTGATGAGCGATGTGAACTCAAATATACCAACACGGCGAGTTACTTGTGAAGTCGTAACTAACAAAATTCAACAGCAATCTAGTGTTTTCTTTCAGCGGGCAGAAGCCGGAACCAAAGCCATCTCTCTTAATTCAGTAACTGGTCTTTTCGACATGATCGGATATTCCATTACTGGTATTGAAGCAACATCTCACTCTCTGTTGGGGGGTTCTCCTGTAGCAGACATGTCTAGTAATGTCGCTTTCAAGAGCGACGAATCTATATTTGAGCTCGCCGGCGACATAGAAAACACAGCTGGGCCATCTCGACTCAACGAATCGCTCACATCGACAAACAGCCATGATGCAGAGAGTGACACAAGTGCCACCAGGACTACTCTGCCTAGCCCAGCCGCAGCAGGTTCCAAATCAGTTACAATAGGCGCTGGTGATCGACCCCTTCTCATTGCGGAACTAATGCCCATGGCCTCTGAGATGCAACCTGCAGTTGCTCCATCCGAGATCGTCCTAGATTGCGTTCACATGGTTTTCAACAACGTTTCACACAGTAATCTCGAGGCTAAGGTCAAGGATATCGCTCCGCTGCTGCACGAGGAACATTTTGGGTGGTTTGCAAATTATTTGGTGGTCAAACGGATCTCCACGCAGCCAAATTTTCACACACTGTACCTGGCCTTTTTGGAGAAGTTAGGTGCAGATGAACCCAAGCAGAAGCTTTTAAAATGCGTCATCAGCGCTGTCTTTCACAATATTGCCAAACTGCTTCGGTCATCAAAAATAACCACATCTACTAGTGAACGATCACTCCTCAAGAATCTTGGTAGCTGGCTAGGACAAATAACCCTGGCGAGGAATCGACCTATTCTTCAACGCCAGCTTGATGTGAAGGAGCTTTTATATCAAGGCTACGAGTCCGGTCGCCTCATTGCAATCTGTCCGTTTGTGGCTAAAATCCTTGAAGGTGCCAAGTCATCTGCTGTGTTCAGACCACCGAATCCTTGGTTGATGGGCCTGATGGCTGTTCTAAGAGATCTTTATGACATCCAGGAACTGAAGATGAACATAAAATTTGAGATCGAGGTTCTCTCGAAGCACCTAGGAATAAAGCTCGACGAGGTCACAGGCCCTGCTACTCTTGCATTTCGATGTCCGCCCGTGAAAGCTCGATCTCCTGATTTTAACATCAAGCGAGCTGCCACAGATCCAATTTCAGAGACCCCGTTTGGCAAAGGACTCTCTTCGAATCCTCCCCACCGAGTAAGTTCCATGTCACAGCAACAAACGCAACAACGTCAACAGGTTCAGTCTGCAGGTTATGCGTTGAAGCGTGAGAACAACGCAGTGCGCACCTTCGCAGCTGGCCAATCTGCCTCGAACATTGCACCAGGGGGGCCTGATTTATTGCAATCACCACTGCCACCGCAAGCACAGCAGCAACCAGGGCTCTCGGAGCAAACTGTGATACCAAACCTTGCATCATACATAACGATTTCTGCGCAAATTGCGTCTGGACCTAGTGGTGCAGCTATGCGCCGTGTGGCACCGGTAGCTGTTGATCGGGCGATTCGAGAAATTATACAGCCTGTTGTGGAACGAAGCGTCACGATCGCGTGCATTACAACGAGGGATCTAGTTGCAAAGGACTTTGCCACTGAACCAGAAGAAAGTCGCATGCGCAAGGCAGCACAGCTCATGGTTTCTAACCTTGCGGGCAGCCTTGCCCTGGTTACATGTAAGGAACCGCTCCGTGTTAGTATTGCTAAACATCTCCGTGCACTACTCCAGCAGCAGCCCGGCTCCTTTTCAGGCAGTGACCAGCACGAGCAACACGCAGTACAAACGTGTGCAGCTGAAAATCTAGACTTGGGTTGTATGCTCATCGAGAAGGCGGCAACTGAAAAGGCCATTCGTGACATTGATGAGGCGCTAGCTCCAGCTCTGAATGCGCGACAAAAGCGCTTCGAACAAGGTCGTGGCTACTCCGATATGATAAGCCCTTTTGGCACTGGCGAGGGGCGATATCCTGCAGCTTTGCCTGAGGCCTTGAGACCAAAGGCAACTGGCCTTCTTGCGCATCAATTTTTTGTCTACGAAGCTTTTCAACGAATGCCAAGACAAGCTCACTTCCCGCAGCAAAGCGCCCATCAAGCAGCCAACCAGCAAGCATCTTCGGCCCACATGCAACAGCAACAAAAGCAAAATCAGCAGCAAAATGTTTCGCGAGTGCCTGAAGCTGCATCAAACCAAGCCCAGCTATCAGGTTACTCAAGCCGTTTTCGCAGTGGTGCCTGCGGCGGTGCTGCCACTCTGTCTGCAATTGCCCAGCAAGCAGCTGCTGAGCGTCCATCCATCTCAATAGCCGAATTGATGGACGCATATCGTTCAGCAACAGCAAAACTCGATGCAGAGTTCGCATCACTCACTGCCAAGATGCCAAATGCTGCTGTCGACATCAATTTTGTTCAATTACGGAACCATCCCATTTCTGTGCACGTCGGCGAGTTATTGCTCGCAGCTGCACGGGTTGATCACACCTCTAGAGATGATGCAGCATTAGCAATAGCGCAATCCACTTTCAAGGCGATGTGTGAGCAACGGGCGCTGGAGCCACCTGTCCGACTTGAGACATTAGCAATTGTCCTTGCTGCCGTTGCAGATATTTCAGCGCATCTTGTGCGCGACGAGGTGGCCAACTGGATCGCCTTTCTTCCCGCACATTCTGATGCTGATCGCTTCCTCCATGCTCATGTACTTGTGCGCCTGCTTGGAGTGGAGCTACTAGATGTTGCTGAGCTTGACGCTTATCTTGCGCGGAACATGGATGGAGGTCGGTCCCAACCTTGGCTTGACGTAGCGCTTAACTTTGTCGAGCTGAGTGTCGCAAAATACCATCTTGCAACATTTCCTGCCGACCTTCAGCGAATCGCGCGGGTTCTAGAAGTTGTCGCACGGCAACCACACCCACCACCTGCCCTCAGGCGCCTTGTTGCTGCTCTGTCTGCAGACCAGCAGGGTCGTGCACACCAGCAGAAGTTGCAACAACAGCAGCAGAAGCTCGAAGAACCCAAGCAGCAATCAGCAACACAGCAGCAATTTCAGCATATCAACTCGGGGCTTGACGCTGGACTCAATGCGCTCAACATTACAGTGAGGAGAGCAATTTCGGGCACAAACGATGTGCAGAGCAATGTCGGGCATACCGTGAATGCGACTTGTGCTGCTCGGGAGTTGCGCCTGGCAAGTATAGTACCGGAGGACCCTGCTGGCGCTAGAGAACAAGTCACGGGGTTATTAGAGCAATGGATCCGCGTCTGGAATGAATCACCTGGGTCCGAGAAAGCCTACGCCCAATATCTGACATTGCTGCAACAACATGGTGTACCGAGAAACGAACAATCAACAGAGCGGTTCGTTCGCCTAGCCACAGTCATTTGCGTTGAGTCATGCGTCGAATCGCGAACAGCGGAGGAGGGTGCAAGCGCAGACAGCTTAGGTGTGCTTACCTATTCAGTTGTCGACGCCTATGCCAAGTTATTGATCTTATTAGTCAAGTATGCTATTCCTGACTCAAGCCCCAGCACTGTATTAGCTGGCACACCGCAGCGCTTGGACCTGTTAAATCGCGTCCTCTTGACCTTGACACGCACTCTTGTGTCCAATTACGACAAAACTGTGGAAATGGATAACTTTGACCAAAGACCCTACTTTCGTCTATTTCTAAACCTCCTTCAGGATTTAAATGTGCCAGATCCAGTTCTTGATTCATCTAACCCACGTGTCTTGGCAGCATTTGCTACTGTGCTGCATGCGTTGCAGCCGGCAGTCACGCCTGGTTTTGCCTTCTCTTGGCTTGAGCTTGTCTCGCATCGAATGTTCATGCCTAATCTTCTGCTCGCTAAGAATCAGAAGGGCTGGGCTTTGATGCACCGCTTACTTGTGGATCTATTTGTGTTTCTCGAACCCTACCTTCGACAGGTTCAGCTCTCAGATGCGGCTCGACTCCTGTATAAGGGTGCGTTACGAGTCCTCTTGGTCTTACTGCACGATTTTCCGGAGTTTTTGAGTGACTATCACTTCTCGTTCTGCGATGTCATTCCATCATCATGCATTCAACTTAGAAATCTTTTCTTGTCCGCGTTCCCTCGTTCAATGCGCTTGCCTGATCCCTTTACTCCAAATCTCAAAGTTGATCTGCTTCCTGAGATAAGTCAACCTCCTCGTATCCTATCAAATTGCGTCATCGCTCTGGAGGCCTGTGCCTTACGCGAGCCGCTGGACGAATACCTCCTGACACGCCACCCTATCTCCTTCCTCCTGGACCTCCCGAGGAAGCTCCTGGATGCAAATACAAACAATGATCATGTTATAACCTCATATAATGTGCCCTTGGTAAATTCGCTTGTAGTCCATGTTGGCATGACTGCGATTTCCCAGCTCCATACTAAAAGTGGGAATCTGCAACAGCCGATCGCTCATAGTACACCTATGGATGTCTTCCAGCACCTCATGAACAACTTGGACTCCGAAGGAAGATACTTTCTCCTAAATGCAATTGCGAATCAGCTAAGATATCCAAACAATCATACACATTATTTTTCATGTGTCCTCTTATATCTTTTTGCTGAGGCGACTAGCGAATATATTCAAGAACAGGTTACGCGTGTGCTGCTCGAGCGACTGATAGTACATCGGCCGCACCCCTGGGGACTTCTTATCACTTTTATCGAACTCATAAAAAATCCTAGATACTCTTTTTGGTCTCATGGATTTACTCACTGTGCAACAGAAATCGAACGAGTCTTTGAGTCTGTTGCTCGTTGTATCCCGCGTCGTGCTGCAACCCACATTCTTCAGAAATGACTCTCATAGGTTCTTGCATGGGCCCCGGCCACGTATCAAACATTACAGGCGAATCAAAACTTGATCAGAGTCAGTGAGTCTCTACTGGGCCCAGTCGCATGCGTCGGCCAATGACGCCAAACGCTAAATCGGACTCAACTATTACCTACTACTAAAAGCCTGAGCCTGAGGCCGGGTGACCTACCCATTGTATTTAGTACCCCTTGCCAGATGGGTAACTTCGCAACTGCGTCTCGCCGCGAAAGTGACCCCTTCCCCCCAACCCGGTCTCGGGGCGTACAAAGGGACTCTTCAAGGGCCGAAGTTTGGGACCCCGCAGCCAAAATCGCCCCTTAGGGGTGACCGTCACAACCCAGCCCGAAAATGGGAAAATAAACCTCTTGAATAGTACGTAAAATATACTATGATTAAAAAAAAAACCTCTTGAATTAAACGAGTGGTGGAGACTAGGGCGGCCGTCGCTGCCATATCATGATGCACACTGGCAAATGTAATTTTAATGCCGGGCCCTGGCCGCTCAAGACGGCTCACGCCGTGCACTGCCAGTCACGGTGCCAGTGCGGCCACTGGCAGTGGCAGCCTGAGGCTGAGTGGCACCGTCACGGTGACGGTGACTCACTCAGTGTCCAGGCTGTGGCAGGCTCAGGCTCAGGCTCAGCCTGAGGCTGGCAATAAATATGTGCAGTTCCACCGTGACGACCGGTACTTGTAGGTATAGTTATTTATAGACCCGTAACTTTAACGTATGAGTTACGGCGTTACGGCGTTACAAGAAAAAATAAGATCCAGGAAGTCCAGGAAGTAGATAAGAACCAGCCCTTTATTTTAAGTCACTGGGTGAATACTTAGAAGCCTGGTCTTCTACACTGTATCGGTAGAATCCCAGAGAGGCTTTTAGCTAACTATTGGATGGCGTCTGACCCTGCCATCTCAATCGGGAACTACAAGGGTGTGATGCTATGCAACAGGCCCTTTGTTGGCGCCGTGAGCCAATCCAAGAAGGGGGGCGCGCCGGCAAAGCAAGCGTTCGTTTGCGGGAAGGTTGACAATAAGCTCGGAGCGACCATACCTATTTCCAAAGGGAAAATCGCAAAAATCAACCAGCGCTCTAGAAAGGAAACAGCACTTCAACGGCATAGGAAGCTGACTGCAGCGCCTATGACACGACCTTGTGCTTATTATTTCTATTAGGTGGTTAGCAGAGTTGCAAGCAACTAAGGATCAGCTGGAAATGCAATATTTAAAGGTGTGTCTGGCGGATTATAGCTGACTCAATTGCTTATGATAAGTTCTTAGGACATTCAGAAAAAAGAGACAAAGCACAAAAAATTCATGGACCGCGAAGCTAAAATGCGTGAGGTAGTTCGTAAGGTAAGGGATGACAGGACCTATGGGTGCGCCGATCTGGACTCTCAAGAAAAATATGACAAAAATCAAGTAAATGACAACGTTGTAATGGAAGTTGAACTATCCCCGGAGGCATCATCAGGCGCTGCAGGAGATTCGTCACGACCCATGTGGGCGCTGACAGAAGACCAGGCAAAAGAATTTGCTGGGGGTATTGAAACTGCAGAGGCAGATGACCTTCTCAGTTTTGCAAACAGTCTAGACTTCGATAAATATATTAATGATACTGAAATTTCAGCACTGGTACAAAATGTCCGCTCTCGTATTTGTGAGCTCGAAGCATATCAGGACTCTGTTTTGAAACGCCCGATCGACACGTCTTTAAGTTGTAAAACTTCATCAGCGATGAAACCCATTTCAGATGATCTGGATGTCCTCTCTGGAGAGCCAGCTGAGTGCTCAGACAACACTATGTCCCTAGTGAAGTCAGTTCTCGCATCAGAAGCAGGCAAGTCGGTTGGCGCTATTCATTCACAAAAGTCGCTGATTGCAGTTACAGAGAAATCGAAGAGCACAATGAAGGAGAACAAACAAGGTTGGGCAGTACCTCTTCCACTAGTTGTGAACCATCCTAATGATGCAACAGGCACCATAGAAGGAAAAAATTCGGCATCAAACCTACCATATATGCATCGCAATCCAGCAATCTGATAAATACAACTTGGTGCAACTGGGATTTTTTAAAATCGCCCAGTAGCCGTCACTTGGCAGTGAAGGCGCTGGGCACTCGGATCTTGGCGCTGGGCAAGACTCGCCAAAAGATAATGACGCCGAGTTTGTGCTATATGCCACTGGAGACCCCGGAGTCGTCGAGATAGCCTGAGCCCCACTGGCATTGACGTGTACTGCCTCTAATGTCGTGTCGGTGCCGTGCAACATCTCGCACGCGACAGCTCAGGCTGATAAGGACGGTTCTCATTGAATCTACCCACTTAATAACTTGAACACATGCGATGCATAGGGAAATAGAATGTGTAGCTCCGGACTTTCCCGGCAGCGTAGTGTAGTCGTCTAACGAAATAGTTTCTCCCATGTTTGATGGGGTTTGTGACGGGGAATTGCGTCCGTCAATAAAAGTGACTCAGGATGATAATAGTTAGGAGTGAGAGGCGACTTCCCCCTACTAAGGGGATATCGGAGTACCCTAGGATGGGAAGTAGCCTAGGCGAGTAATACAAGTACGGGTTGTAGTGTGGCCAACCATATTGCGACCCTCCTCTTTCGTGTTTTCGGCTGGTGATTTAGTCTCCTGAGGGTCCTTAGGTACCTGTTCCGTGGAGCTGATGCGCAAACGAGATCATCTAGCTTGATGGGGTGTCAAAAATATCGCCCGGCGCCGCACAAAACGCCACTGACGGGGCAGTCCGGGGCCCCTAAAATCCCCTTGTGTCGAAAGGTGGGAGTAGACGTAAGTAAGGAACCTTAGTTCATAAAAATCCGAGGGTGGGCTATGTATTTAACGCGCTATGCCAGTGCCTGTCAAAATCTGGCGTTCCCCCCACTTGCAGGCCCCATGTCCTCCTAGGCCATTTCAAATTTGGCGCAAAGGCCCTAATCCCATTAAAGTTTACACCTTATGACGCAAAGGTCCACACTTGCCGCTTAGCCGCGGGGACTCGGAAGCGAAGCGGCAAGATGCGGGCCTTCGCATCCTCTGTCCTAGGTGGATTTGTAAATTTATTATTCAAATTCGCAGGCTTCAAAAATTTCGAGGGCTGGGCCAAAAACATGATCTATTATGATTGGGGCCTGCGGTGAGTATTCCCCGGAATGTTTTCCCATTGGCCCAGTCCAGAGTCTCGAATTTGCGAGTATGCTTACATTGGCTTGTATCTATAGCCAAGGTTCCCAGTTTGGTGCGTTGATAGCTATACAGTCTGGCGATTGAGCTAGATGAATTAGTTTTGTTAGGCCACTTTCAATCTGAAGGCCACTGGGTGAAAACTTCAAGGGTGGTGCTATCGTCAACACACGGTCGATGATCGCCCTCTTTTCTTCGAAAATTTTCGTTAAGCACCCCTGTGACCTCGCATGATTATTACCGTCGATTTCGGCGCCCACAAAGAGGCAAATATATGGTTCTAGGAGCCCGCCTGGTTCTAAAGTATATCGCATGGCAAGCAGGATGGTTCCGATTGTTGTCTTGAAAATGCTGTGCAAAAGGAAAGGTTGTAGTAAACGCTCCATGTTCCGTGTCAGACGGAATGGTACAGATCCGGAGGACGGTAGAGATCCGGAGGACGCAGACCGACTAAACGAAAAGGCTGGTCTGAAATCATTGAAATGGACACGCCCAGTGTGATGGCAGAGCATTGTTTCCTGTGTTCCGCCAGGACCAATAGCCAGAACAAATCCAAGGATGGAGGGAATCGCAAGTTGAGTAGCAAATGTTCGACGATAAGTCCATAAACCCTCGAAGCCATCATGAGTAGCACGAACATACGTAGCAAGTACATGCATTGGCACTTTGCCGGCGCAAACTTTGTTATAGATTGCCCGACGTGCATCCTGAAGAGACGCACAAGTACGCTTTCTCAAAGACAATGTTGTAGAGAGTAGAGCCTGTGTGTGAATTTGAGCAAAGGAAGCTAGACCGTTTTTTTCTTGACCGAGGGCAGAGCTCCTTGACTCGGCAATTTCACAGAGACTTGTCCAAGACCACCTATCTTCCATCATTGTAAAGTTTGGTCCAAATCTAATATGCGCAAAAGGTAACACTCGCAAGCGACGTTGTTGTGCAGCTTTGCACCGAACGAGTGCAAAGTCGATGACACCAAGATATTGGCTTACTCTTTCATCTGCCTGTGCATTTCTACAGCGAGTAAAAGAAGATGCGAACACCTGAACCTGTCCTTCGTCGGAAGAAAATGCAAAGTGCTGTCCTGACTTTCCACTCTTTACTCTGAGACAGGCAGGGGGATCGATCTGTATCAACGGTAGATGCAACTCCGGCCGAAACAGGCCAAAGGTACTAGTGTATTGACCAGGAACCTCAAGAAAGCAACCTTTAGTACCTGGCCGAGTTTCAATGGTGCGTTTTCGCTCACTCTGTAGACGAGACAGTGTAGAATATGGATATTTGCAGCTCCTGGTTGACACAACCTCAATAGTTCGATTTGCTAGGATTCGAGTCAAAGTGTCGAGATTACTTGTGAGGGATAAGTGATATGATGGAGATCGCCCATTTCTGACTGGGGTAGGAGTTTCCACCCATATGCTGTTCAAATCTAGCGACTGTAGACGTCCGCAACCAACATACCTCAAACTGACCTTGTGCAGAAGCACGTACAATATATTAGATTCTCGATCCCGAGCACTGTCACACAGTTCTCCAGAAACACAACGCAACAGATGAAGCAGCTCTTCGCTCGGACCGGGTCTTGCGGTCAAAACCATCTCATCACCCAGTGTATCCATTTTTGTTGCAAGCACTGAATCATTTGAGTAGATGCTGGAGATAAGTTTATTTCCTTGTGTATGCGTTACAGCGCAGGACTGGTCCTGTGTTGTCTCAGATTTTAAGGCATAGAATATTGCCTGAGGTGTCGAACTGGCAAGTGAGCATACGGCAGTTATTACTTCAGGTAGAGCAAGCATTGATAGGAGCTGTGGAATCCAAGGAATCATTGCACCTGTGGGTACCACCTTCGAATGAATATGAAACAGGCGACGGAGTTCGTCAGATTGTTTGCTATGCTGCAACAAACACAGAATACGGGCCAGTCCGCACACTGATGCATCTTGATGGCCACATTCAATTGCCGCGAGATAGCAGAGGAAAGAGTTTTTGACAAGCCGATTTAACAACACTGAAGATAAAGCTGCTTCGGTCGAGCAATTTACATCACACAACACAGCCCAGGAGTACCAGGCACGCCCGTAGTTGCTGCAGCCTCGAGTAGCAACAGAAAATGCGCAATGCGCATCCCTAAACCTTCCTAACATCCCCAGGAACACTCCCTTAAGCCTGAACAGTTCAGCGCGCTGCTCTGTGCTAAATACCTCAATCACCATATTGTCGATGAAATTAAGGCCAGCTTGAGTGCTTCGAAACATACGATCATCAGCATTGCAAAACGACAAAAGTCGTTCCCGAACATTGTGGAATGCATTATCGATATTCATCTGAATATCATTCAAATCCTTATTGCCATACTGTGCCTCCTCCCGTAGCCCCTGTTTTCTCGCGACGCGAGCCAGTGTAACCAATGTCCATGGTGCATCATGAAGTCGGAGAATCTTGTTGGCTGCACCCCACGCGAAAGCCTTCTCTATCGACAAGAAAATATGCTCACGCCATCGCATTATGTCATCCCAGCCGGACATGCTGTCCCAGGTGTTTGGCAGTCGGTTTCGCCATGTATGTGTCATGGTACTGAGATCAGGATATGTAAAGGCACGAGAGTGTTGCGATGCCTCGTGGAGTAGTTGGCTGCTTTCGTGGACTTCAATAAGCTCATGAAATAGATGTAGTAGTTGATCATGTACAGCTACTCCCAAATGCGGTCTGGGTAAGCTGCTCCATGATTCCAATGCGAGTTGGATACATTCCCCACAGAGGTCTTCGACGTCAGAATAAAGCCCTTCAACCACTGCCAATCGTGCTTGTAACAGCTTGACCTGAGGTGTTAGTTGCTCTGGTTGTTTGCTCCCATTCAGATGCTTCCGAACATAGTCCCATTTGTGTGATTTCCAGGATGCTTCAAGACACAAAGTTGGTCTCAGCAACCCTGAAGGGAGAGAAGCAGGGGTATATTTAAACAAATCTGACAAGAGCAGCCACTGAGACATATCGCGAGCACATGCTAGCCACTCTGCGCACCACACGTCAGCCTCAAAGATGCAGGATGAAAGCGGTTTCACACCGGTGGCATCATGGTGGGTCTGGCGAAGAGCTGACACCATATTACTAAGAAAGATATGTTGAGCTTGAGGAATAAAGCCGTATCGCCGAAGCGAAAATGCGATGGAGGACATGGGGTTGGTGCAACCGTCGGCTAAAGCACCCACCTTCATATCAGTTTCCTGCAAACTACTAAACAATGATGCGCAGTGCAATTCCGGTAACCTAGAAACATGCTGCGGTGTCAAATTTTGCCGCATCACAAAAACCTCTTCAATGATGTGTAAGACTGCGTGATAGGAATTATGTCTAGCAGCAGCAGACGACAGCATCCTCACAAGGACCTGGGCCTTCTGTTTGCCAGCCAAGCATCCTGGCAGGGGGAACTTGCATCCCTGAATCAAAATCCGCGGCACACTTGTTGTGGTAAATACTGTGTCTGTAAAACTCAGGGGAAACCCGATAGAGGAGGGCACTGCAACCCGTGTCTTCGAGAAAGAGGCGCTTGGCCGAAATCGTGCGTCGTTGCTGGTTGCATATACTTGACTAAGTGGGAACATAGCAGGGACTTGTAGCTTCGGATGAGAATGCGATGACGCGAAGTGCGTAAAAATTGAATTTGTCAGCGCAATTTGCCACTGTCGCTGATGACATTGTTTAACACTGCAGCAAACGTGAGGTAACATGTCAATCCAAAACCTCTCTGCCAGTCCAACATGCGCGTGGACCACCTCCTTAAGAGGTTCGATAAAATTCTTAAGTGTTCCACATTGTTGTAAAAAGCAACATCGCGCAGTAGTGTATTGCCTTTGAAGGTTTATATCGAGACAAATAAGTGTCTCTAATGACCTGGGTAAGAATAATTCGCTAAACAACGAAGGTGCCTGCGCAAATTGAGTCGTGAGCCTGACCGGCCCATCCGCATCTATGCCATCTAGGATTACCTCAATGAGAATCACGAGCCAAAAACGATTAGAAAGGGGAGACCAATCAAGATCGAACATTTTAATGACATGATGACTGGCACACTTTATGACATCATGCATGAGGAGACCACGGAAGGTCGCACGGACTCCTGGATGTACCGCCAATAGACCCACGGTGCTTGACCCTTTACCTGGCCCCCGCCCCACAGAAAGCCTTTTAGTCTGCGTGCCCGACAACCCGATTCCTTGGCAAAAAGTGCCCTTAGAAATTTGGTTAAGTGTGCATAGAAAACGAGCGTGCAAAGGTTGCAATGCCGCATCTGTCAGATTGTCAATGTCCAACATGTGTTCGATAAACGCAGTTTTTTCTTTCCTGGAGAGGGGTGATTTGACCTTGACGAGCCAACCAGACACTAATTTGGAAACCTTGCGCACGAGTAGTGTTGAGTTGCTTCGTTCCAGACAAACAAACACAAGAACGATAAGCTCACGACGCATTCCTAGTAAAAGACTATCGGTCACTGCTTGCGCAAGAAGCGAAAAAATGATAAGAATTGCATCTATCACACCCAGTGAAAGACTAAAATCACCGGTGATTTCTGGTTCTCCTGCGCAGTGCCCATATGTTGATTTAATGGTTTTTGTCAGGACGGATAATGTCGGCGTTGCGTGGCAGGAATTTGATTGCGAGGGGGGGTTCTTGCGGATTGAATTTAAGTGCTGGAAAATAAGAATCTGACCCACTCTCAGGAGTTGATGCCCATGATTTAGTATATACGCAGGTGCAGACTTACATGCAGCATCAATAATCTTAATGATAGGTAGTACGTAGGCTACCAATTTGAAGCTTGAAGCGCTCGCCCAGTCCCCGTGTCTATTTGACGTACCATGATTTTCCATTGCAGTAATTAGTCGAGATTCAATTACATATTTGACACGCTGATAAAACATCATTGTAGAATTACAGGACTTTATAGGGGGGTACAACACTACTATTCTGGACAAAAGTCCTTGCAGCTTCAACTGAACTTCTGTGCTCCGCACGTAAAAAAAACAAGGGCAAATCAACAGCTGGGCTTTTAAAACATTGTCAATGAAAAAAGTGTTAGGCCGGGTGTTCCTGCCCAAGGTGATGTGCATGATCTCTAGGCAAGTTAATAGGAGCGCGGATGAATATGGCGGATCTGTTGCCGTTGTTACGTCCAAACGTGCATTGGAAGTAGCAATGATTTTCTCGAAATAAGAGAATCGAATATGGGCATTTGGCCAAGCACGTAACGTGGTATCGAACAGCAGCAGGCAGCGTGGTGCTAGTTGCTGCACAGCAGGTTCTTTATTGTCGGAGGCAAAAAGAGCCAACCGGACAAGGAAATTAGCTACCATTTCGATCATCGTCATAGTCAAATGAAAGTCGTCGTCAATTTGCGATTGTTTTGATGAGCCCACAATAGGCTTTAGATTTTTCTCCGCAGTAGTTGCACGTGCCTCCTTGTGACCAATCTTAGACTCCCAATTCATAATCAAATCAGCCAGGGCAACCGCCAATTGTCGGTTTTCTACTGGACAATTAGGTGGTAGACCCAAGCGATTCAATGAATTTACCATTTGAGGCATGAACTGTGACCGATAAGGGAAAAATAGTCCAGGGTGGCGAACAACGAGTTGCCACATGTGAACAAGCTGAGCTAGTGCATGTCCTTCCTCATACATGATTTTCTTGGTCCACTTAACTGCCTTAACAAAATCGTTGATGGGAAGTCGTTTTGGCAGAGCTGGTATCAATATATCAAGAGCAACCTTGACTAATTCACGTGCCTCAGGTTGAAATGTTCGCAGCAAAGCTACGTAGACCTACAGGAGCACTGGTAGGCAGATGAAGTAAATGTAGAGTGATAACCTGGAGTATGATTTTTGGGGGCGTCTCATATGTGGCGACAAATCGACACACATTAACATAAGCCCATTGCTTTGACAGCGAATCATCAGATTTGAGATGATTCCATGCAAACTTGATCAGATCTTTCCTGTGTTCCACTAATTCTGGGCCGAGATGCTCGATTAATACTGTTGTTAGTTTGAGTAACTCGACGCGAAGAGCCTCACTATACCGTTGCGTCTTGCAATTTGTATTGTCAAGCGCACAGCGCATGAATAGAGTGATCGTCCCCGAATCCACAATGCTAGTTTTCTCAAGTAAAATATCAGTTTTCTTTGAAGCCAAGTTTCTGCCTTCAAAGGTTGATACCAGCATTGGAGTCACAATTAGACGCAATGCCATCACTTTTAACTCCATCATAGTACCCTGATCTGCAAGAACTCGAAGGAAATATAGCATAATGCTTCTTTTGTGATTTGGCCTCCAGGTGAGCGCTACTTCTCTGGAATAAAAGTCCTTCAGAAAGGTAAAGTCAATGGGGCTGGGCAATATAAAAACAGAGAGCATGTCGAACAAGACATGTATTTTTGCAGAATGTGAACGACAGTAACCAATCAGGCCTTGGATAATCAAGAACGTTTCTTTGTGATTGCGCAATATCTCTGCATTTAAAACCTGCTTGTGGCCTTTCAAGGATCTACCCTCACTGGCACAAATCTTTTCGTAGGATTTTTCACTCATCCAAGGTGGCCGAGTTCGCCAGATCGAAACAAGAATTTTTCCGAGGATACTATGGCGCGTAAAGATGCAAGGATCCAACTGATACAAAGTGGTTATCACTAGTAGCCCATGGAATTGCGCCTTGTTAGTAATTGTGGACGACGAAACATCCTTCGTTCGAGCAAGGTCTGCCCACGAACTATCTTGCAGCAGTGTTGACAGACCGGCAAAAGACAGCGCATCAGAATTATGTGACTGGCAGAAACGACTCTTCGTCGTGCATGATCGGAATCCTTGTTGATCTTGAGAGTATCTCCTGAAATGCTTGCGAGCAAAGCACCCATCTGCAATACGTGCCATATGGTTTTTAAACGCAGCATTTAACAAGTATTTCATTCCTTCTGAGCTTAAAATTCGGGCTTTTAAATCACCTGCTTCTCGAATATGCAGTAAGCCGCGTAAGAGTGATACACAATGAGGGTCTGTAAGAGTATGAAAGCTAAGGAAATATTGTGTTGCTGTCGAAGCATGTGATGACAGCAATTGCGCAAGCGGAGCGCGGAAAGGCGAAAATCCAAGCCTAACAACACCAGCTAGGGAAGAGAAATATGCAGCGCGCCAAGACAAAAAATGCCTTACGTTCCCAGTCACATCAAGTTGCAAATAAGCCCGGAAGTATGTTGGAATGAGAGCTTCAAGTCTCAGGACGACCACGACCACCGATGTCAGCATGGGCAGAATACCGACCTCCTGTGGTTGGTGACAGCTGATGCGCGTTATCAACATTATACATTTTGCTGCAAGCTCCAGGGGATGAGTGCTAGCCCATGATCGGATGGCGAACATCTTCTCTGGACGGCAAAAGTCCTCCAATAGGCTTAGTAAAGAAGAGGTGAGCACGCCCCTACTCATCTTGTGGGCAGCTGGCAACGACAATAGCTTGTTGAGCTTATTCAAGTACCAGAGGCTAATTCTCGTCAAGCTCAATGGCACCTGAACTATAAACGTATTCATATGTCTGTCACACGTTTCTGCATGAGATTTGCCAAGTGCAAGTGTTTCTTGAAGTAAGGAAACAGAGGCGTGTACAATCATATTCACCGAGGTATTTGTCATTGAGATGAGTGCCACTTCGATTATTTTGCGTTGTCGATTAGGTGGGATGTTTTCATGCATGAATTTGTTGTAATCGTTGCCGACATCTTGGCTTCGACTGCTATCCTTTACTGCACCCGATGCTATTCGTTTAGCTGCTCTAACCATACTATGAATTGCCCTTAAAGCGGCTGCCTGTAAACGATCAGGATGGGTCAGTGAAGAAGACGTGTTATGGTACAATAAGCAAGAGCTGAATGCAGAACAAAACCGCGCGGAGTGTGATGTCCATCCAAAATGACCGTGATTTTCATCTGCATACTTGGAGGTACAGTCCAATGTGCAGCAATGCGTTTGAATACATTGTAGCAAACAATCTTGCAGCTCGATGCTGGGCAGAATTGGACAAGGTTCCAAAGACATGATGTAGTTCAGAGCATCAAGAGCACCTACAGCGCTATGAGTCCGTATCTCCGGGTTGAGGTGACAAGTCATTAAAATGTGCGTCAGCTTGGGAGCAATCGGCTTCATAAAGTTGGACGACATAAGGGGCAGCCCTGCTAATCTGTTGAGCTCAAAGAGTCCACTTTGAGCCCCCAGACGCACAGCTGGATCAAAACATGTTATTTCGCGAGCGAGAACGTGCACTAGGAGATGAATCTCGTTGGTGGCTGCACAGGCAGTTTGTAATAGCACGTGAAGCGCTTGCGCAATACCACCTTGACTCAACAGTGTTATACCAAAATCATCAAGTGCAAGGGAGCTCAGCAGAGAACCTGCAAGCATGTGCTTGTTGGGACGTGCCCACGCATGCCCAAATGTGGTGAGAAGCTGATACAATATCTGAGAAATATTTCTGCGAGATGGCAGATCCCACTCACGAAGCGAAAGACAGATACGCGAAATAAGATCAGTGATGAGTTGCGAGCTAGGCTTAGAAACTGCCCTGGGCGTTCGTAACTCAAGGAAGTACACGCAACCCATGTGGTATTTCAGAGCACCAAGAGCTGCATTTGCAACCCTGAAGCAACGGTCTGTCGCGGCTTCAAGCAGGGCTGATGTAAAGGTGCACATTGACTGTTTTTCAACTGGCAAAAGATATTTGCGCTTCCTTCTTCCGTTCGAGGGGATAGTTTTTTTTTTCTCTGCAGCTTCGCAGTGAGTGCTATCTCCTGCGCTTCGTACGATTGCTGTCTCCGTCGCCTCCCTTCCACAATCGTACGAAGAATGCAATAAGAGCGCAAATATGAAGCTAAGGGATTGTAGCAAGGGAGTCCCCTCTAGTTCTAGCTTGGGATGTGCTGCAGCACAAAGAATCAAGTATATTAAGCGACACAATTGTGTATTAGATCCTGGATTTGCAGGCAGATCACTACTGCCAAACTCTTTGTTGTAAGTGGGTTTGTTAGCTGGGGATGAAAGGCCTCGATGGGATGTATCGGAATGCTGTGGCCAAACTGGGAGCTCAAACGAAGAGCATAAGATGCATGAAAGCAGGCGAAAACATAGAATTTGATATCGATGTACTAATGCTAAATTACCAACAACAGCAGTAGTTGGACCAGTCTTTTTTTCCAAACCGCATCTTATAAGTGAGTAAAGCAACTCGCATACGTGAATAACATAGGGTTCTACACCAAGCACAAAAGGCACATTCTTCTCGTTCCCATTACTCGGAGGTAGCTCAGTTAGACTGGAAGTACCCGACCATTCACAGGAGAATCCTCGCCATCTCAAAAGAACACCCATTGACAAGCTTTTGTTCTTTTCATTGCAGCGAGTCTGGCCACGATGAGCACTGCCAGCGGGTGCCAAACTTGGGAGCAAACCACTGGAGGGCTCTAGGAATCGGCGATTCAGTCCGCCCAACTTCCCAAGTATGCGGAGTGCAATAGTTCCGAGTGCATAGGGAGCAGGTCGAAGGTGGCTACAGACACCAAGCATCGTCAAGGCATGTAACTGAGGTTGGCCGCGCATCAAAGAAATCAAGTGCTCGGGACCCAAGTGATCCAGGTAATATTCAAAGGTTCTCAACCCCAATGAAGGGAGATCACCGGATTGAATTTGTACTGCATTGGCGACGAGGGGGAGCAGGCGCGGCAAAAATGGAACCAATTTGGCTAGAGCTATCGGCACTGTCATGCATAATTCAGTAAGAATCGAGCAAATCAAAGATGACCGTTCCACATGTGAGCGCTGTCGAATCAAAGTTGTGAGTACAAAGGCGGATGTTTCTCCTAATTGTGCCTGATTAGACTTGAGTTCGAAGACCTCAGGGGCAAGGCAGCTTGAAACCGACCTAAATATGGAACGGAGCAGGAGATAATAGGCCATGGGCTCGTCTACCACCACGGCATGCTGCAAGCAGGCACAGGCCAGCACGCGGAGACGATCCCTAAGAATGATTTCATTTTGAGGAAACAATGCCACTGAGCCAAGAATTATTCGAAATAGACGCAAGACCGTTGATGCGCGCACGGGCGGAGAAACCCTGGCAGCATTATTGACAATATCTTTAGATGTTGCTTTATAGACTGGCGTCGGCTGACTTAGGCCACCGTGTGATTGCGACATGAGAACAGAATGGTCATTAAACAACTCAAAACCTGAGAGTTCGCCAAGCTTCCCCATAAGGTATCGAATCAAGATATCAGCGAACGTTGCTGATACATTGGAATTGGCAAGAAGAGTTTGTGTTATTGCTAGTAATGATGGAGATTCTAGCATGGCATCAAACAACATTGGTACGTGCTGACCGACGGTGGGCAGGATATTGGAGTGTTCAAGGACAGTAAATGCACTAGCGAAATTGTCTAGAATCTCCTTCAGCTCTTTCTTCTGTACTTTATTTCCACTTGCAATCACGCGACAACATATTAATCCCCAATAGAAGAAGAGACTAATAGTTTCGGCCTCGTCGTGGGAAAGGGAATACGAGAAGTCGTTGTTGGCTGATGTTCGCATGTGAATCTGATTCGCCAGGCGACCCCCCCACCCTTTACCACTCCCTTGCTCAGACAGGTTATTGGGCTTGGGCTTTGAGCTTCGTGAGTAGTGTGATATGCACCAAATAACAGTCTTCAAGCCCCGAATTAAAGTTTGGATCAGTGGTCGCACGTCTGCCATACCATCAGTGGGTGTAGAATCAGATGTTGTAGTAATTGGAGAGCTTTCGGTCCTACCTGTGGTACTATTGCACTTGCTAAAATTAAGCTGACGACACATCATATTACATCCGGGCCTTTGCACACTATAGTTGATCTGTATCATGTGAAAGCGCAGGGTATCAAACTTTGCGACCATTGTTTTCATAATGTGGACCAGCAAACGCTTTCCGTTAGCTTTTTCCGACCCACCGCTATGAAAAATAAAATCGACCAGATTCAGCAGTAATCTAACGGATGTTGTTTGGACGTTTAAAGGAAGTGCCGGATCATGCAAATTTCTCGAGAAGAGCAATACTACACATGAGAGCTGGGATATGCTCAGCTCTGCACGGACGTGATGGACCAAGTCTGCCAGTGTCGAAAATGCGAGAGGTCGAAGCGTGTCTCGGCTTGGATGACCAACGCCAATGAGCACATTTTCGTCGAGTAAGGTATCTATGTGTTGATAAAATCCTCGACGGAACTCGGTAGCAAGAATGTGACGAGTAGCAACAAGGAGTTCCTTTCTGGTAGAAATCGCATCGCCGGGACATGCGATCATCAGAGTGATGACAGCCTTTGAAATTGCCTCCTCGTAAGGTTTCATCAACTCTGAGAATCCGCGTAGCAAGTAAGTCAAAAATGATAAGGTCTTAACTTGACATGCAATGAATTCTTTATATCGATTACGTTGAAGTTTATGTGCTAGAATAGGCGCATGTAGTGCTAGACCACCCATCATCAGCGGTGTGAGCAAGGGAATATTCTCTTGGATATATTTTGGATATAGTTGAAATAAGAGCATCACAATCAGCGGGCACTCGGTTAGTACTTTGAAAGAGTCCAGACCCTGAAGAGCTGATATAGCCGCCGCCGATTGCGCACGTGGAGCAGACTCAAGAGTCACCGTTTGCTCAGGTATTGTCCGTGTAACGGAGAATGCCTCACATTTCTGAAGATGACCAGGGCGATTAAAGACACCTGACGCAGTCACTGCTGGTGAACCTAAGAATGAGAATACATTAAAAAAAAAATACTGAGCAACCTACGTTGATCTGGAAGCGAGATAAAAAACGCTTTGTTGATTGATGTGGGAAGAAGTCGATAGATGCGTTGCACTAGGTCAAGGAAGCACTGTACCTCACCCTCTAGAGCAGGACGGAAATTTTTGTGCAAATCAAATATAATTCGTAGGCATGTGAGGGCATTTTCCTCTGTGTCGCGGGATAATGTTTCTGTGGCAATTCGTAGGAGCTCTGGCGCATATGGCCGCAAAACTTCATTATTTGGAAGTCTATTCATGATCTCTAGCACAAGATGGCGGAATCTTACATCGACGCCATCTGCAGGATGCGTAGCTGGGCTGCGCAGGAGAATAGTTCGAAAAGCGGGAAACAGATGCCTTAGGAAGTTCGCATATTCAGATGTGTGTACGATCTCCTGCAAACATTAAATTATGCGTATCGTCCAAAGGCTCCTTAACTTACAATTCTTTCGCGTATGTCAGTTGCACAACGCAATGCGTCAGAGATATTTGTCGCCATAAGTCGTCGGGCGGCTAACTCAAAATTTAGTTTGTGCGTCGCGCGAGACTCCGCCGTCTTTGGCCTTACGTCTCGCTGTGCTTGCACAGCCATCATCACGTTTGCTTAGCCCCGTAATTATATTGGGAGCTGGACCATACCGCCTCAAGCTAGCTCTGCCCTGGGGCCGATAGATAAAATATAGGATTCAGCTTACCCTAGTCTCCCTAGTGGCTAGTGAAAGTAGTAGCAGACTAATAGTTGGGAATTTCTTCTTTGCTCAGTTGTCGCCCACCGGGTCAACCAATCCCGGGGACAGGTAGTAGATCCCCCCGGGCCCCATCAAACAGGGAGGGAGGGCGGGCTAAATAAATCTGAGGACCGACACAAACCACAGCCAATTTGGCTTTGTGGTTGGGCGGAGAATCCGAGGGGAGCCTAAGGCTAGTACAGTAACCAGGGAACTGCTAGCTGGCTTCTAGCCTCGCGTTAGAATTTGGTACACTCACGGAGGTGTCCCAGCCCAAAGGGCAGCCCAGGAATAACCTGGGTTGTGTTTGGTGCCATAATAGACCCTATGGTGCTGGAAGCCAGCGTTGAGAAAATTTCTCAGGCACATGGTGCCTCTTTGTGTAAACGATACTAGTGCATCTGTCTCTTTCTCTAGTAGCCCGGGCCGCGGCCTGCAACTCTGCGAATAACGCAAGACCAAAGGTACGCACCTTTTGGAGTACAGCGGCTGAGACAGTCCGCCAAAGAACTAGCCTATGTCCGGGCCGGCTAGGGCAAGCATTAGTTATCACTTCAAGTTTAGGCCCGGGATCGTTAGCGAGCTCGCCCGGCCAAGTTGAAGTCGGCGATAGTATCATGATATGCGGGAGACTCGGATAGCACACCGTGGCACGAGTTGAGATAAGTTGGGCCCGGCCCGGGGCCGGCCCGGGACTCAGAATCTAGGACTCGGACTCGGACTCCTCAGGCTAATTGGACCCAGCGGTCCGGCGTAGGCCTATTTATCGTGTTCCGCCAGTGGATCTGTAAGGGGCCTATTTCCGGCCTGATCGAGGCACTAGCATGATAGCGCACATGGCTTCAAAAGAAGCTTCATATCTTCTCATATCACGACGGTAGCTAGCGCACAAACAAGAATGAATGTAGCCGGCTCATCAACAGAGGGATCATCGTTGGTTGACCAGTTACAAAGGTATCTAATGAGAGGATGAACTTGTATGAGGAGGATTGTCTTAGATACCGTTCCAGGACCCCTGGGAGCAGCGTAAACCCAAAAGGTTTGAAACATAACTTGTGCATCTTACTCATCCTTCAGGCGAAGACATATCCGAGAACGGCAACAATATATGCAAAAGTCAAATCCGTGACTGTCTGTCGGATAGATGTGTGGCTGTTGTTGTTAGCAATTTCGAAAGATACCCTGTGCATGAAAATGTACCTGCAGGGTAAGGTCGCGCGGTGGTTGCATTTGACTGCGTGTCTTCTAGATGTATGCGCGAAATAACCTCGAGGCTCGTGCGGGACCTAGACCTTAAGATTGCTTCTGAATTTATCTTTGATGAGAGTTATTGGAAGCAGCGGTGCTATCAGCTTCTACCTAAAAATTATCAAATTAATGAGCACGGGCTAACTTGGAAACAGTTGTTTTTTGAAACACATCTTCAACAAGTACGCTAATTTTTGACACGCCATAATTACTTACCTTGTCAAAGTGCCTGGAAGAGCTTGGTTCTCATGAATTGGAGGTGCACCTGGCCAACAAAGTAATTCAATTATGACGCAATTAGGGAAGACACGGACTAGATCTTCTGTCAGTAGCCAGTTACTCCCAAAATTACACATTTACCCTCAAGGTCTGAGCCAAGCGATTTACTTTCCAGTAATTTGTGTCTGCTGTATAGACTCAACAGCTGCTGGGACATCCAAATATAGATTTGCTTTGCCAAGCGGTGTGCAACATGCGCTGTGAAGTCGCTTAAAATGATCCACATAGCTACCCAACCTCACAAAAATTGAAATGAAGTACGGTGCGAAGAAATTGGGCATGAAATATGATCGAATGCTTTTCGGAATGAAGGTTGCTCGTCAGCTCCGGACGTGTTGTTATGATATTTTCAAGCCAGGTATCTGATGCATATTGTCTTGCCAAAAGTATTTCTCAATCCGAGAGTCTCACGACGCTCATCCTCCAGTCAAACTTAATTGATGATGACTTACTCAGAATGTTGATGACTGGTCTCATTAAGGTAGCTATCGATTCTTGACTTCAACGATATCACTATCTCAGAGCTCACAAATAACCAGTCTGGATCTTGCTCACAACAAGATAACAAACCATGGAGTACGTTTACTGTCAAAGCTACTAGACAAATCGAGCGTATTGACAAGCCTGAACCTTGCAGACAATCAGATCAACACAGAGGTGCATGTATGAGTCAGTTGACACCAACTTTTAATATTTTCCACAGGGTGGTCGCTACCTTGGGCGGGCTCTAAGAGCAAATGAATCTCTCGTAGACATGAACCTACGACTTAATAGATTGATGGATGACGGAGGGCGTATGCTCCTTGAAGGTCTTTGCGATACCTGTAAAATAATTCACCTGAACCTTTCTGGAAACTTGCTTGCAAGGCAAACTACAATAATGCTGATGCACATTTTAGCTGAAGGCAATTTACTTCTGGAATCTTTGGACCTATCGTGTAATGAACTCACCAACAGAGACCTGCACGACATCGCGAAAGCGATGGAAGAGAATGAGGTAATTCATCAATACTATCAGCCCCTGATTTGCTTTTTGGTTCTAGGCCTCGATAAGCATGGATTTGCGATTGAACAGAGTAACTGGCGAATCTGCTGTATATGATACCATACAGCAGATCCTTCGGCGAAATGAATTGAAAGCACAATCTGGTGGCTGAGCTCAAGTCCAGCGCTTACATATCTGGGTGCCGTGGTGAGTGACGTGAATACATGTATTAGTGCTTGAACAAACTAGCTACGGGAGTCTGGGCCGGCCCCGCAGCGAAGCCGGGGCGGATTTGGAAATAAGTAAATACATAAATCACGGCCTAGCTCTAAGCAAAGCAATAAACAAGTAAATAAAGGAAGACAAAAAAATGAACAAGCTCCTAAGACTCTAGTAGGAGCCTGCTCCGAGTCCGACTCGCCGGGAGTGCAATGGATTCAATGGAAATACACGTCTAGTAGGATCACAAGGTTCAACTGAGACGTATCCAAGCACAACCCGTACTTGTATTACCCGCCTAGGCTACTTCCCATCCTAGGGTACTCCGATATCCCCTTAGTAGGGGGGAGTCGCCTCTCACTCCTAACTAGTTTCATCCTGGGTCACTTTTATTGACGGACGCAATTCCCCGTCACAAACCCCATCAAACATTGGGAGAAACTATTTCGTTAGACGACTACACTACGCTGCCGGGGAAGTCCGGAGCTACACACTCTATTTCCCCGGGCCTCAGGCTATCATGCATCGCAGGTAAGTGATTAGCTGCACAAGTTCTAGTGAAGCAGCAAATGAACGCGCTTAGGGAACAACTTGCACAAGTGAGGCAGAAACCTCCTACTCAAGGCGCAGCCCTCGAGGCATTAGCAGCAAGCTCTAAAACAAATGAACTTGAAAAGCTTGCGCGGCGGGCACTGGCAGTAGGCAACTCACTTAACAAATCACATGGTGTATATAAACGCGATATGCCACCCTGGGCTGGCAGAATTACCTCAAGTACAAGCCAGTCAACGTGCGTACTGGGGCACAGCTGGACGCGGTTCTGCTCATATTGAGGGACGTACGTCAAGAGATGCATTAGATCACCTTTACTGGATAAATGACCTCGACGACAATGAAGAACGACGAGGAATCTTCAAAATAAATAATACAGCATTACTAAAAACGAATGTCATCTTGCAAATTACATGCTTCCCCATCAATCTGACTTTAGCAAGAAAACCACTGTTATATACGTGCTAAAACAGTACTTTAGGCAAAGGAGTAGACACAAGCGAGCCAGGGTATGCTCAAGCCGCGCGGGTTCGTGCCCTGGGGCCTTCCAGGGCCAACCCGCGGGCGCCGCGGCGCCGCCGCGTTAGCCTCGAAAACGAAGGGGACTGCTCGGATGGGGGGCGGGTCGGCGTGGGGCCCACAGATTCCACGTTTCCCCTTCCTATGCAGCCTTCCGGACGGCCTTGGGCATCGAAACGGACCCCTGGCATGCGTTTAATACCAGCATTATCTAGCATGGTATTTTTCCTCCCACTTGCAGTCGAACTTGCTATGACCTCGTCGCACGCATCACCCTGCGTTGACCGTGTTTTCCGTCCGTGTGGAGCGTTCAGAGCACTCCGGCTTGAAGGAATTATAGTCACTCCGGAGCGAGCGCACTTGCTACAGCTGCACACAAGGTAGTTCTCCTTTTTGCATGACGACGGCCCCTTCGCTCCAGGCGGTCGCGGGTCGCGCCACCGCCGACGCGCGGATCCCTCCGTCTTGCCCCCTCGTCGGGGGTGCGTCGCGGGAGGCCGTGAAACGCTGGGCAGGCGCCTCGCGCGACGCCCTGCTGCTCACGCTCGCACTGGCCCGCTGGCTCGCGGCGTGCCGCGGCGGCGCGGCGGCGGCGGTGCGCGAGCCGGTCCCGGCGGCGCGCGCCGCGTCCGCCGCCGGCGTCCCCCTGCGGCGGGCGCTCCGCGGCGTCCGCGCCCGGCGGGCGCGCACGACGCGCGGGCTGAGCCCGGCGGGCACGCCCGCGCGGGCCGCGCCGCGCTGCGCGCGCGCGGTGGCAGCGTTCGACCAGTTCGAGAGCGTGCACACGGTCCAGGGCCGCGGCGAGGGGGCGAAAAAAAGCGCGCGTGCGGAATTGGCGAGCGCCGTCCCGCGCGCGCCGGGCGCGCGGGCGCGCCTGGCCGGCGGCGCGCTCGCCGTCGCGGCCGCCGACTTCGCCCTCGGCGCCGCGCCGGCTGGCAGCGGCTGGGCAGTCGGCGGCGGCGCGGCGGCGGCGGCCGCCCCCCTGGCGGCCGCGCTGCGCGCGGCGGCGCAGCGCCTCAACCGCGACGCCCTGCGGCGCTTCCGCGCGGCCGCCGAGGCCCTGCTGGCGGCGCGCGGCGGCTTCGCCGTCGTCGGGGCGCCCCGGGACGAAGCGCTGGCGCTGCGCGCCTGGCCCGCGGCGCACGCGCGGCGGACCTGGGGCGTCGAGGTCGTCGTTGGCGCGAAGCGGGGCGCCGCCGCGGGCCTTGAGCGCCGCTGCGGCGTCGGTGATGTCGAGGTGCCTTCGGCTTGGGGCGTTGGATCTCGGCCTCGGCCGCCGTTCGACACGCAGCGCGCCGCGGCCGCGTCGCGACGGTTCGTTCACGCAGCGCCGTGGCGACGGTCCTGCCGCGGCGGAACCATGCTCGGCGCGTGGAGGCTCAGGGCCGCCGCCTGACGCCGCTGGGCGTGCTCCACGGCGCGACCGGGCTCGCAGCGGCCCAGGCAGTTACGTCGGCGCTGCCCGCGCTGGCAGGCGTGTTCCCCGGCCCCGTCGGGGTCGCGCGCCGCGGCCACTACGCCTTTACCGTCGAGGCCCCCCTCCCCGGCGCGGTGGCGCACCTCGCCTGCCCGCCCCCCCGTGGGGGCTTCCTGCTCCTCCACGGCCCCCTGAATCTTCCTGATCGTGCACGCGAGCGTGCGGCGAGCGCACTGACGCGCGCCTTCTGCCACAGGAGGTAGTAAGGTTTTTCCGCTAAGGGTTTCCTTACCGTTTAACGGCAGTGGGCACGACACACACACACAACAACATATATCCATCGGGGCGACGGCGGACGAGGGCTTGCAAATCGGTCAGAGCCAAAACTTGACTCTAAGCTGCTTGCTAGTGTCTTACAGTCCGCTAGCTCTCAGCTCGCACCAGTCCTAGCACTAGTCCTAGCACCGTAACAATAGAGGAGCGTGAGACATGGTCCAAAGGTCCACAACGAACGACAGGTGCCGCGTTCGATGTATAGATACTAAACGCTGCATTACTCGGGCTCGCACCGTCGTCCCCTCGCGTTCGCGGGGAACGGCTGCATTTCGCTCCGTCGAGCTTTTTCCGTACCGACAGCAGGCGCCGTCTCTATAGCCGTGATATTTCCGTCAAGTTCAGTTCCATGACGAAAATATCCATGGCGATTTCTGTTACGTCGCGCCGCGGGGCGGTACGCTGAGCATGATCTCAGCGACGGAATTGGTGCGAAAATCCAGAAATTTCTTAAAATGCGAAATTAACAAAATGCCCAATTCATGAAATCCGTTTTTACCGACTCCTGCGAACTTGACCTTGAGTCTCTTGCGGCGGCGTCTATTAAGTGTAGTTGCGGGATACCGCGGTGCGCGGGTATACGGTATTGGTGCAAATAGCCGCCCCTGCGCGTTGCACTGACTTTGTTACCATCTCGGGCAGCCTCGGCTCAGCGAAAGTTTTTCGCACGGAGCCCCACGAGGCTCGTTATGGGTGCGTCAAGGGCCGAGCTTCAGGTCAGCTTTTCTTGGCCGCATCGCGTGCCCGACCGCCACTACCACCGCGGCACACTCGAGGCATCCCAGAGCAACTTCCACCTTGCTTGCGGAGACCGCCGGGCAGCGGCTTCATCGCGAACTAGTGCTGCGATTTCTGCGTGAGATTTCGCCCCAGGAGAGCATTTCAGCACGCCATAAAACCACGAAACGCGGTCGCCACGGGCAGCCCGCGCGCGTGGGCTGCGACGAAGGTGCCGTCCTGCGGCCTCGACCCCACAATCGCAGCCACGGCCGCCAATCGCCGTGCTGTGCCGCCTAAAAAAGCCGGCCTGATGGGGGGCGAAAAAAGCCGGTCCACGGCGTCCAAAATTTTAACAGGTCACAACGTTAAGGATTTTGCCGGAGGGCCGCTAGAGACTCACCAAACTAGGATTTATTTTGCCTGCGAACCGGGCGGGTTGCTAAGCTCCAGGGGGCTCGCCCGGACGCCAAGGGGGCAAGGGGTTTGAAACTCCGGTTGCTACAAGAGTGGTTAAGACAGCTGATAGATCACTTGCCACGAGCCCCATCTTGCGATGGATGGCAGCCGCAAGCGAGCGTGGACGCCCGCCGAGGACGAAAAGCTACGGACCGCGGTCGCGGTGGGCCCCGTGAAGTGGGCGAGCGTCGCGCAGGCCGTCGGCACGCGCAACGCGAAGCAGTGTCGGGAGCGGTGGCACTATAACCTCAACCCCGAAATAAAGAAGGGCCGCTGGACCGCGGAGGAGGACGCGCTCATCGCTGCGCTGCCACACGGCGACTGGGCGAGGGTCGCCAAGGCGCTCCCGGGCCGCACCGACATGGCGATCAAGAACCGCTACCACACGCTCTCAAAGCGCAAGCGCTCGGCCGCGCGCCCCGGGGCCGGCGGGAGCGCGCCGGCGGCCGCACGCGCGGCCAAGCGGGGCCGCGGCGCCCCGCGCGTATTGCCGCCGCCGCCGCCGCGGGCGGCGCCGCCGCGCACATCGCCGCCGCGCGTCGCGCGCGGCGGCCCCGCGCGATCGACGTCGAGCCCCGAGCTCTCGGCGCTCTGCGACGTCGCCGGCGGTGCAGAATTCAACCAGTGGTCCGCGCCGACCGAGGATGGGAGATTTACACGTCACCTTTCCACACAATCGGCCTATTCGAACTCATTTGATTTCCGCACAGGTCGCCGGTGTTGCACTGGGCGACGACGCCGCACGGCCGGAGTCCTGCTCGCCCGAGCTTCTCCGCGTCTGGGCCCGCGCGGCCGACCTCGGCACGCCGGAGCCCCCGGAGCACCGGCGCGCCGCGTCGGCCGCGTCGGCGCTCTCGGCGCTGAGCCGCGCGACGACTGCGCGGCTTACGCCAGTTGCGCCGTGCGGCGGGCCTTTGAGCTCGCCCGAGCTCGGCGCCGCCTTCGGTGTGCTCCCACCCCCACCTAGTCCTCCGAGACTCCCACCTAGCGCGGCGACGGCTGGCGCAGACGTCGCGCACGGCTATTTGCAACGCGAGGGCGCCGGCGGCCCGGGGTAGTGGCCACACCGCTATAATGTCCGTCAGCTCAGCCTGGAGTCAATTGTTCTTCATTGTTCCTAGGAGCTCGTGCGAAGCCCGTCGACTCGGAGCTAGTAGCCGCTGCACGTCTAGGACCCAGGGCTCGATGTAATAGCGCCGACGTCCCCGTCACGTATTGAGCTCATGCCTTGTATTAAAAGAAGAGTAGCTTATTCCTGGCAAGGCCCGTTCATTTTATCCCTCAGGCGCTAGGCTCTCAAAAATCATTGGCCCTCGGCGTAGGGAGGAGGCTATAAACTTCGCGTAGGGAGGAGGCCTTTAGAGGCTTGGTGTATGTCCTTTTCCACTAGGATATTCCTTCATGCCTTGGTACTTGCCTCGACGCGCCTGCACGTATCAAAGGCCCGACGGGCAGCTTGTGCCCATCCGCTTTTGGCTCACATCAAAAAGAACCCAACACCGCAATTCGGGACAGGGTCTAGGTTCCCATCACCCCGTAGGCCCCACCCCACCCCAAGTCGGGTAATTCTTTCTTGTAAGATTTTGACGCATACTCCATGAGTCCTAATTAAGATAAATTACCCTGTGAATCTTAATACTGCGTTGAGACTTCGAATTTTATAGGGGGTTAAGCGCACCCGTCGACGTTGATTTTGCGCAATGTCGCGACAGCCACGCGCCGAATGGCGGGAAATTTTTGCTGAGGCGCAGGTTCCGTATGCTAAAATAATGGGCTGTGCGCAATTTGGTACCATGCGGGCGACCGCGACCACTGCGATAAAACCCGAACCCGAACCCAAAATCGCCCTGAGACTTATAAATTGAACCATAATTACGAAAAAATTATTTCCTAACGTTCCATATCTATATAGGGCTCTAAGGGATTTTCCTCCTTTTGGCTAGGCCGAATCACCCCGATGAAAAAGTTGCGCGTAAGAATAAAAAATTAATTACCTTGCTTAAGAGCTAGGCCGCCTTCGGGGGCTGCAAGACCGAACGCCCGTGACGTACTTTTTTTATGTATGCACGAAAAACAAGGGTAAAGTTTTTTTAGACGCACCCTGCGGGCGCATCGAAAAAACCGTGACCTTACCCAAAAGGGCCCGGGATGCGTGATTGTCCCGCAGCCCCTCTTTTCCCCGACGTCGAACTAAGATTTCGGGGAGAACACGGGGAGACTCGAGTTAGAGAAGCTCTCGGGTGACCAGAGGGGTGATTCACTAAGTGATTCACTGGGGCCGCCCGGGAAGGGGCCAAATCGGCGTTCTTATTAGCAATACGGGCTACCTTACTTCACCCGCAGGCTCTTGGCCCGTTCGATGGTGGCGAAGAGCCCGTTCGTGTGGACGGCGGACGTGTTCCCGGCGCGCGGGCAGAACGGCGGTCCGGGCGGGGCCTTGCCTAGCGTCGAAAGGCCGACAGTCAAATCATCGGCGCCGCGCGGGACGCCGCGCTTCAAGTATGGATTGCGCCAATGCTCGACAAACGGCGCGCCGTCGTTCGCCCCGCGACGGTACGGCGCCGGGCGCACCCGGCCGCAGGAGAAATCTGCGGCGCCGACCTGTGTGGAAATCAAAATTGTTCGTGCTGAATCATCGCGATTTCCACACAGGCGCCAACGAAGCCGGCGCGCGCCACGCGCGCGGCGAGCCGCTCGGCGTCTCGCGGCGCGTCGAAAGGCGCGGCGGCGCGGAGCGACGCGGCGCTCGAGGGCGGCGGCTCCGCGTAGCGGCGGCGGCTGAGCGCGAGCGCGCCCCGGACCCCGGCGCGGAGGTGGGTCTCCATGGTCGCGCCGCGCGCGGTGGGCGCGCTCCGCGGGTCGAACACGGGGGCGGCGTAGACGCCCGGCGCGCTCGCGGTCGACACGAGGTGGTGCAGATGCCGCGCGGCCGCGGCGAGCGCCCCGGCGCGCCGCGCGTCGTCGGCGGCCTGGTCGTCCAGCTCTCTCGCGGCGCGCCGCTGGTCGAGGCGCTCGCGGAGCGCCTCGCCCGTCGCGACGACTGCCTCGACGTAGCGCCGCCGGGCACGGAAGTCGTGTCGGTAGCGCCGCGAGTAGAACCCGCGGAACGTCCGCTGCGCGAGCGTGGCGTGGTAGTGGTAAATGGCGCGCGCCTCGCGCCGCGCGCGGGCCGCGCGGCGCGCCGCCGCGAGCTTCCGGGCCACGACGCCACGGTGCACCCGCTGGACCGCGATCGTCGCGCTCGTCAACGCCGCTATCCAGCTCCGGACGCGCTGGCCGCGCCAGAGTCGCTGGACGCGATCCAGCTCCGTACCCTGGTGCGCTCGATCGTGAAGGGGTCCGGACCGCGCCCGTGCGAGGGGTGCGTTCGTCGCGGACACGCACGTTGTACCAGTGAAGCCCGCGACGACGTGGCAGGCGAGCTTGTCGAAGGCCTCAGCCATCTCGCAAAGGCTTGGAAGGCGCAGGCGACCGATGTGGTGGCTCCGTTGTATATGATACATATCTAAATAAATAAATAAATAAATAAAATGTAGAGAAACCTACTAGCGGCCTGTAAGACACTAGCATACTCTATAGTTAGCCGCCCCCGAAGAAGACTACACCCCTCAGTCGGCGGCAGACGCCACGGCCGGCGGTTGCACGTGCTCGACCCACTGTTTTTGCAGTAGACATTCGGCGGTGCCTCTCATAATTTCGTCTCCGCGAACTTCCCGACAGCGTAGTCGGCTCCACCCCGAATAATAAATCAGACGAGCCGCCCAAACGTCTCGCGAAGCGCGATCTGCTGGCCGCGGGCGCGGTAGGCAGCCACGCACCGCGCTTTGCTCTGAGAGTCGAGCCTTCGCGAGCGCCGCGCCGGTGGCCCGCGCGGACGACGGGCCACGATTCAGAAACATGATAATGGGCCGGACTCACGCTGCATGAGATGCAGGACGCGACCGTGTCGCGCCGCGCTAAGTGACTCCCCGTGTAATACTAGCACTAAGAATGAATGTGGTGTAAACCTTCATTACGTCAAGGTGGGACTAAGTAGGAGAGTAAGAGGGGCCTAGTGTAGTACTAGGGGGTATATTCTTCGCACAGTGAGCCTGAGTATACAACAGTAATACTTATCTAGTAGCCCTAGTCTTCTGGCTCCTAGCTAAACAGCTATAGTATATTTATGTGCTTACGTACACGCTCGCGGGGGATAGGTCCCCCGTCCCCCCTAGTACCTACGGTAGGGGGGAATAAGGAATAAAGACTAGAGGTGTCTCCACAACTAGGGCATCTTGGCGCGACGCTAAGCGCCGTGCGAATTCCTGTCTTAAATGACGTGTAGGCGCGGCGTTTAGGAGTGCTGAAGGTCGGGGATTGACCTACTAGGCTTCGAGGTGTTTTGGCCCAACAGTCTTTGCCAGGCGCTGCCCCGCGTTTTTGCCCGCGGGAGGGCAGCTGTCGGGGCGGTGGGCCATGGCCGTCCAGCGGCGCCTCGACGCCATCGCCGCGATGCGCGAAGGCGGACGCGCCCCCGTCATATGTCTGCTGGACCAAGATCCACCATCCCAAGTGGCCGAGCTGGGAGCCGGGCGTTGGGCTGGAGATAGATCTACGAGGCGCCCGGGCGCGGAGTACGCCATGGGCGACGTTCGTACGCAGCTAGGTCGTCCCGATGATCTGTTGTTGCTCGCGCGGCCGTCGCGGCGCCGCGAGACGTTTCGGCGCCGACCGCGTTCTCGTGGTAGCGGCGCCCTCACGTTGTCCTTGATGCTGGGACTTACCTTGGTTTCGTTTTATTCGATTTTCATGACCTGCTCTTCTATCTTTCCCCTCCACATTTCATATCAGCCACTGTTGGGTTTCAGCCTGATCAAACCCAGCCTCCTGCCTCGAGAATTGGTCCCGTGCGCCCTTAACTTTGCTCAGAGCAGTGTTTCACCGCTGGAAACGACTCCTGGCGGCCTCACGACGCCGCGACGACCACGCATAACACCTTCAGAGGGCTACCAGACCTCTGCAAAAGCTATTTGGCGTTGCGCGCGCTACGGCCCGCCGTCGCGCGAACAGGTGCAACTTACGCGCCCCGACGCGACCTCACGCAGCCAGACGTCGCGCGCGTTCCGCGGTTTGAGCTTCACAACACCTCACGGCCGCACACGCCGTCGCCGCGCCGCGCCGTCGCCGCAAACGGCGTTAATCCAGCACGACCGAGCAACGCCTCGCGACGGGCGGAACGGACCCGGAAGCTGATTTGTGGTGGTTCCCGTCGGCTCGCCGGTCCTAGTGACCCATGCGGGTGTCGAAAGGGGTCGACTTGCTCAGGGGGCCTTGAAGCGCGCGGTTGTGCTGGTGGGTGCGTGCGTGCCCCGCCGCGGTCCCGTAGCGCCGCTCGACTACGGTCGCGCGGTCGCGGTCGGCTGCTGTTCGTGCGCGCCACGTGTCCATGAATAATAAACAATTAACGAAGGAATTTCCTAAAGGAAAAAGGACATTCACGAAGCCAGAAACGATACCTTAGACGTCCCGCTCCGAGCGCCAGTACGCGAGGACCTTCCAGAAGAGGACGTCCGGCAGCAGGCCGTCTCGACCGAAGAGGCCCGTGGAGCGAGGGACAACACGTAGTTGTAGGCTGTCAAAATGGATTTTCTATGTTCCTCGCCTTCGAGCTTCAAATATCCAGAGTATACGTCTCGCCGCATCTGCAGGGCTTCCTCGAGCCGTCCGAGCGATTGATACGTGCACGCAAGATTGCCCTGCGCGGTGAGTAGGTTGCGTGGCACGCGCAGCCACGAATACACTAGGGCATTATGATGTAAAAACAATTTAAGCTGCAAGTCCAATTGAACGCCGAGGAAGAGTCGTGCTCACGCTTGTGGACAGGTCGGCAGAGCCCTCGAGGCGTTGCTCGAGTTCGACCGGCGGCCCGCCGCGTCGCGTCCCATTTTGCACGCTGTGAGATTGACGCGTACACGCGGCGCCGGTGCGAGGCCGCGGAGGAATCGAGGAGGGAGCTCGAGGCCCGCCTCGCGGACTTCACTGTGAATGGGCGCGGCGGCGAGGAGCTCCAGCGGTGCAAGAAGGAGCGCAAGGTGCTGATCCGGGCCGTCCGGGAGCTCAGGCGAAGGGTCCGGAAGCTGCGCGAGGCGGACCGCAAGGCCGACGCCGTGTCGGCCTACTGGGGGTCGGGCCAGGAGCCCGTCGTCCCCTCCACGCAACGCGCCGACGACGACTGGATCGAGGTCTACCTAAAGGAGCTCCACGTGTCCGACGACGAGGACGAGGCGCCGCCTGCACCACCGCCTTCACTACCGCGGGACGGGGACGCCTTCGACGCCGCGGCGGCGGCGGCGCGGGGCACGGCGGCGGCGGCGGCGCGCTTCGTGCGCGCGCGGCTGCCGGCGCCCTCGCCTCCCGGGTCGCGGGAGCCGCGGGTCGAGGCCATTTAAGTTAGGGTGTTGTTTGTTGTTTACTTCTCGTATGTAGTTCGCGAGAGTGGTCTGCAGGGAGATGTCCGGTGCGCCAAAGCGCGCCGCGGCATAGAACACTGAGCCTCTTGCACGGACGACGCGTCCTCGTAATGGTCTCGTCGCCGCCAGAAGGCGGGATCCCGCCCGGCGCTGTTTCGAGGAGTAGTAGCTGCTGCGGGGAGTGAATAGTCTGTCTGTGAGGAACCACTGAGGATGAACGCGGCCTCGCTCGTCGCGCCGGACTGCGAGGTGCCTAGCGGGCCCGAGAGCAGTAGGTCTAGAGGAAGGGAGAGGTGCTTCCGGGCGCGGTAGACGGCTCTGGTTACGCTTCGATGATTGCGTGCGGGTACAAGCCTTTTTCAGCGGCTTGGTTTTGGCAGCACGGCCCCACCTGTGCATAGTTTTTGACAGCTATTAGAATAGTTGCAAAACGTGTACTTCAAGCAAGCCATCCATCAGGCGGATGCGCGGGCGGACTGCCCTGAACTATAGGTCGTAGGTCTTCAACATAAAAGGCATCGGCCAAAAATGACATCTCAGCGGTCGCACGAAGACACGAACTGGCGGGCGGCCCTCGAGGAATACCGGGCGGCGAAGGACCGCGCGGCCGGCGCGTTCCGTCCCGACGCGAAGACGTGCGCAGATCTCCTCGCGCGCGTCGCCGGTGTCGTGCGCAAAGGGCGCAGCAGCCCCGCGGGCCACGACGATGCCACGCAGCGCGCGGCGGCGGCGCGTGAGATAGTGGACGCCCCGCGTGGAACTTGGTTTCTCGGCGCCGACGCAGCCGCGCGGCAGACATCGGGAGGAGGGTGCAAGGGCGCCGCGACGTCCGACGTCCGCGCAGGTGGACGACCTGGAGCGGTCGGACGTCGCGACGACGGAGGCGACGTACGCGCTCCTCGCGCGCGCGTGCGCCGCAGCCGGGGACGCGGACGCCGCGACTGCCGCGCTCGCGCGCGCGCGGGCGGCGCACGTCGCTGTCCGGCGCCGCGCGTACGCGCCCGTGCTGGCGCTGCGCTGCGCCCGGGGCGAGCTGGACCGGGCGCTCGCGCTCGCGCGCGACGCGGCGGCGGGGGGCGTCGCCCTGGGCGCGGCGGACCATGCGGCGCTCCTCGCCTGCGCGGGCGGCGCGGGGCGGCGCGACCGCGTGCCGGACCTGCTCGCCGCGTACGCGCGCGACGTGCCCGTCGCGCCCGCGCCCGAGCCCGCGTGGGGCGCCGTGCTGGCGTGCGCGCCGCGCGCGTGGCGCGGCGCCCGGTTCGCGCGCGTCGACGCCGCGAGCGGCGCGTGCGGCGCGTGCGGCGCGACGCTCCGCTCCGTGGGAATCGGCGCGGCCGCGCGCCGAGCGCTCGCGGCGCGCGTCGCGAGCCTCGCGCTCCAGGCGTGCGGCGCCGCGCGCTGGGCGGCCTTCGAGCGGTGGCTGCGCGCTGTGTGGAGAATATTGCGGAGACCTTCGTGACAACGTCGCGTCGATGGCGTAGAATCTCCACGCCATCGAGAGATGCAGTTAGGGGACGACATCGGGTCGATGGCGCGGGGCGTCCGAAATTTGATTTCCACACAGGCTGCGCGGGTCAGCGCACGACTGCGTCGTCGACGGCGCGAACGCGGGCTTCGCGGGCGGCGCGCCGGCGCTCGAGCTCCGGCGCGTCGACGCCGTGGTGCGGGCCTGCGAGCGCCGCGGGCGGCGCGTGCTCGTCGTGCTCCACGCGCGCCACGTCGCCCGCGCGGCGCCGCGCGACCGGCCGCTGGTGCGCGCCTGGCGGCGCCGGGCGCAGCTGTACGCGTGCGCGGCGGGCGGCAACGACGACTGGTACTGGCTCGCGGCGGCCGTCGCCGCCGGCGACGCGGGCTGGCTCGTGTCCAACGACGAGATGCGCGACCACCACTTCGGTATGCTCAGCCGGGGGGACTTCCTCCAGTGGAAGGCGCGGACCGTCGTGAAGTTCGAGATGGACGGCGGGGACGTGGCCCTGGCCCCGCCGCCGCCGTACTCGGAGAGCGCGCAGTTTGACGCGGGTGGGTGGCATGTGCCGGCGCGCGTGGGGGCGGGCGCCGGCGAGGCATCTGCCGCCACCGTGGTCGTGCGGCGGCCCGCCCCCGGCGCGCTCGCGTGGCTCTGTTGCGCGCCGGCCCGAGCGTTCGAAGTCAGCAACAAAAGTGAGTAACCTCTAAAGGTCTACGTAGTAAGGAGCCTGGGAAGGAGGAAGCAGCCCTCGAGCGGTCCGGTCCGGCGCGCTAGTCACTCTCGTACGGAGACTGAGTCCGAGTCGGAACGCTGGCCATGATTGTCCCCGCCGCCGCCTGGGGCTTCAGGAGGGCTCAGAGACACGGGTTTTCTAAGCCGTGGACGGCCCAGCCCTCTGCTAAGATAGCTAGCCAACCAGATGGTTTGGTTATCCGCCGCCGGCCCGCGGCGCCTACTTGCGGCGCAGGAAGGCGGGCAGGCCCGCGCGCCGGCGACCGGGCCGCCCCGCCTGCGGCAGGAGCGGCCGGACGTCGACGCCCCCGGAGACGGCCCGCTCGAGCGCCGACGCGGCGATGCCCGTGGCCAGCACCGTGATCGACAGCTCGTCGGCCATGCCGTCCTGCACGAGCGCGCCGAAGATGATGTTCGCCTGCGCGGGCGCGACGATGCGGCGCGACCGCGCCGCGACATCTTGAAGGAGGCGCGGCTGGTCGCGTCCGCGTCGACGTTCTCGTAGATGATCTGCGCCGCGCGGTCGACCTCGGCGAGCGTCATCGAGGGCCCGCCCACGATGTTGAACACGATGCCGCGCGCGTTCAGCACGGGCGCCTCGAGGAGCGGCGACGAGATGGCGGCCACGGCCGCGTCCTCCGCGCGCGACGCGCCCCGCCCCGTGCCGATGCCGATGAGCGCGGCGCCGGCGTCCTGCATGACCGCGCGCACGTCGGCGAAGTCCACGTTGATGAGGCCGGGCTTGACGATGATCTCGGACACGCCCACGATGCCCTGCCGCAGGACGTCGTCCGCGACCAGGAAGGCGTCCGCGAGCGGCGCGTCGGCCGGCACGATCCCCAGGAGCTTGTCGTTCGACACGACGATCAGCGTGTCGACGTGGCGCTCGAGCTCCTCGAGCGCCGCCACGGCCTGGCGCGCGCGCTTCCGGCCCTCGAAGCCGAAGGGCTTCGTCACGACGCCCACGGTCAGCGCGCCCGCGCGCCGCGCCGCCTCGGCCACGACGGGCGCGGCCCCGCTCCCCGTGCCGCCGCCCATGCCCGCCGTCACGAAGACCAGGTCCGCGCCCCGGACCATCTCCTCGATGTCGGCGCGGCTCTCGACCGCCGCCGCCCGCCCCACCGCGGGCTCGCCGCCCGCGCCGAGCCCCCGCGTCAGCACGCGCCCGATGTGCAGGCCGGCGCACCGCTCCGCCTTGCCCGCGAGGGCCTGCGCGTCCGTGTTGACGCACCAGAAGTCGACGCCGCGGACGCCGGCGCCGACCATCCGGTTGACCGCGTTGCAGCCGCCGCCCCCCACGCCGACCACCCGGATGGCGCAGGGCCGTAGCTCCACGGCTCCACCGCCCGCGGCCGCGCTCATGATCGGGGAGGTCCGCGTCCGGGCAGAGGCGGAGCTGCTCGCGAGCGGCAAGATCCGGTACCAAGACAACGAAAACGTGCCAGCCGGGTTCGCGCGGCGCGCCCGGAGATGCGGCGCCTGCAGCGCGCGCGCCGCGGCGGCGAGGAGCAGGAAGTTTTCACATATCCTTGGTGGTCGCATAGCGGGTTCTAAGGCCGCAACGCAAGGCCTCACACAAGACGCAGGCTGTGCTCCAGTCGCTAGTGTCTTAAGGCCGCTAGCCCGCAAGGGAAGTGGTGCGTCCGCGGCGGAGAAAAAAAACTCCGTGCGTGATTTTTTTTGAAACCTGAATTCTCTCAATGCGCCTGTTTTTTTTCATGCTGGTGGCGGCGGCGGCATCGGCGGCGCGCGCCGGCGACGACCTCTCCTTCGCGGCGCCCTTCGACGCCGTCGCGGCGACCGGCGACCGGCAGGTGTCCCCGGCCTGGCGCGCGCACGGGTCCGCGGCCGTGCACCGCAACTTCGCGCGCCTGACGCCCGACCGCCAGTCCAAGGCGGGCGCGCTCTGGTCCGCGGAGAGCGTCGGCGCGGACCAGGCGACGCTCGAGCTCACGTTCCGCATCAGCGGCCAGGGGCAGCACTTCTTCGGCGACGGCCTCGCGCTGTGGCTCAGCGCCGACCGCGCCTTCCGGGCGGGCGCGTTCCACGGCGCGGACCCCCGCTTCGCGGGGGTCGCCGTCGTCGCGGACACGTTCCGCAACGACGAGGCCGCGGCGGCGCACCGCGATCTCGCGCTCGTCGCGAGCGGCGGGGGCGCCGCGGACGCGGCGGCACTGCTCGAGGGCGCCGCGGGCTGCGACGCGAGCGTGCGCTACCACGAGAACCGCGGCGACTTCTCCGTCGACCGGAGCTCGCGCGTGCGGCTCGCCGTCGCCGCCGGCGCCGCGACGCTCGCGGTGGACGCGGCCAACGACGGGACCTGGGTCGAGTGCGCGGCGGTCGCGCTCCCGCCGGCGCTCGACGGCGCGTGGCTGCGGCGCGCGCACGTCGGCGTGACGGCCTCGACGGGGCAGCTCGCCGACAACCACGACGTGCTCGCGCTGGCCGTGCGGACGGACGGCGCGCCGGCGGCCCCGGCCGCGGACGCCCCGGCGGCGGCGGCGGCGGCGGCGGCGGCGGCGGCGGACGCGCCGGTCACGGCCGCGCGCCTCGGCGCCGTCGAGGGGCGGCTCGACGACCTCGTCCGGCGCCTGGAGCACCTGCAGCACCACCTCGAGCACGAGATGGTCAGCGTCGACGACCACGTGCGCGTGACGCTCGACAAGCTCGCGCGCCAGGAGGAGCAGAGCGAGGGCCGCATCGACGCGCTCGAGCAGCGCGTCGTCTCGAACGTCGAGGAGTCGCTGGCCAAGCGGGTCGCGACGCTCGAGCAGGCGACGCGCGACGCCGTGCAGAAGCGCGTCGCGTCCGTCGAGACGCGGTACATGTCGCGGCTGGGCGACGTCGTGGCGGAGAAGGTCGAGGGCAGCGGCCGGGGCTGGACCCTCCCCTTCGTCGTGCTGGTGCTCGTGGACGTCGTCGCCTTCGTGCTCGCGCGCGGCTGGTACGTGCGGTTCAAGAAGAGTCATCTGCTGTGAGGCGCGCGCGGGGTGCATCCATAAAGACTTATGCCTGTTCGCGAAGGCACATCCTCGCCAAGGGCCAGGCCCTGACAAGCCTGAGGGATATTTTCCATTTTTCAGAGCGGGGAGAAGGCTCTTAGGAGCTTGTTCCTTTTTTTTAGGTCTTCCTTAATTAATTAATTAATTAATTTATTTTATTTATTTATTCATCTCTCTCCTACTACAAGTACGACTCGGAATCTTGTTCCTTTTTAGGTTTCTTTCATTTATTATATTATTATCAATAATAAGTAACGCGTCCCCTCCGGGTAGCATCAGGCGGAAGCAGCAAGGCCGCTGCGTCCCTCTTTTTCGATCTCTCCTTTTCGTTTCTCCTGGCGACGGCACGTCGATGTTTCGTAGCTTCTGAAGGCGTCCTTTCGGAAGGGGCTATTTCCATCAACTTTTTTCTGGCAGCTGTTTTTTTCCCCGATCGTGCATTTCTCGTCCGGTGATGTGGCTCTCCTTCTTGGGCTTGGTCGGAACCTTAAGCTCCATGTTAGAGATGATCCTTGACCGTGGTGTTGGGGTAGGTTCATTGTAGTGAAGCGGTTTTTGGACAATTCTTAAGCTGCTTATACAGGTTGGCAAACTCTGCCGTCTTGTCAGTAATGAATATGGCCACACGGAATGTCAGCTTTCCCTGCTCTCGTTTCCGTTGATAGTAGTCTTGTGGGGGCCGTTTGTTCGTATGATATGGATCTACATCTTCGGGCCCAGGAACCGCTGCACCCGTCGCACCCCATGGGGAGGAGGCCGCGTGAATGCGCGAAGGGCCCGCGCGAGACGCGCGCGTGTGACGGCTCATCCTAAGTGTGACTGACTATATAAATAAATAAATAAATAAATAAAGGGGCGCTACCAATATAGGGAGTACCTATACCAAAAATTAATTAGGGGCCTCCCACTGCGTCGCGCCGTCGACCTCTCTAAAGTAGTATGGCTGGCCCGACTCGGGGTCCACCATCTCGACCCAGCCGCCCGGGAGCTCCTCGCGGCCCGCGTTGAGCTGCCGGACCGCCTCGGCAGCCTCCTCGGCCTCCTCCTTGGCCATGGCCTCCTCGAGGCTGAGGACGCGCTCCTCGCCGTCCGAGTCCTCGTACTTGCGCCGCTCGGCCTCGGCCTCGAGCCAGGAGCGCGCGGCCTCGGCGGCGGCGGCGGCCGCCCGCCGGTCCGCGACCTGTGTGGAAATCGAAATTTTACGGAGCGTTCGTGTTGAATCGTCGCCTCGTCCTCCACGCCATCGACGCGACGCCTGCTCGATGGCGTGGCGATGTCGGTTCCTCACCGCTCGACGGAGCCAGCGCGGCCACGTCATCGCCGAGAAATGACTTAGTGAAGAATTATCCGGTGCACCCGACACACTGGTTGATTTCCACACAGTCCGCGACCTGTGTGGAAATCGAAATTTTACGGAGCGTTCGTGTTGAATCGTCGCCTCGTCCTCCACGCCACGGACGCGACGCCTGCTCGATGGCGTGGCGGTGCCGGTTCCTCACCGCTCGATTGAGCCAGGACGGCCGTGCCATCGCTGAGAAGTGACTTAGTGAAGAATTGTCGGGTGCACCCGACACACTGGTTGATTTCCACACAGTCCGCGACGAGCGCCATCGCGAGGTCGGCGGCGTGGCGCCGGACGGAGTGTCCCCGGTACGCGTTCTGGAGCAGGCGCGCGTACCTGCGCGCCAGCGCGAGCCGGCGGCGCGCGGGGCCCATCCACAGGAACCGGGCCAGCCGCGTGGCCGTCGCGTGCCGGAAGTTCGCCGCCGCCCGCAGCTGCTCCGCCACGGCGGGGCCGTGCCGGTCGAAGAACTCCGCGGGCGCCTCCCCGAACCGCGTGCAGGGCGCCTCCATCGCGACGCCCAGCCGCGCCAGCGCCCGCAGGACGCGCACCTTGCCGTGGAACGCGGCGTAGAAGGCCGGCGTGCCGTGGCCGTCCGCGCCGACGCCGTCGCAGGCGACCGTCAGGTCGACGCCGTCCTCGCGCAGGAAGTCCAGCACCGCGGGCTGGTCGAAGTGCACCGCCAGGTACGCGGGCGTCAGGCCCAGGTCGTCCGCGCCCTGCAGCCCGCCCGGCAGGTGGCCGCACCGGCGCAGCGCCCGCAGCAGGTCGACGTCGCCCGCCTCGATGAGCTGCGGCACGGTCGCGTGGCGGCACGCGTACAGCTCGGGGCCCCGGTACACGTACCGCCGCGCCCGCTCGTCCCAGGGCGGCGCGTACGGCGCCCAGCGGTCGGGCCGCCGCACGACGCGCCGCATCCGCTCGAGCTCCTCCAGCGAGTGCCGGCCGTGCCACGCGTCCGAGCCGTCGTCGTCGAAGAACGCGAACCGCGGCGGCGGCGGCGGCGGCGCCGCGGCCGGCGGCGGCGGCGGCGGCTCCGGCGGCGGCGCCAGCAGGAAGGACTCGGGGTCCGGGAACGGATCGTCCTCGACGTAGAGCCGGTCGGCGTGGCACATGCCGAAGAGGGGCGGGAAGCCGCCGCACCCGTCGTCGGCCCACGCGCCCGTCGCGCGCTTCTCCTCGGCGACCGTGGCCGGCTCCTCCTCCTTGCCGTGGTACTCGGCCTCGCGCATTTTCTTTTCCCTCTTCTTTCGAGCCGCCTCGCGCTTCTCGCGACGCAGCCGCGCCGACGCCTGCGCGCGCGTCTCGCCTGGCCGCGCGTCATCCGGCGCGGCCGCGGGCGCCGCGCCGGGCGCCGCCCCGGCCTCAGCGTCCGCCATGCCGCCGTTCAACCCACGACCTCGATGCCTACTGCCTGTTACGAGAGCAGGTCCTTTATGGAAATCCAGGATCGCCCCAGACGAGGCTTTTGCAGTAGGACGACAAAAGACACCATGTTAGCAGTCTTCCGGCAGGCATGTCCCCTTCCCCCGCACGCGCGGCGGGCAGCTCCGACATCAAGGTCCAGGGACAAGAAATATGCCCTTGCGCACCCTACTGGTATATCTCCGGCCAGTACCGTAGGTACATAATAATAATACTTGTAAATAAGATAAATTAAGGAGAGACCTCCTAAAGGATTAAGAAGGGGAAGGAAGTATCCTTTGATACAGGTCTCTAGCCCCTTGCCAAAAAGATATAGATACACATCCTCGATTTGGAGAGCGCCGCGGCCGCGGAGGAGAGCGGGAGAGACGGGCTGCCCGGTGGCCGCGGGACGATGAGCGTCGACCTCGAGGACAAGCTGGCCGCCATGGGCATCATGAACGCCACGGCCTACGCGAAGAAGTTCGCCGAGGACGAGTGGACCTGGGAGGCCCTGGTGGGTTGCAGCGACGAAAAGCTCGACGTGCTGGTGCAGCGCGTGGGCATGAAGGAGGGCTCCGCGCTCACGTTCAAGGGCCGAGTCCGCGACGCGCGCGAGCAGGCGCGGCTCGCGCCGGCGGCGCCCGCTCCCGACGACGCGCACCAGTCCTCGCCCGCGTGGAAATCAACCAGTGCGTGACGCGGCCGTCCTGGCTCGGTACCGGCATCGCCACGCCATCGAGCGGTGAGGAACCGGCATCGGTCGAGCGATACGCACCGCGTACCGGCGCCGGTCGCGTATCGAACGCGGTACCGGTCGCCGCCGATGCCGGCATGAGCGCTTCGATGCCGGTATACGTCCCATCGACGGCCGAAGCGTGTGTACCGGTCGAGCGGTACGCACCTACGAATGGGCATCGGTCGAGCGGCGAGGAACCGGCATCGCCGTCGACGCGACGCCGGAACGCGCCGTGAACTGTTGACGTTCGCGCAGGTCCGTGCGCGTCCACGGCGCGGCCGCGCGGGAGACGGACGGCGGCCGCTGCTTCGCCGAGGGCTGCCGCTGGCTCTACGGCTTCGGCGAGGGCGTCGACTACACCGAGGCGGCGAGCTACCTGAAGCGCGGCGCGCAGCTCGGCCACGCGCTCAGCGCGGCGCACCTCGCGTCGATCCTCATGGAGGGCAAGGGCGTGCGCGGCAACCCGCGGGCGGCCCAGCTCGAGGCGACGATGTGGGCCATGCGGTCGTGCGACGCCATGGGCCTCAACGACCAGGCGGCCGGCGGCGACGCGGGCGCGCGGCTCGCGCTCGGGCTGCTGCTCCAGGCGGGCATCGGCTGCGAGATGAACCAGGCGCTGGCCGTGAACCACTTCCGCGCGGCGGCCATGGCGGGCGACGCCGTGGCCATGAACTGCCTCGCGGGCGCCGTCGAGGAGGGCCTCGCCCAGGTCGACGAGCCCGACGCGACGGCGGCGGACTGGTACCGCAAGGCCGCCGAGGCGGGCGTCGTGCAGGCGCAGTCGAACTACGGGCTCGCGCTCATGCAGGGCAAGGGCGTGCCCCGGGACGAGAAGGCCGCCGTCGACTGGTTCGTGCGCGCGGCCGACCAGGGCGACCCCGACGTGCAGAACTGGCTCGGGCTCTGCTACCAGGACGGGCGCTGCGGCGTGCTCATCGACGACGCCGAGGCGGCGCGGTGGTACATGCGCGCGGCGGACTCGGGCGACGCCGACGCGCAGGCCGAGCTCGGCGCCATGTACAAGGAGGGGCGGGGCGTCGAGAAGGACGACGAGAAGGCCCTCGACTACTTCATGACCGCCGCGGACGCGGGCTCGCAGGCCGCGCTGGACGAGCTCCGCAACCGCGGCCTGACGGCCTAGGCGCCGGGCGCCCCCTTCCCCAAAACCTAACCGCGCACGGCACCTGAAACTGTACAACACACGCCCCTAGCTCACGACGCAGCAGGAGTTCGTCTTCCGCGCCTGCTTGTAGAACATCTTCGACTGCTTCGAGAGGTCGTCGGACCGCTCCACGAGCGAGTCCAGCTTCTCGCCCCGCTCGAGCAGGTTGTCGATCGTCTTGTGCAGGACGTCGGTCGTCTCGTCGAGGTCGCCCTGGATCTTGGCGATGCGGTCGTAGGCCTTCGGGTCGCGCGCGCGCCGCAGGTGCTCGGCCAGCGGCGGCCAGTCGCGCTCGAGGCCCGTGCGCCAGCCCGGGCTCGCGCGCTCGAACTCGGCGAGCGCCTGCGCGAGCAGCGAGAAGGCCGCGCGCGCGGGGTACTCCGCGTCGCACGTCGCCGTGGCCGCGAGGCCGTCGGCCCGCACGTGCGCGTGCACGCGGTAGCCCTCCATCTCCTCCTGGTCCACGGAGACGCGCTGGCCCGGCGAGACGCGCCCGCAGACCGTCTTGGCGAAGAACTGCAGCATCTGCCGCACGGTGGGCCGCTCGAAGAAGCCGAACTGGGCCAGGTCGCTGCACTGGCTCAGGACGACGGCGTCGCCCGGCGAGGAGGTGCGCAGGAGCGCGAGGTGGATGATCTGCATGGCGTCGCCTGCACCACCCAGTGAGACGCGCAAGCCTCCGACTATATTCACGCGTCCACGATCACACTACAATGATCCTAACACAGATGGTTTTGTGTATACGGCACTGAGAGTCTCTAGAGTGTAAGGCTAGTGAAAAAACACTAGTAAACTTCTAGTACGAATGGTATTGAAAAACACCAGGTCTGTGATGTGCTCTCAGGGGGGATCTTATCTTACCTGTACCTCAGTCCGGGCGACGTCCCACGCGTTGCTCGAGCGTTGACTCGAGCGTTCGCGCAGACGTCTGCACAGACGTTGGTTCAGGCGCGGCTTCGTTTGTCGGCCGGCAGGCCCTGCTCCTTGGCGTAGAATAGTCACCACGCGGCCCACGACGCCATGGTCAACCCCAACGCCGGGCAGAAGGCGCCCGGGGTCGGCACCGTCGACCGCGGTGGGGTACTATGCGCGACCAAGACCCTCCCCTCTACCGACTACAAGGGCTCCGGGTGGCCTGAGATCGTGGTCGAAATCCGGGGTCCGACTACTTCCCGACTACTTCGGCCGGGGGGCCGGGGCAGCCCGGGGGCTACTATACGCGGTTTTGGGGCCTTCCCACGCTACCCAGTACATCCTGGGGCCGCCCCCAGGCCATGACTAGGTCAAATGACCAGTAACTGGAGCCTCGGATGCATTTCCGGGCGTGGTATCGCCGAAAGTACCGAAATTTTGCGGGTATGGATAATTCGCAGGAACTCGGGGGATTGATCCAGCTCGGAGAGATACGTCGAAAACCGGTCTCAAACTAGACCGACTAAAAGACGACTACGAAGGCCTCTGAGGCGTCGGACGCGCATAGTACCCCACCGCGGTCGACGGTGCCGACCCCGGGAGAAGGCGGCGGCGGTCAACGGCCCCGCGCCGGCGAAGCGCAAGCGGCCGCCCAAGAAAAAGAAGAAGGGCGGCGGCGCCGCCGCCCCCTTCACGGCGCCGCCGAAGCCCGATGGACGAAGGTGGGCTCCGGGCCATCGCGAGCGCGTCATACACGCTCACCAAGATGAAGGAGCAGGAGCTGAGGGAGGCGGCGGAAAAACGCGCGCGGGAGGCGGCCCGCTCCTCGAGAGGAAAGGGGAAGGGGAGGAAGACGATCGCCGGCGGCGACATTAAGTCGGCCGAGCACATCACGACCAACTCCACGCCCCGCGAGCTGTCGTTTGATTAAACACCCGAGGGCCCATGCGCGCGCGTTAGATGACTAAGAATAGTATCCAAGTTGCCCAGCGGTCTGTAAGACACTAGCAAGCAGCAGCCTGGCTCCAGATTATAAATAGTGCTCGGCTTAGGCGCCGCGCCGGCGGCCTCAGGCCCCGTCGAGATGCTTCCCTAGCCCTCCGCGTTAGCTTAATTGCTAGCGTACAAAGACACTAGCCGTCGCCAGCATACCAGGCGCATTGCAGTGCCTTACGAGCTTGTAGTTTATTAGCGACTCGGAGCGTCGCGCAAACGTGGAGGTCGGGAGCAGTCCGGGTAGGGCAGTCGGACGCCTCTGGGCCCCCCTCAAGGCTGCAAGAGGCATGCGCCGCGTCATGGCTCTGCTGGCCGCGGTCCGCGCGCTGCAGCCCGCGGCGCGCGGCGCGCGCCGGCCCCGGACGCGCCTCCACGCCACGAAGGTGGAGGGCCCGTCGATGGACCAGGTCGTGCAGCTCTGCCGCCAGCGCGGCTTCGTCTTCGGCTCGAGCGAGATCTACAACGGCTTCAACGGGTTCTACGACTACGGCCCGCTCGGCTGCGAGCTCAAGAAGAACATCAAGGACCTGTGGTGGCGCGACTTCGTGCACGGGCGCGAGGACGTGCACGGCCTGGACTCGAGCATCATCGCGAGCCCCGCCGTCTGGCGCGCGTCGGGCCACGTCGACGGCTTCAGCGACCCCATGTGCGACGACAAGGAGACCAAGAAGCGGTACCGGGCGGACCAGCTCTTCGTCGGCGACGTCGTCGACGACGCGACCGGCATCACGCCGCGCGGAAGCTACGGTGTGGGGGGGGGCGCGGGGGGGGTCGCCCGGGCCGCCGCGACGCCCCGGTCGCTGGCCGCGCAGGCGACGTCGTGGGCGCCGTCACGGTGCTCGAGTCGGAGGACGTCGAGCGGGACCTCGCCAAGGCGGCGAGGAAGCTCTGCAAGGCCGCGCGGCGGCCCGTCGCCTTCCGGAGCGTCGCCGAGTGCTCCGAGGCCGAGATGGCGCGCGTGCCGCCGCCGGGCGCGCCCGACCGGCCCGGCGGCCTGACGCCGCCGCGGGCGTTCAACCTCATGTTCGAGACGCGCGTCGGCGCCGCGGCCGACGCCGCGGCGGCGGCCTACCTGCGCCCGGAGACGGCGCAGGGCATCTTCGTGAACTTCAAGAACGTCGCCGCGACGGCGCGGGGCTTCGGCGTGCCGGGCGGCGTCGCGCAGATCGGCAAGGCCTTCCGCAACGAGATCACGCCGCGCAACTTCGTCTTCCGGTCGCGGGAGTTCGAGCAGATGGAGATCGAGTACTTCTGCTCGGACGAGGGCGACGCGTGGCGCGCGTGCCACGCGGAGTGGGTCGCCGCGTGCCGGGCCTGGCTCGTGGACCGCGCGGGCCTGCGGGCGGAGCTGCTGGGCGAGGACGTGCACGAGGACCTGGCCCACTACGCGCGCGCGTGCACGGACATCACGTTCCGGTTCCCGTTCGGCGAGCAGGAGCTGCAGGGCATCGCGGCGCGCGGGTGCTACGACCTGACGCAGCACCAGGAGGCGTCGGGCAAGTCCCTCGAGTACGTGGACCAGGCCTCGGGCCGCAAGTACGTCCCGCAGGTCGTCGAGCCGTCGATCGGCGTCGACCGGCTCTTCCTCGCGGCGATCTGCTCGGCCTACGCCGTCGACGAGGTCGGCGGCGCCGAGCGGACGTTGCTCAAGTTCTCGCCGCTCCTGGCGCCCGTCAAGGCCGCCGTCCTCCCGCTCTCGAAGAAGGACCCGGCGCTGCTCGAGATCGCGCGGCGCGTCCACGACGACCTGAAGCGGCGGTACAACGTGCAGTGGGACGCGGCCGGGAACATCGGGAGGCGCTACCGGCGCCAGGACGAGATCGGCACGCCGCTCTGCATCACGGTCGACTTCGACTCGATCGAGGACGGCTGCGTCACCGTGCGCGACCGCGACTCGACGGACCAGGTCCGCGTCAAGGTCGAGGACGTCGCGGCGCACGTCGTCCACGTCATCGAGGGGCTCTGAGTGAGTAAGCCGTTATATCTTAGGCGCCGTTCGAGAGAGGGCGGAGTCGCTTATCGTATCCCCGAGTGAGCGGCGTGCCCCCAAAACCCCGAATCGAATGACGATAGGACGTCTAGCGGTTTGTAAGACACTAGTTTATTACAATTTAACTCGCGCAGCGCCGCGATCGCATAGGCAGGCGCACCGATTGACGTTTTGACCCCGCACTCGAAGCCACTCGCGCGGCGCAGCGATGCCGAAAAAGAAGGGCGGCAAGGGCGGCACGGGCGGCAAGCCGCCCAGGGCAGCTGATCCCCAGAGTGGCAGCAAGCGCCCGGGGCCCGCGAGCCCGCAAAGGGGCACGAACAGTAAGAACCGAGCCGTCGAGCCCTCCGGCAGCAATGAGGGCGACGGCGACGGCGTCCAAAAATCTCCGTCTCCAACGTGCTGACCTTCTCCAGGACGAGCCGCGGTTCTCTACTCCATCGACCGTGGCAGCCTCAGCTATCAAACTCGTTTGAATACCGGCTAAAAAGTCGACGCGTCTCGCGCGTTTGTCCGCCCGCACCGCGGCTAGTCGACTTCGGTTATCACCGTCCCACACGCACCAGTGACGCCTCCTGCGACCCATGCTGTCATACATGTTTTCTCTAAACACAGCGACCCTGTTCGTGCTGGTGTTCTCGTATAAATAGGGCAGTTCGCGGTCTTCACTGAGCCACGGTGCCCAGCCGGCGCGGCGGAAGGCTCCAGATGTTCGTGGGTTGAAGCCTGCCACGTGCCACACAACCGTGGCATCTAGGGCGAGTGGAGCGGCCGCGTCGTTCGCCGCGCGAGATATGACAACTTCTGCGTTGCGCGCAGCTTGCCGCCTCGGCGGTTGGGTGGACGTGGACTCCTCCATCGCTCGCTGAGTCGCCGTGGTCGGCTGCTTCGCCGAGTCACCCTGGGACTGAAGCACTTGGACAATTTGATGTGTTGCAGACCAGTCTACAGTAGATCCACAACTATTGTCTGCAAAGGGCAAGGATGCGTTTAGATGTGACTCGCCGCGCGTCTCGCGCGTTTTCTAACAAGTTCGCGCGTCGCCGTGGGTGGGATTTTTTGTTGCTAGTGTCTTACCATCGCTAGCTCGATTGAGCGGCGCCAAACGCTGGGACGGCGGCGCGTGCGGCGTTGACTAAACGCGTGTCGACGGCACGGAGGCAAGGGCATTTCGCTGTTGGATAGCTAAAAACACGCCGTGGCAGACCGCCGCGGTGGGCACTTCGCTGTTGGATAGCTCGCGGAAAACGCGGTCGCGCGCGGTCGACGTTCGTCAAGCGTCACATTTTCCCGCGCGCCGCGACGTACCCGAAGCGCGCCGAACCCGCGGCGCACTTTGCCTTGCAAAAACCCCAGCGCGCGACGCGGGCCGGCGCCGCAGGAGCGCCGTCGCAGGTCTCCGCGATGATGGAGCTCGGCGCGCGGCGCGGCTACAGCGCGATCGGCGCCGGCGCCGCGGCGCCGGCCGAGGCGCCGGCGCCGCGGCCCGCGCGGCCCGCGCGGCCCTGGCGCCGGGCCGTCGTCGGCGCGTTCGCCGCCGCCTGCAGCGCCGCGGCGCTCAGCGCGAACCGGCTCCGGCGGCGCGCGCCCCGGGCCGCCGCCGCGCAAATCCCCACGACGCTCGCCGTGGACGCGGGCGGCCACTTCGACAGCGACGGGCGCTTCGTGCTGCGCGACTTCGACGCGCGCAAGCCCTTCGCGTCGTTCCTGCCGGGCATCGGCGGCGAGTGGGGCGTGCCCATGTGGGCCTTCTACGTGAACCGCGGCCAGGGCGTCGCCGCCTTCGGCGTCGAGAACAAGGACGGGCCGCTCCTCGAGTTCGAGCCGGCGAACAAGGCCTACATGGACGCGCCGTTCCGGGGCTTCCGCACGCTGCTCCGCCTGACGCGCGGCGGCGCGGAGGCGACGGTGGCGCAGCCCTTCTTCGACCCGCCGTCCAAGCATCGGGAGCGGACGATGCTCATCGGGATGAACGAGCTCGAGCTGGTGGAGGTGGACCGGGCGAGCGGCGTCGAGACGCGGGTGCTCTACTACACGGTCCAGGGCGAGGACTTCCCGGCGCTCGTGCGGCGCGTGACGCTCACGAACGTCGGCGACGGGAGTGTCGAGGTCGCGGCGGCCGACGGCCTCGCGAAGCTGGAGCCGTTCGGCGTGAACGCGGGCATGCTGGGCACCATGGGCCGCACGCTCGAGGGCTGGATGCGCGTCTACAACTGCGGCCGCGCCGAGGACTCGGAGGAGACGAGCGCGGCGGCGTGCCCGCTCCCGTACTTCAAGCTGAGCGCGTCGACGGCCGACTCGGCCCAGGTGCAGATGATCACGGAGGGCCACTTCGCCTTCGGCTACGTCGAGGACGCGGCCGAGGCGCTGCTGCCGGTCGTCGTCGACCCGGACGTCATCTTCGGCGACGACACGACGCTGCGCGACCCCGCCGGCTTCGCGAAGCGCGGCGCCGCCGTCGCGGACGCGGCCGAGGTCAAGGTCTCGAAGACGCCGTGCGCCTTCGCCGTCGCGTCGACGACGCTCGCGGCCGGCGCGTCGACGACGCTCGTCACGGTCTGGGGCCGCGCGCGCACGGTCCCGCAGCTCGTGGACGACATCGCGCCGACGGTCCTGAAGGACCGGTTCGCCTCGAAGAAGTACGTCGAGGCCGTCGCGCTCACGGAGCGCCTCACGGCCGCCGTGGCCTCGGAGACGGCGAACCCGCTCTTCGACGCCTTCTCGCGGCAGATGCTGCTGGACAACCTGCTGCGGGGGGGCTTCCCCGAGTTCCTGGGCGCCGGCGGCGGCGCCAAGCGCGTCTACCACACGTTCTCGCGCATCCACGGCGACCTCGAGCGGGACTACAACAACTTCCAGATCGACGCGACGTACTTCAGCCAGGGGTCCGGGAACTACCGGGACGTCAACCAGAACCGGCGCGTCGACGTCCTGCTCTTCCCGGGCGTCCGGGACTTCAACCTGCGGCAGTTCCTCACGCTCAAGCAGGCCGACGGCTACAACCCGCTGACGGTGGCGACGGCGTTTTTCAGCCTCGCGCCCGAGGGCGCGCGCGACGACGCCGCGGCGCGCGCGAAGGCAGCGCCCGTCGCCGAGGCGCTCGCGGGCGACGCCGCGTCCCGGAAGAAGCTCGCCGCGCTGCTGGCGCGGCCCTTCCGGCCGGGCGACCTCTTCGAGCAGGCGCGGGCCGAGAAGATAAAATTCGCGAAGGACCGGGCCGCCGTCCTCGACGCGGCCGCCGGCGCGGCGCGCCAGGTCTTCGCGGCGAACTACACGCACGAGGGCTTCTGGGCCGACCACTGGACCTACGACCTGGACCAGATCCTGTCCTTCGAGGCCGTCTACCCCGACGACGTCGAGCGGGCGCTCTGGGACGCGGAGAAGATCCCGTTCTACATGTCGGCGGGCACGGTGCAGCCGCGCGACTTCAAGTACGTCGAGGTCGACGGCCTCGGGATCCGGCAGTACAATTCGGTCTACGACGACCCCGAGAAGCTCGGCCAGCTCGCCGACCGCGACGCGCAGCCCGACGGCGCGTTCGAGCTCGCGGCGCCGACGGGCGACGACGACGCGTCCAGCGCCGTCTACACCGTCGAGCCCGTCTCCAAGGTGCTCCTGCTCTTCGCCACCAAGTTCACGCTGCTCGACCCGAGCGGCCTCGGCGTCGAGATGGACGCGAACAAGCCGGGCTGGAACGACGCCATGAACGGCCTGCCCGGCCTGCTGGGGTCCGGCATGCCCGAGACCTGCGAGGCCTGGCGCATCGGGGACTGGCTCGCGTCCACGATCCGGAGGGTGCAGCGGCCCGTCGTCGTGCCGGTCGAACTCGGCGACTTGATCGCCAACACGACCGAGGCGCTGAAGGACGCGTCGCTGACGGACTTCGAGTACTGGGAGCGCGTCGCTTCGTATCGGGAGGCGTACCGCGCGCGCGTGCGCCTCTTCTTCTCGGGCGACGAGGTCTCGCTCGACGCGGCGACGCTGGCGGACTTCCTCGGCCGGGCCACGAAGAAGCTGGAGCGGGGCATCGAGAAGTCGCTCGCCTACACGGACGGGGTCATCATGCCCACGTACTTCCAGCACGTCGTCACGGCGTACGAGTACACCGGCCTGAAGAACTTCGTCGGCCAGCCGTTCGTGCGCGCGACGGCCTTCGAGGCCAAGGTCTTCCCGCTCTTCCTCGAGGGGCCCGTGCGCCAGCTCAAGACCGTGCCGCGGGCCGACGGCGTCCAGCTGAAGAAGATCCACGACGCCGTGCTCGCGTCGCCCCTCTACGACAAGCCCATCGGCCAGTACAAGATCTGCGAGTCGCTCGAGGGCCAGCCCTTCGAGATGGGCCGCATGATGGCGTTCACGCCGGGCTGGCTCGAGAACGAGTCCGTCTGGCTCCACATGTCCTTCAAGTACTACCTCGAGCTCCTGCGCGCGGGCCTCTACGAGGACTTCTGGACGGCCATGGCGACGGGCGCGCCCTACAACATGGACGTCGAGACGTACGGGCGGTCGCCGCTCGAGTGCGGCTCGTTCATCGTGTCGTCGGCCTACCCCGACGAGGAGCTCTGGGGCACCTCGTACCTCGCGCGGCTGTCGGGCTCGACGGCGGAGTTCCTGAGCATCTGGCTGCTCGTCTTCGCGGGGCCGGCGCCCTTCACGCTCGGCGACGGCGGCGGCCTGGAGCTCGCGCTGCGGCCGGCCGTGCCGGCGAAGCTCTTCAAGGACGACGGCACCGTGACGTTCACGTTCCTCGGCGGCGTCGAGGTCACGTACGTCAACCCGTCGCGCGCCGACTCCTGGACGCTCGAGGTCGTCAAGATGGAGCTCCTGGCGTCCAAGGACGACGACGGCGCCAAGACCACCGTCGACGGCCCGGCGCTGACGGGCGCGGCCGCGGAGGCCGTCCGGAACCTGCAGTACGAGGCCGTCCGCGTCTACCTGGAGTAGCTCCCCCCACACAAGTTCCCCCCGCCGCCGCCCCCCGTTTAACTGTACGTAGCCGCTACCTCTCTGAGGCTGAGGCTAGTTACGTCGCAGGGTTCCCCGTACCCCTCCCGCTCCCCCCGGGCCCACCCGTCCGGCTGGACTAGGACGCAAGGGCTGAGTCACAGGGACTCGCACGCCCCCCCTTCTTTTGGGACGACCCCCGTCAGGATGTGGAACTGGCCGCTGGCTCCTCTTTTACGACGAGCCGGAAATCAAGTGGTGAGAGAGATGCCCTCGCACACCAGGCCAACAAATGGGCTCAATGAATGCCACGGCGATTCGGAGGGCCTACGAAAGCTCGGCCGGCCCGGCGAAGGTTGCGAGTCTCTTGGCTAGTGTCTTACACTGGAGGTGCGGCTTCCCTGCTCAGCGCTTATTGAACCCACCCCCAGGTATGTAGTCGATGTTACGGCGCTGGGACTAGTCACCCCATGCTCGCTAGCGGCTGTAAGACACTAGCAGCACTACTAGTACTTACTAGGCTTGCCGTCGAGAGGAGACCCGAGCTACGTACGCCCGGCCAGCCCGCTCTCTCCATTGTGCGCTCAACGGCGGCGCCGCCCCTCGCGCCACAGACCGGGAAAGGGACTGCACCCTCGATCGACCAGCGCGCACACATGGACCACGGCCCCATCGACCCGGACCCCGAGGAGGAGGAGGCGAGCTCCATGGCCCAGGACTCGGACTACGAGTACGACAGCGACGGCGGCGGCGCGCCGGCCGAGGCGTCGATCTCGGGGCGGTGGCTCGCCGACCACCACAAGCGGCGGCGCTGGGAGGCGAAGGAGAAGGAGCTGCGCGCGGCCATGGCCCAGGAGAACACGCAGAAGGAGTCGAAGGCCCTGGGGCTCGCGGCGGCGGCGGGCGCGCGCGCGCCGCGGAACGTCTTCTCGGGCGCGGCGTCCTTCAAGGTGCTCGCGGCGGACCTGCTGGCGCTGCAGCACGACGCCGAGGACGGCGCGGGCGCCGGCGTGCGCATCGAGGCCGAGGCCGTGGGCGACTCGGTCTACCACTGGTCCGTCCGGCTCTCGCGCTTCGCGGCCGGGAGCCCGGCCCAGAAGTTCCTGGGGCTGCTGGAGCGGGCCCACGGCTACGGCCACGTCGAGCTGGACGTGCGCTTCGCCATGGACCTGTACCCCTTCTTCCCGCCGGTCGTCCGGCTCGTCCGGCCGCGCGTCGGCGACGACGCGCTGCAGCGGGTCGCGCAGCTGCCGTCCCTGCGGCTGTCGGGCTGGGACTCGGTGCGGGGCATGGCGCCCGTGCTGCGCGACGTCGCGGCCGTCGTCGCGGCGGAGGTCGCGGCGACGGCGCCGCCGCCCGGCGACGCGCGGAACGACCCCTACGCGACGCACCAGGGCGCCTACGCGCCGCTGGAGCACGTGCTGATGCGGCTGGGGCTCCTCACGGAGACGCCGCCGCGGCGCCGCGCGCTGGCCGCGCGGGTCGCGGGGCGCGCGAGCCCCGAGCCCGGCGCCGTCCAGCGGGAGAAGCCGTGGCGGCCGGCCGCGGGCGCGCTGGACCCCCTGGCGCCGGCGCCGGCGCCGGCGCCGGCGCCGGCGCCCGCGGCCGCGGGCCCGGGCCGCCGCGCGGACCGCCCGAAGCGGGCCTACTGGGCCGCCGGCACGGGCTACGGCCACGACAACAGCACGACGACGGTCTCGTGGGACGTCGACGCGTACCTCGCGGCGCAGCGCGAGACGGACCGGCTGCTGAGCGAGGCGCTCCGCGAGGTCCGGGGCGCGCTGGACGACACGGGGCGCTGGCCCGGCGACATGGCCTGCGTCGGCGCGTCGGCGCTCGTGCCGGTGCTCGCCACCTACCTGCGGAACGAGTCGCTCGTGGACGCGTCGCGGCACGCGCCCCTCTACTCCGGCGCGATGCGGCTGCTGAGCGCGGTCGCGGCGCACGTGCCCGCCTGCCTCGTCGGCGCCGTCGACGACGACGCCGCCGACGGGGACGCGTCGGCGCGCGCGCGGCTCGCCGTGGAGGCGGCGGACGCGGGGCGCCGGCCCGAGGGCGAGTCGCTCTACGGCCTGACGCGCGTGCTCAAGGACCGGCTCCGCATCTTCGAGCGGGCGACGGCCAAGGAGACGGGCCGGCCGGCGGCGCCGGGCGCGCCCGGCGCGGCGGCGGCGCCGCCGGCCGTGCCGCCGCCGCGCTTCGCGGGCGCGGCGCCGCCGGCGCACGACGACGAGCAGGCCGCCGCGCTCATGCCGCTCATCGCCGCGGCCGTCGCGGACGTCGACGCGGCCGTGCGGCGCCTCGCCGGCGGCGCGAAGCGCGCCGCGGCGGCGGCGGCGCCGCCCGCGAAGCGCGTCCGGACCGAGGACACGGCGCCGGGCGCGGACGCCGCGGCGCCAGGCGCGGACGCCGAGGCGGCGTACAAGGCCGCGCTCGGCCCGCTCCAGTACGACGACGCCGACGACGCGGCGCAGTGGCGGCTGCCCGCGGCGGCGGCGCCGCGGCCGCACCCGGCCTTCCGGCGGCGCCTCGCGCAGGAGCACGTCGACGTGAGCCACTCGCTCCCCCTGAACCTGGCGTCGAGCGCGTGGTGCCGCTGCCACCCGTCGCGCATGGACGCGCTGCGCGTGGCCATCTCGGCGCCCGAGGGCACGCCCTACGCCGCGGGCGTCTTCGTCTTCGACGTGCGCTTCCCGCCGAGCTTCCCCGCGGCGCCGCCGAGCGTGACCATGCTCACGACGGGCCGGGGCACCGTGCGCTTCAACCCGAACCTCTACGAGTGCGGCAAGGTCTGCCTGAGCCTGCTGGGCACGTGGGAGGGCAAGGGCGGCGAGACGTGGAACGCCGAGACGTCGACGCTGCTGCAGGTCCTCGTGTCGATCCAGGCCCTGATCTTCGTGAGCGACCCGTACTACAACGAGCCCGGCTTCGAGGCCCAGATGGGCACGCCCGTCGGCGACCACCGCGCGGCCAAGTACGCCGCGACCGTGCGCGAGCACTGCGTGCGCTGGGCCATGATCGACCAGCTCCGGAACCCGGCGCCCGAGTTCCGCGAGGTCGTCCGGCTGCACTTCGCGCACCGCCGCGACTTCGTGCTCGCGGACCTCGACGCGGCCATCGCCGACGCGACGCGCCGCGAGGCGGCGCCGGCGCCGGCGGCCCCGGGACCCCCGCGAGGCGTCGCCGGGGGCCCCGCGCCGCACGAGCCCCAGTTCTGGCGCCATCACCGGGCGACGCTCACGGAGCTGCGCCAGGACCTCCAGCGGCTCCTCGACGCGCCGCCCGCGCCCGCCCCGGCGCCCGCCGCCCCCGCCCCCGCCCCCGCCGCCCCGGCCTAAAAGCGGGGTCTTCCCATCGTTGGGACTTCTCGTGGGTGAATCTGGAAGAGCTAGTGAGTGAAACACCCCCCCCCCCTCCAAGGAGATGAATTGATGGGGGGGTCGATGTTACGGGGGGAGCTTATGCTAGGGCCAGGAGAGGGATGAGCCTGTACATCCGCGTACTGGTATGCCCTTGCCTGTGCACGTTGCGTGTCGCTGGCCATTAGTCGCCGTGCTGCCACCGCAAGCCATCTGCTAAAGCGAAAAATGCTGCTCCGCACCGCCCGCACCACTCTACGCCGCGCCGCCGTCGCCGGCGCGCAGCAGCGGCGAGGCGCCAGCGCGCTAGCGGCGACGCGGCCCTGGCACGAGCCCGACATCCTGAGCACCGAGACGAAGCAGTTCCGCGACGCCGAGCTCGCCCGCCTCGGCGCGCTGCGCGACGCGGCGGCGGCGGGCCTCGACGGGCCCGCCGCGGCGTCGCCGGCGGCGGCGTGCCTCGACGCGTCGGTGACCGAGGCGTCGGGCGACGCGCCGCAGCTCCTTGCCGCCTTCGCGCGGCGCGCGCGCGCCGCGGCGGCGCAGGGCGCCGGCGCGCCGGCCGAGACGCTCCGGCTCGCGTACGCGGCCCGCTACGCCGAGGCGCTCGCGCGGCGCGCCCTGCCGCGCCAGGAGCGCGGCGACGCGGCGCGGCCCGGCGCCGGCGCCCTCGCGAGCGCGGTCGCGGCCGTCGCGCCCGAGGCCGACCTGCCGTTCGCCGGGGCGCTGCGGCGCGAGGGCGCGGCGGCGCGGCTCGAGGCGGCCCTGCGGGCGGCCTGCGTCGGCGACGCCGCGGCGCGCGTCGAGGCGACGCACGCGTTCGTCGACGACCGCGCGGAGGGCCTCTCGGTCAAGGCCGCGGCGGCGGCGCTCGAGGCCGCGGCGCTGCCCGTCGGCGAGGCGATCGCGGACGCGCACGACGTCCTGGTGCGGGCTTCCCTCGCGGCCCCCGACGCGGGCGAGGCGGGCCGGTGGAAGGCGCGGCGGCGGCGCGGGCTCGTGCGGCGGGCGCGGAAGGACGCGGCGAGGCACCTCGACCGCAACGCCCGCGACCGGCTCGACGTGCCCGCGAAGGCGCGCAACGCGGCGCACTGGGCCGAGCCCGACCGCGAGGTCGCGCAGCCGCCGCCGCCCGCGGCGATGAGCGTCGAGTGGCTCACGCAGCGGCGGGACCCGCACGCCGGCGCGCGGCTCGCGGCGCCGACGCTCGCGGCGGCGTCGGCCGAGTTCTTCCCGGAGCACGCGACGCTGGGCGCGACGCTCGCCACGAGCCTGCTGCGCCACCGCGAGCAGGCCTGGCGCGACGCCGAGGAGGACTACCTCTCGCGGCTGCTGACGCTCGCGTTCTGCGCCTTCTGCGGCGTCGCGGACTACGCGATCATGGTGCACTAAGTCTATTGGATTGGAGCCCCTTGTCAAGGGCCTTTTTTTGTATGTGTTGTGTGTTGTGTTGTGTGTCTGCCCGGCGGCGTGGAGGTGAACGCAGGTCAGAGAGAGGGAGGCACTTAGCAAGGAGGGGGGTCGCGGTCCGTGCGCCAGAATTGGAGGATCTTCCAGGCCAGCTCCTTCGGGAGCGGCGGCGCCTCCGTCGACTCGGGAACGGGAAAGAGGCGCGCGAGGACCGGCGGCGGCGACGCGCGGCCCGCGGCGCAGAGACACCGGAGGACAATAAGTTGTTTGCGGGGGGCGGCTACGTAGCGCTTCCAGGAGCCCGCCGCGCGCACTTCGGCGAGCAGCGCCTGGAACGCCTCGACCGCGCCGGTCCGCCGGCAAAATTCCGGCATCGCCGGGATGCCGCCGTCGGAGATATCGTTGTCCAGTTGATAATTTACAATCGCCTCTGCATTGTCGCCAACGCTGTCCACCAAATCAAGGTCCGCACCAGCAGCCAGAAGCTCGCGGACGACGCCGAGCGAAACGTACCCAGCCATTGCTGCGGCCATCAGGAGAGGCGTCACGCCGCCCGGGGTCGACCTGGCGTTCACCGCGGCCCCGTGCTTCACAAGCAGACGAACGATGCCCTGGTGACCCATCGAGGTGGCGACTTGGGCGTTGGCGATCGACCAATGATCCGTCATTCGACTCCAGTCGTTCGTCAGCACGGCGCGATGGAGCGCCGTGTCCCCGCTCCCGAGCGGACGACCCGCGGAGGCCCCGTAGCGCAGCAGGACGCGGACGGTGTCCACCGCTCCGACCCCGACCGCGTAGCCCAGCGCGCCACCGGCCCCCTCCTCGACGCGGGCGCCCGCCGCGCAGAGGAGCTCGGCGACGGGCGCGCACGCCGGCCGACACGTCATGCAGGCGTTCGCGAGGAGCGTCGTGCCCGCGGCCTCTCCGTTCAGTTTGATCGCGTGGGGCGAGCCGCCCGCCGCGAGCCACTCCCTGACCACCTCGATCCTGCCCTCGCGCGCGGCGAGCGCGACCTCGTCCTCAGGAACAGGCCGCCCTCCGGCACCGCCTTCGGCGGCGCGGCGCTGTGCGTCAGCAGCACGGCGACGGGCCAAGAGGCCGCCGCCGGCCAGAGGGAGGCCACCCTCGAGCCCAAGTGGGAATTGTAACGGAGCGCCCGGCGGGTATTGCTGCATAGGCACCTGGACCACGGGCGCGGCGCCGGGCGGCGCGTACGGCACGAACGGCGCGCCCGATGCCCACGGCGGCGGCGCCGGCTGGGCCGGCTGGGCCTCGAGCCCCGGCTGGTCCATAGATATAGATGTCAGACACCGCGACCCCAGGCCGTGGGTTGGGCTTTTTGACCTCGAACCCGGCCTATCTGTGAGATTGAGATTGTTGGGGCACGAGATTGGCTGCCCCAGCTTTTTTTTTGGCTGGAGATATCAGCTGAGGCTTACTGGGATGCTCAGCAGCATCGGACGCTCGGCGCCCCATCCGATAGAAAAGTGCGACCGCGGTTCGCCTCACGGCTCGTCCGATAGGTAGATACATACTTGGTTCTGAAAACCCGCGGGTTCCTAGTGTGTCGATACGCTAGATCACTAGGTCTTGCGGCTCGCCAAAATACACCAGCGATTGACGGCGCCATCTACCGTCCAAATGGGACATCATATCAACTCCAGCCCAGTTTTCATACACACTCGACGGAACCGGAGCCGACGGCGCGCGCTCGGAGGGCGGGAGAAGAATTCTACTAGACAACTCCCGAGTTTATGTTCGTTTCCTTTCGTTTGTTAGTGGTAGAGTCCATCTAGGCCAAATCAGCCCGCACTGAGCTATTTTAGATATTCCGTTAGAGCCTCGCGGTGAGGCGATTTCGCGACCCCACATTTATGTGAAGGTGGGCTCAAGACCTGAACCCGCGAGTATCAGCGACGACACCATCCAGATGGACCATAACGCCGTTGTTCTATTCACAATCGACCGACTTGCCCGTTCTCCGCGGACGACGGTGCGTACGCGGGGCACTGGATTGGCCCCAGACCGGTGGTTTATAAAATAAATTTGCGTTTCAGGCGCCTTTTTTGTGGGACGGGCCAGATAACCGGCCTGAGCGGCTACTACATTGCTCGAGACCCCACGATGCTCGGCGCGGGTCAGTTTAATGTGGCGCTTTTAGTCTATTATGGCAAGTTACTTTGGCGGAGATAACGCCCCACTAGCCGGGGTCGCGGGGTCCCCGAGGGAGTGGGTGTTGGTCCCGGCCTACTCGGAGAGGCCGTGGAAGAGTCCTGAGAAGGGTGCCCATCCTCTGCTCCCCCGCAGCGAAGGGAGCGCGTAGGTCCGGGACGATGCCGTCGCGCGTCCTCTTCGACTTTTCACGAAAATATCGCCCTCGCGCCGCGCCGCGGATGAGGTCCTCGAAGGCGCCGTGGACCTGATGTATGACGGGCACATCCGCCTCCCGGAGCGTGTCGCGCAGCTCCAGCTCCATCGCCGACGACCAGATCGTCCGCGCCCCATACTTGTTACAGAGCCGCGTCGAGGTGAAGAAGATGTCGCCGCGCGGGTCGACGCGTAGGCCGGTGTCGCCGATGAGCGTACCGACCCACGGCGCCATGGCCGGCGACGCCAGGCCGAACGAATTCGAGACGACCTCCGCCCAGAAGCGGTTCTTCAGGCGCAACACGCTATGCGGAATCGCCTGCAGGGTGGAAATCAAACATAGGGCTGGGTGCACCCATAGGAATATTATTAATTAACTAACTATCATTTCGGCCGGCAGACACCTCCTAAAAATTCCGCGCGCGCGCGTTACCCCCCCTCTGGCGCGTAACTAGGGTAACACGCGATGCTCAACATCCGCCTCCTGAGCCCCCCACAGACCACCCTAGGCACAGTTCGAGGCCTGTGGGATCATTATTACACCGAATTTCGCCCGTTTAGGTCTTGTTTTGGACCTAGGTGACGGGTTTTGCTGATTTAACCCCCCTCCCTCTACTTCAACTTTACGTTGAACTTCAGTCTGACGCGGCATAAATATCCGAGGTTTACTCCTATAATATTTTGATTTCTACCCTGATCGCCTGCCAGAACGAGCGAGCCGCCTTGCACGCTTGCGCGCTCATGAACGACTCGCGTCGCGCGTCGTCACCCGGCAAGGCCGATAACTCTGCCTTCAGCACCGCAGCGGCGGCGGCCTCGCGTTGGCGCGAAACCTCGCGTTGGACGCGTAGAATCGGGAGACCGTTGTCGTCGAGGCCCGCGTCCTCCACGGGCACGGCGAGCGGGCCCACCTCAATGTCGCCGCGTTGCGCGTCACACCTCATCAACTAAGCCCGGACCCCCCGAAACGAAGTAAAACAGGTTTTTTTATAGAGAGGGACGCGGCACGGCCTGCAAGCGCCACACAGCATCGCGCGTCATGCAGCCGGCGACCTACGCCTCGGTGGCGCACGTCGGCTGGGAGCGGAGCATCCGCTGGGAGGCGCCGGACGACGACGACGCCGCGGAGCGCGCCGCGCCCATCGTCGGCGGCGACGCCCGCGTCGCGAGCGGCGCCTGGACGCGCGCCATCCGCTGGGACGGGGACCAAACCGCCGCGCCGAGCGATGAAACGACGCACGCGCCCGCGGACGAGGACGCGCGCGCCGCGCGCGCGTACCGCGAGCCGGCGGGCCGGCAGTCGCGGCGGCGCGCGGCGGGGAACCAGCGCCTGCCCAAGGCCGCGAACGCGCGGCCGGCGCAGCTGCACCGCTTCGTGAGCGCGGACACGGCGAACCGCGCCCGGGAGCTCTTCCACCGGCCGCGCGTCGACCACCGGCTGCTGCGGGCGCCGTGGCGCCTCGCGGCGCGCGGGCGGTCGGCGGCGCAGCGCGGCGCGCGGCAGCTGCGGGCGCGGTCGCTGGACCAGGTCCGCGCCGAGGACCTCCGGGCGGGCGACGGCGACCTGTTCGTGGGGGAGCTCTCCGAGGAGCGGCCGGGCCTCGTGGCGAACCCGGGCATGAGCTTCGCGCTGTGCCGCCTGCGGCGCGGCGTCGAGGGCCGCGCGTCCGACGACGACGACGACCGCGACGGCGTCGCGGTCGACCTAGGGATGGAGGCGCCGTCGCCGCTGCTCGGGGACCTGCCGGAGCCCGGCCGCGAGCTCCTGGTCGGCGTCTCGAACTTGCAAAGGCGGCCGGTCTTCCCGCACGCGTCGCGCGACTTCCTGCTGTGCCTCCGGCCGCGGCTGCGCAAGGACCTCGGCAAGGCCGCGGAGGTGGCGTGGACCTGCCGGCCGCTGCGGAAGCACGTCGTCGCGGCGCTCGGCCAGGGCGAGCCGCGCATCGAGGTGCCGCCGGCCGGGTCGAAGCGGTACGCGGCGCTCCAGGAGCCGCTCGCCGCGTTCCACATCGCGCGCGCGCTGCTGGCCAAGAGCTCGGCGGCCAAGGGCGACGTCAAGCACGCGACGTTCCCGGCGTCCGACCTCGGGCGCGCACTCTTCGCGTCGGCGCCCGCGCCGCTCGCGCTGGTGAAGCGCGCGGCGGCCGAGGTCGCCGAGCGCGTGCGCGACGTGCACGGCGAGGCGCTGAAGAGCGTCGAGGGCGAGGACCTCTGGACGCACCGGGCCCAGGCGGTCCGGCCCGACGACGTGGCGCTGCGCTTCGCGCCCGAGGACGTGTGCGCCTACGAGTCGGCGTCGGCGTCGCTCAAGCGGCTGAAGCACCTCGGGTTGCGGCGGCCGCAGCTCCTGGGCGGGCCGGCGGGCGTCGCGCCGGCGTGCCGCAAGCTCTTCGAGGTGAAGCGCGCCGCGGACGCGCGCGCCAAGGACCTCGAGACGCGCGCCCGGGGCGACCCGGGCCCCGCGCCGTCCCTCGGGGACCTGTGCGCGGCGGCCCGGCGGCGCTGCGCGGAGGCGGACGCGACGCTCCGCGCCGCGATGCGCGTGCACGAGGAGCTGAGCTTCGCGCCGGCGCACCTGACGAGCGGGTTCTGCGACGCGGTCCTGAAGAAGACGCAGCACGCCGTGCTGCGGCTCGAGGGCCCCGGCGACCCGAGCGGCTGCGGCGACGCGTTCTCGTTCGCCCGGTCGACGCTGCGGGAGCTGCGGCGGGGCGACGTGATCCACAAGGCGTCGGGCCAGGCCGTCAAGGAGGCCTACGACGAGCGCGTCAACGCGATCGCGCGGCGGCAGCGGCACGCGCTGTCGGGCCGCGGCCACGACGGGGCGCACGTGGAGGACGACGCGCTCAAGGACCTGCGGGGCGGCTTCGTGGGCCGCGGCGCGCGGGGGCCCTACGCCACGTCCAGCGGCTACGACGCCGCCAAGGCGCAGAAGGCGCGGGACCAGAACAAGCGGCGGAAGGGCGGGTCGCACGGGCGGCGGTCGCCCGTCGAGGCCGACGACGACCTGGAGGACCTCGAGGCGGACCTCGAGCAGGACCTGCTGCAGGGCGAGGCCAAGGACGAGGACGAGCGGCAGCTCGAGTCGTTCCGGCGGGCCCTGCAGCAGGAGAGCAACGTCCAGCAGGCGAGCGGGCCGCCCAAGTTCCTCGTGCGACGGCTGACGCGGCGGCTGGTCCACGGGCGCGAGGTCGTCGCGGTCACGTTCGTGAACAGTTCGCACGAGGTCGACCGGGTGGCGCGGCGGACGGGCGTCTCGCTCGAGGCCGACGACGACGCCCTCGTGCTGGACGTGCCGCTGGACGACCGACGCCAGGCGCCGGGCCCCAAGAAGCTCACACTGCGCCTCGGGGCGAAGGAGGAACCGAAGAAACGCACGGGCGCCGTCAAGCTCAACCTCACGAAACTGCGGGGCCGCGCCGACGACTACAAGGCGGAGGCCAAGCGCCAGAAGGCCGAGCAGCAGCGCGCCGAGGCGGCGGCCTACCACCGGCCCGTCGCGAAGCGCGAGGGCCCGCGCGCCGACGCGCAGAACAAGCCCCACGTCCAGCTCGCGAAGCTGCTGCGGCAAGAGTGCCTGAACCCCATGTACGCGCGGCCCGGGTGCCGACCCTTCGTCCGGCCCGTCTCGACGAAGACGTTCCCGCTGTACAAGACGAAGATCACCAAGCCGATGGACCTCTCGACGATCAAGTCGCGGCTCGAGCGCTACGTCTACCGGGACCGCGAGGGCTTCATGGCGGACATGGACCTGATCGCGACGAACTCCATCACGTTCAACGGCCCCGAGCACCCGATCTCCAAGGAGGCCCTGGCGATGGCGCGCGCGGCGCGCGCGGCGTGCGACTCGTTCGACGACGAGCTGGGCGCGCTGGAGCGGGCGACGAAGGCCATGATGGCGGCGGCGCCGAAGCGGCGGCGGGCCTCGCCGCCGCCGGCGGCCGCCGCGCCCGCGCCCGCGCCCGGCGACGGCGTCGCGCTCGCCTTCGCCGGCATCGGGCGCGCGCCGGTGCCGACGAACGCGCGGACGCCGCCGACGTCGCCGCCGCCCCAACTCGCGCCGCCGGGCGCGCCCGTGCGCCAGGCCTCGACGGCGCCCCAGCAACCGCTGCTCCGCGTCGCGGCGGCCCGGCCGGCGGCGACTTCCTCGCCGCCGCCGAGCACGCCGTTCCTCGCCGCCGCGCTGGCGGACGACTCGTCCTCGGGCGAGGAGGAGGCCGTCGGGGGCGGGGCGATTAATTGATTTATTATGGTGTTCAAGTTCGCTTCTAAATTGTAGCCACGCCTTCAAGTTGCTTTGCTTAGAGCTAGGCCGCCTAGCCACCAACGACGCCTTACTCCGCGAGAAAGGTTTCGCAGTAGTAAAAGCATTTGGTAAGGCTGCAGGGACTCGGATAATATCGACCGGCCGGTCCTTCTATCGATCCGACGAGCAAAATCTCTCGGTTGTGGATTCTCTAGCACGTCGTCAAAAATCTCTACTCGGTACTGGTATGTGTACATTACGGCCCTTTTTACCGCACCAACTGAGCACCTCTGCGAGCTGCTCTGTGCCTTGAAACAGGCGTTTTACGCCAGTTATCTATTATGCCCGTGACCTGCGTGGCGCGCGCCTTTTATGCTGAGTTCGACGACGTCAAGGGCCCGGTGGTCCTCTACGAGGAGCCGCCGGGCTGCCTGACCCGGGACGAGGAGGGCCGGCGCATCTGGGAGTGCTTCGGCGACTACGTGATCACGGGCCGGGAGCCGCTCGACGGCGTGGCGGTGCGCGCGCGCGCGGGGCGGGACGCGGTGCTCTGCGTGCCGCAGATCCTGCGGAGCGAGACGCGCTACGTGCGGAACGCGTTGCTCTTCGGGCTGGGCGTGGCGGTGCCGGGCGCGGACCTCCCGGCGGCCACGGGGGCCTGCCTGCCGGCGCTGCAGCGCCTCTCGCGATCCCTGAGGGCGCTCGAGGCGGAGGCCCAGGACGCGTCGTGGGCCGCGCGCAAGGAACGATTGGAGGCGGCGCTGCCGGCCGTCCTCGAGGCGCTGGAGCGCGCCGCGGCCCAGGCGTGCCGGCGGCACGTCCCGCCGGCGCCGCCGACGCCGTGGCCCGCGACGCGCGACCCGAACGTCCTGGCCCTCGCGCGGCCCTGGCTCAGCCGCAGAAACGCCAAGGCCTCGGTCGTGCACGGCGGCCTGGACGAGCGGCGGCCGCCGCCGGCCGTCGAGCCCTACGAGGTGCCCATTCTGCTCGCGCGGCCGCGCGACCTCCTGCGCCTCTCGTCGCACCGGTACGGGGACGACGCCTGGGACCTCGCGGTCCAGCAGGTCATCCCGCACGTCGACGGCGTGCGGTCCGCGAAGCAGCTGGCGCGCGCGGCGCGCGTCGACCTGGACGTGGTGCTCCGGTCGCTGCGCGTCCTGCGCCACTACCGCTGCCTCGCCGTCGTCGACACGTTCCAGTACCAGAACGTCTACCGCGCCACGGACCGGCTCTCGCGGCTGGCGGCGTCGCGGCGCGCGCTGGAGGGCTGCGCGCGGTTCTGCTTCCGCGGCGAGGCGCGCAAGAGCCTGCAGGGCCTCGACGCGCTGCGGCTGTACTGCGCCTTCCAGGACGCGCGGAGCGTCAAGGACGTGCTGCTCGAGGCGGCGCGGGCGGCGCCCAAGGTCGTCGCGGCGCTCGACGCTCGCGCCTTCGTCGCGTTCGGCCTCGTGCACGGCCTGCTCGTGCGCGTGCACCGCTTCCCCGTCGCGGTGCGCGCGGCGCAGCCGTCGCGGGCGCGGACGCCGCCGCCGCCCTTCCTGGACCGGCTCGTGTTCCTGTGCGACGGCTCGCGGCGCATGGACGCCGTCTGCACGGACGTGGACCTGCCCGCGGCGCGCTGCGACGCCGAGCTGCGGGAGCACGGGTACGCGACGATCGATGTGTATAGGTGAAATTACTGAAATGATTGGGAAATCCCGATATAAAACGGTACGGGTTTCGCAGGTCAGCCATTAGAGTTGTTCAACCAGGGCTAGCTCATAGTCCTCTCTTTACTCATACAGGTGGCGGTGACACGACTCGGCCTGGGCATGTGGCAAACGATTACAATCCTCCAGTGCCCTCCCAGGCAGACCCTGCTCCCCGACCCGACGGTGAAGACGTGACGCTGGATCCGGACCTTTAGAGGCCTGGTTCTAGTGCGTCCATCCCCCAGGGACTAGGCTAGCGTCCCCAAAACCGAGTAACGACCGAGCAGGGAGAAGGCTCCTAGGAGCTTGTTCCTTTTTTTTAGGTCTTCCTTAATTAATTTATTTTATTTTCTAGCTACTAACCATTAGAGTTGAGCCATTCAGAGCCGACTGGGGGAAGCTTATGCTAAGGACTAGGGACTAAACCCCACCGTGCTGCAAGTCGTCCGGAGCCGTCCCCGGCGCCGCGCCCGTCTCAGCATAGAACGCGCCGAACTCGGGCTCCCCGACTACATACCGAGTGCGCTGCCGGGCAGCCCAGAACCCCTGCGCGCGATTATGGACGAAGACGCCTTCAAGGAGTCCCTGATCGGGCTGCTCGTAACACTCCCAGATTATCAGGGCGGCGGCCACGGCGTCATCAAAGACATAAAAGGAAACGTCGTGCAGGTCGTCGTGCTAGGCGACAAGGGCGAGACGATCGTTGCTTCCCACATGGACGAGCTCGAAGCCGTTCAGCCCCCCGCGGACACGCAATGAGCGCGTTCCCCTTCCGCGTGCCGAAGGGTTATCCACGAGCGCGGGGCCCGGGCGGTGCGGGCAGTTGGTACGCCTCCGGAGCTGACGCTGCGAGGCCGGGCGAAGACCGAGCACCGAGTCATGCAGTTTCTATGCAAGAATAAAACCGAGATCATCAGAAAGGTGCTCGCGTTCCGGCCCTGCCCGAACTTCGACCCGGATGAGCCCGAATTCTTGGAGCCGGCGGACGTCGTCATGCCTATGCCAGTGCTAAAATAACTCTACTCTACTCTACTATCTGTCCACGCCGGGCGCGCCGCGCCGCCGCCGCGACGCCTCCACGAAAGGAGCTCGGGCATAGTAGTAGATAAGTTAGACGTCGAGCGCCTTCGCGCGCGCGAAGAGCGACTCGACGACGTCGCTCACGTTGCGGATCACGTCCAGCGCGCCGTCGTGCGTCGCGTCGCCGGCGAGCTCCGCGTGGAGGATGAGCTGGCCCTCGCCCTGGGCCAGGACGCCGCGCAGCTTCTTGTCGAGGACCATCTGCGCGAGCTTCTTCTCCACCTTGGCGACGGGCAGGCCGATGAGCTCCGCGACGCGAGCGATCTCGACGCGCGAGAACGGCTCGATGATGCGCCCGAGGTTCTTCTCGAGGATGCGGTCGTACAGTAAATCGAGGTGGTGCGCGATGAGCAGGTCCGACCGGAGCTGCGCGCCGTACTTGGCCGTGCACGCCTCGAACTGCGCGAGCGACCGCGCCTTCGCGGCGCGCGCGACGGCGGCCATCGAGTCCAGGTTCGGGCCGGCGTACTTGACGTACTGCGCGCTCGTCGCCGCGGCCGTCGCCGCGTCGAGCAGCGCGTCCGCGCCGCGCGCCGAGCCCTTGAGCGGCTCCTGCAGGATCTGGCAGAGCAGCATGTACTTGAGGCAGCGCGTCGCGTCCGCCTCGCGGTCGGGCAGCGTGTCGTAGGCCTCGTAGGCCTCCAGGAAGTAGCTGTGGGCCGTGTGGTAGTCCTGCTCCTCGCAGTGGAGGCTCCCCGACATCTCGTCGAGCTCGGCCTGGAGCCGGGGCCCGACGTAGACGGCGTTGCCGTTCGTCCGCGCCGCCGTCAGGGCCGCCTTCGCCTTGGGCACGTTGCGCAGCGCGCCGTGGATCTTCGCCTCGACGAGGTGCGTCTCGACGAGCATCTGCTTGTCGTCGAGCTGCTTCAGCTCCCGCAGCAACCGCGTGACGAGGCTCAGCGCGTCGTCGTAGCGCGCGCGCTCGAAGTCGATCTGCACGAGCCGCGCCTCGACGCGCTGCCGCAGGAAGGTCCGCTTCTCGGCGCGGCACCACGCGACGACCTTCAGGCACAGCTCCGCCTGGAGGTCGAGCGTGTCGGCGTGCGCCGCGACGATGTCCAGCAGCTTGCGCACGATCTTCGCGACCTTGGCCTTGGCGACCTGGCCGAAGAACGGCGCCGCGCGCTCGAGGAGCACGGCGACGTCGCCGAAGTTCTTGTTCTTCGAATCTCGCTCGGCGAGCTTGTAGACGCACTGCTCCTTGGCCCGCGCGCCGGCCTCGGTCAGCGCGTGCTCCGCGTCCGTGAGCACGGCGAGGTACGCGGCGCCGGGGTCCGACGCGTTCGCCGCGGCCTCGAACGCGACCTCGAGGGGGTCCGGCGGCGCCTCGGCGGCGTCGTCGAGGTCCATGGCCGTCGCCTGGAGGGCGTCCATGGCGCTCCTGCGGCGCGACGGCGGGCCGCGGCGAGTCGAGTTAGGGACCCTCTATGGAAGGCGCTGGAAGGCGTGGCGCGAGCGTTTTCGCACCAGCGGTCCGCGCGGGCGAGAAGTTTCCAGCCCAGCCCAGCGGTCGCGCGGGCGGTCAGCGGCCAATGCTTGGACTGGGCCGTGGCGCGAAGGCATGCGGCCTGCTTGCTACGCATCCCTAGTGTCTTACCTGTACAGGCCGCTAGCGCGCGGGATTTCCTCACGCGGGAGCCCTGGAAGCCGTAACCCGGGGACGGGATCTCCTCAAACTGGCTCATTGCCGAACTGCGGCCTGCTTGCTAGTGTCTTACAGGACGCTAGCAACGGGTCCGTACGCCTGGAACCAATATTTCGCCCCACGGACTTCTCTTCTTTAATGGACTCTGGCAACGTTACATTTCATCAAGGTGCGTGGTTTTCCTACTAGCTTTCTGCAGCGCCGAGCCGAGCAACGCCGAGTCTTTGCTCTACCGTGCGTACATCCTCGCGCCGGCCGCCAGTGCATCGCCCTAACCAAACGAAAAGCGTGTCGTGCGTCGTTGCTGTGGGCGAAACGCCGACGAGGTGGCGCTGTTTGGAGCAACCTGACGAGCACTAAGGCTGTAGAGTCTAAGACAAAGCTAAAGCTAAATCACTTGCGATCGAGCCCCGAGCCTCCAGAGCTCGCGGGTTTCTACGTCGACAGCCATTTTGGGGGTGGGTTCAATAAGCGACTCTCTCTCTCTACGCACTAGTCCTGAAGCACCGTGACGTATCCCACACTCGGCCGTTGCACGCACCCGGGGCCCGAGAGGGGCTAGCCACAATAACGTCGACGCAGGGGCTCCCCCACAATGGATTCAAGTTACGCCGCCTCCTCCTCCCCGCGGCGGAAGGCCGGGAACGGCACCGCGCCGCCCAAAAGCTCATCAACCCCGACGGCCTTGACGGCGTCGCTGACGCGGACCCACGCGCCCCGCGGGCCCGGCACGGCGCCGCGCACGAACACCAAGTCGCGGTCCGCGTCGACCGCGTGGACCACCAGGTTCTGCGCCGTCCGCCGCCGGCCGCCCATGCGGCCCGCCATCTTCTTGCCGCGCATGACGCGGCCCGGGTCCTGGCAGCCGCCCATGGAGCCGTGCGCGCGGTGCGTCTTGCTGACGCCGTGCGACGCGCGCTGGCCGCCGAAGTTCCAGCGCTTCATGGGGCCCTGGAAGCCCTTGCCCTTGGTCACGCCCTGGACGTCGACCTTCTGCCCCTCGACGAAGTGGTCCGCCCCGATCGCGAAGCCCCGCTCCAGCACCGCGTCGGGCGAGACGCGGAACTCGGCCAGGAGGCGCGGCACCGCCCCGTCCTCGCAGAAGTGGCCCCGCGCCGCGGCCGTGGCCCGCGCGGCCCGCTTCAGGCCCGCGCCGAGCTGCAGCGCGGTGTACCGCTCCTTGGCCTCCGTCTTGACCTGGACGACGCGGCAGTTGTCCACGTGCAGCGCGGTCAGCGCGTGGCGCCGCCCGGAATCGTCCCAGGCGCCGACCATGCCGACCTTGACGGCGAGCGCGCCCGTCCGCCGCGTCACCTCCGCGCGGCGCGCGGACGGGCGGCCGTGGCTCTGGGTGTGGCGCACGAAGCGGCGCGCTAAGTGAGAAGCGCGGCGATGGAGGAGCATTTGTTTGCCGTCGTCGTACGCGCGGAGCAGCGCCTGGCGTCGTGCGCTTTTAGGCGAGGGTGTCCGGTGTGCTGGCTCGAGCGATGCGTTTCGCGCAGCCGACAGGAGTCCCTCGCGTCTCGAAAAAATATTTTCGGGCTGCAAAGGTGGCGTGGAGAGATAGGCTTGCTAGAGAGGGGCTAGCGACCAGTAAGACACTAGGCATCCCTAGCAAGCCGCCGGGGCCGGGGCCGCCGCCGCATTTATCGCCACAAGCTCATAGCTACCTCGCGGTCTTTCTGACTGGTCGTAGATCGCGCCATGGCGTTCAGCTTCGGCGCGCCAACGGCGACCGCTGCTCCGACCTTTGGCGCGCCCGCTCCAGCGGCGGGTGGTTTCTCCTTTGGCGCCGCGACGGCGGCGCCCGCTGGAGGAGGATTTTTCGGGGGCGCCGCCGCTGGGCAGAAGCCCGCGACGGGTTTGTTCGGCGCTCCGGCCGCGGCGCCGGCCGCCGGGCTATTTGGCGCACCCGCCGCGGCGCCCGCTGGCGGCCTCTTCGGAGCGCCCGCCGCGGCGCCCGCTGGCGGCCTCTTCGGAGCGCCCGCCGCGGCGCCCGCTGGCGGCCTCTTCGGAGCGCCCGCCGCGGCCCCTGCAGCAGGCGGTTTCGCCATCGGGGCCCCCAAGCCAGCCGGAACGGGTCTTTTTGGGGGGACGACAGCACCAGCGCCGGCGGGCGGCCTCTTCGGCGCGACGCCAGCCCCGGCTCCGGGCGGTCTTTTTGGGGGGACGACAGCACCAGCGCCGGCGGGAGGCCTCTTCGGCGCCCCAGCCGCGGCGCCGGCGGGCGGCCTCTTCGGCGCGACGCCGGCGCCCGCTGCGGGCGGCGGCCTCTTCGGCGCGACGCCCGCTCCAGCGAGCGGCCTTTTTGGCTCGACGCCGGCGTCCGCCGCCGGGGGGCTTTTCGGGGCCAAGCCCGCCGGGACGGGCCTCTTCGGCGCGCCGGCGCCGGCGGCGGGCGGCCTCTTCGGCGCGACGCCCGCGCCCGCCTACGGCGCCCCGAGCGCCGGCGGCGGCCTGTTCGGCGGCGCGGCGGGCGGGGGCCTCTTCGGCCAGCAGCCCGCGTACGGCCAGCCGCAGCAGATGGTCGCGGCGCCGGCGACGCAGCCGGCGACGCGCTTCGAGCAGCTGCCGGCGACGCCGGCGACGCTCGGCCGCGACGGCGTGCTCGCCGTCGAGAAGCACCTGGCCCAGAACCGCACGCTCCAGAAGCGCGTCGCGCTCGCGGCGCAGCCCGTCCGCGAGGGCATGGCGCACCTGCGCGAGGCCGTCGCGGCCGCGCGGGGCGCGCTCGAGCGCGCCGAGCACGAGCAGCGGCGGGCCGCGACGGTGGGCGGCGGGCTGCGGCTGGAGGCCGCGGCGCTGCGGCGGGACGGCGAGGAGCTCGCGGCGCGCGCCTCGAGCCGCAGCGCGGGGGACTCGCTCCGCCTCGCGCGCGAGCTGCCGGCGCCGCTGCTCTGGCGCCACCTCGCGAACATGGAGAAGCGCCTGGCCGCGTACGCCCGGGACGTCACGACCGTGCGGCCGGCGCGGCGGGACGGCGCGCGCGCCGACGACGACTCCGCGAACTTCCAGCTCGCGCGCGTCCTCGCGGCGCAGCGCGACGCGTTCCTGCGCGTGGCGGACGACGTGGCGCGCATGCACGCGCGCGTCGACGACGCGCGCCGCGGCGTGCGCCGCCGCGACCCCGGCCTGGACCCCTTCGCCGAGGCGGACCGCGAGGAGAAGGCGGCCGCGCGCGAGCTCGACGCCGAGATCCGCCTGGGCGCGCAGCGCGCGGCGGCCGCGGCGCCGGCGGCCGCCGTGCCCGGCGTCGCCGCGCCCGCCGGAGGCCTCTTCGGCAGCGCGCCGGCGCCCGGGGGGAGCCTGTTCGGCGCGACGACTGCGCCGCCCGCGCCGGCGCTCACGCGCACGGCCACGCCGGCGACGGGCCTCTTCGGCGCGCCCGCGGCGGCGGCGCCGGCGGGCGGCCTCTTCGGCGCGCCGGCGGCCGCGGCGCCCGTGACGACGCTCTCGGCGAAGAAGCCCTCGCGCAACCGCAAGAAGGGGCGATAGAACCCCTGGGCCCCCGTTAAGTTCAGCAACTAGTGGCGCTATAGATAAATAGGGCCGCCCGAACGGATTTCTGTTACTGTGCTAGGACTAGTGGGCGGAGACACGGTGGGGGAGACACGCGCTCGTCGCCGCGGCCGAGCTAGGGAGAGTATTGGTACGGCGGTGCTACGACTAGTGGCTACCGCAGTAGTGAGAGTCCCGACCAAGAGGTACCATGGTACTATACCTAGAGTAAGGTACCTTGTCCGACTGTGATTCCGATCACGGCTTTGCGAGAGCTAAGGCAGCCAGCTCCGATTACTATGGTTATGGGCAAGGGCGTAGAGGAGCAAAAAGCCGGCGTAGACTGGCTGCTGAAAAACTACGCCCACCTAGAGCAGCACCGGCTGACAGGTGACGATGATGTTATAGTCGTCGATTTACGGGTCGATCGTGGCAAGGACGTGTGGTCGCTCGATGCCGAGTTGGTCGCTGCCTCAGCGAAGATGCTCTCGAGCAAGAAGCTGTCCGATGCCGTGCGCTATTTCGACGGTATTGGCTACCCGCAGTCTTATGGGAAACCGCTGCTGAAACAATTATTCAAGAAGGCGGCAAATCAAAACTTGCTGCTAGCGGCAGTTGGTGACAGCAGGCGTGAAGTGGCCCGGGAAGACTTTAGTCACTGCGTCGCGTGTACCACCACGAAGGGCATCTTGGACTTGCGGTCAAAACTCGTGTCATCAATGGCGGCGAAACGAGCCGGCGTTGAGCTATCAGATGCCATTGGCTACAACGATATAGGGGCCGCTAAAATGGACAACAGTGAGCGTAAGCGGTGTGGGATGTGCGGGAAGGAAGGCCAAAACATGCGTTGCTGCGCCGCGTGCGGGCAGGTGCGCTATTGTGACCGCGACTGCCAAAAGCGACACTGGAAACAACACAAGACCGTGTGTCGAAGGCGGCAGGAAGCCACCGCCATGACGAACCAATTACACGACCAGCTTGGGAGTCTTGAAACGGGACATAACACTGTCAAATGGATTAGCGATGAAGGCCTCGGCAAATTTCCATCTAAAGAGCAACACTCAGAATTTACAAAGGCAGTTGGTGCTTTCAGGACAAACTTCCTGGAGTCAGGATTAGTCGCTAAAATGGTGTGGGATCATGCAGGCGATAAGAGCGTGCCGCTGCATTGCAACATTGACTACGGAGATTATGTCGACTTTATGAGTCGATGGTGTGACGGCCGGCCCGGCAGTCGAACAAATATCAACATGCTTGTGTGTCTCAGTTCCGACCTTGATAAAATGCGAGCGACGGGGGCTATCACCGAAGTGGGAGCGCGAATGATGCGTGACGTATTTGCCAAAGTGGATCCGAAGACGCATTTTAGCTGCTGTTTCACGTACAAAGTACTCGGGCCGTTTGCAGAAGTGATACTCTCAGTGCCGTGGTCAACCCACGACAACGCCCCTTGAGGCTTGTAGTCTTCCTACGCGCTGCCCGATAAATGTTCCCATGTACTAAGTTCTTGGGCCCCGGGGCCCTCGCACCGCGCCGCCACGTGCGCCGCCCGAGACCACTGCGCCGACCCCCACGCCATCGAGCGGATGGTTCACCGACGGACGATTCCAACTTGTTCAAAAACAACAAGTTACTTCCTTTAATTTATTTTTTATTTTTTATTTATTTTAGTTACGCCGGCGCGTTCGCGAGCGGCCGCAGCGCCCCCAGCGCGGCCAGCGAGGAGACCTTCTGGCCGACGCCCTTGAGCGCGGCCAGCGACGGCCGCTCGTCCTCCGGGTCGTCCCGCGTGGCGATGTAAACGTGGAGGACGGCGCCGTCGGGGTGCCGCGGGTCCGTCTGCGGCTTCGGGACCTTGGCGCGCTCCAGGGTCCAGCCGAAGGCGCGCCGGGCGTCGCCGGCGTCCCGCTCCGACACCGCCTCGAGGACCTCCTCCCAGTCGTCCGCGTGCGACACGACGAGGAACCGGCCGCCGGGCCGCAGCACCCGCGACACCTCGCGGCAGACGGCGTGGACGTTGCCCTCGGCGCCCTTGCCGCAGCGGATCACGTCGAGTGTCGCCTTCGCGATCACGAGGTCGAAGCTCTCGTCGGGGAACTCGAGCGCGCACGCGTTGCCGTGCATGAACTTGTTGTTGCGGTGCGGCCCCGACGCGTAGCGCTCGAGCTGCGCGATGACGCACGCGCGGCTGATGTCGATGTTCATGACGTACTTGTACCCGGCCCCGCACAGCGCCTCGCCGAGCCGCGACGTGCCGCACCCGAGGTGCAGGACCTCGACGTCCTTCCCGGCCGCCTGCGCCTCGATGAGGCCCTCGAGGGCGTCGTAGCGCGCGTACCAGTCGAAGGGCTCCTTGTCGCGCATGTAGCGCTCGTCCCAGTAGCGCGTCGTGCCGAAGGCCTTCGGCGTCGGCTCCCCGTCCTGCGTGGGCTGCTCGCTCGCCACCGTGTTCGCCATGACGGGCTGCCCCAACAGCGCCGATCGATGAAATGGTGTCGATGCTAGAGAATCCGAGCTACCCTCTGATAAGTTGTTCTGTATTTTGCGTTGGCCGTCGCGTGGAGCCCCGCCCATGGCTGGGGGGGGGGGAGAGTAAAGGGCGAGGGGACGCCCCAACAACGTGCATTTACTCGCGAACGACGGGCCTATGGCTGCGCTGCCCGACGACGACGGCAGCACCGCCAGGCCCTGCTTATGGGTCTGCGGCAGGGGCGACGGCGGACGCCTTCAGGGTCCGAGGCGGGGCTCGGCCGGAGCTCTAGATCTAGCCGGCCGTAAGAAGCTACTGTGTGCTAGGCTTGAAACATATCTTAGGCACACGACACAGGGTCCGCCCGGTCTACGCGCTCACGAGTTCCGCGAGGGCTTGCGCGGCGTCGATGTCGTGGAAGTCTCCCTCCAGATACTCTAGGCCTAAGTTGATGGTGCTGTTGCAGAGGGCGACCAAGCTCCAGGGCTCGCCTTTTTTATATTCCATATGATGACAGACCAGGGGCCAATGCTTGTTTGGCCCGAGCCCCACACCGTTAGGTGGGGGACTAATTTTATACCTTTTGTCTATACTACTAATGCCAACGGTAAAATATTTGGCGATTTCTATGTCAGTTTTTTTGACATATTTTTTATTAGTTGGTCAAAAAGGGGGGATGGTTTTTATGTTTGATTTCTAAAAAATGGAAAAAGTATATTTTATGGCTCATCCGTCAGGATGGGACATAAAGTATACATTTTCCCTATACTACTGCGCGACGTACACTCTAGGTAGTTACCCAGCGTCTCGCCAGAACGAGAGAATATTCCACACCACGCCGTTGTCGCCCTGCCTAAGCACAAACGCGAGGGCGTTCCGCTGCTTCGCATCGCGGCCGCGCGGCCTCCGCCGTCGCGGTGGGAGCGCAGCGCGGCCGCGTTGGATCTGTGTCCGCAGGATCAGAACGTCTATGTGTGCGCGTAGGAGCCACTTCTTGAAGCTTCCTGCCGCCGCCACGCCAGTGATCATATTTGATAACTCAATGAAATGAGGGTCGAGGTCGTGAGATCTCCCACGCTGGACGCTTCGTTTCCAGTGGAGATCCCGTCTCCGCCGCCACTTTTCGAGACCCCGTCTCCGCTGTTCGAGAACCCACGTGGGATTTGTTCCGTCGTTGTGAGGAGAGTCCGCCCTGGCGCCCGCCCGCAACAGGGCACGCGCAAGCCCTAGGATCTGTCCCGGTGCCCTCCCCTGTCCCGGTGCCCTCCCCATCCGTAAACCGCCATTAGAGATGATCTTTCCCAGCAGCGTGGTATCAAAGGAGGGGCTCGCACGCGCTCGGACCGTCACATTAGGATTGGCCCCAAATTCGAGGAGTAAGTCAAACCATGGTAGCGCATTCCGAAACACATGCTGCGAGGCATATTCTAGCGGGCACACGCCATGGCCGTCGTCGAGGTTGGCGTCGGCGCCGTGCTCCAATAGCATCCGTGCTATGGCGAGCATTTGGAAGTCATAGTCCGCAATGGCGATCATTTGCAACTCATGGCCCCAATGGGGCATTTCCCGCCGGCCCGTATAGGCGCCATTACAAACTATGCACAGCGTGAGAAGGGTGACCGTTCCGCCTTCCAGGGGCCATCTTCCCACCTGAAGCATTTCTGGAAGGGTGGCGTTCACATAGGCTGCCTCTGTGTCCACGAGCCATTGTTCCACCAAATCCTTGTCCCCCTCTTGCACCGCCCGGATGATGGCCAGCGGGATAGGGCCGGTGTGCTCCTCCGCGCTGCTGGACATGATTTTTTGCGAAGGCTGGGGCTGCTCGACTCCGTGTCTCCGATCCTGCAGGATGGGGAGCTAGTGTTTAGCCAAGAGGAGGGCGGGGGGGACTACCCCCGGCAGCATGCCACTACCTACCACACCTCTACAGGGGTCCCTGGGAAAAAAATGGGGTTAGAAAAATCCCACTAGCTCCGTTTTACCCCCCCTATTTTGCCCGCGGGCAGCCCCGCGACCAGCGTAACGTCGACTCGATGAGTACCGCGGTCAGAAGCACGGCGAGAGGACTACTCTACGGACAGGAACAGATGGCAGTCGCGCAAGTCGACCTGCGGCTTGTCTCTGCTGTGGCTCGACCCCCCTACTACGCCCCCACTACCACTACCACCAACCACCACTCCTTGGGGAGATCCTACAAATCTCGGGATGCTGTGGGTTGGGCTTTCCCCGCTCGCCTCTTGTGTTTAGCCTACTCGTAAGAACCACTTAATCCGCCGGCAGGGTCCAGCGAGCGGAGGCTCGGAAAGTGCTCGTCGAAGGAATCTTGTAACAATGAAAGTTACAGGCAGCTAGGGCGGGCAATACGCGAAGACCAACCAAGGCGAAGGCTATGCTTAGACAAGGGGGGGGGAGGGGGTCGAGGGATTCAGGCGGCGGCGGCCTCGCGCGCCGCCGGCTCGTCGGCCAGCCACGCGTCCGTCTGCGCGAGCGCCGGGCGCACGTGGCCCGGCGCGCGCTCGGCGTGGCCGAGCTTCTCGAAGGCCTGGACCTGGACGATGCGGTCCCGCGCCGCGGCCGCGGCCTCGAGGATCTTCTGCTCGTCCGCCGTCGGGTGCTTGCGCGCGCGCTTGCACGCGCGCTCGATCGCGTCGGCCTCGAGGCAGAGCGACAGCGCCCCCAGCACCTCCTTCTGGTAGGCGCCCGACGTGTAGACGCCCGGCAGGAGTAAAGTAGACACGTAGTCCGAGTCCCGCGTCGTCAGGAGGTCCGCCGTGGCCTTGGTCAGAGCGTCGGTCGGGGCCTTCGTCGTGGCCCCGAAGTCGCCCAGCGGCGCGACGGCCGTCCGCAGGACGGACCCCACCACGTGGTGCGCGCCCGCGGGCATTTTCGGAACGTTGTCCGCCGCGTGCTTCAGCGCCTCGAAGGCCTCCGCCTCGAGCCGGAGCAGGGCGTGCTCCGCCACGCGCTGCAGGCCGGCATCCACTTTATCGTGGTTCCGCGCGTAGTGGTGCAGGCACCCATACCCCAAGAAGACCGCGCCGATCGCGTCCGCGAGGCGGCCCATGAACATCTCCTCAAATTTTAACCTGCCGCCCAACAGCAAAGCTAAATCGGCGGCCACGGCGAAATTGGCAGAAAGGCGCTGCAGTCTATCTTCATGCAGCTTCACGAACGCGTCCGGCTTCATCGAACCGGTCTCGCCGCCCTTCAGTGAGACCGCATCCTTCACGCCGGCCACGACGCTCCTCCCGAAGTTAGTAGCACCATGAGAGGCCATGTTCTTGACGCCCGCCATGAACTTTGACGGCGCATCCCCAGAATCGGACTGCAACGCTTCCACAACGTCCAACAAGTGGGGGTGGCACCGCATGAGACCTTGCCCGATGATCTGGAAGGACCGCGTCATGATGTTCGCGCCCTCGACGGTAATGGCGATGGGGAAGGACATGTAGGCACTGCCCAAGTAGTTGGACGCGCCCATCGAGATGCCCGCGCCCCCGGACACGTCCATGGCGTGGTTGATGATGTCCCGCCCCCGATTCGTCACGTTCTGCTTCATGATCGACGAGAGGACCATGGGCGCCTCGTGGTTGTCCACAATAGCATTCATTAATTCTGTGGAGGCCATGGCGATGTACCCGTCCGACGCCATGAGCGCCAACGCCTCCTGGACGCCGCCGAACTCGGCGATGGGCACCTTGAACTGCTTCCGGGCGCGCGCATAGGCGCCGACCATGGGCGCGGCCCCTTTGCCCAACCCGACGGCCATCGCCGGCAGCGAGACGCCCCTTCCTTCCGCGAGGCATTCCACGAACATGTGCCAGCCGAAGCCGCACCGCTCCTGCCCTCCTAGTATGGCGTCCATGGGCACCCACACATCGCTACCCTTGACCGTGCCGTTCATGAAGGCCGCGTGCAAGGGGCAATGTCTAGGGCCCATCTCGAGGTTGTCGTGGCTGCGTTCTAGTAAAGCTACGGTAAAGCCCTCCTCCCCATTGCCCTTGAGGAGGTTATTCGGGTCTTGTAACTCAAAACCAATACCCACTAAACCGGCGACGGGCGCCAGCGTGATGTAGCGCTTGTCGAAGGTGCACTTGACTCCAATTTCGCCGTCGCGCTCCTCCACCACACCATAGCTCCCGATGAGTGAAGTAGCGTCGCTCCCGGAATGAATACCCGTCAACCCGAAACAGGGGATGAACGTGCCGTCCGCTAACAGAGGTAGATAGTACTTCTGCTGCTCCGGCGTGCCGTACCTCACGAGCAGCTCGCCGGGGCCCAGCGAGTTCGGCACGGCCACGGTGGATGCTAAATCCGAAGACGCCGTGCCCAGCTTGACCAAGACGGCGGACGTCGCCGCCGTCGAGAAGCCCTTGCCGCCCCACTCCTTCGGAATTTTTAAAGCAAAAAACCCCTGCCTACGCATGAACCGCCAGACCTCGTCCGAGAAATCCTTGTCCTCCAGCACCTTGAAGTCGTCCACCAAACCACAGAGCTCCTCGGTCTCGTTGGCTAAAAAACTTTTCTCCTCGTCCGTGAGCGTCACGAGCGGCGCGTACGTCGTCAGCAAATTTTCCAAAGAGGGCTTGCCCGAGAAGATCTCCCGGTCAAAACCGACGGTGCCGCAGCCCAGCGCGACGCGCTCCGTGTCGGAAATCTTGGGCATCATTTTGCGAGCGGCTTCGTAGGCCGCGCGCGCGACGAAGGTCCTCCGTGACACGGCGGGGCGCGCGGCCGCGGCCGCGCGCTGCAGGGCCTGGCGGCGCATGGTGGCTCTTGCTTTTATTATTCTTCGGCGCTCGGGAGGCGCAGAGCTTCCTCAGAAGCTAGCGACAGGGAGTGCACTTGCCGGGGTAATGCGCTCGGCGCGCGGTCCGTCGGGAGCGGCGCTGCTGCGAGGTGGCGCCGGCGGTACGGGAGACCTGCGTACCCGGCTGGCTCAAGCTCCTCGACACGTTTGATGCTTTTAAGGAAGTCTCTACTAGAGCTTGGAGGCATCCTAGTGTCTTTCAGGCCGCTAGTCGACGACTTGACAGCCATGTCGCGTCGTTAATGTACAAGAACAGCGGTCGGCGGCCAAAAACACGCCATCGCGGCGACGCCCGCGAGTCCAAGTTCACGGCCCCGCGACGGACGCCGAACGCCCACAGACGAAACAGCAGATTACACCAGCACACCGCGGCCGGGGCTCAGTCCTCGAGGAAGTCGAAGAGCGCGTCGTCGACCTCCGCGTCGTCCAGGAGCTCGGTGCCGAGGAAGTTGGCCTCGAGGAGCGGGTACAGGGGCGGCGGCGTCGCCGACCGCCCGGGCGCCGGGGCGGCGGCCGGCCCGGGGGCGGACGGCGCGGCCGCGGGCGCGCGCGGGCCCTCGAAGAGCGTGAGCTGGTTCGTCCGCCGCTGGAGCATCTCGCGGTGCAGCGCCATCTGGCGGCCCATGTCGTCGCCGTGGGGATTTAGATTCGCGGCGGCGGCGGGCGCGGGCAGCGGCGCGCGCGGCGCCGGCGCCGGCGCCGCGAGCGGTGGGAGCAGCGGCGGCGCGGCCGCGCCGAGCCGCGCGGTGAGCGTCGTGAACGGCGACAGCGGCGCGGCGGGCGACGGCGGCGGCGGCGGGCCGGCGAGGAGGCGTTGGGCGGCGGCGGCGAACGGCCGCAGGCCGCCGTTGGGCGCGGCGGCGGGCGCGGCGGCGGGCGCGGCGTCGGGCGCCGGCGCGGGCGCCGCGGTCGCCGCGCGGCCGCCGAGCGCCGCGCGCAGCTGGCGCTGGCGCTCGATCGTCTCGCGCAGCCCCGCCAGGGTCTGGCGCAGCGCGTCGTTGGCCTCGAGCGCGTCCTCGACGCTCCGCTCGGCCAGCGCGGCGCCGCGCGTCAGGGCGTCGAGCGCCGCCGCGGCGTCGGCCGAGTCGCCGGCGCTCGGCCGCGGCGGCCCGGCGCCGCCGGCCGCCGGCCGCTGCCGGCGGAACGCCGCGAGCTGCGCCTCGACGGTCGCCGCGTCGAGGTGTTCGCCCGGCGCGACGGCGGGCAGCTCGCCCGCGACGGCGTGCACCGTGGCCGCGCGGAGCCCCACGTCGAAGATCGCCGTCTGGAACGCCGCGTGCAGGTCGTCGCCCCAGACGAAGCGCCGCTTCTTGCGCTTCCCGTCGCCGGCGGTGGGCGAGGGCCGCCGCTTGCCGCCGGAGCGCGTGCCTCCTTGATCGACCGCCTCCATTGCTGGGGCTATTGCTTGGGCCCGAGACCAGCAATGGGAGGTGTGTGGTCGGCCATTATGCTGACATACTCTTCAGTTTCAGGTGCAGTGGTGCAGCAACAATCACAAAAGTCCTGAAATCAGCAGGGAGAGTCACAAAAGTCATTTTACCCAGTGTGAGAGCACCCACAGTGCGCCAGATGCATATACCCGCAACGTGCACCCCCCCAAAATCCATTTGACTATAGTTATTTCGATAATAGCGGGACTTGCAAAGTAACAGAAATGAGTTAGGATGGGCGTACCGTAACCGAGTGCAATCTCGAGAGGTGCCTCGCCGCCACTGGCCCGCCAAGGCCTAACTACAATTCGCGCAACGTTACTCGGCCCCCCGCTGCCGCCGAACGAACGCAGCACGCGCCGCGGCGTCGACGGCGGCGAGCCGCGACCGCGTCTCCGGGTGCGCGCGCGGCCGCAGCGTCAGGGTCCGCGCGAAGCCGTCGCCCTGGACGCGGCGCGTCGACCGCTGCGGCGCGTCGACCGCTGCGGCGCGCCCGCGCGCGGCCCGGCCGCCTCGCTCTCGACGGCGTCGACGAGCGCCGGCGCCGTCGACGGGCGCGGCTTCGGTGGCCGCGGTCGGAGAAAGGGGGGCGTGTGCAGCGTCCCGCTGCGGAACGGCGCCGCGCCGGTGATCGCCCGCGCCCAGGGGATCTCGACGCGCCCCGGCGGCGCCGGATCCGCCTGGAGGTGCGGGGCGCACCCGCCCGGGCCCCACGAGCCGCCCGGGCCCGGCACCGCGCGGAAGGGCCCGCGGCGCGTGCCGCTCCGGAACGTCGCGGCGGCCGCCGAGGGCCGGCGCGCCCAAGTATTAATGTGGGCGTAAGCGCCGGGGCCCGGGCCGGCGACGTAGACGCAGCCCGGCTCCGGCGCGACGCCCCAGGGGCTCTTGTAGGGCGCGCGGCTCCGCCGCAGCGCCGCCGCCCGCGCGTCGTACGCGCCGTCGCCGTCGGCCGCCGTCGCCGGCGCGACGCGGCCGCCGAAGGTCGGGTCCGAGAACGTGCGCCGGTCGTCCTGGGCGAACCGCTGGGACGCGGCGTAGGGCGAGGGCCCGGGGCGGTGCTGGTAGTCCCAGCCCGACAGGTGGCCGGCCGCGGTCGGCGCGTTCGTTATAGACCGGTCCAGGTCGTAGGTGTGGCGCGCGCGGAGGCCCGTGGGCCTCCGCTTCGCGACCCAGGCCGCGAAGGAGGCCCGGTGGCGCGGCGGCGCCATGCTTGGCAGCTCGATGGCGTCGAGCAGCAGCTTTCAATGGGGGCTGCCTGTTTGCTGTTGCGGCCCGGCGCTCGCGTGGCTCCTTTTCGGGCACAGTGGCTCCTTGGGTCGGTGCTTCCTACACGCTCATCTAGCGCGAGAGCCTGCATGCAGCCGCCCCCTGCCGCTGCGCCCCTTGCGGTAATATCCGTCCCAGTCGCGCCGGAACCGTCCCTAGGAGTGGGCCCAGGGGGAGTTCTCAGCGTCGTGGCGTGCGGGTGCGGGTTGCTTGATTTCGGAAAACTTTCATCGAAAAAACTTTCACGATCCTGTTTCACAAGCCGCACGTGAAGTTCCATAAAATGAAGCAAAGCAAGAACCTGACGGAGGCGAAGTGGCGCCTCGGCCTCAAGATCTGCGAGGGACGTCGGGCCTACGGACACGCTCCCGCGTTTAGTTTCACGGCCCAGCGGGTGGTTGCGGGCATCTCGTGCGGAGAGCAGACCTGGGACGCCTGGCCTCGCGAAGACCGCTTCCTGGAACCCGTGCCGTATGCAAATTTGCTCTCGGCAGCGGAGCACTTTTGCTCGCCGACCTGGCCTTTTTCTAATAATTTAGAGGGCGCAGAAGTGCTCCCTGGAAGCCTTTTTATCCACCACAGAAGACTAGAGCATGAAACCGCTCACGCGCACGACAAAAATGGCAAAAGCGGTTAAAAACAAGGCACATTTATTTTGCTCGATCGCCCACTTGTTAAAGTGCCTCGAGGGCATCTTCGACGAGTAGGCGCGCCGATCTTGTGTAAGTAGTAGTCTAGTAATCACGTATGCACCGTCGGAACGACAGCTCCAGCGTCGGCACCGAAACTGCGGTAGTAGTCCAAGTCGCAGAGCCAAATGCACCCAGCAATTCCTCGTCCTTCCGCCGTCGGCGTCGCGACGGCCTAGCCTCAAATCGAGGCGCCGCCACGTCGAAACAACGCGCACCAACGAACTGCGCCGACGCGACCAGCACCGACCCGGAGACGACCTCTGGAGGCAGCTCGAGTCGGGCACTGCTACAAGCCGTCGGCTCCAGCGCGACGGACACCACCGACGACCCGTCTCGACGTAGCCGGGCGTGCAAGGCGTTTGCGTCGCCGTTGCGTGCGCTCGCGCCACTTCTTCTGCGCCGCGAGGACCCGGCACCTGTAGAAATAGTGGTGGAGCAGCGCCGTCGACAGCTCGTCGCATCGCAGAAGTGCCGGCTGGTGCTCCGCGATGGCATCGACCGCACGACGCGTGATATCGAAGCATTTCGCACGCAAAATACGGCTGCCCCCTGGCTGATGCGGCCGACTGGGACTGCCACATAGGAGTGCGTTTTTTGCGCTACAAATTGCGTAATGCTGGGGCCTGGCCTTAAAAAAGAAAAACCGTGAGTTCAGATTTTGCGTTTTCGCTGGCCGCCGCGTTTTTGGAGCAGAGTCGGCGGGCCTTCGAGGCAGTGCCAGTCGCGACGTCGAGGACCACGGAAGCGTCCGGAGCCGCGCCTGGGCCGTGGACGGAGGTCTCCTGGGACGCCTGGAGCGAAAACTACCGGGATTTAGGCAAAGACCGTGCGGGTATGCAATGTAGTAAGTTTCAACCAAGCCCAAGATTAGGTTTGATCTTGCGCTGTTGCTCGTGTTGACCTAGAGGAGCCATGACGCGGACCCGGTAGCGCCTCGGCGCGTGACCTCACAGGCTACGAAGCCTTAAAACAGGTAACAAGAGGCCACCGCAGCCATGCGGAGGGTGTGGAGCCTCACCCTGCTGACCACGGCCGCGGCCCTATCCTTAAGGCCCCGCGGCACGACGAAGCGCCCGGCGACGCCCGCGGTCCGGGAGAAGGAACTGAACCTGCCGCCCTTCGACCTCGGCGCGAACCTGTCCGAGACGTTGGATGAGGCCGCCGCGCGCGCGGACGGCGCCGTGCGCGACCGGCTCGGCGCCATGGGTATTGAGGACGTGTCCGGGGACTGGGCGACGCGCGTCCTGGATCTTGGGAGGCGGGCGACGCGGCTCGGCGCGCGCGAAACCGCGGCGCTCGTGGATTTGAAGCTGAGGGAGACCGAGGCGGCGATGCGCGAGATCGAGGAGGGTGTCAAGGACGGCCTCGCGCCGCTGGCGCCTTTACAATATCGCGTCGAGGACGATGCGGCGAAGGCTTTGGATTTGAGCATCGAGATCGAGGGCGTGGACGAGCTGACCGAGGCCGTGTCCGCGGCGGCCGGCGCGCGGGCGACGGTGCCGACGATGACGTCCCGGAGGCGGTTTAGGAGATTTAGAGCGGCGGCGCGCACGACGGCCATCTGGCGGACCGCGGTCGGGTTTGCGTTTCGCGTGGCACGAAATCGGCGCAAGTTTAGTGACGCGCAGGGGCCCGAGGCCGTCGCCGCGCGGTCGAAGCTGGCGGCGGACTTCCGGGACGCGTTGTTGAGATTGGGGCCTACTTTCATCAAATTCGGGCAGCTGTTGTCGACGCGCGTAGATGTACTACCGCCAGAAGTCATCAAGGAGCTCGCGACGCTCCAAAATGAGGTGCCTTCGTTTAGTCCGGACCGGGCCATCACAATTGTCAAAGAGGAACTCGGCGTCAAGGACATTTACGACGTCTTCGAGACGTTCGAGCGCGAACCGTTAGCCGCGGCTTCCTTAGCCCAGGTTCATAGAGCAACACTCAAAGAGAACGGCGACGAAGTTGTGGTCAAAGTCCAGAGAGATGGATTACGGGAGCAGTTCGACGTGGACTGTGCGAACATCAAGTTCCTAGCTAGGTTAGCCGATAGGTTCGACCCCGAGAACGAGGGCGTCGCTTCGGATTGGAAGGGCATCGCGGACACGTCCGAAACGGTTTTGTACCGAGAAATCGACTTCTTAGTTGAAAGGGACGCCGCCGTCAAGTTCCGAGAAGCCTTCGAAGGTAAGAACGGTCAGAAGGCCATGGACTACGTGAAGGTGCCGCGCACGTACGACCCCTACTGCACGTCCAAGTTGTTAGTGTTGGAGTACGTGCCGGGCACGAAGATTAACGACGTCGAGGGTCTACAGCAACTAGATGGCGTCGAACTCCCGACGCTCTCGAGACGTTTAACGTTTAGCTACTTGGAACAGTTGTGCCGGCACGGTTTTTTTCATTGCGACCCCCACCCGGGCAACGTGGCCGTCGACGACCAGGTGCCGGGCGGCCGGTTGATCTACTACGACTTTGGGATGATGGAGACCATTGAACGCGACGTGAAGGCGGGGTTCGTGGATTTGGTGTATTCGTTATACAAGAATGAACCCATTATTGCGTGCGACGCGCTCGAGACGATGGGCGTGTTGCGACCGGGCTTGGATCGGTTTAGCATCGAGAGGATCGCGAAGAACTACCTCGATTCGTTCTGCGCCACGGTCGAATCCAAGAACGCGAAGGGCGTCACGGGTATCGATGACGGCGCGGCGAAGTGGGAGACGGAGATGACGGAGGAAGAACAAAAGGCCGCCCGGAAGGCGCGGCGGGCGCAGATCGGCAAGGACCTCTTCGCGACGCAGGCCGAGCGGCCGTTCGTCTTCCCGCCGAAGTTCACGTTCGTCTTTCGGGCCCTGTCGACGATTGATGGGATTGGCAAGTCCCTGGACGGGGGTTATGATTTGTCGCGGTTAAGCCAACCGTATCTGAGGGAGTTGGCGGATCTGCGGGACGGGAGTCGCTACGCGACGGCGTTTTCGGAACTCCTGTCGAAGGTCGGGTGGCGGCCGAAGGACGTGAAGCAGGTCGTCATGGCGCCGCGGACCTTGGCAAGCGCGGACAAGTCCATTAAGAGGATTGAGGCCGGCGATTTGAGGTTACGAGTGCGATCGGTCGAGCTCGAGACGCAGCTCCAGAACGTGGAGACGCGGCAGCGGCTCTTCGGGGCGGCCGCCGTCGCGGTCCTCTTGGCGCAGACGTCGCTGGGGGGCGTCGCCGCGACCTACGAAGGCGCCGCGCGCGTCTGGCGGCTGGTGTTATCGAGGGGCTGCGGCGTCGGCGCGGCGTGGGCGTCGCTCGAGGCCTTCGGGGCTTATTGTCTGCTGCGCAAGGCGGACCAGAACAAGAAGCGCTTCGCGAACCAGCTGAAGGACTGCTAGGTTTCGCGTAAGGTCGTCTTACGCCCCCCATGAAAAAAACCTAGGCCCGCGCCGCCGCGGCGTCGTACTTCCGCTTCGTGCGGTAGAAGAGGACGCCGAACACCACACACGTGCCGAGGACGGCGCCGCCCCCCAACTTATGCCCGAAGACGACGCAGCTGACGGTCAAACTCAGCATCTGCCGCGTCGTCATCATGATCGTGAAGACGATCGGCCCGAACTTTTTAATGGTGTAGAAGATGAAGAGCTGGCCCGTCGCGCTCGTTAGTGAGAGTGTTAGCACGTTCGCTAAAGCAGCGGGGTTCGCCGCGAGGAATGCCAATGATAAACCCATCTCGCCCGTCCATAATAAATTCATCGACGTGAAGAGTAACGAAAAGAAGTTCACCCCGAACATCATCTGGTACTGGTCCACGCGATACGTCTTATATACTCTATCCTGCCACTGGCTCGTAAACGAATCGCAGAAGACGTAGACGCAGAGGATCAATATACCGAGTACGGTATCACCTTCCACACCAGAAGCGTGCTCCTTCTTGGCCTTTTCCGTCAGCATGAAGAGAGCCACGCCGGCCGTAATCCCAATGGCCTCGATATACTCAATCAGGGGATAGTTCTTCTTGTGGAAGAACTTTCCTACCAACATCACCGGGATGACTTTACTGGATTTGAATAGTGTTTGTGTTGGAAAAGACACATATTTGAGGCACTCGTACTGGGCCCAACTAGACATGATGTTGCTAAACGAACAGGGCGAGAACTGGTAGAACGGCGCGCGCGGGCCCGGCTGCCGGAGCACGTTCGACTTGTACAAACTCAGCAGGCCGGCCACCACCAACGCCAACGTCCTATTCGCGCACACCAAAAACACGGTCGAGGGGAACATGCCCGTGTCGTAGCGCTGCGTCATGACCTTCTCCTGGATGAAGCCCCAGGTCACGTAGGAGCCCTGGAGCCCCACGAAGCAGCATCCTAATTTTATAGCTTTCGACTGGAACGTCTCCTCCTCTTGTCGTATTTCGCGCGCCGCCTCGACGTCGATCGACTTTTGCCTTTCGGCCTTCGCGCGGTTCATGACGACGCTCGTCTTGGTCCGCGGTGCCGCCGTCCCCGGCGCGCTGGGCTAAGTCTTGGTCCGCGGTGCCGCCGTCTCCGGCGCGCTGGGATAAATTAGTTGTGAGCAGGCGCCGTCCCCTGCCGCTGGGATAAATGAGCCGTAAACAGGCTGTCCGGCGTTTGGATCGATGCGCTCCGCTCGAAGTGCGACTCGCTGAACACGCGACCTTTTGAGCACGATCTAAGCACCTGCAACCGGTCGGCTGTATAATCTGAGTGGATTCTATATTTATCCGCGGCCACCACTGCCTAGGTAACCGGTATGGGATCGGTATGGTACATCACATCGATATCGATGGTCGCGGCCTGTGCGACGGCTAGGCAATTGACTTGGTTACGCGTTTGGCATATACGTGTAACTGCTTGTACGAAAACATCCATCCGCCGTGCGTGCAGAAACGGTACCACCCCACACAAACGCTGCCGCTGCCGCCGCCGCCGCGTGAACAAATACTGCCGTAGCGCACAAGCTGAGCACAAGAGGTCACCATGAACATGGGCGGCATGGGCGAGGCGAAGCTCGACGGCACGCCGTTCAACGTGCTCATGCAGCAGGCCGTCAAGCTCAAGACGCACGTGCACAAGATCGACCGCGTCCGCTTCGACGCGTGGCCGAAGTTTTACCAGAACACGGCCTTCGTCAAGGACGAGCACAAGAAGGAGCGGACGCTCGCCTACGACGACCGCATGGCCTGCGCGCGGGCCTACAAGGAGAAGGGCGACGCGGCCTTTAAATCTGGAAAGATGATCGAGGCCTGCAACGAGTACGAGGCCTGCGGCGGTTTATTTAAGTGGGCCACGACGCTGCGCGAGGACTGGCGCACGCGGAGTCTGGAAGACGAGGACATCCGCGAGGAGGAGTTTTTGGGGGAGACGGACGACCAGAGACGTGCGATCGCTTCTCTGAGAGTGAAGTGCTACTGCAACCTTGCCAGAGCTTACGCGAAACAAAAAGAACATAAGACCGCGGTGCACGCCTGCGACTGGGCTTTGGCGGTGGACCCGGCGTCGGCCGCCGCTTTATACTTGCGAGCCGCGTTTCTGACAGAGCCGGCGTCGAGCGGCACGACGGAGCGCGACGCCGCCATCGCGGACCTCGAGAAGGCTTGTGAAGTCGTCGAGGCGGGGTCGAGGACAGCCAAGGACGTCGAAACGTTGTTACGGGAGTTGAAGAGATTGCGGCGCGTCGGCCGCGCGAACGATAAGGCGTACGGCGGCATGTTCGACCGCGGCGCCGTGTATGGGGAGGACGAATCTTCAAGAAGACGGGCGGCGGACGCGCGCGCGAAGAAGGACGAAGCGGCGACGGCGGACGACTTCACGGAGCCGACGCGGCCGGGCGACGGCCGGTGCTCGGCGCGGCCCGCGCCCGAGAGCGAGCTCGCGGCGTGCGACGCGTTGATCGCGGAGTACGAGCGCACAGGCCAGCACGAGAAGGCGGCGGAGTTGAGGGATGGCGTGGCGCAGGCGCGCGCGAAATTAGAAAGAGCGCGCGCCGTCCAGCGGGGCGACGCGGCGCTGGACTTCTCGAAGCCGACGGCGGCGATGGCCGCGGACGCGAAAGCTAGAGGCATCGACCTGGACGACCCGCGCGTCCAGCAGATGCTGCGCGAGCTGCAGGAGGAGCGCCTCGAGTCCCAGACGGAGGCGGGGCGCGCGCGCGTGCGGCGGCGCGACGCGGCGCGCGCCGAGGCCGCGCGCATGACGACGGCGCAACTTCTGAAAGCTCTGAAGGACGAGGACGTGCCGCACGCGCACTGCGCGAGCGCCGACGACCTGCGGGAGCTTTATGTGAGGTACCGCGGCGACCCCGAGGCGACGCGCGCCGCGGCGGCCGAGGCGGCCGCCGCGGCGGCGGGCGGCGGCGCCAACTGGCTCCAGCTCGTCGGCGCGAGCCTCCTGTTTGTGTTGTGGCGCGTCTGGACGTCGGGCCTCCTCGCGCCGGCGCCCAGTAGTAATACTGACGCGGCGCGGAACCCCTACCTCGACGCGGAGCCCCAGGCGGCCTTTGGCGGGGAGGACGGCGAGTTCTGACTAATTTTGCTTTTTGCCAGTCCGAGTCCCGGTGGATTCCTCGTTTACCCCGTCCCATCCGAGTCGCGCGGGAAACCCTACTGCACTTTTTGGATTCCTCGGTTACCCCCCGTGCGGGAAACCTAGATCAGGCCTTCTCGAGCTCGCGGCCGCGCTCGAGCGCGAGCTCGTAGGCCTTGACGAGGTCGGCCGTGCCCTTGCCGCGGGGCTCGGGCCGCGACTCGAGCGGCACGACGGCGTTCTCCGGTAATATATCAAACTGGTTCTCGCCGAAGTAGATGACCATGCGCTGCCGCGGCATGCGCGCGCCCGGCCGCGGCGGCGGTAGCGCCTCCATGAACTTGGTCGCGGCCGGCAGGCAGAGCTCGCCGGGCCACCAGGGGTGCGCGCCCGACTTGGCCCAGACCAAGACCCCGAGCTTCTGTACCGACAAAAGCGAGTCGTCCTGCTGCGGCTTGTTGTCCGAGAACGTCGACGACCCGACGATGCGGTAGACCGTCTGCGGTCTATTTAAATCGAGCCACTCCGAGTGGCCGTCGTCGTAGTCGACGCGGTGCCTTCCATCCTTCGCCCGATACTCGGTCACGACGCCCGCGTACCAGACCTTGTCGCGCGGCCAGTGCACCTCGACCCTCTTATCCACCAGGGCCTCGGGGTCGCCCGCGTGGGGCTTGACGTGCTGCAATTCCATGACGTCGTCGTCGCCGGCCTCCTTCCGGACCTCCTCGTCCGCCGCGGCGAACGTCGCCCCGGCCTCCGTCTCCCGGCCGATGTTCGCCTCCAGAACCTGGCGCCACTTGTGCTCGAAGGCCGCCCGGAGGACCTGCGCCATCCTATATACGACCACGTCGTCCGCGTTCGGCGACGGCTCGCAGTACAGCGCCGCGTTCGCGTGCACCCTCCTCACGTCCGCCGCGAAGCCCGCCGCGCCCGTCTCCCTGTACCCGTCTCCCTCCAACCGCCGCTGGATCAGCCCCAGGTCGACGGGGTCGCTCACGAGCTCCGTGTACCTAGGGACGCCCTCGACGGGCCGCGCGAAGGGCTCGGACACGTCCAGCTGGCGCAGCCAGCCCAGCACCTCCAAACACGCGCCGCGCGGCACGCGCGCCGCGGCCTCGACGCCCGCCCGGTGCTCGCGGAAGTGGCCCTCGGCGGCGTCCGCGTCGAGCCACCGTAAGCCGAGCGACGCGTCGTCCAAAAGCAGGTGGAGGCGCCCCTTGGCCGCGACGACCGAGTGCGCGCCCCGGGCCGTGTCGAGCTTCGCGTCGAGGACGACGCGCCCCGGGAGCCGCCCGCGCACGGCCGCGCCGACCGTGCCGGACTCGGCCGCCTTCTGGCGCTTCGGCGGGGGCTCGTCGCTCACGGGCGAGCGCTGGATCTGGGGCACATCATTAATTGGCTCGCCGGCCTGCATCTGCATGACGCGCGTCCCCTGTTGCTCAACATAATCCTGCAGCCGGTCGCAGATCGTGACACCCAGCTTGGCGAAGTCGACCGTGAACTCGTCGCCGTTCTGGATCGTCTGCTGGCCGAAGATGATCGTGACGACGTCCTGGAGGCACGGCGGCGGGAGGCCCGAGACCACGAGCGACAGCTGCTGCCGCGCCTCGAAGGTCCAGCGCGCCGCCGCCGCCGCCGGGGGGGGCGGCGGCGCCGGCGCCGGCGGCGGCGCCGGCGGCTGCGGCGGCGCGGCGTCGCTGGGCGGCGGAAAAAATGCATTGATCTCCTCGGGGGTTCGTGGGTTGCGCGGCAGGGGTATCTTCCTTGACGTCGGCGGCTGCGGCGCCGCGTCGTCGGGGGTTTCTAGCTTGGGCATCGGTGGGCGCTCCATTCCGTCGGCTCTTTTTTAATTTCTCTTTCTGTGACTGCGGTCTCGCCTTTTTAGGAGAGGCCTGGATTTTTTGCGCGCGAGGAGGCTCTGCTTTTTTTCTATGGTATACCCGCTGACAGAGCTGCACTACGGCCGACTAGTGGGATTTGACAAAGTTGACTTTTTGTTTGGTTGACTTTATTAGATGTAGAGACTGGTCGTTTGCTGGTATCAGTTAACTGGACGATGGCCGCAAATACGCTGCCCCCGGGCAGGCTGAAGTACCTGGAGGGCCTCGCGCCGGACCAGGCCACCTTCCAGAAGTACGTCGAGGATGAGGCGCGCTCGCGCGGCTGGGTAAAGCCCACCGAGCTGCTGCCCCGCGCCGCGCGGTCGCGCCGCGCGCCGCCGCCGTCCCCGGACCCCGCCCCCAAGAAACAGGGGCTGAAGAGGCGCCGCGAGACGTGGGAAAAGCTGCCCTCGTCGTCCCAGAAGCGCTCGCGCGGCGACGGCGCGGCGCGGCCGCGGGTCCTTCAGACCATAACAAACCGCGCCCCGCAGTCCCTGGACAGCGTCGTCGTCGCCTGCGACGACGAGCGCGTCGAGGGCACCGCCATTGCCGTCGTCGGCGACACTGTGCAGGTCCAGCCGTTCGCGCAGGGCTCGGAACCGCTCGTCGTGAAGAAGGAGGAGACCGCCGTCACGGTGGCGCGCGCTCCCGAGGCGCTCGAGGACGTCCTCGCCGCGCGACGGACGCCGTTCTTCGCCCCGAAGGTCGGACCCATCTTCTCGGGCGACTCGCTGTTGCTCAAGGACGGCAGCATGGTCGTCTTCCTGCAGCCCTCGTCGTCCTCAAGGATCGAGGTCTTGGAGCTCTACAAGATCGACGCGTTGCCCAAACACATCAACAGGTCGACTGCGTCCACCTGCGATGTCGTCCTCTCGTCGACTTCTAGAGAGGTCTCGGTGACCTCCGTCGTGGGGCCTGTGTGGGTCGTGTCGCAGGACAAGGCCAGAAGTGGTGCCTACGACGGCCTCGCGCGAGTCTACACCCTCGACCAGTGGTTTGATGGTACGTCGCCGGCGCTGCGACCGCTTCCAGAGCGCTGCGTCGCGTCGCTGATCGACGACAGGCCGTCGACGATGAGCGGCTTGTGGGACTTGTTAAACGTGCGCGTCGCCGTTGCTGATGCCGTCGGCGAGCTCCTCCGCGGGAAAAAAAAAGCGGGCGCCGTTACGACGTGCGTTTCGAAGTTGTGGCGCTGGGCCTACCTCCGCGCGTCGGGCATGTGGATCGGAAGTTCACGGCGAAGCGCGTCGTGGCGCGCGGGCGGCCAGGCGGCGCCGACGTGACGCGCCTCCAGTTCTACCGTTTCGAGCGGTTCTCGCTTAGCGGCGATGACGTGGTGCGCCTGGAGAGCGAGTTCCGGATCTTGGCGCGGCGACGCGGTCTACGAGTACCCCTAAAAGGCGGCTTCAAGGAGACGAGGGTGCCGACGACGCTGGACGAGTTCAGCAAGCTCGTGCGGGTGACGTGCACTTACAACGTCGACACCGGCGAATTGAAGCTCAACGCCCGCTTCGAGGTCAAGTCGCCCGCCGAGGCCGGTGCCACGAACGCACAGATCTGACGGCGCCGTCGCCGTTGCCACCGCCGGAGACGGCCGTCGAGCCGTCGCGCCCGTCGAAGACGCGCGTCCGCGACGGTCGTCGCGGAGTTGCAGATGAAACAGTTCGAGCTCGACGGCGTCGTTTACACTATCACGGCGGCGACGGCGGCGTCGTGCGAGTTTAGGGAGGCCTACCCGGTCGCCGGCGCGGACGTGCCGACGCTCACGCGTCCAACGTCTGAAGTCCATGCACTCGTCGCAGCCTACGAAGAGTAAGTCACAATTTACCAGTCTATCACGCGCTTCTGCTTCCAGCCGATGACCTTGAGCTCGCCGGGCTTGACCAGGCCTGTGAGCCACATCATCCGCCGCTGCATCCACTTGCCCAGCGCGGCGACGCGCGTCGCCCGCGTCGCCTCGTGGCCGCAGTGGCCGCCGCGCTGCGTCCGCGTGAGGAAGAAGCGCTTGATCAAGTGGTTCACGCTCTCGAAGCCCTGGTTCGAGTAGCGGTACAAGTTCCGGTACTTTCGCAAATAAGCAGTAATGTGGCCCGAGCCGATGTGGAAGTGTTCGTGAGGCCTTCGCCGTGAAAGTCGTCAGTAGCCGATGGTAGGTCTCCTGGGCGAGGTCGTCGGCTTTGGCAATCTCGACGTCCGTGAGATCTTCTCGTTTTCGATATAGCACCATCAATTCCTCGTAGCCGCGGACGAGGTCGAGGACGACCCGCCGCTTGGCGTCGTCCGGGAAGCACGCGCCGATGAGCCGTGCCGACGTTAGCAAAGATCTTCCGGGCGCGGCCGCAATTCAACGGATGGCCTCGACGGAATCTTCGTCCTTGGAGAGCGGCGCCGTCCACTTGCCCTCGCGGCCGTTCGGGCAGCCGAAGCCTTTCGTTCTAATCGCCCTCCAGCGGCCGCAGCTTCGCCAGGGCCACGCTCTTCTCGTAGATCAAATAAATTGTTGAGGATGAGCCGCAACGAGCGCTCGCGCGTCCGGTTTTCTAAATGCAAGACGCACGGGACCATATGCTCGACCAGGGAGATGAGCGCATCAGAATTTGGCGTGGCGTGTTCTAATTGCGCTTGAAGTTCGTAATATTGGTCAACCAATTTCAGGCGCGTCTTCTCGACGCGCGAACCGAGGTTGCCCGTCACCGCCAGGCCGAAATCAACAAGACAATCGTTCACGACCAGCGAAAATTGCGTTTTTTGTGCTGGGGTCGCAGTTCGACAGTCGAACTTTGCGTAAAACCCGTTTTGGTTGGGGTTTTCCAATTCCAAGCAATGCTGACCGCAATAAGCAGCGAAGCGCGCGTGCAAGTGGGCCGAGGTGCCGCCCGCATCGAGCCCAGCCTCCGCGGCGAGCTCGCGCAGCTGCGCCGCACTTAAAGTCTTGGCCTCGCGCATGTAGCGGTAGGCTGGGGGCAGCTCCCTCTGAGCTCCGTGAGCGCAGCGGCAGCCGTAGCGCGCCACTCGTCTACGGCAGCCGGCGTCGACATCTCCGCGTGGTAGCACACTAACCGACCCGCTGCTCTGCAGACGTCGCAAAGGTCGTCAACTACCTTGGGCGTCGTCATCTGCCTGTTGGTCTGCGCGCAACAATAACACGGCCGCGCGTTCTCCGACGTCCCAGTCGCGAAGCCCTTCTTCGACACCGTCTGGAGGTTGGCCATGTCGCCCGAGCAGACGTAATCAACGTGAACGGCGCGGCCCTCTGCCTCTGACTGGTAGACACCATCGGTTTGCGCCGTCGCCGCTGTACTGAAGTGATCCGTCACGTCGTCTAAAGCTTCGTACAGGGGCGGCTCTCGTGGCCAACGGCTAACGTAGTAATATGAACCCGATCAGGCGACTGGAAGTCGGTGATAGGCTTGCCAGTGATCGGTCGACCGCGCGGCTGTCGTTGACGTGGATCCCTTGCATCGTAAAGTCGTCGCTTTTCGTGATGTTGCTGCCGTCTTGCGTGCCTCTGATCCTCCGCGGATCCGCGGACTGCGTCCAGTCTCAAGGGCCGCGCTACTGCTTTCCGATGACGTCGAGGACCGCGCCCGTCGCAATGCCGACCGCCTCGTAAGTGCCGTCGCCCGCGGACGTTTCGTAACCGAAACCTTGTGGCCATCAGCAGCAACCTCTCGACCAGCTTGGCTGTTTCCTGGAGCGCGAACTTCGTGGGGAATAACAGCATCACGTGCTTGCCCAACGTCTCCCCGAGCGCAACGAGAGCCGCCCGCTCTCTGGCCCGCATGGCCTCGCTCGCAGCGTAGTTCCCCGTCATCTCCACGTCCATGGTCTTCAGTAGTTCGGCTGGAGAGAAAATCTCCTGGAGGCGCCGGTACTCCGCGCACGCAAAGTGAGCTCGCACGAGGCCAATCTCCCCCCGCCCGCGAGAGTGTTGACACCACGCGTAGTCGGCTAGGAGACGCAGACACTTCTGTTGCTTTCTTTTGAGCGTACCACCACAAATTCTACTGAGAAAGTCGCCGACGGCGTGGACCACGGGCCACAACGACTCGCCTTCGAAGTCCGAATCCGGCGGCGGCTCCTCCGGTAAATACGCAACACGAGAACCCAGCCAGGCGCCTCGAAGCCGTCGAAGGCCATAAAGCTCGAGGTTGAGCTGGCTTTGTTTCTTTTTCAAATCGGCGACTTCAGTTCTCTGCGCGTCGAGTTGCCGCTGCAACTCGCGCGTGTTTGTCCGGAACCCCTCCTCCAATCGCCGCCGCTCCTCGTCTAGCCGCGCCGCCGCGCGTCGCTCACAGTCTATTTTCCATAGTTCTTTCTCTTGTGAAAATTTGGCTCTAAGGCGATCAACGTCGCGCCGTCGTGCCGCTCTCTCCGCGGAGAGCGCGTTCGCCTCGCGGTCCAGAGAGAGAAGCATAAGTCTTGCCGAGTCGGTGGCGCTCCTCGCGAAGACTGCGTCCTGTCTGTCGCGTAGCTCCGCGTGGGCCGCGACGGCCGCCGCGCGCGCGCGGCTTCCGCGCGGTCGCACGCCGCGAGCGCGTCTTCGGCGCGCTGCTCTAGGGCCATTAAATCTCGTCGTGTCACGGGCCGTGGTACTGGCGCGACTTCGTCGAGGTCGACCACGTCTTCGTCCGGCACGAGCAGCTCAGCATCATCAACCGGATCCACGCGCGTGACCTTCTCGCCGGGCGTCGTGTACATCCTAGGCCGCGCGGACGTCGGGCGCTTCTCGCCGGACCGCGCCGTCGTCTTCGACGGCTTGCGCGGCGCTCGGGGCGGCTGCTTCCTCTTGCACTGGAACTTCTCCTCTGGTCGCGGGAACGGCGGCTCGACGCCATCGGGGTACTCCTCGAGCGCGCGCGCGCGGTTCTGCACGGCTGGCAAGAAGTAGATGCACCGCGGCTCCTTATCAATTTCGTACGACTTCCGCCAGTACCGACCCTCGGCATCAAAGGTCACCCTTGTCCTCGCGGTGGGACCGAGCGCCGCGTTGAGCGCGGCGCGCGTCGCCACGCCGTCCATCTCCATGAGGAGCTCGTCGTCGCTGAGGAAGACGTCCCCCTCCGGCATTGGCAGGGCGTCGAAGATGTGCTGATCGTCCGCCGCGGGCTTCCACACCCGCGGCATCGTGGCAGCACCAACGTTCTCGGGCTGTGAACAAGTTATTAAAACTTGATTAGAGTATGCTGCGCAGCAGCTGCGTGTGGGCTGCCTCCCCCAATCAAGTTTTAATGCGATGCAGCTGGACCGAGATCGCAGCGCTTTTAGCAGCGCCGCTGGGCGCTCAGCTACCCCCTGGTTTTCCTACAAGTTACTGCAATACATAATGTAACTAGGGGGGCTTGGTATCCTACCAGTAGGCCGTAGTGGTTACTTATGGTACTACCCCCCCACAGACCCGCACTAAGGGACAACAGGACACGTTAATAATCACCCCGCGTACGGTACGAGCGGGAGACCCGCTGCGCGCCACGCGTGGATGCCTCCGGTCACGTTGACGGCGCGCGCAAATCCCGCGGCGCGCAGCACCGCTACGGCCGAGGCGGAGCGATTGCCCGACCGGCACCCGACGTAGATCTCCTCGCCCCGTCGGAACTCGAGTTCGACGTCCTCGAGGAAGTCCGCGGGCGAGACGGGCTCGCGGTCGCCGTTGTGAGGGAAGGGAATGTTGACCGAGCCCTCCACCACGTCCTCGGCGACGAACTCCATCTCGCTGCGGCAGTCGAGGTACCGGGCGCCCCCGGCTTCCAGCGCGCGCTGGGCACTCGCGCACGTCGCTTCCGGTGGCGCCAGCTCCGGTGGCTCTGTCGCCTCCGGCGGCGCCGGGGCCTCGCGCGCCTCGAGCGCCCGCGCGAGGCCGTCGACGTCCTCGACCGACCGCACGCCCACCGACACCCGCGCGAGCGGCCGGGCCAGGGCGTCGCGGAGGGCCCACGCCTCCAGGCGCTCGCCGTCGCGGAGCGGCGCCGCGGCCGCCGCGCAGCGCGCGGCCGCGTCGCGCGCGGCCAGGTCCGCGTTCGCGCGGACGGCCCGGCCGTAGGCCTCGAAGTAGCCCTGGAGCACGTCGGCCGAGGCCTCGTCGAGGGCCTCGAACTTGGCGTGGAGGAGCGGCACGAGCTGCGTCGCGATCTCGTGCTCCCACCGCTCGAACGAGTCGAACTGCGCCAGCGACGCGTTCAGGTCGCCGACGAGCTGCCGGACCCAGGCGCAGCCCTCGACGACGTCGGCGTCGGCGCCGGCGGGCGCCTCGAAGTGCGCCAGCGCCCGCTGCGACGCCGGGACGTAGCCCGCGAGGTCCGCCGCGCCCGCGGCCGGCGACGCGAAAACGCCGCCCGTCGCCAGGTTCCGGAGCGGCGCGCAGCCCAGGAGCTCGACGCCGCGCGCGGCGAGCGCGGCCTGGCTCGCGCGGAGCGCCGCCGCGTCCGCCGGCGTCGTCGGCAGGCGCAGCGGCCCGTCGAGCGCCGCGTCCCACCAGTCGTGCTCCACCGCGCCCGCGTCGCGGCTTGAGACGCCCACCGCCCGCGCGCCGCCGGTGGCGCGCACCGCCGCGGCCGCCGCCTCGACGACGCGCCGCCGCTCGTCGCGCGGGACCTCCTCGGGCCCGTGCAGCAGCGCCGCGTCGAGCGGCCGCCCCAGGAGTTCGGCGCACCGCTCGACCTCGGCCGCGACGCGGTCGGCGGCGAGCGAGTGCGCGATCCGACCGTCCTGCGCGGCGAAGTAGCCCACGCGCGCGACGACGCGCGCGCTCGCGTCCGCCTTCGCGAACGCGGCCGCGGCGGCCCAGCAGCGCGCCGCCGGGCCGGGCAGGTCGAGCACCCGCGCGAGGCCCTTCGCCGCGGCACGGTCCAGGATCTCCGTGCCCGCGACGCGGGCGCAGTTGAGGGCCAGCTTCATAGTTATGACTGCCGCGTGCACCGACGCCGGATGGCTTTTTTAGTAGCTTGTTATGACTCCTCGTTGCTGATGCAAGCAGCAATACTCAAACGCTGCCTCGTAAACGCTGTCGACTTCGCGACTTCGAATCCGTGAAAACGGTACGGCCCGGGCTCGATGTAAGATGCCGAGGTCTAGGCCTAGTTTCTTTAGACCGCTAGCTCTATCTCTTGACGGCGGACGGATAGCCCATCGAACAGGCCAAGGCACGTCACTGCTCGCAAACCGGCCGGCCTCTGCTCGGAGCGAAACCTCGCACCGTTCGTGTCTGGGTTCTCGGGGGTTGGGGCGCCCGGTGAAACAACACCCGGCTCTGTCGCCAATCCCTACAAGACACAGTGGCGAAGCGCTCGGGGTCCGGTCTACCTGGGGGTTCAATAAGCGACTCTCTCTTTCTAAGCGCTAGGACGCCACTCTATGGACTAGTCCTAGCACCGTAACAGATAATCAACGACCGGAGATGGCAAAAACAAAGCCTTAAGCCCCCTAAGCCTCTTCGTCCATCTTGTCGGCGCGGCGCTCCGCCCGCCGGTTGTACACCGGGCAGCCCGGCACACAGCGGCAGCAGCACCAGAGCAAGCAGGTGCAGAACAGGACGAAGGCGAGGCAGACGGAGACGACGGCGTTGATGTTCAGTTCGAGGCAGTCCCCCCTCTTCTCGGCGCAGCACCGCCTGCGGGGCGCCGCGTCGGGTCGGCGGCGCGGGGAAGGGGACGCGGCGGCGGCACTCCTCGAAGCACCCCTTGGCGTCCTTGCGATCGCGCCACTGAGACTGGTCCGGGTATTCTCGCTCGAGCGTCGCCTCATCCTTTTCCCAGACCCCGACGGCGCCCGACCAGCGGAAGGGGAAGTTTCTGTATTCCTTCATTTCCCAGAGCCGCTTGGTGCTGTTCCAGGACGCCCCCTCCGTCTTTTCCAGGACGTCCTCTCCGTCGTCTTGCTCAGAATAGTTCAGGAGGTAGATGTCCGAGCCCGCGACATGGTATGCTTTTTGCGTGCCGTCAACGCCGCGGACGACGGTCAGCACGTTGCCGTCGGTCGAGGTCACTTTGAGGACCTCGTCGTCGATCAAGATGTATTTGCAGACCGAGGCACAGAAGGCTGCAGCATTGTCCACCAATACTTCCGTGTCCTTCGGAAGGAGAGCTACTGGTTCTCCGTCCTCGTCCACGTTCGAAAGCGTCGTCACCTTACCGGTTTTGCTGTACTCGTCGGGGGCCTTCTGCTCGCCCTGTTCGCAGATCCGGCAGTCGTCGTTGTACTGGTCCCCCTTGGCCCCGAGATACTTTTCAGGCCAATCCGCCGCGCGAGCCGTCGCGGCGACGAGCGCGCAGACGAGCGGGCCGCGGCATCTCATGGCGGCCGTCGTAGGGCCGGGGCCCGTCTCGCTTGGGAGGAAGGCTGCCCCGGGCGGGCGGCGGGTCCGAATCGCGCCCCGCTGTATCGCACCCGGCCGCGCGCGGCTCTGTGCTGCGACAGCGTCGAATGAATCGAAGCGGCAACGTGCCGGGTTTAGTCGCAAGGCAGCGCGATATTGTACCTGACCATATTATTTATTAAAAATATTATTCGAATATTATTTAATATTATTCGATATTATTTAACAGGCATAATAGTAAAAAAAATGGTACTCCTCCTAAAAACCGCGCGCGCGGGGCACCCCCCCCCTCGGGCCGACCCCCCGCGACGGCCCATTACCGCACTCACCGGGTGTCCCCCGCCCCGTGCACCCCTCGGCGACGTGCCTGGGGCCAAAGGCAGCCCCAGACGCCAGTATTTTCCCAATTCAGCCCGTTTTACCAAAATTACCCGCACCATAAAATAATTTTTTTAAATTATCCTTAATTAATAAAATACAAATAATATTGATAAAATATAAATAATATAATATAATTCGAATTGAATTTTGAAAAATATGGTATTATAGGTACAATACAGCGCGAAAGCCAGTGCCCCCCGCGCACCGCGACCGCCGACGGCGCGGCGCGGGACTACGAGTACTACGAGTCGCGACCCGGCTTACTGCACCACGAGCCCCGCCGGCCCGCTCGTCGACTGCGACGGCAGCAGCGTGAAGCCCATGGCGTCGATCTCCTGCGAGGGAATGCCCAGGTCCACGAGCTTCTGCGAGTACGTGCGGAGCGCGTCGTTGTACGCCTTCTGGGCCCGCACGCGGTCGTACTTCGCGTCGCGCAGCAGCTCGTTCTTCCGCGCCAGGTCGCCCTCGAGCTCGGCGTGCGCGCGGCCGAGCGCCTCCGCGTCGAGGCCCGCCGCCGTGACGATCTGCGCGGTCTGCGCCGCCGCGTTGTCCACGGCCTGGCGCATCGTCGTCACCTTTTGTTCCAGGAGCACGTTCCCGACGTTCGCGCGCTGCCGCGCCTGTTGCACGGTCTGCTCGAAGGCGGCCCGCAGGCCGTCGCGCTCGATGATCGTCGCATGCGCCTCGTCCTTGAGCGCCGCGTGGGACCGTTCCAACTTCTTGAGTCTATCTTCCAAGACCTTCATGCGGTTCCGCGAGTTTCGGAGCGAGAGCTTGTCCTTGTCCCGATCTCGTAACCTCGCCCGCAGCGCCGCGACCTCGGCGACGGCCACCGTCAGGGGCTCGCGCAGCTTGGCGTTCTCGGCGCTCACGTCCTTGGTGGTCACCTTATTTTGTTGCGCCTTCTCGCGCATGTCCTTGACCTCCGTTTTTAGGGACGTGATTAATTTCAGGTTGTCCGAGGTTATCGTATTATAGTACTGCTTCATCTGCCCGAAGGCCTTGTCGTGGTTCCTTATGAGATCATTGATGTGTAAATTTTTTCTCTCCTCGATCTCGTGGATGTGCACCTTGCGTCTCATCTTCAGGTCCGTCTCGAGCTGCTCGAGGCGCTTCTGGCACTTGGAACCGAGCTCCACAATCTCCTCCTCGAACTCCAACCTTAGATTCTTCAAGTTCTTGGCGTGCTGCTCCCTTAGTTCTCGCACTTCCTCCGCATTGGAAATTTCCCTTTCTCCCAACTCCGTCCGGATGGACGTCTTCGCCTTCTTGAGCGCGTGCGTCCGCTGCTCGTGGGCCTCCTTCTCCTCGGTGTCGAAGTGCTTCGTGTCCTCGCCCACACCTCGCAACGCGTGGCGGTGCTCGTACTCCAGGTGGCGCACCTTCTGGAGGTAGACCCTCAACTCGACGCGGTGGTTCTCCTCCATGAGCTCCATGTCCCGGTCCTTCTTCGCAATTTCACCTTTCACGTCCTCGACCTCGCTCCTACTTATGTCGTAGAACTGCTGGAGCGCGTCCCTCTCCAACTGGACGTAGTTCCGGTCCAGCGACTTCTTCGCGAGCGTCTGTTTGAGTAAGGGCACGACCTCCCGCAGCATCTCGAGGTCCATGGTCTCGTACTCATTCACCTCGTCGGGGGGCTTCTCGTCCTTCTTGCCCTTCTTGCCCTTCTTGCCCATGGTGTTGTTTTATGCGGCGCTTTGCGGTCTGCTAGTAGAGGGCTGCCCCTTCACGTATTTTGGCTGCCCGGCGCGTCGGAGGAGCTTGGGAAGAGCTTGTGAAGGGCTTGGCCTCTGAGCTGCCTCCGTCCCGCCGCGGCGTTGCTCAAAACGCGTATGCCTGCAGCGGCGCAGCCCAGTTTCTAGAAGGATAAGGGCAGTTTCATGAACTTACTAGCCTGGGGTCTAATATTAGACGCATCTTCGGGGGGGGGTGCTGAGGCGGCTCTGCGTCGAAGGAGGCGAGCTGTTATGAAAAAACGCAAGGACCGGCCGCCGACGAATCGGCGACGCGCGGGGTCCCTCCCACGAGTATTCGCACCGTGACGGACGGCATCCGCCAGGCGTAAGGTTCACCTCACAAAACACACTTACGGCTAGCGCTCGGAGACGGCGTTCATGTAGCGCAGCATCTCGCGGCGGCCGGCGTCGCGCGCGCGGTCCTCGGCCGACTTGTCGACCTTGAGCTTGATCCGCTTGCCCGAGACGGCCGAGCGGACGACGTCGCTCCCCGAGGAGGACGAGGACGAGGACGAGGACGATGCGGACCGTTTCCGTTTTCGCTTCTCCTTCTTCCGGCGCTTCTTCTCCTTCTTCCGTTTCTTTTTTTCGCGCTTGCGCTCCTTCTTCTCCCTGCGCTTCTCGCGGCGCCGCTTGGCGTCGCGGCCGCCGAGCGACGAGGCCGACGACGACGACGCGTCGTCGCGCCGGCTGCGCGACAATTGCGCGGCGGCGTCCGGGTAATAGCCCGTCGCGCCGTCGCGCGTCGTGAAGACCATGCCGGCACGTGGGCCGGCATATCGTGCCGCGGGCTCGAAGGCAGGCATGCTTAAGCTGCACCCAAAGCTGTCCACCGCTGTGATGTGGGACGACGATGCGTGGAAGTTTAGCAGCGCTCGTTGACAGCCTAGAGGAGGCGTCGAAACGCGGCGTAGGGGACCAAGCTGAGACCGCCCGCCTGTCAAAAAGTCAATCGATCAGAAAAACCCGCGCACAGGCTAAGACCATGTTAACACCAGGCCTAGGGGAGTCCAAGGAGATACGCGTCGTTAGGCGTTCGATCAGGTCAGTCGGGGGGCAGCAGAGGGGGCAGCGGGGGGAGCGCGCTCAGATGTGGAACTGGCCCGAGTCCGAGGGCAGCGGCGGCGGCGGGCCCGGCGCCGCGCCGTCGACGAGGCGCCGGTGCCAGTCGAGCCAGGCCTCGTAGGCCCGCGGCGGCAGCACCGCGCGCTGCACCGTGCCGCCGCGCGGCACGTCGCGCGCGAAGCGCACGACCTCGCGGACGACGACCAGGTCGCCGGGCACGTCCGCCTGGCGGCGCCAGGGCCCGCCGAAGCAGGCGTCGTGGGCCGGGCGGTCCCACGCGAGCGGGTGCGGCCGCGACGGGTGGATGGCCTCGTTCTTGCGCTTCTGCGAGAAGCGCGTGTCCGGGCCCTTGTTCGCGAAGGACGAGGCCGGGGGCGGGCCGTCGTCCCCCAATATGGCCTCGTGGTCGCGCCAGACCTGCACGAGGGCCACGTCCACGGTCTTGTCCGCCGTCGGCAGGCCGCCCGCGCCCCGCCGAATCAGCGTGAACTGCCGGCCGCGGTAGCCATGGACTCGCCCCGCGGCCTCGCCCGACCGGAATCTTCGAGCCATGGGCCGCGAGACGACGCCCCGCCGGTTGTCCTCGGCGTCCCACCACACCTCGCCGTTCAGCGGCGACTGGAAGGCCACGCTGATCGTCGCGTTCTGCTGCGACGTGTTGAGCAAATCAGAACGCCCTCTGCAGACAAAATACGCGTGGTGCTCGCCCGCGAAGCGCCCGAACGGCGACGCCGACGACTGCACGGGCAGCCCGTCCGGGAAGCTCGCGTGCGGGCCCCGGTTCGCCAGCCCGCGCAGCAGCGCGTGGACCGCGCCCAAGCTGACGACGTCGCCCGCCGCCAGAGCTGCGACCGTCTCCAGGTCCGCGGGCGTCGCGCCCTTGCCCACCTCCCGCGTCGGCGCCTCCAGCGCCGGGGGCGGCGGCGGGCGGGGCTCGAGGAGCTCCTCGACGTCGATGAGGTTCGAGGCCCGGAGGATGCTGTCCATGGTGTTCGGCCTCTTTTTTTTGCCGGCGCCCTTGTCGACTGTGGCGCTCCCGGGGGCGGCTGTCGCCGACCGGGGGGGACCCTTGCCGCGCTCGGGGCAGCCCGCGCCGCGCTCGGGGCCGACAATGCGGGGCTGGATTACAGGAAGCCGGGCCTAATCCAGCCGCGTAGCGGCTCGGGTCTGAAAAGGGCCCGGCTTTGGCGCCGCCGCGGATACGTCCGGAGAGGCCCTGCGCGCGCGCCGGAGGCGGAGGAGCTGGGGCTTTGTGCGGGTTTTGCGCCGCCTCGCGCGTTTTTTGAGCCGCGGCAATTCTGCACCGACGGACAGTTGTGGGCATCCATCGCTGCGATAGTGCACGTCCACCGGCGCAAAAACGCAGCGGTGCTCCGCCACAAGAGCAAACACTTCCGCGAGAGTGGAGTGCTGAGCACAGCACTGAGCACAGATGCAGGCGCCGCCGCCGCCGCCGCCGGACGCGCGCCGGCGCGTCCCGGACGTGGTCCAGCAGCTCGTGCAGCAGCACCGCGCTGATCAAAAGAAGAAGCTCGAGGACGTCCTCCGGCGGAACCGGAGCAGCCCGAACCAGGCGTCGCCGCGCCTCGCGGCGTTGCTCCCGACGGCGACGCCAACGACCTGGCGCGCTTCAAAGCCAGCCTCCTCCCCACCTCGCTGGGCGTCCTTCGCGGCGACCGTCGCCTTGCCGGAAGATCTGGGCGACGGCTGGCGCGCGGGCGGCCACTCGTTCGTCGGACGAGAGACGGTGCGCGCGCACGGGGAACGGGGCAAGGAGGAGCGCATGTCGTCGGGCGTCGTCGTGGCCTGGCTGCCGGCGACCGTCAAGGACCCGTTCCGCGACCGCGAGGGCCAGCCCGCGGATTTGTTTAGATTACGCTTCAAGGACGGCGACCTGAGTGGCGAGGTTGAGGATTTAGAAGCGCACGAGGTGGAGCAGTGTCTATCCGTCGACGCGCCGAACCCGCACGACGTCGGCGAGGGGCCCTTCGATCGGCCGTGGTGCAAGATCTTGCGGGGAGACGTGCGCGTGCCCCTGGCGACGCGGGGCCAGATCACGTGTCGGAGGTTGGAGAAGACGCCCCCCTTGCCGCCTTCTACCTCCTTCTCGCCGCTGTCGAGATCTCTGAAGACCGAGGATCAAGCCAAGCTGTCGTATACACCATATTTAGGCGAAAAGGAGGACGGCACCGAGTTGCTGGACGGCTACGACGCCTCGGAGAAGCAAAAATCGATTGATGCGGGCGTGACGTGCCCCGCTTTATTAGATCAACGGCAGCGCAACATATCGGATATTGTGAGGGCCTGCGTCGAGGCCTGCGGCGCGTCGGCGGACGTGGTGGATGCGTTGGTCCAGTGCGGGTTTCACAGGCGGGACGTGCTTTCGTATATGAAACTCCCGGAGGCGAAAGCTGGAGTGGAGAAGAAGCGCGACGACGCGCTCCACAAGTCGTATGATGACGACGTCGACTCGCTCAAAAAAATACTGTGTCGGCGGTGCTTCCTGTACGATTGCAATAGGCATGGGTTGCAGATCTTCGGGAGCGGAGTTGAGAGAGGTGAAGACGCGGGCGACGTCTTTCCGGTGGAGACGCCGGTACACGACGCGCCGCCTTTACTGAAGGGAGCGACGAGGGTCGACGTCGCGCGGCGCTTCCGGAGCGCGCCCCAAAGGACGTGGGGCGCGCGCGAGGACCGATTGTTGCCGCGCGCGCTGACCGTTTTCGGGGGTTGCGCGGCGCGCGCGGCGCAGGCCTTAGGCGTGTCCGGTGAAGATTTGAGACGCCGCGCGGCCGCCCTGTCGCTAGCATGCTCGACCGGTGACGAGGGCAAGTGGTGCTGTCGGCGGTGCGCGCCGCACGACCGGCCACCAAGGGAGGAGGACGCGCCGCCGCCGCCGAAACGGCGCAAGAAGGGCGCCGGCGCCAAGGTCACCGACATCAAGAAAACCAAGCACCCGAAGCCGCACCCCGACCGCAAGTTCAAGGCCAAGAGCATCGAGACGCCGGCCGTCTACTGCCGGCACGAGGGGCCCTGCACGCTCGAGAACTGCGAGTGCCTGCAGGCGGATCAGTACTGCTCGAAGTTCTGCGGGTGCTTCGTGCCCAAGGTGCCGCCGCGGCCGCGGGCCGTCGCCGCGCCGTGGTACGACGCGCGGCACGTGGAGAAGCCCGACTTCGACGACGCGACGGCGGCGTGGTTGCAAGCTAGACACGCGTGCCGCGGGGCCATGAGCTGGCCGCCGCCGCCGCCCAAGGCGCTGGGCGGGAAGAAGCCCTCGCGCCAGACGTGCCGGAACCAGTTCCCGGGCTGCCAGTGCAAGTCGCACTGCCAGACGCGGGCGTGCCCCTGCTTCGCGGCGGGCCGCGAGTGCGACGCGGACATTTGCGGGACCTGCGGCGCGGCGAAGGCCGACGACTACCCCGATTTACAGGCGAACCCCTTCCGTTGTAAGAATCGCGCATTAGCGAGGAAACAGACCGCGCGGACGGCGCTCGCCGAGTCCACGATCCCCGGCGCGGGCTGGGGTTTGTTTGCGCCGCACGGCGCGCAGAAGGGCGACCTCATGTGCGAGTACGTGGGCGAGGTGCTGAGCCAGCCCGAGGCTGAAAGAAGGGGCAAGATCTACGACAAGATCAACTCCTCTTATTTATTCAACCTGGACGAGGCGAGCGTCGTCGACGCGACGCGCTACGGGAACAAGTCCAGGTTCGCCAATCATAGTTCGGAGCCGAACTGCGGCACGCGCACCGTATTAGTAGATGGCACGCACCGCATCGGCCTGTACGCGGCCCAGGACATCCAGCGGGAGGACGAGCTCTTCTTCGACTACCGGTACACGGCCGAGGCGGAGACGGCGGGCCAGAAGAAGGTGGCGGTGCTCGTGGACTGGATGGTCGACGCGTCGGCGGCCGCGAACGTCAGCAACGGCCGCGGCGCGCGCGTCTTAGACGCGTCCGCGGCGGCGGCGCTCGCGCGGAAGGGGCCTGGAAAGAAGCGCAAGGCGGCGCGGAAGCACTCGGGGTGACTTAATTATTAGGTAGTGTTATTTTCTCTGCTTTGCTTCTCTATATTCCTCTTTTTTTTCTGCTGTAAACGGTGGTGCTAGGAGTCGGGCGGGGAATCCTTGTGTTGTTGCTTTGTTAATTGTCTTCCTTAATTTATTTATTTGCTTTGCTTAGAGCTAGGCCGCCTAGGCCCTAGCCACGACCCGCCGTTATTATTTACTTATTTATGTAGTAGCCCGGTTCCATACTGGTACATTGTATGGTATGGTACCATACCTCGGTCGCGGCTAAGTTGCTGCCGTGAGGACGCACCTGATTACGCGCTCCGTGGTTGTGCGCCCTAGATAACACGCGCTCGACGCCCTCGCAGCGCACGACCGCAAGCACGTACGCGCTGCCGCGCCGTGACGCACGCAAGGAACGCTAACAGCGCTGCGCCACAGCACAAGCTATGGCCAAAGCGAAGCCCCAACCAAAGCGCAACACGCGCAGCACGGCGAAACCCGCCGCGAAGGCCGCGCCCAAAAAACGGCCCGCGGCCGCGAAGCCCGCGCCCAAAAAGAAGCCCGCCGCCGCGAAGCCCGCGCCCAAAAAGAAGCCCGCCGCCGCGAAGCCCCCGCCGAAGAAGCGGCCCGCGCGCAAGCCGTCGGCGCGCGCCCGCGAGGCCGAGGAGGCGCCCGCGGAGCGCCTGCGCAAGGCGGCGCGGACCCTCGGGGGCGACGCGGGGCCGCGGACGTCGTCGCGCCCGCGCAAGGCGAGCGCGCGCGCGCGCGAGGCGGCCGAGGACGTGGAGGAAGACGAGCAGCCGGCGCCCAAGAAGAAGGTGCGGAAGCGCGCGACGCAGTGGGCCGGCGTCCCGCCCGTGAACATCGCGGCGCCGCGGCCGCCCGCCTCGCGGGAGAAGGGCTACTACAAGGAGCGCGCCCTCCAGCGTCTCGGGGAATTGATCCCCAAGGCGGTCGAGCCGCCCAAAGAAATTAAAAAGTACCCCGTCGGGCCGCGCCGCGAGAAGGTGTTGACGCTGAGCGACCTCGAGGCCAAGGGCCTCGTGGGCGTCAAGAAGCCCATCCTCCCGAAGAGCTGGCTCGCGCACGACGAGGACCTCGTGTTCGACACGGTCGACGTCGTCGTCAAGGCGGAGCCGACCTTCGGCATGTACCTGAAGAACGTCGACGAGCGCTGCGTCGTGCGCGGCTTCGTCGAAAACGCGGACGCCGTCGATAAATTGAAATGCAACGACGTGCTCATCGCCGTGGGCAACATCGACGCGCGCGCCGTCGGCTTCCGGGCGACGCTCGCCAAGCTCGAGAAGTGCTACGACACCGGCGCCGCGGCGCTGCGCGTGGCGCGGCCGCGGCTGCGGAGTGACCTCGTCTTCGAGGCGCGGACGTTCGCGGCGCCGGCCGCGGCGCCGGCGCCCGCGCCGGCGCCCGCGCCGGCTGCCGACGACGACGAGAGCTTCCTGGACCGGCCCGCGCTGCTCGCGCCGGCGCCCGGGCCGGCCCGCGCCGCCGCGGCTCCGGTCCCCGCGGCCCGCGGCGGCCCCGTCGCGCCGGTGCCCGGGCCCGCGCCGGCCGCGCTCCTGCCGGCCATCGACGACGAGGAGGAGGAGGCCGAGCTCGTCTGCCGGCCGCGGAAGGTCGGCGGCGGATAAGCAAGTTCTTATGTGAACTATTTACTCGTTGACCGCGTGCAGCGCCGTGGTCGACGACATGGCGACCGAGCCCCCCGGCTCGATGAAGAAGTGAGGCCTGTGTGGAAATCAAATTTTGCGCGCCCCACGCCATCGACGCGATGTTGTCTCCGTAGCTGCGTCTGCTCGATGGCGTGGCGATTCCTACGTTTTCCCCGCGACCGTGTCTGCTCGATGGCGTGGAATAGCGTAACTCACTGGTTGATTTCCACGCAGAGTGGGGCCCCGACATCTTGCCCGGCTTGACGTCGACGCCGTCGCCGTCGACGAAGCGCCAGCCGGCGTCGACGGCGCCCTGGAGCGATTTGTACGTCTTCTTGAGGGCCGTGAGCGTCGCGCTCGCTTGCGGGCTGACGTTCTTCTTGAGGGCGGGGTCGGCGACGAACTTCCACGCCTTGCCGCCCTTCGGCGGCTCGTGGTACGGGATGTGGCACCCGCGGTCGCGAGAGCGGGAGCGACTCGGAGACCGGGACATGGGTGAGTTATGTGTTCCGCCTGCGTGCAAATCGAGCAACCTCTCGGCGACGACGCGGGCGCGCGCGTAGACTCAAAAGCCAGGTCGAGCTCAGAGCTCCACCTTGAATCGAGACGTCGCGTCGACGCACGCCCGACGAGCGCGGAGGCGAAGGCTGACTGACGCACTGTAAAAACGGTGAAGCCTGATTGGAGCGCTATGAGGTCGGATTTGTGAATGAAACCTGTTTTGATTGTGGGGCGTCGCGGCGACCTAAAGTACTCGCCAGACGAGATTATCTGAACGGCGGAGCTAGGATGGAAGGTATGTTTTAAAGCGCAACCTCTTTCAACCAGCCGCTTCACGCTCCTTGGTATGATCGTCGAGTTCGCGTTCCACGTTGGGGATTACTAAGAAACTACATTTCAGGTGATCAAAGTACGGAAACGAAGTATCTTATGTAGACGAACGAGGACGAAACGACCTACCAGCGCCGGCCCTTGCCGCCGCCGCCGCCGCGCCCGCGGCCCGAGCCCGGGGGGTTGCCGGGCGGGCCCTTGAGGACGTTCAGGCCGCGCACGCCCTTGAGGCCCATCTTGCCGACGGTCTTGGCTTGCAAAGGAGGCGGCCCCGGCAGGGCCAGGACCTCCTCCGCGAAGACGTTGGCCTCTTCGACGAGGCGCTCCTTGTCCCACCGCAACCGCCTCAAAAAAGAATTGTAGAAGCCGAGCCAGGCCTGGTAGGAGGCGCCCGTCGTCTCGGGCGGCAGGCGCCGCGCCGCTTCATATAAAGCGGTCTCGAGCTGCACTGTTGGAGAGCCCTGGACGAGCTGCTGGAGCGGCAACGCCCGGATTTTCGCATCATTTAAAAAGAAGGCCTCGGTCCGGCATAATATGAGATCGCCGGACCCCTGCTTGCCCGCTCTCGCCGTCCGTCCCAGGCGATGGACGTACTGCGCCGCGTCGGACGGCAGGCCCACCTGGATGACGCGCGTGACGTCGGGGTAGTCCATGCCCCGCGCCGTCACGTCGCTCGTGAGTAGGCAGGCCCCTCCGACGCTATTTCTGAAAATATCCGAGACCTTCGTGCGGTGACTTTGGGACTTCCGCGAGTGGATCTCCAAAATCTTCGTGTGTCTCAAGAAAGCACACGTCGGGTCCTTCGCCAGTTCCAAACACAATTCGGCGTAGAATTGGGTTAACCGAGCCGTCGTGAAGAAGGCGATGACCTTGTGCTCCGGGTCACTACAAGCATCGTTCAAGACCGCGATGAGTTCCGCGGCGCAGCCCTTCTGCGTCTCGCAGATCGTCGCTCTTTGAGGGACATTGACGTGGGTTTGTTGTTCTTCGCCGACCGTGTCCACGAAGTGGTACTGCGGCGACTTCATCGCTAATCTAGCGATCGACGCGACGTCGTCAGGCATCGTCGCGCTAAATAACAAAGTTTGGCGCGTCAGTTTGGTGGATTCAATAGCCCGCAGGATCTTTTCGATGGCCGGGCGGAAGCCCATGTCCAGCAACTGGTCCGCCTCGTCGAAAACGAGCGTTTCGAGGCTATCGCAGATGCCCGGCGCGACGCCCTGCGTGTTCTCGAGGTGGTCGTTCAGCCGCCCCGGCGTCGCCACGAGAATGTCGGGGGCTCTCCCGCCTCGCAACCCAAGTTCATTATAGTCCTTCTGGATCTTCGTGCCGCCGAACACGCACGCTACTCTTAGACCGTGGAACGTCGCGAGCAATTTCCCCTCCTCGACGGTCTGGGCGGCGAGTTCCCGCGTGGGAGACAACACCAGAGCGGATAACCCTCTACGGTGAGGCTTGGACGCGGCCGCCCTATCCACAGAGGGCACCATGAACGCGAGCGTCTTGCCCGTGCCCGTCTTCGCCTTGGCGACGACGTCTCCGCCGCGCGCGCAGACCGGTAGGGCTTGTTGCTGGACCTGGGTCATCGTCGGGTAGCCCAGGACTTCATCAATGGCTCGTAACGTGTTGGGCGACACGACGCCTTGCAAGGTGGCGAACGCGACGCCCGTCAGGTGGGCCCGCGTCGTGCTCGAAGTTCTAGCGGAAGCGTGCGGCGCCGGCGGCGCCGGCGGCGCGGCGTGCGGCTTCGGTCGGCCGTCCGTGTTCTGCTGCTTGCGCGGCGGCTTCGGCGGCGCGTCGCCGCCGCCCTTGCCACCGCGGCCGCGGCCGCCGCCGCGCCTCCTACGCTTCTGGCCCTTGCCGCCGCGACCGCGCCCGCCTCCGCCTCTGCCGTTGTTGTTGTCCATTTCTGCGCGTGCGCGTCTACTGTTGTGCTACTGTTGTGATGGCTGCTGCCAGCTGCCAAAAACGCAAAAAAGCTCGTCTTTGCGTCTATGGGCTGCTGCGCGATGCTAGGATGCTAATGTGAAATCAGCTTCTCGCGAATTATATATAGGTGCGCAGTCTCTCGTCGCCACGGCTTGGGCGTCGGCATCGATCGTGTCACAGGATGGGACCTGTCCGAAAGTAACTCCTCTAGCGTGGATAATGTCTTCGACACGTATATCAATTGCGCAAGAGAGGATTGAGAAAAGCGTGAGCTAGCGGTCTGTAAGACACTAGCAGCTCAATGCTTGCCTTGGCTGGCTCGGATCTGGCTAAGCTCACTATCAGGGCGCCTTAAAGCAAGCTCGCGTGGTGCCACCCACTGCTGCAGCGCGCAGCAGTAAATTCCGCATGCAGATCTAGCTGGCACAACCAAAAAGCAGAGATGTGCAGGCTGCTCCTCGTCGTCGACGACTCGGAGCAGAAGCTGCTCCCGCTCGTCTCCGCCCGGCGCCAGAACAAGCGCGGGCAGCTCTTCGGCCTGAGCAAGGGCGAGCGGCTGCACGGCTTTGGCGTGGCCTGGCTCACCGGGCGCGCCGCGGGCGCGGTGGTGACCACGCGTCCGCCCAGCGACGACCTAAATGTGCGTCGCGTCCTAGGCGCAACATCGTCACGTCTCGCTCTAGCCTTCATCCGGAGCTGCGCCTGCGACCGCTGCCCCGCGACGACGTACTGCCCCGCGTCCGACGCGAACGCGCAGCCCTTCGTGCGCGGCGGCGCCTCGGGCTTGGTTGTGGCGCACGTCGGCATCTTGCACCACCACCGCGAGTTATTGAGGGACGGCGGCGAGGCGGGCCGCCGCGCGGCGGCCGTCGCGGACTGCGGCGACGCGGGGAACAGCGACGCGGCGTTCCTCTACCGCCTCGTCGCGTCCTACTACGACGACTTTGGGGGCGACCTCGAGCGCGCCGTGCGCGCGACGCTCGACCTGGTCTCGGCGACGGGCCCTCCCTCAAGCCTCAACCTCGTGGCCACGGACAAGACCGGTCGCGTCGTCGCCTGCCGCCGGCGGAGCCCCGGCGACGGCCAGGCTCCGCCGCCGTTGTTCTACGCCTCGACGGCGACGGGCGCGCTCCTCGCGAGCGCGCCCGTGCGCTGGCCGGGCGCCGAAGCTTGGACGGAGGTCACGGCCGACGGCGTGGTCGTCGTCGAGGGCGCGCGCGTCCGCGCGGCCGCGCCCGTCGCCACGAAGCCGCGGCCGTGGGCCTTCGTGCCGCCGCCGCGCGCGCCCGCGCCGCGCGCGCCGGCGGCCGCCGTCGCCGCCCAGGCCTAGCGCGAAGACCGACGCGGTCGGCGCGGCGGACGCCAGGATGCGCGCCGTCGTCGCCCGCGTCGCGTCCGCCAACCGAAGCGGGCTCGGCGCACATCTCGCGGCGGCGAAGAAGCGGCGGCTCGCGGCGCTCCGGGCGGGCGCGAGCGCCGACGACCTCGTGGCGTCGCTCGAGGCTTTTGCGGCGGCCCTCGCGCGCGCCGACGGCGGCGAGCAAGCGGCGCTTGTCGAGCGGGATCGAGTGGCATGCGCCAGCGGCTTAACGCGCGAGGCTGCCGCGGCGACGGGCGACGCCGTGGCGACCGGCGCCAACGGGGCGGCCACCGACCGCCGCGCCCTCGCGGAATCCCAGGCACGGCTCTACGACGCGCGATACTCGAGTTCCTCGGCCGCGGAGGGCCAGGACCGCGCGGGCGTCGAGGAGGTCCACACCACCGTCGCGCGGGAGACCGAGGCCATCGCTTCGGCCATCGCCGACGTCGGGGACGGCACCACAGTGCACCTGCTGGACTTTGGAAGCGGCAACGGGCGATGCTTCGCGGCGAGCCGCGCCGCCGCGCGGGCCCGGGGCAAGGCGCTCGCCGTCACGGCGTACGACGTCTCATCGGGAGCGCTGGGCGCCTTCCGCCGGGCGCTCGTCGACGACCACGGCTTCGCCGCCGACGGCGGCGGCGCGCTCGGCGACGTCGTCGCCGGTGCGGACCGCGTCCGCTTCGTGCAGGGCAGCGCGACGGCGCCGCCCGAGGCGCTGCGGAGCCTCGGCAGCTTCGACGTCGCCTTGTCGGGCTGGGGGACGACGTCGGCGATCCCGGACCTGCGGCCAGGCGAAGGGCGGCAGCTGCAGTTCCTCGCCGAACTGTGCCGCCGCGCGCCGCGGTTGCTCAACGTCGTGTCCTCCGAGAACAATTTCCTCGGACCGCAGGCGCGGTTCCGCGAAATCCGCCGGCGGCGCGCGGCCGCCGTCGGGGAAGACGCTGCGCGACTGGACGCGGAGCTGCGGCTGGCGACGTCCGAGGGCTCTTTTTACTACGAAGTGAACAATGAGGAATACTTCTATTCGGCCGTGTCGCCGCGCGTCGAGGAACGGAGGCTGCGCGCCGCCGGCTTCCGCGACGTCGACGTGCGCGCGTGCAACGTCGCGTCGTTCCGCGACCTTCTGGCGTCGCCGCGGCTCGCGCGGCTAGAGCGCGCGGTCCTCAAACTCGTCGACGGGAACCAGCACCTGCGGCTCCAGCTGCTCCTGACGCGCCTTGCGGAAAAAGCCGCGCGCCGGCGCCTCCAACGCGTCGCGCCGCTCTTCGACCCGGACCGCACGCTCGTTGACCAGTGCGCGCGCTACTTGTGCTCATATGCGAGCCGCTGAGGTCTGTTCTCTGTTTGTGTATAAGTATCCTTGTAAGTTCGTGTGCGGTTACGCAGGGCTCCCCCACGCGGCGGCGGCAGGGTGGCTAGGAAGCCGCCTAGCTCTAAGCAAAGCAAGCTACAAAACAACTATCACAGCGACGTCAGCCGCGGCAGGCCCATGAACGCGTCGAGACGGTCGTGGCGCCGCTGGCGCAGCTCGTCGAGGCGGTCGTGGCGCCGCTGGCGCAGCTCCTTGCGCAGGCGCCGACGCTCGAGCCGTTGGTTTTCCTCGGCGGCGGCTTTGCGCGCCTCGATCGCGGCCTCCCGGCGTGCGATCTCGTCGACCACCTCTTGTTCGGCCGCCGCGGCGCGCTCGCGGCGGCGGCGCTTCCGCGAGGCCGGGCGCATCGACTTCCGCCGGGGCCGTTCCGCGTCGTCGAAGGACCGCAGCGGCTCGTCGTCGAAGGTCACGTTGGAGCGCCGGTGCGGCGAGTGGGGCGGCGAGTCGTCGCCCGGCAATTCGGTCGCGACCTCGTGCCGGTCCGAGCGGCGCAGCAGCGTGCCGCCGCGCGTCGTCGGCCGGAAGGTGCCGCCCGGCGTGCAGGGTTTGATGAGGCGTTTGGTCTGCGGTGTCATCGGCCGGCGGACGCCGCGCTCGTCGACGGGCAGGCCCTCGATCGAGCCGTTCGGCGTGAGCGGCCGCTCGGTGCCGCCGCCCGTCAGCGGCCGCAGGAGGCGCGTGCCGCGCGGCGTAGCGTATAATCTAGATCCGCCCGGCGACCGCGGCGTGCGCGGCCGGCCTCTTTTCAAGTTCTGGGCCTCGACGGACTCCCTTACCAACACCGTGCCGCCGGGCGTCGTCGGCCGCAGCGTCCCGCCGGCCGTGTTCGGCCGCGGCACGCCGCTCACGCTCGTCGCCGGCCGCGCGAGGTAGGCCTGAAGATCTAACGCGTCGGACGCCGCCGTGTCCGGGCGCTGCGGGTCCGCGAGCGGGTCGAGCTGGGCCGGCACGAGCAGTGGAATGCAGCGCGTCATCTCCGTCGCGCCGGCCTCGGGCATGCGCCGCGCCGCCGGGTCGTCCTTGTCCACGTCTTCCTCCTTGGCGCGGCGCGGCGGCGCCTTCTTGCACCGCAGATGCGTCGGCCGCTCCCCGTCGTTGTCTCGGAGCGGCGCCTGCTTCGGCCGCATCGCCGCGCGGAGCGCGTCGTAGTCGGGCGACGGCGGCAGTAGCTCGCAGGCGAGGGCGCCGTCGCTCGCGGGGACGACGCGCGCCTTCGGCGTCGACTCGTAGAGCGCGCGGGCGACGCCGAGGCACCGCTCGCGCCAGTGCGCGAGGGGCTCGTCCGTGAAGTAGTTGCCCGCCCGCTGCGAGCCGCCCTCGTCCGACGCGCCCTGGTCCTCGGCGCCCGTCGCGAGCGCGACGGCGAACGCCGCCAGCGGGCACAGCTTCCGCGCGCCGCCCCGGTAGAACGCCGCGGGCCGGTGGTAGGCCAGCACGCGCCGCACGGTCTGCGGCGTGACCCTCTCGTCGAATGGCGCCCGCTTCGCGACGAGGTGGAGCGGCAGGTAGCCGTCGCCGTCCCGCAGCGCGCAGCTCCCCGCGCCGCCCGCGTCGGCCACGGCGCGCAGCACGTCGCCGCCCACGCCGGCGTCCCGTTTCAAGAGCGTATGCAGCAGATCGACGGGAATCGGCTCGGGGTCCCGGTGCTTCTCGACGCGGAGCCGCTTCTGCAGCGCGTCGTCCGCGCCGATCTCGACGAGCTTGACTAATGGTAAACCGGCGCCCGCCTTGCGCCGCCGGGGCTTCGCGCGCGCGATGGCGCGGGACACGTCCGTGAGCGAGCTCGGGCCTCTCGTCGTCGCGGCGCCCATGAGCACGCCCTGGAGGTCCGCCGGCGCCGCGTCGCAGGCCGTTAACTCCCGGGACCCCTTGATCCGCCAGGCCGGCGGGTAGGCACCGACCAGAGCCTGGCAGAGCGGCTTCGCCCGGTCGGCGCCCCACTCGACCTGGGTGTCTCGGCCGACGTCGAGGTCCGCGGCCCGGGCCTCGCGCTGGTCCGTGCACGCGTAGGCCAGCAAGTGCAACGGCAGGTCCCCGTACTCGTCCCGCGTCCGCGCGGCCTTTCTTCCAGAAACGCCGCGCAGCAGCAGCCGCAGCACCCGCAGATCCTGCTGCTGCGGCGGCCGCCGACAGAACGCGTGGAGCGGCGTCCAACCGCGCGCGGCCTTGGCCCCGACGGCGAGCGGGTGCAACCTTATCAAAGATTGGATCTCCGCGAGCGTCACCTCGCACTCGCCGTTCGCCAGCAACAAGTGGAGCGGTAGGTTGCCCCGGGCGTCGGCATGAAACGCCGCCGCCGGGCACGCCCTCAAGCAAAAACCCAGCGACCACCCGTCGAGCGTCGCGCCGCACCGCGCGACGACGTCGTGCAGCAGGAGGCGCCCCGTGTTCTCGTCGGCCGCGTCCGCGACGAGACCCGTCTCCTGGTGCAGCTCCTGGATCACCTCCACCACCCCAAAGACCGCGCCGTTACTGCAGGCCTCCTCGCACCGGCGGCGGTACGCGCCGCGCACCTTCAGGTCCAAACTCCGGTGCTGCGCCGCGAAGGTGCGTAGCTGATCGTCCGAGCAGGTCATGCGCTGCTTGCACAGTTCGAGCGCGGGCAGCTCCTTGGGGAGCAGCTCGACGGGCAACCGGTCGCCCCACTCGGCGCCGTCCGGCAAGTAGGTTAACGCGCCGTCGGGGTAGGCCTGGCGCACGGCCGTGATGGTACTCGGCGTCGCCCGGGCCTTGCCCCGCGCGAAGGCCTGCTGGCACAGGAGCTGTAAGGGTATCCAGCCCGTCGACGTGGGCATCTTCGCCGCGATGGGCCCCGCGGCACATAAAGCGCGCAGCATCAACGGCGTCGGCCGCGCCGTGAGATAGCACAGGAGGTGGAGGGGGTACCACCCATCATGATTCGGCGTCTGCGCCGCCTGGGGGCACCACCGTAACACGTGCAAAAAAATAGTCTCCTCGAGCGGCTTGTGCCGCAGCAACGCGTGGAGAAGGAGCCGCAGCTTCGGTCGCCGCGGGTCGTTCGTCCACTGGAGCACCGCGTGGACGTCGCCGTGCTCCGCCGCCCGATAGAGTTCGTTCGCGCGCGCCGCCCGTTTCACGGACTGGAGGTGCGCGACGGTGTGGGACTGTTCCCTGGCTTTCCGGAGCGCTTGCGCGCGGCGGCGGGCCTGGGCGCCCATCCTTGCGGCGGGCGAGGCTGCCCCCGAGCGCCCGGCGACACAAAACTGATGGATGGGGCTGCCTCCAAGACCAGCGCTCTCCCTGGGAGCCCAACATAACTCCCGAATCTCGCAAAGTCGAGCCTGAGACGACGCGAGAAGCGGAGCGCCCGAGCCATCGGAGGCCCCTGGAGATCCCTTTTCGGAGGCTGCGTTTTCCCCAACCTAGCGGTAAGACACTAGAGTTGTCAAAATTATTGGCCAACTTTTTGTGGCATCGGCAGCACGCCAGTCGTCGCATTGGTTCGAGGAGGACTGCAGAGATCGTCGAGCAGCATCGACAGCGTCGCAGTTGAGCAAGCACGCGGGCTCAACGCCCTTCAGCAGAGCTGCAGCAGAGCTGCGACACGTGACGCTGCCGACGCGATGGGCAGCGACGACGGCGCGAAGGGCCGCGAGGGCAAGGGCGCCGCCTCGCTCGGCACGCTGCTCTTCCTCGTGTGCTTCGTCGCGCCGATGCTGCTCGTCGAGCAGTACCTCGTGAGGCGGCGGGGGCTGACGCTCGCGAAGCTCAAGGGCGAGGTGCAGGCCGTGCGCGCGCACCCGGGCCAGGCTATTGGGGATGCGGTCCGCATCGTCGAGGGCGAGGCGCGCGACGCGATCGAGCGCGGGCGGAACTTGGAGCGGCACATCGAGGCGATGCTGCACCGCCAGCGGCCGCCCGAGGCCCCCCCGGTCGTGGCGACGCCGGTCGTCCCACAAAAGGTGAAGAAGCCCCTGCGCGACATGCTGCTGGACCTCGCCTTGCTCGCGCCGCGCGACGCTTTAGCAGTTTTAGATAAGGACCCGCTCGGCGTCGAGCGCGTGACGAACGCTTCCGAGTGGCGCTGCCCCGCCGAGCGCCTCCTCTCGTCGAGTAACGCCCCGAGCCGCGAAGCGCTCAGGCGCATGCGCGAGAATCGGGACGGCGCGTTCCTCTGGTTCGACCACCTCTCCAAGGCGGGCGGCACGTCCTTCTGCAAGTTCGCGCGCAAGAACGTGGGCTTCAAGAGCACGCCGCGCTACTACTGCATGCCGTCCGACGGCGCGGACATCCCGGGCACCGACGGGCGGGTGGGGCGGTGGCCCGCTTCACAATTACGGGAGTATTTGCAAAGGACGCGGCACCGCGTCGTGGCGAGCGAGTGGGACCCCTTCCCGGCGCAGATGCTGGAGTCCTTTAGAGATGACGCGGTCCTCGCGTCGATCATCCGGGACCCCTTGGATCGGTTGGTCTCGGCGCACAAGTTCTGGGGCGTCTTGAATAATCCATCCAAAAACGCGCCGGATCCCGTGAAGTGGTTGAGGAACATGGACAAGCGGGCCCGCTCCAGAACGATGGCGCAGGCGCCTCGGGACTACCTCCAGCAGGTCGCGCGGAACAATTTTGCGGTATGGAAGTTCGCGTTTTCTACCGACGGCCGCTTCCACGACTGCAAGGGCGACGCGGCCTGCGGCCGGGCCGCCCTGCAGGCCGCCGTGGCCACTCTCTCGAAGTTCCACGTCCTCGCGCCGACGACGTGGCAGGCCCACGCGGGGCCGCTCTACGCGCGCCTCGGCTGGTCGAAGCTCGAGGAGGAGCACGTCGTCAACATCGGCACGGTCCAGGACTCGTCGTCGCGGAGGGCGCTGCCCGACGCGGACTACGCCGCGCTCCGCGAGGCGAACGTCCTCGACGAGATCCTCTGGCACTGGGCCCGGCGCGCGTTCCTGGAGAGCCTGCACTGCGCGCCGTGAGTAACTTTAGAGGCCTAGAGTTCGAAAAACCCGTTTTAAGGCGCCTGGCGCGCGCGAATCCGCGCGCGCCGACTGGGGCTCACTCGTTTACCAGACCAGAGCGCGCATTGATCACACCATTTCTTGAGAAATAGTCCCCCCAGGCGCCCGGGTCCACTGGGCGCCTTGACTTTGTGTCTCAAGTGGGCAGTGACTGCTCATATCTCTATAGTAGAGCAGGGAGCGACAATGGGAATTCCCGGGAGCGGGAATTCCCGGGAGTTCCCGGGAATTCCCGACCCCTAGATCTCGCTCCCCGGGAATTGCTCAACTATACATATCTCTCACGTCCCGGACGCCGCGGAACACGCTCTCTCGACCATCTGGCGTACAATATTATGAGTGATCGACGCATACACAAAGCCGCTAGACGGGCCGACCTCGACGCGTTGCGACGAGAGCTCGCGAAAGGCGTCTCGCCAAACGCATCAGGTCAGTATGGCCGGACGCCTCTCCACTGTGTGTGCCGCCGCGCCGGCAACACGAAAGCACGCGTCGCCTGTGTACCTATGCTCCTCCAAGCGGGAGCGGATGTTAATGCGCCGGACGCGGACCAGTACATACCGCTTCATTTCGCTGCCCGCCAGAGCAACGCGATCGTCGTCGCCGCCCTGCTCGAAGCCGGCGCCGACGTGAACCGGGGCGACGCATACGGTCAAACGCCTCTTCACTTGGTGTGGCATAGTATTGAAGTCGGGTCTGCATTACTGCTCCTCAGACACGGCGCCGCGGTCAACGCGCAAGACGATTCGGGGCGCACGCCCCTGAGCAACGCAAGTTACATTGACTCGGAGTCCCGCCGCCGCCTCGTCCCGATCCTCCTCCGCGCCGGCGCCGCCCTCCCCGCGCACACGACCAACGCGTACCTCCAGAAAGTGATCGCCGCGGGCGGCTTCGGCCGCTACGAGCGCAACCACCTCGACGCCCTCGCCGCAACGTTCGCCCCGCATTTCTCCCACCTCCCGCCGGAGATAGTCCGCCTCGTCGTCGAGTACGCCTTCCACGCGGGCTACTACTGAGTAAACAAGCAACATCACATTATCAGGTCGCTTCGCTCCGCGCGCTCCTGGAGCGCGGCGAGCGCGTCGACGACCTCGGCCGTCGGGACGCGCCCGCGGAGCGTGGCGAAGACCAGGTACCGCCCGCGCGGCGCGCACGCGTAGGTCCGGCCGCCGGCGGCGGCGCAGGCCAGCGCGCCGCGCTCGCCGCGGCACCGATCCACGAGGCGGTCGTACTCGCGCGACGCGGCCGCGTCGCCGCCGGGCGCGCAGAGGCACAGCTTCGTGCCGTCCCGCTCAAAGACGACGGCCGCGTGCTCGCAACCGCCACACACGTCCGGCGGCAGGTCGTTGGTCGCGTCGCGGAGCGCCTGGAACCTGCGTGGACATAGAATTTAGGTGCCCCACGCCATCGACGCGACGAAGATCTCCGCGTTGGTTAATTTCCACACCGCCCGGCACGCCCCAGCCTCGAGGAGCGCGGCCTCGAGCCGCGCGCGGCTCGCGTGGAACCGCTCGAAGGCGTCCGGCGCCGCGCCGACCAGCGCCAGCACGGCGTCGTCCCCGAGGCCCGCGACGTAGGCATGCAAAAAGCCCTGCGATCCCAACACGGGCAGGCACACGGGCGTCCACGCGGCGGCCCCACTCGAGAGCGCGCTCCGCTGCGAACTCAGAAAGTTGACGAGCGTCGCCACGTCGCGCGTTTCCAGTGAAACGGTCCTAGGCTTCGCCAGGCCCGCGAGGCGGTTCTTCCAGAGCAGGGCGGCGCAGACGACGGGCACCGGTTTCAACGAGGCGACCGCGTCCTTCAGCTCCCTCTGAATAGCTTTGCGGACGCGCCGTTCCAGCGGCACCGTAGATACGCTCTCCGTCGCGAGGCCGAGCGGCCCTAGGATGGATAGAGACCGGTCCCACGACCGCGCCAGGCCGGCCAACACGAGCTTCGCACTGCCTAACAACGCCGCGACGTCGGCGTTCGGCCGCTGCTTGAGCGCGGCGTGGATCTTGTCCGTCAGGCTCGAGAGCACGGCGTCGTGCGCCGCGGCCGTGCAGCGGCGCAGCGCCGCGGCGCTCTCGCGGACGCCGCTCGCCACGAAGATGAGTTCTCCTCGTCTATCAATCACAATTTTACGGTCGCCGGCGTCGATCTCATTTATTGATGCGATCGCGACGCACGCGCTCACGACGGCGGACGTCGTCGCGAGGCGCCCGGGGTCCACGCCGCCGTCGCTGCACCAGACGGGCTTGCCCGAGGGGCTGACGATGTATAATGTTGCTTTTTGTTTTTTTGAGGCGTCTTCTTGCAGGGAGAGGGTGGCGAGGGCCTCTGCCATGGCTCGGAGAGCTGTGTACAAACTGGAGCACAGCTCTCGTCCTACGCAGGCAGCGCTCTCAGGAGACAGTGCTAGAGCGGCGCTCGGGCGCTGCGTTTAGGGCCATTGCGCTGATGACTAGGGCTATTGTGTGTGCTTTCTAGTGTCTTAGTGGCCGCTAGCGTTTAGGGCTATTTGGGTTTTGCTGATTTACCCCCCCCCTCCCTCTACTTCAACTTTACGTTGAACTTCAATCTGACGCGGCACAAGTATCCTAGGCCTATTCATATAATATTTTGGTTTCCACACTGCCGCCGAATCAGCGCTGCCTCGATTGGGCCGACGTGACGTTGTGTGTGCTTCTAGACCTGCAAGAATAGGTTGGCGGCAGTTCTTCGCCCATTTCCGTCGCTTGCGTATGGGCGAACATAGTCTTCAGGACAAAAAAAAGCCCGTCACTGAGCGTCACCTCGAATGGACCATTTTGAGATGAAAGTCGTGTCCACACCCGTCCATACTTTGTATCGCTGGTCGTCGGGTGCGTAAGACCTGCTCTACAGAGTCACGCTGCCAACGGGTACGACGCGCGGCGGCGTCGGCGGGCCCTCGCTCAGCCCCGGCCCCGGGCCGATGCTCAATTTTAATATTTGATAGTTCCGTGAGTAAGTAGTAGTAATAATAAGCTTGCGTCAGCACCGCCGGCTACTATCATGATAATTATACACAGCTGGGTGAGTGAATGAGTAATAAATGCGGATGGCTTCCGGGGTCCGTGGACGAGAGAAAGTTTAGGGAACCTCTAGACCCATCAACTCTAACATATTTATGTGTGTGCGCCTATTTTGGATTGGAAGAGTCCATCTAACACAGTCAGACGATTACTGTGAGGGAGTAGGTGTCCCGTCGACGGCACCGATGTCGGTGACTTCGGAGCCCCGAATTTATGCGAAGACGTCCCCAATCCCTGGACCTGCGAATATCCGCGACGCCACTATTACATAAGAGCTTAAAGCAATAACCAGTTCATCAATTAGCCCACTAGTTCCAGGGCACAGGCACGGTGGACCCCGGCCCATCAACATTTCTCATAAGATCGAAGATCCGATGTGGAGCAGCAATAGCATCCGTAAGTAGAACAACTTCAACGTTCAATCCCCGCGGTTTTGCTGAACCCGCGACTTAGCCAGCGCGGCCGGCGTCCAGCAAACAGCAAGGGCAGCCCCAAACCCCAAGCACGGCTGCGTTTGTGCCATGCGGCAGAGGCAGCAGCTCGTCTGAGGCGCCATGCGCGCGTCAAGCGGCTGCGTTGCGCGCCTGGGCGCCATGCTAGGAATTGGCCTGCTGCTCCTGCTGTCGGCGAAACGCCGCTCGGCGGCGCAGCTCACTAATGCATTGCTGCTGACGCGGGACGCAAAACATGGCTCTCTTAGGAGCCTCGCAGCGCCACACCGCTGCGCGCCGCCCTCCCTGGCTGGAATCCAATGTGAAAGCCTAAATGACTCGCTTTGGCCGTGGGCGCTACGCCGCACGTCGCGGCGTCGTATTTAAATCATCGCTGCTCTAAAAATCTCCCCCGCAGGTCGGCGGCCGCAGCGTCTGGCCCTGCTGCAGGCCCAAGCGCCGCTTCGTGCGGTGCAAAGGCGGCGGCCGCCGCGGCGCTCGCCGCGGCCTTGCGAATCACGACCGACAGTGTGCCGTGGCCACGGCATGCACAAACCTAGTCGGCCTCGTGCTTACGTGCGCCGCCGGCGCAGCCAGCGCGGTCGGCGCGCTCGCCGCGGCCCCTTTTCGGGGTCGCGCACCCGCCGGCGTTGCTTCCGCGCCCGACGCCATCGTCTCCGCGCTCCCGGCCGACGCAGCGCTGCCCGTGCGCGCCGCCGACGCGACGCCGAGCTCGGACGGTTCGTCTCGAGCCCCCGGCGCCGGCCGGGCAAGCGAGTGCGCGTTGGCAAGCCGTGGAACGGCGAGCTGCGCGCCGGCGGCGACGCCGCGGGACGACGACGACGCGGAGCCTCGGACGGGCACACCGCGTCGACGGCGTCTTGCGGCCATTGCGGCCATGCCGGCCGCGCATCTAGCGCAATTTTTGGCGTTCGTGGTGTTTTGTTTTTGTGTAAAGAGTGCCGACCGGCGCACGAATCAACAGTTCTGCGGCGCCACTCGCGCACTGATTGATTTCCACACAGGTGCGAGCGCCGCCGACTTCGGCGATGTCACCGAGATGGACCTGCGACCGCCAGTGCGGAAAGTTGCTTTCTCGGATCGATCGTCTACATGTTCGCCGTCGCTCGAAGTGGTCTCGACGGCTTCGTGTCCCAGAAAGGAGCGACATGACCGCATTCTCGCTTTATCCAAATCTCACTCACTGTTTGATTCCACACAGGAGTCAGATGTTGTTGGATGCCCTGGGCGCACCAGCCGTCGCGGTGGCGACCGGCGTCGGCGGCCTCGCGGCAGGAGCGGTCGTCGTGGGACGTCGCCGCCGCCGAGTATCTGGGACAACGCCACCCCGTCCACCACGGCCTCGAGTCGGGGAGGAGGACGACGGAGGCCGTCCCCTTGGGCCGCCTCCGCCTGGTGCTGCGCTCGTCGCCGAGCTTGGCCCTGGCTGGGGGCCCGGCGCGGCGCGTCATGGCGACGCCGGCGACCCCTACGACTTCGACGACCTCCGGAGCCGCGACGAGGCCGACCCTGCCGGCGCCGACCACGCGGTGAACGCGTGCGCCTCAGGCTCGAGCCTCGGCGCGGACGTCTCGGACGGCGAGATCTCCGATTCCGACGAGGAGCCCCCTCCCGCCTACGACGACATGGGCTTCGATCTCGACGAGGAGCCGCCTCCCGCCTACGAGGAGGAGCAGCTCGTCGCGCAAAGAGATGCCGACGCGGCGCCGCCGTTCCGTGGGACGCCCGACACGCTGGTGCTCCGGCCGGGCGACGGGCAGCTCGCCGCGCCGGCGCCGGCGGGCGAGTTCCTCCAGGCGAACGCCCAGCTCGCGCAGGACATCTCGGACCAACCTCTGCAAGAATTACCGGGCCCGGAGCAAGCACCTGTGCACGTCCTGACCGACCTCGGGCGACGGGCCGCTCTCAACGCGTCCAACGCGTCGGCGACCGCTCGCGAAGGCTCGCACGGCCACGAACTCCGACGCGATCAAACTCGGGCGACGGAGACGCATTTCTTAGTGGATATCGTCATCGGCTCCGCGGGCCCGGACGCCACGGTCTACCAGTACTTCAAGACAAATAGGCAGCACGCCAGGGGGGCCATTCATCGGCTGCTCGCCGCTGCCGCTTCGCGTGCCGAGTGGCTGCGAGGGGCCGCCTTTATTCCAGCGATCCATCACAACAAGCTGCAGGCGCAGCCCGACGACCGCGTTTGGGACGCCGCCAATGCTGTGGTGCAATCCGTGGAAGGCGCGCAGCTGGCCGACAAGGTCATCCGTCGACCCCTCGGCGCGCCGCCGCTCGATAAGGCGTCTCGCGACGACAACGAGGCCAGACGACGCTGGCACGTGGGCAAGCTCGCCGTCGATGATGAGGAGCTCATCAAGATCAGAGAGACCACTGACACGCTCGCCATCTTCGACGACGACCACTGGACGGGGTTTACGCTCGACGCGATCTTCGACGTGCTCGACGAGGCCAACGACAGGCTCCGGCTGGGCTTCAACATCATTTGCCTCACGTTCGCGCGGTGCGCGCCGGCGACGCGCGCGACGCCGACGTTCTCTGACCTGACGCGGGACGTACGTCGTGTTCTTCGACCGGAGCGAGGCGACGGCGGACCTGGACTTCGACGACGACGGCTGCCTCTACGCGCTGTCCGGGCGCGTCGAGCTGAACGAGTGGCACGGCAAGAAGAGCCTGAAGGTCTCGGACTACGACGGGAAGTTCGCGCTCGCGCGCCGGCCCGGGTCGCGCGCCTGCCTCGAGTGCGACGAGCGCATCGACGACGACGAGCCCAAGTGGAAGGAGATCTGCCTCAAGTGCTACCTCGACAAGAAGAAGAGCGCCTCCGAATCCGGGTGAGGAGCTCGTAAGAACAATGATATGTAGATCACACACTACTAGCGGCGCGGGCCTTCGAGGCCAGGCCGCTGAGCGCCGCGACGCGCTGGGACGGCGTCGGCATGCGCGCCGCGTAGAGGAGCCGCCGCGCGACCGCCGCCGTCGGCCCGCCGACGTTCAACAAGTCCGAGAGCCCGGGCACCAAAGCAAACGAAGCGTCCTCCTCGCCAAAAGTCAGGGCCTCGCCGAGCTCGGCGAAGCGGAAGTTGGCGATGGTCGACGACCCCGCGAGCGCGCCGCGCACGTTCCGCGCCGCGCAGGCGGACTGCTGCAGCGCCATCTGCGCCGACGGAAGATTGGAGACGCCCGCGACGGTCGCGCAGTCGCCGAGCGCGAAGACGTCCGGGGCGCCGCGCACGCGCAGGCCCGCGTCCGCCGCGAGGGCGCCCGTGCTCCGGGACCGGCAGCGGCGCGGCGCCCCGCGAATGGAAGAAGGAAGCCGCGAGCCGGCCGTCCACATCACCAAATCCGCGTCCGCGCCGTCGTACGCCGCCTCCAATTTCACGGCGACGCCCGCCGCTTCCAACGCCTTCGCCGCCGCCGCGCGGTTCCCGGGCGCCGCGTTCGGCACCAGGGCGTCGCCGCGGTCCCAGAGCGTGACGGCGTCGCCGGGCCGCTTCCTTTTTAAATTGCAGGCGAGCTCGACGCCCGTGTACCCCCCGCCGACGACGACAATATCCTTGGAAGCAGCATCCCATCCATTCAAAGTCTCCCGGACGAACGTCGCGTCCTCGAGGCGGTAGAAGGGCCGCGCGGTCGCGGGCGCCTCCGGCGCCTCGCGGCCGAGCGCCACGACGAGCGCCTCGCCCTCAAGACGCGTGCCGTCGTCCAGCGTCGCGGATTTCGCGTCGAAGTCGATGCTTTCCACAGATGCCCGTTTGAAGGTCAGGTTCGGCACGCGGCAGAGCTCCTCGAAGGGCGCCGAGACCTCGTCGGCGTCGGCCGCGCCGCAGGCATAATCATAAAGCAGCGGCAGGAACGCGAAGCGCTCGCGCGCGTCGACGAGTGTCGTCTTGACGCCGCCGTTCGCGAGGTTCAGGGCCGTGTAGAGGCCCGCGAAGCCGCCTCCCAGTACGAGCGCTTGCAGGGCGGAGGCGGCGTGCAGGGTCGCGAGCAGGACGAGCGTGGTGCGCGTCATTAGGCTCTCTGACACACTGGAGCACTAAGACCACGTTCGGTCCCAAGCAGCCGGCTAGATGTTCGAAGCAGGTCTGTGAGAAGCTATGCGGCTATAGCGTAACGTAGGTTTGCACGAATCGTCGCGAGATGCGTGTAAAAGCTGTAGGAGTCTGTGTTAAAGCTAGTACATCGCTAGTTCCGACGCGACGGTGGAGTGTGTAATATAAGACTCTTTCCGAAAAAACGTTAGTCCTCGAGCAGCTTCTGGACCTGGCGCTTGACCTTCTCCTTCTTCTTGGCGGCCTTGTACTTGCGCCAGTCGTACTTCTTGTGCTTGAGTTTTTGTTTTTTGGCCGCGGCCTCGGCGCGGTTCGCCGCGAGGGAATCCAAATCGAAGTAGTGGGCCATCATGCGGCCCTCCCTATCTTGAGGAATACCCTTGCTGTCCCAGTGGTTGCCGCCGTTCGCGTACTCGAAGCGGCCCGTCGCGCGGTTGAAGGTCGCGGACGCGGCGTAGGGGTCCGCGGCCGTTTGGGATACGGCCGTGGTGGTTGCGTCGACGAAACCTTCAGGAGGGGGGTCCCAGGAAGTCGCGTTCGTCTTCGTGTTGCTGAAGTAGGGCACGCCGCTACTGACGTCCGTGTGCTTGACCCAGTCCGTGCGGCCCGTCGTCGGCGCGTCGCCCAGCAGCGTCTGGATGTAGGCCGACGACGGCGTCTTGGTCTGCTTCTCCTTCCATGCTTCGTGGCTCGGATTACTACTGCTTTCGGTTGGCACGTCCCAGGACGTCGCGCCCGTGGCCGCGTGCCAGTAGTACGTCGCGCCGGTCTTCTGGTCGGGGTGCGCCGTCCAGCCGGGCGGCAGCGCGGGCTCCGGCGGCGGCGGCGGCGGCGGCGGCGGTATGGTCGGCGCCGCCTGGTCCGCGGGCGCGAGCGCGCTCGGCGCCGGCGCGCTCGGCGCGGCTCCCGGCGGCGCGACGTCGAAGAAGTCGATGGCCGAGGCGCGCGCGGGCTTGCTCGTGCCGGGCGGCGCGTCGTCCGTGCCGGGCGGTCGGTCGTCCATGGCTCGCGCTGCAAGTGCTGCGGCGCGACGCCTTATGAGCCGAAATGAGGGAGTGCCGGCCTCCTAATGCTGCAGCGCGCCGCACGTCGAGCGACGCCTGTGAGCGCCTGCTGAGCCGAATGAGGGAGTGCTGGCCTCCGCAGCGGCGGCGTTAGCCGAGGGCTGGAGCAGCGCAGCGCGAGAGTTCGCTGAGCACTGCGGCTCCTCCGAAAGCGCAGAGGTGGAGCAATGCGTCTCGTCGCGTGAAATTTCACGGGGCTAGCGTATATCGACACTAGTTTTGACCGCAAGCGATATTGTATTGCTTGCGGCCTAGGGTTCCTTAGCATCGTAGCGCTGGGAAAAAGTGCTATATCAACACTGCTACCATTGCTGCTGGTTGCAGTCGTAGGCGTTGCAGCATTGCAGTAGTTTTGCAGCAGTGTAAGACACAGTGCAAGCAGTAAGTGTGCAGCAGCACAAAAATGGAGCAAGCAGCACAGCTCAAGACCATCCTCGAAGGCCTCTTAGTGCCGGACAACGCGACGCGCCAGGCCGCCGAAGCGGCTTTAGAAAACGCCCAAAAGACGCAGCCGAGCCCGTTCCTGCTCGCGCTCCTCACGCTCTGCGGCGACTGGTGCGTCGCCGAGCTCAAACGCGCGAACGGCGCGAGCTGCGTGGACGCGGCGGCCGAAATCAGGACGATGGCCGCCGTTTTACTACGAAGGAAGATCCAAGCGCACTACACTGCCTTGGACGACGCCACGAAAACTCAAATCCAACGGTGGCTCGCGACGTCCCTGACGACGCCGCCGCCAGAAAACGAGCCGGACCTCGCGCGGAAGCTGGGCGATATCGTCGCCGCCGTGGCGACGCTCGACGAGGGTTTTTCCGAGGACGTCAAGCCGGCTTTACTGAACGCGCTCTCCACGAATCAAACCGCGGGCGCGCTCGAGGCTCTCGTAAGGGGCGATTTTGTGGATGAGGGCGCCTTCTCGACGCAATGCGCCCCCAGGCTCGCGCGGCTCTGCGCCTCGACCGACGCGGCCACGCGACGGCGCGTCGTCGCGGCCATGAGCCGCACGCTCCTCGCGTTACAAGAGTCGGCGCACGACGATGCTATCGTCGAGGCGTATTTGACGGCCGCCCTCGACGCGTCGCACGAAGATGCCTTACTGAACGGCCTCGAGGCCTTGATCGACCTCGTCACGGAGGTCCCGCGACTGTTTCGTTCGAAGGCGCCTCAAACGTTGACGTACGTCCTGCAGCTCGTCGCCACACGAAAGGGCGGCGTGCGCGCGCTGGCCGTCGAGTTCGTCGTGTCCTTCGCCGAGGCCGCGCCGGCGACGTGCCGCAAGGCCCGGCTCGAAGTGAATGGCGTCGACGCGTGCTGCGGTTTGCTGATGGAGGAGGACCCGGCACCGGAGGCGTGGGAAGTATCGGAAGAGCCCGAGCCGGATTTGGACGCGGAATCTGGGAGGGAGCTGGGCAGAGACGCCCTCGACCGGCTAGCTCGGGCGCTGCGGCCCGAGGCGCTACTCCCGCGAGCCATGGTCGTCGCATCAGAATTATTACAAAGGGGCGCCCAGGGGGACTGGAGGGCCGCGCGGGCCGCGTGCGACGCCCTCGCGCAGCTCGCCGAACATATCGGCGATTTACGCGCGGCGTCGGCGAAGGCTAGGAAGAACGTGCCCCTCCTCGACGGCGCGCGGACGGCGTCGACCAAAAAGCGCGTCGCGGATCTGGTGACTTCCCTGCTCCCGTTCGCGACGGGCTACCCCGCGGCCGTCGTGCGCGCGGCGGCCTGGGACGCGCTGGGCCAGGCGGCCGCGGACCTGCAGCCGCAGCTCCAGGACGATCACGCGTCCGTCGTGCTGCCGGCATTGTTAAATTCCATCGGCGGCGACGCGGCGCCGCGGGTCCGCGCGTGCGCCGCGCGCGCGCTGCTCTGCTTCCTGGACGGCTGCGGCTTTAGCACGCTGGAGCCGCACCTGGAACACTGCGCTCGAACATTATCCGCGACGCTGACGGAGGCGCCGACGTTCGTGCGCGAGTACTGCGTCGCGGCGGCGGCCGCACTCGCGGCGAGCGTCGAGTCGTGCTGGGACGAGCGAAAGAAGAAGATGGTCTCGACGGAGCTCTACGGGCTCTTCGCGCCTTCCCTAAAACCGCTCATCGGCGGCGGCGGCCCGGGCGCCGCCGCCGCGGCGCTCCGCGCGCGGTCGCTCGAGTGCCTCGCGTTATTGGGATGCGAGGCCGGCGTCGACGTCTTCGGGCGGGATGCGGCGGAATTATTACAAGTCGTGACGCGCGACTACTTCGACGAGGCCACGCGGCGGCCCGAGGACGACGCGGAGCGGGGCGGCGCGCTGAAGAGCGTCGTGCGCGTCGCGGCGTGCCTCGGCGAGGACTTCGCGCCGTTTCTGGGACGGGTCGTGCCGCCGCTCCTCGAGGCGGCGAGCGGCAATCGGTTGCTCGTCGAGAAGGACGATAGCGATGATGATGAGGAGGGGCAGTACGTCATCCGCACCGAGGCCCTCGAGGAGCAGTGCCAGGCGTGCAACCTGGTGCTGCTGCTGGCCGAGGCGACGGGCGCGTTGTTCGCAAACTACGTGCCCGCGTGCCTCGAGGCCCTCGCGCCGGTGGCGGGCAGCGCCATGGTCGGCGACGTGCGCGCGGTGGCGCTGTCCGCGTTGCCGGCGCTGGTCGGCTGCGCGAACCGGGCCGCGTTAGCCGTAGGAGGCGACTGCCGCGGGCCCCTGCTCTTCGCCCTAGACGCGTGCCTCGCGAGCCTCGCGGAGGAGGACGAGAGCGAGCCCCTCGAGACGGCCTGTCGAGCCTTCGGCGCCTGCCTCGAGGCGGGCTGTCGCCGCGACGTCGACGCCAAGACCTTTCAACCTTTGTTGAGGGGGTCGCGGCTCGATCCGGCGCAGCTCCTCGAGGCGCTCCACGCGGCCCTGGCGGCGACGCTCCAGCGGAGGGCAGTCAGAGCGGCCGAAGCCACGGTCGACCAGGATTATGATGATGTCCAGCGGGCCGCCGACGACGAGGAGGGCGAGCGCGACGCGTCGATCCTCCATCATTTGGGAGAGGGCTGCGGCAGTCTGCTCAAGACGCACGCGCCCGATACATTGACAGCATTGCTGGACGGCGCCTGGGCGCAGCGCCTCGCGCACATGGCCCAGCCGCAGTGCCTCGAGGAGGACCGGCGCTTCGCGGTCTACGTGGTCTGCGACGCGCTCGAGTTCGGGCCCGGCGGGGACGACGCGGCGCGGGCGCGGGCGGCGTCGTTAATCCCGGTGCTCCTCGAGAGCTGCGCGCCGGAGACGCCCGCCGCGCGGCGCCAGGCGGCCTGCTACGGTTTGGGGGTCGCGGCGACGGCGCTGCAGGCCCACTTCGCGCCCTACGCCGAAAATGCGGTCCGGGCGCTGGTGCAGCTGATGGCCGCGCGGCCCGACGCGTCCACGACGGCCGCCTGCCTGCCGGTCGAGGGCTTTGGCGACGACGACTCGGACTACGAGGACGTGTCGGACGACGAGGACGGCAACGCCGTCCAGGAGGCGCTCGTCGCCGACAACGCGGCGTCGGCGCTCGCGCGCGTGCTGGTCGTGAGCTGCCCCGACGCCGGGGCCTGGAGCCTCTGGGTCCAGTACATGCCCCTGCTCGCGGACTGCACCGAGGCCGACGCGGCGCTGACGTGCCTCTGCGAGGGCATTCGCACGGGGAGCCTCCCCGCGCCTCTGAATCTGGTCGTCTCGTGCCTGGGCCGCTGCGCCGTCGCGCTCAAGGCCGGCGCGCACGGCACGACGGCGCGGGGCACGAGCCCCACCGAGTTCGACGGCGCTAAGCAGCGGCTCGGCGGCGCGCTCGCGGCGCTGCAGCAGTCCGCGGGCGCCGAGTTCGCTGCGCTGCCCGACGACGCGCGGCAGGCGCTTCAGGAGTGTGCGTTGTAGTTTAATTGTACTATTTACAAACTAGTCCGTCGAGCTGCTCTCCGTCTCCGACTCGGTGTCCGAGGAGTCGCCGAAGACGTCGTACGTGTTCGCGAGGACGTTGTAGTCTTCCACGAGGTCGTCGTGCGAGCCCAAATTCGCGGCGCATATCTCGGCCGCGCGCCGCGCGCCCGTAGGGTTACCCGCGTCGGGACCCACACGCAGCTGCGCGAGCGCCCCGACGACAAAGAGGTCCTCGTCGCCCCAGCGTAAGGAGTCGTCGACGGCCGGCAGACAGGACACGACGGGCAGGGCCAATCGTTTCGCCGTGTCGCGCAGGAGCGGGATCGTCCCGCAGTCGAGCTGGGACCCGGTAGCCAAAATAATTTTCGTCGCCACGAGCGGCTCCGATTTATTAAATGCGACGCGGTGCGCGCCGTCTACTTCCTGAACGTCGCAGACCTCATCGACAAAATGCGCTATGGCGCCCCGGTCCTCGGCCGTCTTCAGCAAATCGAGGTAGTACTGCGGCACCGTCGCGCCGCCCCGCGCCTTCGCCACGAACGCTCTCCTCTCCTCGAGCGGCGCGCCCTTGAACTCGTAGAGGCGGCGCCGCGCGCTTCCTTTGCCCGTCGACCGGCGGTTCATCCAGTCCAGTTCCAGGTCGTAGGTCCGCGTGCAGAGCTTCCGGCGCGAGCAGAGCACGACCCGCCCCGCGCCGCGCTTCGCCGCCCGGAGCGCCGCCTGCGCGGCGGAGAGGCCGCCGCCCACGACGAGGACGGTGTCCTTCGACCCGAAATCTAGGTCCCGCAGCGCCCGCCAGTCGTTCGAGTGGACGATCGTCGGAGCGAGGGCGAACTGCGGCGGCACGCAGGGCGTCGTCGCGGCCCCGAGCGCGAAGACGACGGCCCGCGTCCTGACGGACGCGTCGCCGACGGCCACGGCGTAGCCCCCTTCACTACGTTTCTCGACAGCAGACGCCTCGCCCCGGAGCATGGCGTGGGGCAGGGTTTTGGATAGATCGCAGCAGAAGTCGCTGAAGAGGCCCGCGCCTGGCAGCCGGAACAACCCCGCGTTCACCTCGGTGAGGCGCCGCAGCGACGTCGTCGTGAAGTCGTCGATACTATGAATCTCGGCCTCGCGGCCGCGGCGCCACGCGTACTCCTGCAGGGCCGCTTCACTAAAAAAGTCCGGGTGCGCCCAGGCCGGCGACCGCAGCAGCGCGATATCCAGGGCGTCGAACCTCCCCCTCCACTCGTGGAGGAACGCGCCGGCCGGGTCGACGACACAGACCTTGAGTGCCTCGCGCTCGCTCTTCTTAATACGGTTTTGACGACTGCGCGCCTGCATCGTCGCCTGCTGCTCGTCCGTCAAATTGCCCTCCTGAGCATGGAGAGCGCTAAGGAGCGCGAGGCCGCACGGCCCGGCGCCTGCGATAACCACGTCGTAGTTCGTCCCCGCGTCGAATTCCGTCGCCGCGGCGCAGGATGCGCAGTTTGCTGCCATCTTGCACGTAGAGGATGTATTTAGCGTCGCGTGCGCGGTTTTTTGAGAAGTGTCTTAAATACCCTGGTGCTCTTCGCACAGCTATCGCGGCGACCCAAATTTTGGTAGGCGGGGAAATAACCTTAACAGGTGCTGGTTTGCCCCTGTGTCGTGCTGTTTCGCAACGTCTGTGCAGACCCCGATTTCGAACCGTGTGACAGAGGAGAGCGCCAACCTAGTGGCCTGTAAGACACTAGAAAAACGCACGTCTACCACGTACCACCCCGTTCGCGCATCCTCGTAGACCCCTCGCCCGAGCGGAAGTCTCATTTTAGTAGGATTACGACGGAGTCATCAATATAATCCGCGCATTTGTTGAGGTCCCCATTTTGAGCCACCAGAACCAAGGCGTAAGCTGGTCTGGTGGCTGAATCGAGGGCAGTGGGACCAGCGTCGGACCGGCGGGGCTGCCCCCCCGGCCGCGTGCCCGGCGCCGCGGCTGCGCTTGCCCGGCAATTGCCGAGCAAAGCGGCACGTGGAGTGAGATCATGTGCGGCTGCATCCCGCTGCCGAGCTGGGCCGGCGGGAGCGCCAAGGACGACGCCCCGCCGACGCAACGCCAGGAGCGCGTTGAGAGATATGTGGAGGAGCTCCGGCGCGAGCGCGGCTTGTCCGCCGACGAGGAGGAGCGCCGGCTCGAAGAACGGCTCGCGGAGCTGGAGGCGAAGCACGCGGAGGCGCTCCGCGCGGGCGACGCCGGGCGCCTCGCGGATCTGGAGGGCGCGATTGCCGATCTGGAGCGGAAGCTCGAGGTCGACGCCGCCGCCTACACCCCGGAGCCGCGCAAGAGCTTCATCCCGAGCCTGGGGTCCATCGGCGAGACCAACTCGTTCGAGACGCCGCCGCCCCTGCGGCCGCAGCACTCGGGCGAGACGCTCGACGAGGTGAGCAGCCACGTCGACGCGCGGCGGAGCCGTCGGTCCCGGGACTCGGCCGACGAATGACGCGCGCCGTGCCGCATCGAACATCGAAAGAAGCGACGACGGAGGCACCATGACGCCCGGCGACGCCTACTGGGTAGGCGTCGCCCGGCCGAGGAAACCCGCACCCACCCCCTGTCGTCGTGTCGCATCGTACCATCGTAAATAGAACTGCCTGTTAGCTACTTATGCATCCAACCCGAGCGGCGCCGCGTCCGGAACCCGACCGCCGGGCGCTGCGATACCTACTTGCAAGGCGACGGCGTTTTCGCGGCGATAGCGTGAGTAGCTATTCCACCGGTAAGCCGTCGCGGCGATGGCGTCGCAGCACGCCGTCGCGGCGACGTCGGCTCGAAGCGCGACGGGAAGACAGGGACAGATAAGGGCTCCTTACGCGCCCGCCTCCGCCGCGTTCCAGGGGTCCACGAGCTGGTCGTCGGGCGCGCCCGGGCCCGGGCTCCGCACGCGCCCGTCGCGGTACCGCTCGCCGTCGTCCGGCGCGGGCCGCAGCGGCGGCAGCGACGCGTGCGCGGCCGGGTCCGCGCCGTCCAACGACTTGGGCATGCGGAAGCCGCCGCGCATGACGTACTCGGGGTCGTCCTTCTCGCGGTGCTGTTTCTTCGGCGTGGCCGGCTTCTCCGCGCGCGCGCGGTCCGACCGCACCTTCTCGCCCTTGGACCGCTTCGTGGGAAGCGGCCGGTTGCAGGCGACGCAGGTCGGGACGTTCTGGGAGTGCTTTAAGGCGCTCTTCTCGGTCACCAGGACCTGGTCGTGCTTCGTCAGCCCCGTCCGCAGGGCGTGGTGACATTTTTCGAAGAACAATTCTCGAGCTTTCAACTGCAACGGCGTCACGACGTCATTACTTCCAGCTAAAGCTTTCACGCGCCGCTCCGTGTCCGAGATCCAGGCCTCCATCTCTTTTTGCGCTTGGTCGGCGACGTGGTGGTCCCCGAACGGGTCGTCCGCGGGCCGGTCCATCATCTGCTGGCCCACGGCCCATCTATCTACGCGACCAGCAATAAAGGCGGACATCTCCAACGTAGAAGACGCGATGGCCATGATTGCTTCTTGCGACAGGTCGGGGATGTGGTTCTTCGCATTACATAGCTTCTCGAATTCAAAACAGGCTTTGGCCACGCCGATGGCCTCGTTGTCCATGAACTTCTGCTGCTGTTCCGGTGGTCTCGAAGCCATCGATCCCGCCATGCCCGGTTTGTTGACGCCAGGAATCCCGGTCGGATCGTCGTCCTCGACCACAGCGACGATCTCCTGCAGCTTCTCGGTCGCCTTCTTCTGGTCCGCCTGCATGACCTTCACCTGGTCCCGGACGCGCTGTTCCTGCTCTTGCGCTTTATTCTCGGCCTCGGCGATCTGCTGCTCCATCTCCTTCGCGTACTCCGCAGCTTCTTCCTGCATCTGGACGATTTTTTGGGCCTCCTCCTTGGCTTGTTCTTGCACTTGCACGAGTTCCTGCTGCTTCTGTTCTTGCTTTTGGACCGTCTTCGTTATATTATTGATAGAAGCCTCGATGGCCTGGTGTTGCGCCTGCGCGGCCTTCATGTCCTTCAGACCCTGTTTCAGTTCTTCGGCCATGGCCGCGCCTTCCTGAATAGTAGTTCGTATGCTATCAACCTCTTCATCAAGATAGTCCAGCTTGTCCGGCATATCACGTGTGAGGTCGTCGACGTGCGTGACTTGCTGCTTCGTGTAGTCGAGTAACTCACTCACTTCGTCCAAGCGATCGTCCGTCGCCTTCTGGGCGCCGCGCGCCGCCGTGAAATTCCCTATTCTCTCCTCCCGCTCCCGCTTGTTCTGGAACTCGCAGACCTCCACTCTATGCACTGTGTCTTCGAGTTTATCAGAGACCTTCTGCCTCGTACTGATCTCGTCGCCGAGATCGTCATCCAATTTTTGAATGCGCTCTTGACATACCTGTATGTCGCAGTCCGTGCCCTTGGCGTGTTCCTCTAAATCTTCAGTGCGCTTCTCGTTCGTGTTCACTTGCGCCTCGAGTAATTGCAATCTAGTTTCCGCTTCGGCAGCTTTTTCATCATGTCTTGCTAGTCGTTCATTGGTCATTTTGACCAGGTTATCGACGACCTCGATGTTCGCCTGGACCTTCTTCTCGGCGGCGTCCAGTCTTACCACAACGTCGTGCAGCACGGCTTGGAGTTGTAGCGTTTGGCCATTGACCGTTTGGAATTCTCGTTTCGCATACAGGTTGTTCTCGTGCGTGGCCTGCATCGCGTCCTCCATGCTGCGATTGACCGTCATCCTGAATTCATTGAAGACATTGTAGTTCTCGCCAATTTTATCTTCGAGCACTTGTTGCCTGCCAGAATTCACTTGCGTGAAATTCGCCTGCCAGATGCCGAAGTTGCCGATCTGGTCCTTGAGCCGCTGATCAAACCGCCGCTCCATCTGCTGTTGTAGGTTGACAAGGGTAGCTTTCAGTTTTTTGGACCGCTCCCGCACGTAATCTTTCAACTGTTCTACATCTTCATACGCGGGCGCGCAGGCCTGCTTGTTCTCGAAGTTGTCCAGCCTTCCTTTGAGTTGGTTGAACTGCGCCAGCTGGAAGGGGTCCGGCGTCTGCAGAGCCGCCTCTTTTTCGGTGCGACAGACGCTCTTTTTGATAGCGTCCATGTCCTGCTCGATCTGGTCGTCTTTGACATTCGTCACGCTCATCAGGTCGCCGACCACATCAGTCAAGGAAGAAAACCCTTGATCCAATTTGTCCATCCGCTTCAGCTTCTCGGAGACGTCGGCGACCCACGGCGGCGGCGTCTTCAGGTCGTCCTGCAGCTTCGCGATGGCGCCGCCCATCCGCGCGATCACGTCAAATAACTTCGACGCGTCAATACCTATCGTCTGGTCCGTCGGGAGGCGGATGCCGCTGCTGCCCGGGAAGTGCGTCGCCACCTCTAGCGGGGTGGTGGCGGCGGCGGCCTCATCCTGGGCCATGGGCTCGTGGGGCGCAGGGCAGCCTTGCGCCCTCGCGCGGCAGCCTTGCTATGGTCACGGAGTGGTGCGCACCGCGCAGGCGCGAGAGGCCGGCGGCGCTGCTCTCCGTACTTTCGGGCTAGTAGGGGCTAGTGGATCTGGAAGCATCAGAAGGAGGGCCATCGTTGGCGAGCGTCTTGGAGACGGCTTGGTCGATTTTTTCTATAATTAGTGACAGGTTAAGTCGCGCGCGGGCGCGACGCGTAGTTATTGGCGTACCAACGGACGGAGACGGACGACGATAGCGGCGCATTTGACGACGGTCCTCGCCCCCAACCACGGCCTTTGGACGCCGCGCGCGCCTGGCAAAAGACGTCCGCGACCCGCGTCGTTTGTTTACAAAATTCGTCCCGCGGTCGTCTATACGTTGTTATCTTTCACCTCGTCGGTGCCCGGCAGCCCGGGCGTTTCCTTCGACGACTGCGTCAGCAGGCCCATCGCGTGCGCGGTCGCGAAACAACTGAGGAGCCATGCGACCGCTGCGATGAAGTACAACGCGTCGATGTGGCTCGAGAGTCCCTCGAGCAGCGCGGCGACGGCCCAGGCGAGACTCGCTACGAACTGCATCGCGAGGCTGAAGAGCTCGCTGCTGTCCCTGGTACCCATTGTGTTAGATCACGCGCACGAGCAGAGCAGTGCACCGTGCAGTGCACAGGGCTCAATGCAAAAAAGGTCTCGTGCGCGCGTTTCTTGGGCTCGCAGCAACGCGTCGTAGCCGAAATCGATCCGACACGGATGGCTTTGGCAGAAATAGCTTTGCTAGGACACAGTAGCAGCGCGTTCAACCTGATTAGCTTGCTAGTGTCTTTAACATACTAGCCATCCTATTTTCGTGATGATATTTGTATCTAGACCCCTCAGGTTTTTGATTGATGTGTGTTAAGGTTGATCTTTGATGTATTTTTGCGTTTTCCTCCCCCTCCTACCCCTTCCCCCCTTTTTCCCTTCCACTAGTCCGACCCACGTGTTTTTGTTGAGGTGGCCTGGATGCGATCTCAAGCAGAGACTGATAGGACACCTCGGCTGCAGTCAAGCCAGCCCCATCTCTACCAGTCAGTCCGAGAATGAAAACGAAATGTACATGAAATGATTTCCGCTCTTTTGATCTTCAGTTCTGCGTCGATTCACGATCAGACTGGGGTTGTGAAATAAACCACAGCACCAGTTTCGATTGTCACAATTCGACCGATGCTTTGAAATCAAGCACATCACAAGAACTAGGTAAGTCAATTGAGTGAGTATCATGCAGGTGTGCGTGTTTGAATCTCTCTTCTGACACATGGACACCGACAATGAATGATGATACAACTTCCACATGCTCAAGATTCATGGACTCAGACCAACAGATCTCCAGCATACTATTGCATGTCTGCGATGCATGGAGGATCGACAGAGATCAAAGCCGCCGGCCATGGGTGATGATCATAGCCATTATCGCGAAGCAAATAGTATATCCAGGGCTCTGAGCGCCAGTACTAACCAGGGCGGCCGCGCATAGGCCGTATGTTAGTCCCCACCGCCCAGAGACCATCCCTCAAGGCCTCAAGGGCCGTCTCTTTTCTCGCTTGGATGGCGGCCTTGAGGCGCGGCATCGTCTTGGCCCCTCTGCCAGGTATCTAATTCTAAATGCCGAAACCTGTGCTTCCCTGAGCTGGCGAGCAAGCGGCGTTACCCTACAAGCCATTAAATACCTACGTACACAGCGAAACCTACTAGCCCTAACCTAGATAAGTAGTAACATGCATAGGGTAATAGAGTGTGTAGCTCCGCACTTCCCCGGCAGCGTAGTGTAGTCGCTGCATCAGCGAGCTGCTACTCAAGCCGCACTCTCCAAGCAACGGCGTCCACATCCGTGCGCATCGCTGCATACTTGGTCATTGCAGCCCGATCGCCTTACTTTCCATTTGCGCCCGTCCCCGGCTCCGGACCGCCGACGCCCGTCCAGTCTGGACCAAAAGTGAACCCCTAGGACACCGCAAAACACGCACACGACGCCAACGCACCCATGTCGAACGGCGCCGCGACCCAGATGAACGAGATCATGCAGGCCGGCCTCAACAAGGCCGCCGATTTGTTGGACAAGGAGGAGTTCGACGAAGCAGCAAAAGCGGCCGACGACGTGTTATTAGGCGCGCGGCTCTCCGTATTGTCAAAGTGCGCGTTGTTGCGAGGCCGCGCCATCCTGGGGCCGCTCATGAAACGCTTAGAAGATGACAACGAGACGGACCCGACGGAGACGGAGTTCCGGGAGGCCTGGGTCATGTTCCAGCTCGCTTTGAGGTTTGTGCCCGAGAACGAAGAGGCCCAAGAAGGCCTCAAATTATTATCGGGCGTCGTGAGCGACCTGCCCGAAGAAGAGGTCACGTTCGAGCCGAACCACGGCGAGGACTTAGATGTGATTATTGTTGGAGCGGGAGCCTCAGGCATCGGCGTCGCCCTGATGTTGACGGGCTTATTCGGCTTAGAACCCGACCGGGTGCTCCTCGTGGATCGCGGAAATGTGGGAGAAACGTTTCGCAAGTGGCCCAAGGAGATGCGCTTCATCTCGCCGTCGTTCAACAGCCAGGGCTGGACGCAGTCGTTCGATCTGAACTCAGTCGCGTACGGCACGTCGCCGGCCTTCACGCTGCACGCGGAGCACCCGACGGGCAACCAGTACGCTGATTATCTGGAAGCTTTAGCTGAGACCAATGAGTTGAACGTCAAAACGGACACGGAAGTCGTGAGCGTAAAGCCCTTCGACGACGGGTTCGACATGGACGCCCAGACGCTGTCGGAGCAGAAGGCGGGCTTTGAGGTCGAAGTGCGACCCGCCAAAGGCGGCGTTTCTACCAAATTGCGGTCGAGGTTTGTGGTCTGGGCCGCCGGCGAATTCCAGTACCCGCGCGCGATGACCGAACCGCTCTTCCCCGGTTCGGAACTGTGTCGGCACAATTCGTCGGTCCGAAGCTGGTCCGACCTTGCTGGAGACGATTTCGTCGTGATCGGGGGCTACGAGAGCGGCATGGACGCCGCGTCGAACCTCTCGCAGTGCGGGAAGCGGTGCACGGTCGTGTCGTCGACGGCCTGCTGGGACGTGAGCACCGAGGACCCCTCGACGGAGTTGGCGCCCTACACGTCCATGCGCATCCGGCAGGCCTGTGCTTCACCGAACCCGCCCAGACTCTTAGCGCCCTTGCGCGTCACTTCTGTCGAGAAGGACGACGACCAATACGTCGTCAAGGCGACGTGGGGCGCGCCCGTCGTCCATGAAGGTGGAGAGAGAAGAGAACCGGTGCAGTCCGCGGACATGGTCGCGGAGTTGGCGAAACTGAACCAGACCGAGGGCACGGAGTTCATCCTGAAAACGCCCCAACCGCCGTTACTCTGCGCGGGCTTCGCCGGATCCGTGAAACTCGGCGTCGCCAAGGACTTGTTCGCGTGGGGCGACCCGGCGAAGGAGCAGGGCTTCGAGGACCTGCCGGTCTTTGATGCGGAAAGCGCCCGCAAAGAAGCCAAGGGCATGAAGGTCGCGCAGCTGCGGGAGGAGTTGAAGGCCATGGGCCAGCCGACGGAGGGCACGAAGCCCGAACTCATCGAGCGGTTGGTGAGTGCGCACCAGGCCGAGGCCGACTCCGAGGACGAAGCGATGGAGGAGGCCAAGGGCTGCGCCGAGGGCGCGCCCTTGCTCAATAAATTGGACGAGTCGACGACGACGCCCGGCTTATTCCTCGTGGGGCCGGCGGTCCGCCACGGCGACCTCAGCTTCTGCTTCGTCTACAAGTTCCGCCAGCGCTTCGGGATTGTGGCCGACGCCATCGCCAAGGGTTTAGGAAGGGAGACGGCCGCGGCCGTGGACGCCGCGCGGGACATGAACATGTACCTCGACGACTTCGAGTGCTGCAAGGCGGCCTGCGGCGAGGCGTGCTAGGAGTGTCCTCCTCCCCCAAGTCTAAGTTATATTTGCCTGTGAGCGCGCGGAGGGGTGCGGCTTGATAATGTGATGTTCTTGTTTTTACTCAGTAGTAACCGACGTGGAACGCGTACTCGACGACGCGGCGGACCATCTCCGGCGGGAGACTTCGGTGGGCGAACTTAATATCGCTGCGAGGGCGTTGAGGTGGTTGTGCTCGTACTTTTTTATGCCGCCCGCGGCTCTCACTTTCTGGATGTACGCGTTGGTCGTTTCTGCGGGGAGGGCAGCGCCGGCGCGGAGGAGGATCGGGAAGAGGTGGCGCTTGGAGTAGCGAATTGCGTAGTCCAGGGGCATATCTCCCGCGTGATCTCTCGCGTTTAGATCGGCGCCGTTTCTGATGATCAGTAATACAACCTCGACGTCATCGTCTCGCTAACACGCAAAGAGAAGAGGCATTCTATTGTTGTTGTCGCCCCGGTTCACGTCGGCACCGGCTTCGAGCAGGGCGGCGACGAAGTCCGCGTTGCTGAAGCCGGCAGCGTAATGGAGCGGTGTCATCTGGGGCCGATCGCGCACACAATCTCCGCGCGCCACCCACCTACCTACTACCCACCACCTACCCACCCACCCACCACCCACCCACCCACCCACCCACCCACCCACCCACCCACCCACCACCCACCCACCCACACCCACCCACCCACCCACCACCCACCCACCCACCCACCCACCCACCCACCCACGCACAAGGGAGGGAAGGGCGCCAGAGCAGGCGCTCAGCAGAGAGAATCCTCGCGCGGACGCCCGCCCATGTCGGGCGACATGTGCTCCTGCGAGCAGCACGTCCGCGCGCGGCAGTGCGAGGCCTGGACCTGGATCGTCGCGTGGTCGATGTCGAAGTCGTCGGCGCAGACGTCCTGGCAGCGCATGAGCACCTCGTCGTGCGTCGCCCCCGGCGCGAGGACGACGTGGCACGACATCGCCGGCCTGTCGGCCGTGAGCTCCCAGACGTGGATGTCGTGCACGTCGCCCACGCCCTCGACGTCCTCCAAGCCCTTCTTCAGGCCCCCGATGTCCACGTTCGCCGGCGCGCCCTCCAACAAAATATTGACCGCCTTGCCCATGAAGCCCATCGTCGTCCTGACCACGATCAGCGCAAAAAATAAAGTAACGAGCGGGTCGGCGACCTGCCACGTCGGCCGCCACCAGATGACGGCGCCGGCCAGGATGACGCCCAGGTTCTGCAATAAGTCGCCCAAGACGTGGAGGTAGGCCGCGTCGATGTTCATCTGGCGCTTCTTGGTTTTTGGAGGTGGCGTCTGCGTCGGTATGGCACTGTAGCCTTTCTTTGATGAGTGTAAGGGTGTCCGGTGGTCGCTGTGGCCGTGCTCTATATCATGCTTGGACTCCTCGTGCGCGCGCGCGCTGCCGTGGTCGTGCGCCGCGTCGTGGCCGTGGCTCGAGCCGTGGCCGTGGGACTCCTCCTTGTGGCCATGATCGGAGTGGCCATGGTCCTCGTCGCAGCAGTCGTGGTCGTGGCCCTTGTGACCGTGAGACTCATGAGAGTGCTCTGAGTGGCCGTGGTCCTCGTCGCAGCAGTCGTGGTCGTGGCCCTTGTGGCCGTGCTCCGAGTGATCGTGCTCCTTGTGCCCGTGCGCCTCGTGGCCGTGATCCTCGTCGCAGCAATCGCCGTGGTCGTGCCCGGAACCGTGGCCGTGCGCGTCCGCGCCGTGGCCGTGCGCCTCGTGGTCGTGGCCGGAACCGTGGCCGTGGGCCGCGTCGTGGCCGTGGGCCCCGGCGCCGCGGTAGGAGGCGAGCGCGTCGCCGTGTAACGGGTTGTGGCCATGGTCGCCGTCGCAGCACGCATGGTCGTCCTTGTGCCCGTGGCCGTGCCCATGACCGTGGCCGTGGCCGTGGTCGTGGCCCCCGAAGCCGTGCGAGTGCGCCCCCAAGATCCGCTCCATCGCGACGTTGGTTAACACCCCGAAGCACCCCAGGATGACCATGAGCTTGCCGTCGACGGGTTTGGCGTTGCCTTGGACGTAGGCGTGGATGCGGCAGAAGGCTTCGTAGACCAAGCCACCGGTTACGGCCCAGAGGGCGAGCGTCGACGCGAGCGCGCCCACGACCTCGACCCGCGCCAAGCCATACGTGTGGCGCATCGTCGGGCCCCGCTTGGCCACTCGCAAGGCCGCTAGACTCACCGCGAACGACGCCGCGTCGCTCAGCATGTGCGCGGCGTCGCCGAGCATGGCCAACGAGCCGGCCACTATGGCAAATGCTCCTTCAAAAACCATGAAGGTCAGCGTGAGCACGACGCCCGCCGTGAGCTTCTCCTCGTCGGTCAGGGGCCGGCCGACGAGGCGCTCGACGAGCCGGCTCATCCTTGTGCTGCTCTCACTTTCTTACTTGCTTACTCTCTCTTGGCGGAGTTTCACACGCGCGTGTGCTGGTACCTCTTATCGCTGTCGTGAGCGTGGCTCACACTTGCTGCCTCTCTCACTCACTTTTACTTGGTGTTTGAATGTATGCGTTTCGCGCTCGTTTTCTGGTACCGCGCTTGCGCTGGTCGATCGCTGTCGTGAAACGCGCGTCGCGCGCGACAGCGGTTCAGTGCTCGTCTGTAAATGCCCTGCATGCACACGAGGCAGAGGCCTGAATTGTGGCCTCGCTAGGACAGCGCAGGAATCGATTAGCCCGGGCGAATGAAGCCCTCGCTTAGGACAGGGTGGCATGAGCACTTCATTTAATCGGCTACTGGATTTATAGACGCTAGCTACACCCCCCCCAGGCGAGCCTCTCTAGACGCGCTACTTATCTCGCCCCGGCGATTTTGGCTTTTACGCACCACGCTGCACCTCGCCAGCCGAGCAGGCCACTCAGCGGCACTCCTTTGCCAGCACTCAGCGCGCTGTCAAAGTTTGAAGCGCGAGGAAGCAGCGCAACGCGAGCATCGCTGAGCCATGGCTGAGACCGCCGCACCGCGCCGCGTCGACTATGACCTGACGCACAAGGCGGCTCCTTATTTAGACGCTCACCTGGTCTTTCCGTTACTCGAGTTCCTCGAGGAGCACACGACGTACCAGGCGGGCGACGTGCGCAAAGCGCGATTAGCACTCGTAGCCAAGACGAACATGGTCGACTACGCGATCGAGATTCGGGAGGAACTAGACAACAACAACGCTAGGTTAGAAGGAATACCAACGGTCGCGGAGATGGAAGGTAGGAGAGATAGCGTCTTCGCGACGTTAGATCGCCTCGAGAAGCAAACGGAGAACCTGAGGAATTTACTAGAGGACGCGGATCAAGTAGACGAGCTCAAGGCCGAAGGCAAGTTCACGAAGGCGCACCTCGCGGAGGCCCACGGTGTCACTGCCCAGGACTGGGTCGATTACGCCGAGTTCGCAAAATTTTTATACGAGTGCGGCGACTACGAGGGCGCGAGAGATATGCTCGACCACTTCCTGGCCATCAACTTTCCCGATGGTGTTTCTGATACGTCCGCCGATGCCGACGGGCGAGGCTTCCGGGCCTTGTGGGGCAAGTTCGCCTCCGAGATTTTGCTCAAGAACTGGGACGCGGCCATGGCCGATTTACTTACTTTGAGGAGCGCCATTGATGAGAGGGGCTTCCCGCCCTTGCAAGCGCTGCAGCAGCGGTCGTGGCTGTGCCATTGGTCGCTCTTCGTCTTCTTTAACCACGCGAAGGGCCACGATGGCATCATCGACCTGTTCTTGGCGGACAAGTACCTGCAGGCCATCCAGACGAACTGCCCTTGGCTTCTTAGATATTTGACCTGTGCCGTCGTGATCAACAAGCGGAGGCGGAGTACGCTGAAGGATCTCGTACGAGTCGTGTCTCAGGAGACGGATCTGTCCGGGGACCCGACGACGTCGTTCCTAGATAGTTTGTATATCAAGTTCGACTTCGACGAGGCCCAGAACACGCTCGCGAACTGCGAGACGGCTCTGCGGGCGGACTACTTCCTCTGCAACTGTGCAGACGCGTTTATGGCCGACGCGCGCCTGTTCGTCTTCGAGACGTACTGCCGCATCCACACGTGTATTGATATTGAGATGCTCGCCGGCAAGCTCGTCATGGACAAGGACAAGGCGGAACGCTGGGTCGTCGATTTGATCCGGGGGAGTTTGTTAGATGCGAAGGTCGACAGCGGCGCGAACACGGTGGTCATGGGCGCGAAGCAGCCCTCGGTCTACGACCAGGTCGTCGACAAGACGCGGGACCTGTCGCAGCGGACGGCGGCGCTGCTGGGCGCGCTCGAGGCGAAGGTGTGCGCGGAGGCCTAGGGTAACGGAGCATGACTATATCTTGTGGCGTCGACGGCGTCGCGGGGGACTTGTCGTCCTCCCGCACTGGCACAGGCCCGGGTCGGGTAACAGTAGCCAATGCTCTGCTTTTGGCGTTGCGCCGACGGAAGCCACTGGTGCCCGGCATCTTGCCCGGCGGCCGCGAGATAGGTCGAGTACTAGTAACGCAACAGATATGCTTATCACAAGAGCTCCCGCACGTACTGGTGGGGCACGTAGCCCTCGCCGCCCCCGTCGACCTCCCTCGCGAAGACCCACTCGTCCCATTTCTTCAGGCACGCGGCCCGCACGAGGACCACGTCCCCCGCGGCGACTGAGAGCTCCGATTCGTGCTCCGCGGCGAAGTCGTGGACGACGCGGCAGCGCCGGAACCCGCGGCGCTTCTCCGTCGCGGAGCTCGTCGGCAAGGTGCGGACCGGTGCCGGTGGCGTCGCGACCGGTTTTGGTTCCGGCGGGGCTGAAGGAGGCGTCGCGACGGGCTCCGGAGGAGGTGCCGGCGCCGCGACCGGCGCCGGATCCGGGGGGACCTCCCGAGCGGCCCGCCGCTGCATGCGACCGGTAGGCTTATGGGTCCCGGAGCTCGTCGCCGGTTGTTTTTCGTGGTGTTGGCGTTTCGCAGGAGCCACCGGAGTCGCGGGCGGCGCGTGCGCGACGGCGACCTCGCGCCGCAAGGTCGGCGGGGCCGGCGCGGGCTGCTGCTGCGTCTCTCGGGCAGCGATGGCCTCGCGGATCTTCGACAGCTTCGCGTCGAAGGAGGCGTCCTTCGAGCGGGGCGGCGGCGGCGGAGGCTTCGGCTTCTTCCAAGCCGCGTGGTGGTGCTTCTTCGCCGCCGCCGCGACGGCGACGGGCGCCGCGGCCATGACCGCGACCTCGCGCCGGACGGGCGACTCAAACGAGACGCGCCGCCTCGCGGGTTCCTCGTCCGACGGCGCGGCCGCCTGGCGCGTCGCCTCCGCGACCGCCGCGTCCGCGAGGGCGCGCCGGCGCAGGGCCGCGGGCGACGGGCGGGGCGGCGACGCGGGCCCGCCGGCGGCCGCGTTCACGACGCGCAGGAGCCGCTCGCAGGCGACGGTCGCCCGCATCGCCTCGTCGGCGCTCGAGGCGCAGCCCCGGCCGAAGACGAGGGGCGCGACCATCAGGGCGAGGCCCCGCCACGACGCGCCGTTCAGGCGCTGGCGCCGCACGAGCCGCCCGAGGTGCAGGGCGAGGCGCTCGAGCACCTGGTGGTGGAGGCTCGCGAGCCCCGCCAGCAGGGCGTCGAGCGCCTGGGCGCCGGCGGCCGCGTCCGTGTCGGTCGCGGCGGAAATGCATGCGGCCCGCTTGTCGACCGGTATGAGTGGCGCACGCGATCGCAGTAGCGCCGCGACCGCGTCGAGGACGGCGTGCGGGTCGCCGGCGTCGATGGCCGACGCGATCGACTTCGTCCGCTGGCCGCCGTCGACGCGCGCGCCGGCGCCCAGGGCGAAGACCTTGACCACTGCCTTGCGCGCGACGTCGCCCTTCTCGAGCCAGAGGCCGCGGCGGCACATGGCGCGCTCGTCGCGCTCGAACGCGTCGAGCGCGCTGCGCAGCGCGCCCACGTCGCCGCGCGTCCAGGGCGGCGCCGATGGGGCCGACGGCGTGTCGTCCTCGTCCGCGCGGGCGGCGCCGCAGGCCGGGCAAAAACGATTTTTCGACTTGAGCCTCGCGCCGCAGGTGGCGCACTGATGGCTTCCTTTGGTCGCGCTTCCCCAGCGGAAGAGCGGCATCGCGTTCGTATCGCAGGCTGCCCAGCAGCAAACTCTGGGGCTCGGCGCGTCGCTCGCGGTCCGGGGCTGCTCCCGCAGCCTTGTGCGCTGCCGCCAAAGAGCTGCGCGAGTCGTGCGTCGCGAGCTCGCGCTTTACGCCGCGCACAGAGCTTTGCAAGGCGCGTTGCACGAAGCGCTACAGCCAGCAGCAGATGAGGACAAAAATGGGAGCACGCGACGCTGCCCCGGCGGACTAGCGCACCGACACGATGCGTGGCGAGGCCTCGGACTTCGCGGCGATGCGCGACGCCTTCCGCAGCGCGGGCCTCTGCAGCGAGGCCACGCCGGCGGCGCTCGTGGAGAGCTGGTGCGCGCGTCGGGACGACGCGAGCGACGGCGAGGACTCGCTCTACGTGCCGTCGCCGCAGCGCGTCAAAATCCGGCGGCGCCTCGCGGAGGCGTGCGTCGCGAGCCCGCGCTTCGTGCGGCGCGCGGCCGAGGCCGCCGCGGTCGAGCGCCTCAACCGGCGGCGCGCGGTCCGGGCGCTCGCGGCGGTCGTCGCGCGCGGGCGCGCGGCGTGGCTGCTCGCGCGGCGGGCCGACGCGTTCCGGGCGGCGCGCGGCTTGGACGCGTGGCGACAAGCCGCGGAGGCGGCCCGGCGCCGCGCCGCCGCGGACGACCTGCTGGACGCCTACGGTGACGCGCGCCGCACGCAACGGGGCTTGGGGCGGTGGCGGCGCGGCGCGGCGCGACTTCGAAGGCGGCGGCGCCTGCGGACGCACGGCCGGCGCGCGTTCCACCGGTGGGCCAAGCTGATCCGGTACGCGCGGCGGCTGCGCGCGGCCCGCGTCTTCGGGGTCCTGAAGCGCGCGGCCCAGCGGCGCCGGCGCCGGGAACTGGTGGTCGCGGACGCGTACCGGCGGGCTCGCTTGCGCCTCGTCCTGGGGGCGTGGGTCCCGGTCGCGGCGACGTGGAAGGCGCGGCGCCTCGCCTACGTATTGTAGCCGGCGTCCTTCATCTTTTTGGAAGCCTTCGTCGATGGCCGCCGCCGAGAGACACCGCAACAGCACCGCCGTCGACGCGAGAGACATGACGCGCCCGCAGGAGCGCGAGGCGCGACACACGCGGCGCCTCGTCGCGGCCGTCTTCGCGCGCTGGGTGCGCGTGCGGCGGTTCCGGCGCGCGGCGCGGGACTTTCTGCGGGCGCGCGGCTGTGTGGAAATCAACCAGTGCGTCGGGTGCACATTTCTCGGCGATGATGCGGCCGTGCCGGCTCCGTCGGGCGGCGAGGAACCGGCACCCTCACGCTATCGAGCAGGCGCCGCGTCGATGGCGTCGAGGTCGATGCGGCGATTCAGCATGGACGCCGTAACATTTCGATTTCCACGCAGGCGCGCGGCCTCGAGCGGCGGCGGACGCGCCAGCTCGCGCGACGCTGCCTCCGAGGCTGGCGGGCGCGCGGGCGCCAGGCGCTTGTACTTGCAACGCCGCAGCAGAAACACAACAGAGAGCGGTCGTCGCGCAGTTTATTTAGCGAGGACGCGATCCGGCGCATCCACGCGCCCTACACCTGATTTATTAAATATTAAGTATTACATATCTTCGTGTGCCTCGCGTGCGCTTCGTCTTTGGAACCGGGCGCGCCGTAGGCGTACATGAGCTGCGCGAGGAACTCGCGGTATAAATGATCCATGCGGTCGCGGTGCGTGTTGCCGTCCGCATCTTGAGTCTCCTCCCACTCGACGCGCGCCGCGCTCTTGTGGTGCGGGAAGTGCGTCAAGAAACTTCTCCCCAAAACCTGGAAGCGCCAGCCCGCATACCTCAAGTGGACGATCTGCTCGATCTTGTTTTTGCCGTAGCCCGTGAACCGCTCCTCGTACATGGGTAAGAGCGGCGACTTCCTCAGCACGACGTAGGGCTCGTATCTATTGGATCCAAAACACGACACGGGCTTCAGACTCTTCCCCCCGTCAAAGCCGTGCAACCAACTCCTATAATCCGTCGTGCCGTGGCCGTCGTGGTTGTACCGATCAAAAATGTGGCAGTCCTTGGCCATGATGCACTTCTTGAGCGTCTCGAAGGAGTCGGGGATCTGGTCCGCTTCCCGGTGACACAATTTGAGGTCGACGCGGTATTTATCTCGCTGGGCCTTGGCCGTGGAAGAAGCGCAGTCCGTCTTGACCTCGCGCGCGAAGGCCGCGATCACGATGGCCTGCCGCGGGTCCGCGAAGGTGTGGTTGTGCCGCGCCATGCTCGACAGTCGCTTTAACCTCGGTAGTAAATTAGCATCTGGCCAGAGATCGATATCAGCGTGTAAGAAATGCGACGTCCTTACTCTCGAAATGGCCATATTCCTCAATTTATTAACCGGGTAGGACGAGTGGTCGCTGTAGATGTGCAGCTTGACGGTCGTGATGATGTACTCCACCTGGTTCGGGTAGCACTTGTCCCGCTCCGTCTGGATCTTCTCCGTGATCGGCGCGTAGACGGAAATGACGATGGGCCCGTGCCACCGCTGGCAAATGTGGTCGAGCATCCACAGCCGCTCCGCCGACGCTTGCGTCACGAGCGTAAAATCGACCCGACACAAGTCCCTGCTCTCGGGAAACGGCTCCGGCTGCGCTAATTGTGTCGCAATACTCACGAATGAGTCATTTGTAACTACTGAACCGGTGAACGCCGAGTGGATCGACGCCCGCGCGGGCGCGCGCTCCTGCGTGCGCCAGCAGCCCCGCGGCCCGCGGTATAAGGACCGGATGGCGTCGTCCGTTTTTGTGGAGTAGGACGGGGCCGGCGTCGGCTGATGCAACAAAGCTTCCTCGCGGAAGAAGTGCGTCTTGGGGTCGTCGTCGACCCACTCCTCCACCGTGTGCTGCTGCTCCGTCGTGGGCCGGAAATGTTTTAGGACAACATAGGCGTAGAGCGTCAGGGCGCCGAGCACCGGTAGCAAAACGAAGCACTTGGCGCGCGGCTTGCGGCGGCGCCGTGGTGGTGGAGGCATGTCTCAGTTGCTGCGTCGGATGAGGTCGCGCACGCCCGGGCCGAGTAGTGCTCGAATAGGGCTCTGTGGTGGGCAGCACTTATTCACCTCAGAGGCTGCCGCATGGCATGCGTTGCATTTGTTTGGGTTGTGCACATAGCGGTGCGGCACAGTTCTTGCTTGCAAGGCCGTACAATCGTGCAATAATCGCCTGCCCCCACCAAAACTTTTACCAACCCTTTTTTTTAATAAGGCAGTTCCTAAAGGGGAGGGGCGGAGAGGACCCGTGGGGATGGGTGAGTCCGGCCGCGCGGGGGATCCCGTCCGTCCCTCGGCTCCTCCGCCAGCAGTGCCAGGTGTCTGCTGCATGCTCTGCATATCGCCGGTAACACTCGACCGGCAACGGAACCAGTCAAACTGCGTAGCTGATTCGAGACGTGCACTGAATTAATCTTGCGTCCAGGACATCGTTGGTTTGCAAGGGTCTACACAACTAAACACTGCAACCTCTGCCAGCAGCATCAACCATGCGCGCGTTGCGGCTCCTCTTAGCCCTCGCGAGCACACATGCCTGGAAACGTCACACGAGCGCCGCCGCGATCCATAGACGAAAGCGGCGTTTCGTCCGCGGCGGCGCGTGGGGCTTCGGCAAAAACAAGGACAGCGCGGCCGAGGCGGACAACGCCACGACCACAAGTGAAGGCGGCATGTCCCAGTCCCAGATCGACGAGGCCTTGTCCGTGGTGCCCGTCTTTTGTCTGGCGGACCCGGAAGGCCGGCCGGTGCTCATGACGGCCCCCGAGGACAAGGACGACGCCACCAAAAAACCTTTGCAAGCTTTTTTTACGGATGTTAATGTCGCCCAGGCCCACGCGGCTCGAATTAAAGAGTTGAGTGGTGATGATAAATTAGACCTGAAACTAGCCGTCGTCGAGCTCGGCCGCGTCCTCAGCGCGGGCGAACCGGAAGACCGGAAGGTGTCGCTCATGGCCGATCCTAGGGAGTTGCATGTGGCGCGGCAGTTGGTCCTCAAAGGTGCGGGGTTCCGGGACACGAACTCGACGGGGACGTCCGACAAAGTCGTAGACTTCTCGTCGGAAGCGTCGGTGAAGAAGGAGTGCAAGGCGCACTGCCCCGACGGCGTCGACCTGGATCAAGGCGTGCCGCTCTTCACGCTGAAAGATTTGAATGCCACCGTCCAGGGCGACGACGTCATCCAACCGTGGTTTCTATCGTTCGCGGATTTGGTACGGGCCTACGTGAACTCGACCGGATCTTCCGACGAAGAGGAGGCGGCGTCGGGCTTGGAGCGGCTGCTCATGGAGGGCGGCGTCGTCGTCGGCACGCTCGATTCCGTATTAGCTGCGGCGCGGGGCGGCCACACGCGGCGCGCCTTCATGATCCCGCCGGCGTCGTCGTTGGCGGTCATGCGCCAGCAGCAGCAGGCGCCGGCGGCGGCGCCCAAGGCCGCGCCGAGCGCGGACGACGCGCTCGCCGCGATGGCGGCCGACGCGGGCGCCAGCGACGGCGGCGGCGGCGGGCTGTTCGACTGACCCCCTGTTTCTCTCGGAGTAACTTTGTTTCGCCCGTATTTTTAAGCTACTAATATACTCTCGGGCTCCGCGGCGGCCTCGACCTGGGCCTCAAGCCTTGCCCGCCGCGCCGCGCCCCGCCTTCTAAGCCGCTCCAAGCGCGCGTTCGACCGCTCCTTCTCGTTCGTCGTCTGGCCGACGTCGACGCGCCACGCGGGGGTGTGGCCGCGCTTCGCGAACGGCGCGTTGTAGTTGGGCAGCGACTCCTCCGAGGGGCGCCGCGCGGGGCCGGGGATGAGCGGCGCCGGGGGCGTCCGCGACCGCGGCGTCGCGTCCCGCGAGACGACGCGCGACGGCGGCGGCGGGTCGCGGCGGGGGCGGCGGTCGGGCGCGGCCGTCGCCGCGCGCGCGGGCCGCGGCGCGGCCGGCGCGACGGGCTCCGGCGACGGCGGGGCCGGCCGGACGGCGGCCCGCCGCCCGCCGACGAAGGACGGCGCCGTGCGCGGCGGCGCCCGCCGCCGCAGCGCCTCGAGGGGCGGCCCGTCGGCGAAGCCGGCCGGCCGGCCGCCGAACATGGCCGCCTTGCGGCTCCGCCGCGCCTTCTGGTCCCGCTCCTTGCAGAAGAGGAACGGGTCCGCGGCCTCGACGCCCAAGTGGTGGTCCTCCTCCCGCGCGCGGCGCGCGCGCTCGAAGGCCTGGAGGCGCGCCGGCGGGACGTTCGAACTCCGATCTACGGGCGTCGGCGAAGCCGGCGGCGCGACCTCCGGCGCGGCAACTGGAGCCGGTGGCGGCTCGCGAGGCGACTCCACCATTTTCCGCGGCACGGCCTCGCGGAGCCGCTGGACGAGCGCCGCCACGTCGCGCTCGCAGCGCTCGATGTCGGCCGCGCGCTGCTTCGCCTGGGCGAGCTCGCGCGGCGTCAGGCCGCTGTCGGCGTCCCGCAGCGCGGCGGCGGCCCGCAAGTTCGTCAGGTGCGTCCGGCGCCTTCGCAATAAAGCCTCGAGCCGCCGCGCGTCGCGCGCCGTTTTGGGGGGCGAGACCTCGGGCGTCGGTGGCAGCGCGACGGGCTTTGGAGGCGGCGTCGCCGGCTTTGGCGGGGGCTTCGCCGGCGACGCCGGCGGCGACTCGTAGGCCTTCTCGCCCAGCGTCACCGTGGCCCCGCTCCGCCGGTCCTCGCAGACCTGAACTAGTTTCTGCACCGTCGGCCGCGCCCGACCGTCGACTCTCAAGCACATGGAGACGACCTCCTTCAGGAGCGACGAGTAGTGGTCCCCGAGGGGCTCGAAGGCGCCCGCCTTGATGGTCTTGGCCAAAGCTACCAGGTTGTTGGCCGTGAACGGCGGCTGCAACGCGCACAGCTCGTACAAGACCACGCCCAAACTCCACACGTCCGTCTTCGCGTCGTAGGGCGTCCCGTCGCAGATCTCGGGCGACGCGTAGAGCGGCGTGCCGAACATGGTCCTTAACATAATCGTGTTCTCCGAGCACTCCCGCGACACCCCCAAGTCCGCGACGCGGAGGTTCGGGTCCTTCGGCAATGGCGCCAGGCCCCGCGGGACGCCGCGCTCCTCGAAGACCTCTCGCGACGTCGGCGAGACCAAAACATTCAACGCCTTGATGTCTCGATGCACGACCTTCTGCTCGTGTAAAGCTAATAAACCGCGGCAGACCTGCTCGAAGGCGAGCCAGACCCAGTCCTCCGGTAGAAAGTAGGCCCGGTCACCTAATGTTCTTCGCTTGAGTAGCTGAGCTAAATCACCTCCTGCCGCGTAGTCCAGGACCACGTACAGGCGCGCGCGTTCCCAGAAGTGCCCGTGGCAGCCGATGAGGTGCGGGTGCCGCCCGACGCGCCTTAACAAATTGGCCTCGTGGTCCGCAGGCGCCCGCTTCCCCAGCTCCGCGACGCGCCTCTCTTTCAACACGAGAATCTTCTTGTCGCTCCGCCGTCGGACTTTGTATACCGCGCCCGTATTTGAGCGGAACAACTCCTCAATTATGATGTAGTCCTTCAGCGTGTGCTTGGCGCAGGGGTTGTCCCGGACCTTGTCCCTATCCAGGGCGAAGGGCGGCGCGCCCATCGCGGCTCGTCGACCGGCGGCTAGGTTGTCCTTGATAAAAACTACCGGCTGCAGTCGCCGAGCAGCAGCCGCGGGCAGCCTCGGGCAGCCTCGGACAGCCTCGATGGCGTCTCGCAACGCAGCGGCGTCGCGTCAACGCCGTCGAAATGCCGCAACGGCGCCGCCGCGCTGTGCCTAACGTGCGGGGTGATCAGTTTGCGGCGCCCAAGCGTACGTTTGGCCGCGCCGCGGCCACCGCGGCTCCAGCCATGGTGGAAATGGCGGACGAGGGTGCGACGGCCGCCGGGGCCGCCGCCGACGCCGAGCTGGCCCGCGCGGCGGAGCTCAAAGCCCAAGCAACAAACCACCACAAACAAGGCGAGTACGCCGAGGCCATCGCGGCCTACGACGAAGCGTTGCAATGCTACGCCGAGCCCGTGGACCCCATGGACCCCAGCCACTGGGGCGAGACGCCGGACCAACGAGCCCAGCGCGAACTAGACGAGCTCGAGCGCCTGATGGGTGATACAAGGGAAGAAATGGGCCTGCCGCGGAAGCCGCTGACGGATCCTAATGCGAGAAAACACAAGGTACCTCTTAGGAAGCGACGAATCCCCGGCGCGAAGCGGTCCAAGATGTACGCGCGGCTGTCGAACCACCACCTCTGCAACACTGGTAAACATTTCTGCTGCGCGGCGTCGCTGGGCCCGAAGGGCGGGCCCGAGGCTATGATGGAAGCGGTTGCAGCGCGGCGGGAGAGAGGAGAGAAGGCTAGAAAAGCGTGGAATAGAATAGATCTGCGCCGCACGCGCGGGACTGACGACGGGCCCGGCCCGGCGGCTTATGTCAATAGAGCGACGCGGTTCGGGGACGTAGCGACGGAAGTTGCTCCTCCAAAAAATCGGAAGCGGCCCGCGCCGCCGGACGAGAAGCCTTGTGCGGTGTGCTACGACCACTGCTGGTACGGATGTGGGTGCGCGTGCCACGACTCGGACGGTGGCGAATTATCCGAAGAGGACGAGGAGGCGAGCGACGGCGAAGTGCTCTCAACGGAAATTCCGTTGCCGGCGCGCGACGGACCGCGTCCTTCAAAACCAACGCCGCCGCGGTGGCTCCGCCAGCTGCTCGGAAGAGAGGAGGAAGACTTTGAGGTGGCGCTGCGGGACTTGGAAATCGCGCTCCGGAGGCCGCCGTCGCTGCCCGACGAGGGAAACGAGAGGGAATGTCTCGTGGTCGCCCGCTATTTAAAAGCCGCCGGGCCGGACGCGGCGGCGTGGCTCGAGTTGGATGAAGAGACGCTCCGGCTGCGGTTGTCGGGGCAGGTCAGCCTCCACGATCTCCGGGACGTTTGTGGAGGCGCCTTGTCGTGGTCGGCGCTGCGCGCCGCGTCGTTAAGGACGGTACTGGCGCCAAAACGCGTCGCGCGGCGCGTCAACGCTTCGATAAGAGCGGCCAAGGGCCGCGTCGCCGATGTCTTTGCGAGGGCCTGCGACGACGGTATTTGTAAGGCCCGCGCGCTGGCCGAGGCGCTGGCGCCGCTCGCGGGGCCCTTCGTTCGCAACGACGCGTTATGTGCGGCCGAGGCGCGACCTGCGGAAACCGCTCCCGAAAGCGGGTGCCCCGACTGCGCCGACGCGTGCTGGTACGGCTGCGACTGCCCGTGCCACGATCAGCTTATGTCCGAGGAGGAGGAGGAGGTTATATCAAGGGAGCCGCCGGCGCTCGGCGCGTCCATACACGTGCGCGTCGCCGGCGCGACGCAGTGCTTCCCGGCGAAAGTCGCCTGCGTCTACGAGGACGCCATCGACGTGCTCTACGACGACGCTGAAACGTTCGAGGCGCGCGTGCCGCTCTCGAGGGTCCAAGGGTATGACGTTCAGAGAAGGATTCCGAGGGCCCGGACGCCGCGCGTACCCCGGAAAAGGCCGCCAGTCCACGAGGAGGCCAAGGAGGCCTGCGTCGAGCCGCGCGCCGACAAGCATATCTTGACGTGGCATAAACCGGCCGAGCAGAAGCCGCCCGTCTCCACGAATGACGGGCTGGAGCGGCACTCGCAGGTTTTAAACGGAGAAAAGGTCCTGGGACGACGAGTCAAGGGTGTCCGGGCGTGGTCTACTGTTGAAATGAAAGACGGCAAGGAGACGCGCGTGCACCCGCGCCGCTTTCCGGAGACGCCGCGGAAGGAGTCGCCGCGCTCCCTCAAGACGCCGCGGTCGCTGCACGACGGGCTCAAGAAGCACGTGCCTACTTTTGGTTTTGGCGAGGCGCCCTCCTCATCATCCGAAGACGAGGTCCTCCCGGGCCCCGGCGAGTACGACCGGCCGGAGGAGGCGCCCGCGCCCGGCGGTCGCATGAACCCGCTGCCGTCGCAGAAGATCAAACCCTTCGCGAAGCTGGCCATGGCGCGGCGGCGGCGGCCGACGAAGGCGCCCGGCGAGTACGACGTCGTGGAGACGGACGTTGTGAATGGCCGCTTCCGGACGCTGAAGGGCGGCGTGCGCATGGAAGAAAGTAAGACGCAACGGCGCACGAGGCCCGTCGAAGCTCAGAAACAACTGGCCGAGCTCGAGGCGCTCGTCGCGCTGAGGGACAAGAAGGCGCGGCGGCGGCGTCGCATGCAACGACGCGAGGCGCGCCTCCGGCGCCAGCGCGACAAGGAGGAGCAGCGGGAGTTCGCGCGGTGGCGCAGCGCGAAGATGTCTGATTCGTCCTACACGGACTCGTCCTACACGTCCTCTTCATCATCCTCGTCGTCGTCGTCATCATCATCATCATCCGAAGAAGATCTAGCTCCCGTCGACAAGGACCGGCTCGTCCGGAAACGCTCCACGTCCATAGTCATCGGCAAGCCCACGGAAGACAACAAGCACGTCGCGCGCAAGAAGTATCTCGAGAAGGAGTCCGAAGCGCGACGGGGCGTCGGCGCCTACGACATTGACAAGGCCCAGCGGGCCGTCGAGAAGGAGGTCCCGCACGCGGCGCTCTTCGGGGACGAAGTGGCCGCGCGCGAGCGCCACGTCAAGACGAAGGGCGACGTCGTCCGGGAAGCTCGGAAGAAGATTGATGAAGAGCGGGACGCGACGCGGCCGATCCTGGCGTCCCAGGCGCAGGTGCCCTGGGCTTCTGTCAAGGACGACGCGAGGCCGGAGGAGTTAGCGTTCAGACGGTTCCTGAAGCCCGACCGGGCGTCGGTGCGGTACATGGACGCGCCGGCGACGCCCGAGGCCCTCCGCAAGAAGCGGGAGCTCGAGGACGTTGCGAAGGCGAATCGCGACCTGCGACCGCCGGGCAAGGAGATTATGAAGGAAGCGCACTTGAATGCTGTACAATACGACATCCAACGGGGCCGCGACGTCATTGAAATTACGGCCAAGGACGAGATCCACCTGTCGACCTTCGGCTCTCCAACTTTACATCGGAAGCGCGACGCTCCATTAACTCCGGAGAACGTCGAGCAGGCCTTGGCGTACCTCGAGGGCTCGCCGGCCAACATCACGTCGTTCGTCGCGCCGGCTCGGTCGGAGGCCGTGGGCCCCTTCGGCGAGCGGCCCGAGGACGCCTTGGTGGAGGGCGAGGGCGACCATCTGGAACTAGATGTGGAGAGGGCCAAGGCCTTCCTCGACGCGGAGCGCGATGCCATGCAGCTCGGCAGGGCGCCGCGCTTCCCGTCCCCCGTGTATGAAGATCACGACGGCGACGTCCTCGACCTCGACGTGGCCGACAAGAAAGGCGTCGGCGACGCCCCCGCGAAAGGTTTTAGGTACTCCTCCTTCAAGACGCAGCCCGGGCGAGGAGTTGTGAAGAAGAACGATGACCAGGGCGACGTGCTCGAGCTCTCGCCGCACTCGCCGCCACAAAAGGTGCCCGCGGCGGTCATCGGCCGCGAGGAGCGCTGGACGGAGTATTCGGATGACGACACGGGCCTGATCCTGTCGCCTAAAAAGGTGGAGAAGCACCGACCCGGCTTCTCCCTCGAGAAGGCGCCAGATCGGTGGCGCGTCTCGGACGAGATACCTGAGGAAGTTATTGTGGACCATGACAAGGTCGAACGAGCGAAGCGACGGGCCTGGGCCGCGCCGGTGCCCGATCTAGCGGCGGGCGGCGACCGCTTCGTCGAGAACTCGGTGGACGAGCCCGCCTTGCAGTTAAATCCGAACGACAGCGTGCTGTCGACGCGGGGCGTGACGTCGCAGCTCGGCGCGCTGTCCTTCGGCAAGCGGCCCGGGCGGTCGAAGACCAAGGAGGAGGCCGGCCACGTGCTCGAGCTCGATCCGGGCGAGCGGCCGCGCGACCGGGTCCAGGGCGCGGCCGACTGGGCGCGCGAGGCGCCGCGGTCGCCGCTCCAGAACGTCGACGAGGGCAACACGCTCGTGCTCGAGCCCGAGCGCGGTCGGCCCGCGGCGGCGCCCAAGGGCCACGTGTCCATGGCGACGGCGCCGGGCCGCCACGTGCCGACGCGCGACCCCGGCGGCGACGTGCTCACGCTGAACGTGACCGACCCGGGCCTCAAGCGCCAGGACCGCGCGGTCTCGTTCGCGAGCGCGCCGAACAAGCCCAAGCTCCCGAAGAAGAAGAAGAAGCGGCCGCGCCGCCAGCGGCCGCGGCCGGCGTCGGCCATGGGGCGGGCCCTGAAGGCGCTCGGGAGCGTGCGATTCTTTTAAGTTGTACTACTGATACTACTGATACTACTATCACAACGTACTACTGATACTACTGATACTACTATCACAACGTTATTGTCTCCGACGGACCGCCGGGCGGTTCGTCGTCGCCGAAGAAGTCGTCCTCGGCCGCGTCCGTGCCCGTCGCGCCGGCCGCCGGCTTCCAGTGCAGCATCACGCGTCGCAGCGCGTGCGGCTGGTGCGCGCACGCGTTCCCGTCGCTACACCGCCAGCCCGTCGTCTCGCCGTCGCACGCGAGCGCCGACGCCAGCGCCGACACCTGCACGAGATGCGTGCCGCGGCAGCCGTCGCAAAACGCCGCGCCGCACTCGTCGCAGGTCGGCGCGGCGCCGAGCAGCGCGTCGCAGCGTGCGCCGCACGCGAGGCACTCAAGTTTTTCGCCCGCGCCGACGCAGGCCAGGAGGCCGCAAGCGAAGGAATCGAGGGGTTCCTCCCGCGCGATTCGCCGTCGCGGCGGCGGCGGCGGCGGCGGCGGAGGAAACGCGTCGCCAATGTCCGGCAGGTCGGTTTCGTCGCCGCGCTCCTTCAGTTCCATGGCCGGGGCGCTCGGTTTTCGCAGGGGTTTCAGGGACGGGGTGCTCATGCCCTGCAGCACTGGTGTGCTCCTGGCTCTTGCCAGTGGTAGAAGTCGAGCCCAGTGAAATGAGGCGTCGAAATAAAAGTGAATATCTTAGAACTAGAAACGAGGGTGTGCCAAAATTCACGAAGCTTGTAAAATCCGCAGCCTGCTAGCTAGCGTCTGTAAGGCACTAGCAAGCACGTAGCGTTCATCACCTTAAAACTGCTTGCGAGACCCGTTTCCGAGAGCCCCAGACCCTTGCCACCTGACAGCGCAGAACTGGAGACGCGCAGGAGGCCATCCCACCAGTGAGAGCACCTAGGCTCCGTGACACAGACACGCGCAGACACGCGCAAAAGCCATCTCAGGGGAGACGCATTGGTGATGCCGGCCGGAAAGACATTACTGGTGCTGCTTGCACCATGGATCTCACAAGTGGCAGCATTTGCCCACGTCCACTCACAGCCGCGGACCCGCAGCGTAGCCAAGAGCGCCGCCGGGGATTGTGACTCGCCGACTTCGCGACGCGACCTCCTCAAGGCGGCCTCGCTCACGGCTCTGGCCTTCCCGAACGCGGCGCTCGCCCTCGCCCAGATAACGGCTCCCTCACAAGAGCAGCTCAAGCTCTACGACCTGCCGCGCAACGCGCTCCAGGACGCAGCCTTCGCGCAAGGCATGGCGTCGGGCATGGGCTCGTATGAGAGAGCTGCCTTCCCGACGAAGCAGCGCCTCTTCGAGAGAATGTTTGCGAAACTCCAGGACACCGCCGAGCCCACGATCGTAGAGATTGGGATAGGGAGCTTCCCGAACGCTCCGCTCAGGCCTGTGTGACAATCGACCCAGTTAGGGAGAGAACGTCGCGTCGATAGCGTAGAGAGCGGACGTCCCAATTTGAATCCCGCACAGGTATTACACCCCCCGACTCAAGGGCCGGGGCGGCCTCGACATCATCGGCGTGGACCCCAACGACCGCATGGAGAATTATGCAAGGGACAACGCGGCCAAGGCCGGCCTCGGTGCGACCAGCTCGCTGCGCGTCGTCCACGGCGTCTCCGAGGCCCTGCCGCTGGCGTCAAAGTCGTGCGACGCCGTCGTCTGCTCGCTGACGCTCTGCAGCGTCGTCGACCCGGCGCGGTCGGTCGCGGAGATCAAGCGCGTGTTGAGACCCGGCGGCCAGTTCGTCTTCTGGGAGCACGTCCTCTCGGAGACGGATCCTAGTTTCGCCGAGGAGCAGGTCCGGGCGACGCCCATGCAGATCAAGCGCGCCGACGGCTGCCACCTCGATCGCCGGACGGGAGACATTATCCGCAAGGCCGGGTTCAGGTCCTGCGACCTCGAGTATCTGGAGTTGAAGGGCTTCGGGTTCCTGAATCCGACGGTTTGCGGTATTGCTACGGCATAAGTATTTGTTTTGTGACTTACTCGCCTCGCGTGTCGCGCGCTACACGCCATCGACGTCCAGAGATAAAATCCAAGCCAACTTACGCAGAGGGGAGGGGACACGCATCGCTAGATGTCCAGGTCCGCGTACTGCGCGCCGGCGTTATCGGTGTCGATGCCGAGCTCCTCGTCGAGCGCCTTCTTGTCGAGGATGACCATGACGTTGTCCGCGAAGCGCGTCGAGATCTGCATCACTGAAGAAGTGTCGGCGGCGTTCCGCTGCGACGCTTCGAGGAGTTCCGCGGCCTCGGCCTGGAGCTTCTCGAGCTGCTCCGCGCGAGCCCGTAGAACAGCTAACAATTGATCTCTTTGACCCATCAGCAGCTCCTCCTTGAGCTTGAACTTGTCCTGCGCGTCGCCCATGCAGACCTCGAACCACTTCTTGAAGCCCAGCGACTTCTTCATGTTGATCATGCGGTACAAGATTTTGGTCGTCAGCGTCGTCGACTCGTTGAACTTGCGCACCTTCTCGGCCCAGATCTTGAACGCAAACACGGACATGTTGCCCGTCATCTTCGCGAGGATCTTGATCAGCAATTCCTTCTGTTCGCCCGTGGCCCGATTCAACGCGGCCTGCATCGCGGCTTCTTGTCTTGATTCACATTCTTTCTCAAATGCTTTCGCCTTCCTCTCGAGGTCCTCCAATTCCTTGATCAATCTGTCTTTAAGAGCGATCTTCTGGACGAGGTCCCACTTCGTCGCGACGTACTTCCACTGCTGGTAGCCCTTGTGGAGCTGGCCCTTCAGCAGTCTTTTGAGGACCTTCTTCATGACGGCCTGCATGCGCTTCTTCCCGAAGGTCTGCATGTCCCAGTGCTGCCAGAAGACGCGCGTTTTCCCTTGGATCATCCGCGTGAAGATCTTCTTGCAGAGGTTCCTTTGTTTATCGGTCGCCGCGCCCATGGCCTGGGCCGCGGCCTCGTCGGCGCGCGCTTGCGCCTCCGCTTCCAACTTCTCGGCCTGCTCCTTGGCTGCCGCGACCTCCCGCAGTAACATTTTGAGCTCTTCGTCCGCCGACAGCTGGTTGATCTTGATCGTGCCGTTGTACCACGCCGACCAGGCCTGGTAGTAGGTCATGTTCGACATCCTTGACAGGATCTTGATCATCATCTTGCGCTTGTGCTCCTCCTTGAGCTTGGCGAGCTTGGCCTTGAGGCGGTCGCGCTCCGCGGCCGCCTCCTCGGCGTCGGCGCAGAGCTCCTGGATCCAGCCGTCGTAGGCTGCGTGGGCACGGGGCGTGAGTACATGTGGGACGGCGCTCTCTCTTACGGACGTCGTGGCGGCGACGGCGCGGCGGTGGTTCGAAGGGCTCTCGCGGGGCGACGGCGTGGCGGCGTCGAGCGTTGTTTGTGTGGTCACGCGCAGTCCGCGGCGGCGGCGCGGCGGCGGGCGCTACGCCGCCGCCGCGCCACACACCGCCCGCGGCCGCCCGAGCGGCGGCGGCCGCGCGCGATAAGGTGTTCAGGGACGCGGGCGCGCACCCTGGCGCTGCTTCGACAGGTGGCTCTCGACCATGCGCACCGTCGAGCTCTTGACGCTCTTCGCCCGCCCGGCGAGCTTGTGGTTTTGCATCGTGGAAGCGGCGCCCGGGAATCGGGGCTTTGTTCACTCGGCGACCGCCAACCGCGCGTCCCGCGGCCGCCTGCTGCGGGTGGGCAGCTCCTCTGTCGCGCCGACGGCGTGTGAGGCCGCGCTGCCGAACAGGACGCGCTACAAAAGCAGCCCCCGGCCAAGCTCTCTGGCGGCGCGTTAAGTCGGAGGTGAACATTTTGGAAGTTTTTCCGGGACGCCTCTCCCTGTTTTGGCTTGTACCGAGGACGTCTCGGCCGCCCGGAGCGGCTCGCCGACGGATGCGCGCCCCAAACCTTTCGGCTCTAGCTTGTGCAAAACTGAGAGCCGGTGGAGCCTCGCAAAGGCGCCCGTATGGCGGGGTCCGGGCTGCCTCGCATGGGTAGAGAGGCTTGATTGTACTCCAGACATACCCTGGTACCGGGGGGGCAGCGCGGCGGCGCGCGCGGGCCACCAATATGATAAAAAGGCGGCGCTGGCTGCTGCTGGGCTGCGCCGCGCGCGGCGCGGCCCAGTTCGCCGACACGCGCGTCTTCGAGTTGGGTTCCTCATCCAAGACGAACATGCTCGCCGATGCGGTGGTGCGGGACGAGGCCGCGGGCTGCCTCGAGTCGCCCGGGATTAGTCGGAGGTACGGCGACCGCTGCGTCGCCCAGGAGGCCGACGCCGTGGAGACCTGTTTGAAACTCTCCAACTGCCTCGCGTTCACGTGTCTGCCTTCCGTATCCTTCCGGGACCTGCCGGACAAGATTGGGATCGACGACGAGGGCCTGCCGATCGGCGCGCAAGCGGCGACCATCAAACTCTGGGACGCCGCGAAGCGAGGCAACGCCGGCGAAGTATCATCCAGCTTAAAGCAGGGCGCCGACATTGACGCGAAGGACGCGCGGCAAGGGCGCACCGCGCTCATGTACGCCTGCGCCTCTGAATCGTTACCGACGGTGCGAGCGTTGTTGGAAGCTGGCGCCTCGACAAGACCGACGGACAAGAAGGGCCTGACGGCCTTGGACTTCGCGGTGAACAACTACGACCTGAACGGCGTCGGCTCCGCCCCGCCGAACACAAATAAAAGAATAAACCGCCAGCCGCGCCAGGACGCCGTGCGCCACGCCATCCGCAACGCTCTCGTAAAGCAGGCTACCGCCGAGCAGGCGGCCCAGGACTCCTTTGAGAAACCTACAGTTTATGGGTCCTCTGAAGAATTGGCCGCGTTGTCGCGGTCCGTGAATGCCGAGGATCCACAAATGAAACGGTCCGCCGCGCGGTCCGCCGCTTTGCTACACGACGGCATCGACGGGCGGCTCTGCGTGTTTCATAGTTCGCACGTCGAGTTGCAAGCGCGCGACGAGGGCCACGAGTTGTGTGATGCGAACGGTACTGAGGTGAAGGCAGTGCATCGCAACCGCCGGGCCACCCCGTCACGCGAATGCGACCGCTTCCTTTTTTCCATCAAGACGGTGCGCGACGTCTTGGACCTGCGACGGCTGCCGGGCGTCGCCCAGCGCGCCATTTTGAACGCGGCGAAAGAGAAGCGCACCGCGCTGATCTACGACGCTCCTTTAGGTGTTGTCGAGTGGCAGCGGCGGTTGAGGGACGTGGCCCGCGGGCAACTGCGGCACCCGATCACCGGCAAAAGTCGTCGATTAGCCGTGCTGGACGGGAGCGCCCTCCAGACCTGCGCGCCCCGCTGCCCCGCGAAGCCCCTCACGGACGCGCGCAAGACCTGGGCGCGGACGTCCTCCGTCTTCCGAGACGCGACGAAATCCTTTACCGTGGGCCACAAGGCCAACGAGACCGCCGCGTCGAGCGTCGCGGCGGGCGTCGCGGGCGTCGGCGACGCCGACTGGCTGGAGAACCTCGGAGGCAACATGGCCGACGAGCGCGCGCGGCCGTCGGCGGACTACGTGGCGAGCACGTTGGAGCTCGGCGACCCGCTCGTCGGGGCGTTCCCGTGGGAATCATAATAGTTTTGTTTTAATCTCGCGCGTCGACGGCGTGCGGTCGACGGCCCGCTGCGCCGTGGGTTGTGTTCGTTGGGTATTTCTGTTACGGTGCTAGGACTAGTGGGCGGAGTACCTGGAAGTGTCCCTGGGGGGAGACACGCTTCTTTAACAAAAGCTAGTGTCTTTGTTACGCTATAGGCGCGTGCTCAACCATAGCTTGTACGCACGCCTGCACCAGCGCACCGGCGCATCTCGACTCGCCGGACCGCGCAGGGCTTTGCTGGCCGACCGACCAGAGCCCCTGGAGGACAGGCAGGGCGCTCGCCCCTCGCCCGCCTTTGAATTGGGAGAGCCCTGTTGAGGAGCTCCAAACTGCTGAAGCAAGATGGCCGCGCCCCCCAAGGAGTGCCCCTTCGCCAAGGCCGGAGAGCTCGTCGAGCTCGCCAAGGAGAAGTGCCCCGCCTTCCAGGAAGGGTGCCCCTTCTCCGAGACCAAAACGCCGGTCGAAATCAGGGCATCGCTCCAGAAGATGCCGCCGTCGCACACGTCCAAGAGCCACGCCGTCCACGCGGCCGTCGCGAGGACGCGCGCCAATTCACTAACGGACCAGTCGGGCGACGACGTCCTGGTGGACGAGTGGCTCGGCTGGTGGGCGAGCCACACGGACGTCGACATCGAGAACCAAATTTCCAGTGATGACGGCCTCGCGTCGCGCTTGAAAAAGGGCACGGAGCAGGCTCATGAGGAGGCCGAGAACGTGGCCTTCGTCAAACTACTGCTCAAGGGCAAGGCCCCTCTGGAATCATACGTGGCTTTGATAGCTGCGCTGAAGCCGATCTACGGTGCTCTTGAGAAAGCGGCGGATCGGGTATCCAGGACTTGCCCCGCGGTGGCGCGAGTCTGCGACGACACCCTACCACAATTGAGGAGATACGAATCGCTCGAGGCGGACCTGGCCTACTATCGGAGAAGGTGCCCCGACGTAACAAAACGGGCCGAGGCCTTTGCAAGGCGGTCGAAAGCCACGAACGAGTACGTGTCTTCTCTAGATAGCTGGCCTGCAACTGGCCCGAAGGCCGAAGCCTTGGTGGCCCATTTGTACACGAGGTACCTCGGCGACCTGTCGGGAGGCCAGATTTTGCGACGGGCCGCCGTCCGGGCCTACGGCCTCACGCCGCCGGGCGGCACGACGCTCGACGCGGTCGACGGCGTGCGGTTCTACGACTTTAGGCTCATCGGCAAGCCGACGAAGTTGCGACGCTTCAAGGACGAGTACCGGAGGCGGTTGGACGACCTGCGCGTGGCCGATGGTGATCTGGTCGTGGCCGAGGCCGTCGCGGCCTTTAGAAGGAACACGCAGCTCCTCAAGGAATTAGATTTTGTGGTCCTGGGCGCCACCGAGGCGGCGGCGCGCCACGCGCGGCCCACGAAGCCGAAACAGCAGGGCCAGTGCCCCTTCCTCGCCAAGGAAGACATCGCGGCGCTGCCCTTCAAGGAGTGCCCCGTCACGGGCGAGAGCGTGAGCGCGTCCCGGGCGTCGCCGCGGCGGCGTTTTAACGCCGCGGATATCGCGGTGGTGGCGTTTTTTGCGTTGGGAATGGTATTCCTGATCCACCGCGCGACGCCGCCCAGCGTGCTGCTGCCCGGGCCCTGATTGATAAGCTTCCTTTGTTTGTACTTCACTTACAACTACTACCAGCGACAGGGAGGGGGTGGGGGGTCGCGCCATCGAAGATGTGGTTGCCACAACTACCGGCGGAGGAGAGGGGGCGACTGCGGTTCAGTAGAAGCCGAGGTGCGCCCAGAACGTGAGCACGAGGCGCACAATTTCTTCGGGTAGGCCCGGGAACTTGGGGACGAACACCTTGGCCAGCGCCGCGAGGTGGAGGGACTCGTAGGCCGCGAAGCTCCCGAGCTCCATGACCTTCTGCAGGTAGACGAACTCGCTCTCCTTCGGTAACGACGCGCCGGCCCTCAGTAGGTACGGGAGGACGCGGCGGCACCGCGTGCGGTGCGCGCGGGCCGTGATCTTGGGCCTGCGTGCGATTGAGTCGTGAGTCGTGAGTCGCGTCAATGACGTGAGGCGCCGGTAGGATGCGGGCAGTTCGCTAAATCGAGGGCCGTGCCGTAGCGACCTCTAAAGTTGGCGTCGGCGCCCGCGCGGAGGAGGGCGTGGACCGTGGCGGCGTGGCCGTGCTGCGCCGCCGCGTGGAGGGGCGTGCGCCCGCCGCCCGTGGACTGGTTCGGGTCGGCTCCATAAATAATGAGCAGCTCGACGAGGCGCGCGCCGGCTCTACGGCACGCGGCGGCGCAGTGGATAGGCCCCAACCCATAGACGTTGGCGGCCTTCGCCGACGCGCCGGCCCGGAGCAGCGCCGTCGCGCACGCGACCTGGGCGTCCGCGTGCCCCTCGTCGTTGCTCAGCGCGGCCGTGAAGTTCGACTCCTCGCAGCACGCGAAGAAGAGCGGCGTGCGGCCACCGGGCTCGTCGAGGGCGTCGGGGTTCACGCCCTTCGAGATGAGCTCCTGGATCTGGTCGACGTCCCAGTACCGCGCGGCCTCGTGGATCGGGAGCCTGCGAGGCATCGGTGAGTGCCTCGGCGAGCGAAGCATGTCGACAAACGCCGGATCGGACAAGGCGGACGGCGCCGAGGCGACGAAGAGCGTGTCCTGCACCCAGACGCGGCGAGCGTCCCGTTCCTGGAGCCACACCCGCAGCGTCGCGCGGCGACTGATGTGGGCCATCTTGTTGTTTGTGCTCGCGAGAGTAATGGCCTTGGACGGCTAATCGACGGCGTCTTACTTCGATGCTGCGATGCTCAAAAGTAGTTCGACGGCGATTGCGGTGCACCAAACCTCTCTGCAGGCTTGGTGCTCCTGCTTTGTTTCGAGACGCGTACGCAAGCGTTGCATCTACAGGGCTGGGAAATGGGTGCGAGGGTAGCTCGTAGACTGTGTGTCTGGTATCGAACGTCGCGAACGTCGTAGTTTAGGGTGCAGCAACCGCATTGAGAGCCTGTGCCTGAAGAGGCTGGTTTATTTTTTTTTGCCGCACGTGTCGCAATCAACCCTGCAATAAGCAAAAAGATAAGTGAATTACTCTCGAAACGACCGGACGGCGCCGGCGCACAACGTACGGGTTCACACTCCACACACAAATAAATAGATAAATAAAATTTGCTTTGCACAGCTAGGCTGCCTAGCCACCAGCCGCCGCGGGGGCTGCATTATTACCGAGGCAGCTCACCAAAAAAGGCTGCCCTTTACACGCCATCGATGCGTCGATGCAAGTATTCATAGAAACAAATGGGATGGCAGCCGAGTGAGCGCCATCATCGATGCGGCTGATGCGAGCGTTCCTCACGATCACGCTGGTGACGACGAGCGCGGCGGCCCGCGGCCGCGAAATCTACCGCAACGTCACGAGCAAGCGCGAGCGCTGCTTCGAGAATAGTAAGACGGGCCGGCCCGCGCAGCGCCGCCTGGGCTTCTGGACCTGGGGCAAGAAGAAGCAAAAGGCCGACGCCTATGAAAAGGAAGGGCGGCGCCGGGACGCGCTGCCGGCGTGCGGCACCGAGCTGGACGTACCCCGTAGACCACCGTTACTCTGGTGCGAAGCGCATCGCCTGCGCTTCCCGAAGCGGTGCGGCCATACTGTGCTCTGCGTGCCGCAGAAGAACGGCAACCGCGACTTTAGTTTGCTGATCTATGCGATGACCTACGGCGCGATCCCGCAGCAGGAGATGGCCATGGACACGAAACTGAAGCACGCGGGCCTGTCCATGACGACCGTCTCCACCAGAGATACGGTGTACGTCGTCAGCCGGAACCCCTACACGCGCTTGCTCTCGTTGTACCTGGATAAGGTCCTGCGGTGCTTCGGCGTCGGGGCGAATACCGGACGGAAGCGGCGGGTCAATTGTGATCATGATTTATTGAGCCAGTCGGGCGCCTTCCCCGACGAGATCGCGGACGTCGAACGTAAGCCAAAGAACGCGCCGTCGTTCGCCAAGTTCGTCACGCTCGTCGAGGAGGCCACGGAGCGGTACGACCTCTGCCAGGTCGACCACCACCTCTGCCTCCAGAGCCAGGGCTGCCTGCTGAACGGCGCGCGGCGGCTGCGCTTACTCCGCCTGGAGCATATGCAGAGCTGGTTCCCCTGCTTGAACCGGACGCTGGGCCTCACGTTCCTCGAGGACGACGGCTGGCGGCGCTGGAAGCGGCAGCCCTGCTTCTACGGCGACTGCGGCGGCGCGGAAGCCTCGAACGTCGGCGCGGTGCACCCGACGGGCGCGAGCGACCGCGTCGGCGAGTTCTACGACGACAAGACGGCGGCGGCGGCCCTTCGATTATACCGGGAGGACTTCGAGATCCTCGGGTACCCGACGGCGTTACCTAGTTAGTGTACTTCTGTTATTCTTCCTCTTCGTCAAAGTCGCCGTACGTTCGACAGAGATACGCGACGATGTCCGCGCTCTCGGCGAGCGCCTCGCCCGTGTTCGGATCCACCAGATACGGGCACTGCGACGAGCCCGCCAGCTTCGCCAGCACGTCCCGTCGCGGGCTGTCCTTCCCCGCGGAGTAGAGCCGGTACGGCAGATCGAGCTCGCAGAGGACCTCGCGCACCAGGCGGCAGAACTGGTTGCCCTCGTACGAGTAGAGCTCGAGGAGCTTCCGCGGCGGCTTAGCCAGCGCGCCCGCGGACACGGCGTCGCCGCGGCCCGGCCGGAACGCCGTCGCCGCCGCGGACGCGAGCACGCCGCCCTTCGGCGGGGTGAGCGTCGTCCCGCGCTTCTCCGCGAGGTAATCGACGATGTCCGCGCTCTCGTACAGGACAGTGTCCCCATCCACTAACAGGGGAAACTGCTCCTTGCCGCCGACCTTCCGCGCCTCGGCCCTATGCCTCGACCCGCGGCCGCACGGCTTCACGTCCACGACGAGGTCGAGCGCCGTGACCGCCTCGCGGACGAAGCGGCAGTAGGGGCAGGCCTCGAACTCGTAGAGCACGGGCGGCGTCTTGAACGCCGGGTACGCGGCCAGCCCCTCGACGACGGTCGTGCTCTTGCCCGCTGCCACGGGCATTCTCGCCATCGACGCGAGACCGCTGGCGGCGACGTCTGCAGCCTTGACGACGGGTGGCGCCAGGGCGGCGGCGTGGTTTTGGAGCAGTAGCAGCAGCGCTGCGACGCGTCTCATTGCTTGGGAGAGCTTAGTGGTTGCTGACGCTCTCTGCTGGACTTGGCACTATTGCCGCTGCAAGCGCTCGAGCCCTGCGGAACCTGCAGAGCCGCGACGATGCAGCAGTGGGCAAGGAATTGGGCAAACCTGTACAAATCTCGTACAAAATCGGGGGAAACCCGTTCGTAATAGCCGAGCTCGCCCCGACGCCGCCGCCGCATTCTTCTGAAACTTTTACGCCCCCAAGGGAAAGTATCTACTCGTCCCCGTCGTCCCCCAATAATGCTTCCATCATCGCGTCCGCCTCCTCGGCCTCGGCGTCCGGGTCGTAGTCCGGGTCCTGCTCGCCCTGCAGATTCTTGCGGTGCATCTCTTGTATTTTTTCGGCCTCTTCTTCCTCTTGCCTAGATTTGATCTCCTCGGCCGCCAATTCGGCCCACGACGGTCTTTTCACGAGATCAATATCGTCCTTCGACTGCTGACTAAAATCCGTGAGTAACTTCCCATCGTAGAGATCATCGATGAACTCCTTCTGCGCTTCGACGAACAAATCGAAATCGGTGGGTTGATTATAAGCCCACGCGAAAAACGCGACCGTGCCCATGAACAGCGCCGCCCGGTAGTATCTCTGACCCTTCGCGCCGGGGTCGAAGGAGTAGCCCGGCTTGAAGGACTCCGCAAATGTGAGGGACTCGTCGAACAAATTCGGCAGGATCCAGAATTCATACCCCAAAACCCAAAAGTTCATAAATAGTAACATCCGTAGCGTGCAGAAGATGCTCATGAAGATCAAGAACGTAACACTGAGGTACCAGAGATAAACTTTGAGGAAGTGGGGCCAGATCGGGAAGCACGTGCAGACGAGCATGCCTACGATGAGCAGCCCCGTCATGAAATTACTAAAGCCCTTCGAGCCCTCGTAGTCCCAGACATAGTAGTCCCGCGGCTCCCAGGTTTGTTTGGGTTCCCATTCTAATTGCCCTTTGCCTACTCGCGTCGCTCGGTGGATGTAGCCCGCGGCCATCATGCTTGTCACAACGTTTCTCGCCTCCTCCGTGTCCTTGGCGGTAAACGGCCGGCCCTTCTGCTTCTTCTTCTTCTTGCCATTATCGTCGTCGTCCAAGTCTCCCAGTAAGAATATGGTGAGCTTCTCGCCCCTGAAATACTCGACCCTCCGATCCGTGTCGTGCGCGTTCCTCAATCTCTCGATGCCGCTCCGCACCGGGAAGCCGTTTCTACAAAACTTGGCGATCTCCTCGAGTCCTTCGTCCGTGTCCCAGTCGGCCTGGGGCATGGTTGTCTTTGTGGCGCTAGCGGTCACGCGCGTGGCTCGTCGCTGCGTAGCTATCGGTGATGCGCGGCGGCGGTGCGGTACGCGTAGCTATCGCTGATGCGCGGCGGCGGCGCGGTGCGGCTGCGGCGTAGCTGTCGGTGATGCGCGGCGACGGCGCGGTGCGGCTGGCGCGGCGCCGGGTTACGGCTGGCTGTGGCGAAGGTTCCTCTACGTGGCTGGCGCGGCGCGTCGGCCTCGGTGGCGCACGCGGCGGATCGCTGCGCTGCTTGGCCGCGTTTACGGCGGCTGAGTCCGTGACTTGGTGACTCGCTGGCTTACGGAGCCTCTCCAAAGCAAGGTCAACCTCGAGGTGGCTAGCGTCCTGTAAGACACTAGAAAGCTTCGTCCCTCGTAGAATCAATCCTACGGCGGGCAAAAGGGTCACTTGTTCGCCAGGTGCCGTCAGCAGAGACGGTCGGCACCAGACGCGCCGCCGCGTGGGCCGCGTCGTGTTCCAACCAACGCCGTCGACCAGCGCCGCCATTCCCAAGGGGACGCATCCCAAACAGTCCCCAAGAAGGAGAAGAAACAATAAGTTAAACACTCGCCTTGCCGCTCTTCGGCGGCGGCAGCTTGTCCTGCAGCGCCGCCTCGTGCAGGTCCGCCTCGTGGAGCTCGTGCTCGGGGTCCAGACTAATCGTCAGCTCATCGTGCGGCGCCACGGCGTTCGCCACGGGCGTCTCGAGGTTGATGATCGTCCGATCTCTATCGATCATGATCCGGCACTTCGTCGCATCGACCGGGTCGTCGGGGTAGTTCTCGTTGAACTTCTTGACGTAGTACTTCAGGATTTTGGCGGCGGGCTTCGCGGCCCAGGACGCCGGTAGACTCATCTTCACGACGAAGACGCGCTTGTCCTCGTTATACCGGTCCTCGTCGAACTTGATCGTTACGGGGATGGGCTCGCCCATGGTCGCGCGCGCCCAGGTGCTCCTTTGTTGATTGGTTCCGATGGTTGCTTTTTTAATCCGCTGCTGCGGCTGGCTTTGATGGGTGTGCAGGGGCTCTCACGCGCTCGTGCGTTGCGCAGCGGTCTCAAACTCTTGCAAAACAGCGACAGTGGATGGCGTGAGCTTTGCTGCAAATGCTCGTTCGAAAAACGTCCCTAACTTATACGACCGCTGAGCAGTGGAAATCGCAGGGCTAGCGCAGATGCCCACTAGTCCGATAATCTCCAGCCGCGGGAATGGGGCAACAGGACGCACCACAAGAAGCACTCGATAATAAAAAACCGCTCTAAATTACCACAAGAAAAACAGCTACTACGACTCGCGCCCCTCGAGCACCGCCAGGGAGTCCGCGACGCCCTCGGCCTCGCACGCCGCCGCGCGCGCCGCGTCGCCCAGGAACCGCTTCGCCGCGGCGGCGCACTGCTCCGCGCGCTTGGGCGGCCCGGCGCGGGCGACGGCGCGCGCGCAGTGCTCGCGGAGCTGGCGCCGCGCCGCGTCGGCCGCGACGTCGTCCGCGAACAGCGGCGGCGCCTCGAGGTGGCGCGTCGCCGCGTTGATCGCCGACCCGAGGTGCGTCTTGCGGCCCGGGTCGTCGGCGAGCAAGGCTTGGAGCGCGAAGGCCGCCTTTGCCGCGAGGCGCGCGCCGTCCTTCGTGGCCGAGCGCAGGAGCGCGTACTTGAGCACCTCGCAGGCGTCTTTTTCTACGTAGCGCTTCTCCATGGGCGCGTTGCGCGTCGTCGCGCAGAGCGCGTGCAGCGCGCGCCGGCCCCAGCCGTCGTCCTCCCTGGCCGCGCTCCGCCGCCACGCCCCGAGCAGCGCGTCCACGGCCTGTTGGCCCGCGCCGTTCTGCACCTCGGCGTCGTTCGCGGTGGCCACGGCGACGACGCCGCACGCCGCCGCCGAGACGGCCGCGTCGTCCGCGTCGACCGCTTTCAGGACGAGGCCCAGCATCCCCACCTTCAGCAGGTCGCGCGCCGCGTCGAGGTCCTGGGCGTCGTCCTCGAGCTGCTCCAGCGCATCCACACACGCGTCCGCGTCGCCCGCGCCGTCCACATATTTCTGCACGGCTTCAAAGATCGCGCGCTGGCGCTCGGCGCCGTCCTCGCCCATCGCTTTTAAGGCACCTTCCAGAAACTTGCGCTTTTCCTCGCTCATGGGCCCCTGCGGCGACGCACTCGTGCCGTCGGAGCCCTGCGCCAGGCTCCAGCGCAACAAGCTCGACCACATTGGGTAGTCGGGGTGGGCCGCGGCGGCGCCGAGCTCGCTCATGGTGCAGTCCTGCGGCTGTGAGTGCACTGCTGCGGCTGTATATAATAAGAAGTCGAGGCATACTAGTATGTTACAACGCTAACACAATTGTCTCCCCTCAACTGGGGAGCTGCTGAAAGCTGCGGGAGCTGGGCAAGGGCATCGACCAGGGGTTGGGTTTCGTTGGATCTCAGCACTCACGCACTCACAGCCAAATCTCCAGCCAGGCCGGCCCACAGACACCCCTTGTCTACAGCTGTGAGAGGACGCTGTCAAAGATGAAGAACCAAGGCAAGACCCTCGAGCCCCTCGCGCGCAAGCTGCGACGCGGCGCCCCCGAGGGCGACGACGCGGCGGACGGCGCGAAGAGCCGGCTCCGCCTCCTCTCGGACGAGGTAGTGCGCGTCGTCGCATCGTATCTGCCCGCCGTGGAGACGCCCGGCGTGCGGCCGCCCGCCGCAATGTGCTTTCGGTGCGGCGGAGCAGAAGGGCAAGTAAGAAGGCTGCGGACCTGCGGCTGCGCCAGGGCGAGAACGTATTGCGACGGCTGTCACCAGGTTAGACAAACACACAGTCCACTTTTTGAGCCATGCGAAGCATCGTGTCAGATGCCGTCGTCGTACGTGCCATCGACGACGCTGCTGCGCTTCGTCCGGCGCGCCGCCGGTTCATCATTATCGAGGCGCGACCGCGACATGGCCGCGCTCGCGTTCGTGAAGCTGCGCCTGCTGGAGGCCGGGCGGGAGGTGTCGGCGGAGAGATGGCGCAACGTCCTCGGCGACGACTTCCGCCCCGCCCCGCGCACGTCGGCCTGGCTGCGGCGCTTCGGCCACACGGAAGCCGCGATCCGGTGGATCCAGCCCGGCGGCGCCAAGTTCGCGCAGTGGTTCCAGCGGGCGTCTCTGACGCAGCGGCGCACGCGCCGCGTGCCGGAGGACTACGCCACGGTCCAGATGGCCGTGTGGGCCGCGAACGCCGGCGACCGCGTCCTCGTGGCGCCCGGCACCTACAACGAAGCGGTCGAGGTGACCAAAGACGTCATCATCGAGCCGTCTAGCGGCCGGGCCACCATCCAGTCCGTCGAGGTGAGTTATGGCGTCCGGGACGAGCCCACGGTCTTCCTCGTCAACCTGGACGTCTACTGCCCGGCGTTTATCCGCGATCGCCCGGCGTGCAAGGTCGAGGGCGCGCGGCTCGTCATGGTCGACTGCCACGTGCGCTCGGCGTCGGTCTCCGGCGTCGTCGCGGAAGATGACTGGGCGCAACTGCGGCTCATTCGGTGCCTCCTCCACGACTGCGGCGAGTCGGGCGTCTTCGTGCGCGGCGCGAAGTGCGCGCTCGACGACTGTCGCTTCCTCCGGAACAAGGCGTCGGGCCTCTCGGCGCACGGCCGCGCCGAGGCCAGCGCTAGGGGGTGCCACTTCCTCGACAACAAGGAGAACGGCGTCCACGCGTCGAACGCGACGGTGACGCTGCGCCACTGTGTTGCGAACGGCAACGAACGGCGGTCCACTTTCGTGCAGCACGGCGGCCGCGTCGACGTCGACAAGACCTGTTCGCTCGCCGCGTCCGTCGGCGCCTACTGCATACGAAGCGGCAAGGGCGCGAATCGCACGCCCAGGACCGAGGCGCAGGCGCGGGCCGCCGCGGCGATACTGCCGCCGGCCGCGATGGCGCCGCCGCCGCCGGCCACCGCGCCGCCGCCCGGGGAACCCCCCCGCCGCTAAACGCCATTGATTGTCTTAATCACAAATCTCACGGAGTCCCGCCCCCGAACGCGAGCGCCTTCGCCGCCGCGGACGCGTCGAGGTCGACGAGGATGGCGGTCACGTTGTCGCGCGACCGCCGGCGCACGCACTCGGCGACGAGCGCGTCGCACTGCGCGTCGAGGCCCTCGACGCACGAGTCGAGGATGGCGCCGCACTCCTCGCCCGTCAGCACGTCCCAGAGGCCGTCGCACGCGAGGAGGACGCAGGACCGCTCGCCGCCGCGGCACTCCTGCAACGAGAGCGCGCGCGCGTCCGCCTCGCACGTCACGGCGCGCTCCGTCGCCGTCTTGAAGACGAAATCCCCTAAAGCGCGCGTCGTCTGGAGCGCGCCGTTCTCGACGACCGCGCCGTCGACCTTCCGCGCGACGCGCGGTGCGTCGTTCTCGCGCCGCAAGACCCCGAAGTTTTGTAAGGAGTCGATGCGCGCCGCCTCCGCCGGCGAGCCCGCGGTGTGGTCGGCCAGCGTCAGATCTTGGGACGACCACTTTCCCCCCTGCTTCCGGAGCAGCGCGCCGCGCGAGTCGCCCAGGTGGGCCACGACGACCTCGGTCCGCGTCACGAGACAGAGCAACGCCGTCGCGCCGCTCTCGTCCTCCGCCACCAAAGGCCCGGTCCCGCCGCGGCCGCTCCTTCTTGATTTAACGAGGCGCGGGTGCTGCTCGAGTTCCGCGTCTAGCGTCGCGAGTGCATTTTTCAGGGACGCCGCCGGGTCCTCACTCAGCTGCAGACACCGCTCAATGTTCGCCGCCGCGTAGTTCGCGACGAGCGACCCCCCGTGGCCGTCGAAGACGGCGTACAACGTCGCGCCGTCCAAGCGACAGACGCAGTGCGCGTCCTCCATGACGACGCGCCAGCCCGCCGTGCTCGACACGGCGTGCGCCGCGTGCGACTTTTCTGATCGCCGCGGGAGCACCGTCGCGTCGCCGGGCGAGAAGAGCGTCGCCTCCAAAGCGTCGCGTTTTTGCGCGTCCTTGACGCGCTCGGCGGCCCAGGCGCAGGGCGTCCGGCCGCTCATGTCCATGGGCGCGTTCTCCCCGACGGGGTCGTCCTGGGAGGCGCTCATGGCCTTGCGCAGCGCGTCGCAGCATCCGACGTGGCCCCGCTCGGCCGCGACGTGCAACGCCGTCCGCCCCGCCGTGTCGAGCGTCCACGGATCCAATGGAGACTCTTCGATGGCCAAGACGGCTTCGATGACGTGGAGCTGGCCGTGGAAGGCCGCCGCGTGGAGCACGGACGCCCCGTCGTACACCTTGGGCCCGCACCGCGTCGCTCTAGCCCTCAGCAGCGTCTCGTCCGCCTTGAGCCGTAATGCCAGCGCGTCCAGGGCCTTCGTGCCCTTGCGCACGCCGCACACGTCATCAAACAAACGCTGGATCCGGCGCCCCTCGGCGTTCGGCGACGCCACGGCCCGCGCCGTCTCCTCGCAGGCCTCCAGGACCTTCTCGACGGACGCCGCCGAGGCGTTCGACCCCGTCGAGAGCCGCTGCTGGTTGCGCCGCCGCGCGTCGTCGCGCTCGCTCCAGGCGCTGCCCGGCCGGAAGCGCACGGGGCTGCGCGGCCGCGGCGGCGTCGCGGGCGCGGGGCTGCGCGGCCGCGGCGGCGACCGCGGCCGCGGGGCCGCGCCCGCCGCCGCCGGCCGGGGCTTGAAGGCCGCCGCCACCTCCGCATCCGGCGCCGCCGTCGAAGCGACGGCGGCGCGGCGCGGCGACAGCTGGCTCGCGCCGACGACCCACGCGGTCGGCGACACGAGCGACACGGTCTTGGCCGCTGCTGCCGGTGGCGGCGCGGCGGTCAGGCGCGGCGGCGACTTTGCCGTCGCCGCGCAGGGCACGCACACGGTCGGCGGCGGCGGCGGGCGGCTCGCGTCCCCGGTCGTCGCGTCGTCCGCCGCTTCGAACGAGTACTGCTGCGGCGGTAGCGGCGGCGCTGATGTCGCGGCCGCCGCCGCTGCCTTGGGGTCCGGCGCCACGTACTGCGCGAGGCCGCTGAGCAGCGACGGCGCCGCTGTGTGCTCCTCCTCCGGCCCTTCCCCCGCCGGCAGCGGTGCGAGGATGTCGCCGGCTTTTAGGAAGAGATTGAACATCGTTCAGCCGCAGAGTCTTGCAAACGCAGCGATGAAACGAGCACTCAATATATTTAGTGCCGCGGCGCCGCGCGCACAGGCCACGGCGCTAGCGATTTGTGCACACACTAGCCCTCCGTGTGCGCCGTGTGCGCGCGAAATAAAAATCGCTCCGTTTCACACGTGGGGCTACGAGGGGTGTCCTTGGACCTCGAACGACTGCGCGCAGGCTTCACACACGGAAAAAAACGCGCGCGCGCATGATTTTAGCCAAAAGCGCTGCGATGCCTACGATCGGTCACGGCCGCCCGTAAACGCCGCGCGGACTCATTTCGCGCCACGGGACAGTTGCCGACCATACATACAACACGTCCGTTGCGCCAGCATGACTTATAACACTCTTTAGGACTCGCACACACCCATGCGCCGAGACGCGTTTTCGCACAAGTGCAGTGCGCGGATGAAAACCAGCCACTGATCGCTATGACGCGCTGTGGAGTCGCATCGCTCGCTATACGTGATCATGGCAACTGTGGTGCTCCGCCAAACTGGCGGAATCGATCGTCGCGGCTCGTGCGGTCGTCGGGTGGCCGTCCGCGAATGCGCGACCCGGCTCCCGTCCGCTCTAGGCCTACTAGGGAGGCCCTATGGGCGCGTCGGGTTGGGCTGTAGGGCGTTTGTTCCTTTCTGGGGCCGGGAGTGGCCAGTAGGTCCCATAGAAAGAGTCCCTGAGAAACCCGTTTAGTATATTTAAGAAATTGAATTTTAGGAAACAAAGGCGCTAAATGCCCCGACAGGCGGTTTCCGAGCCGATAGAAGCGCTCGCGACGCTCCACGAGTGCTGTGCGACCGCGCGCGTAGCGCGCATCCATCTGTTCGGCACTTTTGCGATTGCGCGTTCGTTCTCGACTCGATGCGCCGGGCCGGCACGGCTCACAAAATCCTTTGAAGTCGCGTCAGAGGTTTCGCTGCGTCCCAGAACTCACGCGAAACGATGCCGTGGGCCTCAAAGTTCGCAAAAACGGAAGGGCGTGAAAAATTGCATCTCGGCGATTCTCGGCGAACGCGTCTTTCGCGCACAGCGCGCGTCTAGAACCGTTTACAGCTAGAATTTTTGGCGTCGCGGCGCCCTAGGATGTCTGGCAGCTGCTGCGCGCGGTTGCAGCGCGCGAACGTAGAGTTCGCGGCCGTCGAAAGGCCTCGAGAGCAGTCGTGCCAAAATCCGTCCAAATCGCTAGCGCCGTGGCCTGTGCGGCTTCACATGAGGCCTGTGCTGCACACGCAAAAACACGGCTGGCGGCTCCGCTGCGCAGCTTCGCTGCTCCGCTTCGCTCGCCAACCGTGTTTTTGCGTGTGCAGCACATGGCCTCATGTGCAGCCCGGTGAGCTAGCGGCCTGTAAGACACTAGCGCCTAGCCGAGGGGTACGGGGGACTAGCACCGTAACATCGACTTAGCACCGTAGGGTACGGGGGACCCTGCGACGTAACTAGCCTTAGCCTGAGCCTAGCCTGAGCCTGAGCCTGAGCCTGTTATGAAAGAAGCGGCCCGCGCCCGCCGCCGATGAATCGGCGACGCGCGGTGTCTCCCCCCCAGGGGCTCCGCCCACTAGTCCCAGCACCGTAACATCGACTTAGTCGCGCGCCGATTACGCCGCGAGGCTTACTCAACAAAAAATTACGTGTTCTTCTCCGGACTCGTATCGACCACAACATCGACGACCTTCTCCTCCTCCGCGGGCGGCGGCGCCGGCGGCCGCAGCCGCGGGAACCCGCCCGGCGGCGGCCGCGGCGAGTAGATCTTCGTGCCGGGCGCCGCGAAGCCCAGCCTCGGCCGCCGCGCGAGCGCCCGTCGCGCCCGCCCCGCGGCGCGGAACGCCGCCTCGTCCGCGAGGCGGCGCTGCGTCTCGCGCGCCATGTACCCCTCGTCAACGACCACCAATTCCGACTCCCACCTGCCCACGCCGCACTCGTCCCGCAGGTAGGTCGCCACGGCGTCGCGGCCGTCGTAGAGCGCGACCTGCATGAGCGTCGTCTGGACGCGCCGCCCCGCGACGAGCTCGTGATCGATAAAACACGGCCGCCGCGCGTCCGCGCCGTGCTTCACTAAAACCTGGAGCGCTTCGAGGTGGCCCGCCCGCGCCGCGAAGAGCGACAGCGTGAAGCCGTTCCGGTGCAGCCGCTCGCAGTGGACGCCCGTCTCGAGGAGGAACGCGAGCGCGTCCGCCTTGCCGAGCGCCGCGGCGAGGTGCGCCGGCGCGAAGCCCCGCGTGTCCTCGGCGTCGACGTCGCCGTCGAACTCGTAGAGCGCTCGTAGGCCGTCCCGCGAGTCGATGGCCGCGCACCGGTGCGCCGCGCTCCTCCCGTGGACGTCCAACGCGTCCGGGGCCGCGCCCAGCCGCAGGAGGCACTTGAGGACGTCCAGCATGTCCGGACTATCGGCTGCGAAGTGCAGGGCCCGCTCGCCGTCGTCCGTCAGCGCCGCGTCGACGTCGAAGCCCAGCCGCTGCAGCCGACAGACGCGCCCCAGCTGCTTCTTCTGCAGCGCGTCCACGAAGTCGCTCAGATGCTCGTCGTCCGTCTTCGCCGGCGGGGCCGCGATCGCCGGTGCTTCCGGGAGCGGCCCCAGCTCCAGGGGCTCCGCCTTCGCCTCCTCGGCGCCCGCCTCCTCGTCGACGGTGTCCCCATCACTCTCGTCGCTGCTCGACTCGTACCGGAACTGGTGCGTGCGCAGCTGCTGCGCCGTCGCGGCCCAGGGGTAGCGCTCCCACTGGTTCGCGTCGTCGTCGTCTTGCTGGGCGGCCTTGTCTGCGTCCATCTGCTCGCTCCAGGCGCTGCCTAGCTGGCCGTGGCTATCGCCGCATGTCCTGCGCTCGCAACGTTTGAAAGGCTCCGATACCTTGCTACTGCGTGAGCTGGACCCTCAGGCAGGAGGAAGGAGGGGGACGAATTAGCGCACAGACATACTAGTAATAACAAACGCTCTCGCCGCCGATGAATCGGCGGTGCGCGTGTCTCCCCCCAAGGGGCTCCGCCCACTAGTCCTAGCACCGTAACAATATCACCCCGCGCCGGAGCAATCGACGCGCGGTGTCTCCTACCAGGCGCCCCGCCCACTAGTCCCGGCACCGCAACAATAGGAGCAATTGCGGGAGCCCTGAAGTTAAAGAAGACGGGTGTTACTGCCGGTAGAAAGAAAGCTCGGCGAAGAGGGCGCTCGGACCGAGTGCTCCACGTCGAGCGCCGATAAGCTTCCCCCCAGCTTCTAGATCCGAGGCTTGCTAGTGTCTTACAAACCGCTACGAGCTTGTAGACGCTGCCCGCCGCCGATGAATCGGCGACGCGCGGTGTCTCCCCCCCAGGGGCTCCGCCCACTAGTCCTAGCACCGTAACATCGACGAGCACGAGTACCACCCAGGAGGGACGAACAAGACTTAGAGAGATAGACTAGGGCGGCGAGATGAAGTTCCGGTCCGCGCGCGGCGGCTTGAGCGGCGTCGACGACGGGAGCGGCACGACCTCGTGCGCGAGGACGCGGTTCGTGGCCTCGCCTCCCGCCGCGTAGTCGAACCAGCCCTCGAAGCGCTCGCCCGCCAGGAAGCGCGGCAGCCAGAACGTGTCGTCGTGCCACATCTCCGCGTAGGGGATGGCGTCGACGTCGAACCAGCGCGGCGCCATCTCCTCCGTCTCGACCGGCTCGCCCGCGAAGCCCTCCGCCGCGAAGACGTGGACGCGCATGAGCTTGCCCGAGTCGCGGAACGTGAACAGCAGCTGCGCGCGCCACTCCATCCGCTCGGGCACGAGGCCGCTCTCCTCCTCCAATTCCCGCAACGCGCAGTCTCGAACGGTCTCGCCCGCGTCGAACTTCCCTCCAAAACCATTCCACTTGCCGACGCCGAAGCCGCGCTTCTTCATGCCCAGCAGGAGCTGGCGCTTGCCTTCGTGCGTGCGGAAGCACTCGACGAGCGTGTAGTCCTTGATGCTGCCGATCGCCTCGACGCCGTCCTCGCGCGTGCGCCGCCGGATCTTGTCGTAGAGCGGCGCGTCGGTGGCGAGCGGCAGCACCGAGTTGGCGGCGGCACGGGCGTCGGCGTAGGCGGCCATGGCGCTTTGTTGCTGCCGCGCTCTGCCGTGAATTGGCCGTCGATCACGGCAGCGAGCAGCTTCGCAGTGCCGAGATGTCGTGCGGGACAGCGCTCACGTGTAGTTAGCGCTACTGTGTTGACAACGTATGGCGGCGTTTTATCGAAGAGAGCGCGACTTTGGTTTGAGTTAGCTAGATGTAGTAAGACACTAGCAAGCACAGTCCTCCAGGGGCTCCGCCCACTAGTCCTAGCACCGTAACAATACTACTCACGAGAGCTACTGGATAATACAAGGCCCCCACCGTCGCGCCAGGCCCGGCGCCACTCGTAGGACCGTAACAGATCCCACGCACTCCAAGACGTCCAAAGTTTTAAAAGTTAGACGCGCCCCTTGGCCCCGGCGATAGACAGCACGCGCGTCGGGCCCGCCTTGGGCTTCGCGTGCGTTGACCGGAAGGGCGGCCGCTCCTTGAGGGACGGCGGCAGGTGCCGCGTCTTGATGGCGACGGGCTGCCGCCGCAGGGGCAGGGCCGCCCGCCGCCGCGCGACGTCGTCGTAGGGCTCCGGCAAGAGGTCGGGCACGGGGCAGAACATCTCGCCGCCCTTGACCGCCCGTCGGAACGGCCCGCTCCGCGTCCAGGGCCGCGTGTTGTCCTTCGCGTACAACGGCTTGTCGGTCTCGGGCTCGTTCTCCACCTTCCCGAAGGCCCGATTCGCGCACGTCGCGGAGGAGTAGGGCCGCGCCGAGCCGATCTTGGCGCACAGCTCCTTGTGGTGGTCCTGCTCCTTCTTGAGTTGGATGTCCGTGGCCTCGAAGGGATCCGTGGAGTAGGTCACCATGGGCTGGCCGGTGATCGTCTCGTTGCGGGAGCGACCCTTGGCCGTGCCCACGTTGCGCGGCGCGATCGTGTCCCGCCGCTTGACCGGGTCGTAGCCGCCCTCGGGCTTGTACTCGATACCCTTCCCGAAGGCCTCGGGCCGCTGCGACGCATACCGAAAACCCTCGGGCGTCCGAAACTTCTGTTTCGAGGCCTTGCGCACCTTGCCCATCATCTTGTCGTACTCCACATACGGCTCGCCCCCATAGGCGCCTCTATAATCACAGGGACCATCCCCAAAATTCGCCGCGGTCTTGCCCTTCTTGGACGAGCAGGTCACGAAGTTCCGGCTCTTGTCCCGCCACTTCGCGGGGAGGTGCGGCGGCTGGCGCCACTTGTCGCCCGTCGAGAGGAACGTCGGGGGGCTGAAGCAGTAGTCCATTTTATTCGCGGCGCGGTGGCCAGTCTCGGTGGTGCCTCGCGGCGCGTCGACGGCGTGTGCGAGGCCTGGCCGGCAAGGAGGCTCAGTTCGATCAGGGCGCTTGCGCGGGCTGCCCAAGCGCGGCACGGAGCTGTTTGTGGTCGCTCAAACGACCTCGGCCAGTCGTGTGGCCGGCTAGCGGCGGCGGCGCAGCGGAGAGCCTTGTAGCTTCGCGCTGTGTGAGTTTGTGTGCGTGAGATGAGGGGGGTTACGACGGACCATGGAGATTTGCCGACGCTCCAGGAGACGTGTGCGGCTGGGAAACGTCCCGAAGACGACTGCTTGCGACCGTCAGAAAAAAAAAATGTAAAACCCGTCCCGTTTTTAGCCAAAATCCAGTCGACGTGGCTAAAATCCACCTTGAAACGCCCCTTTGCAAGCCGCAAGGCTGTCGCAGCTTGTGCAAATTGCAGCACGAGCGAGCAGCGCGCGCACGGCCGCAATCCATCCGTAGCCCTTCGAGCAATGCAAGCTGCAATGCAGCGTGCGCTACTCGCAGCATGCGTCACCCGAGCAGTAGCACTCACGATGCCCTTCGCCACGCCCGCGACCTGGAAGGTGCACACGCTCGGCGGTCCGCGAGTGGCCAAGGTCGACGGCGCGTACACGCTGTTCTACCACTACCGGCCGCTCGAAGACAAGGACGACCCGGAGCTGCCGCCCCTCTCCACGGGTCGAATCGGCCGCGCGACGAGCCCGGACGGTCTAGAATGGGAGGTCCAGCACGACGGCCTGGGCGAGGGTGGCTCGAGCGTCTCGAAGGCGGAGGACTGGTTCCAGCACGACTGCGGCCACGTGGGCTGCGGCGACGTGTTGTCTGGAGACGCCTGGTTCCTGTACACCTACGGCGGGTCGAACGCGCCGATGGCGCTGCGGGATTTAGGCGTGGACAGGGACGGCGAGGTCTACGGCATGGACATGAAATTAGGTGTGTGCGTGTCCCAGGACGGCATCAAGTTCGGGAGGTTCGAGGGCGACGAGGCGGACGGGAGCCTGCTGGGGCCGCCGCCGGCCAATAGCTGGGAGCGGCGGAACGCGCCGGTCGCGTGGCCGGCGGTCTGCGAGGACCCCGGCGGCCAGACGGGCGACCTTCTCTTGTTCTACGGGACGACGCAGGACGCTACCGGTCTATCGGCGTGTGGCCTGGCGCGCTCGTCGAACGGCGTGACCTGGCGACGGGCGACGCCGGCGTCGCCGTGCATCGCGCCGGGCGACGACTGGGACGCGGGCGGCATCCTGCGGCGGAGCGTCCTGCGGCGCGGCCGGGAACTGCTCATGATCTACGAGGCCAAGTCCGCAGAGGGGGTCCACGCGTTCGGCCGCGCGACGTCCGATGATGCGGGCGTCACGTGGACCAAGACCGGGCGATGTTTTGAGAGGGGCGACACGTGGGACGCGCACGCCATCTCGGCGCCGCATCTTCTGGAAGAAGATGGTATTCTACGGCTGTACTACGCGGGGAGCGCCGAGGCCGGGGGAAGCGCCTCGCTGGGCGTCGCGGAGTCGTCGGACTACGGCGTGACGTGGACTAGGCTCTAAGAACAAATCACAATTTAGGAGAAGAGTGACGCCACGAGGGGCCAGCCGCCGTCGTCGACCCGCCGCGCCTCGACGCCGACGGACCGGTCGCCGACGAACCCAACGAAGTCCGAGACCGCCCGCAGGCACGCGTCGTCGGGCATGTCGTGGTGGCCGCAGCCCTCGAGCCAGACCGGCGCGTGCGGGTCGACCAGAAGGGGGTACAGGACGTCGTGGCTGTGCGCGAAGGGGACCATCTGGTCGTCGCGCCCGTGCATCAGCAACGACCGGCACGTCACGGAACTTATCTTCTCGTAGTTCCTAAACAAGTCGAAAGTGGATAATGCGCGCGCCGCGAAGGAAGGCATGACCACGAGTCCCGCGGACGCGATCGGCGACTGCAGGATCATGCCGCCCACCTGATGCCGGGCGCACAGGTCGACCGTCGGCCCGCTGCCGATCGACCGCCCATACGCAATGATCTGCTTCGGATCGATGCCGCAGTCCCTTGTCAAGTACGCGTACGCCGCGTCTATACATTCCATGCACCCCTGCTCCGACGGATCGCCCGACGCCAGGGAATAGCCCAAGTATTCGTACGCGAGCACGTCGGCGCCCGCGTACCTCGCGAGCGCCTCGACGAAGGGCAGGGCCAATCCGAGATCCTCCGCGTTCGCGTGACTGTAGAGTAGCGTCATGCGCCGCCTCCTCTTCGCCTTGGAGTGCACGTGGACACACGCCGTCGTCTCGCCGCTCGCCGTCCGCAATAGCACGAGGTCGCTCCGCCGCCGCAGCAGCGCGACGGACCAGGCCTTGTCCGGCACGGGGAAGGCCAAGGCATTGACGGCGCTTTGCATGGCTTCCGGTCGACGGTGTTCCGGCGACGGCGTCCGATGGGGTGCACGCGTGCGGCTCCCCCGCGGGACGAATGGCTGCCCGATGTGAGCTGGCCCAGGCAAACTTTTGGGTTCGGGGTCGGGTTTATTGCGACAAGGCAGCCCTCGCGGGGCGCCGGCACGGCTCGGGGGCCCTCGCGAGCTTTCATGATGCGCGCCGCGCGAACCGCCTGCGGCCCGAAGGCCGCGCTGTAGCTAGCAGCCCAGTTGGTTGGCGCCGCGCCATGACCACCGACGCGTGCACCCCATCGGAGGCCGACCTGCGCGCCGAGATCGCCAAGCTCGAGCTTGAACTCAAGGGCGTCACCGAGAAGGCTCGGCTATCGCAAGAAGCCCTTGACAGCGCGCGGTCCCAGGAGCCCACCGAGCCGAAGAAGAAGCCGCGGCGGCGCGGCGGGAAGAAGAAGAATAAAATGTCCGACGCCATCCAGGAGGCGCGCCAAGAAGTGCAGCGCTGCCCGCGGAACGCGCAGTGCCGCCTCGACCTGGCACGAGCGTACGAGGGCGAGGATAAATTCAGAGAGGCCTACGCCGAAGCGTCGGCGGCCAAGATCTTGATCCCGACTTATGGAAGGGCCTGGCGGCTGAAGCAGAAGCTCGAGAAGGTCATGGCCGAGAAAAACATCAGTTTTGAGGACGATGATAACTTATATTTGGATACGCCTCTGGATGCGAAAGTAGAGGATGATAATGAATTGCCGCCCGTCACGGCGGACACACCAGAGGAAGCTCGAGAAAAGGCCGCGGAGGAGAAGAAACAGGGCGACGCGCATTTTCTCGGAAAAAGACACGAACAAGCGTGTGAACGGTGGGGCCGCGCCATTGAATTGTTGAAGGCGCACGACATCACCGACGTGTCCGTGGCCAAGCTCTACTCGAATCGCGCCGCGGCTCACCTCGCGTTGAAAAAACATGTCCTGGCGGCGCGCGACGGAGCCTTGGCCGTCGAATGCGATGCAGGATGGTGGAAGGGCCACTGGTACTTCGGCCAGGCGACTTTGGAGCTCGTGAAGGCGTCGGCCGCGCAGCGCGGCGCGTGCACCTCGAATGGGGAAAGAGCCCAGGAGGCCTACCGGGCCTTCGTCCGGTGCGCCGGCGTCTGCCCCGCTTCCAAGAAGGACGAGGTGGAATTACTGGCGGCGACGACCCAACAAAAGATCTACGAGATGACGGAGCAGGAGGGCTGCGTGGTCTGCTAAGTAGGGCTTTTACTACTAGTGTTACGGGGCGAGGACTCGTGGCCCAGGGGGAGACATCGCGCGTCGTTTCGCATACTTGCTAGTGTCTTACAGGCGCTAGCTAAAGCCGGTAGCGTTGGCCCAAATCGGCCCCAGATCGTGGCCGGTCGCATCCAGGGGCTGCCCGCCGCAGGAAAACGCCTGCCAGCGACCGGGGGCAGCCCTTCCGTCTGCGAGCCTGGGGCAGAAGCTATCAGAGCCATGCTGGCCCAGCTGCCCTCGGCCCTTGAGGCTTTTGACGACGCGGGCAGCGTCTTCCTGCCGCCGGACCCGAACTTTCAGGATCATGACGACGACGACGATTCCTTCGCGTCCCAGGATACATTATTAGAGGACGCGCGCACGAAGCACAAGAGGTTGGCAAGGCAGCGCCTCGAGGCCGCGTCGAGGGACGCGAAGCCCGTGAAGACGATGCCGATGACGCAGCCTATTGTCGTCAAAACGCCGAAGAAAGTGCAGCCGCCGACGCCGTCTCCCTTAACACTCGACGCCGTCACAAAACTCGCGACGGCGGACGTAAGACGAGAGCTCGAGGCGCGAGGCCTCCGGAGCGCCGGGCCGCGGAGTATCGCCGTGGCTCGACTGAGGCACGCGCTCGAGCCCCAGCAACCGACCCAAAAGAAGAGCAGCGGCACCGGGACGGGCGTCTTCGACATCGCCGACTTTGCGATATCTCCGGACGCGGACCGCGTCGCGTTCGGCTCGACGATACGACTGAAAGTCAGTCCCGAGGAGCACGGCGCCGTGGAGTACTCGATCCAGTGCGCGAAACTTATAGGAGGGAGCAAACAACTCTATCAAGCGTGGGCGGCGCCGTCGTTGACCAAGGGCCAGACCTACGAGCACGTGTTCGACGATGTTGGTATTTACATTTTATCGGAACCGACGCACCGCTTCGAATGCCAGGTCGAGGTCTACGCCGTGACCGGGATGAAGGAGCTCCGCGAGGAGGCGAAGCGCCGGAAGGTCGAGGCGAAGCGGCGCCAGGTGTCCGAGGAAAAGGCGTCGCAGGAGAAGATGCGACGAGACGCCGAGGCGAAGCGACGGCAAGAAGAGGCGCAGCGCCTCGAGGCCGATGAGAGAGCCAGAGCCCAGGCCGAGGCCGAGAAGAACGACCCCAAACTAAGGAGGGAGGCCGAAGCGAGACGCGAGGAGGCCGTCTTCGCCTCGTCGCACCAGTGGAAGATGCGGCCGCGCACGTCGCACACGGGGACCGGTAGGCGGCGAAGATTGCACCAGCTCCTCGACGAGTCTCGCAACGAGCAGAAGCCGTCGCGGCCGTCCACATCTCATTTAGCGATGCCGGCGCCCGGCCAGCACAAGCCCATGTACGCCGATCAAAGACGACCGTCGACGTCGGCCATGCGGCCGGCGTCCTACGGCGCTTCCCTGAGGAGAGCGCCCCAGGTCCGCCACACGGCCGCCTCTATTTTAGCTCTGCCGGACCGCTGGGTGAACACCGACTTGTTAGATGATGAGAGTGATGAGGACATCGTGGCACCGCGACGGCAGGCGAAGAGCCAGATGGTCTTCGTAAAAAGTTCGGGCACGTACGAGCGACGGTTGACGAGGGCCGCCGTGTCGTCGTTCGCGCCGAAGGCGGCCAAGGCGCCTCCCAAAAAAGCTACGGTGATGGAGTTGAAAGCGCGCGCCGCCGCTGAGGCTTGTAGGGACCAGCCGAAGCGCCTCGGGGCGCCGGCCGACGACCCGGAGCCAATCACTCCGCAGCTTAGGGTGGGCGGTTCTGCGACAGAGCGGGCCACGGGCAAAGTATGTAGAGTCGTCGGCAAGAAGCAGGGCCTCTATCAAATCCAGTTCGCCGGCTCAAGTGCGACGCACGCGCGGCGCGCCGCGCAGCTCACGGCTACAATAGAAGAGGAGGCCGCCGCGCCTGTGACGCCGCCAAAACCACCCGCGCCGTCATTACCCCAGATTATCATAGAGGACAACGCCTGGGCGCCGCTTGACCTCATCGTGGCGCCGGGCGACGAGTGCGAGGTGCGGGTCCACGAGGACGAACCTAGATGTGTGGAATATCAAATCAAATGCGAGCGCATCCTGGACTACGTGCCGCCGCTGCACGTGGAGCTCTTCGAAACCAACATAATGACGGCCGGCGAGGTCTTTCGGTATGTGTTCAAGGAACAGGGCCGCTACGAAGTTTTTGACGTCGACGCGCCAGAAATACGCGGCGTCATTCACGTCACGACGCAGCCCGACCAAGTACAAGAACGACTAAAACGAGGGTCCTAGTAGCTTTTCTTCTCTTACACGCGACGCGATGAAAGGGGATGGGGTGCCCGCTTCTTGCGGGTAAAGGGGGAAATCTAGTCGAACGCCTCGCTCACGCACGCCCGCTGGATCTCGTCGAACGTGTCGCAGAGCTTGGCGTTCGCCGCCAGCTCGTTGGCGAGGTCGTCGCGCCGTTTTTCTAGAGCCGCTCGCGCTCTAGCCACATCAAAGAGGTCCGGGCAGCCCTCGCTCGAGTTGACCTCGTCGTCCAAGTGCTCCCGCAGATACAGGGGAAAGTCGTCGACGAACGGCATCAGGAAGAAGCAGTTGAACTTCACCGCGACCGTCCGCGCGAAGTGCTCGCGCCACGCCGCCGCGATGCGTCTAACCAGAGAGCCGACGACCTCGTGCGGCGGCGTGACCGGTGACAAGGAGCCAATCGGCGTCGCCAGCGTCTGCTTGAGCACGTCGACGTTGTCGTTCTGCTCGCCGAACGCGTCGCGCCAGTCGTCGACGATCGCGGCTTCCACGGCACTCTCGTCCCTGGCGCTGAACCATCTTCTAGCTTTGCTCTTTTTGGAAGAGCGGGGATTGTCCAAGGCCGACCGCGCCGCGGCCATGTCCGCCTGGACGTTCTGGGCCAAGTCAGGTGTGGGTTCTAGAGCAGCGGCCATCGACGACGTCGCATCCGACGAAGAAGCCAGATCCCAGGTCACGAAGCGCGTCATGGCCTCCAAATCGTCGCGACATCTCGCTACCGCCCGATCCGCAAGCTCCAAGACGTACTTGTCGTAGATCGACGCTACTAATCTCATCACAGCCTCGTACGGCCCGTCCGCTTCTTTCCTCAAAGTCGACGGCCCGCCGCGCGCTTCGCGCACGGCGTCGGACGTCGACGGCGCCGGCTCTTCCTCAGAAAAGACCCGACGCGACGGCGTGCCGCCCTGCAGCTCCATCATCCTTTCTAATGCAGGAGGCAGCCGCCGCATGACGTGCGACACGCGGTGCGCCAGCGTGCGCAGCTGCGGCTCGAAGCTTCGTCGCGCCTTGTCCACCGCGATCACGCAGGACGCCCTGACAAAATCCGCGCCGTCGTGCGCGTCGCCGACGCCCAGGGCATTCGCGATCTCGTCGCTGCCGACCGATGGTAATGATAAATGTCTCACGGCTAGAGCGAACTCCCGTAACGCGCGGCGGTACTGGGCGCCGCCATAAAGAGCAGCGTCGGCGTGGCCGACCGCACCGTCCAACGCTGTTTGACTTAACGTGAGCTCCATCGAGGCTTTGCCCTGTGCCACGTCGGGCTGCTGCACGAACGCCGCCGCCGCGGCCCGCACGCCTGGTGTTCTTCTACTGGAAGTGGTGGGGAAGAAGCCTCCCCTGAGAACGCGCTCACCACTGTCCTCCTCGACGTCCTCGTCCTCCTCGACGAGGGTCTCGACCGGCGCCAAGAACGCCCCACCGCTCACGCGTTCATCAGCCAACCGCTCGCCATAAATATTCGTCTCCGCCGCCACGGAACCCGCGACCGCCGCCCCCAGCGACCTACAGAACTTGTCCGCGACGGCCTCGGCGGACCTCCGCAACCGCTCCGGCGTCAATGCGGCCAATTCTTCGTCCGCCGCCTTCAGGGCCGCCTCCGTCGCCTGGCGCTCCTGGCGCAATAACGGCACGACGCGCGCCACGTTCGCGCGGTACTGGCGCTCGACATGCTTCTCGAGGAATCTGCGTAAAGCATGAACACCTAACCGGTCCTGCACGGTCCCAAAACCCTGGTGGCCCAGTTTCGCTCGCACCAAAGAAGCGTCCGCCCGTGCCGCCCGCGCGACGGCGGCTCTGAATTCGGCATCTTGCCGATAGGCCACACCATCATCAGCGGGAGCACCCGCAAACCAGGCCTCGTCGTCGTCCCTTCTCTCATAAACGTCTCCTTGTGAGCTGATTGGTGACGCTACTCTCCCACACGGCACGGACGTGAAGAAGGGTCCCGCGAGTAACCGAGGGTGGAGATCTTGTAAAACCCCGGCCCGCAGGAAGCGCATGATGTCCCTCGCGCCGCTGAACTGGACGAGTTTCGTATCTAATTTCGTGTTGACCACGACCGTTCGCGCCAGCGTCGGGTCCGCGTCGGCACAGAGTCGTCTAGCCGCCGACGCGAGGCCCCAATCATTGTGGTCATCAATACACAGCAGGATGGCGGACCGTTGTTTTGCTTTCGACAGAGCCAACTCATAAGCTTCTCGCGCTTGCAGCTTGAGGTTCCTTCTCGTAGGACTATCTCTGGCATCGTCGGCCTCGTCCGCGGCGGTCACGTCACCTACTAAGCCGGGCGTGTCCACTAAAACAAGGTTGGGACAATGTCTATATTCGACGCGAATGACGATCTCCCGCGCTTCGAAGCTTCTATGAGCGTCCCGCTCCAATCGTCGGTTCTCCTCCTCGATGAAGCGTCGCGCCTCCGCCAAGGTCGCTCGGCGCTCGTGGGGCGCGCCGTCGGCGACCGGCTCGCCGCCCACGAACCTTTCGTCCATGATGTACACGGCGGGCTCGTCGCAGGCCGCGTTGTAGTGCATCTGGAGGGCGATGGGCCTTCGTGTTCTCGTGCCGCCGCCGACCTCGTTAAACTGGAAGCCCATGAGCGCCTCGACGAGCGCGCTCTTCCCGGCGGACTGGGCGCCGACCACGACGACCGCGGGCACCTCGAAGGGCTTGCGGTAGGCGTTCGCGAGGCTGTGGAGGCTGTTGTAGGCTTCGTACCTGTGTGTTTTGGGGTCGTCGTCGTCGTGGAGCCCGACGGCGTGTTGACCCGCGCGCGGGGCGGGCGGGGCGGTACTGACAAGCGTTCTGTGTGCTGTGACACCGGTACTGACAAGCGCTCGCGATTCTCCGTGTCCACGGCGTCGCGGTCCGCTTCTCGCGCGCCGCCTTCGACGTTTATGGCGCGCGCGGCAAGCGGCGTCGGCCGCGCGACCCGCGCGCGCGGCGTGCGCGGCGCAGCGCACGCAACGGCTGCTAACAAGCTAACTCGCGCCCAGCGCGCGCGGCGCGTCTCCATATCTGTTTGTGGTGCAGTCAAGTACTGCTGGATGCGTACAGCGAACTCTGGGGCGCAGCGCGCCTTGCGCAATGCGCCTTATTAGGACGAACTGCCGCCGAGTGAAATTCTAGTGTGTCTATCAACTGTCACTCTACATTGTTCCGGAAACCCCCCAGCAGCCCTCGCCAGCGCTCCCCGAGCACCCCTGCCGACCCCGCGCAAAATTTGGCGCTCGAAGTCAGACATGCCACCGCGCGGAGCCACCACAAGTACAAGGAAGAGAGAAACACATTACAAACAGCTACTACCGCTCGCACAACCACGTCCGGTTGGCGCCGTCGCGCGCGTCCACGTTATCGCGCGCCTCCGCGACCGTTTCTTTATAAAGCTGGTCCGTCTCGTGGCTGCCGCGCCCCGTCGCCATCCAGCTCCGTTTGGACGAGGACCAGGGGTGCGGCGCGTGGACCAGGAACCCCAGCGGCAGCACCGCGAATACATACCCCGCGTACCGCAATCGAGCAATTTGCTCGATCTTGTTCTTGCCGTAGCCCGTGTACGACGCGTCGAAGCGCACGTCGGCGTTGTTCCGCAACACGACGTAGGGCTCGAAGCGCGCACTCTTAAAACATGCGATGCGCCGCGGTTCCACATAAGAAGCGAACGGTAACAAACCTTCGGGCAATTTGGGCGCGTCCTTGCCCGAGGGCTGGGCCTCGGCGGCGCGCACGCGGTCGGCGGCGCGGAAGGCGCGTGTTGACGCCGCTTTCGCCGTGGCCTCGACCCAGGCCGCCGTGTTTGTGGTTCCGTGCGCGTCGCGGTTCCACGTAAAATCAAACACGATGCACGCGACGGACGCCAGACAATCGAGGAGCTGGGCAAAGTTTTCGGGAATGAAGTCGGGTTTCGATAGTTCGCGCTTCCACCTTTTATCGGAATAGCCGCGCCAGTTGCCCTTCCTTTGGAACGCCGGGACCACCAACGCGCTTCGAGGGTGGTTTTTCAAATACAAAGATTGCGCCAGGATGGCCTCGTGCAGTTCCGTGGACGGGAAAAAATCCACGTCGACGACTAGGACGTGGGACGTCGTGACCGCGTTGAGCGCGGCGTTCCGCAGCGCGTTGATGGGGTAATTGCCAGCGTAGGAGAAGAGCTGCATCGTCGTTGTCGTTCCGAGAAGCAAGGCGCCTCTCCATCGTAAAGACTGGTCTATTTTGGCTCGTAGCACGGAAGCCGAGGGGTGCGGTTTTGATGAACCGCAGACCGCCTCCGTCGCGATAGACTGATCACCCACAACAGCCACAGAAATGGGGCCGCTCCAGCGCGCGCATAGGAAGCGCAGCAGCCAGACTCGATCAGACGAGGCCTGCGTCGCGAGCGTCGCGCCGATACCCTCAGTTGTTACTAGGGGCGCGGCGCCCTCGTCCATTTGTTGTTCCTCCTCGGGCAGCGTCGCCAGGGTGATGCTCGCGAAGACGACGGCCGCCAGGACTGTTAGCACGCAGCACAGCGCGCAGCGCCGCGGGCGCCGCCGCCGCCGTCGCGGCGACAGGGGCGTGTCCGCCTCCTCGACGTCGACGCTCGGCGACACCGTGTGGCGGTGGGAGAGCATCGGTGCTGCGCCGCGCGTCGTGTGAGTGTCGCAGCTCTTTTGATGTGCTGCACCAAATCTGGCTATGTGCGTGCGCGGCGGGCCTAGGTATGATGCGCCCTCCTCAAAATTATCCGAAACGATGCTAAATGTCTATGATGCAGTGATTTAAGCCACGCTACGGCCGCTTTCCCATCAAAATCGCGCCAAAAACCCGTCGTTCACTGCTTCGACGGGTCCCGGAGGAGCGGGAGCGACTAGGGGGTCGCGCGCCGTGTAAAACCCGAACCCGAACCTGCTTTGCAGAATTTACTCACCTCGGCGCAGGCGCCAAGGATGAAGCTCCCAGCAGCGGCGCGGCCAACGCCGGCGCCGCGGCGACGGCCTCGCGGAGCAAGGCCGGCGGGACCGCGCCGCAGAGCACGTCGACGCCGACGACGGCGCCGCCCGCCGCGACGGCGACCGCCACCATGGCGTCAGCGGGCTCGTCCGCCGTCGTGTCCGCGAGCAACGTTCCGCCGACCACCGCCAGCGTCACCACAACAGGACACTCATCCACAGATAAAGTGGTCGGCGGCGTCTCGGCGGGTAATAATGAGAAGGGGAGCGCCTCCGTCGTCTCGTCCGACGCCTCCAGGGCCTCCTCGGCCGCGGGCAGTTTGGTGGAGGCGAGCGCCGCTCTGATAGCACAAGACAGCGCCTCGCGCAGCCCGCCGTCGTCGCTTAGGATGATGCAATCAATCACAAGGTGCCAGCCGAGCTTCTCGCCGATCTTGGGGATCGCCGCGCGCCATGGTGTTAACCAGGCGTCGGCCTCGCGCGCGAGCCGTTCCTGCAGCGCGAGTTTGGCTCGGTCGTCGCCGGCCGCCCAGAGCGACGGCGAGCACTCGACCTCGACCCCACAAGCCGTGCCCTCGCCGATTTGAGCTGTGACGGCCGCGAGGCACTCGGTGCCGCCGCCCAACCCGCCGCCGACAACGCAACGGGCCGAGCCCCAGCACTGCACCAAGATATTTGTTTCTATATCAAATTCGCGCGCCTCGAGCGGCTGGCGGCCGTCGGAACGCATCGCTTTTTGCACGGGCTGTGGGGGCCGCAGTGTGGTTTGGCTGTGCACGTGCCGCCGCGCCTAGCGTGTGCCAGCAGCGCTTGCCCAGCTGACTGGGAAGGACGCCTAAGCCCAACGCAATCAAAATTTGATGCAAGTGGGTAGTTTTTGCGTGCTTTTTGCGCTTTTGCAAAGTCCTTGCTGACAACCCGCACGTTGCGGGTCCGCTTCCTTCGGTTTCCTCTGCACGGGTCCTGGCTGTCGCGAGCCGTTCACGGACGCTGCGACGGATCGCGGGGGACCGCGGCGCCGACAGCTGTGCTTAGCACTCTCCACCAAGTTGGCTAGAAAACGCGAGCGAGGCGCCGCGCACCCCGCTGTGCTGCTTCAAAGCTCTGTACTATATTGCATATTAATTTCCAAGCGAGAAAACCGCGTCTTTTACCTCGCCCGAGACAAGAAACGCAGCTTTTTACCAGCAGCCGAAGACGTCGTCAGACTGATCGCGCGAAGCCACTAGGAATCACGCGCAGGCCCAAAGTCAAGTCCCACAACACGATGGAAGAGCCTGGCATCGAGCCCGCCGCCAAGTCCGGACTCCGGCCGCGCCGCCGCCCGTCGGCCCGGGCGAGCGCCCGGCGTGGAACGCAACCGTCGCTTCGAAACTCACACGAAACACGCAGGCCACGGACAACTACCTCACGCCCGCCCAGCAGACGAACTTCAAGACGAGACCCACGACGCGACGACTCGTCAAGCCGCCCGACTACGCGGTGCCGTCGGACTGGCGCACGGAAGGTAGTAGATACCTGAGGCGGTGGGTCATCCGTTCAGTGGTGGGCTTGGACGGCATCCTCAAACCGCAACTCGGCTACATCGCGGCCTGGCTGAGCGCGAAGGAGAGCGACTTCCAGAACAGTCGCGGCCGGTCCGCCGGTCTTTATAGATGCGTCTACGTCGGTGGGGAATTAGATGGCGACGCCGAAGATTTAGAGTTGCACGAGACCACGGCGACGCTCTGGCAGCACGCCTGTGGCGGGTGCAACGCCTTCGCCGTGGATCCCGAGGTCCTGCGTCGCCACTGCGCGACCTGCAAAAGCTACAAGCGCAAGGTCGACGCCGACGCGGCGGCCGCGGCCGCGGCGCAGGCCGCGTTGGACCTGAAGAAGCGGCCCGCCGACGGCGGCGCGACGACGCGCGGGAAAGCTAGACGCGTCGAGGAGACGGCCCCGAAGGCGCCCCCGGGTCCTCTCCCCGGCGCACGCGCGGCGCCGTACCCGTTCCACGCCCTGCCCGGGGCCGCGGCGCCGCCGCCGCAGCGCAAGCTGACGATCCGCCTCCCGGCCGGCGCCGGCGCGGCGGCCGCGACGCCGCCCGTCGCGCCGGCGCAGCGCATGCCGCCGCGCGCGCCGCGCATCGGCGCCCAGTACCAGGCCGACACGGAGCTGCCCGAGCCCGAAACCGCGCCGCCGCCGCCCGTCGCCGTCGCCGCCGCGCGGACGCGCACGATGCCCCTCGTGCCGCGGCCGTCCTACGAGTTCGACGTGAGCGCCGGTTTGTCGATCGACATCGCGCTGAAGCGCGGCCGCGGCCTCGCGCCGCTCGTGCTGCGCCTCGGGCCGCGCGAGGCCGTCCTGTACCGCGCGGACCGCGACGGCGGCGCGGACCCGGAGCGCGTCGTCGCGCGCGCGGCGCTGCCGGCCCAGTAGGTGGCTCCCTGTCGTAATGATCACATACTTACATCAGTCGGCGCGGCGGGCCCGTCCTAGGGTCACACACGGGCCGCGCCGGCGGCGGCGGCGCGACGGGCCCGTCGCCCGCGAAGGCCGGCACCGTGTCTAGGAGCGACTCGACGTCCGCGTTGTCGTAGGAGGGCGCCAGGTCGGAGCCCACGCGGAAGAGCGTCTCGACGACCTCGCCGTGCTGGTACACTACGAGCGTCGGCAGCGTCTCGACGTCGTAGCCCTGGAGCGCCTCGCCCGCCTCGCCGAGCGCGAGGCCCAGGAAGCGGACGTCGCGCCGCCGCGCCGCCAGTGCCGCGAGCGCGCCGTTCAGGCGCCGGCAGGGCCCGTAGTTCGGCTCGTGCAGGTGCACGACCACGACCGCGTCCTTCGTGGCGAGGGCGTCGAGGTACTCCTGCTTGGAAGCGGTCGCGTTGAACGCGCCGAACGTGGGCGTGGCCTTCTCCGCTTTAAGCTCCGCGAGCCGCTTCTTCCGGTAGCTCTCCAGGAACTCGTCATCATCATCACTCTCCGACGACGCAGACTCGGTCCGCGCATCCGGATCTTTCCTAGGAGGCGGCGGCGGCGGTGGCGCGTCTCGGACGACGCCGGCAGCCACTTCCAGCATCTTCGCCTCCCGATCCACTTTATTCCACAGGATCTCGGCGCGCTGCATCTTCTTAAAATATCTGTACTGGGCCAGCGTCGCCTTGACGCCCGTCTTGCCCGCGGCGGCCGGCGCCTCGCCGTACCGCAGGGCCTCCGGGACCGCCCGCGATTCCTCCGGTTCCGGTTCCGGGTCGTCCGGCACCGACGCCGCGTCGTCCTCGTCGTCATCTCTCGTATCGTCGTCGTCGCTCGCCCAGGTGCCGTACCTGCCTGGTATGTTGCGGCGCAGCATTTTGTCCTCCAAGCCCCAGTCGCCCATGGTAGCGGCAGCCCTTTTGGGGGAGAGCAGCAACTGTACCGAGCAGCAAACGAGGAACAGCAATGAGGTGTGCGGGCAGCGCGACAAAAGGCGCAAGACGGAGGCGAGCTAGTGATAGTGTTACTAGTATTTTAGGAATTTCCTGACCTGGCGCTTCTCGACCACGTACCCCCCGCCCACGAGCCTGGCGAGCTGCGCCTTCAAAGCACACTGTTTCCGGGGCACCTTGGCGGTCAGGTCCTTCTTGGCCCGCAGTTTCGCCTTGCGACGCGGGCCGTCGCGCCGCCCGCCCGCGAAGTCGAGCACGACGCTCGCCATGGGCGCCTGGCCCGTACGCACGAGCCGATCGAGCACGACCGTCGCCTTCGGCGCGTCCTTGACCGGCGCGGCCCGGTCCTTGGCGCCGAGCAACAGATTGCGCTCGACCTCGCGGACGAGCGTGTCGCGTTTCTTGCGGCTATAGAGTATACACTTGCTGCACCCCCCTCTGTAAATGTTCTCTTCGGTCGCGGCTTCCGCGGTGTCGTCGTGCCATTTGTGGTGCTTCGCGCAGACCCATTCTCCGCAGCGCTCCCGCTTTAGAATTCCCTTGCGACAGGCTTCGCAGTACACGGGCTTGGGTACCTCATCGCAATGGCACGCGTCGTTCTCCCAATCGCATGGGCAGTCTCGATTGATCGCGCACTCGGTGCAGCCTTCCAGGCACTCCGGGCAGGCCCTCTTCCCGCACCCCGCGCATTCGCGGCGCTCTTCCAGATTATCGTCGATGTCCTCCGCGGTGTATGGATCTTGGCAGATCGGGCAACAGCTGGCAAGGTGCTGCTTCTGCTTCCACGCCGGCCAGTCCTCGAAGAGGCAAAGATTGTTGTCTAACGAGTTGCCTGAATGGTCCGAATGCTGCGAGTTGCTTGACCAGTCGGCCATCTGCGCTTGAATTCAATCTGTGCCGGCGCAAAAGATGGCTGCCTGCTGCAGCCGGTTGGGGGCCTAGTTCAAACTAGTGGCGCCCTGGGGGCTCTGCGGCGCGCAGCTCTGGCTAGTTGCGTGTCGCACTGACTGGGACCACGTGCTCGTGGCTGCCCAAAGTCCGTGCGCGGTTCGCGCTGCTCTAACGACTTGGGCGCCGCGTACTTGCTCTAGAGTGTCTTACAGGCCGCTAGTAATCGATGGTGATCGGTCTTTACACAAAAAGAGACTAGACGTCGTCGGCGTCGAGCACGACCTTCTCGAGCTCCTCGACCGGGTGCCGCCGCGGCGCGTCCAGGAGCGGCACCGCGCCAAGCGCGGCGCTGCGCCCGCGCTGCCGGCACGCGTCCGCGGCCTCCTTGCACTGCGCGGTACCCGACGCGATCAATTCCAGCACGGCGTCCTCGGGCCGCTGGTCGCCCGGCATGCCCGCCACGGCCCGCTTCGCCTGGACGAAGGCCGCCACCGCTTTCTTATATGATCCGTGGGCCGCGCGCCAGTCCTCTCTTGATTCGTGGTCTCTACCCTCAGCCGTGTGCCTTAAAGCGTCGTCCAACGATGCTTCGAGGCCGGCGAGCGTTTGGGGCCGCGACCGCTCGGCGTCCTCGGTGCGCTTCTCCTCCTGCGAGAGCTGGAGGGCCCGCTCTTCTTCCTCCCGCAGCCTCCTTTCATACTCCAAGTGGCGCTGCTGGTCCTGCTCTGCCGTCGACTGCGACACCTTCATGGCCTCTTCCACTGCTTTCGCCTCCTCGGCCTGGCAGGCCCGCTCTCGGTGTAATCTCTTAAAAAACCGCCTCAGACTCATAACCTCGGCGACCCACGCGTCCCGGTCCTCGTTCGTCGAACAGGCCAGCGTCAGCTTCATGTCCTTCGCCTCTTCTTCGATGGACGAGCCGAAGACACAAAATGCACCAATACGGCCGGCGGTCCTCTTGTCCCACGCGTCCGCGCGGCCCTCGCGCACATCAATGGACCCCTTCTCCCGCGATCCGACGGCGGCCCATCGTAAACACCCGTCCGCCCTTAAATCGACGTCCACCGCGCTCCACTGCGAGGCCCTTCCCACTTCACCTCGCTTATACATGCGCGCACTAATAACAGATAACCCATAGCGGTGGCGCACGCGCTGCAATAACAAAGCTTCCTGGCCCGCGTACTTCTTGAGCAGCGCTTCGACCTCTCCGGACGCGAGCTTCTCTGGATTCGCGCTCAGGTAGCACGCGCGGACGTCGTCCTGCGCCTTTCTTAGTTGATCGGGCGTGAGGCGCGGCGTCTGGGGTTCTTCCTCAGTGTCGTCGCTGGCGACGGTCCACTGGGACATGGTTGCGCGTGCGCTGGTCCTTGGTTTTGTAGGAGCTACTTGGCACAGAGCTGTGAAACTGTTGCTACAGGTTTCGTGCGCGGTTTTGATTCGCTGCCAAGCAGTTCGCTGTCTTCGGTCGTTTTACCTTGTGTCGTGACCCGCAAACGTGCCGCGCGAAGACGGCGTTTTTTGCGGCTTTTTCGCGGCGGAGAGGCCTTTTGTCCAAATACGGGGCCGCGAGCGCGACGAAGCGCTCCATCGCGCCCAGGGGAGCTGTGGTGTTCACCTCTCGCCCGAGGCATGGTGATGAGGCGGCGCCGGAACGCCACTGCCAGCAGCGCGGGATCGCGACGCGCGGTGTCTCCCCACCAGGGGCTCCGCCCACGAGTCCTAGCACCGTAACAATATAACCAAGAGAGACAAGCAGTGGGCAAGAACAGACTTAAGGGTGCCCGGAGGACGAACGAACGCGAAACGAGCGGGGCCGTCAGAAGTCGTAGATGTCGTCGTCGTCGTCGTCCGCAGCAGCAGCCCCGGGCGACGTCGAGTTCCGTTTTATCGCGCGCGCGACCTCCCACTGCGTGATTTTTTGCCGTAATTCCTTGTCGGGCTTCAATTGGGCGGCCGACAAGGGCTGGCCCGTCAAGGGGCAGACGCTTCCGTTCTTCGCGAACCACGCCTGGATGACCTTGGCCTCGACGACGTGGCCGTAGGGGCTCCGCATCGGTTCCCTCATCATCCGTTTTGAAATGGCACAAGCGAACTCTGCTGGTGTGTCTGCGTCCCACTGCTGCTGCGGCGTCGCCGGCTCGTCGTCGTCGTCGTCGTAATTCGGGGCTATCCTCCTTCGTTCGGCGGACGACGCGCCTTCCGACAATCGCCGATGCTCCTCCCGGTCGTGTGACCTTTGCGGCGTCAAGGACGGCAGCTCGCCGAGCATCGCGCCTTTGTGGAGGAACTGCGGTTCTTCGGGCAAATCAACAGCTCGTGCCACTTGGTTGATCGGTTTATTCGTGACGTCCACCAAGTTTTCGCGCTTGACGGCGATGCCCTTGCCATCTAGCAACACGGCGACCCTACCTGCGGGTACGCTCGATGGCGTTTCTATTATCTTCCCTCGCCTCCCGTTGAGTTCGCCCTTCTTCAAACCTACTAACTCCACCGGCGTGCCCACCGGGAAACCCTCATCCTCATCTTTGGACTCGGCCACCAAGGGCTGCACCTCGTCATCTGAAAAATCATTCCCGAGCAAGGCCCCGAACTGAAAGGCTAGACCGGGAGGGCAGTCCCTTTCCGGACACGCGTCGGGCCCACCTAATTCCTTCAACACATCTCTGACGGACGGCAGAGACGCGACGTGGAAGGGCACCGCGCCGCGCGCGTCCTTCTTCGTCGCGTTGGCCCCGTACACCAGTAATGTCCTAGCGACATCAACGTGATTATAAAACGCCGCTTCATGTAAAGGCGTCCAGCCCAGGTGATTTACGAGGTCTTTATCGGAACCGGCCTCCAGTAGCACTTTTACGATGTCCTCAAACCCGCACCGTGACGCCTCGCCTAGCGCCGACTGGGGGGGCGGCTTCGCCAGGGGAAAGGCCTTCGACGCCTCGACGTCCGGAATGTGGTCCAGCGTCTTGTTTCCCGTTAACAGCTTCCGGACAATGCCGTCGAAACCCCTGTGACAGGCTTCTAATAGTGGAGTCCAGCCCTGGTCATTTTTCGTGTTCACATCGGCACCGGCTTCGAGCAATGCCTCCACCAACGGTTCGACGCCATACGCGGCAGCCATGTGTAAGACGGTCCAACCCGAGGCGTACGCCCCGGGACCTCTCACCGTCTTCCTCTCCAGGGAAGCTTTCCTCTTCACTAATTCCTTCAGAATATCGAGAGCCGCGCCCATGGTCTGGTGGTTGTGGCAGCACGCGTGGAGCGGCGTCCAGCCGTCCTCGTTGGCTCTCTCCACATCATCCACCACAATGCGTTCTCCCGACACCGTGACGTGGAACCTCTCCGAGTAGTCGAAGGGCCGTTCTTCCTCCCGTTCCTCATTTTCTCGGTCTGCTAACAACCCGAGGTCGCTCCTTAACCTAGGCGCGTCGTCCGCGTGGAAGTCTTGGATGCGGTACATGTCCGGGAAGGACATGGACGATAAGGCTTGTCCTAGTAAATACGTGCAGGCCACGAGCTGCTCGAGCTCGCCGCCGTCGGCGCTGGCGCCGGCGCCCATCCTTCTCTTTGTGGCTTAATGGGTGTCCCGCGTCGCAGGCGTGCCGGGGGCAGCACCGGGCTGCGAGAGATGCGCCTCGGCGGCGTCCCCGGCCGCTGGAGGCTGAGTCTGGGGACGACTTTGGCAGCGCCTCCTCTTGGTTTTCTGGTAACCCGATTTGTTTTGAATTCCGGCACGGCTCCATGGATCGTATCGGCGCGCCCTGAGCCGCCCCTGCCGAGCCTCGGAGCCGGTGGGGAGAAAAACCCGCGGCTCTGTCGAGCTCAGAGCTGCTGAGAGGCTCTCAAGGCAAATGCTGCCCACACGTCGAAGGCGCAGCCCAAATGGCCGCGACGGACCCGCGTCGACGACGCCGCGCTAGCGTGAGCAGTGCTGCCGTCGCCGGTGACTAGTTCGACCGGTAGTGCTGCCCCCAGCTGGCTGCTGTAAATGCAGCGCGCGGTATTCATAGCCGCAGCGCTGGTGCAGGCGGGAGCAGCGGAGGACCCGTGGGCGGCGGACGCCCTCGGCCTCGTGGCGGGGGTGCCGGTCGTCGACTGGCGCGCGCCGCACCGGTTCGCCGCCGTCCGCGCGCACGAGGACGTGGCCGTGCGGTTCCGCGTGCGGAGCGCGGGGTCGCGGGCGGTGCTGCTGCAGGTCGACGGCCGGCGCGGCGCCGTGGTCTGCGAGAGCACGCCCTGCGACGGCCGGGCGACGCTCCAAGTGGTAGGGGGCGGCTGGCACGCGGCGGCGGTGTTGCTGGGGGAGCAGCACGAAGGCGGGTATACGAACATGACGGCCGCGGCGGCGCCGTTCTTCGTCAATGAGCCCCTCGAGGCGCCGGCGCCAGCGGAGCTCCCCGAGCCGTGCTCCACCAGGAGGACCGTCGTCCGCGCGATCGCGCACGACCGGCCCATGCAATTGCAGAACCTGCTGGAGAGCCTCGCGGCTGCGGAGTACGACGGAAATAACATCGATCTGGAGGTCCACGTCGACGGCGCGGCGTCGCCAGCGAGTATCAAGGGCCACGACGAAGCCGTAGAAGTCGCGCGCCGCTTCGCGTGGCCCCACGGTCGCTACGATGTTGTTGAACGGCGGGGCAACGCGGGCCCGACGCGCCACCGCTTCGAGAGCTATACGCCGCAGCACTGCGAGCTCGTCGCCTTCTTCGAGGACGACGTAATCGTGGCGCGGCTCTGGCACCGCTGGCTCCGCGCGGCCGACCGCACGGCCGGCGCCGACGTCGCCGGGTTTACCTTCCAGCGCCACTGGCTCGCGCCGGGGGCGTACCTGCGCGAGGCCCGGAGCGGGCCGCACGAATCAAAAGTCATCGGTCCCTTCGCGCACGCCTGGCGGTCGGAACACTGGGAGCAGTTCCTGGACTGGTTCGAGCGGAGTCCGTCGGCCGAGGTCCCGGGCCACTCCTTCAGCAACGCCTGGCTCGGGAAGCCGGACTTCGAACACAGCCTCTGGACGGCCTTCGTCGACCGCTGGGCCTGGGAGTATGGAAGATGGTTCGCGTCGCCGCCGACGCCGGACGGGTCGGCGCTGGCGCACAACGACGCGGGGCCCGGCCTGCACTACAAGTCGGCGAAGGGGTGGGATTCGGCGCCGTTCCCGGAACGCTGGGCGCCGCGGCTGCGGGCCGTGGTCGCGCCGCCGCGGCTCGACGCCGCCGGCGAGGCGCCGCTGCGACCGCCGTGGGCGGCGGCGCTGCGGAGTCTCCATCCCTGGGACGTGGTGGGAATTCGCGGTCAGTCTGCGAGATTGCTGGAGGCGTGCGCGACGGCGCCGGACGTCGTCGTCGACGACGTCGCGGGCGCGGGCGCGGCCATCGCAGTTATGACGTCGGCGCCGTGCCGCGTCGAAGGGTCCGCGAACGCCCCGACGCGACTCGTGCTGGGTACGCCGAAGAGTCCCGCGCTCGCCGCGGTTCTGCGGGACGCGGCGGCGGAAGGCTACGTCCTCGCGGCGAGCGACGCGCGCGGCGCCGAGGCGGCCTACGTCCTGCGGCCCCGCGACGCGGCGAACCCGCCCTCCGTCCTCGCGCGCCACCACGACGCGGACGGCGGCGTCGAGGAGCGCGTCTTGCTGGAGCGCTACGGCGTCGTCCAGGATCTGCGGACGGCTGCGTAAATGTGTTTTTGTTGCTAGTGTCTTACCGGCCGCTAGCTCGCAATATATAGCCACAGCACAAAAACAGGGGCTCAGCGTAAGCCATAGGCGTTCTGTTTCGTGCCGTTAAACGTCGATCGTGAACCGTACCACCGCAGCGCGTAAGTGGAGCGATCGAGCGGTGTCCTGCACAGACTGCCAGCAGTGCCAGGCTGTCGAGTGGCAGCACACGTCGTCGCTGCTCAACCAGCGTCGACCAAAACTGCCGCAGCACCGTGGTAAAGACAAATGACGGACGACCTCTGCGGCCACCTGCGCCTGAAGGGCGACGCCGCGAAGCTCCGGGGCCGGCGCATCGGCTGCGGCTTCGGGGCCGAGAGCCTCACGATCAAAGGCGAGGCGTCGACGTTCCTGGCCGTGCAGCGCTCTGCGTTCGGCGAAAACTGGCGACAGCGCGGGAACGTCTTGAAACCGACGCTGGTGCTGCGCGACGGGGCGTCCGAGACGGAGGTTAATGTCGACGAGCTGTTCCGCGGCGAGGCCTCGGTCGTCGAGGCGGCGCTCGACGACTCGGTGCGCTTCTGGATTGAATATATACCCGCGCCACCGGAGCCGCGGCGCGGCGACGTCGTCGAGCTCGAGCCGTGGTCCCACCACGGGGCGGTGGTCCCGCACAACAACGATGGGTTGGATTTCACCGTCGACGCCTGCGCCGACGGCCTCGTGCGGATCGCCTGGGTGGAACGGCCGGCCGCGATGTCCGACGACGACACTCCGTGGCAGTGCAACGTCACGCTCCCGCGGCCGGCGGTCCGCGTCGCGCGGCGGGACTCGTGGGCCGACACCCTGGCGCGGCCGGCGGCGGCGCTGCGCGAGACCGAGGCCGGGCGGCGCCTCGCGCCCGTCGCGGACGACGTCGCGACGGCGCTGGCGCCCGCCGTCGCCGCGTCGCGGCTGGCCTGGCGTTCCGTCGCCGCGGCCGCGACGGCGGCTGCGCGCGGAGACAGTGCCGCGCCGGGGCCGTACTCGTAACCTTGTTCTGTCTGTACTCATCCGTGCGCCCCGCACGGCACGCGCGCAGACATGGTGGGTCCAGCTCATAATTTGCAATTGACGTGCCGTCGTCTTGTCAGAACAGCCACGCAAGGCAGCCCACGCACGCGAACACAACCATGCGGCTGCTCCCATGCGTCCTCGCCACTGCGGCCGCAGCCAACGTTGACTGGGAGAGCATGCACCCCACCCCAGCACCAACCCCAAACACGCTGCCCGCGGCCGCCGGCGAGACAGTCACGTTCACCTGGACTGACACGCACGACGTTTGGCTGATGCCGGACCAGGCCGCCTACGATTCGTGCACCTTCACCAGCGCCACGGAGATTCACTCGACGTCGGTGAAGACCGGGGACGTGGCCGGGCTCGGCGAGACCAAGTACTACGCGTGCCACGTCGGCAGCCACTGCGAAAGCGGCCAAAAAATCGCGATCACCTGGGCCGGCACCGCCACGCCGGCGCCGACGCCTGCGCCCGGAAGCCCGACGCCCAGGCCGACGGCCTGCCCCGAAGCCCACGATCACTCGGACCACGACCACAGCAGGCGCCTCTCGATGACGTACGCCGGCGCCTGCCAAGACGGAGGCAACTACCCGCTCTACGCGACCGAGGCCGAGGCGAAGGCCGTCGACGGGAGCGACGGAACGGCGCACCAGATGGGCAACTACTGGATGCCCAACTGCCTCGAGCACTTTTACCACGGCGACTACTCGGGCGACGCGCCGACGTGCGGCGCCACGGAGTCCGACGCGGCAAGTACCTTAGGCGTCGGCGCGCTCGCCGCGCTCGCCGCCGCGCTGGTCTAGGACCACGCCCCTCGCTCAATATCGCTTGTAAGTCTATTTATTTTGAAACACAAGTTAGTTTAGCGCATGGTCCGCGCCGCGCACGCCTCGAGGCCCTTCCGCTGGCGCGCCCGCTCCCCGTCGAAGGCCGTCAGGAAACTCCGGAAGGCGTCCACGGCTCTATCTTCCGAGTCGTCGCCGGCCGGCGTCTCCGTGACCGTGGGCGCGAAGCGCACGCTCCGCGGCCGCGGCGCCTTGGCCGGCGCGGGCCACCACATGTCGTCGTCGTCGTCGTCGGACTCGTCGAAGGCGGGACGGGAGGCGCCCCAGGCCACGGGCGGCGCGTCGTCCGCCGCGGGCGTCTTCGGCCCGGATAGCGGCGCCGCGGGCGTCTGCGGTCCGAGCGGCGACACGGCGTTTGATCTATGGTAGGGCGTCCCGTTGGCGCCGTGCCAGGAGCCCCAGTCCCAGGCCGACGGCTCGGAGCCGGCGGGCGCCGGCGGCGCGACCGCGGCCGAGAAAGACGCGTGCTTCTTCGGCGAGAGGTCGAAGCTGACCCGTTTTGATGGCGAGACGCCCGGCGTCCGGAACCCGCCCGGCGTCATGCCCGCGGGGGCTCTTTCGGTAGCGTCCGGCCGCAGCGGTTGGAGGGGCGGCGGCCGCAACGACCTCTGAGGTGATAATTCTTCAATCAACCCGCTCATGATTTTTTTGAGGTTCGGGTCGTCCAACGACGCGAGCTGCTGCTTCGCTTGGGAGAGTAGAGCCTCCTTCGGCGAGGCATTCTGGGCCCGTCTCTCAGCTCTATACTTGCGCATGCCCTCCATCGCCTCCCGTTGCGCGGGGTGGAGCATCTTGTCCCAGTAGTCTCCTTTCTGTTTGCCGGCCATACGCTTCCTCTTATCGATAAGAGCCTGCTTGTTCTGCTTGTCGTACGTGTGGGCGGCCCGCTTGTACTTTGGGACGACCTCGGGACTATGCTTCGCCGCCGCCTGCCGCAGATCCTGCAGCGCCGCCTCGAGGTGGTTCGGGTACTTTTGGGCGTGGGGCTGCGCGTCCCAGGTCGGTTTGATGCGAGGCAGGGCGCGCTGCGGGCTCCGGCCGCGGCCGCGGCCGCGGCCGCGCCGCGGCGGCTGGCGTCTTTTTTTTCTCCGTTCGGGCGACGCGACGTACTGCTTCGACCAGGGCGGGCACTGGGCCTTGGCGCTGGGCTGCGGCGCCGTCGGCACGGCGTAGAGCTCGGCCGTGGTGGGCCTGCCCTGGTTGTAAGCCATGCCTATCGATGCCGCACGGCTGCCCGATTCATGCACTTCAGTAGGAACGGATCCGCCGTCTCATGTTGAATCGTCTCGTCGCCATTTCATGCGTGAACGCGCGGCGCCTGCATGCAGCGCGGCCAACCGATGCCCGTACCTTCCGGAAGCCCGCGAGAGCAGACGCGTGGCTCGCGAGGCGTCGGAGGAGCGCGCTGAAATCGCTGGAGAGCGGAATAGTAGAAGCTAGGAGAAAACGTGCGGGTTTGGAGTTTCTGCGGCTATTTTGCGCTCTGACCCGATTTGTGGGCCACCAGGGGACCCGGGGCGCCCGCCAGCCGCTGCGCGCTCTAGCTGTGACCCCGACAGCGGCTGCTGTGCGAAAAACCGGTATTAAAATGGCCCGCGGTGTGGCCCGCCGGTGACAATAACCGAGACTTTCTAAGTTGCACGCAGCGACATGGCTTCCCTCCTCCCTCCCACATTAGCCCCGGCCACGGCGCCGCCCGCGGAACGCCAGCACTCGGCGCTTGTCCTAGAGGAGCGCTTGAGGGCCATCGACGAGGGCGCCGCTCTAGATGATCGCGGCCTCGCCCCGATCCAAGAAGCGTCGACGCCCTCGAACTCCGAAACTGGAAGTTCACGAAGTTTACCGTCGCACCAGGAGGACACGAATCAAAGTGAAGGACTCCCGGAGCGCGAGGGGAGTCTGTGCCGGGGCTGCTTTGGGCGGGAAAAACCGGAGCCCCCCGCGGTCGACGCGCACGACCGGCCCCTCCGGAGAGATAGGAGGGAGATCCCGGATGATTTGGCCTCACTCCCGATCCGGGAAGCGAAGGAACGGTTGCTCGAAGCCTTACGCGAGGACGACGAGCCGCGGAGCGCGGGCGTCGTCCAGCGCGCCTCCACATTAGCTAGAGAGGCGTTGAAGGATTCCCAGGGCGACTCGAAGACGGACCCCGCGAAGCAGGCTTGTGGGCGGTGGCGCGCTTTGACAAGGGCGGAGTTCCCCGGCGCCGTCGGCAAGAACGAGCGCGGCGAGTACGAGTACGCGCTCGGGCGCATGTCCTTCGGTTTGTTCGACCCGGCGGATGTCGTCGTCGCCGTCGAGGACTGCGCGAATGTCATCGAGGTGCCGCGGACGAGACCGGTGGTGCCCAAAGCTCTAGTGGACGCTCGTATACGCGCTAGAAAGCCGCCCGTCGACGCTTCTGCTATAAGGTCCTACGACGTCGAGACGCGGTTTGTGGTGAGCGACCGGCGAGGGGCTGGTTTGAGAGGCCGCTTGTTGACGAAGGGGTTTTGTGTGGCGGCGCCGCGCGGCGCCCAAGCCCCGGACGCCGGTTCTCGTTTAGACGTGTGGTTCGTCGGCGGCACGGTCGAACCCATCTCCGACGACCCCGACCAGCTCCAGCGGTGGGAGGCGCTGTTCGGGGCCTCGGCGTTGCCGCCGCCGCCCTTACTGAAACGCGCGACGCGGTGGCTCCTGAAGGTGGCTTTAGGAATTGAGCTCGCCCCACCAACCGTCCAGGGCTTGCAAGCGTACGCCGTCGCGAAACCGATGCTGGGCTTCGTGGACGTGCTCTACGCCGACGACGGCCTCCGCGTGACGCGCGGCAACCGCGGCAGCCTCGTCGTGACGCAGCGCGTCCGGTAGGATCCGCGCGAGTTCATTTTCCACGCGGGGCCTAAGGCGGTGTCCATACTAGTAGTTACTCGTGCGCGCGGCCAGCCTTGCTTCTTCGTCCGCCAGCGCTCTCCGACGCGCCTCGGCCATCTCCTCCGCCAGCGCCCCCGAGGCCTGAGGATAGGACGGCTTCTGGAGCCCTCGCACGTCTCCCCCAGTAAGGATGTCGTAGCCCGCCCGCGACCCGCCGTTCTTCAGGAGGTTGGACGACCGCACCGCCGCGCGGTACCGCACCTTGTCGTCGTGGTAGCGTAGGCGCTCGCCGTCCAAACTGTCATGATATTGCAGGGTGACCATGTCAAACGGCACAGAAGACGCGTTCCGCTTGGCCTTGATGCCCGCCTGGCGCTCGGCGAGCCAGTTCGCCTCCTCGTTCGCTTTTTCCTGCTGGATGCGGGCCCAGCGCTGCTCCTCCGCCTTGGCCCTTTCTAGACGTGTATGCTCCCTCCGCAAATAATCCTGCTTGATTTTCGCGTCCCGCCTCAGCTTGTCCTCGCCCGCGACGTCCGTGTGGAACCGGTCCGAGTCGGCCATGAAGCCGGCCGCGTCCGGTCTCGGTACGACTAACCCGTCACTCGTGTCCGGGGCGTTTTCTCGATACATTTTAGCAGCTAATCCGGTGCGCTTCATCAGTCTGTCTTTCTCTAGAGCTACTTTATCTCTTAAAGCGGCTCTTTCTTGGCGCGTCTTGGGCTTGATGTTGCGGAAGGGGCTCGACGTCGGGCTGGCTGCTAGGATTGGCTGGGCCGGCGGCGTCGCGGGGCTCGTGTAGACCTTGGGCGTCCGGTGGGGCGAGCCCTCCATGGTGGTCCTGGGGCAGCCCCTCTGGGCAGCTTGCGAGTCGTTCTAGGGCGGGGTGGGGCAGCCCGGGGCAGCTTTGCGAGGCGTCCCTTTTCGGATCGGGCGGGGTGGCGTAAGGGCCACAGAGCCTGTCGATGGCGTTACTTGTCGGAGAGCAAAATTCCTAGTGCATCTCTCATCTAGCGTCGTGTCGAGGCCCGGGCCGCGCGGCGTGCAGTGCTGCCCCGACCAGCCGCAGCAATGCACCGGTGACGCCCTACTATGGCCGCGGGCAGCCCGCGCTAGTTTTACAGCAGCCATGCGCATCGGGCTGGCATTCGTGCTCCTCCTCGGCACGAGGGCCCAGCTCGAAATCCGAGTCGACGACCGCACCGTTATATATAATGGCGGCGCGAACTACACCGCTTCACTTCAATTCTGCGACCAGCACAACATTCCGGACGCGGACGCGTGCGCGTGGGATATACTGCAAACGAGCGGCGCCACCAATGGCCAACTGATCCAGGAGGCCTGGGCTTTATTACCAGACGCCTACGTTGACGTGAAACAAGCGCGCGCCACCGTATCCGAGCTGCAACGGCGCGTCTCCTCGTTGACACCGTTCGCGCTCGACGATGATAGCGTGCCCGTCCTCCAGCCGCACTGGCGGCTGGCCTTCTCCGGCGGTACTGGTGATGAAGTCTCGTCCATTTTACGAGGCTGGGGCCGCCTCTATTCGCATGCTTTGTTCCATGCGCTCGCGGAGCCTCACGTACGTCGCAGCAGACCTAAGGTTGGGTTCGCGTCCTCTTGGTTCTGCAACTCCGCTATTGGGCGGCTGTACACGGGATTACTGGAAAAGATCGATAAATCAAAGTTCGACGTCTACGTCTTCCACGTGCGGGAGCCCTCCGGGCGTTTAAAAAGAGACTTCTTCACGGACGCCATCGACGCGGTGAGTACTTCACAAGTGCTACCGAGGGATTTGAGTGAAGCCCGGGCCATCATCGCCTCAAGTCAATTGGATATTCTGGTGTTTACGGACATTGGGATGGAGCCTTTTACTTATGCTCTAGCTTTCAGTCGGTTCGCCCCGATACAATGCGTCTTCTGGGGCCACCCGACGACGTCCGGTATTCCCGGCCACGCGATTGATTATTACGTCGTCATGGACGCCGCCGAGGACGACCGAGGGTATTCTAGATATGCGGAGCAATTAGTACGATTAGATACATTAGGAGCGTTCTACTTCAGTAACGAGAGCGGCCAGTACCGTCCTTCGAAAAAACGCGAGGACTATGCGCAGGAAATGGATTTGCCTTCTTCAGGACATATCTACGCGATCCCGCAGCACTGCCTCAAGTTCCATCCAATGTTCGACGAGGCTTTGGTGAAAATTCTCGCGTTGGATCGGGACGCGATACTCGTCGTCAAGAACTGCAGTACGTCCATAAGAGTGGAGGAGCGTCTCGCGAAAAGCATTGATATTAGTGGAAGAATCATCCGCGTCCCGCAGCTCTCGCTCCAAGATTATGTGAGGCTCTTCGGCGGGTCGCAAGTCGCGCTCGAGACCTTCCCCTTTGGGGGGTCCATTACCTCGTTAGATGCGTTCGAGGGAGGCACGCCCGTCGTTTCTATGAAACAATTCCGAGGAAGGCCGGCGCTGACTGTCGCGCTCTACGACATCATGGACGTATCCTGCTGCGTAGCAGATGGAATAGACGACTACGTCCAAAGGGCCGTGCGCATCGCGTCGGATCCTTCCCTCCGGTCATCGATCCGCTCTTCATTGGATGCGGCGCGCTTCCGCCTCTACGAGTCCATTGACGCCGTGTTGGAGATCGAGGCCTTCTTCTCCAGAAGTCTTAAGTTGTTATAACATTACGCGCCTTACGAGAGCGCGAGAAAAGCCAAAGCCCCGAGCCCCAACACCCCAGCGGCCACCGCGGGCACGTTCACGCCACTCCCGTCTTCGAGCAGATCCTTCTTCTTGGAAGGCGCCTTCCGCGTCTCCCGCTTGCCGTAGACGACGAAGAACGGGTTCAGCGGGTGCTCCTTCCCGTAGACCACGGGCTTTCCCGCGTCGCACGCTTTCCCCCCATCAAACTGCAGCACCTCGCCGCCGGCGCACTCGACGATGGCCTGGGCCGCGCACGTGTCCCACTCGGACGTCGGCGCCAGCCGCGGGTACACGTGCGCGGCGCCCTCCGCGACCATCAGCAGTTTGAGAGAGGACCCTTTCGACAGCCGCTTGCAGTCCTTGTACTTCCCGATGAACGCTTCGGTTTCCTCCGAGCCGTGCGACGCGCTCGCGACGATGGTTAGGCCGGCGTCGGACTCGTCGAACGTTTTGCAGAAGATCGATTTATACGAATCATAGCCCAGGGGGTCGTCGATTTCTCGAACAGGCGGGCCCAGGCCCTTGACGCCCTTGTACATCACGGGACCGTCAGCGGCTGCAGGGACGTAGACGACACCCGCGAGAGGCGAATCGCCCGCAACGAGTCCAATGTTCACGGTAAATTGCCCATTCCGCTTGATGAACTCCTTCGTCCCATCCAACGGATCGACGCACCAGAAGTGCGTCCATTCATTTCTCTCCTCATGAGATGGGATCGGGTCCTCCTCGGACACGATCGGGATGCGCGGGTACTTCTTCCGTAGCGCGTCGCAAATAATTTTGTTGGCCGTCGTGTCCGCCTTCGTCAGCGGGCTGCCGTCGGCCTTGAAGTCGGCGATCTTCTTCCAGTCCGCCTCGCTCGTGCCATTGTAGATGGCCATAATAGCATCACCAGCTTCCTTGGCAATGGCGGCGACGTCATCTATGACAATATCCGTGGCGCCGGCCTTGAAGCGGCCGAAGGTGCTGTTATCCGCCTTCATCGCGCTGCGTTTGTGTGTTATCCTTCGATTGCGCAGAGATGTGGCCTCTCGACATCTCGATCGAAAATGGAACGAGGGCGCGGGGGCAGCCTCATCTACTTTCCGGCGAGGCGTCTTCACCATCGCTCATGGAGAGGAATGATGCGCGTTCATCAAATTGGTCGGGTTCAGCGGCGCGCGGCGCGCCCAAGCTCGCCTCGCATTGTATCGCACTGCCAGCGCCGGAGCGCGTCCGGGCAGCGCCTCCGGGCAGCGTTACGTGTGCCGCGTGTCGCCACGGGCACACCAACCCAACGTGCGACGCCACAGGGCAGCTTGGAAAGAGAGCCGCAGGGCAGCCCTCGGAAACAGCCATGGCGGCGCGCAGCGCGACGCCGGACTTCGGGGACGACGGCGTGGATGAGGTCGACGGCCGGTTTCCGGAGCCTGTTGCAGAGCCGCGATCCGATGCGGACGACCCGCCGGCGCTGACGTCCGGTTTCTTCGGGCGGCGCAAGGTCGTGCCGCCGATCGGTGAAGCGAAGACGCCAACTTCTACGAAGAGCCGGACGTCGCAAGCGGAGGAGAAGCTCGAGGAGATGCTCGAGTCAGGTAAGCACTTCCTCGAAGGATTGGGCACGGGACGGCACGGTGTCAAAAGGCAGGACACCCTCGACAAGAACTACTGGTTATCCCTAGAAGACGAGGCGTCCAAAAGCAAACAGTTCGGGAGCCACCCCGACTTAATACTAAAACAGAAGAACCGCAAGAAGTGCCGCCTGCGATCTATCGAGCAGTGCGAGTTCCCCAAATCACTCAAAGATAAGAATCTGTGGGTGTTGAATCCGCAGAATAGGTATTCCTGGGACTTGACGATTCTAGTGTTGATTATTCTGGTGATGGTCCTGGCGCCGTTTGAAATCGCGTTTGTCCGCGCGTCGGTCGGTTTCAACCGGAACGCATGTAATACGAACCACGCGGGCCCGGAGTGCCATAAAGGTTTTTTACATCCTGATAGAGTTGGCTTGTTCGTCGTGAACTTGTTTATTGATATATGTTTTGTGGCGGATATCTTTCTGACGCTGAATACGGCGTACTTCGATTCTGGTTCAGGTGACTGGGTCATCGACCACTGGCACATCTTCCTGAATTATCTGCGGAGCTGGCTGATCTTGGATATCCTGTCGGTGTTGCCGTGGGAGTTCATGCAGATCAACGGCAACGCGTCTGTTTTACGATTGGCGAAGTGCATGCGGTTGTTGAAATTACTACGGGTCCTGAAACAACCAAGAATCATGGCGCGGCTCAATCGCCATTGTACGATCCGGGCGGAGATGCTGACGGTTATGAAATACCTAACATTATTCATGTTCCAGATCCACTTTGGGGCGTGTATCCTACGAGCCATCGACGGCGAGGTCTTACGACAGAACTGCGACTTCCACGAGTACCGGGACATGCACATGCGCCACTTCGACGGGGCCAAACCAGGATTCGGGCGCGGATCCGACCACTGTCCCATGGATCTCGTGAAGGGCGAGTGTCCGGTGTCTTGTCCACTAACAGTTTTAGGATTCTACTGGAACCAGGGCATCTGGCCCCAGTACATCGGGGCCATAGCCTGGACGCTGGGCTGCATGCAGGGCGAGCTGAACGGGAATAACGTCGCGGAGCTATTACTGAATGTAGCTATGTCGATCGCGGGTATGATTATTTTGGCCTTTTTGGTGGGGGACTTGTGCAATGCGGTGAGTAACATGGATCCGGTCAAGAACGACTTTACCTTGGCCTTTGACTCGCTGAACAATTATATCGATGAAGTGAAACCACCACCATCCCTAAGATACAAATTACGGGAGTTCATGTCGCTGTCGGAGGTGGTCTTCCGGGAGGACTACCACCGAGGCTTACTCGAACGATTGAGTCCGGGATTGCTGTCGGTGGTAGCGCAACATAACCTGGCTGGTATTGTAGTGCAACTCCCATTCTACGTCGACACGTTACATAGAGCATATAACTTATTACCCACCGACCATCTGGTGCTGAAGGGCGGACGAAACGCGAAGTTAATAAAAATTATCCCCAAGATGCTCGCGCTGCAGGTCCATTTTGAGGGAGACAGTCAGTCACGTATGGTTAAAATGGAGATGGTCGATGGTACCAGATTTGTGGTCAAGTACCCGAGGAACGCCGACGACGTGCAGCACGACAAAGAAGATACGTTTAAGAAGCGGTGGGCCACTCTTATTAGAGTACATAGCAAATTCTTATTATGTGACGTCCTTTTTGACGAAAAGCTAGATGAGAACTTCAAGCGCTTCCAAACGATACCGATGAACTGGATCGACACGCACTCCTACGGCACGGCGCATTCGAAGGCGCGCATGGCCCGGGCCTTGTATGAAGAAAATAGGTTCGTCGTTGCGGTGACGCAAAGACTCACCACTCGACTCTACATGCCGAAAGATACATTGATACGAAATAATTGTTCCTTGGTGGACGAGATGTACGTCGTGCACAGTGGCAAGGCCATGACCTTTGGTAGACATACTGTGCAATTATTATCCATCAAGTTTAAAGGTGTTGATGATATAATGGGCGACGACATCTGTACCTTACTGGTGGGTGATCGCTTGCACCGTCGACGACACTTCACGGCGAAGGCCGAGTCCGTACTGCACGTCTTCGTGTTAAATGGAGACACGTTCTGCGAGATTGTGGAAAGCGGTAGTTTTGACGAATTCAGACTAGGAGTGAAGCGCTACGGCTGCTTCCTGCGCATCCAACGCGCCTTGATCATCCAGACGCGAGCGCGCATGGGCATGGGCGGCTGCACGTTAGCTAACTCGCATGCGATGACCTACGAAGAACAGGCGACCGAGGCCTTATCTCCTAGGTCAATGAGGCGGAACGCGAACCTCCATTTATCGCGGGACGAGGAGCAAGCTTTGGAAAGTGATAGAGTGTTGTCCGCGTTGCGAGACGTCCAGAGCGATCTCGCGAAGCTCGCGGCGGCGCCTGCTGCCGTTAGAAGGGCGTTTGCCGAGGACAACGGCGACTTGGCGGCCTTGGCGCCCGTGTTTGGGGATCTAAAACGGCGCGTCGTCGGCGCCCTCGCCAAAAAAGTGACGCAGGGCCGGCGGCAGCGCCTCTCCGTCGTCTCGCGGCAGGAGGAGCAGAACATCCAGCGCGCCGCGGGCTTCCGCCAGGCCGTGGTTTGAGAATTCCTACATCGTAATTCGACTTATCTTTACACAACTAATAGCCTTTTGCTAGCTCGTCGACCGCGACCGCCGCAAATAAACCTCCGGGGCTCCCCTGCTTGATCACGAGCAGCTCGTCGTCGAGGAACATGACGTCGAAGAACGCGGGGTTGCTCGCGGCGTCGCGCGGGTCCTCGTCGTCTCCTACACTAAATATCCGCCGCTGGACATCTAACCCAATTTGCGGCAGGTCCACCTTTGGTTTTGGTAGCCAGTCGGGCACCTCCTGGCCGAGGATCGCGAGCTGCTCGGCGCCGACGGATTCGAAGCTCAGGCCCACGCGCGTCGCCGAGCGTGGTCGGGCTCTCGTCTGGACACGCAGCCGCGTTGTCGTCGCGAGTTTCGAGGCGGCGTCTGGGGGCAGGTTCGCCAGCAACCTGCGTCGGGAGATATTCTCTCGAATGGGTGAGTCGTCGGCGACGTCAAGGGACCTCGTCGGACTCGCGGAAACGCACCGCGGGAACGAGTCGATCACGTTCACCACGACCGGCAGCTCGCGCGCGTCCTGGTAGATGCCTCCCAGCGAGGCGAGCGGGTTCGCGGCCAGCGTCGAGACGTCGGACGCGCTCGTGTAGACGAGTCGCCAGCATTTCCGCAGCGGCGCGTCGGCCGCGCCCTCCGCTAGACCCCGCGTCGGCTCGTCCGTCGGCGACAGCGGCGACAGCTCGTCGAGGAGCGCCTCGATTTCTTGTCTATCCGCCGGCGACGCCGCGAAACCGCGGTCCGCGGCGGCGCAGGCCGCGAAGAGCTTGGATTTGAGCGCTGCCACGTCTTTCGTCGGCGCCGCGGCGGCCGCTGGTGGTTCCTCGATGTCGTACGGCGCTGAGCTTTCCGCCCCTCCCTCGACGTCGTAGGACGATGATCTGACAACCACGAAGCGGCCTGTGCTCAAAATGCCGGCGCGCTTTGTGCTGGCAGTGCTGGTGTGTTTTGTGCTGGGGGGCGCGAGCGCCTTTGCAGCAGCCAGAACGATGATGAGGCGCATAGCTGATTATTTTCAGCTATAAAGTCGAGCCGTTAGCGATCAATAGGCCTCGTGAAACGAGGATACAAAGGCAGCACGCAGCTCGCTAGTGTGTTACATGCCGCTAGCTAAAGCTAAGGCTGCACGCTCAAAAGCAGCAGCACGGATCATAATTGATGGTCAAAGCGAGGCCAAGACTCACCCAGCGAGCCTTTCTGGCCGGCTGCCTAGTACTAGTGCCTCTGCTGCCTCTTGCACTGATGCAGGGCAAGGCTGCGCCAAAAGAGGTGATCTGGGGCATCATCGGCTGCGGCGATGTGGTAGAAAAGAAATCAGGACCGGCGCTACAAAATGCACCGCGGAGTCGTGTCGCGGCAACGATGCGTCGAGACAAGGCCAAGGCCGAAGACTTCGCGCGGCGCCACGGCATCCCGAGAGCCTACGACGACGTCGACGCATTGCTCGCGGACCCCGAGATCAATGCGGTATACATCGCCACGCCGCCGGGGTCGCACTTGGAAATCGCTCTGAAGGTTGCCGCGGCCGGCTACCCGCTCTACGTCGAGAAGCCGGCCGCTCGCACCGCGAAGGAGTGCGAGACGATGGAGAGGGCTTTCTCGAAGCTGCCGCTCTTCGTAGCTTATTACCGCCGCGCGTACCCGCGTTACGTGGCGCTCCGCGACGCGCTCCGCGGAGGCCGCCTCGGCACTATTCAGAGCGTCTCCTACGTCTTCGCCCGGCGGCCGGCGCCGCCGCGCGCCGGCGACTGGCGCCACGACGCGGAGCGCAGCGGTGGTGGTAGGTTTGTCGACATCGGCTCGCACGCGTTGGATCTCATCGACTTCCTGCTGGGGCCGCTCGAGCGCGTCCGCGCGTCGGCGACCGGGCCCGCGGGGCAGGTTGAGACGCGCGTCGAGATGCACTTCCGCATCGTCGGAACTAGCATCGATGGCACGGCGACGTGGGATTTCGAGGCGTCGGAGGCCGAGGATCTGCTCATTATTTCGGGTTCGGAGGGCTCCGTGCGCGTGCCAGCAGCGATGAATGGCCGCGAACTGGTGTGGCCGGACGGCGTCGAGAGCTACGACCCGCCTGACCCGGTCCAGCTACCGCTCGTCACAAAAGTGGTGGACGCGATCCTCGACGGCTCGGAGTGCCCGTCGACAGCAAGTTCATCGACGCGGACGTCGCGCGCCATCGACGCCGCCCTTGGTCATTATTACGGGGGGCGAAGTGACGCGTTCTGGGCGCGGCCCGAGACGTGGAATGTTGTGTAAGAACTATGTCTTAACCCCCGTCATGGACGGCCCGTCCCACGTGACGACGCAGCCGCCCGTCGGCGACTCTAATGAATCATCGCAGCTCGCGTCCGCGTCGTTGTCGAAGGCCGGCTGGCCCGTCGACCGCACGAGATCGCCGAAAATGCGCCCCGTGACCGCGCAGACCGCCGCGCGGTTCGCAAAATCTTGGAGAGGGATCTCGACGTAGTGCGTGTTCACCGTGCCGACCGCGAAGGCCGTACTACCGCCAAGCGCGCCGTGCGCCGCGTGCTGCGCCAGTCGCGAACAAAAAATCGTGTCCGCCGCGTTCGAAGGGGCGGAGCGAACGGCGTAGCTCGGGTCCACGTATTTTAAGGAGATTGATTCGAGGTTTGCCTTCAGTTGCGCACACAACCACGGCCCGACGTCCCCGTCGACCGTGACGGGACCGTTTCCGTCGATGACACGCGTGTTGACGCCCTCGGCCACGACGAGAATGCAGTGGTCCTTCTCGTCCAGCTTCTCGTTCACGTACCGTAACAACGCGTCCACCGAGAACGACTTCTCGGGCACGAGGCACGCGTCCACATCCCCCGGCGCCGCCAAGCAAGCGTGCACCGCCAGGAAGCCCGCGTCGCGGCCCATGAGCCGGACGACGCCCACGCCTCGCCTGTGCGGAAATCAATCAGTGCGTCGGGTGCTCAGGCGGAGGACGAAGCGACGATTCTCAGATTTCCACACGGCGCCCCGCGGGAAGCTTCTAGCTTCGACGGACGCGACGTCAATAAACCTTTTCGCCTCCGTCACGGCCGTGTCGAACCCAAAGCTCCGGTCGATGAGCGGGATGTCGTTATCAATAGTCTTCGGCACGACGGCGACCCGACACTTCGAGTCTCGTTTCTGGAGTTCTTCGGACAGCGCCGCGGCGCCGCGCATCGTTCCGTCACCACCCACGACAAACAAGCAGTCCAGCGCCTCGCGCTCGACGGCGTCCGCTAGTTGTGCAGCAGGTATCTTCGGCCTCGAGGTGCCTAGTAGCGTACCTCCTTCTGCGTAGACGTTCTTTTTTCGCAGGACGCGGGCCAAGTCTACGCGTTTGCCCTGGGCCAGCCCTTCGTACCCGCCCTCGAAGCCCCAGACCCTCTCGACAAAGTACTGCATTGAAAGGCAGCGATACAATTCTTGCACAACGGTATTAAGTCCAGGGCAAAGGCCCCCACACGTCACAATACCACAGGTCTGAGCGGGTATTATCTCGCTTCGCGGGCCCGCCGCCGCGTAGGCCCGATCAATCAAATCGCCCTTTTCCGTCGCTGCGGATGCCAGGACTGCCGCGCCGTCGCCGACGAACGCCGTGTCGGAGCTGAGCGGGCTCGGCACTTTTGGACCATCGACTTTGTGCGGCTTGTGGACTGTGAGTGCGACACATAACTCGGCATCTTCGTCGCCGGCGTGCAGTCTTACGCGTGTGCGCAGCGGCCTGCTCGGGAGCTGCAGGGCTGTGGTGCAGCAGAGTGCTGCGAGGCGCCACATTGGTGCACGGCTTTCGCGGTCGTGCGCAGCGACCAAAAAGTCGTCTTTTTGGAGCTGCCTTGGCGGCCTTATAGCTGCGGTTCGCGACGGAAAGGTGGAGCTTGTCTTTGCTAGTGTCTTACAAACGCTAGCTAGAAGCCGCCGCAGGGCGCGTACCTCTGAGCGTGTGCCCACTAAAATAAGTTCGCACAATCTGGCTGCTCGTTTTTCGCTGGGCCGTCCATATATTAGCGCCTCACAAGCTGCTCTCTGAGTGCCTGACCCTCAGGCTGCTCTCTTGCTCTGACCCTAAGCTGCTGCTTCCTTGAGCTGACCTATGGCAGCACCACCCATAATATCTGCCGCACGCGGCGCTGACGTCGAGACGCTCCGACGATTGCTTGCGGAAGGTGTGTCGCCAGATGAAATAACGTGGGGTTTCGGTAGAACGCCTCTTCATTGGTTGTGCAATCCCGACACCTTCAACCCGGTTATTTCCGTGAGTCCTAGTGAGGTCAGTGACTTCGTGACCTGCTTCAAGCTCCTTCGCGAAGCCGGTGCAAATTTGGAAGCGGTCGATGGTTGGGGGTACACACCACTTCAATGTGCGGCTTACAGTGAATTCCCCGAGTTGTTATCGTTGCTAGTTCAAGCCCGCGTTAATTTGGATGCGAGAAGTAACGTTGGTACCACAGCGCTGCACCGTGCAGCACGTGTGTCAGATAAGAGGGCCGAAGATTGCGTCGACGTTCTCCTGGCCGGCGGTGCTTCCGTGAACGCAAGAGATAGCTCCGGAGAGACACCTCTCGACGTGGCACTCTCACATCATTGTCGCCGTGTGTGGCCTTTATTACTCCGCGCGGGCGCTGAGATCCCCACGAACAACACGCACCCGTACATCGTACGAGTCAGAAACGCCGGCAGCTTCAAGAAATACGCGCAAGCCCACCTGGCGAGGGTCGCGAAAACTGTCGAGTCGAAGCTCGGCCTCCCCGCCCGGCCCGCGCGCCTCGTCGTCGAGTTCTGGCATCACGCGGGCTACTACTGAGTAATTTCACATGTTTCACACATTACCCTCCGCTCACGACGCAGCACGGGCACCCCTGGGGGTGCTCCGCCGCCGCGCGCTTCTCCGCCTCGGCGCGCTCTCGTACCGAAACGACGTGCGCCAAAATCTCCTCCGTCATGCGGATCGTCTCGCGGAGCTCGTCGAACTTCCCCTCGAGGAGCTTCTCCTGGTCCGGCGTCAGGTCGCCGTGCTCCCGCTTCAACGCCATGGCCCTTGCTAAATTCGCGCCGTACTGCTGGAGGTTCCTTCTTAAAGTCGCCTCGTCCGGCAGGTCGGGCTTCGGCTTCGGGGCCGGGGCCCAGCCCGCGCCGGGCGCCTCGGGCTTCTTCGAAGGTGGTGGCGGCTTCGGCCTTTTACGCCGCTTCGGTCGCTTCTCAATGAGCCGCCGCTTGCGGCCCGCCTCGCCAATAATCATAGCTATCGCGAGCGTCGTCAAAGCCAGCAGACCGTGCGCCGCCTGCGTCCGGCGCGGCGACCACCTTCCCACATCCTCCATCATGTCAGAGAGCCACCGTGTGGGTGAGGTCGCATAGTACACGCACCCGTCGAGCACTTGTTCGAGCGTCGGGGGCCAGGGCGCGTCGTCCGTCGCCTGGGTCCGCTTCCAGAGGAAGTACCACGTAATCAAAGCCGTGACCACTCTTGTGAAGAGCTTGCGTTTCCTTCTGCCCTTGCCGTGGACGCTGCCGCTCAGCATACTGGCTGGCATGGTGCCGGGGGCCCGCGGGGCAGCCTTCTTTGGTGGTCGACGGGGTCCCGGGCGGGGCGAAGGGATCCAAGGCCGCGTCGCCGGGCGTCGGATGGCACAAATTAGCGCGCAGCGCCTTGGAAAGACGCTGCCTTGCTAGTGTCTTACAGACCGCTAGCGCGATTAATTTTGCGGCAGCACCGCTCATGCCGAGGCTCTAATCGAGCGCATCACGCGGTTGCGTAGGCTCAGCAGCGCGTGCGGGACAGCATCGATCACCGGCGTCGCGCCTGAATCGAAATTGTTGACTGAAACGAGTGCCCAGGAGCTCAAATCAGGAGGGTCAGTCACAGCGGTTGCGCGCGAATACGAATGGCCACCATCGACCTCACACTCTCGGACGACGAGACGCAGCGCCCGCCGGCGCCGGCGCCGGCCGCGCCGCCGCCGCGGCGCCGGAAACGCGACGTCCTCGACAGCAGCTCCTCGGACGGCGAGGCGCCGGCGCCGGCCCCGGCTGCGCCGAGACGTAAAAAACGCGACGTCCTCGACAGCAGCGACGACGACGAGGCCGCGCCCGCGCCCGCGCCGGACGACGAGGCCGCGGCGACGGCGCGCGCCGCCGCGAACCTGAAGCGCGCCCTCGCCAAGCCCCAGGACCTCACGCTCTCGTCCGACGACGAAGAGCAGCAGCCGAAAAAGAAGCCGAAGACGGCCGAGCCCGCCGAGCCCGAGAACGTCGTGAGCCGCAAGACCGTCGAGGGGGCGATTACGGCGGCCGCGAAGTGGCGCGGCGCCCACACGCGTATTTCCGGAGGCGACGACGTCGACGAGGACGAGGACGTCGCGAAGGCCAGGCGGTTGATGAGAACGACGCAGTCTTATGAAGATGTCGAGTTCCCCGCATCGATCCGGTCCCTGAAGGGCAACGAGCACGAGCAGCCGCCGCCTCCCTCAGATCCGTCGCAGCCGCCGTCGTGCTCCTGCGGCCATCGAGCCGGGAAGTCCACCGTAAAAAAGGAGGATTCGGAGAACAAAGGACGGCCCTACTGGCATTGCGCGAATCGTAGGTGTGGTTTATTCCAGTGGGCCGACCGCCCGCCGCCGAAGCCGCTGACCTGGGCGCGCATGGACGCGAGCGTGCCCGTCGTGACGGACGCCGGTTTTTCTGCGGATGACCTCGCCCAGGGCGGTTTAGGGGACTGCTGGTTCCTCGCGGCGTTGTCCGTGGTGGCCGAGCGCCACGATTTGATTGCGCGGTTATTTGTGGAGACACCTAGGAACTCAAGTGGAGCGTACGCTTTGAGACTGTTCATGGACGGCCTCTGGACGACTGTGGTCGTAGACGACCGCCTGCCGTGTACCGAGAAACCTCGACGAGAAAATATGGTCGCGGACGTCCGAAGAGCACCACTCATCAACGCGTCCAAGGCGGCGCGCTTAGCTTATGTACGTTCTAGATGCGCCCAGACCGAAAGAATGACGAACGTGCCGACGCCGACGCTCTGGGCCTCGCTCATCGAAAAGGCCTACGCCAAAGCACATGGGTCCTACCAAAGTATCTCGGGAGGCCAAATCGCCGAAGCGTTGCTGGACCTGACGGGCTGCCCGACGTTCGCCATGAATCTGGGCGACCGCGATTTTGATTCGGAGAAGCTGTGGCGGAACCTCGTGAAGTGGAAACGACTCAGCTACCCGATGGGCTGCGCTACCGATCCGGTACCTGATTTGAGAGAAGTCGGGTTATGTGGCAGTCACGCTTATAGCATAGTGGATTGTAGGACCGTGCGGTACCGGGGCAACGACGAGCGGTTACTGCGGATTAGGAACCCGCACGGCGTGGGGGAATGGAACGGCGACTGGAGCGACCAGAGCGACAAGTGGAACGAGGTGTTTCGGACGGAGCCGGGCATGGTCCGTCCAACTAGAGATAATGATGGTACCTTCTGGATGGATTATACGCACTTTCTGATGGGGTTCTCGCGGGTGGACGTCTGTGCGGCGCCTCCACAGGTGAACGCTCGTTCATTTGGGAACAGCTTCCCTCCGAAGAAAGCTGCTTGGAGAGTGGGAGCGTGTTTTTATAGAGTTAGGGGCGAGGGTGATGTGTTTGTGACGGCCCTGCAACCAACTAAAAGAGGTGCCTGGTGCCGCGCGGACCGCAAGAAATCCTATAGACCGGGCGACGTGCAGGTCGTGGCGTACGATCTGCGGACGAAGAAGGTGCTCGGGGCTTTATTAAGGGGCGCGGACGTCTACGACCGGGGCGCGTTGGCGGTCAATCTCCGAGGCAAGGACGTCCTCATCTATGTTTATGCCTTGGGCGCGAACCCGGCGGCGGCGGAGACGCGGGCCGCGCAGCCGTTCCGCGTGAGGTTCGTCTCCGTGGACGGCCCGCTACAAGTCGAGGAGCTCGATTTTGAGAGTAAGCGCCACGGGGCGATGGCGTTGGAGGTGTTACATGGTGCCCTCACACGCCCGAAGGAGCGTACAGACGATTTACTGTTCGCGGCGGCGCGCGCGCCGTCGCTCAACGTCGTCAAATCGCAAAACGGCGCGACGTGCGCGACGACGCAGGGCGAGGGCCTGGTCGTCGTCACGATCGTCAACGAAAGCGACCAGTACAAGACGGCCGCCGTCGTCTGCTACTGCAAAAGCGCCCAGGCGCGGTCCGTCGACGGCGTGCTCGAGAACGTGAAGGATCGGGCCGACGCGTACTACGAGCGGTTGAAGGCCTTGACGCCGAAGCCCGACCCGCGGGCGCCGCCGCAGCGGGGCCCGCGCTTCCCGGCGAAGTGGAAGGCCTTTGTCGCGACGGCGGACCTGCCGCCCCGCAGTCGGCGCGTCGCGCTGGCCGTCGTGCGGTCCGGGAGCCAGTACGAGCTCGGGGACATCGATTGTGCTTTTTATGATGCGGCGCCGCCCACAAAAAAGGGCCAGCAGCGCATCGACGCCTTCGTGGGCGCGTCGAAGTCGCGCACGGCGCTGGATGCGGACGGCCTCTTCGCGGCGGTGGCGCTGCCCGAGGGCTACACCGGGGCCGTGCCCGCCGCCGACGATGATTTGGAGGAGGCGCTGCGGCGGTCTCAGCGTGATAATGTGGAGCACGACGACCTCGAGGACCTCGCCGAGGCCATTCGGCGGTCGCGCGACCGCGACGACGACCTCGCGGAAGCGCTGCGCCGGTCGCGCGAGGACGCGGCGCCCCGGGATCCGGACGCCGAGCTCGCCGAGGCGCTGCGGCGGTCGCGCGAGGACGCGGCGCCGCCCCGTCGGGACGTGGTCAAGACGGACCGCGACCACCCGATCGTCCTCGACGACAGCCAGGAGGAGGTCGGGCCGATCGTGTTGGACGAGTCCCAGGAGGACGCCGCGCCGGCGCGGCCGTCGGCGGAGGAGGTCCGCGCGGCGCGGCTGGCGCGGCTGGGGTAAAGATGTGTAAGATGTGTGCGTGTTGACTACTAGCTTACACAGGGCCTCTTCATAGGAGGGTCAGCCGCGGCCTACAAGGCGCGCTCGGCGATCGCCGCGGTGAGAGTGGCCACGACCGCGTCCCGCCGGCTTGGGAAACCGCACGTCCGCGCGACGTCCATCGGTGTCAGGCCGGCGGGGATGGGGAAATAGTCTGTTCCCACGACATCTTCATCCGTCGCGGCAGCAGTCGTCTTAGCGAGCAAGTCGGCGCCGCTAAGCACCAGCGTTCGCATATTGTATCGGAGAATTTCGAAGTCATTCTTGTCGGACTCAGTTAATGCGTCGTACACCGTAATATGGAGCGCCGTGAGGCCATTTAGGAAGACCTCCTCGGTGACGTCCTCCCAGCTCTGCAAACCCGCGGCTCTCCACACAGCACACGCAAGGCGCTCGAGCTGAGGCACATCTAACACGGCCGACTTGTCCGCGGCGAAGCGAAACGCCCTAACTAAAGCGGCTCGCACGCCGCCATCGGGATTTTTTTCACGACCGGCCGCCAGCACCAGCCGACGTGGGATAGCGCGAGCGCCACCCATGGCTTCGACGAGAGTTGTAGCTTGCGCTTCCCCAAGTACGGTCCCACTACCAGTGCCAATGGGAATTGGGTCAATCACTGTCCGCCAGAACGTCTGTCTTGTCCTAGCTTCGTCTAAGTTGCCTCTTCGATTGTCGAGATCGACCAAGACGCAGCCGACGGCCAACAGGGAGGCTCGGGAGCGCTCGTACGCGGCGAGCGACTCCTTCGACCGCTCCTGGTCGCGCGGATCCAGGCCGCTCGCGGCGCGGAGGAGCTGTGGGGGCCGCGGCGACGTCAGCAAGACGCGGTTGTCTCGGTACAGTACGTCGGCCGTCGACTGGTGGGCGCCGTCCGCGTACCGCCACGTTACAGTCATACCCTCGCTCGGCGGGGGGAAGTAGCCTTGCCTTCGCGCGTCCTGGATCTCTTGTCGCGCAGCGTGTTTAACGGCCATAGCAGGGTTCTTCTCCTTGGACACGTCGAGCTCTAATTTTGCCGCGCGCAGCGCGTTCCGCGCCGGCTTGCACACCTCCTCGAGGCGCAGCACCGTGCGGTAGCCGGCAAAGTTCAAAACCTTGCTTGCGTTACCGTCCTTCTGCAGTACGACGCGCACGAAGGCCGCGCCGCTGTTTTCCGACGGCTTCAGGCGCTTCGTCGCCGACACGCTGTCTGCGGTGTCCGCGTTCGACTCGGCGGCGTCCGCGGCGGCCGGCGCAGCGAGCGCGCCTCTGACCGCGTCGGCGTCGGCCGAGCGCAAAGCTGCAGCCAGCGCCGGCGACGCAGCTTCTAGCGCCGCGATCGCCGCGGCGCAGCGCTCGCCGCCGCTGGTGACCCAGCTCTCGAAGCTCGCCGCGAGATCGTCCGCCGGCGTCGTGTCGGAGCCACTTGACGCTGCTGCACCCATCTCTGTTACGCGTGCCGCACGCGCACTATTGTTTTTTCTCTGTATCTGCGTCAGTCGCAGAAAAGCTGTAGGTACCTTGAGTCCTGCAACCAATCAATACCGACGATTGGTGGAGGCACAAAGGCCACAGCTCTCCGGTGGCTGCTAGTGCCTTACTGGCCGCTAGCGGCTACGCGTGTTTTCGGTCCCATGCGTGCCGCGAGCCGACGACGAGAGAGAACAAAGTCACAACAAACCCCCATTATTAGTACTACCGCAGCGCGTCGAACGCCGCCCGCTCCTTGAGCACGGCCTTGCACCGCTGCCGCATCAAAGCGCAGAATTTGGGATACGACGCCGCGGCGAGGAGCATCGTCGCCGACTTGTCTATCGGTAATTTCAGCTTGGACCCGTCATCCGCACCTGCCCTAATCCGCGCCGAGAGCTCGTCCATGCGCTCGCGCCGCGTGCCGTCGTCGTCGAATTGGGACGTCACGAACTCCTCCAGCGCCTCGGAGACGCGCGCCTCGAACTCCTTGTAGAGCGTGAAGAACTCGGGCTTTTGCTCCTCGTTCTTCGACGAGCCCTCGAAAATGAGACAGTGCGCGTCCATCCACTCCCGGAACCCGCCCTCGCACTCCGGCGCGATGATGCGCCGGTAGATGTGCGCCGTGGCCCTCCTCAATAGCCCGTCGGTGCCCTGCCAGTAATCACCTAATTCCTCGAGCGGCGCGTCGTCGCCCGGTCTTAGGGAAGGCTTGGGCTCGGCCTTGGCCTCGTTCCTTGTATCATCGTCGTCCTTCGCCTCGCCCTTGCAGCTCGGCTTGTCTTCATCACTGTCATCCTTTTTCATGCTCCAAGCTGGTGTCCCTGGAGTTGGTGCTGGATGCTGCGAACGACTCGCGCGCCGGGCCAACGGCGGGCACGAGGCGCCGTGGCGGGCCGTCCGCGGGAGCAGTGGTTCGCTCTGCCGCGCGTGGGGCAGCCTTTTGCAAGGCCTGCCTCCAAACCCTATGGCCCGTGGCCCGCGCGGTCGAAGGGGGATCCAAGTATAGATTCGTCTCGACGCGCACGGACTCGTGGGCTTATGGATACGGCCACGTGTCGATTTTTGCGCAACCCGTACGCTAAAATTGCAAAACTCACGGCGCCACAACCAAACTGCCTGCCTAATCTACGCCTACAGACCGCGCCAAGCCAAACACCTCTCTGTGCGCTGTCGAATCACTGTGAGGCAGCTGAGCACGAGAAACTGCGCGCGTAACGACGCCCGCTACATAGATAACGAGGCGAGTGCTGAAGTGCCCGTTTTCACCGAGAACGCGACGATGGCTGCCCTCGAAGAAGCCGCGGCCCGGCTCGCGAACGTTCAGCTGACCGACGACGCCGCCGCCGCGCCGCCGGCGCTGGCGCAGCCGCAAGCGCCGCCGCCGCTCGGCGCAACTCTACAAACGCAACCCCAGGCGCCGCCGCCGCCGCCGCTGCTCGGCGCCGCGCTACAAACGCAACCCCTGGCACCACCGGCTGCGCCGCTGCCACCGACGACGCCCGCGCTCGGCCGGCCGCGCAGCGCGTCGACGGCCTCGGCCATCAGCGAGCTCACGGCGACGCCCGCGACGCAAGCGCCGCCGTCGACGGCGCGGCGCACGCCCGGCGGCCGCCGGTCGACGGCCTCGCCGGCCTTCTCGCCGGCCTTCAGCACCATGTCCGTGCGCGGCGAGATCCGCGTGCCGAACCGCCGGTCGACCTTCGGCAGCACGACGTCTTCATTAAGAAGCAGCGGCTCGCACCCCTGGACGGCGGCCGCCGCGGCCGCCGCGCGGCGCGGCCAGGAGGAGGCCTTCCGGCGCGAGGCGAACGAGGCGAACATCATCCGCGCCGACGAGGCGACGACGACCATGACGATCCGCCCGGACTCGCCGCCGCAGCGGCGCTCGCTGCTCATGGACACGCTCACGCGGCAGCTGCGGCGCGAGCAGCGCGACTCGGGCGCGACGCGGTCCGTCGGCCGCGAGGCGCCGCCGCCGTCCGGCGACGGCCTCGGCGCGTCGCCGGCGACGCCGGCGCCCGGCGCGCGGCGGCGGCGCACTGCTGCGCCGCCGAGCGACGTCACGAACACGACGGCGCGGCGGCGACCCACGTCGAAGGCGGGAAAGAAGCCCACGCCAGCACTCGCCAGGCGCGGCCGGGCGAAGGATCAGCCGTCGATGCTCGGCTTCCGCTAGGCGTATCGCGGGTAAAGCTAGAAGTACCCAACCTTGCCCGATGGCGTCCAGGGTGGAGAGTAATCCTCGCGAACGTTCCTCGCGGCTCCCTAGGCAGAGCGGGAATTAAGCTCTGAACTTCACTATTCGGGGTCAGTCGTTTGCGTCTGTTTTCAGCCACATCCGCCTGAAGGCTATATATATGCTATACTATGTACTAAGTATATGGCGCGCGTATAGCGGCGTATATATACGGATTCCTAGTGTGTTGATACGCTAGATCACTAGGCCTTGCGGCTCGCCAAAATACACCAGCGACTGACGGTGCCATCTACCGTCCAAATGGTACATCATATCAACTCCAGCTCAGTTTTCATACAAGTTGGACGGAACCGGAGCCGACGGCCCGCGCTCGGAGGGCGGGAAAAGAATTCTACTAGACAACTCTCGCGTTTATGTTCGTTTTTTCCCGTTTGTTAGTGGTAGAGTCCATCTAGGCCGATTGAACCATTACCTATCTATATTAGGGGCTCCGTTAGAGCCGCGCGAAACGACCAATCCGCGCCCCCACGTTTGCACATAGAAGAGCTCAGAACCTAAACCTGCGAGTATCAGCGACGCCACCATCTAGATGGACCACAACGCCGTTATTCTATTCACGATCGACCGACTTGCCCGTTCTCCGCGGACGACGGTGCGTACGCGGGGCACTGAATTGGCCCCAGACCGGTAGTTTATAAAGTAAATTTGCGTTTCAGGCGCTTCGGTTGTGGGACGGGCCAGATAACCGGCCTGACTGTGTACTACATTGCTCCGAGACCCAAAGATGCTCGGCGCGGGTCGTCGTTCTCGCGAGCCCACGATCTGGCTCAAATCGGCCCGAGACCCAAACCTGCGACCATCAGCCCGTGTACCTTCACCATGAACCATGACGCGATCATTTGTTCCATGATCGACCGACTTGCACGAGGTCCAGATGCAGATGTTCACGTCCCCAGCGCGGTCGGCCCAAAGTACCCTTCTCGTGGTGTAGATGGCATATACTTGTAGTTGACTATCGGTGGGGTAGTATGGGGCCCGACGAGACCGCTATGACGATTCCTGGGGCCCTAGAGAAATTGACGTTTTTGACGGGAACTGGGCGCGATCGGGCCCGAATTGCACACTTTTTTCGGATGCAGATCGGCTCCCGGACGCCCTCCGGGATATGTCTGGGGTCGGGTAGTCGCCTACGCCGCATGCGCCCGTACTTGGAGCTCCCCAGAGAGCTTTGGATCGAAATCTTTGGCAAATCATGGTCCAGAGCAATAGAGCGCAGAGGACCTTGCCTATATGTATGCACCGATGGGAGCGCCCGCGCATGCGGCGTAGGCGGTTACACACTACTACTAACGACCCTAGGCGACCCCGGGGAGACCTCAGGACCACGAATTGACAGATTTCCACTGACGCGGCCGTCATGCGGGACCGTCAATATCGCGAATTAAAAAAATTAATTTTTTTGGCCCCCAGGACGTGCCCCATTGATCTCTTTGGACCAGTAGCGAACCGAACGGTACTCGAACGGCTGCATGTCGAATCGATTTTTTCCCTAGTGGCCTTAAGGCGCGCTAGCATCATCGAGGATGCGCATACGTACAGCTCGAAGCCTTCGTCTGCTAAGCCGACTCACGTGGTTTCTATAAACAGTTTTGGCTGCGCGCGCGGCCACACGCAGTCGTAGCTATATAGATAAGCACATAGAGCAGTACCATAGGCTTTGCAGGCTAGCACAGCTCAGGCACGGCAGCTACGAGAACGTAACACGCGACGCTCGTAAAAGACACACAGCAACCACATGGCCGCCGCGAAATCCTCCGCGGACCGGCACGCGTCGGACACAGCCGTCGACACGGTCTGGCCCGATAGAACGCAATCACCACCGACCACGCCGTCGACACCGGACACTCCAGCAAGAGAACAAGAACGCCTCGCGCACCTGCGCACGAAGGCCGCGCGGGCCTACGCGAGTTATGATCCGAAGCACTGGACCAGCCACATCGTCACGACGCGCGGCCGCAGCGGCCACCACGTCTGGCAGCCGTTATTGTGGGTGTTGCTCGTGTCGATCTTCGCGGCCTGGAGCGCGCAGAACGCGGAGAAGCTCGGCGTGTCGCAGCGGCGCTGGAACAAATGGTTGCTGAAGATCGAGCCCGTCGAAGCGTTATTGCGGCTCGTCATGTCCTTTTTGCTCGTGTTTCGACTAGGTAGAAGCGCCCAGCGCTACTGGGAAGCCCGACAGAAAGCAGGAGCATTAATCGAAGTGTGTCGAGTGATCGCGTCGACGGCCTGCGCGCACATGGTCTTCGGCGACGATCTTCGAAGGGTGGAGCATCGCATGCACTGGCCCAAGGCACCACCCTCAACGGAAGAGAAGGACGAGGTCTGGATGAGCACGACGTGCAGTCCGGCGTCGGCGATCTGTCGGTGGGTCGTCGTTTTTCCGATCGCGGCGAAGAATTACTTGAGGAGCGAAGGCGGTGATCCGAAGGAGCTCGACGGACTGTTATCCACGGGTGAAGTGGACGAGTTATTTGCGGCCCCGAACCAGTGCCTCTACGTCCTAGATACGATGCGCGGCCTGTCGGCCTCGTGGGCGGCCAAAGCCGTACACAATGGTGCTTGCGCGGAAGTGGTAGCACAGGTCTTCGGGGCCCTGACGCGGCAAATAGATCTGCTGACGGGGACGTTTGGAGGCATGGAACGGATAAACAACACGCCGCTGCCCTTTGTGTATGTTTCTCATTTGAGAACGTCCTTGACGGTCTACCTAACTCTGGTACCGATTGTTTTCGCGCCTATTTGGTTGTGGGCGACGCCGCCTTTGACACTAATCGTCGCGTGGGCGTTGTTAGGTATTGAGGCGGCGGCCGTGGAGTGCGAGCGACCGGTCCGAGGCTGCGCGAACCACATGCCCCTCGAGGCTTTTTGTGCGGTCGTCGCCGACAACGTGCGCCAGACGCTCCAACACTCCGCGAGCATGGGGGCAAAATTAAGGAGTAGATAGTTAGATGGGGGAGGTGATCGTCATGCCTCCCAGCGAGAAGCTTCGATAGGACGCGAACGCCTGCTCGAAGTCCGCGACCAAATCCCTTGGATCCTCGACGCCGACACACACGCGGACGATGTCTTCCGGGAAGTCGCGCGACGCGCGCACCTCGGCCGGAATCGACGCGTGGGACATGTCGCAGGGACAGCTGATGAGCGAGTGCACGGAACCGAAGGACACCGTGATGCTGAAAAGCTTCGTCGCGGAGACGACATGCTTTGATAATTCCACATCCCCGGTCGTGAAGCAGACGACACACCCGCCGCCCGTCGCTTGAGATAAATGTAATTCGCGGTCGGGATGATCGTCAGACGTCGCGTAGTAGACCTTGGTGACGAGCTTGTGCTGTCGGAGGTACGACGCGATGGCAATGGCGTTCTGTTGGGCCCGGTCCACTCTAAGAGCCATGGTCTTCAAGCCTCGCAGCGCCAAAAAACAGTCAAAAGGAGCTAGTCCAGTACCCTCGGCGTTCTGCACGAAGTACAATCTTTTAAATAAAGCTTCGTCGTCGACGCAACAAACGCCGGCCATCGTATCCGAATGACCGCAGATGAATTTCGTGGCACTATGTACGACGATATCCGCGCCTAGTGCTAAAGGCTTCTGCAACAGTGGCGACATGAGCGTGTTGTCCACTTCTAGGAGCGCATTGTGCTTCTTGCAGACGGCGGAGAGACCTCGCAAGTCGCAGACGCGCTGCATCGGATTGGTGGGACTCTCGACCATGACGAGCTTGACGCGGTCCGTGAAGGCCCGCTCCAACCGCGCGGGACCGTCGGGCCCGTCCATGGCCACGTACTTCACCGTCACGCCGGCCTCCTTCGCGCCCTTGGCTAGTAAGCGGTACGTACCTCCGTACGAATCGTCGCTCAGCAACACCTCGTCCCCGGACGAACACAACCGCACGACGGCGGCTAAAGCGGCCATGCCCGTCGAAAATGCTAAACAGTGGTTGCAGCCCTCGGCGTCGGCGACGGCGCTCTGTAGCGCGGTTCGCGTCGGATTGCCGGACCGCGTATAGTCAAAGTCCCCAAATTCCGTGGCCGACGCCTGCTGGAAGGTCGCCGTCACGTAGACGGGCATGTTCGCGGCCCCGTAGGGGTCCGGTTGGGGCGCGTGGCCCTGCACTAATCTAGTTTCGACGCCGAGCGTCTTTGTGGAAGGCGCGCTGGCCCACTTCTTCGGTGGTTGCGAGAAGGCCTTCACGACATCTTTCGCTGCTTGGACGTGGCCCTTGGCTCTCAAGTAGTCGACGACCTCCTGCATGCCGGCCATGTAGCTGTTGCAGCGATACTTGTTTGCGGGTGCAGCAGTGCGGCGTCGACCGGTGTGCCAGTGCTAGCAACGCAGGCACGCAACGCGTGTGATTTGCGGCAATACAGCCAAACGCAAGAGTGCAAGCCCCAAAATAGTTGCTAGCGTCGTATCGATACTAGTTTTGACGGGAAGCGCGAAAGCGGCGCCTAATCGCCCACTAGAAGCACTCACAGATTCGCACCGCGTTGGTTCATACATTAGACATCGCTCCGGAGCCGCACGAGGCTTGCGCGCTCCACTAGAAGCACACACGCGATTCACCCAGCAGCCTATCCAAACTGCTGCGCACAAATCCGCACGATGCATGGATATAAGTGGATATAAGTGATGGGCAAGGAGCGCGGCGGCGGCAGCACGTTCTTCGCGGCGCTGCTCGTGACCTGCGGCATCCTCTCCTTCGGGCTCCTGGAATGGCGGCTCTCGAAAACTCTGAGCCACCACCCCACGCGACACGAGGGCGACGGTCCGTGGCTGAAACCGCGCGTCTACCACCGCCGGAGGAATAGTGAAGGCGTCGGCAGCGGCGCGTCGTCCGCGGCCGCGGCCGAGGCCGCGGCGGCGCGCGCGGCCAGGGCCGCGGACCGCGCCTACGCGGCGTCGTTGACGGCGAAGGACGCCGCCGGACAAACGAGGGCACAAGTTGCCGAAGAGGACGCGGCCTTCGCGGCGCACCTCGCCGTCGTCCCGCCGCCCCATCGCCGCGCCAAGGTCCCGCACGCGCCAAAAGCGCGGAACCCGCTGCGCTACTGGACCGCGACGCAGTCCGCCCGGGACGCCGAGCTGCTAAGGACCGGCAAGGTGCCTCCCGTGAAGTCGGAGCCGGAGACGTTTCTGACTTTTGTGCCTGACGTCGGTGGGTTTAACAACGTGCGCCTGGCGCTGGAGAACGTGCTGGTCATCGCGCGGGCCACGTCGCGGACGTTAGTGCTGCCCCCGCCGCAAACATGGTACAAGCTTGGTGATAAAATACATGCGTTGGAGGAGTTCTTGCCCGACCTATTGACTTCTCAAAGAGTTTCAGTGATCACCGCGCAACATTTCGTGGAAGACAAGCTGCCGAGGACGCACGCGCTACCACCACCATCAAATGTCGTAGACGTCGTGAAGGGGTGCCACCCGACGCACAAGGCTCCCGACTCGTGCTTCGTCTGGTATGCCTGGCTCGAGGAGCATTTTGGGCGTAACGAGGTCATCCCGGACGTTGGTCTAACCTGTCTCGTCTTCGGTTCACTGAAAACGAACAAGTGCGGCCCCAAGACGTCGTCATTTACAACAAAACAACAAGCCCACAATCGAACTTTGCTAGATGGCTACGGTTTGTATGGAGCGGCCGAGGGCCCGATCCTCCACATGCGTTCGTCGGGCCAGGCCACGCATTTTCATGAGGAGATCGAGGCCAATAGGAAGGGTCGAGCAAAGGACAAAAAAATAAAACCGATGGAGCCCGCGAGATTAGGGAGACTATTAGCGCCGTTCTACGCCTACGTCATCTTCCCCGAGCCTTCGGTGTCGAACTTCTACAAGCGTTTGATACGGGACGTCGTCCACTTCGACGACCGTATATATAAGTGCGCCCACGTTATAACAAGGTGGCTCGGTGACTATTCGTCATTACACGCGCGGCGCGGCGACTTCCAGTACTCTTCCCAAGGTACTGAGGAGGTCGTGCTGCGAAGTGTGAAGCGGGGCGAGGTGTTGTGGATAGCGTCGGACGCGTCCTTCCGGTCATTCAGCGCTTTTGAGAGAGCGGGCCGGCCTGTTGTTTCTTTAGCTTACTTGCTCGATCTACAACGGCGCCAAAAGCGGCACATCATCATCGAGCGGCGCCTGGACGGCCTGTCGATGCCGCCCCACGAGGTCTGGGCGGCGCTAGAAAATATAAGGGAGCACGAATATGGCGTCGTGGACGTCTTGGTGGCGGCCGAGGGCCGGACCTTCACGGGGACATGGTTTTCTACTTTTTCTGGGTTGATCCAGAGGATCCGCGGCTATCGCGGGAAAAATGATAGAGACACGTTCTTCTCTTCTCGAGAACGGTGGGCGGCCTTCCAGGGCTTCGAGAGCCCCAGGGCACCCTTGTACCAGCGCGAGTGGCCGGCGGCGTGGCGCGGCATCGATTCTGACATAGAAGCCGCGCCGTTAGCCGGCGAACGTTCCTATGATAGGGACGACGTCTGGCAGTTACAAAGAAGGTACCCCGCGCTCGATTCGAAGAGCTGGCACCCTCAAACCGCCTGCGACCTCCCTCCTAAAATGCGCTACTGGTCGCCGCCCGAGACCTCCGACCTAGATAGGCGGTTGCTAAAAGACGGCCGCGTCCCGCCCCTCAACCGCGACCGGTTCCTGACCTTCGTGCCCGATTTAGGAGGCTTCAACAACGTCCGCTTAGCCCTCGAGAACGTCGTGGTCTTGGCTCGCGCGACGGGAAGGACACTCGTCCTGCCGCCTCCCCAAACCTATTATTTGTTCACGGCCTGCAAGGAGAAGTGCGCCTTCGGGCTGGAGGAGTTGCTGCCGGGGTTACTCGCGAGGAAAGATTTGGTTATTACGGCTCGGGAATTCTTCTCCGAAGAGGTCCCGCGACTCAAGGTCGATCCTCCCCAACATTTGAGCGACGTCGTGGACCGCTGCACGCCCACGAAAAAGGCGGGCGACTCGTGCTTTCTGTGGTACGACTGGCTCGAAAGTAATTTCGGCGACCCGGAGCACTTCCCGGACGTCGGGCTGCAGTGCGTCGTCTTCGGGAACAAGTCAGATGATGGCATCGCGGACTTCTGCGCGCCGCGCACGCAGATCAATGGCGCCGTTGCGCGGCAAGTTGTGGATGGCGACGCCTACTACGGTACAAATACACCAATCTTGCATCTAAGGACGTGCGGCGTCGCGACGCACTTCCACGACGCCTGGCACGGCAAGCCCAAGGGGGATAGGACGGTGGAGCCCGCGCGCATGGGCCGCTTATTGGCGCCGTTCTACACGTATATCTACTTCGCGGATCCCGCAGTGAACAACTTCTACAAGCGACTCGTCAGAGATGTGGTAAGGGTCGACGAGCCGCGCGTCACGTGTGTTTCCGGAAAAATTGTGGAGTGGCTCGGTGGGAATTATGTAAGCGTCCACGCGCGGCGCAACGAGTTCCAGTTTGTGGAAGCGAAGACCGGAGTGTCAGATGCGGTGCGGAGGACCATGCCGGATTCTACTTCTACCGTCTACGTCGCGACGGACGAGAAGGACGCGACGTTTTTTGATGAGTTGCGAGCCCATCATCAGGTCGTGTTATTGAGTGAACTACTGGAGGCGGCTCAAAATGTTTCGCGGGGGCTCGCGCTCCGGTCCGGGAACTGGCCATCAAAAAGTGTTCTCCTGGCACTCAACCGCATCAACGGCAACGAGCTCGGCTTCGTGGATGCGTTAATAGCGTCGCAGGGTACCGTTTTCACGGGCGCCTGGTTCTCGACCTACACCGGTCTGATAAATCGGTGGCGGGGCTACGGCGGCTTCCCTGATCAAAGTTCGTACTTCTCGACGCCGGGGCGCTTCAACGCGTTCCAAGGGTTTGAGAAGCCGCGGTCTCCACTATATATGCGCGAGTGGGTCGAGGGCTGGCGCGGCATCGACTCGGATTCGGCCGCGGCGCCGCGGCCCGGCGAGCGCGTCTTCGTCGACGGCGCTTACGACTAGTGTCTTAGGTAATGTGTGTGTATTCTAACAAATCTGCTGCGCCCTCCGAGGTACAGGTTCGCCACGGACTCGTCCACTCCGGCGCGCGTGTCGTGTGGCCTTTCGCGCGCTCAGCCTTCGTCTCCAAAGGAGGTAGTCACTGGGGATCGGTCTCGAACCGAGCTCGACGATGCGGCACGGATGCGTGGTGTCGGCTAGTGGGTTCTGGATCGCGAACGTTCGGGGTGAGTTTTGCTCGAAATTGCACCACACGTTTGACACGCGCGCGGCGCCCCCGGTACTTGACCCACGCTACTACGCCGCCAGGACAGGCCCCTAGCATGGCCGGGGCAGCCTCATCGCCCAGCGCGCTGGCCGCCTGGACCTGCCCGCTGACCGGGCAGCTATTCGTGGAGCCGGTGCTCTACCTGGCCCCAAACGACGGCGCGGCGCAGATTTACGAGCGCGCGGCATTGGAACAGCAGCTCGCGTCGCTCGGCATCACCGGGGACGACCGCGGCCGCCTCGTGCCCGTGGAGGCCGTCCGGTTCGCCGTCGAGGCGGCGGTCGCGCGAGGTGAAGCGCCAGCCCCGGCGCGGGAAGCGTGGATCGGCGGCGCGCTCGCGGCGGCGGCGCGCGCTGCCCTGCAGACGCACGACCTCGGGTCCCTGCGGCGCGTCTGCGCCGCGGCGGCGGCCGCCGGCGACGCGCTCTCCAAGGATGGTGCGGCCCTTTTCGTCGAGGGCCTGCCCGCGGAGCTGCGGGACGAGGCGGAATCCATCCTGGATGCGAAGCAAGTCGACGTGACGCCGCTCCAGGCGCGCGCGCGCGGACGCATCGAACGGCGGCGCCACGCGGAGCGCATCGCCTTCGCTCTGCGCTGGAGCGCGCGCCGCGAGCGCCACACGACCACGCCGCGGTCGACGCGGCGCATCTCGTGGGACCCGGACCTGTCGCGCGAGGCGCCGTTCCCGTCGCCCCTGGCCGAGACGCCGCACCGCGACTGGCCGCTGCACGCGGCGACCTCGGCGCCGGCGTCGCCCGAAGCCGCGACGGAGACGCGCGGTCGCTTCCGCGTTTCAAGAGGCGCCGACGTCGTGCCGACGCCGCCGCCGACGCCGCCTCCGCCCCGCAAGCGGCCCTCCTGCGCCGCCACGCCGCCGGCGCCGCCCCGCGTGACGACGCCCCGCTCCCTGACACGCTTCCAGGCCGCGCGGCGCGCGGCCCAGGCGTCCGACAAGGCGGCATCGACGCTCCAGCGCGCCTGGAAGGCGCACCGGCCGGCCGCGCCCGAGCCCACCGAACCCACAGAGCCTTCGCCGCCGACGGGCCGCCGGGCGCGCACCTCGATGACGGGCCGGCCCGTCACGCGCCGGACGCCGCGCAAGCGCGCGCCCGTCTGGGCCTCGCCGGACGGCGCCGAGGCCGCGGCCGCGGCGGCCGCCGGCCGCGCAGCGACTGCCGCTGCGACTGCTCAAGCCGCGGCGCGGGAGGCCGCGACCGCCGCGGACGCCGCCGAGGCCATCGAAGAGATCGTGGGCGCCGTCCTCGACACGGTCGCGGACGAGCCCTCGGACGTCTCCGCGGACGCGCCCTCGGACGTGCCCTCGGACGCGTCGGACGCGCCCGTGGCGCCGCTCGCGGTGCCCGAGGAGCTCGACGCCGACGAGCCCGCGCCGGGGCCCGCGACGCCGCCGGCCCGCCCGGCCGGGGCCCCGCACGCCCGGCCGGCCAAGTCGCCGCGGCCCGACGGCGAGGAGGTCGCCGACGTGAGCTACACGGAGTCCGAGCTCGCCGTGCTCTGCACGCCGGCCGCCGCGACGGCCTCGCGCGAGCTGGCGGCCGACTCCATCAGCGCTTCGCGCGAGACGCCGCGGCCGCCGAGCGCGCGGCGGCCGCGGCGCGCTACGCCGCGCGCGCTCGCGAGCCCGCTGCGCTGCGCCACGAACGAGACCCCGAAGGTCGTCCCGGGGCCGAAGCCGGCGCTCCCGCCGCGGCCCAAGAAGATCTCGCCGCGCTGCGTCACCGCGTTCCCGCCCGCCGAATCGCCGCCGGCCGCCAAGGATTCCCTGCCCCTCGTCCTGCCCGGCGGCCGGAAATTGCCGCCCGTCGTTTAGAGTACGCCAAGCCTAAGTACTCCTCAACAACATTACACGCGGCTCCTAGACGCCGTCGTCGGTCCCGTCGTCGCTTCCGTCGTCGTCGACGCGCGCCCTCTTCGCGGAACCCTCGTGGAGGTCCTCGGCCTCGGCGAGCTCGGGGTACGCGCGCCGCTTCGGCCGCACCCACCGCACGGGCTCCGCCGGCGCGGGGTCGTTCGGGTCGCGCCAGTACTTGCGCTTCGGGGCGACGGGCTGGTCGGGGGCCTCCTTGAAGCCGTGGACGGGGATGTCCAGGACCGTCGGCGGGCGCAGCATCGCCACGTCGTCGTAGCGTCCCGTTCCCTCGATCAACCGGTAGCCCGTGATGTCCGGGAGGCCCGTCTCCGACGCCGCATTCGCGAAGAGCGTGCCCGGGTGGCGCCGCGACACGCAGAGCCGCGGCCCCGCCTCCTCGTCCGACTGCTGGGCGTGGACGTGGCCGAAGACGCAGAGCGACGGCGCCTTGTGTTGCGACAGGGCTTGGGCGAAGGCGTCGCAGCCGCAGCGCCGCTCGCGCTGCACGAGGTCCAGAATACCGTAGGGCGGTCCATGGGCCACCATAATCACACCTCGGTCACAGTCCGCCCGTTTGAGGAGCGAGTCCCACCTTTGTAAAGACTCGGCGTGGTCGTCGGGCCGGATGCCGTTGTGGCCTGACGCGCAGGGGATCTGATCTGCCTTAGTCTGCTGGTCCGTCAAGGGGATGAGCGGCGTCACGGGACTGCCGATGACGCGTAGCTGCGCCGTGTTTCCACCAATGGTCTCCACATCAACATCGACGTGCGTCTCCCGCAAGACATGGATCTGACCAGGATAACTACCTTGGAGCAGCCGGACCACGGCGTCCGTCGCCTCTCTCGCCGTCCGGCCCCAGGGCCTTCTTCGTTCGGTCTGCCAGCGATGCGCTACTCGATCCATGGCGCCGCACGAGTCGCATAAGTCATCATCACAAAGTAACCCGTCGTGGTTGCCGCCAATCACGATGATGTGACAGCGGGGCCGCGCGTCGATGATGTCTCTGAATAAAGTAGCCCAGGCCTCCACCGACGCCAATTCCTTCTCGTGGCCCGTTTCCAGTATGCCCTTGGCCCTCCGGTCGATGCCGCGGCCGCTCTCCGTCGCCAATTCATCATTTTGCTCGAGGCCTAGGTCGCCGGCGAAGATGGCGAGCCCTATGTCGGCCGGCGCGTGGTCCCGGAACCACTCCGCCGTGTCGACCCTTCTCCGATCTTCCCCGTCCCCCACGAAGTAGGCCTTGTCCCACTGGTGCCGGTGGAGATCGGCGAAGCAGGCGCACCTTATTTTCTGGTCGTCCTCGTGCGCGCTTTCGATTCTTAATTCATGGGTGGTCTCTAACTCATCATCCGTGTCCTCAAAGGTGTCGAAGTACGAGAACTTGGCCTTGCGCGCGAGGAGCGTGCCGGGCCTTGGGGGCGGTGGGGCAGGCGGCGCTTCCGGCGCCGGCGCGGGGCCGGCGTCCTGCGGCGCCTGCAGCGCTGCCGGCGCCTCCTGCTGTGACTCCGTCGCCACTGGTGCGGCCGCTGGCGCCGCCGCCGTGGCCGGGGCGCGCCGCGGCGGCGGCAGTGAGTCCTGAGAGTCGGCTGTCAAATCTGTTACTGGAGGGCCCATCAGCTCTACACTATCGTCATCATCCAGCGTAAGGTCTATTGCGGAGGCCATTTTGGGCTCAAAGTCAATGTGCGGCCGTACCCGCGGTTCCGCTCACCCGTCGAGCACGGTTCGGCTTTTGTGCGGCTAGTGTCTTACATGCCGCTAGGTCGAGCAATTGGACTAGGCCAGAGTCTGGCGACAGCGATCAAATTTTTACGATCTAAATAATGGTGGTTGTTCACCCTCATTTCCAACTGTTTCTGTACGTGTTTACCTTAGTCGCCGCGGTATGCTTAGGCCTCCTCTTTGTCAAGCAAAAAGGAGTAGCAGACGCGGCGGACACCCCGTCGACGTATCAGGTCGGCGCGAGGGTCGAGCTGGTCGGCCTGAGGAAAGCTTTGCTTAATGGCGCGACGGGTCATGTGGTCAAGGAGCTCGACGAGGGCACCGGTCGTATCGCCGTCAAACTCATCTCAGGGCGCGAGGTTGCGATCAAGCCAGAGAACCTCAAGGCCGCCGACCTCGACCAGATTTTGGAGAACCAGAGTCACGTGGACAAAAAATATAACGAGGCCGTCGCGGTCGCGGTCGAGGCGTGCGCCGAGGACACGAAGGGGCAGATGTGCTACATCTGCATGGACGGCGCGGCCAAGGAGGCCTCGTGCGCGGGTGCGCGTGCCGCGGCGGGAACGGTTTTGTGCACGTGTCGTGCCTGGCGCGGCAGGCGAAGGTTTTGGTCGCGGAGGCCGAGGAGAAAAATTTGGGCCCCAAGGTGTGTAGTGAGAGGTGGGCGAGGTGGCAGTCGTGTCGCCTGTGCGAGCAAGATTACCACGGCGTCGTGGCGGGCGCCCTCGGGTGGGCGTGCTGGAAGACGTACGTAGGTCGGCATGAGATGGAAACGGCTCGGCAATTGGCGATGAGCTCGCTTGGGACCGGCTTGTTCGCCGCAGACCACCGCGAGGACGCTTTGTCCGTGTACGAGGCGAACTTGTCTATACTACGGCGCGTTGGCGCAGATGAAGAGAGCATGCTCAACGTGCAGGGCAATCTTGCGTGCACGTATCACAGACTAGGACGCCTTGAAGAGGCAAAAAGTATGCGGCGAGACTGCTACTCTGGGTGGTTGAAGCTTAAGGGTGCGGAACACCCATCAACCCTCTTCGCAGCCAACTTCTACGCGACGTTGCTAAACGTAGTTGAAGCCAAGGCACTGTTGTGCAAAATTATACCCGTGGCGCGACGCGTCCTCGGCGATTCAGATGATCTCACGCTCAAGATGCGATGGGTTTACAGTCAGGCACTCTACGGTGACCCCGGCGCCTCGCTCGACGATCTCCGCGAGGCCGTGACGACACTCGAGGACACTGCACGCATCGCGCGGCGCGTGCTCGGTGGCGAGCACCCGCTCACAACGGGAGTTGAGAAAACTCTAGGAAAGTCGCGGGCAGCGTATGATGCGCGTCGGGGCGTTTTAGAGGCTCTAGCTGGAGGCCACGGCGTCGACCTGGCAGCTCTAAGACAGACCTATCGCGCCTAAGGAGAATCAAATATTAAGCCTTCCCCCGCTTCAAGTCCTCCCGCCGCGACGCCTCCTGGATGTCGATCTTCGCCTGGCTTTGCGCGGCGATGCCCCGGATGCCTTTATCCGAGGCGTTGAACTTCGGCAGCCAGTGGTCCTTGAACCAGGCGATGGTCTCGGCCCAGCCCTGTTCGTAGGGAATGATCGGCTCGAAGCCGAGGTCGCGCTCCGCATTCACAATGTCGAACCACCGGTGCATCGTCAATACTCTAACGTTGAACGGGTTCAGCTTGATTGTTGTACGTAGCACAATCTCGAGGCCTCGACAGACATAAGCTAAGGGCGTTAGAAACCACGTCGCCAAATGAGTTTTATCCCACAACGACGTAAAGCCCATGCCCACCACGGCTTTATCTAACTCTTTCCAGAAGATGAGGTACTGTTCGTCGTTCGGGTGGGTCCTACCATCTGTCGTGATGTAGAACTTTCCCAGAGCTGGCGAGTTTTTCTTGAGGGCCCGTTCGGCAATAATTAACCCGTGGCAGTAGTTGTCGACGTGCGTGAAGCAAATTCTATTAAATCCCTTGCCGAAGACGCGTAAGCGGCCCGTCCCCGCCGCCTCCAATAAATTCGGCAGGAATAAATTATCTCTCGGACCATACACCTGGTGCGGCGCGACACTCACCGTCATCAACTCGTCACAACAGGCTGCTCTTACCGCAAGTTCCGCCCGAGCCTTCGTCGCGGCGTACTCCTGGAGGTAGGATTTGAGCGGTAACGAGGGCATCTCGTCCTCCCTCAACCCGTCGACGTCGGCGCCCGTGAACCGCGTCGACGGCGACGACGAAAAGACGAGCTTCGGCACGCCGTGCTTCCGGCACGCATCCAAGACATTCAGCGTGCCCTCGTAGTTGACGCGCGTGTAGAGAGGCGTCGGGTGGAAGGGTCCGACCGCTGCGGCGTTGTGCCAGACGCAGTCGGCGCCTTTTATCGCCGCGGAGACGCCCTCTTTATCGGTCACGTCGCAGACGCGCCAGTCGATGGCCGGGTGCTGCCACGCGTCCTTGGGCGGCGGCACGATGTCGAGGGAGATGACCTTTTTGGCCCCTCGCTCGACTAACATCTCAACGAGCCGTTGCCCGACGAAGCCCGTGCCGCCGGTAACGACGCATACGTTCGGTACGGGCGGCCTTGGTTTGCTGGATGCCGCCTTTTGTAATGGGGACGACTGGGGCGCGAGGAGCGGGGCCATGGCTGAGACCGTGGCGAGGAGTGCTAATGAGCGCGCCGTTCTTGCAGCGGTTTTGCGACGGCTGGGGCGCGGCTGCTTTTTTGAACAGCTCACAAGTGTTCGCAGAGCAGCGTATGCCGCGCACGGCTGCAAAAACACACGCTGACAAGGCCAATCGCAGTACCTTATCTTATCTCTATACCTTGTACGTATATATGATACGAGACTTACAGCTCGATGGCGTCGGCCGATGTTGAACGACGCTTGCCGAAGATGCGTCCGAGGCCGCCCCAGGCGCCCCAGGGCACCGCGCGCACGGCGTCGGCCGCGACGAAGTCTTTCCCGGGGGACGTCTTAAGTGAGTGGAGTGCCTTAGCGCACGGGGAGGGGAAAGGGAAGAATCAGACGACGGCGCGCGCGCACGCGGCCCGGTGCGTGCCGATCACGCGCGTCAGGGCCATTACCACGCCGGCATCAAAGCCGGGGCCGCGCGGCAGCGCCGGGGGAGCGCGCGCGACGGCGGGTGCCACTCCGCCTCATGCAGGCACCGCGCGAGCGCGGCGTCGTTTTCCTCCTGGCGCCGCCGCCGCGCGAGCGCGTCGTCGTCGTCGCCGTCAGACTCTGACCAGTCGTCGTCGCTGCTGTCTGACCTCGGCCGCTTCGGCGCGGGCGCGGCGGCGTTGTCGTCGCTGAGTTCGGCCTCTTCTTCTTCCGCCGGCGCCGGAGCAGGCGGCGCGGGCGGCGCCGCGGCGGGCGCGGCCTCTTGAGCCGGCTGCGGGCCGGGCGACGGCGGCGACGGCGGCCGCGGGGCTTCCTCGCCTTCTCCTTTGAGCTCGCGCCAGGCCGCGAGGAAGCGCGCGCGCGAGACCGGCGCCCACGCTTCGAGATTTAAATGCTCGGAGAGCATATGATCAGAGAGCCACCGCAAATCCTCTAGCGACTCGACTACCGCTCTCACCTCGGCGCGCCGGGCGTCCGTGCCGACGTTCGTCAGTAGCCACGAGTCTAAGTCGGCCATTTTGCCCAGGCAAAAGTTGGCGCCCAAGCTAGCGGCCTGTAACACACTAGCAATCACGAGGAGCTCGCATAAAAATCGCAGCAGTGCCTTAGCCGAGGTCTGCCACGCCTCCAAGGACGCAGAGAAAGACTCCGAGCAGCCCACCGCTCGCTCCCAGCGAAGAGCCGCCAGCGCTATGGGCATCCGCGACTGGAAGTCCTGGCTGAGGCGCGACGACCCGCGCGAAGAGGCGACGGAGGAACTCGTCCAGGCCCTGCCCGGGTCGAAGTCCGCCGCGGAAGATTTCTCGTTGGTGGACGTGCCGATCCAGGGCGGCACGCTCCGCGTTTTTTTGCCGTCGCGTTTCCCACACGACAAGCCGACGCTGCAACTGCTGCAGCCGACGCGCCACGAGTTTGTGGATCGATATAATCAAGTGAAGTACCCCGGGTTAGACAACTGGTCCCACAAGACGGACATTGTTAGCGTGGTCCGGGAGGTCGTCGAGGCGCTGCACAAGCCGACCGCGGCGCCCGCCGTGGAGACGAGGCCGAGTTTGGAACGGCCGCCTTCCGATAGATCGATCCAGGCGCCGGCCGTGCCCGACCGCATCGATGCGGTGGAAGCGATGTCCACGAAGGAACTGCGCTGTTTGGATGAAGACGGCGTCCGGGACCTCGTCGAAGCGCTCCCGCAAGTGACGGTCATGTCCCAGATGCTCGCGGACCTACGAAACACAAACCTCGAAAGCGCGGAGCGCGTCCGCGCCCAGCGCGAGGCCGCCTCGATCAAGGACGCGGAGGCGCAGGCGCTACGCATGCGCCTCGCGGACGACGCGGCGGCCTACGAGGCCCTGCTCGCGCGCGCCAGGACCCTGGAGCCCGCCGACGCGCTGGCCGAGGCCGCGCGGGCCTACGAGGCGCGCGCGCGCGAGTGCGACCAGACGTCCCTCGCGGTCCTCGACCGCTGGCAGGACGGGAAGTGCGACCGGCCGACGTTTTTGGAGGAGTACGTCGAGGCGCGCGCGGCGCACCACGAGGCCCGCGTCCTGGCGAAGCTCGCGGAGATAAAAAGGACGCGGCCGCCCCTGACGCGCGAGTCGCCGCGGCCACCGCTGCCGCCGCGGACGCGGTCGTACGGGTAAGTAGATATTTAGATTTCTAAGAGGCGTGCCCGCCGCGCCGCTCGAGTTCCTCGACGATCATTGCCCTCAGAGCGTGGTTCGGTATGAGCTGGAGCGACGCCAGCGGCTCGTTGGTGGTGGGAGATGTGCGCGCACCAGTAGCAAACCATTGATCTATCGCGCAGCGCTGCGCGGGGCGGGGCGTCAACGACCGATCGATGCACGCGAGACGGGACGCGGGCGACGAACCTCGTACGTATGCCCATCCGCGGCCATGCACGGATCGCTCATCACTTCGGTTGTGATACAGCAATAAAATTTCGAGGGCAACTCGTCGCGCCCTATCTGCAGCCGCGCTATCTCTGCCCGGTGCGCGCGCAATGTCTCCTCTAGCACGCTCTGATGCTTTGCCACGTCGAGTAAGTCGTCCGTCACGAGCTTCTTCGCCTTCCCGCGAGCGGCCGAGGAGCCGGTCATTCCGATTCTGACTGCTCGACCACGTACCAAGGAGCGTGGAGCGGCTGGTTGAAGGAGTTTGTGCTGTAAAACATACGGTACATATCCGTCACTTTGGACACTTTCCAATTGTCAAGCGGCTGGTTGAAGGATGTTGCATCTTGAAACATATATGCCATGATCGTCACATTGGACACGTTCCACTTGTTGAGCGGCTGGTTGAAGGAGCGTGCGCCACTAAACATACAATGCATATCAGTAACATTGGACACGTCCCAATTATTGAGCGGCTGGTTGAAGGAGCTTGCGTGGTCAAATATACCAGCCATCAAACATATAACTACACAACTAAAAAAAGTATCTAGTGTATATTTATCTTTTACTAGTAAATTAGAAAATCTAATTAGTGGTACCAAGGAGCGTGGAGCGGCTGGTTGAAGGAGGTTGCGTCCGCAAACATATAATTCATATTCTGTCCAATGTGACGAATATGAGATGGATGTTTGCAGACGCACACTCCTTCAACCAGCCGCTCAACATGGCGCGCGCGAAACGCCACCGTCGGGGGGTGCATAAAGATCCTTTCGCCGGAGCACGCCAGTCCACAATAGCTAGGGTTAAACAAACTTAGTCATAGGTCGCCATCAAACTCCGGCAGTCGCCGCCCGCGGACGCGAGCATCGTATTAAACCGGCCCTGGACAGCACCGATCAGGTCCGAGGCGACGGCGCGCTCCTTCTCGAGGTTTATCGGTGCGGACGGCGCCGCGCAGGCCATCGATGCGGGCCCCGACGTGAGGTCCGCGAGCGGGCCGTCCGGCCCCGTCCACGGCGCGCGCGACTCGAGGTCCTTGGCCAGCTGGAGGGCCGCCAGGGCGTCATGGCGCCAGCGGCTCGCGTTGCAGTATGTAGTCGAGACGGCCTTGGCGAAATGAGTCGCCGAGCTCTCGAGAGACACGGGACCGAGGAAGGGCGACCTGCCCTGTAAAGCAGCTTCCCGCGCGGCGGTAGGCAAACCGCGACTGCCATCAATGGTCGTCGCGATGGGCAGGCCGTGCTCGAGCGCGAGCCAGACTTTTGTGGAAATTCCCGAGGGCACGTCGGCCGGCGCCGCAAAGACTCGCGAGCGCCTGAGGACATTCCCAACATTGTCCAGGCGGCCGGGCGCCCAGACCCGCGCGGACGTGTGGGGCGGCCGGCCTCGCCCGACGTTTTCGGCCGAGCACACGCGCTGAATTTGCTCGGCATCGTTTTTACTGCGAGCGTCCTTGCACGCGGCTCGAGCCTCTTCCGCCCAGACGACGGTCCCCGCCAGCATCAGGTTGGCGTTGCGCAGCTCGTCGCACCCGCCATCCACATCGGAAAGCGAAGATATGGCCGGCAGCGCCTCGCGGAGCAGCCACCGGACCACTTTCCGGTTCGAGTACGTACCTCCACCAACAAATACCAGGTCTTTCCGGGCCGCCCAGGTCTGGGCGTGCGCGTCCCAGCCTTTGCGGGCCGTCTGCGGGTCGATGCGCGCCCGAAAGGGCAGGACGCGGATCGGCGGCTTAGCCGCACTGATGGTCTCCTTCTTTAGTAATTCATGACCAACGAAGTCCGCCGACACCTCCGATGGGGGCGACGCGCGCACCTCCTCGAAGGCCCTCGAGTCGTCGTCGCTGATCGAGAGGACGACCTCCACATCAGGATGTCCGTACAACACGCGCTCCGCCTCGCGCACGTTCTTCCAGTAGTTCGGCGCGTCGCCGCGCGCCGCGGCTACGGACTTTGCCCTAGCGTACTGCACGTCGTCGGAAACTAGCGCTAATCGGATCTTCCTTCTTCTTAACAGGCCCAATTCGCGGACGACAGGCAGTAATAGCAACGGTATGGGCGCCGCGTCCCTCCTATAAAACCACGTCGTCCCGATGACCACGTCCACCCGTTGCTTCGCTAGGCGCGGTGCCGTCACAGCCTTCAAATCGGAGGACACAGCGAAGACCGCGAGGTTCGAATCTTCGCAGCCGGCGATGTCCAGGTCGCGCACCATCTTGGCGGGCAGGGCCTCCCACTTCGACGAGAACTCTTTTGGTGCTTTGGCGTCGCGATGGGCCAAAATCACACGGTGGCCCGCGCGGCACGACCACGACAAGATCTGGCGGATGCGCACGTGGCCGCCCTCGTAGGGCGTCGGGAGCTTCTCGTAGGCCACGAAAATCGTCAGGGCGGCGCCGGCCACCGTCGCGTCGTCTATGAGTTCAGCTTCGAACTCCGGCCGCGCCCGCGCCCGCGCGCAATCCGAATTATTCCGGCGCTGGGGGCACGTCTGCGTCGAACACCACTTGTTGACCTCCTCCTGGATTACACTTGAAGGCAATAGTTGGATACCCGGCAGGGCCGCACATCGCGACAAGTCCACATCAGCACCCAACCGGTCCCAGAGGTACTGGTAGGAGTGCATGCCCAGGGCCTTGAGCCGCGGCTTGTTCGGCCCCGAGAAGAAGTTGAGGGCGTAGGCCGACGCCGGTGCCGGGAGTCGAATCGTGCCGTGCGGCGCCGCGGCCGCGTCGACACCACAACAACATCTCGAGACCACATCTTCCTGTAAAGTAGCCGTCAGGAAGGCGGCGGATTCCAATGTTGTGAAGAAGGTGCCGGCGTGGTTCTCGCAGACCTCGGTCCGCTTTTGGAGCAGCGCGTCCTTCTGCAATTTGCGAGCCTCGGCCTTGGACGCGTCCGGCGGCACGCCGTCGCCAGCTAAATGAAAAGTCCAGCGCTTGCCACCTAACACGACGGCCCGTCCGACATGCGCCAGCGACGCCATGAAGGCGCCGCCCCAGGGCGAGAAGCCCGGCGTTAGTGCCGTCGGCGCCTGGAGGCGACTCAGCCAGGACCTCGGGAATACGAGCGTATCGTGGCCCAGGTGCGGCTCGCCCACGCTCCGAAACACGTCATCCAGCGTCTCAAACGCGCGCGGCGCGATCTGTCTTCTAGTAATAGACCAGGCCGTGCGCAACGGCCTCCTTTCATCTAACACGAGCTGTTGGAGGTGAACGTAGAAGTGCGGATGTATTAGGATATCAGGATTGGTCAAAACGACGTAGTCCGCCTCGTGGTTATGCGCAGCGCACTCAAGCAGGTCCGACACCAGTGGTAATCTCATCCCGTTCGCCGTAATCACGCCGTTCCCCAGCTCGCACGCCCGCCGCACGGGGAAGCGCGTCAAGATGCGTTGCGCGTCTCGGTCGTCGTGCCTTGCTGCCGCTACGAGCTCCACATCAATACCTGATCTTGTTGCGACCCTCCAAGCGCTACTTAGAGCCTCATGAGCGACCTCGTCCTCGTTGATCGCCTCGCCACCGATGGTCGTGTGCGCGTGCGGCTTACTGCGGAAGAAGGGGTTCGTCACGTGCACGAAGCGCGGCCAGGCCACGGGCGTGCCGTGCGTGGGCCTTCGGAAATCCCTACCGTCCATGACCTGGGCCCGCTCGGGCAGCGAGTCCACAAAATTATTGCCCCAGTGCTTTCTAACTGGAGAGAAGAGCAGGCGCCTTCTTTGATTGCCGTCGTCGTCGGGCTCGCCCTCGTCCTCTTGCTTTGGTGTCGGTGCCGGCGTAGGTTCCGCGTTAGTAGTGTTGACCTCCTCGGCGAAGGCCCCCCTCAGCAACAAGGCGGCGTCCGTGTCCTCCTTGAGTCGATCGTCGCCGTCATCGTACCCATGAGCCGAGAGCCACCCACCAAATCCCTCCGTGACCCTCCTAAGAGCCAAATAGACGTCGCAGTGCGGCACCCTTCTTTGAACCTCATCTAAGACAATTCGTTTCGAGTAGGCCTTCGGTTTTGAGGTGGCCGCGTGGACGTGGCCGGCCCCAAAGCCGGTGGTCGAGTCCCAGCACTTGCGCGGCTGGTGCCTTCCTCGCTTCGGCGAGTTGGCCCCTCTCTGACACGACGTCGGCTTCCGATTCGCGAGCTCGTCGACGTGTTGGACCACTGCTGAAGCGTCGACGGCGTTCTCGTTTCCCAGAACGGCTCTACTAAGTCGCTGGACCTCGCTCGTATAATTCAACTTCATGCGCTCATACACAGCATCGTAGCAGACGTAGGGCGCCCAGTGCGCGTACTGCTGAAATCTCAAAGCAACACCATGAGATCTTTGGGTCCGCGTGGACCCGGTCGGCGCGAAGCAGGCCCCGAACATAAGCATCGACGACAATACCACATCCCGCACGTCGCGGTGGGACGTCAGGATCACATCGACCTGATTTACCAAGCGAGGCACGAAGATGTGCGTCTTCAGCACGCAGATGCGGGAACTCAGACAAGCGTCGAACGCCGCGGCGTCGCCGTCCGCGTGCGCGCCGTGGACGGCGTACTCTTCAGCAGAGAGGCGCCTTCTTTGAACGTACTGCTCGAGCATGCTCTTGACGGCGTTGTACTGCCACGTGCTGCCGCTCCGCGACAGGCCGGTCACCAAGACCCTTACGCCGAGCCACGTGTTGTTCTGCGATCGTCGCGCGCGGCAGGGCACTGCTTTACCGGTCGCGAGCGCGTTGGCCTCGGCGTGCGCCGCGCGGCGCGTCGAGTTGACGCGGTACTTCGTGTCGACGGCGACGACGGCGCGCGACGCCTTCTTCGGCGTCGCGACCGGCGCGGGCGTCGCGCGGTCCCGCGGCTCGTAGCGGTCCGGCGTCGGCGCGGGCGTCGTCCGGTCCCGCGGCTCTTCTTTTGGCGTAGCGACCGGCGCGGGCGTCGTGCGGTCCCGCGGCTCGTAGCGGTCCGGCGTCGGCGCGGGCGTCGCGGGCCGCGGTGATGGCCGCGGCGACGGCGCGGGCGTTGCTAGCTTCCTCGCGCGTTCGGCCGCCAGCCGCGCCGCCTCCGCGCGTTCGGCCGCGGCGCGCTCCTCATCCACCTTTTCTTTTTGTGCGCGCCGCTCCTCCGCCGCGCGCTCGGCCTCCATCTGGTGTCTCCGCCGCTCGGCCTCGGCCGCTGCGCGCTCCTCCGCGTCAATCTTAGGCGTTTCCACGCGCATCGTCGACGGCGCCGGCGTCGGCCGCGGGCTGTGGACGACGCGCGGCCAGGGCGCGTCGCCGGTCCAGGCGTCGCGCGCCTCGGCGCGCCACGTCTCGAGGAGGCCGCCCTCGCGCTCCGCCGCCGCCGCACTATGTAGTTGCAGCATGTGCCGCGCGTTCACCGCGAGCGCGCACACCACGGCGAAACCGATCAGCGCGCACCACGCCGGGCGTGATGAGCTTTGCGTCCCGTGGCGGCGCTCCCGTGGCCAGGGCCGCGGCTCGCGCGGGCGGCGCATGCTTTTTTGTGGTGGGCTGCTTCTAAATGGCCGTCACGGCTGCCCCATTTGCATCCGTACCATTGTGCAATTCGCTGTCGCAGTGCGGAGGCTGCAATAATTTTTAGCACCACTTCGATGGTGACGGGTTTTCGGGATCCAGAGGAGCAGGCAGGGGGCGCATCGACGCGTCTTCTACGTTTCCACGCGGTTTGCGACGCCCTACTTTTTTCGGCGGTGGCGGCGGGTTTGGAGAGCAGGTTTGTATCTCAAGCTAATGAGAGGCGGCAGCCCGCGGCTGTGCAGCGACGGGCGTACCGAGCTGTACGCATCACTCATTGCATCGGCGTGATGACGGCTGCGGACCGGGACCACGCGTGAGGCACCGTGTGCGGCTGCCCTTGCCATAGCCTCCAACCAAGCCGCGGCGCAGCGATCGCGGGACGACCGCCACGCCGTCGGCGCAGCGATCGCCGGGATGGCCGACGAGGCCCGGTCGACGGCCGACGAGCCCCGGAGCCCGCTGAGCCCCGGCGGCCACGAGGCGGTCGATTTGGGCGATGACGACGGCCCGGTGACGTACCAGGCGTGCGACTTCGCGGATTTGGATCGAGTGGGAGACCGCGACGCCGTGCCGGTCTACAACGTGGACCCGCGGAACGGGACTCCAAAAAGGGGGTCCAAGGACGTTAAGTTGGACGTGCCCTGGCCGCCGCCCTCGCCGCCCCTGTCGCCGACGGAGGAGGCCCAGCAGCTCGTGAAGATGATGATGTGCGCGGGTTTCGACGAGCGCGGCGTCACGTACGACGAGGCCGTCGGCCCGCCGCCGCCGCCGTACTCGCCGCGGAGCCCGCCTTCTACTGAAGACCACGCGGCCCAGGACCAGGACTCGACTTGTGATGACTCGGGCGACGAGGTCCTCCAGGATGGTCCGAGCGTCAAGGCGCACGGGCCGCCGGACCCGGCCGCGGACGACCGCCGGCCGGGCTAATTATCTGTGAATGAATTGATATATACACTAACTATCCCGTCGACGGGATATGTTACTAGTCGCCCTTCGTCGGCTGCGACCGCACCAACACTAACAAAGCGTCCTTCACCGGCTTGCCCCAGACGAGCCACTCGCACATCGGCAGCCCCACGACCAAGCCGACAGCCTGGCCGCCCATGAAGGCCGGCCAGGACTTGGGCGTGATCGACGCGAACGTGTCCGTGAAGGATCGGCCGATCGTGACCGCGGGGTTCGCGAAGGACGTCGAGGACGAAAACCAGTAGCCCGCCGTGATGAAGAGGCCCACGAGCATGGGCACGTCTCCCTTCGCCTTGATGCCGCCAAAGATCGTGAGGAGTAAGCCTAGCGTCGTCAGGGCCTCGGAGAAGAACTCGCCCCAGCTGTCGCGGTCTTTCCCATCGAAATAGTAGATCTTCTTCTGGAACATGGCGTGGGCGACGTGGGAGCCGAGGATGGCGCCGCCGATCTGGAACGGCACGAATAACGCGAACTTGAGCGAGCTCAGCTCGCGCTTCAGCCAAAAACAACAGGAAACGACGGGGTTGAAGTGGGCCCCGCTAATGCCGCCCAGCACACTAATCAGCACGTACAGGATACCCCACGTCGCCAGCGTGTTTCCGAGTAAAGCCACACCATCATCCGGGCTCAAAATGTCGCCGTGGTAGCCGCTCCCAACGATGACGGCCACGAGGAACATCGTCCCCAGGGCCTCCGCGAAGACCTGGCGCGCGAGCGACGCCTCGGGCTCCTCCGCCTCCTCCGCTTTTATCTTGTCTAAAGGAATGCACTTGCCCTCGACCATCACGCACTTGGCATCGGCTGGCGCGCAGCCCTGGCCGGCCTCGGCGGCGTCGAGTACTTCATCGCCTTTGTCTGACATGTTTGACTCAATGCTGCTTTCTTTTGATCGATGCGGCGGCTGCGATAGCAGCGCTTATCGTGCGGTAGCAGGTTCAGACAGCCACGCTCGACCTCGACGCCGAGCAAGCCCACGATTCGCACAGGTGCGTCGGCGTCTCGTTTTTGCTAGTGTCCTTACGCCGCTAGCTCAGACTCGACCCTTGCCACGCCATGCTTCGGAAGCCCTCTTCGCGTCACACGCTCAATCGCATGGTCACGGTTTCCGGAGGGGTCCTGTGAGATCGAGACCCCCTCAGCAGAGATGCGATGCAGAGCATCGAATAAGCCGCCACGACGACTCATTGCCTTTATCGTTGCGAGTTGCAGCTCCACGCAACACTCCACTACGCCACCGCGCTGCGCCAGTTCGTCGCGTGCATTGTGCGTTGCGAACAAGCACGCGCAAAGACAGCATCAGCAGAAGCCATTGAATTGCGCGACGTCGTGGTGCGCATAGATCAAGCAAAATGTCGACGACCACGGTCCTCACGACCGAGAAGCCGAGGCAGTGGCTCGCGCGGCTCCGAGTTGGCAAGCGCGACGACGACTACATTCCCGAAAGGCTGAAGCACGCGGCCCGGCCCGCGACCAAACCGGACCGCACGCTCCAACTGGTCTTCGCGCTCGGGGTGCTCGTCCCTTTTCTCGCGTTCGCGTTTCTCGACCCGGCGGGCGCCCGGGACGCGTTTGCGCTGCAGTATGCGACACTAGCACAGCTCCCTTCCTACATCATGACAGGGCCGTTCGTCGCCGCGGTTTTGTGTCTCTGCGTCGAGCGTGTTTGTTATACGCTCGTCTGGTGCTGCCCGAAGGCCTTCGCCGAGTTCTGCTCAAAGCATAACTTGGGGGCGCCCGTCGACGTCATCGTGCGATTATTCGGCGTGAACAAGTTCTTCCAACTGCTGGGCTTCGCGCACCTATATCTGTTGGGCGGGCTCGCGCCGCCGTCGTCATTGTTCGCGCTCGGCGTCGGCGCGACTCTGGTAGTGTGGGGCCAGGCGCTCAACGTAGGCATCTACCGCGCGATCGGCAAGGCGGGGGTCTACTACGGCTACAAGTTCGGCGTCGCCGTGCCGTGGTGCACGGGCTTCCCCTTCACGCTCGGCCTCGCGCACCCGCAGTACCTCGGGTCCGCGGCGACGGCGTACGGGTGCGTGCTGCTCTCGCTGACGGCGGCCCACGTCCCGGGCGGCTACGGCGGCCTCGCGCACGCCCAGGCGCTCCTCTACGCCTACATGGCCTACGTCGAGCACAACCTCTGATGATGGACTGCGTGTCCTCCGTCCTCGAAATCTAATTGTTTATTTATTCTCGACTCGGAGCGTCTCGCGCAATGCGCTCCCGCCACGACGCGCGCCCATCGGGACTCGGGCGTAGCACCTACGCCATCGACGCGAGCGCTCCCGGAAAGTCCACGACGCGATACGCCTTCGACGCAAGTGCTCAAAACAACGACCTTACTAGTGTCCGACGATGCCCCCGGCCTTCTCGGCCTCGCGCCGCTTCTGCCCAATTTCCTTCTTCGTCTCGGCCCAGGCCTTCGGCAGCTCAATCCCAAAAGTCTCGCACTCCCGCACCACGTCCTCGCGCGGCAGCCCCTCGACCGGCGACACGACCCGATCATACCTATGCTTGAACGTGTGCAAGGCCTCGATGTTCGCCAGGTACTCCGTATCTCTTTTATGCGCGTCGATGAGGAACTTGCCCTTGAAGCCGATGGCGTCGGGCTTGCCTGTGTGTTTTCGTGTGTTTTTGCGCCCCCACGCCATCGACGCGGCCTCTCTCTGTTCTCTCGGCAGAGGCCTCGCGCTTACTGTCCGACGCGACCTGGCGGACGCCGTCGACGCACCGATGGGCTCCATCTCGTCCGACAACCGGTAGATCAAGGGTATTCCGGTAGGAATTTCAAAGTCCCGGATGTTCTCGATCGCGATGTTGTCCATATGTTGTACCAAGCAGCGAAGCGTGTTGTTGTGCGCCGCGACCAGTACCCTCTTACCCCGCCGCATCGCCGGGACAATATTGTCGACCCAATAAGGTAATACTCTCTCTTGACACATCCTCAAACTTTCACCAGTGGGCAGGGCGTTCGGCCCCAGGTGCTGGTACCTTCGATCCCGCCCCGTCCAGAAGGGGTGGTCGGGGCGCATGCCGATCGGCTTCTTGTCGAAGCCGCGCCGGAACTTCTGGAGCAGTTCCTCGCCCATCTGGTCTTTCACCTCCTGCTTCGACATGCCCGTTAAAGCCCCATAATGCCGCTCGTTCAACCGCCACGACCGTCGGACCGGAATCCAGTGCTGGTCGCAGCAGTGGAGCGCGCTCCACAAGGTTCGTACCGCGCGTTTCAATAACGAAGTATGCGCTTCGTCAAATTCGAAGCCGTGCCTTTTGAGCATTATGCCCGCGTGCGTCGCCTCCTCGCGGCCCTGCTCCGTGAGGTCCACGTCGACCCAACCTGTAAATCGTTTCGACGCGTTCCACTCGGACTGGCCGTGTCTTAATAACACGAGTAGGTGCTGGGCCCGCGTTTGTGCTTTGCGTGGTCTTTGTCGCGTGAGCAGTCGCGCGGCGCGGAGCATGGTGTGCTCTGGCAGTGCGTTGCTCTTGCAATGCAATGCAACTACCGCTTAGGTTTGAATTTTGAGCTGCGGTCTGCAAGGCCGATGAATTATTATTAATGAACAGTGACTTGCCGTTCTAAACTGCCGCGTCGGCTTCGCGTACGCTGCTCAGAGCTAGGCTGGTGTGTGGCATGATGAGCTCCTCGAGCAAATCGCGCCCGGTGCTCGAGAGGTCTCTACTTCGACTTGATATGTATCCCTTCACGGTGCGACGCATGGCTGGCCCTGAAAAAATGCGGCTCGTAGCTTTGGAGACGTGCCCCAGGCGAGCTATTTTGGTCCGCAATTACGGCACGCACAGCTGCGTGCACGCCGCGGCTGCAGCAGTATTCGACGCATCGCTGCGTTTCCTGTCGCTATCCGAAGTTTGAACCGTCGCCGCGACCGGCAGCAGGAGTACAAGCAGTAGCAGCCAGCATGGCGCCGGCGACACCAGATCTCGAGGCCCAGGTCCTCGCGGCCTTACAATCAACGCCAAAATTCGACACCTACGCGCAAGCCAAGGCGTTAAATGTCGACCACCAGGCGCTCGTCGGAGCCGTCAAGTCGTTATGGGCCGACGGCTACGTGACCATGGACCAGAAGAGTTGTTCGTGGCTCAACGCCACGAAGGAGGGCTGCGACATCTCGAAGAACGGCTCGCCGGAGTATAAAGTGTATGCCGCGGTCTCCGCGGCCGGATCACTACCCGTCGCGGACCTCGAGAAGAGTGTAGGCAAGGCCAGCGCCAAGGTCGGTCTTGGTGCCGCCATGAGAGAAAAATGGCTCAAGAAGGGTGGAGACGGTAGCCTGTCGGTGGCGAAGGAAGGGGTTGCCGACGCGACGCGCAAGATGCTCGAGCCCTTCGTTGGATTGAGCGAGCCGCCGGCGACGCCTCCAGTACTACAAGCGAACGACGAGAAGCAATTATTAAGACGAAAATTACTCAAAAAAGAGACTTTGAAACAGTTCGAGGTCGCGAAGGGTGCCAATTATTCCTTGGAACGCAAAAGGAAGCAGGGCGACTTGTCGGTGGACATGTTGAGAGATGGGTCCTGGAAGACGGCGGATTTTAAGGCCTACAACTATAACGCCGTCGGCGCGCCCGTCGGCGGCGGCTACTTCCAGCCTTTGTTGAAAGTGAGGGCAGAGTTCAGAAAAATATTGATGGGCATGGGCTTCGAGGAGATGCCGACCTCCAAATGGGTCGAATCGAGTTTCTGGAACTTCGACGCGCTCTTCCAGCCGCAGTCGCATCCGGCTAGGGATGCCCACGACACGTTTTTTGTCAAGGAGCCCGCTTCCACGCTGAAGTGGCCCGCGGACTACTACGAGCGCGTGAAGAACATGCATGTAAGTGGTGGTAGTGGTAGTATCGGCCACCGGTGCCCGTTCGACGAGGGTGAGGCTCGGAAACAAATATTAAGGACGCATACCACGGCGGTGTCGGCTAGGATGTTGTACCAGCTCGCGAACCGCGAGGGCGGCTTCCGGCCGGCGAAGTACTTTTCGATCGACCGCGTGTTCCGGAACGAGACGATGGTGCGCGTCGGCGTCCCTTTTGTATTTTGATTCGCGTCGATGGCGCGATGTGGCGCGGCCGCGACGCCGTCGGCGCGGTGATGCCGACCCCCCCGCACGCCATCGACGCGATACACAAGACGCGACCCCCAACAACGCAGGACTCGACGCACCTCTGCGAGTTCCACCAGGTCGAGGGCCTCGTCGCGGACTACGACCTGAATCTAGGTAATCTCAAGTGCATCATCCGGACCTTCTTCGCCGAGATTGGGATTACGCAGCTGCGCTTCAAGCCCGCGTTCAACCCCTACACCGAGCCGTCGATGGAGGTGTTCGGCTACCATCCCGACTTAAAAAAGTGGACGGAGATCGGGAACTCGGGCATCTTCCGGCCGGAGATGCTCGCACCCATGGGGCTGCCGCCGAACGTGAGGGTGATCGCGTGGGGCTTATCGCTCGAGCGGCCGACGATGATCAAGTACCGCATCGACAACATTAGGGATCTGTTCGGGCACAAGGCCGAGCTCGCGAAGACGGAAGCGGCGCCGATCTGCGTGTTCCCCTAGTGTAAGCTTTCGGATACGCGTAGTTCTTCGCCCTGGGAACGGGTTTTTCAGCTTATGGCGACTCTTTTAGGACGCCCGAGCACGACCTGACAGCACAGTTTAGGGCAGGCGTCTAACAAAGGTGTGGCCCTGTCGCTCCTCGCGTCCCGGGAGGCCGCTGTTCAGCGACACGAAACGTCGAAACCACCCACTGCAATTGGCTATGGCGAAGAAGAACTACTACGCGGTCGCCTCGGGCAAAAGGACCGGCATTTTCGACTCGTGGGACGAGGCCAGGCCCTTAGTGGAGAGAGTCCGCGGCGCGCTACACAAAGGCTTCGCGACGCGCGACGAGGCGGAGAAATGGCTCGCGGAGCAATCTGGCGGCAGAGGCGCGGAACCGGCGCCGGGCGACGCGGCGCCCGGGGCGCCGCCGCCGCGCCCGCGGCTCGGGAAGACGAAGGTCGGCCGTCCGGCCGGGAACCGCGACGTCGCCGCCGACCTCGCGGCCGCGATGCCCGAGGCCCTGGCGCGCCAGCGGCGGGACGTAGCGAGGAGCGCGCCCTCTCCGGCGGCCGGCGAGCGGCGCGACTTCGGCCTCAACCTGCCGGCCACCGCGTCGCGCGACGCCTACCGGAACGCCGTGGGCGCATTCCCGGGCATGGCGGCCCACCGGCGCCCGGCCGCGCCCCCCGTCGCCGGGGCGCCGCCGCTGCGCCGGCGCGACGGGCCGTCCGTGGGGGATTTGCTAGAGGGACCGCCCAAGAAGAAGGCCCGGGCCGACACCGCGCCGGCGCCCTATCGGCCGAGGCTGACGTCAGCTGGTATAATACCGGCCGAGAATGGTGAGACGTACTTATACGGCGTGCCCCTGGGGCCGCCCCGAGGGATCACGGGGAACTCCGAAAAATTTGACCGTTTGCCGGCGCGCGACCAAGAGGTGTGCAGGGCGAGAGACGACTTTGATGCTAATGACGGAGAATACTTTCCTAACCTAACGGGCACACTTACGGACTGGGAGAATGAGATTTACTTGTATCTCCTCAAGCAGTACGGCCAGCCCCTGACAGGAAACTTCTACGCGGTTCGTGAGTTCAAACGGGAATTCGGATATCGCAAGTGGGAGTCGGTGAGAACTCACGTTAACCGGTTCAACGGGGGCCAGACGACGCACAAGACGGGACCCCGGGGCGGCAAGATCAAGAGCACGGTGTACAAGGATTGGGTCGCGGCGCACGGGGGCGAGTGGGTCGGGTTCCAGTGGCGGCCCTTATGAGGACTAAATAAGAATGCGAGTTCATAATATTATCTCTCATCGCATATGGCAGCTTGTGCTCGCGCCAAAGTGGCTCACAGTTTTCTTATACAGCCACCAACGGCGTCATGACCCGTCCCATGGCGCCCCGAGCGGCGTCGGCCGCACGACCGACGCGACGAGGTCCGGCCGGGTACACGCGCCCGTCCCGTTCGCGGGCGGCCGGCCCGGGTCGCGCGCGACGCAGGCGCACGCCGTCTGCGCGGTACCGGGCAGGCGGCAGCAGCCGTGGGTCCGGTCGCGGCAGCACGGCTTCAGAGGCGGTACTGTCGGGTCGTCGCGGGCGCCGCGGTCCAGGAGCCGCAGCGCGGCCTCGGTCGCGGGCGACGCCTTCGCGTCCAGCTTCCGAGCTTGGGCGTCGAGCAGCGCGCGCCACGCGCTCCTCACCCACGGCTGCCGCAGGTCCAGCTTGTGGCCGCACGCGTGGCGCCGAAATATGTTGGGGTCCGTGCACCACGACTGCGTGCAGCCCCAGCAGTCTAGGTAGACTTGGCGTAGTTTCAAAAACGCCGCCGCCGCGCGAAGGATCGTCGGCGCGGCGACCTCGTGCGCGACGCCGCCGAAGACGCGCGCCGCCCTCGCGAGGTACGAAAACGCCTGCCGCGGCGCGTGGAACAAGTCGGCCTGGGCGGCGCAGACTTCGGCCGTGCCGAGTTCTCGGGCGGCTTCCTTGGCGAAATCGCGCACGCCGTGGCCCCAGGTCCAGTCTTGTTCATTCACGAGGTCCTCGAAACTCAGACACCCTTTGCCGTAGATGCGCAGGTGTTGGGACTCCGGCGGAGGCCCGGTCGGCGGCGCGTTGAGGCCCGCCGCGAGCGTCCAGATCGCGTCCGAGGGGAGCAAGCCTTTCGCAACCCGCCGCTGGAACGCGAGAGGCTGGATCCAGAAGTCCATGTGCGCCACGAGGACGCCCGACGGCGCGCGCGTGTGGCGCCAGGCCTTGCGCAGCCACTCCTTTCTCGGAGCGAAGACGTCTGCTCCATCAGCCTCCGCGAGATCCTCAAACAACCGCGCGTAGGTGGGCGTCCGGTGTTCGGCCCCAGCCCGGTCGACGAGGCAGCCCAGGCCGTGGGCGTCACAGTCGGTGGCGTTCAGCGGGGCGCAGGGGACCTGGCGCGGTCCGGCCCTGCCGTGGTAGACGCGGCCGCACCCCGGCTGGGGCCAGATGACGTACGCGACGCCGCCAAAGAACCGCTCGTAGCGGCGCGTGAGGTAGAAGCGGTCGCGCCGGGCTACGGTGAGGACGAGCAGCACTTTTTGGAGTGGTTGGTGCTGTCTCTGCTGTTGGGGCGTGGCGTTGGTTATCGCTGCCAGCAGGAGTGTCGCCCGCCACGGCTGCATGCTCTTCGAGTCACATGCTGCCCGGCACCACGTATGCGCTCAGTAAATGCTCTGCCTGCAGAGAGGCTGCATGCAGAGCTGCCTGCCTCTCCCTGGCCCTGATGCTAGAGGCCGCGTCACCCGAGCGCTGATCAGCGAGAGCCCGCCTTGATGCGTCGCCGGAGTGCCCGACGAGTGCTAGGTCACTCCCTATTTTAATCTAGCAGAAATGAATGTACGACGCGGGGGCCCCGAGGATCGCCCAGGACCATCCCCAGGGTAAGGATTAGCACGTAGCTTCGGCGTAGCCCGAGCGGTCTCTTTGTATGTAGGGTCGGTATAGGGTACATGTATTTTTAGGGATTATTTATTTATTTTCCCAATATACATATGTATGTGTACCTTAGGGGTCGGTGAGGGTAAATGCACTTTTTTGCGACTAATTTTTTAGGGTCGTCCTAATATTTACGGTCCGTATAGGGTAAAATGTATTGGTTAACGTATTTTTGGATTATATATGTCCTTGACTGCTCGGCGTTCGGTCATCGTTTTTGGCATTGCGCCCAACGGCCTTGAAAATTGGTCTGCTTGACGTACGGGCCCTCCCAAGCCAAAAAAAAGCAAAAAGAAAGCGAAGCATCGTTCAGCCGGGAATCGAACCCGGGGACAGTCGATGGCAACGACTGATGTTGCCACTACATCACTAAACGTGTTTTGGCGCGCGTGGATGGTTGTTTTACCAGGGATGCTGGTTCAGCTGTGGGGAGACCTGGCTAACTTTAGCTTAGCAGTTCTGTTTCGTCGCGGCGGAATTTAGCAAAGTAGCAAAGCGAGGCGGCATTTAAAAAAACAATATAGGGCGCGCGCGTGCAAGTGCCCGTGTACAGGCAGCAGCGACCCGAAGACAGCAAAATCGGCACTCAAAGCGCTGCAAAAAGCGGGAGACCGGAGCAGCAGCGTAAGCACCATGGGGCGACAGCAAAGCAGCAGGGTGGTGGTATTCAGGGCGGTCGCGGCGATGGCGTAACGGTGGGGCAGACACTCTCGGCGGGCTCCGTCGGGGCGGCGTCGCAGTGGCGCCATCTTCGCGCGGGCTGGGCGGCGCCGCTGCCGGTGAGTCCATGCGCCTCCCTATGCTCCCTATGTTGTTCTGCTGTCGCGCGTGAAGCGGGTGCAGGGCAGGCGGCCCGCCAGCGTCACCGGGTCGCTTGCGAAAGGCGCGGCGTGTTCCTCTCTGAGGCCGCTGAGCGAGGCCGTGGCGCGACATTCGACAACGCCCTCTTCGAAATCCGCCGGAAGCCGTCTGAGGCCGGCGCCCTCTCGACCGCGGGGGCTGCCCTTGTGCTGCGTGCGGTGCTCCGCCATGGCCGCGCGCGGTCAACAATGATGGGTAAACATTGTTGAGAAGCTGTGCTGTCGCCGGCACCGCTCCGCGCGCACGCCAAGGCCGAACTCGACGGCCGCGGGTTCATGTCGGCTAGTGGGTCTTTTCACTAGGCGACGAGTGAGGGGCTAGCCCGCCATACACTCGACGAAAAAGCGCTGAGGACTAGCTAGCCCGCCATTCGCTCGACGAAAAAGCGCTGAGGACTAGCTAGCCTACCGCGCACCCGGGCCCGTCGCGCAAGTGCTGAGGACTAGCTAGCCCGCCATGCGCTCGACGAAAAAGTGCTGAGGACTAGCTAGCCCGCCATTCGCTCGACGAAAAAGCGCTGAGGACTAGCTAGCCTACCGCGCACCCGGGCCCGTCGCGCAAGTGCTGAGGACTAGCTAGCCCGCCATACGCTCGACGAAAAAGTGCTGAGGACTAGCTAGCCCGCCACACGGCTTGACGAAAAAGTGCTGAGGACTAGCTAGTCCTCGGCCGCGCGGGGTGTCGTTGGGGCGCCGAGTTGGGGCGCCGGCGGAGGCACGGTCGGCGCCCGTTGAGGCCCGCCGCGAGCGTCCAGATGGCGTCCGAGGGGAGGAGGCCTCTCGCGACCCGGCGCTGCGCGGAAATTACATGGGAGTTACGAGCGACGCGTCGGCGACGCGTGTCTGAGACTTCTAAGCCACCGTCACGCCATCGCCGCGACCAGTTGCTTGAAAACACCGGCGCGCGCCTGAAACGCGAGGAGCTGGAGCCAGAAGTCCATGTGCGCCAGTGCAGCGCCACGCGACGCCATCGAGCGACGTGGCGTCGATCGATGGCATGCGGGTTCAGCTGCCGAAGAACCGCTCGTAGCGGCGCGTCAGGTAGAAGCGGTCGCGCCGGGCTACGGTGAGGACGAGCAGCACTTTTTGGAGTGGTTGGTGCTGTCTCTGTTGTTGGGGCGTGGCGTCGGTTATCGCTGCCAGCAGGAGTATTGCCCGCCACGGCTGCATGCTCTTCGAGTCACATGCTGCCCGGCACCACGTATGCGCTCAGGAAATGCTCTGCCTGCAGAGAGGCTGCATGCAGAGCTGCCTGCCTCTCCCTGGCCCTGATGCTAGAGGCCGCGTCACCCGAGCGCTGATCAGCGAGAGCCCGCCTTGATGCGTCGCCGGAGTGCCCGACGAGTGCTAGGTCACTCCCTATTTTAATCTAGCAGAAATGAATGTACGACGCGGGGGCCCCGAGGATCGCCCAGGACCATCCCCAGGGTAAGGATTAGCACGTAGCTTCGGCGTAGCCCGAGCGGTCTCTTTGTATGTAGGGTCGGTATAGGGTACATGTATTTTTAGGGATTATTTATTTATTTTCCCAATATACATATGTATGTGTACCTTAGGGGTCGGTGAGGGTAAATGCACTTTTTTGCGACTAATTTTTTAGGGTCGTCCTAATATTTACGGTCCGTATAGGGTAAAATGTATTGGTTAACGTATTTTTGGATTATATATGTCCTTGACTGCTCGGCGTTCGGTCATCGTTTTTGGCATTGCGCCCAACGGCCTTGAAAATTGGTCTGCTTGACGTACGGGCCCTCCCAAGCCAAAAAAAAGCAAAAAGAAAGCGAAGCATCGTTCAGCCGGGAATCGAACCCGGGGACAGTCGATGGCAACGACTGATGTTGCCACTACATCACTAAACGTGTTTTACAGCGTGGGATAGCTGGTTGTTTTACCAGGGATAGCTGGTTCAGCTGTGGGGAGACCTGGCTAACTTTAGCTTATAAATTGTTTCGTCGCGGCGGAATTTAGCAAAGTAGCAAAGCGAGGCGGCACGCGAAAAAACAATTGACTGCTCGGCGTTCGGTCATCGTTTTTGGCATTGCGCCCAACGGCCTTGAAAATTGGTCTGCTTGACGTACGGGCCCTCCCAAGCCAAAAAAAAGCAAAAAGAAAGCGAAGCATCGTTCAGCCGGGAATCGAACCCGGGGACAGTCGATGGCAACGACTGATGTTGCCACTACATCACTAAACGTGTTTTACAGCGTGGGATAGCTGGTTGTTTTACCAGGGATAGCTGGTTCAGCTGTGGGGAGACCTGGCTAACTTTAGCTTATAAATTGTTTCGTCGCGGCGGAATTTAGCAAAGTAGCAAAGCGAGGCGGCACGCGAAAAAACAATATAGGGCGCGCGCGTGCAAGTGCCCGTGTACAGGCAGCAGCGACCCGAAGACAGCAAAATCGGCACTCAAAGCGCTGCAAAAAGCGGGAGACCGGAGCAGCAGCGTAAGCACCATGGGGCGACAGCAAAGCAGCAGGGTGGTGGTATTCAGGGCGGTCGCGGCGATGGCGTAACGGTGGGGCAGACACTCTCGGCGGGCTCCGTCGGGGCGGCGTCGCAGTGGCGCCATCTTCGCGCGGGCTGGGCGGCGCCGCTGCCGGTGAGTCCATGCGCCTCCCTATGCTCCCTATGTTGTTCTGCTGTCGCGCGTGAAGCGGGTGCAGGGCAGGCGGCCCGCCAGCGTCACCGGGTCGCTTGCGAAAGGCGCGGCGTGTTCCTCTCTGAGGCCGCTGAGCGAGGCCGTGGCGCGACATTCGACAACGCCCTCTTCGAAATCCGCCGGAAGCCGTCTGAAAGCCGGCGCCCTCTCGACCGCGGGGGCTGCCCTTGTGCTGCGTGCGGTGCTCCGCCATGGCCGCGCGAGCAAGAGAGTGCTATTGGTCTCGGGGTTTGTTTTCGCTCGCTTCGCGCGCGAGGACCACACCCCGCTAGGATGGTTTGTTTTAAGGCATGTTGTTTATTCGGCCGCGCCTACTACGCCATCGTCGCCTTTGCTACGAGTCGACGCAACAGCGTTCGAAAAACCCGAACCCGAACCCATTGAAAATCAGCGCCAGCGGCCCGGCCGTGCCGCGAGGCAGCCCCGCCCCACCCGCAGCGATCGTCAAGAGCCAAAACGATCTCGCAGTGGTAGGCACACGGCAGGAGACGGACGGCGGCAGCCCGAGGGCAGCCCAAAAACTCATAGAGCAGGATGTTCAGCAAGCGCGCCTTCAACGCGCGGCGGCGCAAGACCCAGGCCCTCGCCAAGAAGCCCGTCAAAGTAGCCAATGAAAAACCTACAACAGAAATTTTCGTCAATCAGACCGTGATTCCCTTCAAGAAGACCTGCGACTTCTGCGAAGAGAAGCGCGCGGTTTTTCATTGCCCGAAATGCACGACGACGGCGACGGGTACCGGAGATTTTCTTTGCGATAGCTGTGATCTCGAGGTCCACCGCCACGTCAAGAGAAGAAATCATATTAGAACCCAAATCCCGGACGTCACGGCGCGGGAAGCGGTGCACAAGATCATGGGCTGCTTCAAGTACCTGTTGGCGCGCAAGGTCCTCGTGGCCAAGTGCCGCCTCGAGTTCCAGCGCTTCTTCGACCCCCCTACGAAGACGTACTTCTACTTCCGGCCGTCGATCCAGGTTTCTAGCCGGCGTCCTATGTACTTTCTTCGCGTCGCGGCGATGGCGTATGCTCCGGTCCGGTCCGTCGAACGCCCGCGTGGCGCCGCTCGAGGTCTTTGGCGCCGCGGCCGCGGCCGAGCCCACTTCAGAGCCTACGGCCAAGCCGACGAACGCGCATCGCCGCGGTGAGAGAGAACACGCCATCGCCGCAAGAGACAAAGCCAACACCACAAAAACCAACGCAGGAGACGTCCTGGCGCAAGCCCCTCTGCCTCAAGGAGGCGGAGCTCTGCCCCTACCCGTCCTTCGACGACTACGTCTTCCGGATCCAGGCGCGGCCACCGCGTCCGAGGGGCCTTCACTCGCGTCGATGGCGTACGGATGGACGCCGCGGCGCGTCGGTGGCGCGGTGGCGGACGAGGGCGCTGAGAGAGACGTAGACAGAGGGACATGAACAGCAACAACGCAGGGCCTCGCGCGTCACAAGGCCGCGCGCAACTACTTGATCGAGCTCATCCGCCAGACCTACGACAAGATCTTCTCGCGGGAGTACACGCGCTTCTACTACCACTTCAACGGGAAGTCGACGCTCGTGCCGCGCGTGGCCTGGACGAAGCCGCGGTTCCTCTACTGGCGCGACCTCAAGGCGTTCAAGAGCGAGGACGTCGCCGCGCTGATGATCCAGAACCAGTGGCACGCCTACAAGGCGCGCCAGTTCATGATGAACGCCGTGCGCGCGCAGTACACCGTCAAGACGGACCCCCTGACGGGGCGCCTCATGTACACGAACGTGCACACGCACAAGCGCGGCTTCAAGAAGCCGCCTTTGTTAGGTAGCGAGGAACTGGATCCCGAGGACATGAGCCTCTGGGGCATTTATCGGCTGGGCGTGTTCTTCCGGCGGCTCGGTTATGGGTTCATCGCGCCGGAGCTCCGAAGGTTGATGCTGTGCGGAAATCACCATCGACGCGACGTCGTCCCCGTGATGCATCTGAAGGTATAACTCACTGGTTGATTTCGACACAGGTTCGACGTGGACGGGGCGCTTCTCCTGTCCTTCGAGTGGCAGGACTACGTCGATTTAGGATTCACGCAGTCGCACGTCATCAAGCGCGTTTTACTGCAAATAGAAAAAAGGGCCTTCTTCAAGAGCCACCGCGATTTACCCGTAACGCTAGTACGACGGGACCGGCTGCGATATCACCACCGCGTGGAGAAGGCGGCGATCAGCATTCAGAGAAGGTACCGCGTCATCTACGCCGCTTTACAAAGGGCGCGCGCGGCCGAGCGCGAGCGCGTCGAGAAGGCGAAGAAGAAGGCCGAGAAGGACCGCAAGGAAGGAGGTTTGTGGTGGTCCGGGAAAATAAAAAATCTGCCCGTGCCGGACCACGGCAAGGTCTATGGGAACCGGACGGTGGAGACGGTGCACGGCTGGGGCTCGTGGATCGGGGAAAAGTGGGTGCCCCTCGACGACAAGACGCGGCCGCACAAGCAGCGCTACAAGCACAATCCCTTGAACGTGCGCTTCAAGTTCGCGCGGACCCTGCACTTCAAGAACGACGACGCGGTCCAGGAGCAGCGCGCGGCGTTGGTCGCGCGCTTGCTCGAGGAGGACATGCGCCAGCGCCAGGCCGAGGCGGCCGTGGCCGCGGCGGACAAGAAGGCGCGGCGGGCCTAACGATGTGTGTGTGTTGATGGGGCGCGGCGACGGCGTTCAATGCGTTGCTCGCGCGCTGAGGCTGAGGCTGAGGCTAGTTACGTCGCAGGGTTCCCCGTACCCCTCCCGCTCCCCCCGGGCCCACCCGTCCGGCTGGACTAGGACGCAAGGGCTGAGTCGCATGGACTCGCGCGCTTGCTAGTGTCTTACAGGCCGCTAGCATCGCGGTCGTCTTGGCTTTTGTGGTCCGTGATCGCAGCGCCAACAGCTGCGCTGAGTAGCACAGACTATATTCCTCAATCATTTTGGGCTGCGCGCAGCCCTCGACGAGCGATTTTGGCAGCGCTACGAGCGCTGAGCCGAGATCAGGCCAAGGCCACCCCAAGCGATCAGTGAGCGCATCTGACCCGCAGAACAGCAGCGATCATGGCGCCTCCTCGGAGAGGCGGCCGAGGCGCTGCCAAGCCGGCGCAGCGCACGCACGCGGCGCCGAACGGCCGCGCGGCCGCGCCGACGCCACCTGCCGCGGGCGGCGGCCGAGGCGCCGCGAGGCCGGCGCAGGCGAGGCCGGCGCCCGCGGGGTTCCGGGTCGTGACGCCGGCGCCTGCGCGCCGCGCGGTCGTCACGCCGCCGCCGCGCGACCCCGAGCCCATCGCCCAGTACGTGCGCAATATTGAACAAGACAACGAGGAGCGCCTCGAGTGCAAGATCTGCCTCGACGCGCCGCGGGCCGTGCGCTTCCAGAAGTGCGGCCACTGCTGCGTCTGCACGGACTGCTACAACGAGCTGCTACAACTAGCGCCGGAGCACCGCAAGTGCCCGCTCTGCAACGTTCACATCGGCGATGCGCACTCCGTGCTCAAGACGCAGGCGGCGCTCCAGACCTTCATGGCGTCAAGGACGCGGGGCACGAACCGGCAGCAGCGCCGCGCCGCGGAGCAGCGCAAGGACAAGGCGCAGCGCGTGCGCAAGCTGAGCCACGCCGAGGAGAAGAAGGCCCTGCAGCGCGGCCGGCGGACGCAGCTCGCCGACGGCGCCACTTTATTAGAATACAAGGGCCTCTACGCCATCCTCGAGGGCGGCCAGCGGGCGACGCCCTTCGTCAAGCCGCCGCCCGTCTTACCGGCCGCGGCGCCGCCGGCGCCGCCGCGGCCGCCGGCCCCGCGGTCGGCCGCCGCCGCGGACCTGTTACTGCGCGCGGCCGTCGGCGCCGCGCCGGCCTACGCGCCGCCGCCGCGGCCGGTCCCGGTACCGCCGCCCCAGCGGTGGGCGGGCCCGCCGCTCGCCGCGCACTACGTCGTCATCGTCGACCACTCCGGCTCCATGAACGCCAAGGACTGCCTCGACGACTGCGGCGGCAAGATTACACGGTTAGAAGCCGCCTACGACACATTACTAAACTCCTACGTGAAGGAGACGCGGGAGAACGCGCCGGACGGCAAGGACATCGTCGTATCCTTAGTAACGATGTCGACGAAAGCCGAGTGCGTCTTCGAGCGCTACCGCCTCGACCTCGCCGAGGACGCGATCGGCAACCACGCTAGGGTGGCGTACGCGCACGACCACGGCAATTATCTGCCGGCGCTGGCCGAGGTCGAGCGCCTCTTTAGCCAGCCCATCGACGCCGAGGGGTCCCACGCGCTCGGCGTTGTCCTACTAACGGACGGCAAGCCCTCGGACACGGTGACGGACCCGCGATTTGTGAGTCCGGCATTACGGGGCTACGACCGCATCATTGCGCAGCTCTCGTGGCTGCTGCGGGATCTCGAGCAGAAGGTCGACGAGCGCTTCCCACGCTTCGCCTGCAACTTACTGGGCATCGGCGCATCGCGGGCCGAGTTCAAGATCCTGGACGACGTCAACGCCGACATCAAGCGCGGGAGCGTGGACCACAGCGCGCTCGACTCGTCGCTGCTGTCGTCGACGATGACGTCCATGGCCACCACCATGATGTCGAGCGTCCTCGAGACCTCGGTCTGCGCCGGCCGCGCCAAGCGCACGGTGCGCAAAGTTGCTCAAGAATCGGCCGACGCCGCGGCCGCCTCGTCGCCGCGGCGCCCGACCGAAGCCACGGACCCGTTCGACGCCGCACTGCCGTTCCTCACGCCGGCGCAGCGCCGGAACTTCGTCGATAACGACGTCACGTTGGATTGCCTCGCGTTGCTGCACGACGAGGACCTCGACGACCTCCTGGAGGGCGACGACGGGGCGAAGTCGTCGTTCCGGATGCGCTACCCGGACCCAGCGGCCGCGGAAAGGGGCCCGTCCGTCGAGGAGGCGGCGGAGATGGCGCGCCGCGAGGTCGAGCGCCTCCGCGCGGAGGAGGAGGCGCGCGAGGACGCCCGCACCTCGTCCCTGGGCGAGAAGCTGGACGTCAAGGACCCGCACTGGCTCATCAGCGAGCCGGTCACGGGTGCGACGCTCTGGAACGGCGAACGGTTAGCCTGGCGAGACTTCGACGCACCGCGGATTCTAGCGAAGCGGCGCAAGTACTTCTCGGACGGCGCCGAGCGGCTGGCCTACCGCGGGGCGCTCGTCGAGCCGAACACCGCGACGATTCTCGAGGACGTGGTTTTCAAAGAGTCAAAATTCGAGGAGGATCACGTCGTCGTGAAGCAGGAGGACGAGTCGGACGACAGCGACGACGACGATGACGAGGAGGGCTTCCTCGCCCGAATGACGGCGGCGAGGAGCGGCGGGTTGGCAGCGAAGCATCGGGAGAAGCGCGACGTCAAGGAGAACGCCCACTCGGCCTACCACATAACCTTCTGCAAGGCGCAGTTCGAGGCGGGCCAGCTCGCCGTGGAATTTAACGCGGCGACGGAGCGGTGGGGGCGGCTGCCGCGCGTCACGTTCGTGACGTCCTCTGTCTACAAGTTCACGACGGGCGTGCAGGGCGAGCTCGAGACGACGCGCGTGTTGGGCGAGCCGCGGCTCCGCGGCGAGTACAAGAAGTTCACGAACAACGCGGGCAAGAGCGCCGACTTCCCGGGCTCGGACATGGACTGCGGCCCGGTCGTCGAGCCCAAGCAGCGGGCGCAGCCGCAGCAGGGCCTGTCGGGTCTCGGCGCGATCGGCGAGGAGGACGAGGAGGACGAGAGTGACGACGAGCCCGAGCACCTCACGGCCGGCGAGGTGCCGTACAGTGCATAAACAAATACTACGGCGCCTTCGACCTCACTGCCGTACATCACACATTATGCACACAGGTGCCGCAGGCGTTCTCGCACTTCAGCTACGAGTACTCCAGCGGCGCGCGCATGGTCTGCGACCTGCAGGGCTGCTTCGACCGCGAGCGGGGCTTCGAGCTCACGGACCCGTGCATGCTGTCGAAGGTCGGCCGCAGCGAGTCGGGCTACGGCCGCACGGACCGCGGGCTGCACGGGCTCGTGGACTTCTTCCGGACGCACAAGTGCACGCCGCTCTGCAAGGCGTTGGGGCTCACAGACGCGCGCGTCCGCGAGCAGGAGCTGGTCGTCGAGGAGGCCCTGCGAAAGAAGGAGGAGCGCGAGGCCGGCCGCGCCGCCGCGGAGCGCGCGGCCGAGGCCGAGCGCGAGAAGCGCCGGCAGGCCAAGGAAGCGAAGCGCGAGCGCCGCGCCGCCGAGAAGCTCCAGGAGAAGAAGGTCGAGGAAGATATCGCTGCTGCGGCAGCCGAGGCTCGCGGCTTGCGCGCTCGGGCGGCGCGCGCGGTGAGCGGCGCCGTGAAGGGCGCCGCGAAGGGCGTGGCCGCGGCAGCGGGCGGCGCGGCGAACCTCATGGCGCCGGCGGTGCAGCGCGCCCAAATGCTGCTCAACGGCTCCGCCGAGGAGCTCGAGGACGCGGCGGCGGAGGCGGGCTATCCGCGGTCGGCCGCCGGCGTCGTCCGCTACAAGCAGTCGCTCCGCGACAAGGTGAAGGCCGAGGAGCGCCGCCTGGAGCGGAAGGCCGAGGAGGTCGAAAAGGAGCGGAGGAGGAAGGAGCGGCAGAAGGCGAGGAAGGCCGCGGACGCCGCTGCGGCGGCGGCCACCGACGAGCACAAGGACGAGGAGAAGGAGAAGAAACGCGTCCGGCCGCAGCCGCCGGCCGCGGCTTTTGAGAATAGCGACGAGGATAGCGACGACAGCGACGACGACGAGGGCTTCTTCGCGCGGATGACCGGGCGGGGAGCTAAGGCGGCCCCGGCGAAGGCGGCGCAAGCCGAGCAGGCGGCGATCGCGCGCGGGCGGATGGCCATCGGGACGGAGCACCCGATGTTTCCCGACAACTGCGGGCGGTGCGGCGCCCCCAACGCCTCGAAGATATGCGGCCGTTGCAGGGCCATGCATTACTGCAGCGCCGCCTGCCAGCGGGCAGACTGGGCGCAACACAAGGGGGACTGTTTCAATGCCGAGCTTATTGTGAGGCCGCGGGCCTGAAGGAGGACGAAGAGGGATGATGCCCGGCGCGGCGCCGCCAAACTGTGTCACGAATGTGTAAGACAAGACTAAAATTAACGCTCGGCAAAAATCCAGAACGTCAGCGCGTAACGGTCGCGCCGCGCTTCGAGGACCTCGTGCTCAAGGAACGAATCGAAGACGACGACGCGGCCGGCCGCAGGCGTTATTTCCACGGTGTCGCCGCCGCTCTCGTCGTAGATGCGGAGCGCTCCGCCGTCCTCGGCCGCCCAGTCGAGATTCAGATAACAGATGCACGTGAGCGCCCGCGCGTTGCCGCAGACGCCGTCGGCGCCGCGCGAGTTGTCCGTATGCTTCCGATACCTGCCGCCCGCCCCGTAGCAACTGAGCATCGACGACGCGGGCACCGTCAGCGTCTCGCGCCACCGGCCGTCGGCGTTGATCGCCGCCGCGACGCCGCGCTGGAGCCGCGCCAGGCGCGCGAGCGTCGGGCAGCCGTTCGCCGCTAACTCATCGGCGCCGAACCACCCGACACGGTCGGACCGCGTGCCCGTCAGCGCCTGGAGCGTCGGCTTCAATTGGATGCCGAGGCTCTCCGCTTCCTGGCGCGCGGCGCGCGCGGTGTCAGCATCCAAGACGTCCTCCACGACAACATAGCCTTTCGCGAGCAACCCGTCAACGAGGCGCGACGACACGACGAACGCATCCGCCTCGGCGCATGCAGAGCTGCCCGCGGGCGCGCCGACGATCGCGCGCGAAGCCAGGTGATGGGTGCGCGTCATTTCGGCCGCGGCGGTCCGTCGCAGGACGTCGGCCCGGATTCGCGCGCGGAGCGTGCCCTCGTCGGCGCCGGGCGCCGCGGTCGCCAGCGCCGCGGCGCAGGCGCGCTCGACTAATACCTCCGTCTCGCGCCGCGTGGCCGCCGTCTGCGCGTCGGCCGCAGCCGACGCCGCCGCGAACTCGTCGGCGGCCAGCGGCTCGAGCAGGCGGCCGAGGCCCGGCTTTTCAAGCATCATGAAGCCGCCGTCGACTTGGACCCAGTTGTCCGCGGCGGGCGCGGCGCGCACGAGATCTCCTTGGAGGCGGCGGCCCACGACCGTCGCCGAAGCGTCTGGCGCTGCCCTAACAAAAACGAGCGCGTAGGCGACGCGGTAAGGCTGCAACGCTTCCACGAGCTCGAGCATCGTTTCACCGTCAAGGACTTCGGCGTCGTCGAGGGCGCGCTCCGCTGTCCGCAGCGTTGCCGCCTCCACGCGTGCGCGGCGGCATACGGCGCGTCTCGCTCGCGCGACGGTCGTCGGCCCGCGGCACGCGATTCGAAACTTCCGCGGCCCGTAGCGCACGTCGAGGGCGAACGGCGCCATGGTTACTTGTCCTTCGGCTTCGACACGCGCGGCTCCACGATGTATTTGTTGACGGCTGTGGAGATGACTGTGGCTGTCAGGACCACTGCCACCATGCGTGCTACGAAGAGCTGATTCATTTGTCAGTTGCTGTTGCTGCTTTGCACTGTGAAAAAGCACGAATGTGGGAGGAGACGGCGCTCGAGCGTGGAAGGAGAAGGGGACGAGCTAGCGGTGTAAGACACTAGCACTTGCCTCGAGCGACTTTATACCATCGCTTGGCAGGGACGCGTTGTCAGCTCTTCCAGTGAATCACATTTATCCTGGCTAGAACCTGAAAGGGCGTCCGACACCATACCCGGCTCACAAGGACCAAGGTTGCCTCTGCATGCGTTTCGTATCAGTGGTCGTCGCCGCATTCTTACCATATCAAGGGGTAAGCATGAACGACCCGCAGGGCTTTCTCGCTCATTTGCGGGAGGAGGCCAATAACGGCAACGGGGAAGCCTTGCACGACCTCGGGCAGATCTATGCGGCGCCCCAATTAGCTCAACAGTTTGGGATCGAAGTCGATCAGCGCCAAGCGGTCGAGTATTGGCGGCGCGGCGCGGACCTTGACGATGCGCTGTGTCAGTCGAACTTCGGCTCCCGGCTAGTTAGAGGGTACGGCGTTGAAATGGATGAGGCCGCGGGTTTCCGCTACTACAAGCTGGCGGCCGATCAAGGATCTCTGGAGGGCCTATTTGGCGTGGCGGTCTGCTACGAGAACGGCGAGGGCGTCGCGGTGGACCTCGACGAAGCATGGCGCTTGATGAACTCAGCACTCGCCTTGGCGCAAGCGAATGGGGACCCAGGCGATTATACCAGCGATATCCACGCGGGGCTGGCGCGCATTAAATCCAAGCGAGGCGGTGGAAACGTCGCGATGGTGATGACCGGACCAGATGGAACAGTCCGGACGTTCTAGGCGCCCCAGGACTAAAACAAGACCAACTTAACAACTACGACGGCGACGCCGCAGGACCCCTCCGCGACGAAAAGCGCCGAGGCCTGGGCGGGTCGCGCCGCCGGAGCCCTACCGCCAAATGCCGCGCGGGCCCTTCGTCCGGGAGAAATGCGGCAACATGCCTCAAAACGTCGTCCGGTAATTTTCCAATGTCTTTCAGCACGCGCGGCCCGGGAGCGCCGCAATCAATTAATGTGGCGGCAAGCGACACCTCGCCGCGCCGCAGCGCGTGCGCGAGCGGCGGCCGCGGCGCGGCACCACACAACGGCCGCTCAAAGAAATCGGGGCCCCGTCGGACGGCGTCGCGGTCCCGCGCCGCCGCGACGAGCAACTCGAGCGTCTTCGAACCATCGACAGACGCGCCGTCGACGCAGGCCGCGACCGGCGACCGCCGCCGGCCGTCCTCGCGCAGCGGGTCCGCGCCAGCGGCCAACAATACGCGAACGCAGTCGGCGGATGCGCGCCGCGCCGCCGCCGTCAGGGCCGTGTCGCGCTCGCCGCTCACTTCGCGCGCGTCGATGTCAAACAGCCGGGCCCCGCAGAGCTCGGCGAGCGTCTTGGCGTCGCCGGCGCGTGCCGCCTCTTGCAACGGGCCCACGACCAGCTTGCCCGGACAGTGGGCGCCGCGCCTTGCGCCTCCTAACAATTCACGGACCAACGCGGCCCGCCCGCCGCCCGCCGCGGCCGCCAGCGCGGACCGGCCGTGCGCGTCGGGCACGAGAGGCGACGCGCCGCCGGCGACGAGCGCGCGCACGATCGACGTCGTCGCCCCCTGCTTGACGGCGCGCTCGACGGCGTAATGCAGGGCCGTCCGCCCGTCGCGCTTCGACTTCGCGTCGATCGCAGACCGCCCCTTGCCCGGCGTCGCGTGGCACAACGCGCGCACGCACTCGACGGCGGCGCGGCCGCGCGCACTCGCCGCGCACGCGTGCAGCGGCGTCTCCAGCTGGCGGTCGCGCGGATACACGTCTGCGCCCGCGCTGAGCAGCGCCTGGACGCAGCCCGCGTGCCCGCGCGCGGCAGCTGCGTGCAGCGGCGTGCGGCCGCGCCGATCGCGGCCGTTCACGGCGTCGCGCGACGCTCGTAAAGCGAGCCGCAGCGCCGCGACGCGATTGTGGGCGCAGTGCGCCGCGAGGGCGGCCGCCGACGTGTCGGGCGGCGGCGCCTCGACAGACGTGTCCGACGACGTCGCCGACAGGTCGTCGTCGTCCGACGAGTCATCGCCGCGGGCCCGCGCGACGGCGGCGGCCGCGCGCGCCGCCGCGCCCGCCCGCGCGATGGCCGTCGCGCGCATCTTCGCGAGCGCCTGATCCGAGGCCAGGGCGGCGTCGCGGTCCTCGCGCCAGGCGTCCGCCGCGACGCGCCACCGCGCCCGCGCCGTATCGCTCGGCCGCGCCCTCCGGACCTCGAGCGGCGCGGGCGGCGGCGGCGACGGCGACCGCTGCCGGGCGGGCGGCGGCGGCGCGCGGGGCCAGACGGGTTCTGGTGGCGGTGGCGGCTTGGCGTTCCTGCTCTTGCGTGCTGGCGCGTCGGCGGCGCGCGGCTTGGGCCGCCTCGCATTGGCATCTGGAGGATTCTTCTTCTTCTTGCGCCGCCGCTGCTGCTTGCGCGCGACCGGTATCGGTATTGGTGCGAGCACGAGAGGCGCTGGCAAGAGGGCCAGGACTGAGGGGTGAAACTCGGCAGCCTCAGGGTTCATCTTTGGTGGGTCCAAAATGTCATGATACGTCGAAAGAATGATTTTATAGTGTGTGCGAAGCGTTTTAACTGGCTGCAGTCTCTCTCCGCGCCGCTTAAGGTCAGCTTGCTAGTGTGTTACAGGCCGCTAACATGATCGCGTCAATTGCTGCAGCGGAGCCAGTACGTGCAAAATAGTAGCTCATCGCTGGCAAATCCGTGATGACGACGATGGACGCCAGTGCTTCGTTTTTCACGGCGCTACCGAATGACCTGCTGCAGCGGGTGCTCGTGGGCCTACCCTTTGACGACCACCACGCCGCCACTGGCGCGTGCCAAGCCTTCCGCGGCGTCATCACTGGCTCGCGTTTTCCCGCGCTACGCCAAAAGTACGGCTTCGCCGAGCGCGGCATCGTCACGGTCAGGCCCGCCGACAGAGGGCGCCAATACGACGTGACCTCTCGCCTGCAAATTGTAATGGCGCACAAAAATGAAATTGTGGCAAGCATTCCACAAAATGAAATTCTGATCTCTGGCGGCTCGACGACTGACGGCGGTAGCCGGCTGTTTGTCAGCACCAAAACACCGCCGTGGGACGCCACTCCCAATGAAGTTTTGACGGTGGATGTCTCGTCACGCCGATGGAAACGTTTCGCAACCCTGCCGCAGAAACTAATTGGCCACAGCATCGAGTGGCACGGCGGGCTCCTGTACGTCGCGGGTGGTTGTCGAGACGATGGGCCATCCTATATACTTAACTCTTTCAGCGCATTCAACGAAACAACTGGTTTGTGGGAAGCGTTACCTCCAATGCCAATTAAAACCCTGTGGGCGGCGTCGGGCATTATTGGCAACCAGTTGTTCATCGCGGGTGGTCGCAATGGGTTAAAGGCACTGCAGATTTATGACATCCCTAGCAGGACGTGGCGATTGGGTCCATGGATCCCAAACTCGTACTCACGTTCCGCACAATATGGTGGTTTTGTTGTTGATGGGAAGTTGTGCTTGATGAATGTGCGTGGTAGCCCCATACTGGTCTACGACCCCCAGGCCAACACGTGGACCGAGGAGGCACCGCGCTCATTTACAATTCGTCTCGCATGCGTCCACGACGGCCGGCTTATCGTCTACCGAGAGAACTCAATCGTGATCGCGCGAGCCAACGACGGCTCTTGGTTCCCCTACGCACACGTCGAGCCCCAGAGACATTGGTCTTACACATCTGTCTCCCGCTCTATCCTCCTCGGCTAACTAATCGGGCGACCCATATGTACCCTGTAGACTTCATAAGAGAGAATTACTAATGACAGGGGAATAGCGCGAAAAAAGACAGAGACTCCTGAGCTCGTCGTCGTCCTCGTCGTCCTCGTCGTCCTATCTGAACAAACAGCAGTATTTACACACAAACACAAAGGCTCACCAGTTGTCGTCGTCCGACTCCTCCGCGTCGCGCGCGTCCTCGAAGACCTCCTCCGAGGCCGAGGCGAGCTCGTCCGCCAGCGCCGCCCCGGCCCGCTCGGCGCGCTTCGACCGCAGCGCGTCGGCGGCCGCCGGGTTCGAGAGTGCGACAGCGAGCGTCTTTTCGGCCTCCGCTGCCGCGGCGACCTCGGCGTCCGACGCCGCGTGCTCGAGGTCCAAATCAATATCTCCGAAGAGGTCCGCGACGCCCGCGGCGTCCACCGCTATGGACAGACCCGCCACGAGGCTCCGCGCCAGCGCCGCGAGCACGGTCAGCCGCGACGCAGCCGGCGCGGTATAGGCGTCGCGCACGGCCTCGAGCGGAATCGCCAAGGACACGAAGCCGTCGTCCGCGCCGCGCACCAACACGTTGGCCGGGCCCGCGTACGGCCGCACCGCGTCATATGATGCAGTTAATGCCTCCAGGACGTTGACGGCGGCCCCGAACAACGCGTTATCATCATCACGCTCGCTTATGATGCACGCGTCTTCACCGTTCACGCGCTTTGATACTTTCGGCGCGATGGCCGTCCTCCAGAGCTCGCACGCGCACCAGGCTGAACAGCACCGCGCGGCGCCGTTTTTTGAAGACGAGGACTTGCGCACGTCGCTGCACGACGCGGCGAGGGCCCAGCCGTCGTCTATGGAATCCGCGGCTCGCATCAGCGCTCGTAAGCATCGTAAAGCGTCTTCATCTAGTTCGGGAAACGCCCGGTGGAGCCAGCCTCTTTCAGGTCTCTTCCTTATGAGTTCGGCGAGCTTGGCGCCTTCTCCACCGAGAGCGGCCGGGACCTGCTCTTCTGTAGAGCCGGCCGCGGCGTCGGCACAGACCGCGTACGCGAGGCGTCCCCGTTCGTCCCTTAACGCATTCGCCGTCACATCTGACAATTGAGACGGTCCCTTTGCAACAACCATAGCGCACCGCAACGTAGCTATTTCTCCATCTAGCGTCGCGAGGCCCCAACGATGGTCGTCGGCCGTGAGCGCCCCGTGGCATCTATCTTCCGCCGCGACGGCGCAGACGCGCACGGCACTTGTAAGTGCACAAGCGAAGGCTAGAGCCTGGACTTGGGAATGCGAGGCCCGGCAGAGCTTGATACATGGTGTCACGACGGCGCGCGTGTCGGCCGCCAACTCGTGAAGCTGTTTTTCGGCTTTCGAGGGAGGTTGTAATTGAGCCGCCCGCAACACCGCGGCCCGATCGATGATGTAGAACCTCAACCACTTTTGCAATGAGCCGCTCTCCAGCGCTTTCAGAGCATCATCTGAAGATAATCGTAGGAACCATAAAGTAGTCGCCAAGGCGCGCTTACCTCTATCCAGGTCTAGCAAAGCGCAAGCCTCATCGATAACCTCGACGGCACCCAAATCACAACTCGCCAACGGGGCGCACAACGTGGAAGCGAAGGCGCAACACGATGATGCGAGCGCCGTCGCCGCTTGTGACGCGTCCTCCGTCTTCCCCACGGCCAAGGGCCGAAAGCCGATTCTAAAAGTCTGGGCGACCATCTCCTTGTAGAACGTGGCCCGGAAGGCCCGGTGGCCCCGGAAGAAGGAAGCGGCGCCGTCTTCACTATTGACAGACTCAACTAAACCTGCAGGCGCCGCATCCCTTTTCAGCAACATCGCTAGGGCTTGCTCAACCAAAGGATGGGTCTGCTCCGCTGTTGTTGTCAGAGCGAGCCAGGCTCTAGCTTCTAGCAGGCGCGGGTCGTCTATGCTTGATTGGGCACTGCCAGAGAAGTCCCTCGTAACGAGGTCGCGGGCCTTTTCGCATGATATTAATGCCTTCGCGCGTTCATCTCGTGACGTTTCGAGGACCGCAATTAAGCATTGGGAGCTCGTAAACGTACGGACACATAAGCCTAAGACGTTTTCTTCACTCTCTTCCTTAACAGCTTCTTTCATGGCCTTGCGGGCTGCGACCGGGTCGTTCTTGGCGTCGGCTCTTTGTAAAGCGGCGCGGCACCTAGCTTGAGCGCCCGCGAGGCGCGCTAGTTGTCTTTCTTTGTCCGCGAGGGCCCGACACCTTTCTAAATCCGGCTGCACCGGCTCCAAGACCAAGGAATCACCTCTCAAAGCCGCGAGAAACGCCGTCGCGTCCGGCGCTTGTACTAGTGAAGCATTTTCCAATGCAACAGAAAACGCGGCCGCACAGCCCCCGAATCTACAACGCCAGACCCGAATCTGTTTTCTTTGAGGCGCCAAGATGGCCAGATACAACGACTCCTCTCCATCATCTAATTGGAGCCAGGCGCATTGCGCATCTCTCACACCTTTGAACAATCGAACGACGCGGCCGCTCCGCAGGTCCACAAGTAACACTCTGCCTTTATTGTCCGCGACGGCGCATAGTGTGGAAGTGGGCGCGACCCAGACCTTCGACGCCTGTCGCCTGCTGTCGTCGAAGCACGTCCTCCTGATGTGCAAGGTGCCTCGTTTTCCCGTCGAGAGGTCGACGACGCCTTCTTGCATTTCCTTGGGTTCGACCGGTCTTAACCACCGCCAGGCGGCCTTGATGAGGGATGACGAGGGCGGTTTTGCGACGAGCTCGGCGATGGTGGGCGACGAGCCGACACCAATCAACGTCTCCGCGTCGACGGGCGCTAGTGCTGTCGGCGGCTTGCTGAACGTGAAATGAGATGCGGTCGGGGCGCCGTCGAATTTTAAGCGGGTCAGGAGGCTACCGCTGCGGTACCACGCCTCTTGCGTCGCGCCGGGAGCGACGCACGCAGCGCCGGCCTCATCGCTGACTTTGAGCGTGTACGCCCACGCATCTCCACGTCTGATGCGCACGAGGCCGTCCTTGGTGCAGACTAATAATAGGTCTCCGCACCAGGCGAGATCATTAATGTCCTCGGCCTCGACGCGCGCGGCGGCGCCGCCTCCGACCGGACCGACGTGGAACGCGTCCGGTTGCGTGGCGTAGGCGACGCGGCCGTCGTTCGAGAGCGTGAGGAGGAGGCGGTCCATCGATGCGCGCTGGTTTGCTGCTTCGGCGCGCTGGTTTGGCTGCTTCGGGCCCCAAGGCGTGTGAAGCTATGCTCCGCCTCCAATTGTTACGGCTTCGTGCGCCAGCCCACAGATACCGCCAGAGCTGTGCGCACGTATCAGGTACAGCTCGTAAGGGCGCGGCCCCGGCAGCTCCCGCGTTTGGCAGCTAGCGGCGTATAAAGACACTAGCACGCAGCGGTGGCCGGGCTGCACAGGCCGCAGAGCTGCATAGCTCATTGTCCTTGCACGGCAGAATAGCTAAACCAACTCGCACACTTAGCCTGCTACTCCCGCTGCAGCACTCGCTGTGCAGAAGCGGTCGATTCGCAGCACCACCACTGGCCAATAAGGATGCCGCTCCCGGACCCGACCGGCCCGCACCGCGTCGGCGTCATCGAAGCGGACGTGCCTGCACGAACGGATGCCGGATGCGTACCGGTCGTCGTCTACTACCCGGCAATCGACGAACCCGACGCGCCGCCGTCGACGGCGCTCTGCGGCGCGACGAGTAGCGAGCCGGAGCAATTGCGGTGGCTCGACGCGCGCTACGCGGCGGCGCTCGGCAAGAGCCACCTCACGGGCACGCTTGGCGCGTGGTCCGCCGGGGCGTTGATGGGGAATTTGGGCCCCGCCGCGACGAATTACGAGGTCGTGCGCGCGGCCGTCGGCGCCGATGCCAAACCGCCACCGGCCGGCGGCTGGCCCGTGGCCGTCTTCTCGCACTCGCTGACGGGCTGGCGGCACGTGAACTCGAGCCTCTGCGCGGAGTTGGCCTCGCACGGCGCTGTCGTGATACATATGGAGCACGCCGACGGCACGGCCTGCCTCTGTACCTCGTCCGAGGACGGCCGCGTTTTGGCCGAGTACGTCGACTGGGCGCGCGAGAAGACAGAGGAGCTCAAGCAGAGTACGGACGACGTCGGCGCGGCCCTCGAGGCCTGGCGGCGGGCGCAGGTCGCGAGGCGCGTCGTCGAGATCGCCGCGGCGCTCGACGGTTTGGAAAAGATCTGCGCCCGCGTGCACAGGGGCGGCGCCTTCGCGCGGACGGCGTCGAATGTGGCAGTAATGGGCCAGTCGTTTGGGGGCGCCGCGGCGGTGGCGTGTCTGCGTGAAAGTCGCTTTTCGCATTGTTGCATCTACGATCCCTGGCTCGACGGCGTGGGCCCGCACCGGCACCCGCTCCCGGACGCGGACTACCAGGGGAAATTCTCACCGGCCCTGAAGAGACTCGCGCTCTGGTCCTGCGGCGCGAGCCCCTTACAGGAGTCCTGCGGCGCCAACTGGGATTCAATAATGGCGAAGGCTGGAGGTGTTGGAGTGAGGCACCACGAAGAAAAAGCTGGTCATTTCGCGCAGACCGACGCCCCCGTCGTCTTCGAGCAGGGTCCCCTTTCTTCAATTTATTCAGCCCTCGTCTCCAAAGCGGACCAGAGCTCCGACTCCGAGACACTACTGAGAAGGTGCCTAGAGCAGACCGTAGCAGAACTAAGTAGCCTTTACGCATAACTACTTCTTCCGCGCGGCCTTGGCCCGCTTCGCCGCCTGCTCCTCCAACAATGCGGCATACGTGGGAGACGTCTCGAGCATCTTCTCGACCTTCGTGATGACGTGGCGCACGCCAAATCTTTGTAAAAGAAACACGCACCGCTCCCGCGTGTTCATGTCCTTCCAGCCCTTGCCGACCTTGAAGGCATCCAACGCTTGTTTGACTCTTCTCAATGCCTTGGCCACTTCCTCGCGCTCGGCCGCGACTTTATCTCGCTCGGCAGCCACAGCACCGATCTGGTTCGCGAAGTCTTCGGCCGACGGCGCCTCGGTCTCGTTGAGTACTGGTAACAACTCCACGTTCGGGTTCTCCTTCAGCACCAACGTCTCCAGGTCTAGCGCACCATCGCTACCAAGCAATTTCACTTCAAGAATCAAGGGATCCGCCTTCGACGTGATCAATCGCTTCAGCGTGAAGTCGGCCATCGCCTGCCTTGTTACCTCCTTCGCGACAATAGCCTTTGCGGAGTCCTCCAGTTTCTTGTTCCCGCTCTTCTCCTTCTTCTCGATGTCCTCCTCGATCAACGCTTCGAACTCTGAGCCTTTGGCCTGGAGGATTTTGGACGCGTCGAGGAAGACGGGCGGAAATAAATTCTCCTCGGCGTCCTTGCAGCTGATCGCGAGACAGTTTTTTTCTTCCGCGTAGCCAATCTTGATGCAGAGCATCTGCTTCGTCTTCCAGAGGGGTTTCTGGCCCTCGTAGATCTGTTCTACGGGCGTAGGCGGCGGCGGCCCCGGGTCGACCTCCTCCTCCTCCTCCACACCCGTCTTCTCGCCTGCTGAACTTTTACGAGATCGTCGCTTCTTCTTGGCTTCTTCCTTGCGCTTCTTCTCGGCCTCCTGTTCGCGCTGCCATCGCAATCGCTCGGCCTTCCACGCGATGTTCGGGATCTGGTAGCAGTACGCCTGGAACTCCTCGATACTAATGGTACCGTTGCCATCCTCGTCGAAGTCATCCAACAATGTTTTGAGCTGTTCATCGGTGCACTTCCAGCCCAGCTTATGCATCGCGGCCCCAAAGTCTTCGGGCGTGATATCGCCCTCGAGCTTGCCGTTCGGTTTGAAGTAGCTGAAGATCTGCTGGACCTTGAGACCGCTCTCTTTGGCCGTCGACATGACTTGCTGCAATTTGGCCGTCACGGACATGTCCGGGTCGTCGTCCATGAATTCAGCTAAATCTACAGTACCACCGACGGAGAAGCGTTTGGCCGCTTCGAGGCGCTTCTTCTTCTGGGCCGCGTCGTATTCCGCCTTCTTGCGCTTTTCCTCCTCGGGGTCGACCTCGACCTTCTTCTTCGCGAAGGAGGCCTGGCCTCTTTTAGGGGGAGGCATGGCTAGTTAGTGCTGCCCTCGCTTGATACTTGTTTCGACCGCGGGCAGCCCTTCCGCGTTTTTGTTGGCTTCCGTGTGGGACCAAACGGCAGCCAGCGGGGCCGGTGGGCGTGTGTCCTCGCGCGGCTTCGCGCGGCGCTGCTCCGCTGTGCGCCGGGCCGAGCGCGCTATCTAGGACTTACAGATACATAGAAATGCACGGCCCGAGGACATCACCCTGTGGGCCGTCGCTCCGCCAGTGGTCGCTGGCGCATGCGTCCCGCGGCCGGCGGGCGCGAGAGCGCCTCGACGGCGCGCCGTCGGCCGCGCGGTGTCTTCCCCACCCACGAGTCCTAGCACCGCAATACGCCATCGGCGCGCGACGCTTCGAAAAATTCGCGAAAACACAATCATTACTCTTCGATTTCGACGGCCCACATCAGGAAGCCTCGACGTCGCCGCAGCAGTCCGCGGTCACACGCGTAGGTATGGGCTTGGACGCATCTAGATCGTCCTGGGCCTGGCAGCACGGGTCCGTGGACGCCGCCGGCGCGTCGTCCAAGTGCAACAGGGCGTAGCCCGTCGTCGCCCCGAGACACACCGCGGCGAACAATTCAATGGAATACGTCATCGCCGCGAACATCGCCAAATAACCGAGCACGGACTGGACGAAGTGCAGGAACACGAGGCCCATCCTGGCCCAGGACATGTCGCGCCGCCTTCGGTGCACGTACTTCCGCACGAATGACGTACATTCGACTAGCAACCCGACGAAAAACGCCCCAAACATGCCGCCCACGTACTTGCCTACCGAAGATAGGGTCCAGTCCGCCACGTAGAGGTTGATGCAGGGCGGCGTGCTCTCTTCAAAGGCCGACCGGAAACCGTCCATATGCATGTCCTGGCCGCTGCCTCGACAAAAACCGCCTTCTCTCGATCTTGAACTGTTGGAGAGACTACCACTGCGATCAACACACACGGGCGAACAGTTGTCGAAGGAGTGCCCTTCGCAGTGCGTATCTTCCGGGACGACTTGGTCATTGTCGTCGAGGCAGACGGCGCCGTACGCACAGTCCACCTCCAAACACTGGAGCCAGCAGAAGATGCCATCTTTCCCATCCTGCGTCTGGCACGTCGCCGCCGGGTCTACTGCGGTTAATGATCTCGAGCGACCGATCGTGATCGTACTGGTCCTCCGCGCTCTTCTCTCATCAAACCGTTCGCCGTCCAATAACGCGTCGTCGGGCGGCAGGACCATGAGGCCGTACCACGGTCTTGCTTCGTTGTCCGACAGTGCCAATGATAACGAGTGCGGCGCCGGCCTCGCATTACCTAGGTACCTTGAAGAATCACCAGCGAGGATCAGCACCGCACTATCAACATCCCACCTTAATTCATGTGATGCGCCGCCGGGTAGCGTGATATGTAGTGACCCGCCCTCGCCCGCGACCATCGCCACCAGGACACCCTCGTCGACGTGCGCCTCGAGCGCTTCGCCTTTTGAAGGTCCGTAGTAGGCGTGGACGTGCTCGAGGTGGCGGCCCTTGTCGACGACGCCGCGCCAGTCGTAGTCTGCAGCATCGCCGCGCAGAGGGGTGGTGCCACCTCCATCGAGAGCTACAGCGACCGCCTGGACGGCGTCGAAGGCCGCCCTTCTCAATACATTTGATGCCTCGTCGTCGAAGCACACAGAATCAAAACCGGCTCCGCGCGCGGCTATTGTCCTCCTCCGCGTCCCGTCAACCAACAAAGCCTCCTGGCCGTCTCCCTCTAAGCAGTCCGCCAGGCCCTCGAAGGCTGTGGCACTCGCTTGCGCGAGCCCGGGCACGCGCACGGCGACGGCGCCCGTCGTCTTCAGCGCCGTTTTTGTCGTGCGCGCGTCTATCGAAACTAGGTCGACGTGGGGCACGGCGAAGGGCGCTGCAATGGCATCGCTGCACGCTATTGGAAATGCTACGAGGAAGCACGTCGAAAAAACCGGCCGCATCGCTTCCCAATCAATGTGGGCGTTGGTGACGCTGTTTCCAAGCTCTCCTTGCGACTAACGTCTGTGGCTCGAACTCACGGAGCAAGGAACAGTCCACAAATGGACTCTGTAGGAGCAGCGCGAGCAGCTGTGCTAAGTCGTGCGGCGAGGGAGCAGCTCGCAAAGAGGCCCTTTCAGGCAACAAGCAAGCATGCCGACGAGTGCGGGGTTTCAGAGTCGAGCTCCCAACGACTCGTTGCGGAGGGAGATTGAGTCCTCAGGACGAACCCTACAAAGTTGCGCGCGCTTCGGGCGGCGCGAGGACCGCCGCGCGCCCCTGAACGCCGGCGGTCCCCTCCACGCTGTCGGGGCGCCCGAGCTCGCTCCGGATCCTCACTACTGGGATCGCACTCCGGTGCAGGAACACCTACCCGCACACATAACCGGGACACACAACGAATTACACGTACACCCCGTGGTCGACCTCGTCGTTCGCGCCGCCGTGGTACGCCTGGTAGTGCTCCGGTTCTTCCCAGGTCGAGATGCCCGTGATGTTGTTGCACCAGTAGGCGTGGCCCGTCGCCGGGTCGTCGTAGCGCGTCCATTCTGAGGCCTCATCTGCTAGACCCATCTGCTGCTTGTCTTCGGGGGACAAGTTGTCATGAAACAATCCTACCAAATCGCCCTTCTCAAAGTTGGGGCGCATCTTCTTCGCTCTTTTGAGAGCGTGTCGTCTCCGTTGCCAGTACTCTTCCCCACCGAGCTTCTCCCGCAGATCGTCCGCGGTCCTCAAAACAGGCCACAGTAATTTTTGGAACGTTAACCTATGTTTCTTGCCCATCACTTCGTCCAGATCCAGTACTTGATCTTTATTCCCCGCATCCACCGCATCCAGCTGCGCCGCGATTTCAGCATCAGTCATCTGCGGCTGGGCCAGCCTACACAACTGAGCGAACTCCACTTGATCCAACACCCGATTATGATCCGAATCGAACATGTGAAAACAGAAGGATACTTGCGAATCTTCGTCCTGCACCAAAAACGCGTGCAAACAAACAAAAAACACGAGTGGATCGATACCCACGGCTCTTTCATCATTGGTCTCGATGATCCCGAAGAACCGATACAAAAATTCGTCGTGGGGATGCTTCCGGTCCGTATGCTCCTTGTTCTTCCTCATAAATTCTTTCAGATCGAGTTGCCCGTCTCCGTTTCTGTCCATCTCCATGAACTTCTTGAGGATGACCATTTCGTCGCCGTCATGGTAGCACAGCTTGTTTTTTTGATCTTCTCCAGCCAGTCCCAGAGCTTCCTTGACCGCGATGAAGCCCTGGTTCGACTCGATCCACTGCATGTTCGCCGGTAGACTCGCGCCGGCGCCCATGGTCGCGTGTGGCCGGTGCGCTGTCGGTGACAGTCACAAATCAATGTCGCGTCGATGGCGTGGGAGCCTGAGATTTGATAGGGGCAGCCTGATGGGAGTCTCAATGGACTGATTGCACGCACGGGCGACGGTTGATGGTGGCAGAGCAGCCAGGGCGGCACCGGTACGGCTCGATGGCGTGCGTTCGACGGCGTGTGGCTCGGGCGTCGTGCGCGCCGCGTACAGCGCCTCAGTGTGCCAATCTCTCGAAGTTGAGAAATGCCGGACATCGGCGCGCTATTTTTACTACCGGTGAGTGGTGGCGCATCAGCAAACGGGACTCTTCAGATCACTACGTCCAGGCATGGCCCTAGCGGCTGTAAGACACTAGCAAAAGCAGGGAGGCGCGGCGCCGCTTTGTATCGCCCGTATAAATCGTCCGGACTTGCAGCGCTGCGCGTATAAGGCTCGTTTCTTGCATAAGCTGCGCACGCCAGCATTTCATCGTAAGCACAAGCGCGAGCACACTGCACGCTGCAGGATGGTCAAAATACTCGTCTGCGGCGACGTCGAGGGACGCTACGCGGAAACTTTTAAACGCGTGGCGAAGCTCGACAAGAAGGCGGGCCCGTTCGACGCTTTATTTTGCGTCGGCGCGTTCTATGGAGCTGACAAGACTGTCCCCGCGGCGCCGATCCCCACCTATATATTAGATGGAGAGGCTGGAGAAGTAGCGGAGAACGTCACGGCGCTAGGGAGTTGCGGCGCGACGACCATTGAGGAAAGGAAGGGCGGCGCCGGCGCAAAACACCTGAGCGTAGCGTTCGTAGCAGACGAAGGCAGTGTAAAGCCGCTGGAGGACGCCTGCGCGACGGCGGGCTTCATGGGCGTCGACGTATTACTGTCGTGCGAGTGGCCGCGCGGCGTCGATGTCGGTGTTCCTGACGCCGAGGTAGAAAAACTAGCTGAATGTGGTGTGCGAATAAACGCCGCAGGCACCGACAGAATCGCGGAGTGCGCGAAGATGACGCGACCGAGGTACCACTTCGCGGGGACCAGGAACGCGTTCTGGGTGCGAGCACCTTATAGACATGCACCGAAGCCACCGTCCACGAGGAAGACCCACGTCTGCCGGTTTGTTGCTCTGGGCAAGGCGGCCTTATCCAAAGATCCTCAAAGAAAATGGATCCACGCCGTAGATATTGATCCGGTCCCCTACGCCCCTCTACAAGCTCTGCAGGACGAACCCGTGAACTGTGGCGATTCGCCCTACTTGTGTTTTCAGTCGTCCGAGCGGCCCGTCGAGAAACTCGCCAAAAGACCCGTCGAAGATACCGATAGAGGCGCCTTCCGCTGGGCTTCCGTGGGCGGTGCCCAGCCGAAGCGCCGGAAAGTCGACGAGGACTCGTCCACCACACTATTTGTGGGCGGCCTGCCTCGAAATTGTGATGATAGCCAACTGGAAGACGTGGCGCGGAAGGCCGACGCAAAACCTTCAGCATGTAGGTGCGTCGCGGGCAAAGGCTACGGTTTTTTGGATTTCGCCTCGAGGCAAGACGCGGAAGCCGCATTGACAGCACTCCAGAACGCCGACGTCAAGCTCGGCGGCCGCTCATTAACCTTCGACTGGGGCACTTCTTCGGCAAAACCAAAACAGCAGCACTATCCCGACGACGCGAGACGGGACTGCTGGTTCTGTCTAGCTTCTCCTGGGTGTGAAACACATTTAGTGACGGGTGTGGGCGACACGTGCTACACTTGCCTGCCGAAGGGCGGTCTCGTGGATGCGCATGCGCTCATCGTGCCGATCGCGCACGCGTCCGACCGGGCGTCACTGGATGATGCGACGCTCAATGAATTGGAAGCGACGTCGGATAATCTAGCGAAGTCATTTCGCGAGAAGCTGAATAGCCATGCGGTGGCCTTTGAGCGGGTTGCTGATACGAAAAAGGGCGTGTACCACATCCATAGGAACATCATACCCTTACCAAAACGGGGCTCGGGCGACGCTTCTAGGTTAGTGTCCGACTTCATGGACGCCGCGCAGCGCATGTCGTTTCGTTTAGTGCCTGTGAACGATGGCGTCTTCCGACCGGCGGCCTCCGACCGTTTTTTTGTGGTGGACGTCTACTGCGGCGAGACCGGTTCCAAGAAACGGTTCGCGTGCGTGCAGCCCAAGGACACTTCACAAAGGTTCGCGGGGCTGCACTTCGGGCGCGACCTGCTGGCTGCGGCGCTGGGCACGCCCGGTCGCGCCCACTGGAAGGCGTGCGAGGTCGGCCGCTCCGACGAGGAGCGGCTCGTCGCGGCCTTCAAGGCGAAGGTGCTCGGGGAGGGGGGTTCGTAACTCTGGTTGTATCAATTCTTACTCTGTTCGGCACGTGCTCTAGTCGACGAAATGGCAGGTGTTGCCACTCGTCAGGAACACAAAGGGCGAGACCCTCCTCGAGACCAACTCGTCGACCGCGAGCGAGACGACACTGCCCGCGAGACCGACGGAGAGCGTCCCGGTCGAGCTCGGCGTTCGAGTACTCGGCGTTCAGGCGCTGGCGCTTCGTCGGGCGCTCCGCGTCGGCCATTTTTTTTCTCGTTGGTGTGAAGGCTGTCCAATATGACCCGGACCCAGGACCGTGCTAGCGGCCTGTAAGACACTAGAAAGCGCGAAGCTGAAGGCGCTGCCTTGGCTAAAACGCTCTCATACCCCCTCAAAACAACGATACGTGTCGCCCAGCAACACGTCCTGATCTGTGTGCAACCCTCTGCATGTTACCGCGCGGCCAAAAGAGCACTGCAAGGGAGACACAGAGAGCACAGCTAAGAGAGCAGTGCAAGTTGCGCGCGGAAGCATAGCGAGGAGAGCACACCGATGCCAAAACGCAAGAAACGCCGCCAAAATGACAGCTCTCGAGCCATGCAGCAGGCATTGGATCACTACGAATGCGCTCTCCGGAACTTGGAAGACGCCGACGAACGCGCGGCGCTCGAGGCCCTGGACTTCGCCGAAGTCTTTCTGGAACGAGCGCAAGACGACGACGTGCGGCAGGGGCTCGTCGCGGAGGTCTCGCTCGCGCGGGGCGCCCTGCTCGAGGTCGCCGATCCGATGAACGCGCGCCTCGCGTACGACCGGAGCTTTTCCGCGGACGGCAACGCGGCGGCGGCGCTGCGGGCGGCGCGCCTCGCGTGGCGGTGCGGCGACGACGAGGTCGCCTGCGAGGCGTTGCTGGAGCGCGCGCGCGCCGCGGCGGCGGGCGACGAGGAGGCCCGCGGCGACGCGGCGGAGCTGCTGGGCCGGTTCCTCGCGGAGCGCGGGCGGGTCCACGAGGTTCACGAATTGGCGGAGCTCGGCTACGACCGGACCTTTTCCAGGAAGGCGCTGACGAATAACTTAAACGCGAGACCCTGCGACGGCGCGCCTGCGCGCCTCTTCGACGACGCCCTGCCGGCAAAGGCCCTGGCGGCGCTCCGGCGCGCCCTGCGGCCGGCGGCGTGCTACTGGCGCGAGACGGACTACGGCTCGCCCGCCGTCGGCTTCTTTAGCTTCACGCATCGAATCGACGCGTTGTCAGATACCGCGCTCGAGGGCGTCCTACAAGGTATTTGGCACGCCGCCGTCAAAGCCCTGCCGGAGGCGCGGAACGCTACCTACGTCGAATGGTGGGCGCACACGCGGAGGCGCGGCGACGGCCACGCTCTACACTACGACAGCGTCCCAGGACTTGTAGACGAAGCGCCGCCGCGGCACCCGCTCGCGTCGACCGTCACGTTCCTCGAGGCGTCGGTCGGCGGGCCCACGATCATCTTCGACCAGACCGTGGCCAACAAAAGGAGCACGCGGGCCTGGGTGGCGGCGGCGCGGCCGAACCGGCTGCTGGTCTTCGACGGAAGCCTCCTGCACGGCGTCTTGCCCGGAGGGCGCGGGCACGGGCGGCGGACGACCTTCATGGCGAATTTCTGGCGGGACGACCCGCGCGCGGGCGACGCCTCTGACAACGAGGCGACGCGGGGCACCAACATCCTGTTTCCGCCGCCGGACTGCGACTGGCCGGCGGACTTTGGCGAGCGCGTTGGGGACGTGGAGATTCGTTGCCAAGGTCAGAACGCGCCGGCCGTGGCGCTGGAAGACGTCGTGACGCGTCTAGACGGCGGCGCCGTCGCTCCGGGCGACCTGCTCACGGACGGGACCTTCTTCGATTGTCTGGAGACAATCGGCTGCGAGGCGCGGGCCGGCGGCGCGGACGAGGATGTCGCGGTCGCGCCGGCGCGGCAGGACTACGGGAGGTACGAGATCCGGACCGACGCCGCGGGCCTGGGCTCTTCCGACGACGACGACGGGGCCGACGAGGACGACGAAATGCCGACGTACGGCTACGGGTGCATCGGCTGCCATCACGCCGCCGACGGGTGCATCGCCTGCCGCGCCGTCGACGACCGTTGCTTCGGCGATGACTTCGGCCCCACGGCCGACGTCGACTACGCGGACAGCAGCTCCGAGGACGACTTACCGCCGCCGGCCAAGCGGCTCCGAGGACGGTGGAACCGTTCAATCTACGAGGCCGCTGAACGGGCTCGCGCTAGGCGCAAGGCCCGCCGACGTAGGAACTAATGTGTAGCAACAGTGTAAAACAAGCTTAGCGGCCCTTCTCGAACGCGAGCAGCGCGAAGCGGTCGACCTTGAGGTCGTCCGCCGGCGCGGCGAGCTCGTGGCGGTTCGCGAGGCGGCAGACGCCGCCGCTCGTCGTGGGCACGTTGCGCGCGCAGTCGGCGCCGTCGTAGCAGCGCTGCCAGCAGCGGCCGTTGACCGGGTCGACCGTCACGACGAGGTTCTGGTTCTGGTGCGGCCGGCCGCGGCTTCGACAGAAGACGCCCTGGCCCTTGACGGTGAGGTGGAGGTACCGTTCCGACGGGAATTCCGCCGCGACGTAGCGCCAGGACATCAGCGTGGGGTCGCCGTTGTCGCGGTGGTCGCGCCGGAGCGCCGCGAGCGCCGCGGTCGCCGCCGCGGCGAACAGCGCCGGCGGCTGGCCTCGGTCGCCCGCCCGCGCGATGATGAACTTGTGGGGGAGCGCCGTCGCGTCGAGCAGCGGCGTCGCGGTGGCGCCGTCCCACGAATCCTCCCAGGAGCCCGCGGGCGCGGGCGCCGCGGGTGCCGCGGCCTCCTCGGCGGCGCCCGGAGACGGCGGCGGCGGCGGCGGCTCGACGGGCGCGTCGATCTCGAGGCAGTCAATTTCTCCTGGTTGTAGTTCTGGTACGACCAGCGTCTCGCGGAGCGGCGACCGCGTAAACGCGACGGGCCGGGAGCCGGGGGACACCCGTTGCTCCGTCACGGCGAACGCAGCTTCGGCCTCGTCGCCGTGCTTCGTCGACCCCCAGACGCGGAAGCAGCGGTCGCGCGTGTAGACGCCGGTGTCGACGAAGCTCGTCGTCGTCCGCGCGTCGCCGCTCTGCACGGTCAGCGCGTCGCCGAGCGCCTTGATCACGACGTCCGCGAGATGACCGGCGTGCGGCGAGCCGGCGAGCGGCGCCGGCCGCCGCGTGCCGTCCGTCCAGTGCGGCCGGAGGACGACGTGGCGCGAGAACTTGGTCGGCCGCGCCGACGCGAGCACAATCACCTCGATCTCCAGCGGTCGGTCGCCGGCGGCGGCCACCAACGCGTCGCACGCCGCGGAAATGACGCGCTCCGTGAGCGCGTCGCCGTCGACGGCCGCGTTGAGGCCGTCCTTTCGCGTGAACTCGAGGTCGAAGTAGGCCCAGCAGGGCCGCCGCGCGTCGATGACCTCGTAGACGTGCCGGTCTTGCGGAGGCAGGCGCGCATAGCCCTCGTCGACCTCGGCCGGCGTCGCCACGAACCACCGCTTCGGCGCGCCGCCCGAATCGGGCGGCGGCAGGTCCACCCCCCAGATGCGCCGGCCGTCCTTGTCTCCCTTGAGTTGCGCCCGCGCCGCGTCGATCGTGTTGTGGATCACGGGCCCGCCGTATGCCACGACGACCGAGGGCAGCGCGCGCTTCCAGAGGGCCTCGGGGCCCGGCCGCCACGTCACGAAGTTGGGCACGGGCGCGGCCGGCGTCGGTGGCACGGTGGCTGGTCGCGGTGGCGCGGCCGGCGCGGGCGTGGGCGCGACCGGCGTCGGCGCGGGCGCGGGCGCGGCGGCGGCGGCCTTGGCCTCGGCCTCGGCGCAGATCTCGTCCATGAGTCCCTGTTCCGCATCCGCGAAGCCGTTGTGCTCCTTGACTTCCTTGAACATGACGGTCTTCGTGTGGTTGCGCGAGCGGGGGTCGATCGCGTCGTACTTCCCGATGGCGCGCCGCGCCGCGCGGAGCGGCGCGTCGCCGTCGCCGCGGAACCACGCCGTGCCCTTGGGTCTGCCCGCTCCGTAGGGCGGTACGTCGAGTTCGACGGTCACGTCGTCGTGGTTCGTCCGGTCGCGGAGGTATGCCGCCGCGGCGCCCTCGGCGCGGTCCCGGTTGTCCTTGTACCAGTACGGCTGCACGCCGCCGAGGAAGAGCGGGAACGAGTGCTTCTTGCGCTTCGGTGCGGACGCGGGCGCGGCGTCCTCGCGCGGGCGCTTTTGTTGTCGGTCCATGGCGCGACGCAGCAGAGCTCTGGTGCGCGGCGACCTTTGCGCGGCGTGAGTGTCAGCAGAACCTCTCGCGCGCGTGAATAGTTGTCAAACGGATCGTTCTCTCTGCGGCGCTCGGCCGCGCTAGGTCGCGCGCGGCTTGCAGTGCGCAGCGCTGGCTTGCTGGCTGTCGCAGGGCTGCGCGCGTCGGTTCTGTGGTGCGAGGTCCTCGGCTTGAAACAAAAGTGCGCGGCGTGCAGCTAGCGTCGTGTAAGACACTAGCAAGCTAAAGCAAGACTTTGTTTTGCGCCGTATTTAGCGGCAGCCGTGCTCTCCGGGCGCGGCTGTGGTTCGATAAGGTATCAGCCTTGGGGCTGCTGCCTTTTTTTCGGGCGCAAACGACCCGTGCGGCGCGGAGCGCCTAGTTGGGGGAAGCCGCCATGCGACGCGTCGCAGCGCTGCTCATCCTCCACACCATACAAGCCCTCGAGGAGGGCAAGATCTGCTTCAATGGCTGCTCCGGCCACGGCGCCTGCGCCAATTTTGTGTGTAGTTGCGAGCCCGGCTGGACGGGCGACGACTGCTCGCACAGTCTTGTAGGGGGCAACGCCACGGTGCAAACGCTGACGGCGGGCCACTTCAACGTCACGGCCAAGAATTGGACAAAGCTGCTCAAAAAGAAAGATGTCGTTTTTATAGCGTTCGGGAGTAGATCTTGTCTGAGGTGCGTCGGCGCGGAAGGTGCCTACGCCGCCGCGGCTCCTCTTCTCAAAAAAATGGGCGTGCCCCTCGCGCGCGCCGACGCCGACGAGCCCTTCTTCCGGGAGCTGCTCCAGGACTTGCAGCTAGGAAGTATGCCTCAGGTCGTGGCGTATCGGAAATTGTTCGCGATGCCTTATGCTGGTTTGCACGCGCCAAACGAGCTCGTGGCCTTCGCGCAGAAGCTCAAGCAGGCGGCGGCACCTTCATTGTCATCGTTGAATGCAGCTCTCACCTTCCTCGGCGTCGACTCGGAGCAAGCGAGACGGGCTTTGTATGATGAGACTGGTATAGAAGAAGAAGTGACGGAGGAGGACACCCTACCTGGAACAGCAGCTAGAGTACTGGGTTTATTTTCCGACATTGATATAGAGGACGAAGAGAGCGCGGAGTTTATGGTCGCGGCGAGTGAAAGAAGACAAAGGCACGACGTCTACTTCTCGCGTGTTGATGATCCAGAGATCAGTCAAGCTTTAATAGATGCGGGATTTGCGGATCGAACGCCGGCCGTCATCGTAGCGAACGACGGTCGACTTGTTTCCCATGTCTTGGATGATGCGCCAGACATCGGTTTGGGTCCATGGGTCGACGCGGAGACCTTACCAGCTGTCGGCGAATTAACCCACCAAAACTTCGCGCGGTATGAAGCTCTGAGTAGGCCCATGCTATTGCTGTTCTTGGACTTGAGGGGCCACGACCGGGGGATGGAGTTGAGTGGCCTGTCCGGGGGCGTGCCGAACCGAGACCTCGTGGAAGAATTTAAAGCCGTGCGCCGGGACGAGTCGTTTCGAGATAGAGTAGCCTTCGCGTATGTTGATGGTGTCGCCCAACAAGATCGCATGAAGGCGCTAGGGCTGTTTGGGGGGGCAAGGCGCTTGCCCGCGGTCGCGGTGAACGCCAAGGAGGAAGGTGTGATCGCGCCGTACCCCGAGTCCTTGCCGCTAGATAGAGCACATCTCCGCGATTTTCTGGGCGCGTTCCTGGCTCGAAGGCTGCGGTCCAAAGAAGATTCCGACGCGTTCGCCCTACAAAGGCAAAATGACGTCTTCGACGCGAAGTGGCTGCCCAAACGCAAACCGCGGAAGAAACCAACGGAGGAGGTCATGGGCCGCTACGAGGTCTTTGGCGAGGATTCGATCCGGGCGCGCGAGGTTGGCAAGATAGATGACGTCTTCGTGCTGAACCGAGATAACTTTGCCGAAGCGTTAGCGGAGAAAGACGTGCTCATCCTGTTCCACGAGGAGGGCTGCGAGGCTTGTGCGGCTTTAACGGTGTACTACAAGAAGATGGCGGAGCGGTTTGCGTCCCTGAAGATTCCGTCGCTCGTCATCGCGCGATTTGATGTCACAAAGGAGACGCCACCTTTAGATGGGCTCATCGCCGGGCCCCTGCCCGTGATTGTACTGTTACCGGCCCACGACAAGCGGCCGCCCTTCCGCTTCTATTCCGGATTAGGCAAGGTGCAACCGATGATGAAGTGGGTCCAGGCCTCGAGCGATATCGCTTTTGATTTGCCGGAGCTGTGCCACTTGGATCCCTCCGAGATCGAGGCCTACAAGCACCAGGTGACGGAGCGGGAGCGGCGGCGGCGGGGGGAGTTGTAAATTTTGATCTGTTAGTCCTTTTTTCTAGGCCCCATGAGTACAAAGAAATCACAAGACCCCCAGTCGTTAGCTCGCGTACACCCCCTCCCGTCGATTCGCGAACGCCTCTTCTTCACCTTCGCGCGGCGTCCGCTCGTCCAGTTCGCGCGTCGTATGAGCGGCTTCCTGGAGAATCGCCAGCAGCTTCTTCTGCTGCGAGACCAGCAACTCGACGAGCCTCCGCTCCAACTCCTTCATGTCGTCCTCCTTGCGTTCTCTGGCATCATTTAACCGTTGCAACCGAGCGTCCGTCTCCGACAACGCGTTCCTTTGTTTTTCGACGCCCAACAGGAGCATCTCATGGTCGTCGTCCATGCGCTTCTTCTTCTTCGCGTGGGCAACATTCACACGACCGTCGGACGAGATCGCCGAGTTCTTGCTATGGGCGTGAATCGCCTGCTCGATGGCTCTTACAGATTCCTGCATCTCATCCACATATTCGAGGATCTTGTCCCTTTCCGCTTCCAGCTCATCTCTATCCCTCACAATGACCTCCAATTCCATTCCTAACTCGGTAGAACGCCGTTTGTGCGCCACCAGCGTCGCTCGCTCATGATTGACAAGCGTGTCGTGCATCCGTCCCCGGAAGGCCTCGCCCTCCTCGATCTGCGCCTCTAATTGTGTTCTAACAAAAGCGGCCTTGCGCTCCGTCCGGCGCAATTGTAACGTGAGCATGCGCTCGACCTCCTTGGCAGCCCGAGACGCGTTCCTTTCCCGTTGCTCGGCCTTCTTCTCCTGCACGACGGCTTTCGCCGCCGTCCGCCACTCTCTGAGAGCGTGTTGCCTCCGCTGGAAGGCGACTTCCCCGCGCAGATCCACGACGCGATCGCGCTCGTCGTCCCACTGCCGCGACGCTTGGGCCAATTGCGCCTCGTAGGCGGCAGACAACGCTTGCGCATCGTCCAACGCCACGACAAGCGGCGGGATGAGCACCTCCTGCGCGTGTTTTTCGGCCTTCGCGACCGCCTTGCTGACAGCCGCCTTCTTCGACTTGACAGCCTCGAGGTCCTTCATATCCAGCACCTCCAAGTGCAAGCGCGCGCCGTAGCAGGCATCAAAGGCCCGCAACGCGTCGGTCTTCTCCGCTTCCCGCTTGATGAGCAGCGACACCTCGTCCCTTAGTCTCTCATCGGCCAACGCCAGAGCCGTTTGATGCTGCTTCTGGAGCTTTTCGGAAGTCTCCAATTCACGCTGGTTATGGTCCCGTTCGGACTTGACGGCCTGTCGCAATTTCTCAAGCTCGGCATCGAACCTTTCCTGCAACTTTTCCTCCTTGACGTCTCTGGCACGTTCTGATCGGCGATGCAGCGCGCCCAGTTGATCGACCTCGAGCTTCAAACGAGCTGAACTACAAGCAACAATAGCCTGCTCGCTGTCCACGCGCAGAGAACGCTCTTCTCTGCGAGCCTTGGCATCCGTGCGAGCCACAGCTTCCTCCTCCCGCTCTTGGGCCGCGAGAGCAGCTTTTTCTAACGCGGCCTTCGTCTTGGCCTGCACGTCCTTCAGCGATTGCGCCGCACTGCGCTTCACTTCACTCAAAGCCTTCTCCGCCGTCGCCTTGAGTTTGTCCGTTTCTTTTCTCGCCAAGGCATCTCTTTCTTCCATCCCGCGCCGCCAAGCAGTGGCCTCCTTCGCCGTGCCTCTCTCCTCAGCATTGGCCACGGATTTCCGCCATTTCTCCGCAACTTCCGTCTTGGCGTTGGCGATCGCCGCCCTTGCGCACGCGTCCGCGGCCTTCTCCGCCTCGTTAAATTTCTCGTCAAAGGCGTACTCCACTCTTGACAATTCCGCTCGCACGGCCAAACAAGCGACGTCCGCCGCCTTGTGCCGATCCGTCGACTTGTGCCAGTCCCGCGCCCACTTCTTCGTCAGAACGTCCTTCTCTTGGACCGCGTCTCGTACCAGTTGCTTCTCGTGCTTGATTAATTCGAGAGCCGCCGTGCCCGACACTTCGGCGGCGTGGATGGCGTAGATAGCCGTCTCGAGCTGCTCCTGCTTCTCGAGTAACGCCGACGACGCCTCATCTTTGACACGCTTGAGCTCCAAAGCAGCACTCGCGGCGTTCTTCGTCACTTCTCTACGTTCATGTAACGTAGCGTCTCTCCTGATAGCTACGGTTCTTGCTAAACAACAATTCTCCGCGGTGCGAGCCGCAGCCCCAGCGCAGGCTATGGCCGCGCCGGCCCGGTCGGCCGCCAAGTCGGCCGTCCGTCTATATCCAGCAATGTCGCCCGTCGCCGAATCCAGAGCCTCGAAGGCGCCGGCGGCCTTCACTGCTTCCCTAACAGCATGTACGGCATACTGGTCACATTTTTCGACTTCTTCTGTTAACCGCTGGACCTCTTCCCTCAGCTCGGCCGGTGCCCGTTCCAGGTCGAACTTCGTCGCGGAGATCGAGGCCTTGCACCTTGCGGTACGAGCCGCTAATAGAGCCGCCGCATAGTCGTAATTACAAGCTGAGGCCCGCGACGCCTTCTCGGCGCGCTCCGCGCCTTCGGCCAGAGCTATTTTTGTCGCGTCTTCGGCCTCGCTCAACAAGTGCTTCAATTCCAAACGAGCCCGATCAATTTGGGCGGCCTTCTCCTTCTCCTTCGTGATGATATTCTTCAAATTGTCGACTTGGCCCCTGGAAATTTCCCGCGCGGTGTCGCGTTCCTCGTCGCGCTCCCTCATCTTCTGCTCTACTATCTCAATACCTTCTAACAGCGACACGGCGTTGGAGCAGGCGACGGCCGCGTCGCGTTCCTCCTTCAAACGAGCAACTAATGACTCAACAGATTCCTCATGCGCGTCTCGAGACCGCGTAAGGGCCTCGTGGACCGCCTGCGCCACATTAGCGCGGTTCTCCTCCGCCGCCTTCGTCTTTAGCACGAATATACGCCAGGTCGCAAAGGCCTTACACCCTTCTCGCCGCAGCCAGGGCACCTGGTACTTGTCGCCAAAGAAGCTATCGTTAACTTTTGACTCTAAGGCATCCAGCGCCTTCTGGCGCTTGTTCGAACCGACTCCAGCAGCTCCAAGAGCCAGACCCAACCGACCAGCTTTAGAAACGCTCTTCTGCAGCTCGATGAAATCTTGACGCAGTTCTAATTCCTTAGCTCGAACCTCTTGCAAATGCTCATGATGCTCCCTCAACTTCTTACGAGACTCCTCCGCTTCCAAACGCATCTGCTTCTCCCGATCTTTGAGAGCTATGAGATACTGGTCCTTGTCCTCCGAGGCTCGAGACTGGTCGTCCTTGCGATCCTGCTCGAGGCGCTCAATTTGTTCTCGTAAAGAACCCGCCGAGTCCATGAGCTCCGACACCTGGATCTTGAGTCGTCCCGTGTGGTGCTGTTCGATGCGCAGTGCGTCTCGCGTCTTCGTGTAAGCATCCTTCAGCATCTCGATCTGCTTCGTGAGGGCCACGTCCTGGGCCTCCTTTTCTGTCTTGACGGCTCGCAACTCCTTCTCTGCTGCCGAAGCTCGGTCCGCACTCTTACGAACGCTCTCGAGGGAGTTCTGCAGTGCTTTGTGGCCTTGCGCTTCCGTTTCAACTAACCGTTCTTCAGCTTTATCTAAGGCTGATTGGAGCTCACCCTTGCAAGTCGCTTCGGACTTTAGCTGCGCGGCCAAGTACTGCTTCTCGTTCTCCAGCCTTCTTATGAGTGCTTTTTCCTCCTGGCGCTGGCGGTCCTCCGACGACAATTCACCCATCTCTTGACTGCGTAGCTGAGCTAGTTTTTCCGTCTGCTCTTTCAGGGTCTTCTCCCTCAACTCCTTGGCAGCTTTTTCTCTTCTTAGTTCGCCCTTGATCTGCTCCTCTCGTCGGCGAGCGGCGCCGGCGTCGTGCACGGCATCGCTATAAGCCGCTTGGGCGGAAGCTAATTTCGTCTCCAGATGAGACGCGCGGTCATGCGCCTCGGCGACGGCGGAGTGCGCTCTAGCTTCCGCACTTTCGACGGCGGAATTGAGCTCATTGACGGCGTCGGCCAGCCTCTGTTCGTTCTCCTCCCGTTCTTGTTGGAGCATGGCCCTCGCTTGCCTCAAATCTTTCTCCAGCGCGCTTTTAGCGTCCATCTCCATCTCCAGCGAACTTTTCAGGAACACTACTTTATTATGTAGTTGTCTGATTTTTGCCTCACCTTTCGCAGCTTCGGCAGCTCTCAAGGTTTCCGCTTTATCGGTATGGGCCGTGATCAACGAGTCATCCGGACCGAAGGTCTGCTTCGCGGCCCCAAACTCGAGGGACATGGCTCCCCTCGCGACTTGTCCTGCCGTTGACGACCCTTCGCCGAGTTCCCGTTTCGCGGCTCGGAACGTCTCGACCTCGTCCCTCAACTCGTGGTTATCTTGTTCCACGATCTTCAAAGCTGCCTTCGCTTCGGCACATTCTGTGGTCAAAGACTGTACTTTGTCCTCCGCCTCCGCTAACTGAGCTCGTAACTCGTTCGACTGCACATGTAATTGATATTGGCTTTGAGTATTAGTACGCTGTTTGTCTGATATGAGAGCTTGCCGCTCCAGGGCCCAGGCCTGCTTCGCTTCTATAAACGCCTGCTCCTTCTTATGTAACTTACTAAGTACCTCGTCGATATTCGTGTCGCCCGTTTTGATGACCGGTGCCGGTACACTTATGTTTTTAGTATTCTTGAGGGTCTCCATTTGTAACGTAACGACTTCCAACTGCACGTCTTTGTCTCGCAGTTGCTCCTCCAACGATGCTTTCGTATTACTTAATTCAGAACCCAACTCGCGGCACTTCTGCAGGGTCTTATCTCGTAATTCCTCCGCCCTCGAAGCGCGGTCCTCACACGACCCAATCTGCTTTTCCAGTGTAGTAATGCGATCCGTCAAAACCCCTTGAGTGAAGGCCCGCGCACTGCCCGGCTTCGGCGGCATCGGAGTCTCCAAAGGAGGCGCTTCCGTCATGACCGTGGCCTCATGGGGCGCAAAGAGCGACGGTTCATCACTTGCAGAAGCCAACAACTCGAACTGCTTCCGCTTGGCCGCTTGAATTTCCTGCTCCCACGGGGTGGGCAGAGCGAGCGACGCCGCGGTTCTCGGGGAAGATGCAGATATGGCTTGTTGCCTTGCTGCGTCGTGCACGTCGAAGATAGGCCTCGAAGATTCGACGGGTATGTCCTTCTTCTTGCGTCTCTTTGCCGCCTTTTCGGACAGCGGCCTTAATTTCTGGCCCCCGGTCTTGGGCCTTGATTTTTGTTGAGAGGGACGCTTCTTCTGCACAGGTTGTGTGGGTCCAGACCAGCCCGCCCTTTGGACATCAGACAGCCAGAACTGGCCGTGCGCGTCCGCCACGAATCGCGCTTCGACGCAAGGTTCTTTGGCTTTCAGTCTCAGAGAACGGGTATATTTCCCCAGGGCGTCGTCGACGTGCGAAGCTAGGGGTGAGGGCGACGCGCCCAAACCGGCCGTGGTCTTGCTTTCACCATCGACCTTGTCCACAGCCTCACATCTACACCAGTAGTCGTCGCCGTCGCCCAAGTAGACTTGCACGCCACCCACACCTTCCAACATGGTCGCTCTCGTCTGATCGTCGGCCCGCGCGACGGCAGCAAGCTCCTGCTCGCCTAAGATCGCTCTCGCGCCATCATGCCTCAGCAGCACGGCTACGCGTCGACCCGTGTTTTCTTGGGAAGCTAAGGCGAATTTCGCGAATCGTCGACCAATTTTGGGCCAAGTTAATTGATGAGCGTCCTTGGTCGCGACTTTTCCAGTTTTACTGGAAGTGTAGAACCAGTTCGTCGGTCGACCCTGACCGTCCAACGTGACGGTGTCCAAGACGCGCACGGGCGCGTCGGCGAGCCAGGCGCGGTACCAGGCGAGGTCCGCCATGGTGCTATCCTGAGACCTACGCAACCGCAGGAGCGATGCCCGGGGCCGGTACTCCTGGGAGCTCAGTAGCTGTTGGGGCAGCCCTACCGTTGGAGGCGGCGGCTGCCCCGGCGGCAGGGCTCGGAGCGCTGCGGCCGCTGCTTGGTTTGCAGTCGTTCGCGCCGGCCCGCGGCCGGGCAGCTAGCCTGGAGGCTGCGCGTTACCGCCGCGCTTCGCAAGCTGCCATTAACGGGGGGGTCTGGGCCGACCGGCGCGAGCCGCCCTTAGGGCCGCCGCGAGCTCTCCTTGACACGTCGGGGGCCCGCATACACCTCTCCCGGGACGGCTTCGGCCATCGCGACCGGGTTGCTTTGGTAGCGCCGAGCGCCTCGCCTCGTATTGGCCCTCGGAGACGCGGTCGCGGCACGCTGCGACGCAGTAGCGCGCTACCTCGACGACGCAATAAGCCCTCGTCACTCGGCGGGCAGCCCTTTGCGCCGGGGAGCACCCAGTAGCCCCTCACTGACCACCCAGAGACCAAGGTGAGGCAGCCCGTCGACGCCATGGAGGTCCACTTCAGCGACCACGAGCTGCGCGACCTGAAGAAGGAGCAACGACTTAGAAGAGAGGAGAAGGAAGCTCGGGAGTCCAAGATCGCCGCGTTGCTCGAGATGGCCGAGGAGACGATACGAGAGGAGCGGAGCGGTATCGACGAGCACGGACGGCGGTACAAGGCGCCGCCGCGGAGCTATACGCGCGCGGAGTCGACGTATTGTGCCGCGGCGCCGGCGCCCGCGCCCGCGCCGGCGCCCGCGCCCCCTATCCCCGAGGCCTTCTACGAACCGAAGTTTTCCGACAAGGTCCTGTTACCGGGCGGCATCGAGGTGTCTACAAAACCTATTGTGGAGGAGGTGGGGCGCACCAAACAAGAGCTAGAGCAAGAGGCGGCGGAGCTCGAGTTCCTCGAGACGCCTCCTACGCAACATGCTGCAGCCTTGATCAAGGTCTGCGACGATAGCAGGAACGCGTCCCTGAGTCTGGGGGAATTGAGGAAGGCGTCGGGGCATGAGATATATGATGAGTTCGTGCACTGGTTGATGGCAGACCGGGAGTTCGAGTTTAAGCGGAGGGCCGTGAAGATGGCTATGGACAAGGGACATTTAACGACGGCGTTCCGGGACTACATCCAGGTGCTTAAGAGGAAGAAAACACAAGTCGAGGAGGAGGCACCCGTAATCATCAAGAGGTGGACGGGCCGCCAACTAACACGTAGGGAAGCTCTGGAGATGCGTAGAAGGATAAAAACGCCCGTGGAGTTGTCGAGAGAGGAGCGCCAATTAAGACTGAGAACCAACTCCCTGCAAACAACTAGGACATATGCGGAGGAGGACCGAGAGAACGTGGACGCCAAAATAGCCCAAGAGCTCCGCGAGAAGAGCAAGCAACGGGTCCAGGTCAAGGGCCGGCCCCGCTTGCCTCCCGTCGTCGTAGAAGGCGAGGAGAACCTAGAAGAGGAGTACGGCCCGTTCCGACTTGATCGTCGCGATGTCGAGGAACGCATCGCGGAGTTGTCCTCGTCCCGAGATCTGCGGGGCGCGCGAGCCGTGCAGCGAAGGCCTTCTGGTAGTGTACGGTCTAATAGGGAACCGTTCCGCGGGAGTGGTATTGTGGTCGCGCGCGCGGCGCTGGCTGCGGCTGCTATCACGAACGACGTCAAGCTACCTTCTGGTAGAGAACACAAGGAGCTGCGTCAACGATTATATCGCCTGCGGAAGGCGCAGCGCGCGCAGTTTGCACCAACTGAATTACTCGGCTCTGATGAGGTGACAAGGGCCGAGGAGGATCAAGACGATGAGGAGATCCTGGACGAGAACGCGGCTCTTAAGGAAATCGATTCGTTAGTACGAGGCCTCGAGCAGCTCGAGAAGGCGAAGGCGCGCGAGACCGGGCGCAAGTTAGGTAAACTCAGGAAGGAGACTCTAGCGTTAGGATTGGATGCAGAGAAAGTGGAGGACGAGCGCTACGAGGCGTGGGAGCGCGAGATTGAGAGGAGGGAGGCCGCGCGCGAGCGGCACGCTAGACTCGTGAAGGAAGAATCAGAACGGAAGGCAGCAAGTACGCAGGAAGGTCGAAGGGACGCGCGCGTGAAGCGCGAAAAGGCTGAGAGGAGAGCGTATCGAAGACGTGTCAGGACGGACTGGCTAGATGTAGTGACACTTATCACTCGAACTCAAACGTTCCGGAGAAAGCTGCAGCATCATAAAGATGTGTTGTACGAGCGCGAGAAGCGTAGAGCTACAATTGTGCTTAGGTTGAGGTTCCGCAAGTTCCTGCCGGCCTGGAGGGAGTGGGCGGCCAAGAAAAAAATAGTCTGGTTCTGTACTCGTCTCAGGATGATGGAGAAGTGTCGAAAATCTTGTCGAAATTACTTTAAGTGCGTAAGAGCGGTCCAGGGCGCCTGGCGTAGAAGGACGTTGCGGGTTAGTGCCGCTCTCAAGCTCACGATCGTCCAGTGGGGCCGCGTCTGGTCGGGTCGTATTTTTGAGGAAGGTAAGGCGCCGGAGCCTTTACATCCTTGGCTGGTGGAGCGAGCGTGTAGGCAGCTCGTGCAGGAAGCTTATAGAGTTACAGAGAATAAGTACGGCGCTCTGGGACGCATGATGCTCGACAAACAGAGGGGCGCGACGTTTCCCACGGAGGAGGTCGTGGACGACTCTGTGGTAAGGCGGCGCCAGATCGAGGTCATTTCCCTGATTAATGCAGAGGCCAAGGGCTGGGTCGTGCCTGATGAGGTGCTGCACCCGCCGGATGTGCTTGAGAACGTGCCTTGGGAGGACGAAAGTATGTCTGGTGTTAGAAGTAGTCTCGAGTCCGTGCGGTCCGAGGTGCGGGCGAAGATGGAGCGCAACAAGGAGCGGCGGTCCATGCGGCGCAGTCGCCACAGCTCGCTGACGTCCTTCCGGTCCGCGGCGTCGACGATGCAGACGGGACTGTCACTTCAGTCAGGGTCGCGTTTTTCGTCGCGCAGCGGGTCGATGGCCGACATCTCGGAAGTAAGTCGGTAGTTTGTTGTGTACTCGTTGCTTCTGGGTTGTCCTCGGCTTCGGCCTGAAGTCAACCTGGGCGGCAATCACTTTTGTTTGCTCCGACGTCAAGGCGCGAGTTTGGCGCGCGTAGCTAGAAGTTTGGCGCGTGTTCCTGCATACGCGCACTATTGGCTCGGCCCGCGGGCCGTGGCGCGTTCAAACACGAGCGTGAGTACTCATAAATTGCTCCTTCAACCGCAGTACTGATCTGGCATCGCCACCCGCCCTATTCTGAGCCCGTCGCGCTTCAGAGCATCATCAACCACTGCGGGACCACCGCCAGGCGTCTACGCCATTGATCTTGCGGCGGTGGCCGAGCGCGGCCGGAGTTTCCCGCGCGAGAATCCGAATGAAGCTCATCCTGTTCGCCGCGGCGGCGCGCCTCGCCGCCGGTGATGACTTCTGCGTACCGGCGGCCTGCCGCAAGCTCGCGCCGGGCGCCGAAGACGAGCATAGTATGAAGAACCTCGTCGGCGACCTCGAGTGCTGCGCTCCGCGGGAACGCGCCGGGTGCGCCGACGGTTATCGTTACGCGACGCGCGGCAAGTGCACGAGCGGCCCCTGCGAGGAGTACGCGACGTGCTGCGTCCATTGCGTTGATGGAGAGGCGTGCGCCCGCGTCGACGCGGCGCGGTTCGGCCAGACGGCCAGGCGGGATTGCGGCTCCGACGATGCTAATTATATCCGGGTCTGGATCGTCATGGCCGTCATGAGCTTCGTGGCGTCGATCGGCCTCCTGGTCTGCCTGTTCGCGCAGTACCACCGCTCGGAGCAGCAGAGGCGGCTCCAGGTGAAGCGGGACACGCACGCGCCGGCCCGGAAGTTCTCGCTGGCCGTCGTGGAGCTGCTCCCGCCGGACCTGGAACGGGGCGCGACGCCGCGCGTGGAGGCGCGTTCGCTTGAACCGCCCGTCGGCGAGACGCGCGGGCCGTCGGTGTGGGACCCCGACGGCGACCCGCGCGGCGCGTACGCCGTGCCTGCTTGCCCGCAGTGCTTGACTCCGTGCCGGTGCGCTCCTAAGGCGTGCTCGGAGCAGGACCCTTGTCATGCAATCGGCGGCCACGTCGCGGCCCCCGAGGCCGAGTCTATGGCCCGCGAGGAGGAACTGTCGCGGTCGACGCCTCCCGACTGCGCCCTCGCGGCGACGCCGTCGGCGCCTCCCGACGGTGACCTCGAGGCGGCGACGCAGGCGGCGTACCCAAGGTCGTGCTCCAGACGTACCGCGGCGGCGTCCCTATCGTGGTGCCTTCGACCGATTGGCGCAACGGTAGCGCGTCAGATTCCAGTCCTGAAGGTTACGCGTTCGAATCGCGTATCGGTCACTTTTGCCCGCAATAGGCTCACCGCCGACGGTACACCCACAGGCACGGCTCCCGACCTCGAGGCGGCGACGTAGGCCGGAATCATTTTTCTCCCGGTTGGCCCGACGGCCGACCGGCATCCATCACCACGATGTGACTCCCCCACGACTGTGACGACCCCGACTTCTCTCTGGACATAGCACCACCCTGTACACAGTAAGATTTTACCCCCAACGCATCGCGTCGTCGTAGCGATTATTACTTCTTCTTTAGGCGCCCCCGCCGCATGACGTAGAGGAACGCGCCGTCCAGGCGCCGCACCTCACACTGCTGTATATCCCAAGCGTCGCACTGCAACAGGGGCCATAGATACTGCGGCGCGCTCAGCGACACACACAAAAAAGTGCCGCGCGGCTCCAACACCCGCGCGGCGCCGGCCGCGACCGCGCCGACGTCCTCTGTGCAGCTATCGCCGGCGGACAGGTAGATGGCGTCGACCGTGCCCTTGTCGACGATGGCACCGAACGTTTCATCAGAAAAGGTCTCGTCCAAGCGCCGCGCGTCGCCGACCATCCAATTGACCGAGGGCTCCATTTCTAGTCCTCGTTTCACGGCGACCTCGGAGAAGTCCAATGCAGTCACATCAGACCAGCCCTCGTCACAGAGGGCCTGCGCGAGCGTCGACGTCCCACCGCCAAGCACCAAAGTCTTCGCGGCCCTGGGGCAGTCCTGGTCCAAGGTTGCGGTGCCCCTCGCGGTTGTTGTCGTGCGATGCATTGATACATCCCGAAATTCATACTTTAACAGAGACGAAGGTGGCAGGGCCCACTCGTGCGGCAGGACGGCCTTGGCGTAACTTCGCTCCCAGAACTCTTTGGTGTCGAAGCCGCCGCGCGCCGTCCATCCCAACCGGTGCCTCGCTAAATCAAGCAACGCGCGGCCGCGCACCGAGCCCATGTCACTTGACTGATGTCTCTTTTTCCTGAGGGGCCCAGCCGACGTCCGCACAGAGCAGGACGGCGAGCTTGCGGTTTCGTCGACCCTCTTCGGTAGACTGGTCGGAGTCGTAGAGCTCCGCGAGCTCGTCGAGCACCTTGTCCAGGCTCTCGTCGCTCAGGAACGCCAAACTATCGAGCTTGCCCGGGCCGTGCACCGCGGCGAGGGCCTTTTTGACGACTTCGTTCTTGATCTGCGGCCCCTCCTGCTCCTCCGGCGGTTTGTCGGCGTTCTCGGCGTTGTGTTTGTCCAGTAACGCGAGGTACCTCTCGTGGAGGGACAAGTTTTGGTGCTGCTTTTTGTCCTTTTTGTCCATTTAGGGAGCTAGGCGGCAGGGCTCCAGCTTTTGCCCAGTGGTATGCGCCGCAAAACGGTGTGCGCCGCAGAACTAAACCAAAGCGTCCAGGAGTAGCAAGCCGAGTTATGGGCCAAAAGCGCTGCGGCCTCCTAGTGTCTTACATTACGCTAGCACCAGGTTGGCCAAGCTTTTGCATTTTGACCTCCATTGGTGGTGTGGGGGGCTGCAAACGTGCCCTGTGTATCACTCGCGCCTGGCAGCAGAGCGATTTCCATCGCTGCTGGCTGTAAGCTCTCTGGGAGCCCTCACGTGACAGTGCTAGCACCGCGCACGTGCAGCGCTCGCGGCTCATCGGCAAGCAGCCATCCCGTTTCGCAACGCGAAACCACATGACCAAGTCGCTGCTAGCCTTTCACCTGCTCCTCATGCGCGTCGCGGCCGCGCTGGCGCCGCGCGTCGGAGGCGTGCGCGCCGCCACGACCGCACGGTTCGCCGCCGCCGCGCAAGCAAGCAACCCACAACCGGAAGTTGGCATCTCCTTCACGGTCGGCGGGCTCCTGTTCCCGTACCAGCTCGGCGCCGCCAAGGCCCTCTACGAGGCCGGCGTCGCGTCGCCGGCGACGCCCTTGGCGGGCGCGTCGTCGGGCGCCATCGTCGCCGTCGTGGCGGCCCTCTCAGAAACGGGCTCTCCCACGCTCGACGACTCGCTGGAGGCTGCCTTACGGGTCAACGGATACTGTCGAGATAGGGGAGGCATGCGCGGCCAGTACTACGATGCTCTGAGTCTGGAAGCGGACCGGCTGCTCGACGGCACGTCCGCCGCGCGACTATCAAACCGCCCGGCCAAGGTGAGCGTAGCCGTTACGCAGTTCAAGCCATTGCCAACACCGCTGCTCGCGTCGTCATTTACGGATCAGGACGACGTCAAGCGGGCGCTCCTGGCCACGTCGTGCATTCCCTTCTACTTCAAGGGCGCGCGGCCGTTCGTGACTTTTCGCGGTGCGCCGGCCGTCGACGGTTTTTTTGCCGTGGAGCGGAAGTACTTCGGCGCGCCGGAGTGTGACGCACGGCGGACGATCCGGGTCTGCCCGTTCCCCGCAGCGACGATAGGGCTCGAGGCGGACGACGTCATCGCGCCGTCGGAGGCGTCGCTGGGGAGCCTGCTACAGTGCGCGCTCGGCGCGCCGCCCGTGGACGACTCGTATTTGGAGGGGCTGTTCGCGCGCGGCGCTGCGGACGCTGGAAAGTTCATTGATACTAAGTTGTAGGTTGTTGTTACAATGAGTAGTAGAAAAGAAACAAAAATGGAAGGGAAACGACGATCAGGCGGTCTCTTTGGTGCTCACCGGCACCTGGATGGTCGTGCCGGCCTCGCGGCCGGCGGGCACGACGAACTGGACGAATTGCCCGGCCGCCGCGACCGTGAGCGTCTGCCCCGGCACGGCGCCCGACGGGATCGTGACGCTGACGTGCGTCGGCAGGGGCTCGTCCGGCGCGCGCGCCCGCAGTATGAGGTGGCCCGCCACGGCGACGGCAAGCCCGGCGACAAGGGCGTTGATGACGAAGTAATACCAGATCTCACCCCACCCGACCGTCGTACACGCAATCGCCACCCACACCGTCCAAGGCACGATGAACAAGACGTTCACGAGGGCGCACGCGGTCACGGCGATCTTGCACTGGCCCCGCGCTTTGTGGCACCCCAAAGAGATACAGGACGCCCCGATTGATGCCGCGACTAAGACGATCGATCCGAAAAATACTACGAGAAGCAGCCCGAAGTGCTCCGGAAATGCGAGGACCGGCTGGGCTGCCGCCGCGAGGAGGAGGATTCGTATGTGGCGCCCCATTGGGCAGCCTCGAGATCGTTGCTTTCAATCTCTTACGCCGTCGATGCCGCCGCGCCCCACAGAAACGGGCAGCCCTCTCGCAATCCAGAATCCAGATCTGGCGCTAGATAAGCGCTCTAGAGACAGCGCGCAGCGCGGGCAGCGCGGCAGGGCGTGCGCGCGACAAGTCGTAGAAGCGCACGCGTTGACGCCACCGCCGCGACGACCCACAAGAGAAGAGCGGGCAGCCCAGGCACCAGCAGCCACCAACCAAACCATGGGCGGCGGCCCGAGCCGCGGCACGGGCCCCATCCACTGCGAGGAGGTCGCCGAGTTATTGGGGGAGCACTACTACGACGAGGCCTGGCGCGTCTTCGAGAAAGTCTCTTCGCACAGAAAGGACGCCCATGGCCAATTTATCGTGCCGTTCCACGAGGCGCCGAAGTTGGCAAGAGCTTTTGCCAATGATATGTTGGTGAGGTACGGGGACGACCCCCAGAAGCTGGTGCGGACGGCATCTTTATTTGCCGAATTGGCTTCTCCGCACGCCACTTTGCTCGGTGACGAGGTGAATCAGCCTGATACTCAGATGGCTAATGAATTCTTAATGATGGCCGAGCAACTCAGCTCGGGCTTCGAGCAGCACTCGCAAAATCTGAAAGATCGCGTCGCGTTCCTGAAGCGCATGGCGAAAGAGGAAGAGGACTACCAGATTCAGATGAGGTGGGAGGCCGACCAAGAGCGCCTCGAGAAAGAAGCGAAGGCGAAGGCGAAGTGGGACAAAGAAATCAAGAAGAAGGAGAAGGAGGAGATGCGGCTGGCTTCCATACAAAGGCGCAAGGACCGCGAGGCCGGTATCAAGTCGACGCGGAAGAAGCTGCCGGAGCCGCCCGAGACCCTGGAAGCTGCCGAACGGTTAACCCAAGAAGCCATGGCCGCCGTCATGCGGGGCGACAAGTGTCCTGATCGTGCAGATAAAAAGCGCGAATTTGAGGACGCGGAGCGACGATATGGTCATGCTTTGAGGTTATATGAGAAGCTTACCGGTAAAGATACGATGGAGACGGCCATCGCGTTGAATAGACTCGGGTGGCATTTGAAGGTGCGAGGGAAGTATTCTGCGGCTGATACTTTATACCGACGGTCTCTGGCAATACGAGAAAAACATAAAGGGCCGCGGTCCATGGAGGTGTTGGTGGCGTTGTCGAACCTCGCGGAGAATTGTAGACATCTGAAAAAACATACGGAGTCTGACTGTATCATGGCGCGCGTCGCGTTTTTGCGGACGCTCCACCACGTGAAGCCCGCCGCGCCCGACGGCGCATCGGCCAAAGTTCAGGGTCCAAAGGTCTGGCAGGTCTTCGAGGACGGCGCTTGGAAGGACGTTCCAGCGGAGGTTGCGCAGGCGCCCGCGCCGGCGCCGGCCGCGCCGGCGGAGGAGCTGCTGGGGGAGCTGCTGGCGGCGACGTCGACGACTTCTTCGTAATGTTTTCTTGTGTGTCTTCTTGCTACTGTCTCGTCCCTATGCATATGCATCGCGATCCTATCTACAGGTATGATCCTATCCCTGAAAACCCGTTTTGATATCGGCACGACGATCGACGCGCGCGCGTACTGTGCTCCCCAACTTCATCGACCTCTATGTCCAGATGCTCGACCAACTTCTTTCGCAGCAGCGCGCCCAGTATGATAGAATCCGGGAGAGGATCCCGGAACTCCGTCGCCGCGCACCGAGGCCGTACCCGGACGTGTCGGACTCTGATTGATGCTTCCGACGGCAACGAGCATGGAACCTAAAACAATTATCGTTCTTACACACTCTAGTCTCCCGACCCACCATCGGGCAGCGCCGCACACAGCGCGTCGAAGTCCTCCAAAACTTCCGACAACGCGGCGCACGCCAAACTTCCATCCATGACCCCTCTATAGATGGCCACGAAGTCGTCGCAGGCCAGCGTCTCCCGGCCTTTCAACATCCCAAAAGTCTCGGCGAAGGTCGGCTCGGCGCCCGTCAATGATTTGAGCAATGATCGCAATTGCGGCGCGCCGACGCCGCGTTTCCCTTGTTTATGTGCCCGCTTCTCCTCATCAAAAAAGGCCCGTCGCACGGCCATATCATCATCATTTCGAACACCTTCCACAAAACACGTGCCCACGGCCGCGTCGGAACTTCTACGGGCCTGCGCCATCTCGGACGCGGCGGCCCTTTGGTCGTCCAATTCGCGCGCCGCCTTCGTTACAATATTCGATTCCAGCGCGATGACATCGTTCGCCAATTCTTGCCGTTGCTTCTTCAGCTTCTCGCGCAGCACGTTCTGGCGCAGCTTTGGTTTTGCTTTGGCCAATGGTTTCCTCGGGTTCTCCTTCTGGAGGGCGGACATGGTGCGCGGCCGCGGCGACTGCGTCGGGGCTGCCCCGGGTCCCACACTGTCGATTGCTTGCGTGTTGATGACAGGAGGACGTACCAAATGAGTTCCAACAACTTTTTGCCCGTCGTTGCTAGTGTCTTACTTTCGCTAGCTAATTATTTTGGCGGCTTACTAAGGCCAGCATAAGGCGCCCAACTGCACGCCAGCGCTGCATCGACGCTCCTTGCATGCACAAACACCTGCTCGCCATGGCCGCTGCTGTGCAAGCTAGGGCCTACCACATCGGCGCGCCCGGCAGCAAGTGGGGCCCGGCCGAGCTGTCGCAGTGGCGCGCCGAACACATCAAGTCGAGACCCTACGACGACGACGTCGTCAAGGTGCTGGATTCCTTAAGGGATGAGTACGACGTCATCGAATATGGTACATTAACCTACGACGGCGTCTCCCACAAGCTCTACGCCGCGAGAAGCAAGGACTGGAACAACCGACCGAAGGTGCTCGTGACGGGCGGCGTTCATGGGTATGAGACGTCGGGTGTGCATGGTGCTTTACGACTGCTACAGACCAAATGCAAGGACTACGCTGAGAGAGGCTTAGATATACTGGTAGCCCCATGCGTCTCGCCCTGGGGCTACGAGCATATTCAGAGATGGAATTATGATGCCGTGGATCCTAATAGATCATTCAAACGGAATGACCCGGATGCTTGCGGCTCGCAGGAAGCGAGGGCGCTAGTAAACTTGGTCAGAAATCATGGCAGTGACGGCTGGGCCTGCCACATCGACCTGCACGAGACGACGGACACGGACGAGTCCGAGTTCCAGCCGGCCAAGGCCGCGCGCGACGGTGACGTTTATGAGGAGGGCACCATCCCGGACGGCTTTTACTTGTGTGGAGATGAGAAGAATCCTCGCTTGGAGTTCCAACGAGCCGTTATTAAAGGTGTGTCTGACGTAACGCACATCGCGCCGGCGGACCCCGACGGCACCATCATCGGCTCTAAGGTAGTAGCCGACGGCGTGATCCTCTACGACTACACGGCATTGGGTCTCTGCGGCGGCGTGACCGACGCGCCGCTCACGACCACCACCGAAGTGTACCCCGACTCGGCGAAGGCGACGGCCGAGGAGTGCAACAAGGCGCAGGTCGAGTCCGTGCTCAGCGCTTTAGACTTTCTGCTCGCGGAGCGGTCCTGGGGGCCGGCTGTTAAAGCGCTCGGCGGGGGGATGCCATAGTGTAATTGTATTATATTTCTGTGACTCGGTGTGCGTCGACGACGCCGTGTCGATGGCGTGTTTTTTTCGTTTCTAGTATGTATGTTGATACGCTAGCTTCCAAAAGTCGGCGCGTCGGCCCGCGGCATTAATTGGCTGCACAAACACCTTCAGATCGGATCGCGGCAGGGGCCACACATTGCTGCGTTTGCTGTGTGCGGTATCAGTAATTGGCTGGTGGCAGATAGTCTTCCTGTGCCCACAAAAAAGGTGTATGCCCAGGGAGCGCTCCCCACCAGCAAACAAGATGACATCATCGGACAGAGCGAACCTGCTGGACAAAGACGAGGAAATAGCGACGCCGGCGAAAAAACCAACAATCACGACGAAGAAGCTAGCATTATCAATAGGCGGCGTCTTCGTGCTCTACGTTTTACATGATGCATTACAAGAACGGGCCTTCCGCCAGCCGGGCTTTAGATTTGGCTGGTTCATGACGTTGATAGAAATAGTGGTCGTTTCTACATGCGCATTTATGTTCGAGTGGGGCGCGCCGCCAGATCCCACGGTAGTGTCGGAAGAGTCCATGCGCACGATTAGGATGTGTGTTGGTGGTTTAGCGCTGTGTCTAGCCACCTCACAAGGCACGGGCAGCGCCGCGTTGAATTATGTGCACTACCCCGTGAAGGTCGCCTTCAAGTCCTCGAAGCTCGTGCCAACCATGATCTTCGGCATACTGCTGACGCGGAAGACCTTTTCATTCCTCGAATACGGGGCGGCCTTGCTCATGTGCTGCTCGTTAGCGGGTTTGTCGTTGGCCGATAGACGGGCGTCTTCTGATGAAGAGGCCGAGAATTTGCCCCTTGGTGTCATGTTGCTGATGACGGCGGTGTTTGCGGACGCTTTAGTACCGAACCTCCAGGAGAAGTGCCTCAAAGAACTCAAATATCCGGTGGGGCGGATGATCGTTTATTCTAATGCCGGGTGTGCCGCGTTGGTGTTGCTCTACTGCTCGGCGACCGGTGAATTAACAATGGCTTTGAAGTGGTGCGCCTCCAATACGGAGGGCAGCGCGTTTCTGTTCTTACAGGCCTGTACGTCTTATATGGGGTTAAGGTGCTACCTGGTCGTGGTCAAGGAGCTTTCTGGTGTGGCGGGCGTCGTCACGACTTCATTAAGGAAGGTCGTGACGTTGATTTTGTCCTTTTTATTATTCGAGAAGCCCTTTACCCAAGGCCACGCCTGGTCCTTCGCCGTGCTGTTCGCGGGCGTCGGTCTGGCCACGTACGCGAGGCAGGTAAAGTAGTTTTGTATATACTTAGGGGTCGTAGGCTTCCTTGCGCGCCGCGCCGGCGTCGAGCGCATCCGTCCGCGTCATGGGCCCGACCGGCGGCAGCTGCGCACACATGTGTTCTAGAGTGTCGGCCGTCGCGTCGTACTTCTGGGCCTCGGCGTAGTTGAGGTGGGGTCTAATTTCTAGAACGGTCTCGGCGCCCTGGACGCCGACGACGGTCGGGATCGAGAGGAAGCACTCGCGCGTCGGGTCCTTGACCGAGACTGGTAGCACTGCTTTTCTATCGAAGAGGATCGCGTCGACCTGTGCGCAAATCAACCGGTGAGTCGAGAAGCGCCGAAATTTGACTTGTGCACTGGGCGTCGGACGATCGTCGCCGTCGCGTTGGCCACGCCGTAGGCCGTGTACTTCTTGCGGTTGATGATCTCGTAGGCCTTGTGGCCGACATCATATTCCAGCTTCTCGAGGTTGATCGCCTTGACGCCCGGGAACTCGAGCAAGGGTCGCCCGCCGATGTTGCCCACGGAGTAGGCCGAGAACTGGCTGTCGCCGTGCTCTCCTAAGACATTGACGTGGACGTCCGACGCGTGCACGCCTAGCCGGTGCCCGAGCTCCACGCGCAACCGCATCGTATCTAGGACCGTGCCCGAGCCGAAAATTGCGCCCTCCGGCAGATCCGGGAGCAGCTTAGCGCGCGCCGCGCAGCCTGAGGCGGCGGCTCGCGGCCTGGAGAAGGCGTCGCGTGGCCATGGTCTTGTAGTCTGCGGTCTTGTCGTATGCAGTACGCGGAGCGGCGCTCAAAACAAGACCAGTTTTAGATGGCTGGCCAGGAGGAAAATAATCTGCTAAGTGTGGTCTGAGGGCCGCGTCCAATTCGCGAAGCTCAGCGGACACGAGGCGCCAAACGAAGAGGAATGCTACTTCAAACGCCCCAAACACGAGCGCTTTGATGGCTTGGTGGTAGGGAACCGAGCTAGCGGCCTGTAAGACACTAGCAAACCAGGCGCCGTCGTCGATCGTGCTGCGAACGAGCGCTAAACATATAGCAGTGCCAAAAGAATAGCCCATTTGTCACGCCGACGAAGCGAGATCATCTGCTCACGAAGAGAGTGCAAGCGCACGGGCGGCTGCACCTATCAAGCCTCAGCCAGCAGCAAATCCGAAAATCGACGCGGAGTTATGGAGCTGCGCCTCGGTAGCACGGTCCAGCTCACCGATCTCACGGGCATTAAGGTCGACGGCGAACCGCCGGCCGGCGCCGTGCGCGGCACCGTCACGCGACTCGACGGCGACACGGTCGAGGCCGCCGCGACGTGGGGCTCCTTCACCTGTAAGCGAGCAGCGATCACAAAACATTCCGCAGGCCCGCCCGGGACCTGTGTATTATTCTCAGGAAATAGGACGGGCACGTTACTCGGCTGGCGCGACGGCGCGCATCTCGTGAGGGAGGGCGCCGCGGACGTTGAAGTGGCGACGGAGTCCGTTCAAAAGACGGTCCCGGCGGCTCAACATTTACGAGTGCGCACGCTGTTCGGCGACGGCGTCGCTTCCACTGTAGACGCGTCGGCCACTACTGTACTACTAGACTGGGGCGCTTCACTAAAGGCGCCGCACTCAACGAACACAGTGCGCTGCCCGGCGGCGGCCGCGCTGCCCGTCGTGCGCTGCGTCGCCCAATCGACTCAAACCATGGTCGCGCGGTCGCTCGACACGCTCAAGTCGTTGACGGCCAAGGTCTCCGCAGATACAAGACAGCGGTTAAGCGACCAACTAGGAGACGTCGACGGCGCCCTCGACTCGATAGAAACGCAGCTCACCGATACACAATCGATAAAGGCCCTGGCGGCGTCGACGATGACCGACGACCTGCAGCAGCGGGCGTCGACGGCTTTTGTGGGAGGCGACGTTACTGAGCTGACGTCCGTCGCATCGGCCACCGCCGAAAAGCTCCGCGAGGCGTCGCAGATCGACTCTGTGATCGAGGAGACGTCGCACGAATTGAGCACAGTCGTCGAGGAGATCACTCCCATGGTTAAGGAAGCCGAGAAAGCGTCGGAGCAGGTCTCGCAAGTCGCGTACGAAGTAAGCAATGCGGCGTCGCAGTCCAAGGCCGCCCTCAAGCTGAGCGAAGAGACCGCAAAGTTGACAGACGGGTTTTCTACGGAGTCTAGTGAAGGCGCGCTAGGTGCGCTGCAAAAAACGAAAATAGACGACGCGACGGTGCGACAGAAGGCTTCCGAGGTGGCCACGAAAGTGTTAGCCTCGAAGCTCTTAGATGGGGCCCTCTTCGAGAGCGCTTTTTCAGACGCGCTGTCCAGTGCAAAGAACACTGACATAAGATCAGTCGTCGCTCCAGTCGCCAAGGCCTGCGCGGACTTCGCCAAGGCCTGGCTCGACGAGGCCTCGCAAGTCGGGTTTTCGAAGCTGCCTCCTGAAGTGGCTGTGCGTGCGCTCGAGGACGGCATCACTAGTGCCGCGGATGCCGCTTTAGTTTCTGAGAATGATCTGGCTAGAAGGGGTCTGCTGGAGGTCGCCGTCGCGTCGGACTGCTTCGACGGGTTACTTACCAAAGCTACGTTGTCTGATTCTGACGATCTCACGAAACGAGCAGCGAGATATGCGTTAAATTGTGCTGAGACCACGGAACTGCTCGGTGATGCGGCGCCCGTGCTACGAAAGGCTCTAGAGAATATTTCTGATAGTGGCGACGTCGCGGACGCGGTGCGAAGTGCTCTTGATGGAGATTTAGTAGTAGACGGCGTCGGCCAACTCGGGAAGATCGGCGCTTCTGCTTTGGATGCCTTGAAGACCTTAAATAGAGACGAACGAGTCTTATACTTCGCGCGCATGGCTGCGGACGATGAGGCTGTCTCAGGAGTCCTCGAGACGATCCAGACCCTCGACGCTGAAAGTGCGGTCAAGGAAGCGGAGCATCTAGCGCAGGACGCCCAGGCGCGAGAGGTGTTCATAAAACGTGTGAATGACGCGGCGCTGGCGTTCCTGCTGCGACACTTACCGGCGATGCCCGTTCCCGACGTCGAAGAAGAAAATGATAACTTAAGGTACAAGGTGGCCAACTTAAATTTGTCCAACCTCGTGATTAAGGAGGAAAATGTCGTTGTCGAGGTGGCCACGGGTAGCTCGTCCAAGGTGAATCTCAAGGGTTCCGAGGAAGTGGAACCGGACCCGACGTCGTTGTTTGCCCTCAAGGCCACTAGAATCCAAGCGCGCTTCGAGGATCTGCAGTGGGCCGTCACGCAGAAGTCCTTTCCTTATCTGGAGGCGGAGGGTAGGGCCGATGTCATTGTCGAGGATGCGCAAGTGTCGTTGGCGCTATGTGTGCGACGGGCGCCCGGTGTCACTGGTGGCCTGGAGCCCAAGGTAGCTCTGACAAGGTGCGACGTGAAAATAGCGTCTCTCGACTTAACGATGGAGGAGCACGGCCTGAGCTGGGTCTTCAATGCCTTGGCAGCACTCTTAACCGACTACGTCCGCGACTACGTGTGTGAGTCGTTGCAGGACTTACTTAAAGATCGAAGTCAATATCTGTTGGAGCCGGTCAACTCATTGCTAGCGACGTCGTGGGCGCCCCTGTCGCGAGCCTTGCATTTGCCGGATGTGGCCGACCTGCCTCCGTTAGATGAAGATCATGAATCAGAGGACACGATCGATATTGTGCTTCGCGCTCCCGGGGCTCTTGGCGTGGAATTGCAGGAGCGGGTCAAGGAGGGCCAGTCATCCTTAGTTATTGCTGGCTTAGAGCCGCAAGGCCAGGCCAAGCCGGCGGTGGCGCAGCTGGGCTTATCTATTGATGATGTGAAGGACGCGGTGTTGGTAGCCGTCGACGGCGCGCAGTGCGCGGGGCGAGATCGCGACGACATCGTGCGGCGGGTGACGCACGAGCGGCGACCGCGGACGCTACGGTTCCGGTTGCGAGGCCAAGCGGCTCTTAGAAGACGCGCTGTTTCACGAGCTCGCGTAGACACGTTGGAACTGTTTCCTGCTGGAGAACCCCGAGATTTAGAGCCGTTAGGACTGCGCCTGAAGACGCATCCGACGATACGGCGGGCGTGTGCTATTGCAGCTTTAGTGCGAGGTACAAATGATGAGGTACTGGCGGCAGAAAAAGCGGGCGTCGTCCGAGGCGCGTTACTGTGCGCCTGCACGGGGCGGCCGCGCCTCTGGACGAGTGAGGGAGACGCCACGCCCCAGGACGTCGGTTCTGATGTGTTGGAGGCCGCGAAGGAGGCGGCGTCGAAGGGCGAGGCCTTTTCCGTGACGCTCGCGCCGGCGCCGGACCGGCAGCTCAACCCGAACGGCGGCTTTCCCTTGGCCGTGGAGGACGGGCTCTTCTACGCGCGGCCGGGGTCGCAGCTTATTAGTGTGGATGGCGCGATCATACTACCGCGCGCGCCGGAGAATTTAGTCAAGGACCGGCTGGCCGTCGCCGAGCGGTGCGTCGTGCGGGACGCGTATCGGTACGAATATCTGCAGGCGCTCTTCGAGAAGCGCGGAGATTGGCTCTAGTGTAAAATGTGTGTTAGTCAGCAAGTGGGATCGCGTGGTCCACGCGATAATCAGAGGTTGCGCAGCATGACGTCGGACTTGAACGTCTCGCCCGCCGCCGTCGTGTCCTTCTTGACTCCTTCCAAATCCCATCCTTTAATGCCGAGCTGCTGCGCGAGCTGGACGCGGCCGCAGACGTTGGCGCAGCAGGCCGTCGAGACTAATACTTCGGCGTAGTTCTGCTTGTTGAAGTCCTTGCGGTCGGGAATGTCGTAGCAGCACGAACCACAGAGGAAGAGGTAGTTGAACGGCGGGATCGGGACGACGAACGCTAATGGCACGCCAAGCGCACAAATACACGACGAGCAGCAGTTCCTACCCTGCGCTTTGCTGATCTGGCCCTGCAAGATGCACGGACACAAGATCGAGAAGGCGGCCAAGCCGGGATCGGCGCAGAAGTCCGTGCAGAGCTTCTTGCTGTAGTGGCCGTTCTCGTTGACCTCCTTGAAGATGCCGCAGCAGCTCGCCTTGCAGTCCGTGACGCAGGCCTTGCAGGTGTTGTCGCCGCCCATGTTGATGGGCTGCCCCCGGTGGGCTGCGTCCCGCTACGTGGCTCGATAAGCGAGGCAGAATCGAAATCAGCCCATGAAAAAACGGGTTTTTCCCGATCCGTCACGATAATAAACGCCTCGTTACGCACTACTACTCGAGCTTCGCCGGCGCCAAATGAGAGGCCTCGAGCGGCTCCCGCGTCCTCAACAGGTACTGTTTCGGCCCGTCCGCCGTCGCCGCCGTGACCGCCACGCCGGCCTTCGTTTTCACTAAACTCATCTTCTCGGACAGGGCGAAATTCAACACGACCTTGCCGACGTCGTTGCGCACGACGACGCGCGCCGCTCCCGTCGTCTTGTGCCTCGTAATTCGCAGCTGTCCCTTGCCGAGGTCGCGCCACTGGGGCTTTTCTCCTTCCGGTTTGTCGTATCGACGTAACGCGCACCGACTCTCGAAGGCTGTTGTTTCGTCACCATCATCAGCCTTCGCGACCGCCACCCGTTCTTCCTTGGGCATCGCGTCGTCTTCCTTTGATGATGGTGCGGGCGCCGGTGCTCCCCCAAAGTTGAACGCGCTCGTGGATGGTGGGGCGGCGCCGAAGCTGAAGGCCGGTTTTGGCGCGTCAGCTTTAGGAGGTGGCGCGCCGAAGTTGAACGCCGGCTTCGGCGCCGCCTCAGGTTTAGCTGGCGCGCCGAAGCTGAAGGGCTTTGAAGCCGGCGCCGGCGCCGGCGCGGCCGGGAAGGCGAAAGGCTTTGATGCTGCGGGCGCGCTCGGCGCCGCGACGGGCGCGCTGCTCTCCAACTTCGCCACGTGGGCCAGGTAGTCGCGCACGCCGGCCGTCCAGGGCGTCGCGGGCTTGTTTTGGGCCTGCCTTCTCACCCACTTGAGGAAGGCCCGGTTGCACGCCTCGAGCTTGTCCGCACTAGACTTAATGATGGGCGTCTCGGCCATCGGTTTTGTTGCGTTAGAAGGCGACGCGAGGAAGGACGAGCCACCGCCGAAAGCTGATGACGGTGCCGTCGGCGCCGGCGCTGGGGCGCTGATGAAAGAAGCGAACGGGTTGCCTCCGGCCGGCTTCGGAAAGCTCAATCCTGAAGACTTCTGGCCCGGCGCCGGCGGCGGCGCCGTCAGCTTGACGTTCGCGAAGATGCCCGCGCCCTTGGCGCCGGCCCCGATGCCTTCCATTGCCACGTAACCCTGCTTCGGCTTTGCGGCTACTGTTGGTTTAGTACCAGCGTCTAAGGCTGGAGGCGCCTGCATCTGGGGCGTGCTCTTCGATTTGAAGCGGCCACTTACGGACACGATGCGCCTCTTCCGCAGTTTTTCTTGGGAGGCGCGCTGGAACGTGCCGGCCTCGACGACCTCGTCATCCTCGGCTTCCGCTTCTTCTCTACGTTGCTGGGCGTTCGTGTTGCGGCGCTTGCCGCCGCCGCCTTGCGGGCGGTCGGACATGGTTTTGCTGCTGTGCGCGTCGCTGGCGCCTCGCTGTGCTGCGTTTTTGCGCAGCGGTGCGTCTTCTCGCGTGGCTCGCTGCTAGGAACTCGCGCGCGGCTGGCGATTTGTGGGGCGACCGCCTTTTTTGTGATTGCTAGCGGGATCGCCTCGAATTACGTGCTGTGGCGCCCTCGGCTTTTTGCTGCTGCTAGTGTCTTACCTTCCGCTAGGTCGGCATTTGTTTTTTTACACGTATTACACACGGCGCGCGACGTTCAGTTCTGCCGGTTCTTGATCGCGTCGGCCGCGACAGGGTCGACCTGGTAGGCGAGGGCGTGGAGCTCGTCGATCTTCGTCTGGAGCGCGTTCACAGTGAGCGTCAGCGGGTTCACGAGGTCGTCATGCACGTCCTCGAGCTCCTCGGCGGCATCCGCTGCCTCGGCGGTGGCGGCGGCGGCGGCGGCCGACGCCGCGGCCGCGACGGCGTCGGTGCGGTCGCGCGCCCCTTCGACGGCGTCCTTCTCCTCCTTGACGCGCTTCAGAGTCGATGACTGCTGCTCATCGTGCGCGTCCCGCAGCGCGTTGCGCTTCTTCGCGGGCGGCGAGGCGTCGCCGTCGCACAGATCAACGACGTCGTCGCCGGCGAGCTGGCGCTTGAGCGACGCGTTCTCGGACTGCAGTCGCGACGCGTACTCGGCGAGGGGTCCGAGTTCTTTCAACGCCTGCTGGGCGTATGACTTGCCGACGTCCGAGCCATTTGCCAGAAGCGCCGAGAGCGCCTCGACGCCGCCGGCCTCGACGATCGCGGTGCTAGTGTCCATACGCCCACAACAACGGGTGAAGCACCACAACGCTTTTGCGGTCTCCTCCTGGTCGTCGGCCGAGCCGCCTGAGAGGCGCCCCACGAATCGCTGAGCGATCGCGGTGCAGTGGGCGACCAGGGCGCCGGCGTCGGCCTTTTTCTTCCTCCGCTTGCCCGGCGGTTCGCGCCGCGCCGGCGCCGCAGCCTCGGCCTGTGCGGCGCTCGCGTCGCGGCGCTTGCGCCGCGGGCGCTTGGCGTCTAGATCAATTTTTTTCACGTCGCCGACGGCGACCTCTTCCCGCGCGCCGGTGCTCTCCCAGCGCACGAGGACCGTATCGTCTCCTGTGCGCACGGGCCGCGCGACATACGCCTGATGTTGGTGGTATCCTACCAGGACCTTCTCGTCGACTGCGTAGAGCACTGGTGCAGCCTCCATGTGACTCGAGTGCCTCGTGCGCGCCCGAACCGCTCGTTTTTGTTTACCGCTTCGACTTTCAGCTGTGCAGAGCGTCTGGAAACCAGCCCAGCTGCGTCGTCTGTTGCCAGGAGGGTCACAAGCAAAGACCCAAAGAGAAACTAGCGGCTGTAAGGCACTAGCAAGTTTTTTTTCGGGACGCGCTTTTGCATTGCGCTTGCCATCGGCATTGCGGAAAACCCGTACCGAGACAAGAAGACACTAATAAAACCTCACCTATACCCAAAATACCGCCGCTTCGTCACGTCCTTCCGCGGCACGGGCCGCGCTTCGAACTTCAGGTCGCGCCGCGTGTTGTGCGTCGCGTTCGCGCTGACCAACTCGAAGACCCCATCCCCGTGGAACGCGCGGCACGCCTCGGAGGGCAGGCGGAACCACGTCGACGCGGGGACGGCTTTGAAATGAAGGGACCCTTCCTCGGGGCCCAGCGAGCCGTCGACGGGGTGCTTCGCGTCCGACGAGAAGTGTGATTTTGAGGAGTGTAGAGTATAAGGCGTCACGTGGCTGCCGACGGCGTCGCTCACGGAGCAGCCGTAGGCGCGGTCGCGCCGCCACGCCGCGCCGGCGGCTTTCGCCGGGGCGCACTGGCCGGGCTCCGTTTTGCACAAAGTACCCGTCGAGGGTAAGACCGTGCCGCCACTGTAGAAATGAGATGATACGGGGTGCTGCGGTAAGTGTTGCACTCGAGGCACTCGCACGAGGTCGTCGCGATACCCACTCCGCGTGGCGTCCCTTGCGGCCTGGTAGGGCGAGGCCGCGTAGCAAGCTCCGAGTAAATAAGCGTTATGCTTATCATCAGCTGAGTCATACGTCGGTAGAGGAGCCACAGACTTAGCGTCGAGGGACCATTCCGGTTTCTTCCATTCACCATTTTTTTTCTCCCTTCTTACTTCCTGCTTGCGCCACTTGGCGATGGCCTCGGGCATCGTTTGTGGTTTACATCCTCTATCGACCTCTTTACCATGTCTATAACTGCGATACTTCGTCCGCAGGGCCCTTATTGTTTTCGACGTGTTGGCGCCCAGATATAAGTGTACCGCGTCATCTAACCGAGTCTTGGGATTCGGCACGGCCTTCCTCCGCTCGATACGATGTTGTAAATAAGCTTCGACCTTCTCCGAGCCGCCCATGCGGCTCCGGTCCCACTGCAGTGACCGTTGGAAGTGTGATAATTCACTATTCCAGTCGACCTCCGGTTTCTTGGGCGACTGGCCCGTCTCGTAGTCCGCACCCTCAGCCTTGTCGTCCCAGTCCTCGGGCTTCGCGCGCGGTGTGGGCAGGTCGCAGCCCCGCGACGCGACGCGGCAACACAGAAGGTTCATGCTCCACATCGTCTTGTGGGCCATGTCCGTGACCGCCTTCCTGACGACGCGCTGCGCGACAACCTCCGCCAAAACTTCCTCGGGGTGGTCCTCCCTCCATTTCTTTTGCTTGAGCTCCTCCTGGCGCTGCTGTTCGCGCTCGAAGCTTGCTCGCTTCGCCGCCGCCTCGTCTCTTCTCTTAGATTCGCGCGACGCCGTGCGGGCCCGTTCCCGCTCTTCGGCGGCCTCGGCGTCGTATTCGCCATAAGCCTTGAGGTCTCTGAGGCTGGCCATGGCTGCCCCGGCGCTGCCCCGGGCGACGTGCCGTCGCAGCGGTCCCGCGTGCGTGCCTCGCGCTGCGATTGGCAGCCCAGGCCCCCGGCGCGGCCTCTGCAAAGGCTTAGCGCCGCCGAGCGCTGCTCTCGCGCCCTTGGTCCGAGGCGGACGCCTCGGCACCCGTCTGCAGCGCCGGGAGACGTATACGTAGGTCTTGCGGGAGCCCACCGCGCCTACATTCAGGCTCGCGCGGTTATTGAGCGCGCGCGGCACGCGCCCGCCACTGGGGGGCGCCGCCCACTAGTCCTAACAGACGCCATCGCCGCGACAGACAGAGGCAGACACAAGGGCGATTACTCGGACGATGTACAGGCAGGCGAGCGGCGTCAGCGCTTCTTTCTCGCAGACGGCTTCTTCGCGGCAGGCTTCTTGGATTTGGACTTCTTCTTGGGCGGCTCCTTGGGCTCCGCCTCGCCCTCGGCCGGCGCGACCACCGTTTTGATGACGCCGAGGCGGTAGACCGCCGTTCCGCTCGCGTCGCGCAGCACGAGGACCGTCAGAGAGTTCCCGAAGGCGTTTCCATCTCCATCGTAGTTCCGGAGCACGACGTGGACGTCTTCATTAGAACGGAACGCGGCGGACAGCTGCTTATTACATGAGTCGTTGACGGCGCACTTTTTTGAACCCTGGAGCTTCTTGCAGTTGTGGCCCACGAGCGCGCCACGCGCGTACTTCATGTCGGCCACGAACGTTTTGGACGCGGTCAAGATCTTGTGGTCGTGGTCGTCGGCTCTTGATAGGAGCCAGGGCCCGCGGAAGCGGCGGATCTGGTTCACGAGCGCGGCGTCCTCGGTAGAAATTGCGGAGAGGACCTCGCTCAGCGCGAGCGTCGACTCGTCGCTGACGTCTTCAAAATTCGCCGGCGTGCCCGGGTAGTGGGCGGGGAGCGCGGCGCCGAGCCTTGCGCGCGCCGAGAGGCTCTTCAGCGGCTCACCCATAACTGCGCTCTTGCGATCTGTCTCGCGCTCTTCTTGTAGTCTGTCTCACCCTCCGGCGAGCTTGTTGGCAGCGTCTAGGGTGCGCTTTCACCGCAAGATCAACAGGTGCTCTGTGAGAGCCTTGCTTCAACGAGAGCTGTGCAGCCGGGATTTCGCTGCCGGTCGAGGAACTGAAAAGTTTGAGTAATGCGAAGGCTTTTGGCAATCTACACTAGCCGAAGGCGCAGCAATCGCACAAGATCAGCGAGGATTATCGAGAACGCTTGCCTATCGTAATGTAAGGCTCTAGCAAGCGGCAAAAAAAGCTGCTGCTCTTGTCGTGCACTTGTCGTGCGCACGTCTGCTTTGAGCTGCTTTGAGGCGAGTAGAGTTCGTCAGAGATACGTTCGCGCCCAAGCCCTTCGCTGCGCGAGAGCACAGAGCCGTCTCAAAGGCCGTGCATGCTGCTCAGGACCACAGCGCTCCTCGCCGGCTCGGTAAGAGCCATGACGACCCTCACCTTCGTCACGGGCAACGCCAAGAAGCTCGAGGAGGTCACGGCCATACTCCAGAAAGGAAGCCCACTACCGTTCACGATCGGTAATCAAGCATTGGACCTGCCCGAGCTGCAGGGCGAGCCTGATGAGATTGCCAGAGAGAAAGGTAAGCTAGCAGCGGAGGCGGCAAAAGGTCCAATCATGTGCGAGGATACGTTGTTGTGCTTCAACGCGTTGGGTGGTCTGCCGGGCCCTTATATAAAATGGTTCCTCCAGAAGTTGGGGCACGAGGGCCTGAACAATTTGCTGGCGGCCTACGAGGATAAAAGCGCGTACGCGCAGTGTTTATTTGCTTTGTGTGCGGGCCCGGGCCAGCCCGTGCGGCTCTTCGACGGGCGGACGCCGGGTAAAATCGTGCCGGCGCGCGGCGACAATCAATTTGGGTGGGATCCCGTCTTCGAGCCCGACGAAGGTGGAGGCGGCACCTACGCGGAAATACCGAAGGACGCGAAGAACGCGATCTCGCACCGTGGTAGGGCGCTGGCGCAGCTGCGGGAGTGGCTTCTTGCTAACTCCGAGGCGTTCGAGGCCGAGTGCCGGGCCGCCGCGAGCTAGGTTTTATGTTTATATTTTGGTTGCGTCGATGGCGTCGAGGTCGACGGCCAAGACGTGGCCCGCGGCGACGCGGGTCACGCAGCGATAGAGTCGGCGACGGCGTGGTGGGGACCACTGCAGCTAGAGGGTTCAGCCGCTGGCCAGCCTTGACGGGCAACCCAATACGCCATCGACGCGCGGAGCAACCCGGGAGTAGAAGAAAGAATCTAGAACACTTTTTATGGCTTCCTTCCTTCCCGCTGGAACTAGAGGGGATAGGGGTCGTCGCTGCCGAGAGCGACGTGGAATTCGCGCGTGGAATGGTGGTCACGCGGCAAGGGCTTGCGCCGGCGCCGGCGAGGGCTCGTCGACCTTGCGCCGCTTGGCGAGGTCGGGCAGGTCCGCGTTCGACACGACGGGGCCGTGCAGGGCGCGCGGCGGCGACGGCGGCGTGTTGTTGCCGCCGACGACGTGCAGGGTGTCGGACGACACGCAGGCCGGCAGGCCGGCGTCGGGCGACACGCCTCGAACAAATGATTCGTCCGAGTCGTCGGAGCGCGCGCGCTTGCGCTCCATTTCGATGGGCGCGCGCGCCGCCGGCCGCTCGGCGACGCCGTCCAACAACTTGGCCGCCGCGGTTAATAACGCGAGCTGCGGCCGCGCGTCCAAGTTCGGCACGGCGGCGGCCCGCGCCAGACTCACCTCGTCGTCGGACGACACTTTTCTAGCTGGTGGCGGCTGCGCCGCCCTTCTTAGTTTTTTAAAGTACTTCTGCGCGTGGGAGCGGACCTGGATGACCGTGCGCGTGCCGACGTGCTCCGCGATGCGGATCCACTTGCGGCGGCCGTACTTCTCGAGGCCGTCGACGAAGCGCGCGTGCTCCTGGGCGGACCAGCGGCCTGCGTTGCGGGTTCGCGTAACGGTTTCGCCCGGGCGCGGCTATCGGTGTGTGTTTGAGGTGTGGAGCACCCCCGCCGTCGCGCAGGCGCGCGCGAACCCGTCGGTGTGTGTGTGTGTCGCGTTTGGCAGCGCGCGCGAAACGAAACGACGCGGTTTTCTCTCAGGCGTCAAAAACGCGACTCGGGAGATATACCGGATTCGAGCTGCGCCTCGTCGGTGGAGCTGTTGCGGCTCAGGGTCAATTGCGGTTGGATTTTGGAGCGACGACAGGTGCTTACATCCTCGGCGCTGCGCCCGAGGTGGTCGGCAGCATCTTGCTTCAGCTCCCGATTATCCTTGGCTAGCTCCGCGCCTGCGTGTCCCTCGCTTGTCGTGCTGCAGTATGTTGTGGCCATGAACCCGCTGGTGCTCTGGTCGAACGCGCTATGTACAGAGATGCGTCCTTCGCGTAGATAGGAGGCTGGATGAGAGGCTGGCGTCCTGACGCCAGTGGGCTCTGCACGGGAGGCCGACTTCAAACACAGCACGGCGTGACCCCCGCCGCCCAGGCCTCTGAAAATACTCCATCACGAAACCCTTGTACCCTTGTTTGCCCGTTCTCGGCTCTCTGAGTTCAACGCGGGAGAACGCGGGCCAAGATGCGGCGTGCGCGGGATAGGCTACGGACTCGACGGTGAAGACCCGATGCCGGATCCGGAACTTTAGAGGCCTGGTTCTAGTGCATCCATATCCAAGGGGCTAGCACCCGCCTGCGAATACTAGCGTCTTTGACGCTAGGGGTGTCCTGGGGGACACCCGCAGACATAACCAGGCACGTACATGGTAATCCCAATATTGAGCGACCAAAGGTCCTCTAGAGTGACCAGGCCGGGGTCAGCTCGACAGAGGGGTTCAAGAGGGGCGGGTGTATATCAAAAATCGGTCGATCGGACGCCCCTACCATCGACGGTCAAAGCTGCGCCGTCTTCCAACGCCCCCAAGGCCAGATCGAGCGCCGGCACGCCGAGCGCATCGAGCGCGCCCGCGTCGATGGGCGTCAGGACCGTTGCCTGAGGCGTCGATGGACGCGGCTTGATTAACCCCGACGGGACAACGACGTGATGAAAGTTGTAGGTCAGAGCACTCGCTAAAAAGCCATCCACCAGGGCCGGCACCGCCTCCCGAGCCGCCTCTCCCGAGCCTTGCGGGCCGCGGGGTACGGTTCCCAAGCGCAGCTCGCCCCCTCGCGAGCGCGCGCGGCGAGCGGCGTCCCCCGCACCTCGACGACGCCTACGCGACGCGACGCCATCGCACACCAAGAGACTAGGGAAGAGAGATATACACGCATTAATAGGGGGGAGAGAGGAGCCGCTCACTCACTAGCCCACCAGCAAATTGGCGTCGCCCGTGAACTTGTAGGGCGGGATCTCGAGGTTCAGGGGCGCCGGGCCCTTGCGGATGCGGCCCGAGACGTCGTAGTGGGAGCCGTGGCAGGGGCAGAACCAGCCGCCGTAGTCGCCCGCGTTGGCAATTGGCACACATCCTAAATGAGTGCAGATGCCCATCACCACCAGCCACTCGGCGGATTCGACCCTAGCAGCGTCCGTCTCCGGGTCCCTGAGTTCGTCCAGCGACACGGCTTCAGATGAGGCGATCTCGTCGGCCGTGCGGTGTCTGATGAAGACGGGCTTGCCGCGCCACTTGACCTGTGTATTTTGTGTGATGCGTCGATGGCGTACAGACGGACACTGAGTGCATACGGTGATCGTCTGCCCCTCCTCGACGGCGGACACGTCAAACTCCGCCGACGCCAATGCTAGAACGTCTTTTGTCGCAGACATCGTCGCGATGAACTTTAACGCGCCGATCCTCACCGCCGACGCGTAGATGAACTTGTTCGCCCCCATCAACAGGTAGGTAAATCCCCTATTCTCGGCGGCGCCAGAGACGCCGCCTTTGTCGATGCGGTCTTTAGTGAACCCATAATCAAAACTGCCCAGGTCCTCGCCGGGGCTGAGGGTGGCCGGGGTGGTCGCGAGGGGGCGCGCCCACCTCGCTTGGGTTTGAGGGGCCCGCGCGGCGGCGGTCCGCGCCGGGGCCCGCGCGGCGGCGGAAGCTGTGCGGCAGAGGCCGCGCCTCAGGAGCGCCGCGGCGGCCATGAGGTCCTCAGGCGGGCCCGCCTTACTCCGCTACCCTACTCTTGAGGTTGCTGGCTCCCCCCAGCGCTCAAATTCTGCCCGATTGAGGCCTTCCTCGAGCAGCCAGTTTTTGGTAAGGCTAGTATCTATCTGACGCTAGATTAGAAAGAAGTCTGAAAAGGGGACCGGAGCCGTCCGTAGCGCCTTCTTATCGATCCTCGCCGGCAAGAACGGTCGGCTGGCAGGAATTGCCCGACTTGGCATGTCGCCTCCGCAGTCGGCTTTAGCAGTGCCGTGCGGGACGTGCACACACTTATCGCTGGGTCTGACGCGCGTTTTAGGACTACCGAACCAGACTCTCAGCGCTGCGAACGATAACGGCATCGATAGCGCGCGCCACAGCAGCAGAGGCCCCTGAGTGCTGCAGTGCTCAAATTTGTGCGGCGCGCGGACGTAAAGATGAAAGGCTCGAACCAGACGAGCCGCGCCATCATCCGGGGCGGCGCGAACACGGGCCGTTTTGACAGAGGAGAAGATGTGCCGAATGCGGGCGACGTTACGCTGCGGGACCCGGTCTCGCAGGGGCCCATCGAGACGCACGCGCTCTATGGTGCGGCCACGCCCAATGTCGGCAGCGCGTGGGCTTTGCCACGAGCCCATCCCCTGTGGGCGCCCATGGACTTTGAATGTAAGGAACTAACGAAGGAGACACCGGCGCAGCGGGAAGAGCGCTTGGCGCGCTTCGAGCCGCCCGCGGAACCGCGGCGCCAGCTCACTTCCGAAGAAATCGTAGACGTGAGAAACAAGTGCCGGGCCCACTTCGCCTCGAAAAAAAATACGGAAGCGGGCCGCGTCGACTTTATGGCATCAGACAAGTTCGCGGGCAAAAAACCGGGCTACTACTTCGGGCGGAGCGCCAAAGGCATGGGGTATCATATCGATTATGCCCAGATGCGCCGATTGATGACGTTGTCGCCGGGCGACCGGTGCGAAGCTAGATATCAGAAGGTACGGCGGTATTTTGATGGAGTCGTCTGCGCGGCGCACGTATGAAACGGCGTCCTTTGTCACGGCGCGTCGCGTCGATGGCGTCGAGTTCACAGCGCGTCGCGTCGATGGCGTCGGGGGTCCACGCCGTCGCTCGAAGCAACCGCGTCGCACCGACGCCGTCGCGGCGAGAGAGCGAGAGCGAGTGATCCACAACACAGGACGACGACTGCTCCTACGACGTCCGCTTCAAGCACGGCCACGTCCAGCTGCGCGTACCATGTGAACACTGTAGGAAGAAGGCCTGGGTCGGCGTCCTCAAGGAAAATGACGGCGTGAGCCGGTCGCTGATGGCGGCGAACCCCTTGACCGAGAAGAACGACGCGTCCGTGCGGTGGTACGAGAAGCTGCTGCTGTGGGAGCAGGGGAAGCTAGAAGAGGCGCCGTCTCCCGATTTTGAAGAGGGTGGTAATCCGCTGGCGTTGCTCGAGGCCATGGCGCTCGCCGAGGACCAGGACGTTTCGGATGAAGCGCCCCGACTGGATAATGCGGGCGCGGAGGCCCTCGTCGCGTCGAGCACGAAACCCGAGAGCGCCTCGTATCAACGCGTCTGGGACGAGGACGGCCGGCCTCTACGATCAGGACCGCCGACGCACCAGGACTATTATGGTAATGATGCGCCAGCATCACAGGAAGAACTAAGCGCCACGCGCGACAAGCCCTATTTACTAAATGGCGACGACTCCGTCCAGAAGTGGATCACTACACCTAGTGAATCGGAGAAGAAGCCAGCTGCGGGCTCGTGTGTCGAGTGCCACGTCATCAAGAGACATCTAGATGGTTCGATTTGCGCGACGACGCACGACGGCGACCCCTTACAACTGAAACTTTTTTGCGATGAGGACCGGAACGGCGTGCCAAATGCAGACCGCTACGTCCAGGGCCTGCACGAGGGCTTGAGTTCGATGCGCGTCGGGGAAATAGCGCACTTCGTCGTCGCGCCGGAAAAGGCCTATGGTCTCAAAGGTTTATATCCGACGGTGCCCGGGGCGACGAAACGACACCCGCGGGGGTCTTGGTTGTGGTACGAGGTCGAGTTACTAGCCATCGAGGAAGACGCCTCGACGACACAGATCACGGACCCGCGGTCCTTCTTCTTATTGCAGCGGCCGGACGGCTACGACTGGACCGGATTGACGCAACAGGAAGATCAAGCCTGCGGTTTTTGTGGAAGGCCGGAGCGAGCCCTGCACCAGCGCAAATTTAGGAAGTGCGGCCGCTGTAAAGTACAAATCTACTGCTCCGCGGACTGCGCCAAGCGGCACTGGCCCACGCACAAGCTCACGTGCTCGAAACCGGAAGATCATCTCGTGCTCGAGGCCGAGGCGTCTCTCACACATGCGTTAACTGTGAAAAGAGACGACGCCGTCGCGACATATATCTCCACGAAACTAGGACATGTACCACCCAAGATCTTGGTGATCGTCGCGTATCGGAACCAGTTACCCTTACAGGACCGCCAGCCGCAGTTGTTCAAGTTCGTGCCCTACATGATCGCGTTCCTCGGAAGTTGTCGACCGCGACCGGATTTTAAGATTGTCGTCGCGACGCAGACGGATGATGGGCGGAAGTTCAATCGAGGAAGGTTGATGAACGCGGCCTTCCGGGAGATGCGCGGTGACGAGTATGATAGTGTGATCTTCCACGACGTGGATATCCTCCCTTCCGAAGAGCTCATGCCCTACTACGCCACGCCACCTTGTGAAGGGAGACCCTGCCATCTCGGGGGACGGTGGCGCTCGAAATATACGGAGGATGCCTTTGTCGGGGGCGCCATCGCCTTTCGTCCCGCAGACTTCGTGAGAATTAATGGCTACGCGAACGACAACTGGGGCTGGGGTTTGGACGACGAGGAGTTAGGTCTGAGGATGGTCGAGTGCGGTTTAAGGGTTGTGAAGCCTTCTGTTGGAACTTATTGTGATTTGGACCCGATCAACCTACACAACATTGTTCATAGTGATGAAAGGGGCTACTACTCCGAGTGGTGGAATCTGGACATGGAGAACGGTAAATGTAAACCGAAGCTGGGTGCCATCGATTGGTCGCTTTATAAAACGTGGTTCCGGGCGCGGGGGCTCTGCGACATCGCCGGGAACTCGGAATTGGTGGCGAGGACGCACGAGTTCGGGGGAAGGGTCGTGCGTCTGTTATATGCTCTGGAGAACGACCATGAACGGAAGGAGGGCACCGTCGCCCTCGTGTCCGCGCGCATGTCGATGCGCGCTTGTTTAGATCGGTGTGGAAATCAAAAGTTCACTTCATGCTGAATCATCGCGTCGTCCTCCACGCCATCGACGCGCCACCTGCTCGATGGCGTGGCGATGCCGGTTCCTCACCGCTCGACGGAGCCCGCACGGCCGCGTCGTCGCCGAGAATGCACCCGACACACTGGTTGATGTCCACACAGGTTTAGATGCGAAGCTGACCGGACCGGTCGCTGAGAGAGCCTTGGCGCAGACGCAGCAGCTCGCCGCGCTCGGGAACCTCGACGCGCGGAAGCCGCGAACCATGGACCTGCATAAGCTGGCGCCGGAGCAGCGCCTCGCCCTCCAGGACTCCGCGCCGCCGCGGCCGCGGCGCCGGCTCGCCGGCTAGTTTTGTTATTTTGTCGCGTAAGTGCCTTCCCGTAGTTGGAACGCCCCCCGGGAGCAGAGCTAACACTCGGGGCGACGGCGTACGTGGGCGGGGCGGGCAGACCCCGCGGCGGTCGTGGTGGCTAGGCGGCCTAGCCTGAGGTAGCTCTAAGCAAAGCAAGAGAAAAAAAGCAGGTGGATGCGGGTCCTCTTAGCATCGTGCCCCGGGAGCGGGGTGCGTCGGAGGGCCGGGGAGGGGGCGCACCCTTTCTAGACGGCAAGCGCGGACTGCTGGTCGCAGTTGTCGCCCGTGTAGCCCGTGAAGCACTCGCAGAGGCCGTCGTCGCCGTTGCAGAGGCCGCGGCCCGAGCACTGCTGGACGAACTCGTACGACGTCGGGCCGGGCTCGAACTTGACGATGGAGTGGATGCCGACCAGCTGGGTGCCCGCCGTCGCGCCGCTCGTGTCGCCCTCGTCCATGACCGACCCGCGGAAGGCCGAGCGCGCGGCCGTGGCGGAGCCGTCCCAGTTGATGGCCTTGTCGACGACGAAGTAGAAGCGGTCTTCCGTCGTGCCGGTGGAGGCCGACGGCGCGTCGACGCCGACCTTGACGACGGTGTAGAGGTTGCCCGTGTTCGCCGAGGCGGCCGCGTCGGCCACCGAGACCTTGACGCCGTCCTGGGCGACGGGCATGTACGGCAGGAGCACCTTGTCGCCCTTGTTGAGGCACGCGTTGAGGTGGTTCGAGTCGCAGGACACGTCGGCGGACGTGTAGACCGTGGTCGAGTACTTGGCGAAGCGCGCCGTGACGGACGCCGTGACGTCTCTATCGATGTTGCCGGACGGGTTCGAGTCGCGGCCCTGGCCGCTCGTGCGGTTCGCGAGCACCGTGGCCGTGCCGTCGGTCGTGAAGACGCTCATGTCCACGCCGACCTCGGGCAGGCCGCTGAAGTAGAAGCGCTCCGTCGCGTCGCCCTCCTTGCCCGCGCCGTAGTAGGCGAGGTAGTACTTGCCGGCGTCATAATCGTCGGCGACGCCCGACGCGTCTTCGCGCGCGGTCGGCGTCTTCGTGAGCTTGACGACGTGCGGGTGCCACGTCGTGTTCGTCAGGCCGTAGTCCCAGTTGTAGACCTCGAGGTTGTTCGAGGCGTCGCCGTCGGCGTCTCCCAGACACGCCTTGAGGAGCTTCACCGCGGCGGCGTCGAAGCCGGTGCCGCTCGCGTAGGCGAAGCCGCCGGCCTCGACCTCCGAGGAGCCGCCCGAGTTCCCCGCCCCCGCGTCGGCGACGGCCGTCGCCTGGAGCGTGACGCCGTCGCACATCGTCGGGAAGTAGTCGATGTTCTCGCCCGAGATGCCCCGGGCGTTCGCGAGGACCTTGACGTCGACGTCGAATTTCACCTTATTGTCGTCGGTGCCCGAGTGGCCGATGGCGTAGACCGAGGGCCGCGTGCCGTCCAAATTCGCGTTGATCTCGATGGGCTTGAGGTCGCCGAGGTTCTCCGTGAAGGTGAGGTCGTACTCGACCTTGTTCCGCGCGGTGAGGCTTCCGACGTTGGGGGTTATCTCCGAGCAGATCACGGAGCCCGCGGGGACGATGTCGTTCGCCATGGACTCGAGCGCGGCCTTGATCTCGATGCAGCCCGCCGTCGCCGCGAGCGGGTCCGTCTGGTAGTCCTCGCCGAAGGCGTCGTAGAACTTGATGGCGTAGGTGCCCGTGATGGAGAGGCCCGTGCTCAAGTCGCCGTCGGCGTCGGCGTTGCCGAGTTCGTCCATTGCCTCGAGGTTCCCCGTCACGTTCACGTACTGCAGGAGGACGCGCGCCGTCGGCGCGCGGATCGTCATGTAGTCGTCGTCGATGTAGAGGGGATCCAAACCGTGCTTGCACATCTTGGACTCGCACGTCGGGCCCGAGTAGCCGGGCTCGCACTTGCAGCCCATGGTGACCTCCGAGTCCCAGAGGTTGTAGACGTTGCCGTGGTCCGCGGCGGCCAGGTCCTGCGCGCTCATGCAGACGCCGTGGCCCGAGCACGTCGCGTCGCCGCAGGCCGCCTTCTGGCAGCCCGCGCCCGAGTAGCCCGGGAAGCAGTCGCACTCGCCGGACTTGCGGTCGCAGATGCCCTTGTTGCCGCACTCGGCGTAGGCGTGGCCCGTGTTCGTGAGAGACCCACCCGCCGAGTCGACCATGAGCGGGTACTGCTCGGTCGTGCCGTGGGGGTAGACGGTCGAGCCGGCGATGACGGTCGTGCTCGTGCCGCTCAGCGCGTCGGCGGAGCCGTCGAGGTCGCCCTTGGGCGTGTCGACGTGCGCCGGCACGAAGGGGCAGGTCCGCCCGGAGCAGTCGGCCTCCTGCCAGTTCGGGTAGCAGATGCACTCGTCGAACGTGCCGCAGGTGCCGTGGCCGGAGCAGGCCTGTGTTGTTTTGTGGGTCTCGTTCGGCTCTCTCGCGGCGCGGTGCGGTGTCTCTCTCGTGCGGTTCATGGGTTTCACGCGTCCGTCGCCGCCGGCGCGGCGCCAACGGCGTTGCTCGCGCGCGGGCGCGGTTTTTCGTGGGAGCGCGGCTTGTGGAAGGTCCCTGGGTGGCGGGGGCTGCCTCCGGCGGGGCGGGGGCTGCCTCTCGCGGGCCGCTCCCGGGCGGCAGCCTTTCTCTGTCCGGCCTTTGTTGCAACGCTGCTGCTCACGTTCGGGCACTCGGCGACGGCCGTGCCGGCGGCTAGCGCGAGCACGATGAGCTTCATTCTGCCGTCCTCTGGTGCGCTGGCTGGATGTCCTAGCGCGCAGCGAGAGCCGCTAATATAAGCCGCAGCTCCCGGGAGGGCCAGCGGAACTGGCATTTTAGCGATCTCAGCTAATGTTTGCCCCCAAAATCTTGCGTCCGGAAATGCCCCAAACGGGACCGAGACGCTGCCAGACAGCCCCCGGAGCCCTACGGGCACGTTTGGCCCGACCCGAGACGTGTCGCCGCCGCCATGGCACACTCCATGGCACGATCTAGGGGTCCCAAGGGGAGCACTGCTGCCCGGGGACCACGCTTCGCTGTGGCGATCTACGCGCGAGCGGAGGCGCCGAACCGCACCCCCACACCGAGGAATGAACGACCGCCAACGAACCAAATCACACACTCAATACTTAGTCACCTCGCCGCCGCCGCCGCGCCGCCGTCGACGCCCTCGAGCAGCGCCGCGAGGTCGCGCTCCGGCGGCGCCTGCCCGCCGGCGAGGACCGCGACGTCCTTGGCGAGCGCGGCGACGTCGCTCTTCTTCGCGTCGACGATGCGCTCGAGCGGCGCGATGGCCGGGTCCTTCCGCCGCTTCGTCTTCTTCTTCGTGGGTGGCGGCGCCGCGGCGGCACCTAACGAAAGCTCCGCGAGGCGCGACGCCGCGTCGATGACGGACCGCTTCTCCTCGAGCGTCGCGAGGGCGTCGTCCAGCGCCTTCCGCAGGTCGACGGACGTGGCGCGCTCGGCGTCGCGCTCGGCCTTGACCTTGCGCAGGTCGTCCTCGGTCGCGTGCGACGACCGCCTCAATAATTCGAGGTCGTTCCGGCACGACGACAGGGCGCTCTCCGCCTTCACGGCCTGGTCCTGGAGCACCCTTTCGTGCCGCTCGGCGAGCTCCTGCTTGTGGTCCGCGTGTGCCCGACCGTCCGCGTCGTGGTCCTCCCTCACACTATCGAGCTGGGCCTGGACCCCATCCAACTCCCGCGACAAGCGTTCGCCGGCCTTCCGGGCCTCCTTCAATTCTCCTGCGAGTGAGCGTTGCTCGTCCCGCAGCTGTGTTATGATAGCGTCCTTCTCGGCCTCGACGCGGGCCGCGGCCTCGCTCGTCTTCCGGTCGCAGTCGGCCCGCTGCTGCCTTTCTTGTAATTCGCGCACTCGCAAATCCTCATCCCTCATAAGCTGGCTCTGCGCCGCGGCCCGGCTCGTCAGCGTCGTCACCACAGCTCCCGCGAAGACTAAAACGACGCACAGGTCCTTGACCCGCAGGCGGCGGCCGGCCGCCGGCTGCATCGTCGGCGTCGTGTCCGCCGGCGCTGCGCGCACGTAACTCCTGTAGGGGTGCGCAGCAATGGTGTGTCTGCTGCTGCGGCGCGCGTCGACGGCGCTGCGGCGTTCAGTACCGCTTTGTAGCAAGTGTTTGCTCCGGCGCGTCGACGGCGTGCAGGCTGTTGGATACGGCTGCGGAAGCACTGTCGACGCGTCTCTGAGTTTTTTTGCAGGCCTTTTTGTTAAATTTGCAAACCCGAAGAGTCTAGAGTGTTTGTGAGGCTAGGCATTACTGCGCGCACATAAGGGCCTTGTGGCAGCATTGATAGGCGTGCACGCGAAATAGTTCTTCTGACAGCTGAGTTTTCGACGGCCTGCGCTGGACGCTTGCCTCGCACTGCTTTTCTTTTGCCCGCACGCCATCGATCGAGGAGTGGACTGCGCCTTGACGCCCGCGTCGCGATATACCAGCGATAACCATTGCTGGGCAGCGCGCTGCACGCCAAACGATTGCCGGCCAGGAGCGCTGCACAACGATGTCGACGCCTGAAGAAAAGAAGGACGCCAGCAAACTACGCGGAGACGCGCCGGCGTTCAGCTTCGGCGCGCCGCCGCCCGCCGCGGCCGCGCCGACCACCCTCAGCTTCGACGCGCCCAAGGAGCCCACGCGCACCTCCACGGACTCGCCGGACAAGCCGGCCGAGGACGAGGTCGGCATCCTCTTTCAGGTGGCCGACCAGGAGGGGGTCGCCCAGCACGCGTTCAGAGTGAACATACTTCGTGAGGAGGCCCAGAGCAAGCCGGTGCTAAAGCTGGTGCAGGAGGTGTTGATCAACAGGAACCGGCAGCAGACTCAGGTCGACGAGTGCCTGCCGGAAATCCTCAAGGGCCTGCGCCTCCCCGACGCCCAGTTCCACCGACCCGACGTGGGAAAGCGGCTCGCCGCGGGGGACACCCTACTCGAGCCCGGAGAGACCCCCGACGCCACTGTAATGCTGATTGCCATGTGCGGCGGCGGCGCCCGAGCGGACATGGTACTCGTGGTCGGCGACGCGCGTGGCTACGTCGGGTCGCGCGCTTTGAACATCCATCGGTTGGGGGACCGATCACTCGGCGACGCGGCAGCCGCGGCGTGCGAATTGCCCCGAGACGAGTGGGCGCGCGGCGTGAGCGCGAGCCTGGCGCTCGTCAACGACGACGTCGCCATCACCGAGGTCTCCCACCAGCTCGTGGAGGCCAAAGCGCCCTGGTGCGGGATCTCGATTGAGCTCGACCCCACGGTCCCGGCCGCCGAAGCCCTCCAAGACGCGCCGCGACCGCCGCTCGTGCTCGTGCGCCGTGCGGACGACCACTTCGCGCGGCACGGCTTGAAGACGACGAGCGTCGACATCGCGTGGGCGGGCGGCCGCATCGAGGCCATCGCCGTGCGCGAGTGGCCGGTGCCGCGGACGCCGCGCATGTGGGCCGAGTGGGCGCTGCGGACCGTCTCCGCGCCCCTTGTGCTGCACGGCATGATGTCCCCGCAGCTCCGCGACGCCGTTGTCCAGCAAGCGATAGAAAGCATGGACATGGACGACGTCGCCGTCGCCGTCGACGGCGCGCCGGCCGCTCAGATGGTCCCAGGCGATGAGCTTGAGGTGGCCCACCCGGAGCGCCTCGTCATACAGACCTCCGGCAACCTGTTCCAAGACCAGCCAGAAAACGGGTCCTACCTCGCGGTGTCCGCGATGACGGCGGCATGCATGCGGCGCCTCGAGGCCGGCGAGGAGCTGTACGCCCCCAAGTCAACCTGGCGCGCGCTCGAGGTGCGCAGCCGCCTCTACAAGGCGCGCAAGGACGATATTAACGCGGGTAATACTCTCGCGACCGCGCACACGTGTCTGGAATTTCTGCACGCGCTGGGTCTGTTCGAGGCGGCGGGCCGGCTCGACCGCGCCGACGCGGCGCGCGCCATCGACTGCGTCATGGAAATCGAAAGCTACTTCAGGGCGGCCAACGCGCCGATCTTTACGTGTGTGCTGGGCGTCGACGGCGCTGCGCGGGAACAAGCCGAGATTTTCGCGAGCCGGTTGGGGGTGGCCTCGTTCCTCACGCTCCGGCGGGTGCCGGAGCTGCAGAAATTACAGGCGAGTATCCATGGCGACTACGACGAAACGACCGTGGCCTGCAGGGCGCTGGAAGCCGTCGAGAACGTGCGGAGGCAGCTCGCGATGCCCAATCGGGAATCACGCACGCGCGGCCAGCCGCACGTCGCCGCGTTCTGTCTGAGCGTGTTGTGTCAGGCCGCCGCCACGCGGGACAGACGGGCGTTCGTGCTGGGCGAGTCGAGAGATACCCGTGTTTCCCTGAACTTGCTTTTGGCCCTGCCCATCGATCTACTGGAGGCGCCGCTCGACGAGTCGTACCTCAATCCCGAGCAGCAGTCGCGGCTGCGCGAAACCATCTCCGATTTGCTGCTGCTGTGGGACCTGGTGCGGCCGGCCGGTGTGTCCAAAGACTTTAGGCAGCATTGCGAAGCTCTCGCGGACCGGGCGGAGTCCAAGGGCGAAAGCGACGCCTACGTGTCCGGCCAGATGCTTCGCGACCTTATGGAGAAGCTGCGGGGCGATCGGGCGTCGAAGCGGGCGGGGGTCCAGCGCAAGCTGTTGTTGAGGAAGTTAGAGCCCGACAAAGTGTACTCGAATTTGATCGTGCGGGACCCGCCGGCGGGCCTCCGCGCCCTGTTGGCGCGGTTCCGCGTCGCGCCGAGACTGCGCGACGCGCGGCCCTCGCCGCCCAATGCGCCGAAGCCTGCGGCGCCTGCGGCGCCGCCCACGTCCTGGAGCGACGACGAGGCGACGACGTTGCCGCAGCACGGCTCCGAGGCCAAAAAAAAGAAGAAGCTCGGCGCCAAGGCCGCAAAGAAGAAGCGCCAGAAGGAGCGAAAGAAGGCCGCCGCGCTGCGAGCGGCGGCGGCGCGCGCGGAAGCGCCCGCGGTCGCTCAGCCCGAGGCGCGGGAAGCGGCCCAACCCGAGGCCGAGCGCGCGCCCTCGCCGGACGTCGACGAGGCCGAGACGGCGTCCGAGGCGTCTGCTGACGATGTCCGCGCGACGCGGCGCGACGCGGCTGAGAAGTTGAAGGTGGTTGGCTTCGACGGGATGTCGGATGATGAATTGCGCCAGGCCTGTCGGTATCACGGGCTGGGGGTCTGGCGCCGTCCCGACAGGAAAAAGTGCGAGGAGGCGCTGACAGAGTACCTCGAGTGGGAGTCTCGATATAACCGTCGCCAGACGCGGATGAGGGCCAACGTCCGCGCGATCGTCTCAGCACGAGAGAGCGTCTACGTCTCGCAGCTCCCCGAACTTTATCGAAGGAAGTACGGCCGCAAGCTCGAGACGTACGAAAAGTTGACCGAGTTTCTCGCGGAGACCCCGGGCCTGGAGATGGTGGATGGCATCGCCGGCGGCTCTGTTCGATTGGCGCCGGTGCCCGCTCCCCTAATGTCCGACGACGTCGCGTCCGGCACGTCGCTAGACGCCGCGACCGCCGAGGCGCCCCCGGACGACGGCGCTGCAGAGGCGGAGGCGCGCGCGCGCGACGATGAGGCCGCGTCGCTGGCGCTCGCGCGACGGCTCGCGGCCGAGGACCCTGTCGCCCCCATGCCACCGGCAGCGACGTCGGAGCAGGAGGACGACTTTCGGTTGTTTTTAAGTTCGCTGGGGCTGGGGCACCATGCCGACCGGCTGATCGCCGAGTCGGTGGAGAGCATAGAGGACCTCATGCTCCTCACCCGCGCCGATATCATGGCGTGCGGCGTGCCAGCGGCCGACGCGACGCGCCTCGAGGCCGCCCTGGCCGCGGCGCGCGGTCCGACCGCGGCGGAAGAGTCCAAGTCGGCGCCACCGCCGCCGCCGCCGGGCAAGGTGCTCGTCGACGAGATTCTCGACGACGCCGCGGCGCGGGCGGCGGCGCTCGAGACGTCCCTCACGGCGCACCAGGAGGAGCTCCGGCGGCTGAAGGGGCTTTTGACGGAGCGCGGCGTGCCAGACGGATTGGTGTGCCCCCTGTCGCTGGAGATCTACGAGGACCCGGTGGTTGCTGCAGACGGCTTCTCGTACGAGCGCCGCGAGATCGAGGCCTGGCTCGGGCGCGGCAACCGCACGTCCCCCAAAACGAACGAGGAGCTGCCGCACACCTTCCTCACGCCGAATCGCGACCTGAAATCCACCTGCCAGGATTTCCTCGACGACGTGCGGAAATTCGAGGCGCGCTGAGATAGACACTGTGGTAATGTGAGCTTGTGCACGCTACATAGTATTCTGACACAAAAAACATTACTAGCCGGGAGGGGGCGACTTGTCCCGCCCCCCGTCGTCGCCGCCCTCGCCTGCGACGACGCAATAAGAGGAGGACTCCAAGACAACAAAAACACCGAGCGGGCAAAGGTCCCTCGGCGAAAATAATCAGAGTTTTTCGGCCCCCACGAAAGGTCGGGCGAAGTACTTGGGCGTCGTCATCAGGGCGAAAAGGCATATAAAGGACGCTGGGAAAGGACGCTTCCGCTTGCGCTCGTCGAAGTAGTCGTCGGAATAGACGCGGCCGTCGCTCGCCGGCTCCTGAGACGTCGGCGTCGCCGCGACCCCGACCAGCGCCGCCAAATCTCCCAGCGTCTTCGTGGCCGTGACCGCGTCGTGCTTGAACGGCAAGGAAGCGAGCTGGTCCCGCAGGACGCCGCGCATGTCTGGAGGGTGGCGCCTTTTGGCCAACATCTCCTGGACCACGTACTTCGTGTTCTTCGGGTGCGCGTCGTAGCGCTGCGCGTAGCGCACGTACTGCCTTAGGACATCGAGCTTCGGGAGGCGCTCCTCACTCCTCCGGAAGATTGATGAAGGATCCAACAAAGCCGGCCTCGCTAACAAAACGCCGTCCGTGTACGCGTCTACATTGGAAATGGCTTCGTGCGTATACAGGTCGCCGTTCGCTAGTAAAGCGCAGTCCTCGCGGAAGGCGACGTGTTCCTGGCGCAACCGCTCGAAGACGCGTTTTTGCGTCGGTAGTTGGGGATCTTTTGGGGGGTCCACGCCCGCATACCTACAGTGCAGCGCGACGGCGACGGCGCCCGCCGCGTGCAACTGCCGTATGAGATCGCAGGTTTCACTGATCTCGGGCAAGAGTCGAATCTTGCACGTGACCGCGACGCTCGCAGGTAACGTCCTCCTCAGACTTTTGACGATGGACGCCGCGCGCTCGCCATCTTTCAGGAGGGCCTGGCCCATGCCGCCGCCCGTCGAGAAGGGCTTCGGGCAGCCCATATTTAAGTCAACACCACACGCGACGTCCGCGACGACCGCCGCGGCTCTCGAAGCGCACTCGCCCTCCGCCGCGCCGAGCTGCACCACCAGTTTATTTTTTTCTCGGACCGGGTCCACGCGCAGACACGTCGTCTTGCCCGAGGCGTCGACGAAGTCAATCGTCTTAAGCTCTTCGTTCTCTTTGCGTGTGCACAGCTCCAGGCGCCGCGCGATGAGCTCTTCGCTGTAGACAATGTCCGCGCCGTAGTCCAATGCTAGAATTCTTAGAGGTGTGCTGTTCGCGCGCACCATGGGCGCCAGGCACCGCAGCTTTTTGGACTGCAGCGGCCGCGGGGGCCAGAGTTGGACGGTCTCCTCCATGTGTGCGTGCTGCGCACTACTCGAGGTAGTCAGCGTCCACGCGTGCGGCGTTTGGAAGGTCTAGAGCCGGAGTTATCGTCGATTGCAGCAGGTGCGACGGGCTCCTGGAGAGCTTTCTAGTGCCTTACAGCACGCTAGCGCTGGGGGGTTTGACATCCGCGGAGAGCAGGGCAGACACCGGCGGACGTCCAAAGGCATTGAGCAACGTTTCTAAGCCTTGCGGAGCGGCCGCACCCTAAGCTATGGCGCGTCGGAGCATTGCCGCCTTCATTGCCTCACTGGCTGGCGCACGCGCCGGCACCGTCGGCTTCGCCGGCACCTACGTGAGCGGCGGCGGCGGCCCACCGACCACCTTAGACGCGTTGGGAGCTTGGGCCGCGGCCCTCGGCGCGCCGGAGACGACCGAGACCGCGCGGCTCCCGGCGACGAGCCTCATAAAACCGCCGCGGCGCCTCGCGCTCCTCGTGGCGGCCCCGCCGAAGGGCAGCGCGGGCCTCGAGCGCACGACGAAGCTCGCGCCGCACGAGGACGGCTTCGCGGCGCTGGGCGCGGCCCTCCGGCGGCCGCTCGCGGGCGACGGCCGCCGCATCCAGGTGGCCTGCGCGGGCGGCGGCGACGACGCGCGGGCGCTCTGCGACGACTGGCGCGAGCCGCTCGACGCGACGGGCGCCTTCGCGCGCTTCAAGGAAGGCGGCGCGCTGCGCGACGCGATCATTAGTAAAGGCGGGTCTATCGAAGCGGACGGCGCCGTCGCGTTCCCGAAGGTCGGGAAGGTGGACGAGCCCTTGGTGGAGGAGGTCGCCGCGCTCGTCGAGTACGCGTTGAAACCGGGCGCGGACCGGCTCGACGTCCTCGTGGCCTCGGAGGCGTCTCATGCAGCGAACGCGGCCGCCGCGGCGCAATTGTTAAAGTGCGCCTGCGCGGCGATCAGTAGCAATGAAGACCCCGCGGCGCTCGTCTTCGTCGAACAACCAACAGCCAAGAGCCGCCGCCTCGCCGCGACGGACGCGCCCACGGCATCATCTTCCACGGAATACTACTCGCTCGAGGAGATCCGCAACTACCAGATTTGTCTCTGGACGGCGATCGCGCTCATCTCCGTATTACTTAGTGCGGTCCTGTTCCTCGCCTGCATGCGGCCCGAGTACGACTCGCTCCTCTACGCGACCTTCCAGGCGAACGTCGGCGACCACTTCGGCAAGGAGAACTAGGAGTCGCTTTCGTTCCCCTTTCCCTGTATAAGTAGCTATATCGTATCACGTCGACGGCGCGCGTCGGACTCAGTGATTCGTTCGGCCGAGCTCGCACCATACGCATAAGCACAGCGCACGCCGTCGCCGCGACCGACAAGGCGACAGACCCCGCGTCGGCTCCGGACGCGGCGAGGCAGCAAAGCAACAAGGCCCGGGACCGTGACTAGTACTAGACTATAACTTAGTCAGCTGCTTCTCGCGCGTCTCGGCCTTCTGCTTCTCCCTCGCCTCGAGGCCCCGCAGCGTCTTCTTCACGATCTCGCCGCGCGTGAACGGCCTTTCGTCGTCATCCTCCTCGTCGTCCTCGTCCATGTCATCATATGCGGGCGGGGCCACGACGATGCGGTTGGCCGGAGGCATGACGACGCCGATGGCCGAAGTGCCCGGCGGGTGGGGCGTGCAGTCGGGCTGCGTGGCGGCGTACTGCTCCAATATTTCCGTGGTGCGCTGCTCGATGATCTCGAGGTACTGCAGCATGTTCGACTCCGTGACGCCCTGGTTGCCGAGCATTTCCTCGACGGCGGCGCTCGTGCCGCCCAATCGCGAGAAGATCGAGTGGATGCCAGTTTTCAACTGTCCGATGGTCTTGGACGCTGCCTGGTGCTTCCGCTCGTACGCGTCGGCGGCCGCAGTAGTCTTCTCAAGTTTTTCTTCCAATTCCTTGAGCACGCGCTTCCGCTGCGTGTCCGTACTGACGCCCTGGCCCTTGAACTTCTCCGTTTCCAGTTTGGTCTCCGCGATCGCCAATTCGGTCGCTTCGATGTCGGAATTCAACTCGTTGATCGAGTTGAACAGCGAGAAGTTCTTCTGCTCGATGTCCTGGAACGTGTCCACGAGTTCTTCGACGGTTTGTATCCCGGTGGCCTTGGTGATCCTCTCAAACGTAGCTTGATATTCCGCGACCTCTTCTTCGGTCAGCTTCGGTCTATCTTCTTCAACCTTCTTCTTTTTACCGGGAGACTCCTCCTCCTCCTCCTCGGACTCCTCGGGGTCTTCGGACATGTACGGCTCCTCGTCGGCCCTCTGGGAGGCTGCTAACGCTTCTGCGGTCTTGCGCTCGTGCTCCTCGCGCTCCTTCCTCCGCAGCGCCTCTTGCAACTGGCGGTCCTGCTCCATGAGCGCGCCGAGGTCGGCCCATTCTTTTTCAAATGCTTTTTTCTCGTCCTCCATGCCTTGCTTGAGCTTGTCCAGTGATCTCTGCGAGCGGTCCGCCCGTCGCTGGGCATTCTTCGAATCCTCAATGATCGCGGCCATCTCCTTCTTCTTCTTATGTAAGTCGTATTCTAGCTTCTTGTAGATGCCGTCGAAGACCACGCGCTCCTTATGTAAGCTATCAATATAACCCCTTAAAGTTTTATTCTGGGCCAGCGCTTCGTTGAATTTCTGCAAGGCTTTGTCGAGTTTCTTCTCCATGAGCTTGATCTGCTTGACGAGCATGTCGTGGTTCTCCTTGCCCGCGTTCACACCGCCCATCTTCTGCCTCTGGGCCGTCATCTCCTTCTTGCACTGCGAAATCTTCGCATCCAAAGTAGCGATCTTGTTGCGCTCGTTCTCGATCTTCTTGAGGTACAAGTCGGCCTCCTCCTGGAGTCTGGCGGCCTGGGACCCTTGGCCCTTGCCCATCGTCGCCGTCAAATTAGCTTGCCTCGTCTCGCGCGCGAGATCCTTCTTGAGCTCCTCGTTCTCCGCGTGCAGGGCCTCGATCGCGGTGCGGACCTGCTGGCCCAGCATCTTCTTGTTCTTGGCCGACTCGGCCTTGCCGGTGGACGGCATGGTGGGCTTTGGTGTTATATATCTGCCCGGCGGCGTCCGTCGCGCGCGGTCGAGGCGTGAGGGCTTTGTGGTGTTATGTACTGGAGCGGCGCCCGGCGCTGTACTGGAGCGGCGTCGACGGGCGCTGGGGGTGTGATTGACAGCGGTCGGGCGCTCGGGGCAGCCGCGTCGGCAGCTTTTGCGCTCCTCGCGGGCGGCCAAAAAGGAGGCGCTAGGTCCAGCCTCGGCGGGCACTAGCGCCGGCGCGCAGGGGCGCCGCCGGGCAGAATGCGTGCGGGAGGCGTGCGCGGGGCGGCGAGGAGTCGTGGGGCAGCGGAACTCGTTCTTCTATCGTGCGGGTTTCACAATCGCGGCTCGACGCAAAAACAGCTCGTACCGCTCGCACGGCTTGATAAAACGCGTGCGAAGGCTAGATACTGACACTCCGTACTGTTCTCGAGCAGCGAGACAGCTGAAACGGTACCGGCGGGCATTCGTCTGGCCACAACCAGCCTTGGGGCCCATTCCAGCAGCGGCAGGGAGAACAGCCTTGGCCATCCCAGCAGCCGCATTGTGAGCGCAAAGCGATGGACGCCATCGCCCAGCACTTCGGCGCCATCCAAACCGCCGTGCAAACGCAGAACGGCTCGCAATTGGCCCAACTACTGAGCTGCCTCGCGCCATCAACACCACTGCCGCCGCAAGTCGCGGGCGTCGTGCAAAACGCGCAGTACGCCGAGGACTGCGCGAAGCATTATTGTGGGGAGCCCTGGGGCCCCATCGCCGCGAAGCAGACTTGTGCGCGCGTCGCGCTCGACAGAGGGGAGACGAGGAAGGCGTACGATAACGTGGTAAGTGCGTACAACGGGTTCCTGAATGCGATTCGGGAAGAATCAGGCTGGGTCGCGCCTCTGATTCGGACCTTGACCTTCGAGGCGCGCGTTATTGCTGAAAGGGCCGATTCTGAAGTGTCAAAACGAGCGAAAGCTGCGAATGCACATGTCGCCAAACCGAATGAAACTTTAAGGGATGTGGAGAAAACGCTCAAGAAGGGCTTCTCGGCGTGCTGGACCGACCGGACGGGCGGCCCGCCGGGCGCCTCCAAAAAAAGAGCGACGTTGTATGTTGTTAGTCAGCTCATGAAAATATATTTCAAACTTAACCTATTGAAATTAGCACAACCACTCATCCGGCCGGTGGAGGCGTCGGCGGGCAAGGCGCTGGAGTCGAATAGTGTGTTTCCCGTTGGTGATGTGGTCTCGTATCGCTTTTTTGTTGGTCGATTACGGATGTTCGAGGATAGATATGAAGAGGCGGAGGCTCATCTCGCGTATGCCTTCGCGCACTGTCGTACGACGTCGAGGTCCAATAAAAGGGCCATTCTCGAGTTCCTGTTGCCGGTGCGACTGCGGAGCGGGCGGTTCCCGCACCCTAAACTCCTGGAGAAGCACGGGCTGGCGAGCATGCTGCCGTTGGTGCAGGCCGTGAAGGTCGGCGATCTGCGCACGTTCAATAGTGAACTGAAGCGACACCAGCGCGCGCTCGTCAAAAAGGGCACGTTTCTGCTGCTGGAGCAGTCGAAAATTTTAGTTTATAGGAATCTCTTCAAGAAGGTGTTCCTCGTAAACGAAAAACAAACGCAAGTCAAATTGCAGCTGTTCGAGCGGGCATTACAATGCCTCGGCGAGCCGACGGACCTCGCCGAGGTCGAGTGCGTGGTGGCCAATTTGATATACCGGGGCTACGTGAAGGGCTACATCAGCCACCAGAAGGCCGTGCTCGTCGTGTCGAAGAAGGACCCGTTTCCCACGGCAGCAGTAATGAAGAGGTAGTATTAGGTCCCCACGAGCGCGCCGTCGACCTCGCGCAGCGACAGCGCCACACTCAAGTCCCCGCGGCTCTCGATGTGGTGGGCCCAGTCGGCCGGAAAGAAGAGCGCGTCGCCGGGCTCTAAGATGGCCTCGACGGCGCCCCGCGCGACCTGTTCATACGCCCCGTCGCCGCTCGGGCCAGTTTCTCCAGCCGGCAGGCCGCGCTCGTCCCCTCTCCTCAATGCGGCCTCCGCCGCGGCCGCGCCGTCCATCCTTATATCGACCCGCAGCCGCCGCGCGAGCGGCGACGCGGCGTCGTACGGCCGCAGCGCCTCCAATGTTGTGGAGGGCCACAGCACCACTCTTTTGGAACCGGTCGCCTGTAGTAGGTGAGAGTCCTGCGCGTCGTAGTGCAGCGGCGAGTAGACGCCGCCGCGACACGCCCAGACGCGGCACGCGTCGCGTTCCCCAAAATTCCCGAGAAAACTCAAATCCACGTCACGCAATAAAGATGGCGGCGCCAGGGCCTGGACGTAGAGGTGCTCTCCATTTGGATAGACGAAGGGAGAGGCTGCCTCCCCGTTCAGCCTCGTCTCCAGCTCGGCGGCCGGAACCACCAAGGCCCTTGACAATGCTTTCGTGACGCCATCAACAACATCGGGGTGCGACTCCCGACAGAAGCTGACGGCCGCCGACGGCGCGACCCTACAAACGGCGCCCGCCGGGAAATTTTCTGAAAGCGACCGCGCCGTCCATTGTGGTGCGGAAAACGCGCCCTTCAGGAGCACGGGCGTTTTGTTTAGGCGCGCGGCGTCGAGCGCCTCACCGTGATTGGCGTGGACCTCCTCCACGCTTTTCAGCACATCAACCCAGAGCTCGGGCAGCGGTTCGATGATAGGTGCCACGGCATCATAACCCGACGGCGCCGCGGGCGGCGGCGCCCGTCCCTCAAGCTTTGAAGCGGTCGCGCGCGGCAGGTCCTCCCAGCCGAAGCCGTCGTGGAGCATCGCCTCGAAGAAGCGCAGCGTCGCGGCGCTCCCGCCGGCCGCGAGGCCGTCGAGCACGGCGGCCCACGCTTCACAAAGCTGCGGGTCCCGCGCCTCGCGCGCGGCCTCGAGCTGGCCGAGGGCTTCGACGAGGTCGCCTCGCTTCGCGCTGGTGATGCAGGCCTTGGCTGGCGTACGTTGTTGTGCAGGCCAGGGGAAGGTGATGCTGGCCGCAGGCGCGGCTATTGCGATGATCAGGAGTGCTGTCGCAGCCATGTGTCGCATCGGTCGCATCGATGCAACAGGTTGCGCTCGTGCGACGACGTATGAGGCGGCGGGCGCAAGGCCTGTGCAAGAGCAATGGGTGCTCAAGGCCTAAAGCGGCCACAGACGTTTGGTAGGACGTTGTGAGATGACCTGAGCGACCAGTAATGATCGCGCGCGGCGTGAATCAGTAGTAATTGGGCCCGAGCTGCGACTTGCAAGCTAGCGTTTAGTAAGACACTAGAATCGAAGCAAGGAGCTAAAAGGAAGTGCATTCAGCCATAGATTGCATCCAAGGCGCGAGGCGCACCGCAGCCATGCGCTGGATGCGACCCGCAGCCATGCGCTGGTTAATCGCGCTGTTCGTTGCACATGCTAGGACAAATGCCAGGGGCAGTGCCAAAACAAATGCCAGGAGCAATGCGACCAGCCGCTTGGTATTTGGCAGCTGCAGCAAGGTCCACCTCCCGCAGCCGCTCTGGCCCTGGATCAGGAAACGCCATCCGCGCGCCTGGATCTGGGCCGGCGACGCGATTTACGGGGATCGCATGGTCCGAGCCGTGCCGCTGACCTTCGAGGCGCTGGGCCCGGAGCACCTGCGCGCCGCGTATGCAACGCAGAACGCAATACCAGAGTACGCCGAGCTTAGAAAGGAGGTGCCTTATTGGATAGCGACGTGGGACGACCACGACTTCGGCCTGAACGACGGGGGCGGCGACCTGCCCTGGCGGGACGCCTCGCAAGCTGTTTTTCTGGAGGCGATGGACCTGACCGTAGAAAGCGGGCAACATGGGGTGTATACCAGAACAACAGTGCCTGTGGAAGGCGGTTCCGTTTTAGTAATAGCGCTCGATTTGAGGTACCACAAGTCGCCGTATTCTGATGTAGATGGAGATTTTTTAGGAGAGGCCCAGTGGGCCTGGCTCGCGGAGACGCTTCAGAGTGTGAAGGAGGACGCCGTCGTGGTCGTGTCGTCGCTGCAGGTCCTGGACGAGCGCTATGGGATGGGCGAGCGCTGGGGCCGCTTCCCGGCCGCGCGGCGCCGGCTTTTGAAAGTACTGGAGTCCTGCAGGAAGCCGCTCGTCGTCGTCAGCGGCGACGTCCACATGGCCGAGCTGAATGTCGCGCGGTGCGGCGGTCGCACGCTGATCGACTTCACGTCGAGCGGCATGACGCACGCCTGGAGCCATCAGATGCGAGCCGGCTTCTCGAGGGCCTTCGCCCACGTATTGACGGCGGCCATGGCGTCGTTTCAATTCATAGCGCCGCTCGAGTGGCAGGCGAGCGACGCTGGTGGGAGGCGCATGCACTATCTGGACTTGAACTTTGGGGAATTAGATTTCGACGTGGCAAAGGGCCTTGTGACGGCGCGCGTCTTCGGGGCCGCAGAGGAGCCGGTCCTCGAGCGCACGTTTTCGTTAAGGGACTTGGGGGTGGGCGGCGCGTGCCGCCCGGTGCACGGGTTCCTCCCGCCGTGGCGCCACGCCGTCGCGCTGGCAGTCTGGGCGCTGTGCCTGGGTCTCGTCGTCGCGGCGCCGCTGGCGCTGGCCATAGTCGTCGCGCGACGCTGCCTCAGCGCGGGCCTGACAATAAACACGGCGACGGTCGACGAGGACGCCGAGATCTTGACAAGTGCCCGCCGCGTCCGGCGCGAGGTTTTTTGTGTGGAGCAGCGCGTGCCCGTCGAGATGGAAAGGGACGCCCACGACGCGTCACCGTCGACGATCCACGTCGTCGCCTTGTATGAAGACTTCTCGCCTTGGGACGTCACGTTCGTGCCGCGGCCGGTCGGCGCGGCGCGCGTCGTCATCTCCACTGAAAAGCGCCGCGGCAAGATCGGGCGCGTCTGCGTGCTGCGGGACCACCGCCACCGGGGCATCGGGCGCCGCGTCGTGCGCGCGTGTGTGGATGCGCTGCGGCAGAAACACCCGGGCTACCTCGCGACCCTCGGGAGCCAGGTCCACGCCGTCGGCTTCTACGAGTCGCTCGGTTTTCGTTGTATCGAGGGCGAGGAGCCCTTCATGGACGGGCCCGGGTGCCTGCACCGCACGATGGTCATGGAGACCTGAGGCTGTTATTTGTGTAAGTGTTACATTATGGAGCACCGAACACCGGCGGCCTCGGACAGTTGATTGAGCGACAGCTCAAGCTTCATCGCCGTCGCATTCCCGGCAGCGTGTCTATCGCCTGCGTCGATAACAACGGCGCGACGGACGTCGTCGTCCACGCGGACGACGTCTCACTGACGCGTACCTACGGCGCGTCGGGGGCGCTCGTCGCGGTCATCCTCCACGCCGCCGACGCGCCCACGGAGGGAGAGACTATAGACTAAACTTGTCCAAACCGGCGAGCGCGCGGGGTGCCCATATTTGGGACTTCATTATCGAAACGCAGCGCGGCCCCTTCCCCGTTTATGACGTCAACGTCGCCCTGGGCCTCTTCCGCGAGAATGAGATGCCGCCCGAGCTTCCTTGGACGCGGCCGCGCTTCGCCCCCGCCGAGGTCAAGGCATTGATCGAGCAGGCCCTCGCGTGGTCGCCGCCGGCGTCGGAGCCCTCGCCGCCGCCGGCCAAGAAGCCGCGCGCGCGCGCGGCGCCGCCGCGGCGCTCGTCGCGCCTCCAGAAGTAGACCTGCAGCGTCGATGGCGTGGGGAAGGTTGTACTGATAAGCACGGGGTATTTACTCACGCCATCACCGAAGCCGCCGCCCCACTCACCAACCGCAGCGGCTGTTATTTGTAAGAAACGAACTGTTACATGATTGAGCACCGTGGCCGGGGCTTGCCAGTGGACCCCTTCTTGGGCAGGGCCACCTGGCGCGCCAGCAGCTTCGTGAGCCGAGCGTAGCCCTTTGCGAGGAGGGGGACGCGCGCCACGACCACCACGATCCGTGCGTCGACGGCGAAGAAGGCCTCGTGGAGCGGCCCCGCCGCGGCGCCGCCCGCCGTCGCGCGCTCGAGCAGGCACCGCATCTGCAGGTACTGCCAGTACAGCAGCACGAGGATGGGGTTGCGCCGCGGCGTCGCGAACTCGAGCAACAACACGAGCGCGGCCGTCACCTCGAAGAGCGAGCACCGCCTCAACACACCACTCGCGACGCGCCCGGAGCCGTCCAAAAACGAACCCTCACACTTTGCTATGAGTTTCAGGGAGAGGGGCCGGGTCTTCACGTTGCGCCGCAGCCTAATAACAAGCTGCGCTAATAACGCGGCGACCTCGGCGTCGGCGACGGGGATGAGACCAAACAAGCTCCCCGACCCGACGAGCAAGATCAAAACCCCGAAGAGCCGCTGGGCGTGGGGGTCCGTGAAGAGGCGCCGCGCGTAGTCGGCGCTGAGCTTCGGCACGCCGTGCGCGCGGTAGGCGTGCAACAGCGCCGAGAGCACGGCCCAGCGCACGGCGCTCTTGTACTTGAGGCGCAGGACCGAAGAATCAGTGGTAAATGACGTGGCGTAGACAACGACACCGGCCAGACACGCCACGCGCACCAATAAATGCGGCGCGTCGAGCGCACCGAAGGGCTCCGGCGCCATCGCCACCGTATTTAATGGAGGCGGCGGCCGCCGCGGTGGCGGCCGCCGCGGCGGCGGCGCCGCGAGCTTCGCGGCCTCGCTCTGATATTCATCGCAGGTAGGATCCAGCTCGTGCGCCTTCTCATACGATTCTATTGCCTCTGTTACTTCGCCGAGGCGCCCCTGCGCCGCGCCCAAGCGCGCCCAGCCCTTGGCCCACGACGGTTTGAGCGCCGTGCACGATTCAGCATCTTCCTTAGCACCCTTGAAATCCTGGAGATGCATGCGGCAGGCGCTGCGGTTCGAGTAGAGCTTATGCGTGTCCTCGGCGTCGATGTCCTCGAGGGCCTCCGTGAAGCAGAGGGCCGCGGCCTTGTAGTCGCCGTTCTTGTAGTTCGCGCGGCCGGCCTCGGCGGCCTCCGCGGCGGCCATCGTTGCGGTGCGGGCAGCCGCGATTTCGGAGATGGGCAGCCGTGAGATCTCGAGAGTGCGGGGCCTCTGGCCGAGTCGACGACCGGCCGAGACTTCTCGGCAGGCGTCCGCAGATGCGTCGCGCGTAGCCGAAGAGTTTCGTTTGCTTGCTAGTGTCTTACAGCTAGCTCACGCCGCGGGTCAATTCACAGTTGCATCGACGCTGCCCGAGAACGCCGCGGGTGCGCCGCAAGCAGCGCGCAAGCAGGGCATCGGAGAGGGCCTGTCTCTCGGGTTGAGCCATACGGTCGGTCTTCGACGCTCCGGTGTGTTGCAGGCCGGCCGCAACCCCAACCATGCGCTACCTCGAGATCCTCGCCTCCTACGTGCCCCAGGTCGTCGTAAGACATCTGCTGGATAGCCCGGACGCCCCGACGCCGAGTAGAAAAACGCTAGAGACGGTCTGTATGTTTTGCGACGTGTCGGGCTTTACACGTTTGACGGAGCGTTTGGCAATTACAGGAGAGGGCGCCGAGGGCCTGAAGAAGACGTTGAATTCGTACTTCGGGCAGCTGAACCGCATCGTCGCGGGCCACGGCGGCGACATTTTTAAATTCGCGGGCGACGCCGTGATAGTCCTGTGGCCCGCCGACGAGCCTCTTCAGTTAATAGCGCGGCGCGCGGCGCGGTGCGCTTTGGAAGTGCAGGCCGCCTTGCATTCTGATAGTGAAGATAGTTTGAGCGTGAAGATCGGACTGGGGGTCGGACAAGCGGCGACGCTGCACGTAGGTGGGAATAATGGAAGAGCGGAGTGTATTTGTGTCGGGCCCCTCATGGCCCAGGCTTTTGCTGGAGAAGGTCACGCGTCTCCGGGCGACGTCATCGCGTCGAAGGAGTGCTGGGCACTAATCCGGTCTCATTTCTCCGGGACGGTACAAGGAGACGGCTTCGTGAAGATCATCAGAGCGCGCACGTCGCTGAAGCAAAAAGGCCTCTCGCAGAAACTATCCAAGCGCCTGCGGAAGGCGCCGCCCGCCGTCGCTGAAAGATTGGAGGCCTACGTGCCCCGCGCGGTCCTCGCGTCCCTAAAAGGCCGGAGCGGCGGTAGGGATGCGGAGCGCTGGGCGGGGGAGACGGTCTCGTGCTGCTGCGTCTTCATGGACCTGGGGCTCGATGGCGACACCTTGGACCGGGCTTTGCATGATGATGGAGCTTTACGAAGCGTCCACGCGGCCTTTGCTGCCGCCCAGGCCGCGGTCTACGCGTACGAAGGCGCGGTGAACAAGTTTTTACATGATGACAAGGGCTCGACATTAATCGCCTGCTGGGGCCTGCCCCCCTACGCCTTCGCGGACGACGCCACGCGATGCGTCCGGGCGGCGCTGCGGGCATTCGCGTCATTGACGGAGCTAGGATTGACACCATCAATAGGCGTCACGAAGGGCGACGCCTACTGCGGCGTCACGGGGTCGATCCAGCGGCGCGAGTACACGGTGCTGGGCGACTCCATCAACCTCGCGGCGCGCCTCATGGCCCAGAAGAACGGAGTGGTCGTGGACGCGGCCATCGCCTCCGAAACATCTCTAAATGTGGAAGCTCTGGGCGAGGTCCAGGTCAAGGGCCGGAACGCGCCCGTGGCCATCTACCGACCGACCGATACAATTCGGGAAACTCACGACGAGGACCGCGTCTGCACCATACCGTCGTCGTCAGCAAGACGGCCGTCCTCTTCCACATGTTTGTGCGCGATTATTGACGTCGAGGCGCCCTCCTCCCCGTCGAGCGAGTCCGCTTCCATCAAGCGGTGTCGGCACTTGTGGAAAGCTCTGGAAAAGTGCGCCTTCGGCGACGAGAGCCGCGACCGCTTGAAACGGAGGGCCCTGGACCTGAAGGTCTCGAGTTTTGAGGGAGGCCGCTGCGTCGTGGAGTGCGGGTCGGGTCCTTGGGCGCCCTGCCTCGAGTTAGACTTAGAAGGCTGTGAGACCGTGCGCGACTTAAGACTGCGAGCCCACGCGGCGGCCGTCTCCCAACGACTCGTCTCGGGCCGGCGGCCCTCGACGACGCGGCACGCCCAAAGGTCGCCCTTCCACCGGGCGCTACGGACGGCCTCGCCGCGGATGCCCTTCTTCTTCCGCACGCCCACCTCATCTGAGAGCGACGGCTTCTTCGCCGACAAACCGCCGCCGGGCGCGCACGCCTTCGTGCTCAAGGTCCGCGGGTGCCGCTGCTGGCTGCCCGACGATTTACCATTAAACGACATGTTGGGCTTCGTGGCGGCCCAGCTCGAAGTGCCCGAAGGCGACCTGCGGGCGCCGGGCACGGGGCCGCACGCGTGGCCGAGTGGCGGCGGTTGCGTGCGATTATGTCTCGTACCAAAAGAAAACGTGTTGGACCTGACGAGCCGCGCGGCGCGGGTGCGCGCCGCGCTCTTCGCCGGGTTGCGGGAGGGCGGTCTTGTGGTTGTGGAGGGCGAGGCCGGCGTCGGCAAGACGCGGCGCCTGGAGGCGTTTGCGACGAGCGCCGACGCGGCCGGGCTGGTCGTGACGCGCTCCATTAATGATGATGGCGACGTCCTCGTCGTCGACGACGCCCAAAACCTGGACGCGTCGGGCTGGCGCGCGCTGCGCTCAAAGGAGGGTCTCGTCGTCGTGGCCACGCGGCCGCTGCGGACCTGGCCGCCCTGGCGCGGCGAGGCCTTGTACGAGGCGCGCAAAGTGGTCGAGGGGAGTTTGGTGTTGGACGGCCTCCCGCGCGAAGAGCTCGACCTGATCGTTTCGACGAAAGTGGCGGCGGACGTGAGTCACGAGTTTAGTGAAGCCGTCGCCGCCTACGCGCAAAACAACCCGGCCGTCGCCGTCGAGTTAATCGATGAACTCGCGGACCGCCAGCAGCTCCTCAAAACAAACGGCGTCGTGTCATTTATAGGAGACGAGTTCCCTTTGTCCGAAAAAACGCGCGGCGCCATGACCGAGCGCCTCAACGGCCTCGAGGCGGCGGCATTAGTGGTTCTCAAGGCCGCCTGCGTCGCGGATCGACCGGTACACCGCCGCGACCTCGTCGAGTGCCACGGCGTCGCCGAGGGCGGCCGCGCGGCGCGCGATTTACAAGCGGGCGTGCGCATGCTCGAGCGAAGTGGTTTGTTGCGGTTGGTCGGTGACGATGTGGTGGACGTGGCGCACGGCGCGCCGATGCGCGCGACGTGCCTGAGGAGGACGCTCGTCGCCGACGCGCAACTCATTTCAGATAGGCTTGTAAGGCTGGAAGCGAGGCAGCGTTTGATGAGGTCGCCGTCGTCGTCATCGGCGTCGGACGCGTCGGACGTCTCCATATTGAGGGAGGGCCCTTTACTAGTCTTCAAGCGCCGCGACGCCGTGAACAAGGTGCGCCGCGTGTCTACGGGCCGGCCCGGCGACTCGTATCGGTTACGGCACGCCGTCCTCACTTCCAAACAATTCGCGGTCTACGGCTCTGCTGAAGATTTCGTGGAGGGGCGGCCGCCGAAACTGGTGCTGGACACGCCCTTCGACGTGTTCGCGGAGGACGGCGTCCTGCGTCTTACAAAGGGGAGCCAGAGGGACGTCCTCGTCCGGTCGCCGGACCGTATTACATTAGAGGAGTGGCGCCTCACGCTGCGGGGCATCAGTGCTGAGACTGCGAAGCCGCCGCCGTCGCCCGACCGGCCTCCCTCACCTCCCGTGGCCGAGGACCGCGTCCGCATCGTGGTACATCTAAAAAGTGTGCGGGATCTGGTGAATCCGATCCTGGTATCAAAGCCGCTCGTCGTGTCCTGCACGCTGTCCCTCGACGACGTGCACCGGGCGTCGTCCACGAAGATGTACGTTAATAATGCGGCAACTTGGGACGGGCAGGTCCTGACCTTCGACGTGGCGCGATCTAAGATGGACGAGCTGCGCCTGACGGTCCGGGACCACCGGCCCTTCGCCGCGCCGGACGTCGTGGGCATCGCGTCGTACGACCTCAGCGACGTTTCCGACACTGCGGAGGCGCGGTGGGTACCCCTGGCGCCGGCCATGGACGGCTTCGCGAGCGGCGAGCCGCGCGTGTCTCTGGCCGTGCGCGCGGAGCGGCTAGTATCCGGCGACGCGGCCGCGGCGCCGAAGCAGCCCTGCGCCGTCGACGTGTCCCCGCCGCCGACGCCGCCGCCACCGCTCCCGCCGCGGCCCTTGCGGGCGTGCAATCGTCGGCGCCGCCCGGCGCCGATTCGTGTGGGGGCTGGCTAATGTTGGATTTCTGTACCATACAAGTTAGGTCTCAGGCTGACTACCCGACCGTCGCCGCCGCCGCCGATTATTGCGCGGCGTCCCGGCAGGCGTCGACGGCGTGCGCGGCGAATCGGCAGGTGTCGTCGGCGTCCCGGCAGGCGTCGACGGCGTCGCCGGGGACTCGTCTAGGAACACTAGGAAATAAACAGGCCGTTCCGAGGCCAAGCGGGAAAAGTTCGTGGAGCACGTTTCCGCGGCCTACGCTCTCGTGGCGTTTGAGTGGGTGTTTGGCGCTAGTTGTGAGCCGCTTAATCTCGCCCCTCGCGTCTCGCTCGCGTCGCTGGTTGAGGCTGAAGTGGCTTAATGAAACCGCTCGCTATATCAAGCGGCGTAAAGGCGCGGAGATGTTGATGGGCGATGGAAATGGCCCGCGGCGGCGGCGCGGGCGGGACTGGCAGGTCTGCGAGTCGCGCGCGGCGGTCTGTGAGGCGTGTGGAGCGTGGCCTATTGCTTCACCTTGTCGACGGAGACAACTAAATGTGAAGCGAGCACCGTGTGCCCAGCAGGTCTCTCTGTCCCACCGTGGGTGTCTGCCTCCTGGGAAACCTGGGTTTTGGGGCCCGCGGGCTAGCGGTCGTAAGACACTAGCAAGCAAGCCGGCGGTCTTCTCGTCGTTACGAGGTCGCGCGGGCGCCACAAGAGGTAACAACACAAGCCAGCGCTGGTTCCTGGACCGCTCTACACAACTACAAACCATGAGCTCCTCGGAGGAACCGCCAGCGCCTCCCTCAGAGACCCGTCCTGCAGAACCGCCACAGCCGCGCGCCTCGACCGGTGGCTTCTCGGAGCACGGCGACGCCGACACGCCGCCGCCCGCCGGCCGCAGCCGCGGCGACGCCGACGCCGACGTCCCGCCGCCGCCCGCCGACCGTTCCCCGATCCGCCCGGAGACCGCGGCGCTTGCCGCCGCCGCCGCGACGGAAGCCGATCAGGCCTGCGACTCGACGGCGGCGTTCCTCGCGGACACTGTACCACGCACGCCGGCGCAGCCCAAAACGAAACAATCAAAAGCCCTGGCGGCGATCGCGTCCGAGCTCGTCTGCTCGATCTGCTGCTCGGTCGCCGCGCGGGCCGTCGTCGCGAACCCCTGCGGCCACGTGTTTTGTGGCGGTTGTCTGGAAAGGTGGCTGCGGCGGAAGCGCAACTGCCCGAACTGCCAACAACGGCTCGACGCGACGGCGTTCGTGGCCGTCCCCGCCTTAGATCACGTCGTTTCTGCATTGGTCGACGCGTCGCCGAATCTGCGGAGGAGAGACTCCATAGATAGGCGGCGGAACCGGAGCCCCGTGCCGCCGACGCCGCCGCCGCCTCCATCGAATGGCTTCGTGACGGCCGCGGAGCTCCTGCGGCGGAGCAACGGCGCGGTGCCGCCGCCGCCGACGCCGGCCGATACTACTATCCTCGGCGCCGTGCGCGCGCTGGACCCGCGCTCCGACATCGAGCGCGCCGTCGAGGGCCTCGACGGGCTGGCCATCGCGGGGGGGCGGTCGGATTTGGAAAGGGCCGTGGACCGGCTGAACGACCTGCCACGGACGTCGCCCGCGCGGACGCCGCCCGTGCGCGCGCGCCGCGGTACCGGCCGCGTGTCGCTCGTCGAGCGCCAGCGCCAGCACACGGCGGAGCGCCTCGCGCGCCGGCCGCCGAGACCGGTCCCGGGCGCGCCCTATCGCGCCTCGCCCCGGACGCCCTCCGCGGCGGCGACGCCTCCCGGGCCGCGGCGGTGGCGGAACCCGTGATAAGAATTCAAGCTTAGGCCCCCTCCTGTGGCGTTTCGCGGGCGCTGAGCGCGGCTTGCGCGTGTCGCACGCGGTCTTCGGTCCCCGCCGTGAACGGGTGTGAGCTTCCGAGGAAGCGCCGCGCGACCCGTACCGTGTCCTCGAGTGTCGCCACGGCCTCCCGGAGATCGTCGAGCGTGGCGTCGTCGTCGTGATATGGCGCCCCGTCCCCGTAAAAAACGTCAATTTCTCTAGGGCCCCAGGAGTCGTAATAGCGGTCTCGTCGGACCCCATACTACCCCGCCGATAGTCAACTACAAGTATATCGCCTATACATTATGAGAAGGGTACTTTTGGCTGCCCACGCTCGGGACGTGAACATCTTGATCTGGACCTCGCGTAAGTCCGTCGGTCATGGAAAAAATGATCGCGTTATGGTCCATGGTGAAGGTACACGCGCTGATGGTCGCAGGTTTGGGTATGAAGCCCGATTAGGCGAGATGTTGGGCCCGCGAGACCGTCGACCCGCGCCGAGCATCTTGGGGTCTCGGAGCAATGTAGTAGGCAGTCAGGCCGGTTATCTGGCCCGTCCCGCAACCGAAGCGCCTGAAAAGCAAATTTACTTTATAAAACACCGGTCTGGGGCCTTTCTGGTGCTCCGTCTCCGCACCGTCGACCGCGGAGAACGGGCAAGTCGGTCGATTGTGAATAGAACAACGGCGTTATGGTCCATTTGGATGGTGGCGTCGCTGATACTCGCAGGTTCAGGATTGTGGCTCGTTTATATATAAACGCGGGGTCGCGAAGTTGCCGATCCGCGCGGCTCTAACGGAATATCTAAAATAGCTCAGTGGGCGCTGATGCGGGTTAGATGGACTCTACCACTCACAAACGGAAGGAAACGAACATAAACTCGGGAGTTGTCTGGTAGAGTTCTTCTCCCGCCCTCCGAGCGCGGGCCGTCGGCTCCGGTTCCGTCGAGTGTGTATGAAAACTGAGCTGGAGTTGATATAATGTTCTATTTGGACGGTGGATGGCGGCGTCAATCGTTGGTGTACTTTGAGGCGCCGTAAGTGTCATCCGCGAATGTCGCGGGCGGTGCCTTCCGGGAGGCGCGAGGGTATGTTCCCGGGCCGCTACTCTAAAATATTTGGTCTCGGCGAACGACTAGGATGTGTTATGAATTTGGGTTATTCTTTTGACGCTATTGAGGCGTATCCTTGAATTTGCTAGTATGTCGATATACGCTAGCTCGGCTTGGCTCTTCCGTTGTATAAACGTGGGGCCCGGAACAGAATAATCTCGCACCTTGGTACATGGGACTACTTGGGGGCGGGCTCGCGCAGCCATCGACGCCATCGACGCGATATATATATATATACATTCCTAGCTATACTTACCCTCGTCGTCGTCAAGTTGTCTCGCGCCATTCAAAGTCGCCGTCGTCGTTGTCCGGCAGCCGCGCCGCGACATCGTCGTCCTCGAACAGCTCGCAGGCCTCGTCGAGCTGCAGGATCGCCCGGTCCAACCGATCCAACCGACCTCGCAGCCGCTCGCGCTTCCGCGGGTCGGCGGCCCGCGCGTCGTCCAAAGAAAAAGGGTCGAGGCCCTCGTCTTTTTCACATTCGAAGCGCCTCCTTTTCAGTAACCGGGCCAAGGCTCGCCGCGTATCAGCCAACACCACGACGCGGCTCCTCTCACAATCGGCCTTCCACAGTTGTATGGCACCGCCGGGCCGGTCCGCTTGCCTCGGTAATTCGACGTGCCTCGCAAATCCTAAATGGAACAACGCGTAGAGCTTCGTCCTGGCATCCTTCGGCGGTAATAAGGCCCGTTCCGCAATGTCGCTCTCGGCCAAATGCTCGTGCTCCGACAGCGCTCTATGTAGTCTAGCCGCATCTGAATCGAGCTTCTGCTTCACGAGCGCTCTGACCGTCTCCGACCTAATATAAGCCCTACACCGCTCCGGCTCCAACAAGTAGGTCTCCTGGCTTTCACCCCGGCCGTACTTCTGCCGCTGCGAACTTACAACACGTATGTGGTCGCCCTGCAATAATTCAAGATCCTGGCCGACCTTTTTGGCCGCCGCGTCGCCGTGCCTTCGTCTTATTAACGCCTCGACGTCTGCTACTTTTGCCGCATACTTCAAAACGTACGAATTCTCCCTTTCCTCTCTCTGGTCCGCGTCGTCTTCCGGGTCCGGCGCCGGCGTGATCGGTACGGCCCGCACCGCGCCGAGATCCCACAACGCGGCGGCGACGCGTCGCATGCGTTTGTTGAGTTTTTTTTCGATGACGTCGAGCGTCGCTTCTCGTCTCAGCAAAGCTTTCAGGGCTCTATGGGAGCAGCGCCACACCGACCCATCGTCGGAATGGAGTGCTTGGCCCATGGCCGCCGCGCGGCTCTTTGCTTTTGAGGCCGTTTCCGTCGGCAGGTCCCGGTTCTTCTCGTCAAATAAGGTATTCGTGTTCACGTCCCGATAATCCTCGACGCCGTCGCACTTCGCTAATACGCCATAAGTCGCTAACTGAGTAAGTAGAGCATCTTCCTGGGCCACCTCCCGGAGCTTTTGTGTAGAACAGCACCCCGCTTCCAAACACGCCTCGACGACCTTCGCACCGGCTTGGGTATGCCGTCGCAGCGCCCGTAACGCCCGGGCCTGGCGCGGCCTTCGCAAAACCGCGTGCAAATCCACCGAGTAGACAGGCGGGCGGCTCTCGTCAATTGATGAATGCCGCGCGCGGCCCTCGCCGTGCTGGAGAAGTGCTACCAATGCTGAGGCCACGTCGGGCTGGTCCGGCAGTCGCCTTCTCAGATCTCTTAACGTCAGGCCGTCCGCGTGCTTAAGGAGCAGCGCGCCGACGCGCGCGCACGCGTCGCCGTGGAACGCCCTTAGGACTTCATCCGCTAACTCGAGCGCCGCGGCGCGCGCTTCTACCGACATGCTGCTGTCGCGCGGCTGGCGTTAGCGGTGGCCGCAGCGTGTGTCGCTGCAGAGAGCACTTGCCGTGCGCGCCTTGCTGGGAGTCCTAGCGCGCGGCTTTTTGCCTTGCTCTGGTCCAGGACGAGCGATGCGACTTCTAGGCTAGCGTAACGCCCAGAATGGCTGCTGCAAGCCCTGAAATGCAGCTCCGCCAATCGCTTGCTAGTGTCTTACACGACGCTAGCGCAGTTCGAGGGTTCAACTTACTCAGCGTGGCGTGAGAGCGTTGTTCCCACGCTACAGCAGCGCCAGGGATCGCCCATACAGCTGTGCGAACGATCATCCATTGTTCAGCATCACAACAGCTCAACAACAGCGTTAGACTTGCCACCACAATGCGAGCAATGACGCTGCGCTGCATCCTCGCGGTGACAGCGGCATTGGCACCGCATCATCATGACAACGGCCGAACCGCGCGGAGGTTGATCACAGCTGAAGCGAGCCCTGGAAAAGCTCCGCGCGCGGCCGACTCAGACCGCCGCGGCGCGTTGCACCGGTTCGCGGCCGGCGCAACCGCCGTCGTAGCGCCGCGAGCCTATGCCAAGCCGCCGCCGACGCTGCAGGGCGCCTACGCCTCGTTCAACGCCGGCAAGTACGACGAGGCCTTGACGGCGTTCGAGGCGCTGACGACCGCGGACGACAACGACGCGACGGCCTGGGAGGGCAAGGGCACCGTGGAGCTGATCCTCGGCTCCCAAAAAGCGACGCTCGGCGTGGAGCCCACGGGCACCGCGAAGGAGCTCTGCGAGCGCGCGGTGGCGTCGCTGCAGCGGTCGGCGTCGCTCTCCGACGACGCTCTGACGCTCAACAACCTAGGCAACGCCCAGGCCGTCTTGCTGCGCTGGAGCGACGCGGCCGAATCGTACCAGAAGTCGTTGGATGCGGCGCTGGCGTCGAAGCGCGACCGCGGCCTTGCTTCGATCCCCGCATCCAATAGAGCGCAGGTGGCGATCGAGCTTGGCGATTTGAAGGACGCGGCGCGGCGCACCGAAAATCTGTTGCGGAGGGACCCCAACTTCGTCGACGGCCGCGCCCTGCTCGCGGCGATCCGCTACAAGCTGGGCGACGCGAACGGCGCCGAGGAAAGCTACGCGCAGCTCTGCGTCCCGGGCGTAAAGTCGCAGCGCGGCGCGGTCTTCACCGACGGCATCGGCGGCAGCGACTGGTGCGAGCTCTACGCGTCGACCGACGTCGTCAGGGGCCGCTGGACGCCGACGACCATCGGGGCCTACGAGGCGTTTCTGAAGAGCAGGGACCCGCGGGCCCGGGTCGCCGCGAATACCAGAGACTTATAATGTGTGATAGTAACTTAGCCACTCTACCAAGTCTACCGCGCCGACTTGCCGAAGCCGTCGAGGAAGCCGCCCGGCGCGATCGCGCCGAAGCGGTCCCTATCGGATTTGCGACGCCGCTCGCGCTCCGCCGCGCGCTGGGCGACGACGTCGTCCTCGTACTTTTTGTTGCGCCTCCAGACGTCGTGGCGGTAGCGCTCCTCCTCGTCATGAGCCAATCGTAGTAGTTCGGCTTGCGACGCGTCGTAGTCGTCGTCGATCTGCTTCTCCTCCGACTTGGCGGCGTAGTTCTCCTCGACTAGTGTATCGTTCTCCTTTAACAACTGCGCCACTTGTTCCCGCGCGAAGCCCTTGAAATGATCGGGCCGGTAGCGGTGGGCACCCAACGCTGATCTCGCAACAGCCGTGTTCTCGCACAACTCCGGATCGCTCAGGCGCCGATCGATCTCGGCAGCTTCAATAAGAGCCACCTCCCGCTTTCTTGCTTCAGCAACAAGCCTCCTCCTCTCGGCGTCCTCCTCGTTCTTCACACGAAGCTCGTAGCGGACCCTGCTTCTTTCTTCGTTCTCCTCGTCCTCGAGATCCGCCCGTTCCGCCGCCACGAACCTTTCGTAGGCCGCATATCTCAGGAGCTCGTCCTTCTCCTCGTCGACGCGCGCGGCCTTCTCCGCTTCTTGCTGGGCGAGCCACGACCGCACGTTCAAGTTCTGGAGTTTAGTTCTTTCCTCAGCGGTGGGATCCTCGCCCTCGAAGACCTGGGCGCCCGCGGGGCCGGTCTTCGCGGGATCACACCGCAGGTCCTCCGAAGCAATCTTCGCGCGGCGCTCCGCCCGCTCGGCCACTTCGCCGTCCCACTCCTTGGCCAGCGACCGTTCGAACTCCCGGTCTTGGGCTTTAAAGCTCTGCTCGCGCTCCTCCACCACATCTCGCATGTGGGCCTCGTACTCGACGTAGGCCTGCGTCTCCTCCTGCTCCTCTAATTTCGCTTCTTCGCGCTCCTGGATTTGTCTAGCGAGCGCCGCGGGGTCCGCGCCGATGGCTCTTTGCTTGGAGTTGAGCAGTCTTTTCACGCGGTCCGCGTTGCGCCGCCGCATGAAGTCGATCTTCGCCTGCTGCTTGATGGCGTCATCGCTCCCGCGGAAGGGGTCCGTCTCGATGGCGGGGTTGCGCTCGAGGGCCATGGTGGCTGCCCTTGCGTCTGCGCTCCGCTAAATAGGCTGCCCTCGACAACCGGGCGCTCCATGGTAGAATGTATCCAGTAGTTAGGCGCGGGCTCATGGACGCGTCCGACGCGCCGCTGGGGGCGCAGCGGCAGCGTGGCGGCGGTCGCAGAGCCCTCGGGTCGAGTCCTGGAACGGCACCCGCCCAACGCCCCGGCGCGGCTCGCATGGCGGTCGCGAGCGAGGCCATCTCTCGAGACGCCATCGCCGCGACCCATCCTAACAGAAAGACTAAACAAGGAGGTTAGTACCGCGTCGTCCGCTTGCCGCAGTTGATCCCGTAGAAGCCCTTGAAGCACTTGCAGAGCCCGTCCTTGCACGTGCCCCGGTTCGAGCAGTCGACGTGGCAGATGTTCCCCGGTCGGCCGACGCCCCGACCGCCGGCCGCGACGACGCCCGTGCAGTTCGTCTCGTCCCTTTCCGTCATCGGGTCGTCGCCCGAGGGACACCGCTTCTGGCCACAGTCGGGCCCGTGGAACTCGGCCTGCTGTCGTTCGCCCGGACCTAAGCCCACGGGCCAGGACGAGTCGCAGAGGCAGGCCCGGTTGAGATTCTGGTCGTACGTGGGACCTCCGAGGCCCGACCGCGACATCGCACCATCATAGCGAATAGATATGTTTTGTGTAGGATCACCGGGCTCCGGGAGATTCGTGAGATCATCCGTGTTGTTGACGGACGTGAAGCCGTCGTTGAGAGGTAAAGCGTCCTTCATCTTCGCGAGTTGGCGCATCGTGAGACACAGCCCTTTGCCCGAGCAGTCGTTCGGACACGTTTTTGATTGGCAAGCCGTGCCGGCAAACCCCGGGAAGCACTGGCACGTGCCCGTGAGTCGGTCGCAAAAACCAGCATTGGAACATTCCTTCAGCGAATGGGCTTCTGTTACTGAAGTGGGCATGTCACTCTGGGCCTTTCCAAACGGACATGTTCGTTCGGTACAGAAGGCGTCGCCGCCCCAGCCGGGGTCACACTTACAATTCGCGAACGGGCTCCCCGGGCCGCCCTTTTGTTCGCACTTGCCGTGGCCATTGCAGTAGTTCAGCGTATGACACCCGAAGCACCGCGCGCCTTCGGCCAGGCAGTCGATCTCTCCCACCGACTCCCAGGAGCTCGGCTCTTGCGGCGCTGCTAGGGGTAGGCAGAGGAGGAGGAGCCGCATCGCGGTTCGTTGACGCGCAGCGATGCTCCGACGGACTTGGCGCTTCGATGGCGTCTGCGGACGCGCAGTCACGCTTCGTCAGCCGTCGGGGCAGCCCATGTTTGCGCGCTGCCTACCGGCACTGGCAGGGGCTTACCCCGCACGATAGAGTCACCACACTATTCTTACTAGTCTTCCCCAGAAGCATCATCGCGCCACCGCAACGGCGGACAGCCGCTCGGTCTCCCCCTCCGCGAGCGCCAGGTCGTGCGCCGGGTACGCCCTCTCCACATCCGTCCGCGCCGCACGCAACGCCGCGCGGCACAGCTCCGCGGCGGCCCGGAAGTCTTCTCCCGACGAAGCGCGCGCGAGCGCCAGCGACGCGACGCTATGGAGTGCGACGACGTCGTAGGGTGCCAGGCGTGCCGCTTCCGAGAGGTGCGCCGCCGCGGCGTCGGCCAGCGCCTCGGCCAGATGCGGCCTTCGTCGCGCGGACGCGTCGGCAAGCCCGCGCAACGACAGACCTGCCACCTTATGCAATTCAGCCGCGTCGACCGCGTCCGTCGGAAGCGCCGACCTCGCGGCGCGCACGGCCCGCGCGTACTTGCCAGCGCGTCGCAAATCCATGGCCCGCGCCAGGGACAAGCGCGCATGGTCCGGTGCCGTCGATGCCAAAAAACAAACGAGGACGTAGCGCTCGCCCTCCGTCGTCGCGGCGCCGGCGTGCCGCGTGCGGCCGGCGTGCGCGACGGCGTCGCCGGCACGCACCGGTGTGAGCGTCACGTCGCCGGGCCCCTCGAAGCGCGTACCGCCTCCAATAAAATCATCAGCGTCGCTCAGGGCGACATTAAGAGTCAGCGTCGAGAAGTCGCGATGCACCGGCTGGCCCGACGCGGCGCGGTCCCGTGCCAGGTCCGGCGCGTACTTCACTATTAGTGCGTCGTAGATGGCTAATTGCGTCGCGTTCGCCGCCTCGGGCACGCGCAGCGCCCCCGCGAAGCGTTGCGACGCGACGAACGCCCGCAGCCAGCGCTTCGTCCGCGGCAGCTCGTCCGCGTGGCAGTCCCGCAGGTCCTCGGTCATCGAGAAGCGCGACATCGACGTCTGCTCTGAAAAGCGCGCGTCGGCTTCTCGCTTTATTCGCCGCGCGACGGCGCGCGGCATGACGCTTGGCGCCGCGAGCACGGTGCGCGGCGCAGCGACGGCGCGCCAGCTCGCATCGTCGTCTCCCGTGACAGGGATCGGCGCGCCCCAGCGCTTCGCCGAGTCCGCGAGATCGCTTTCGTGGCGCTGCACGTTTTTGGCGTGCTCTGCTGCGAGTTGGTGAGTGCTGAGTGGTGTGAGCGCTCGCGCTGCGGTGATGAGCAGCAATGTAGCACTTCTCATCGTTGATTCTATGCTATTCCTGCATGCTTACGTTGCATTGCATGGGCTGCGCACCGATGCTTGCGATGCGATGCATCTTGCATCGGTGGCTTGCTAGTGTCTTACCGGCACTAGCGCATGCGAGAGACCTCCGAACACTCCTCCGCGAAAGGAGATCTCCAAGGCCCCACGACGAGAGGCAGGTCTCCCACGCCGCGAAGCCAGCAGCCCGCCCGTTAGCTGATCAGCTTCGCGCTGTGGGCAGCGCCGAAGGGCACGCAAACGCTGAAGGGCAGCGCAAACGACCACCCACGATGTCGCGGCGCATGCAAACGCTCCGCAACATAAGCAACCGGCCGCGGTCCGCGCCGGCCCAACGGAAGCCGGTGGCCACGAGCACCGCACTGCCGGGCCCGGCCTCGCCCTTAGGCGGCGACGCCCACGCCGGGTTGCGGCCGGGCACGGCCAAGAACATCAAGCGACGGTCCGCGAGTGCGGCGTCGCGGAGGCGCCGAGAGATCGTGGGTGAATACATGCGCCGCAGCGTCGACCCCGTGATGAGGGAACTCGTGACGCATTTACTGGTCGAGAAGCCTTCCGATGTGACGAAGGAGATGCTGGCTTATCTCAGAGGTGTCCGGGACGGGACGACGCCCCAGATCCAGATGGACTCGCAGCGGAAAGTGTCGAAGGAAGATCGGGCTTACATGGCCCGCGACGTCAAGCCATTACTGACCGATTTACTGTCCGACGTCGTACGGGCACGACCTAGAGCTCCAGTGGACTTCTCCATAGCTTGGTTGGCATCTAGAAGGGCGCAGGCTACGGACGTGCCGGCGCCAAAGAGCGTCTCAAAATTAAGAGATGCCATCTCCTTCGATGCTGCCGTCACATCGCAAAAACCGACAACAACGCTAGAGAAGAAGCGCATCTTTGTGTTAGGCGATGTCTCATCCGGCAAGACGACCCTCCTCAAAGCGATGCAGGGCGACCTCGAGCCATCAGCAAAGCCGTCGGGAGGGTTCAAGACCTTCGATCTGGGCCACCAACTGTCGGAGGACGCCCCGCAGTCCACCTTAACGTTCTTCGACGTGTCCGGTAAAACAAAAGCGCGCGCGCGGTGGCCTGCCTACTTTTCAGATTGCCACGCCGTTGTTTTTGTGGTCGACTGTTCTAGCGACTTAGCTGAAGCAAGGACCTGCTTCGACTACTGCTTCCGGGCTACGAATGAAAATGAGGACGAACGCCGCAGTATGCTCAAGGGCAAGCCGCTGCTGGTGCTCGCGAACAAGCAAGATATTGAGAGTAGTGCGAAGCCCGATGAAGTGTCGAAAGCTCTGGATTTGGACGCGTATCAACGAGATGGATATCATGTCGCCGTCTGTCCCGTCGTCGGAGACCCGCAAAAAAGCAATGGTGCACTGGACCCGCGCGTGGAAAGGGCCATCGACTGGCTCGCGCAGCGCATCGACGATAAAGCGGGCGCCCTGGAAGCGCGGCGCACGCGGGAGACGGCCGCGACGGACGCCTGGGACCAGCTCCAGAAGGAGAAGAAGGAGCAGCGGGTCTTCCGGAAAGTTCTCAGGAAGGCGCATCCCCAGGAGGGGGAGCCCGAGGAGTGCATGGATGAGTCTGAAGGTCTCGAGTTCTTCGCGTCGGAGCTAGGGTGTACGATAGAAGACATGGACCCCACGGCGAAACGACTCGCAGCACTGATGAACTACCAGAAGCTCGCCTTGCAGATGACCGCCGCGATGAACCAACCGGTAAACCCCAAGAAGCGCGCGCCCATGGCCTGGCCGGACGTGGCGGCCTACGTCGAAGCTCGCAATTCAGAAAAGTGGGACCCGGCGGTCGTCCAGCGCGACGAGGACGAGGACCCGACGAGCATGAAGAACCGGATGGCGAAGCGGGCTTAGTAGCTGATGCCGGGTAAGACCAAGATTACTACAACATACTTACTTCCAGTCGGCTAGGTGCTCGAGCATCATGGATGCCTCCGGGCCGTCCATGTCCTCCCAAGTATCGATGACGCTCCACTTCCAGGACGCGTGGATTGTCGATGGGCTTCCCGAGTGTGCTCTGTTGACATCGTGCGGAGCGGTACGCGAGCCGGATCTTTGACTGGTAGTTGCAGGGGTGGTATAGAGCACCGCTACGGTCTCCAAATGCTGCCCTCGTTAGCTAGCGGCGTTCAAAACGCTGCCAGAGCTGCCAATCTGCTGTTTGAAAATGGTGGAGAGCGCAGTCAGTCACTGCCGCCCGTGGATCCCTAGACTGGTCTAGCACCACTCCAGGGAGCTATCAGGGGATGAATGTAACGGAATAAGATTACTACTCGCGCTTGATCGGCGACGCTACCGAAAAATCGGCGAGGGGGAGGATCCGGTAGCCCGCCGCCGCCGTCTTTGATACGGACGCCTGGAACTCGTCGAGGCAGTCGCCGCACGTCCGGCCGAAGGTGCTCCCATAAGCAGACTTCTCGCCCGGCAGGTGGCCCGTGTAGCCGTTGATCCTATCTCTGGGGATCCGCTCCGTGTCCGTGCCGCTCAGTATACCTTTCTGCGGGTATATCGTCTTGGCCTCTTTTTGTACGCGTGCGAACGTCGACCCGAAGAAGTGCTGCGCGCCCCGGATGCACCCCGTGTAGCCCGGCGAGGCCTCGAGCTCGTGCCTCAATGCTAGCGTCTTCCCTAGGGCTCTGGCTTCCCGGAACCGTACCTCGTCTTTATCTAAGACGATGGTGTTCGTCCCCGACGGCATTTCTGTCGTCGACGTGGACACGATGCGATGTTTTGAGGGAGACGCCGACTTGCGGTGCTCCGCGAAGGAGTTTTCTACCGTCCTGCCGAAAGTTTCGGCGTAGCGGGTGACACGGCCGGGAATATGGCCCGAATACCCCAGCACGCGGGCCGGCGCCGCGCTGTCCAAGCTTTCCGTCGCGACGCGCGGGCCCGCCTCTTCATGGGGATTCCCCGCGGGCGTCGGCGCGAAGTTGTGCGACGGCGCGCGCCGCGAGACCTCGCCGTCCGTTAATCCATAATAGTGCTGGCTGCCTCTGATAAAACCGCGGTAGCCCGGGATGGCTTTAGGCTTTTGGCTCTGGGTTTCGCGCGGAGGCGAAGGATGCTGCTCCTTGTCTGGGACGAAAAGGTTGTGCTCGGCCTTGGGAGGCGAGTGCAGGGGGCGCTGGAGCGACATCGTGGGGTGCCCTTTTGCGCTGCCGGTCGAACAGGAGGCGGGAGCGGTTTCTGTGGAGTATTCGTGTGCGTCCGTGCGTCGAAGGCGTCCGCGGGGAGGGCGTTTAATTTGAGTGGGCAGCCGGACGGAGAGCAAAGGCCGGCGGTTTCGTACTCGGGTGCGCGTGCGGAGCAGGTTGGGTCAAGTTCTCGTCGAACGGCGTTCAAGGGCCGGCTGGGAGTAATCCTACGCTGCGTTGAAACCCGTACATTAGCTTGCCACTGGGGCCACGCGGCGCAAATAACCATAGACAACCAACTCGCGGCTTTACGCGTGTGTCTTGCAGTTATATTAGTTGTGCGACACGAATTGCAGCCGAAGTTTTGCTCGGAAAGCATCGCTAAGCACAGCATCACCTCTGGGCCACTGCCAGCACAGCAGTCGAACAACGCGAACACATCGAAGAACGCATCGAAACATGGCCCGCGAAGCATTAAAAAAGATCGTCGTCTTCGGCGGCAACGGCTTTGTGGGAAGCGAGGTCTTAAAACGACTCAGCACCAAGCCGACGGTGCAAGCCGTCAGCGTGTCGCGGCGAGGAGCCGCGCCGGGCCACTGCGCCGACTTCGCCGATAAGGTCGAGTGGCGGACCGGCGACTGCCTCGACAAAAAGACCTACGCCGACGCCCTCGAGGGCGCCGCGGCCGTTGTTGTAAGCGTAGGGAGCCCACCACTACCCGGTGATGTAGAAGCCGCGCGTCGAGCGAACGGAGAGACGAATGTCAAGGTCATCGAGGCCGCGATGGAAGCGAAGGTCGGCCGCGCCGTCGTCGTCGGCGCGACGATGCCGCCGTGGCTCGACAGGGTCGCGGAGGGTTATGCCTTGGGCAAGCGGGACGCCTTCGAGGCGCTTGGAGGGTTCGCCCTGGGCGGCGGCGCCGTCGTCGTGAAGCCCAGTGCGATCTACGGGACGCGACATACGGAGTCAGGCTACCCCATACCGCTGGCGCCGGTCATGGCGCCGCTGTCCTACGCGCTTAGAATAGGAAGACCGGTGACGGGCTTCGTGACGGGCCTCGCGCCGTCGTTGCTCGACGGTCTCTTGGAGCCGCCGGTCCCCGTGCACGCCGTCGCGCAGACGGTCGTCGACGCGTGCCTGGAGGAGGAGTATGCCGAGGGCTTCGTCGCGCTCGGCGTGGAGGAGATCCTCAAACGCTGTTAATTGTATATTTATGCGACCTTCTTCCGGTCCGCCCCGTCGTAGTATTTGGCATGGCGTGCGCGTCCCGCGGTTTGTCCCGCAAAACGCGCTACTGCGCGAGGTTCTTCGTGGGGTAGCGGTGGTGCGTCTCGTGCGCCCGCGTCGTATATTCAAAGCCCCAAAACCTAAACTGGACGTCGTAGGCCGTGTGGTTCAGGAGCGCTAGGATAGCGTACAGGATGAAGTGCACGAAGATCGTCAGGGCATGCACTGATGTTGTGTGACCAACAATGACCAAAGTGATGTACAAACAGCTCAAGCCAAGCACCTGCTCGATGGGGTGCTCGTTGCCGGCGTCCGCATAACCCCGCTCCGGCAGTTGTTGTCTATGGTGGTGCTTGTGGACATACGGGTAAAACCACGGCCGGTGCATCAGCAAGTGGAGCGGCGCGTAGAAGGCGTCGTCGATCGCGAAGATTAAGTAGAGTGCTGGTAATGTATTCAGCATTCCTAGGTCATTTAACCTCCAAGCAAAGTTCGGGGACGACAGCACGATATCGATCACGTGGCACGTGAACTGCCACTCCACCACCGAATTGATGCACAAAAACAAATAGTCGATCCACTCCAACTTCACGAGGCCCCGATTGCCCGTGTTGATGCGGTACATCATCATTTTATTGTTATAAGCGCGGTCTAGGAGTACGAGTACGATATGATCGAGGAGCTGCAATCCTAAACATTTCAGGGCCCACCCACACCAGTAGTACTCTCTCGATAGGTTCAGGGGGTTCGTCAATTTCTCAAAACTTTCTCGTCGCTTACTTCGCAGCAACAGGAGCAGTCCGACGAAAGCCGCGAAGGACTGGAAGCTCTTCTTGTGCTTGCGGAGCTGGTCCTCGACTATCGTAGATCTTCGTCGCGCCGTGGGCTGGGCGAGGCTCTTCGGGGGGGCGACGCACATGCTTGCGGCGGCGTTTTGCGGCTGCCACGCCAATCTCGTTTGGAGCGCCGTCCGGGGCGTTAGTGTTGGTTGTTTCGCACTTGAGCCGTTGGTAGGTGTCGTGGCTGTCGTATACGCGGCTTAGATCGGCAGCGTCGCCGCTAGGGACGGCGGTAGAGCGGCGAAACGACTGCCACCTCGACTTCGCTAGCGGTCTGTAAAGACACTAGGAATAGCCACGCTTTGGTTTTTCGCTTCATACGAAGCCAAGCTGCGGCATCGGACAGCTTTGACTGGTTCGGACATCACTAATCGATCACAGCTGCACGCCTGAAACAGCAGCGTGCCGATTAGAGGCTTTTAAAAGGCTAAACACAGCCTACCCGCGAAAGCCGCTCTCCGGCAGGATATAAGCGCAAGAAACGCAGCAGAAAACGCCGCGCCCCGCTCCCCGACGTCGAAGAAGGCCTCGGCGACGCGGTCCGCAGCCAACACCCCCCAAAAACCAAGCAAATAAACGTCGTCGAGACAAGGCGGGAAACCATGGAGTTCTCGCACGTCGGCGACGTCCTGCACCCGTCGCCGGATGACGTCGAGGCAGCAGTAAGGGCCGCAGGCACGAACACGGGAGAAGAAGTTTTAGAAGCCGCGAGACGGAAGAAGATGAGTTTCGTCCGGAGGCAATTAGCGCCGGAGGCATCTCGAAGAGTCGACGCGGCCCTCAGCGAGGAGTTCATCGGCGCGCCGGGGTGGCGGGTAGAAGTCGTCCAGGCGAGGCAGGTCTGCGGCGGGCCGTTGTGGTGCGTGTCGTCCGGAGGCAAGGGTCTCGTTGCTTGTGGTGGTTCTGATGGTGTCGTGCGAGTAGCGACCCTAGGAACGTTTGAGCGTGCCGAAAGGTGGCGACTCAATCGGGATTCGGCGTTGTCTGATGTCCAACTGCTCGAGGGCCACGAAGGGGCGGTCTTCGACTGCGCGTTTTCGAGGCAGGAGGACAAGAAGAAGACCACTCTCGTAACAGTATCGGCGGACGCTACCGCAAGGTTGTGGACGGGCTGGGAGGGCGACCCGAGACTCTCGCCGGGTTTGATCTTCGCCCACGGGCAGGGCGTCTGCTGCTGCGCTTGGTTAGGGGGCGAATCATTTGTGACCGGCGGCTTCGACCGAAACATCCGAGTGTGGCACATTCCCGACCGCAAGGCGACGGCCTGGGCCCACTTGAACGATGCGGTTACTGCTGTTGGTTGCAGAGCGTCGGACGGTCCTGGGGCTCCAGCAAGGTTAGGTGTCGGTACAAGAGGCGGCCAGGTCTTCGTCTACAAGTCACGAGATCATACCCATGTAGAATGCGACGAGATGGTGCTGGGGACCATGCGTGCGGGAGCCTTCAACGAAGCGGAACGATGCGGTGCTGCGGGCATTCGGGCCCAATCCAATGCTCTGCAGGGCATCGTGGCCGGTTCGGCCAAGCCCAAGAAAAAAGGTGGAGGGGGCTTCTTCTCCAAATTGTTCAAGCCCCGGAAGAAGACCGCTGATTTGCAAGCCGAGTCCGAGGCGCGCGCGGCGGAATTCCTATCAGGTACCGACGAGGACACGAAAGTGGAAGAGCAGAGTACTGATGACGAAGGCGACGATAGTTCTGAAGATGGCGATCTACAGGAAATAGAACAGACCGACAAGGTCGCTTCTATTGAGTCCGTGAAGTATAGAGCTTCCTCGATCTCATTTCCCAGAGAGGACGGGTTATTGTGCTGCGCGAACAACGGCGAGCCCGCTCTCTACGATGCGATGAACCCCCAGAAGGACGCTCAAACCACTTTTCGGGGAGGTGTTAGATCTGTGGTGGGCTGCGGCGTGTCTGCGGACGAGACGGGCACGTTCTGCGTCGGAGGCTCGGAGACGGGCCAAATCTTAGCGTGGCGGCTGCCTGATGTTGGGACGTCGAAGCCCGAAGCGCTGCCCTTGGAAATCGACGTGAAGGCACGGAACGCTCGGATTGCAGCGGTTACTGCCGTTGCTTTTGTGCCTGCTGAGAGCGCGTCCGCTACCTTAGATGCAAAAGTACTGAAGGCGACCTACGACAATACTGGAGCGTGTTTGATCGTCGCGACGGACTACTCTGGAAGGTTACTCGTCGCTCAGCGCGAGCCGGGCGACGCGCACGCCGAAGGTGTCGATACTTTACCGACGCCGCCGCCGTCGGCCACGAAGACGAAGAAGAAGCGCCCGTCCCTGCCGGGCCAGGCCTACGTCGAGGAGGAGTAAGTCGGCCATTTCTTGCATTAACGCGGCGGCGGAATCGCGGATATCGCTGACAGCTAGAATAAAACGGGTTTTACACGGCTCTAAATTAATTTAAATTTGACCCGCGCCGCCCGCCACGCCCGCCGCCGCGACTGAGATCGACAGGAAACCAACGCCTGACACACGACTCAAGCATGAGCACCGCGGAGCCCATCAATGAGGCCCAAAATTTGAGTTCCATGCCCGAAGACGTGCTCCGCGCCGTGCTCGCGCGCGCGCGATTCGACGACCAGGCCGCGCTCAAACGCGTCTGCAAGCGGTTTCTCGCCGTCATCTCGAGCCGTTCGTTTCGCGAGGAGCGCCGCGCGAGCGGGTGCCTCGAGCATACGGTCCTCGTGATGAAATACGAGACGTTTTGGTGGGAGTGGAAGCACATCTGCTGGCTCTTGCGCCAGCCGGCCAAGGATTCCAAAACTGGGAACCGTGCGTGGCGGCCGGAGAATAGCGATGGGTCCTGGACCACGCTGGTCGCCATGAAGACTTTTCAATACTCGATTCCGATCTTTGCCTTCGACGGCGAGGGCGCCGTCGCGCGGTTCTCGTTCGGGGGCCTACCGTGCGACGGGCCAGGCGGCATGGTGTGGGCCGTCGCGACGCTCGGATAGGACCCCACCCCCCCAACGACTAAGAGCCCTCTCCTTACCCGGGAAACCCGCCTCAGGACTCCACGGCGAGCTTCATGAGGTGCTCCATGAACACCTTGAGGCTGACATCGTCGGTGGGGATGACCTGGCCTGCGTGGACGTCGGTCGAGTTGTGCGTCACCGAGGGATTCAACTTGCAGATGAGGAAGCGCGCCTCGGACTTGTGCTGGTCGGCGATGATGTAGCGCGGCACGGGGAAGCGCGCGTCCATGATCGCGTTCGCGTCTTCTAGGGGCTGATGTAATAAAGTTCGGAAATGCACGTGTTCATCACTGTCCTGGTACCGTTGATCCCTCCACGCAGCAATTGTCTCGCCATGAAACACAATCACGTAGAAGAACGTATCTAGGAGTAGTATGACGTCCGGTCTCACACTACTGGCATCGAGCATGGCTGGAGTAGGAGGAGCCTGGAAGCCATAGGACACAAGTGTAGGCTGGATCATCACCAACGAGTTGGTCGTGTTTTCTCTGACTAACACCATTCTGTAGTAAGAAGCCTCATCGGGCGAGGAATTAAATAATTGGAGGAACTGCGACCTTCGCAAGTTAAACACGAATTGCGGATAGACCGAGAACTCGTGCGGCAGTCTAAATGAGGAAGGATCGTCCTTTCGATAGTCCGCGAACTTCGCGCACAACCTGATGAGCGACCGGTCGACCCACCGCAGGATATCAGCGACCTCCTCAGTCTCGGTTCTATGGACCGCCACTCTAGCCATCAACACCGCGGCGGCCTCCTGGTCGAAGGAGCGAGCGACCGGTGAGGCATCCGAGGGATCGGGCTGCCACGCTCCACAGAGTGTGGTACACCTCAACCTTTGTTTACCAGACGCGTGTTGATAGCTCGTAAGGAATTGCGCATATCTCCTCTTATGAGCGGGCACCGGCGTAGTAGACGCATTAGTAACTTCAAAGTACACCGCAATAGTCGTCGAGGGGTCGATCCCACCAATAGACCACTGGTTTGTGCCGCCCTGCCCTATTTCCGTCTCGGAGACGTAATTGGTCTTGATCTTGTTGTTCTTGAGAGCAGCGCACGGGCCGATGGCGCCGGCCACCTTGAATTCACGAGAAGTGAGCACCTCTAGTGAAGCGGCGAAGCCCATGACCAGGTGCCCGGCGTTCGGCCCGGGCTGGTCGTCGGCGTGCCTCCGGAAGACCCTCCTCAGACTTTCTTTGAAGACCGACTGCGTGAAGGAATCACCCAAGATGGCGACGCCTCCTGTTCTATCAACGCAGCTCCGCATTTCATGCAGGCCGACCTGATCCAGCGAACAAGCAAAACAATCGACGACGTGGGCATTGGAGGCGGCCCGTTCCGCTAGTTTAGCATAAAACTCCTGCGCTTTCTTCACGTGCGGCGCGTTGCCCTTCACCAGGTCCTGGTGGCTGCGCATGTCCTCGCTTCTTGCTTTATCCACGACCATACCTGGTCCCACGGTACTGGGACCGCCGACGAAGAGCATGACTCTACTACCTTGTCTCGGCGCTGCGGCTTCTAGTAAGCCCACAGCGACAGCTAAGGCGGCCCCGGTGCACCGCGCGGCTCGTTGGTCCGCCGCGGCCGGCCACGGGTCCCTACCTAAGTCTTCCAGGACAGACTCGACCGTAAAGGAGCAGTCCCCGACCGTCATCAGGAAAGACCCGATCGCCGCCGCCCTTCCACCTTGTTGTTGTTGCTGCTGTTGGGGCCTATTGCCAGGCGCGATATTCAATAATTCTTGGACCCTTTGGGCACTGTAGTCCTTCGACCCTTTGAAGGCTATGGCCTTGTGGCACTCGCCAAACCCAATTTCGTGGACGAGGACGTGGGCGCCGAAGGTGATTAAACCAACAAGGGCGTCCTCCGGTAACAAGTTCAGAGTTTGCTGGATGGAGTCCTTGAGGGACTCGAGTTCGCTTTCCGGGAGACACGTGTCGACCACAAATAAGAATACTGGAGGGCCTACCGAACGCTGTTGGAGTTCGTACTCCACAGTGGTAAACTGGGGGATGAGCTCCGCCGGTAAATTTGTTTCCGTGATGTTCTCCGCGTAGTGCGGCGGGAAATGATTCCTTCCGAGACAAAAGGGGCACGTCCAGAGTTTGGTTCTGAAGTCGAGCTGGCAGTAGGGGTTGAGGAGAGCTCCACAACCATTACATCGGATCGGATCGTAGACGAGAGGTGGGGGGTTGCCGATGGGTTTCAAAGGAGTGTAGAGCGCGCCGATCGGGACGACGATGCGCGTCGCTTCTAGTCTGGACGAGGGCCAGACGTTCCAGCTCAGGCGCACGCCGTCGCGCTCCTCCTGCGCTTGGATGCTACTCATGTCCATGATGCCTCGCCGCGCCGCCGCGCTGCGCGTTTGCTAGGCCTTGGTGTGTCGACAGCCGCGCGGTTTCGTGCGCAGCGCTGCTCAGCTTTTGTAGCTCTTCAGCGATGCAGCAATTTTACAGACAGCGCACGTACGCTGCTGCACGCCCGGCTGAGACGCGTGGGGCTTTTGGCTGGCCGACTCGAAAAATCGAGCGAGGCAGCCCCTATCTCCGAGGTATAAGGTACTTAAGTACTTACTGATACCTCACCTGGCGGCCGGGCTCACGCCAGCCGCGCCGTGAAGATGCCCACCGGCATGGGGTCCTTGGTGGTCGCGACGGCCTCGGGCGCACCGCTCGCGGCCTCGAGCGGCGCCCACGTGATCGCCTCGAAGCCCGCGGCCTCGATCCACAAAACGCCCCCACCGGGTCCCGAAGATAACAACGAAGATAAGTTAAAACACGATAGCTAGAAGATGTCGTACACGAGAAGATACGGCAGCATGGCCCCCTTGCCGTCCGACGGCTCCGCCCGGGCCTTCACGTCCTCCCAGCCGCCTAGTTGATGGACGGAGCCGCGGTCGTGCCACTCCCAGCCCTTGTTCCAGTCCCTGCCTTTCCGCACGAAGGACGTGTAGTGGTTGCCCCGGAACATGATGAGGGCCACGAGGTCGCGCTTCCCGGCCTTTTTAGCCTTGTCGTCGAAGCACTTCGCCGCGTCGCGCACGCCGCCCATGAGAGCTAAGTCCATGACGCTCAAGACGTCACCCCGCGAACGATCGATGCCGGTCCACGTGATGCCCAGGATTAGTGTGGAAGCGCACCTTGATAACGTTTGCGAAACAGCACAAGCCTTCGGCGCGTGGCACGCGTCACAAGATTTAGCAGTATGGGCGTGTGCAAGTAAGTACACGGGCGCTAGATGGGCCCCTCGCTTGTAGGCGACGCGGGCCTGCTTGAGCTTCGTGGCCGGGGCTGAACGCGCATATTCTAAGACTTGCTCGTCGACGGCATCACTATTAGATTTGCCGCATTTGGAACAGGGCGCCTGCGTGATGCGGCCTACACTTGTAAGAGTAGAGGCGGCGCTTTTGGTGGAAGCGTCCGCTGTCAACGCCTCGACTAATTCGCCGAGCACCTCGGCCACATCCAAGTGAGCGCCGCCCGTCGCGAGCTCCTGTCGTATGTCCGGGTCGCCTCCCTCCCTCTCGGCTAGCGCAGCTCGTAAATCGTCGATGGCCTGGTCGTACTGGCGCTTCTTCGTCGTCCTTCTCAACAATGCATTGCCGCTCTGGTCTAGGGGCGGGAGCGCGTCCAAAGCTCTACGCAAAGCCTTCGGCGCGGCGTCTTTCGCGTCAGCACTATCGAAGGCGCGCCGGAAGGACTTCGCGGACCGCAGCGCCGTCGCGAGGGCCTCGAGCGCGCAGTTCGCGCGGGGCTTCACGTCCTTCAAGTTGCGGGGGATGCCCTCGTCGACGGCGCCCCAGCCCTGCCGCTTGGGCGGCGGCGGCGCCGCCGACGGCAGCGGCCCCAGCGCCAAGCTTTGTGGGGGCGGCGAGCCCGGTGGCAAATTCGCGTCGACGGCGCCCCAGCCGCGCGGCGGAGTAGGCGGCGGCGGCGCGGCGGGCGGCGCCACGACTGGCGACGCCGGTGGCGACGTCGGCGCTGATGGTGGCGCGGCCGGCGCGGCCGGCGGAGGTGACGGCGGCGGCGACCGCGGTGCGGGTGGTGGCGACGGCGGTGGCGCAGAAGTAGCCGGCAGGACCGCCGACGGCAGCTTCGAGTCGACGGCGCCCCAGCCGCGCGGCGCGGGCGCTGGCGCGGGGGCAGGCGGTGATGGCGGCGTGGCAGGCGGCGCAACCGGCGGCGACCGCGGCGGCAACCGGACTGGCGGCGACCGCGGCGGCGACCGGACCGGCGGCGACGGCGGCGCGGGAGGTGGGAGGTGCGCGTCGACGGCGCCCCAGCCGCGGGGCACGGGCGGCGGGCGCGCCGGCGTCCACGGCGGCGACGCCGGCGGTTTTGGGGCGGTCTCCGCGTCCTCGATGGCCTGGAGCGCGCGCGCTAGCTCCGCGTCGTTCGCGAGGCGGGCCTCCTCCGCGGCTCGGCGCGCCGCGGCGGCGGCGGTCTCCTCCTCGAGGCGCCGCGCCTCGGCCGCCTCGGCCGCCTGCCGCTCGCGCTCGGCCTCGGCGGCCAGGCGCCGCCGCTCCGCGGCGGCCCGCTCGGCCTCGGCCTCGGCCGAGGCGCGCGACGCCGCGAGCGCCCGCTCCAGCTCGGCGGCCTCCTCGGACGGCCGCGCCGGTCGCGCGAACGCGGCCGCGGGCTCCGGCGCCGGATCGGGCGGTGGCGGCGCCGGCGCCCGCGCGGGCCGCGCCGCGGGCGCCGGCGCCGGCGCCGGCGGCTGCGCGGGTCTCTGCTTCTCGAGCTCGTGCGTCACGAGCGTGGACACGTAGGTGAAGGGGATGTCGACCTTGCTGTTGCTCTTCCGCACCCGCTTCGCCACGACCCGCTGCGTCGCTCCATCCAAACACCGCAGCTGGTCCACGGTCGCGCCGGTCACGCCGCGCGCCGCGAGCGCCGCGGCGAGCTCCTCCTCCAGGTCGTAGTCGCGCGGCGGCTGCGCGAGCTGCTCCTTGATCAGCCGGCGCAGGACGTGGCGCGGCGCGTCCTTGTGCGCCAGGATCTGGCGCTGCCGCTCCGCGCCCAAGCCCGCGAGGGCCGCCGTCTCCTCTGCATCAAGTTCGACGTCGCGCGCGAGGGCGCCAATGCGCCGCGCCTCGGCGCTCGCCGCCGGCCGCTTCTCCCGCTTCTTCTTCGCGGGTACGGCGGCCCAGCCGTCCTCCGCGGGCGCCTCCGCGGGCGCCTCGACGATCGGAGGCGGCGGCAGCTCCCTGGAAGCAACCTCGGGCTCGGGCGAGCGCGCGTCGAAGAACCGCTCGCCGTCCGACGACGACGACGACGACGAGGACTCGTCGTCGCTGTCGGCCGGCGGCGCCGCGCCTCGCTCGGGGATCTCGGGCGCCGCCGCGCGCGCCGCCGCCGCCCGCAGCGCGGCGGCCTTCTTTCGCTCCTTCTGGCGCTTCTTCTTCGCGGCCTTGGCGCCGAGCTTCTTCTCCTTCGGCTGCGCGGCGTCGCCGCGCGGCGTCGACGCGGGCGTGCCGTAGACGGTCGCCGGCGTCGTCGGCGTCGCCTCGTCGTCGCTCCACGACGTCGACGGCGCGGCGGGCTTCGGCGCCTTGGGCGGCGAGGGCCGCGCGTCGCGCAGTCTCGGCGCGACGCGGAACCGCGCCAGCAGGGCGCGGAGGCCCGCCGGCGGGTCCCGCACGATCAGATTCGAATACACGGCGCCGGGCTCGTACTTCCTCAATAAGAGTTTGCGCTGGGCCCCCGCCCGCTTCGAAGCCCGGTCGCCCCGCAGCTTCGCCGCGAGGTCGCGAAGCATCTGGCCGGACACGTAGGCGTCGCTTTCGCCCTTGGACTCCGCCCGGTCCGCGAGAGCTTCGCAATGCCGCCTAAAGTCTTTGGCCTCGTCCGGCCGCACGAGGTCCCACAGCAGCAGCAGATCGGAGATGGTCTCGCGCAGCCGCGACCGCTGCTCGAGGTCGAGGCACGACTCGTCGAGCGGCGCCTCCAGTAGATCGAAGGGCAGGGCCAAAAGCAAGTTCAAGGAAACACGCCTCTCTGTCCGCTCGCCCAGTAGGACCGCCTGTCTTCCCCGCGTGGCGGCGGCCTGACACAACACGCTCAGACAGAACGCGGCGACGTGCGGCTGGCCGCGCGTGCGCGATTCCCGATTGGGCATCGCGAGCTGCCGCCGCACGTTCTCGACGACTTCCAGCGCCTTGCGGGCCACGGTCGTTTCGTCGCCGTCGCCCTGGATGCTCGCCTGTAATTTCTGCAGCTCCGGCACCCGCCGGAGCGTGAGGAACGAGGCCACCCCCAACCGGCTCGCGAAAATCTCGGCTTGTTTCCGCGCAGCGCCGTCGACGCCCAGCACACACGTAAAGATCGGCGCGTTGGCCGCCCTGAAGTAGCTTTCGATTTCCATGACGCAGTCGATGGCGCGCGCCGCGTCGGCGCGGTCGAGCCGGCCCGCCGCCTCGAACAGACCCAGCGCGTGCAGAAATTCCAGACACGTGTGCGCGGTCGCGAGAGTTTGACCCGCGTTAATATCGTCCTTGCGCGCCTTGTAGAGGCGGCTGCGCACCTCGAGCGCGCGCCAGGTTGATTTGGGGGCGTACAGCTCCTCGCCGGCCTCGAGGCGCCGCATGCACGCCGCCGCCATCGCGGCCACCGCGAGGTAGGACCCGTTTTCTGGGTGGTCTTGGAACAGGTTGCCGGAAGTCTCTACGACGAGGCGCTCCGGGTGAGCCACCTCGAGCTCATCGCCTGGGACCATCTGAGCGGCCGGCGCGCCGTCGACGGCGACGGCGACGTCGTCCATGTCCATGCTTTCTATCGCTTGCTGGACAACGGCGTCGCGGAGCTGCGGGGACATCATGCCGTGCAGCACAAGGGGCGCGGAGACGGTCCGCAGCGCCCACTCGGCCCACATGCGCGGCGTCCGCGGCACCGGCCACTCGCGCACGGCGATGGCCTCGATGCGGCCGCCCGCCCACGCGATGTCGACGATCGTCGTCTTCAAGCCTCGCCGCGCGAGCTGGTCGTCCGCGCGGCGCACGAGCACGAGCGGCGGTATCCGCGCGCCTTGGAGGGCTTCGGCGGCCGGGACCGTGGGGTCGAGGTCAATCGAGATCCCGCACCAGGGCGCTTTGGCCTCCACGAGCTGGTGGGAGACCTCGGTGATGGCAACGTCGTCGTTGACGAGCGCCAGGCTCGCGCTCACGCCGCGCGCCCACTCCTCTCGGGGGCATTCGCACACCGCGGCTGCGGCGTCGCCGAGTGATCGGTCCCCCAACCGATGGATGTTCAAAGCGCGCGACCCGACGTAGCCGCGTGCGTCGCCGACCACGAGGACCATGTCCGCTCGGGCGCCGCCGCCGGCCATGGCAATCAGCATTACAGTGGCGTCGGGGGTCTCTCCGGGCGTGAGTAGGGTGTCCCCCGCGGTGAGCCGCTTTCCCACGTCGGGTCGGTGGAACTGGGCGTCGGGGAGGCGCAGGCCCTGGAGGATGTCCGGCAGGCCCAGATCGGTCTGAGTCTGCTGCCGGTTCCGGTTGATCAGCACCTCCTGCACCAGCTTTAGCACCGGCTTGCTCTGGAGCTCCTCACGAAGTATGTTCACTCTGAACGCGTGCTGGGCGACCCCCTCCTGGTCGGCCACCTGAAAGAGGACGCCGACCTCGCCCGGCTCGGCCGGCTTGCCCGGCGAGTCCGGCTTGTCCGGCGGCGGCATCGGTTTCGCGTGTCAGTTTCGTGCAGCGCGGCGTATAGAGTGATCTCTAATCGTTCGTGCCGCGCCTTGCGCTGGCTGCTACAGCGATTGCAGCCCTCTTTGTGGTGCGCAGTGCTCGCAGCGTTGGCGGCCCAACGGCTCGCCTGATGCAGCGCAGTGAGTGCAGTAGTGCGTAACCGCTCGTAATAAGCGCACGCAGACGGCGCTCGCAGGCTTGCTTAGCTGAAAAGAGAGGCGGGCGAGTTAGGCTAGCGACCAGTAAGACACTAGCCGGCGCTTTTTCTCCGCGCGGGCCAAACTCTGCGGTTTGGAGCAGAGCAGCTCTCGACCCAAAGGACTGCACCTCTAATCACGCGCGTCCATCCTTGCCAGCGCGCAGCGCAGCGCGCATCGCATTTGTGGTGCTCCCAGCACAGCTCTCTCAGTCCGGTCACTCCAGTGATCGCGCAGCGGAGCAGCCATGGCAAAAGACTTCGGCGAGCTCGCCCTCGTTTTAGGAGATGCGCACGTGCCCGGCCGCGCGCCGAAAATTCCCGCGAAACTGAAACGCATGCTCGTGCCGAACAAGATGCAGCACGTTTTGTGTACGGGCAACATGGGGTCGCGCGAGCTCTATGATGAGTTAAGGGCGCTGGCGCCGACGCAACATTTTGTGTGTGGAGATGACGACGATGATGCGGACTTCCCGGAGGAGACGATTACACAGATAGGTGATGTGAAAGTAGGCGTCGTCCACGGCCACGACGTCCAGCCCTGGGGCGACGCGAAGGCGCTGGAAGCGCGGAGGAGGCGGTTGGACGTCGACGTATTGATCTCGGGCCACACGCATCGAGCCGAAGTGCGGGAGGAGGGCGATTACTTATACCTCAACCCCGGGACGATCACGGGCGCTTATGCACCTGCTTCTCCAGACATCGTGCCGTCCTTCATCCTGCTGGCGGTCCAGGGGCCGAAGGTCGTCGTCTACCTCTACGAGCTGCATGGCGACTCGGTCGATGTCTCAAAGTCCGAGTTCACGGCGCAGCCTAAGTAGTATACACACACAACACGTTAGTCGCAGGACCCTACAAGATCCCGTTGCAGCACGTCTGGTAGCCGTCGTAGGCCCGCGTGCGCCAGTGCATCGACGCCTCCCGAATTAACGAGTTCATGAACGCCCGGCACTGTCTCTCGGATAACTCCGGCCGGAACCTTCGCTTCAGGCCGTCCAACGCTTCGCGCGCCCTCCCATCGAAGCAGGGCAGGTGGTCGCACCCCGCGGCCGCCATTTCGGCCAGCAACAACAGTTTGTCCGAATTCCTTCGCAGACAGACGAAGGTTCTATGACATAAATCCCGGAACAGCGGCAACAAATCGTGCCCTAAGACCTCGAGAAAGTCGCGCGTGAGCTTGAAGGGCGCCGCTTCGAAACCCATGTTTCCTCCTGGCGACGAGGCTAACAAATAACCATAGTCCACATGGGCCACGGCGCCCGACGCATGTAGCAAGATGTTGCCGTTGTGCCTATCTTTGAGCTGCAGTAAGTAGGACACGACACAAGCTGGAGCCAAGGACTCGACGAAGACCTTCCGGGCTTTTTGCAATGCTTTTTGCGTCGTAAACCGCCTCCGGAATAAATCCAATAAACCGCTATATGCCAGATCATGCTTCCGCAACGCATCCAACGACACCGTATCCGGCAGGGCCTCGATCAAGCCGCTGTCGGGCCCCGTCGCGACGACGTCGTAGGCCGGCAAGCGCACGGGCACCTTTTCGTTGTCCAGCGTCAGCGCGCAGGCTTTTATGAGTTGCGAGGCGAACTGCTCCTGGCGCAGGTCGTCCCTAGCTTTCACGATGATGGGCACCAAGGCGTGGTTCCGCGCGTGGAGTAATCGAGAGCGCGTCTCGCTCCAGCGCTCCCGAAACACGACGGGAGGCTTCTGGGGCGGCAGCTCCGCCGCGACGCGCGGCGCGAGGGGCTCGCCATGTTGTATGGGAGAGGGCGGCCGTCTGGGCGGCGGCGACGAGGGGCCGAACGTCCCGAAGAAGTCCTCGGGCGGTGCCTTCCATTGCCCGAGGGCTTCGTCCTCGCGCAGCGCGTTCTTTATCAATTCCGCGGGGGAATGGGAATTGAACGCCGGGGAAGGGCTTCGTTCCGACGGAGGAGCTTCGCTGACGACCTCCACCACACATAAGTAGGGGCACCGGTCTCTGGTCGAAAACGCCCTCGCCTCCCCGAAGTGGACGCGCACGACTCTCCTCGAGAAGCCCCCCACGGCCAGCTCCGCGTCGCTCAGATCGCCGCTCGTGACGCGATGGTCGAGACTCCTCAAGTTACTTTCAAGGAAGGCCTGGCGCTCGTCTCGATCGACGTCGCATAACTCTGAACTGATTGTTGTGAGCGCGTCCGCGAGCGTCAGCGTCCGAGCAAAGGCCTGGGTGGCTTGGGCCACGTCCGCACTTAAAGCGGCGACGGCCGCCTCGCCCGCTGCCGTCAGGTTCAGGCCCGGCGACAGATCTGACGAATCCGCGAAGGCCCTCAAATAAAACGCGACGCGATGCGCAAAGGCTAAATCAGACGCGCACAGGTCGAGTAACAAGTCGCGCATCCTGTCGCCGTCCCGGTAGGCGCCGAACAAGACAAAAGTACTGAGCTGGAGCGCGTAGAACAGCAACGCGGTTCGATCGTTCATGAGGGCCGTTCTTAATTGATCGACGACGTCCTCGTGGGCGAACAACCTTAGTAGTAGTGAGAAAGCGTCGTCTTGGGTCGGCGACGGCGCCCTTTGGTTCACGCTCATGATCGTGTCCAGTTGGGACCGCCAGTAGTTCTTGACGGACTCAGAGCGCGCCAAAAACCGCTGCGCCAGGTCGGGCTGCGCCTCGACGTCGATCAAGGACGTCGCTTCGCCGTGCGTCGAGAGCATTCTTCTCAATGCATCTTGCGTCGCCTGGAGGGTTTCCGAGGCCATGAGGAAGATGTCGCGTTCGACGGGCGGCCGCGTCTGCAGGAACGACCAGCTGTACCGGTAGAACGTCGCGGCGATCAAACCGAGCACGACGAGCACGAAACGGTGGAGCTGGATGGCCGGCGTCGCTGCTGATGTCTTCGCGAGCGCGGCGAGGACGGCTATCACTAAACAGGCCAGCGCGTGCGCGGCGTAGCACCGTTCGAGCGTCGCTCTTCGCAACTCGGCGCCGCGTCTGGACGCGGCGAGCCAGGCGTGGAACAGTCCTCGAAGCCCGGCCAAGCACGCGACCGCCACGAATAAAGGTCGGGCCTCCGGCCGCCGTTCCGGATTGCGGAACGCGACGCGGGCGTCGCCGAACCACTGCGGCCGCACGCAGTAGAGCGTTATCGACGCCGCGTCGACGGTGAGCGCGGTGACGGCGGCGACGGAGCCCCAGCGCGGGCGGCCGAGGCGCGAGTACATCGTTCTTTTTTGCGTTTTTTTAGCTACAGCGCTGCTTTTTTTGCAGTCTTACTACGCACTACGCGTCTTGATGCGACACAAGCTGCGTGGCTGCGCTATGAGATCGCTGCGGTGCCCGCACCAATGCCCCTTAGCGCTGTCCCGGCGGCGGATGGCAAAAATACAGATCCACCGCGGCGTTTTCAAGCCGGTTCGGCTGCACTGGAGCGCGCACGGCTGCCGATTCCCCTGTCGGCTTGATTTGCTAGTGTCTTACCGCTAGCGCAAAACGGCTCCAAACGTGCCAGCGCTAGAGCTATGCCTGGCTGCCTCCGCGTGGTACATTGAAGGGAGGGCAGCCCCACGACGCGCCATGCGCGGCCCCACGGTTTACCTCCTCCTGGCCACCGTAAGATCAGAGGACTGGGTCCAAAAAACCACTGACAATATAGAACGAGCCTGGCCCTCGGCCCTCGACCGGAGACTTAGTACAGGAGGCGCCTGCGACGCCGACGCCGCCCTCACGACCTTCCAGAAGTGCCTGAAGGCGCAGTGCCCGACGATCATCGACAGTAAAGCGGCGACGCTTTACGTGTTTCCAGCACAAAATGACACCGCGACCACCTGCCAAGAAGCGAGAGAACTCCCTGCTTTCAGAGACGCCTGCTGCGCGTCGCAGCTCATCGAGTACGCCTGCGGGCACCACCGATCTTATGTGGGGGAGGGCGCGAAGGGCTACCAGCAGGCCAAGGCCATGGCCATCCAGCAAAGGAACTCGCTGAAGTGGGTCGAGGGGGAAGATTATGACGATAGTGGCTGTCGGGACGCGTGGCGGGCCGTCGTGGAATGTGTCTGGCACAACGGTGTAACGAATAAGGGCCTCGACTGCGACATGACGTGCCCCGAGCCGAGGACGCCCGCGCCATCCATGGCGCCGTCTTCCACAAACCAAATCTACCCCACGAAGATGCCCACGATGCCCGAAAGTCACCTGGAAAAGTGCCCCTGCTCCAGCGACTGGGGCTGGGACCGCAAATCCCTCGGGAACGGCTGGGCCGACGGCAGCGGCAAGCCTGGTAGTCATGAGGGCGGCGCCGACCCGAACGACCCGGACCACTGGCGCTGCCGCCACGCGCTCGGCGGCGGGCCGGGCGGTTCTGGGAGGCGCGGCGGGCCGCGGCCCAAATCCGAGGGCCAGGAGGGCACGAAGAAGGCCAAGGGCCGCTACAACGGCCACCGGGGCGAGTGCGGGCCGCGCCTGCCCGACGAGGGCCGGGCCGCCGGCGGGCCGCGGTCCGCGAACGCGGACCTGTACCCGCCGTGCGCCGTGAATGCCGCGCTCCCGTCCGCGCCGGGGGTCGCGCTGCTCCTGTTCGCGGCGTTCGTCGCGTAAGATTGCTTGTGTACTCGTGGGTTCGCGTCGGTGGATCTGTCGTCAACTGGTGTTCGATGTTACGGTGCTAGGACTAGTGTCGTCAACTGGTGTCGCCTGGCTCAGCGGTTTATGCGCGGGCTTCGTGCCCGGACTCTTAGAGGTCTGTTCCTAGTAAATCCATCCCCAAGGTGCTCCCAAAACCGAGTAACAACTACGTTATTTTTCGCGCTAGTATCTTACAGACCGCTAGCGCTTTATATTTGAGCTGCAGCCGCAGGTGAAACGCGGGAGTTGAGGCGTGCGCGGCACCAAAGTGGTGCTTAGAGTAACCAACTTCTTGCTACCGAAGCCCTCCTCGCAGCGGAGGCAGAGCTCTGCGCGTGACCAGCCGCAAAGCCATCCTTTGGTACCTAGTCCCACGGTAGCAATCACTGGCGCAGACGCTTGCCGCCGCCCGCTCGCCACGATTCGATACCACAAGACCAGTGCAGCAAAACTACTGCACCGCGGCCGCGGCGCGCGAGCTCGCCACGATTCGCCGCTGCGAGCCGTGCGGCTGCACCATGGGCGCATGCCTAGGGAAAAAGGAGAAGCCCGAGGTGCACCGGTCGCTCCGCACCCAACATAAGTCCGCGAAACAGAACATGATGCGGCAAAGAGACACTGATATCGCCCAATTCTACGACATCGACGCGACCATTGGAAGAGGTAGTATAGGCACGGTCGCGCGAGCGAAACACAAGGAGTCGAGCAAATGGTACGCCGTGAAAACATTACAGACCTCCAAAATGTCGAAAGACGCCCTGGAGGAGATGATGAACGAGATAGCCATTATGATGGGCCTCGATCATCCTAATATAGTGAGACCTCTGGAATTGTTTCAGAAGAAGCGGGAGATCTATTTTATCATACCTTATTGTAGCGGCGGCGATCTCTACAAAAGAGCACCTTATACCGAACATCACGCTTCTAGATACATCGCCCAGGTCTGCGACGCCGTGGCGTACATGCACAAGTTTGGGGTCGTGCATCGTGATCTGAAGTTCGAGAACGTGCTCTTCCAGTCGAAGGCTCCTGAATCGGAAGTGGTTGTCATAGATTTTGGCTTGGCCAAAGCGAAGGTCGCACGAGACAAGCGCTTGCACGACTTTGTGGGTACGCTGTACAGTATGGCGCCGGAAGTCCTGCGAGGTAGCTATGATGCCAAATGTGACGTCTGGAGCATTGGAGTGATATCGTACATGATGCTGGCCTCGGCCATGCCCTTCACGCGCTTTGATGATGAGGAATTACTACTAAGAGATCTCGAGGCGGAACGGTATGATATGCGAAGGCGGTGCATCCGGAAACGTAGTGAGGACGCGCGCGACTTCGTGCGATCATTGCTGAAGGCGAAGGTGAAGGAACGGCCGACCATGGCTGCGGTGCTGAAGCTGCCTTGGATCAAAGGTAAAAATCGGGACCACGAGCCTAGTCCTAACTCTGAACGGGCTTCTTTTTCAGAAACTTTATCGGAGCAGGATCTCGCTGGGAGTTTAAGGGAGTACTCGGCCACGTCCGCTATTAGGAGGGTGGGCCTCATGGTCATCGCCCATAGAACGGAGGCCGATTCGGTAAGGACACTGAGAAAAGCTTTCAGAGCGATAGACACGGGCGGCGAGGGCTACATCACGTTTCAGGAATTGGAGGATGTCCTGGCGAAGAACGGCCACTCGTCCGAAGAAATAAAAGACATCTTTAACGCGGTCGACCACGCGAACGACCAGCGCATCTCGTACACGGAGTTTCTCGCGGCGATGCTCGACGGCCAGTCGCATCTCCAGGAGGACGCGTTGCTCGACGCCTTCGACCGCATCGATAGTGATGATTCTGGATTTATTTCATTTGAAAATCTGAGAGATTTGCTGGGGAGGCAGTTCTCGCCCCAACTCGTGCAGCAGATGATCGCCGACGCGGACTTTAAAGAGAACGGCGTGATTGATTATGAGGAGTTCAAGCAGATGATGCTTGGTTCAAGGCCGGCGCGGAGATTGGCTGACGAGGCGGCGAGCGAGTAACGTATACTAGTGTTATTTCTACTAGCTATGATTGACGCGTCGGCTGCGCGTATGGCCAGTCCTTCTACCAAGACTCGGAGTGAATTGACCAGACAAGTATCTTACATCAACGCACAAACCCCCTCCTCGCGCGGGGCATTATTTGACATTCCGCTCGACGCCCGCCGCCGCGGCGCCGCGGCAGCGCCCATCATTCCCCTGAGGCATTGAATCCACGCGTCGCGTTCTGAAGCCGACGCCGCCTGGAGCATCCACTCTTCCCCGTGTTTGGCGCCCGGCGTGCGGACTCGAAAGGCGTAGGGCGCCGTGGGTCGGGACGTGAAGTCGTCGCAGTCACTGAAGGAGCCATCATCCAGACTTTCGCAAATTGTAATGCGCGAACACTCGATGTAGCCGCGGCACCGCTTCTCGTTGTACTCGCGGAAGTAGTACAGCCTGCCTTCATCGGGCCAGGCCTCGCACCACCGCGTCTTCCAGGCGGGGTTCATGCGACCGCGCTTCCGGAGGTAGCCCGTTTTGGAGACGCGTCTCGTCGCCGGCGCGTCCGCGGCGTCGTCCGAAAAAGCTGCCGCGACGTCGCCCAGGCAGCCGAAGGCCTGGGCGTCACCAGTGCTATCCGCCGACGCGGACGACTGGAGGTGCGACGAGTCCCAGACGGCGGGCGCTTCAGGCGTCTTTTCAGACGTCGTGACGCGGGGCAGTTGTGGCGGCGGCGGGGGCGCCGCGTCGTCGCCGCGGCCGAGGTCCGAGAAGCATCGCGCCGCGGCGTCTTCGCCGAGGTCCGAGAAGGCCCCCGTGGACGGGCGCCCGGCGGGCGCCGGCGCCGGCGCGGCGGCCGGCTCCGAAGACGGCGCGGGCGGCGCCGCCGCTCCAAAGCTCAGGCGCCCGCGCGGTTCCTCCGCGGCAGCGTCGTCAGCACGAGGCGCCGTGACGGCCGCTTTCGCCGCCCGCGGCGCGGGCTTCGGCAGGAATCGATACGGGTCCGCATCCGCATTAACGCTCTCGGGAACGATTAATTGATTCGTGCCGCGGAATCGACTCTCGCGCCGGCGCTGACTGCCCGACCCTTCGTACACGGCCGCCGGGCCTTTTTCAGCCGAGCGCCGCCGCGACAGCGTGGCTGGGGTCTTCAGAGGTGTGTGGTTCTCTTTTACAGAGCTCTTCTCCGCCATTGATCTCGAAACTCTGCGAGCGCAGCACCAGCGTTCAAGACGCACTGTAGCGCGAGACAGCGTCGTTGTTCTCGCCACCGTTTAGCACAGGTGGACTCGTGTGCTGAAAATTCTAGCTAACCAGCTAGCGTCCTGTAAGGCACTAGCAAACCAGCAGGGATGCGAAAGCGTACGCAAGAGACCCCCGAACAGCTCAATCGCGCCGCGAACTCATCCAAGGGGCGCTAGTGGACCGCCACTAATGCTCGCAATTCCTTTCAGTTGTGCCGCCCTGCACTCAAAACTGGCGCGTCGCAGCCCGACAAACGGCAGCCACAACACACAAAGCAGCTGCCAATCGCGGCTGCCCCGTATACATAACAAGAGGCATAACGATGAACGCCCACCTCCCCGCCCATCTGGACTCCATGAAGGCGCCGCCGCAACGCGACGCCGTCCACGCCGCATTTTTAAGAGCGTCGCAGGACGGCAAGGCCCTCACGGCGGAGTCGGAGTGGCGGCGCTTTCTGGGGGAGCTCACTTCATTGAAAGTGTGCTCGTCGAGCAAGGAGCGCCGCGTCCTGGAAGAGGCGTGGGCTACTTGTGAAACCCCTACAGCGAAGAGAATGACCTGGACCGACTTCCGGAACCACGTCGTGGCGCAGTTCCTGGATGCGGACGACCAGTCGGAGCAGGCGCGCGACGCTGTCAGACGTGTGAGAGCCGCGGCCAAGCAGCTGCAAGCGCTGTCCCTGGTCGACGATGCGCCTCTCAAAAGGTGTCGTGAATTACTTGAGAGATGTAGAGACGCCGACGAGGCCCTGGAGGCCGGCGAAGCTTTGGTCGAAGCGTCGCTCAAAGCAAACGCCAAGGAACTCGAAGCGTGGACAGCAAAGGCCATGACGACGAACGACGACTCGGACGACGATGAAGAGTTAATAAGACCGGCGAACCCCGTGCAGTGGCAGCTCACGAACTCTCTACAGGTCGAGAAGGCGGCGGGAAAGAATCGAGTCACGTCAAGGGACCAGATCAAGTTTCCGCGCGGCGGTGGTCGGGTCGAGGATCTGTGGGGGTTGAGCGGTGGCTACGACGGGAGTTGCGTGGAAGTTCGGAGGGCTCGGGTTCTCTGCGCGGACGGGGAACAAAGGGACGCGTACGTGGTGGCCATGGTGCCTCCTAGGAGAGGTGCTCGCGTCGATCCAAGGACGGCGGCGGAAGCTCGAAAAGCCTGCTGGCGCACGTACGCCGCGCATCGAGAACTATCAACTTCAAACGGTCTGTGCAAGGCCTACGGCTGGTTGGAAGAACAACCCGTACCGCAGGGTCAACGGCGTATGAATAATGATGACGAGGACGCGCCGCCTGGAAATGGCCCGTGGTTCGTCTACGAGCGACCGAAGGGCTGTGCGTCGATCGTGAGCATGTTGGCCAAGGTCGAGGCGCGGAAACGACGACCGCCACCGCTGTCCGCGGCGTCGCCGCTCGTGCGGCATTGGTTACGGGAGGCCCTGAGCGCCCTGGCCGACATCGATCGGTGCGCGACGTATTCACTCAGGGAACCGTTCCCGGGCGCGAAGCCCCTCGAGGCGAAGAATTTCTACGTGGGCGACCACGGCGCTTGTTTAAAGATGGGCTCGATCCCTTGGTCGGAATCATGGGACGCGCCGCTGAAGGTTTCCACTGTTGAAAATCGGTCGAGGATGTTGGTATCGGCCTTCGGGGAAGTAGCTTCAGCGATACTAGGGACGTTGTGCGAGGATCGAAGAACGGCTGATACATTTAAAAAGATGGGTGGCGCGGACAAGCCGCCGAAAAAAGTGTATGTGGAGGACGACGCCGTGGCCGGCGTCTACGCCTCGCCCGGCGAAAGATTCGACATCCTCCTGGATCCGCCGAAACGGGGCGTAGCGCATCGATGGCGCGCCCCTGACCTAGGAAGTATGCACGCGGAAGAAGTTCTAGATTTCTGCGACGACTTGGAGCCCGGGACCGCGATGCCCATGGACGGTCCAAGTGGTAGAGTGCGCATCAAGTGTACCGCTTTAAGGCCGGGGGCCTGCGTTTTGCAGTTGGTCGCTCTGTCGCCGGGCGACGGCCATCGGAGTGATAGCCTGACCGTACCGATCTTCGTCGCGGAGGAAGGCCTACCTCCGGACCTGTCCTCGATCCTAGCGAGATGTAGAGACGGCGCGCGGCCCGTGCCCGGGTCCAAAGCGACGACGCCGCGCGCGTTACTCGCGCACCCGTTCTTCCTGCCTTTGGATGCCGAGGAGCTCGCGGCCGCGATGGACTCGTACTCGCGGTTGTTTCTGAGTGGTGGGGATGAAGAATACGATGAGACGCTCCCGTACCCGGAGAAGCCCGGCCGTAGGAGTGGACGGCGCCTGGACGACGCCGAGGAGTAAAAATATAATTACATATCCTGGAAGTCGTCGAACGAGTCCGCCCTGAGCAGTCGGTGGAACTGGTCCGCGTGGATCGCCGCGAGGTGCTCCTCGGCGCCGAGACCGGCCACGTTGACGGAGTCCTGGCCGTCGGGGAAGATCTTCTCGTCCTTGCGCGTTTTGGGCTGGCTCTTGCGCCGCGCGTGCGCCGGACTCTTCGCGAGCCGCGCTGCGCGGCGCTTGTAGTGCTCCCGCTTGTCGCGCTCGGCCGACGTGAGCGACGCGACGAGCTGCTTGTGCTCGGCCTCGGCGATTTTATGGGCGGCCTCGGCGTTCTGCTTCGAGATGCGGTAGACGCTCGAGTCGAGGTCGTTCGCCGACGCCGCGACGAAGGAGTACTCGTCGCCGCAGCGCGCCGGCGACGCCTCGCAGGCGCTCTGGAGCGACGGGTTCGACGGGTCCCAGTCCTCATCCACCACACTCGACGCCGCGCGGTGCAGCTCGAAGATGCGGTTGTTGTAGCGCCGGATGCGGTCGTCGCCTGTGGAAATGAACCAGTGTGTCGGATGCGCCGTAAATTTGATTTCCACACAGGTCGTCGCGGGCCTTGCGATTACCGAGAATCGCCTGCTCTGAAAAAAAAAGCTGAGTCGGCCACCACTGCGGCTACGCGTTCGCTTCCGTCGCTTAGGAGTCGAAACGCAATCTATTTCTCCGTCCCACTCAAAATCGCTCGGCCGGTTGTGACGTTTTGCGTGTGTGGCTGGAACTATTTACAAAAACCCGGCGCTGTCTAGGAAACAAAATACACAGCAATTACAACTATACGACGCCGCCGCCGCGAACAAACACCGTCGCCGCGTCGAACCCCACTCTTGAATCGCCGCGGACGCCGGCCTCGACGCGGTAGGCGCCCTTCTTTGCGAAGACCGTAGAAGGCACAGAGAGCGCCACGGACACCGTCGCGTTCACACCAACATGGACGCGGTCGAACGCCACGAGATTTTTGAGCGCCACGCCGTCGGCGCCCGCGTTTGGTGGAACGAGGAACAGCAAAACGACGTCGTCGCTGGCCATGCTACCAGTATTCGTCACGTCCACCACGAACGAAGTCGCGCCCACGACGCGCAAGGCATAGCGGAACGTCGTATAAGACAGCCCGAAGCCGAAGGGCACGACAGCTTTACCTTCGTAGAACCGGTACGTGCGGCCCGGGTTCACGCCTCGCGGACACCTTGAAACATTCTTCATGGCGCAGTCGGGCCGCGCGAAGACCGAGGGCCCCGGCCGCATGTTGAAATCGGCGATGGAGATGGCATCCTCGTAGGCCGCGGGGTAGACCGTCTGGACGGCTCGGCCCGCGAAGGACCGCCGTCCGTACAGCAGATCACTAAAGCCGACGACGGCGACGGACGGCTGGCCGAGGTGCGCGATGGCGCCAACTTTGTCATTGGCCTTCAGCGCGGTTATATCGAGCGGCGTCGCCGTGAGGAGCACGACGGTGATCGGCTTTCTGGCCGCGGCGGCGACCTCCTCGACCAATCGCAGCTGGTCCGCCGGCAATCTGATCGATGGCGCGTCCCTGCCCTCGCGGGCGTAGTTTAAATCAGTGCCGAGCGCCAGGACGACGGCGTCGACCGTAGATGCGGCCGCAACCGCGCGGTCGAGGTCCTGCTCGTAGACGACGTCGACGCGGCCCGCTTCGCGCACGGCGTCCACGAGGCCAGGGTAAGCGCCGCCACAAACATCACGAGGCCCGTAGTAGCTCGCCAGGACTTGGGAAATATTCGCCGTTGGGCCGCTCACGAGCAGCGTCTCCACCCTTCGAAGGGGCAAGGCACCGTCGTTCTTGTACAGCGTTGCGGACTGCGCGACGCCTTCATAACTTGTCTGCACGTGCGCCTTCGAGCAAACAACACTTTCGGGTATCATATCTAAGGGTCCCCGCGGCTTCTTATTATCAAAACTCAGGTCGAAGTGGCCGAGCCTTAATCTAACCTTAAAGAGGTTGACGAGCCGCTCATCAATTAAAGCCTCGTCAACCAGGCCCTCGGCGAGCGCCTTCGAAGCATGACGAGTAACGAATTCCCCACAATCGACGTCTGTTCCTGCCGTCAGGACGTCGCGGACCTGTGTGGAAATCAAATTTCGGGCGCCCCACGCCATCGACGCGACATGCCTCCGTAGCTGCGTCTGGGCGATGGCGTGGCGATTCCACGCCATCGACGCGAAGTTGTCCTCGTGATCGCGTCGGCTCGATGGCGTGGAGGCTCACGAAGGTCCACTAACCTAACTCACTGGTTGATTTCCACACAGTCGCAGACGGCCTCGGCGCGCGTCGCCGCGTACTTGTGCGTGTTGTAGACGTTGCGGTCCGCGTCGCAGTCTGATGTGACGTAGCCGTCGAAGCCCCAGGACTTCGCAGTGTCGAGCAATTCTTTGGAAGCGCACGCCGGCACACCATTAAGTGAATTGTAGGAGCACATCAACCCGGACACGCCCGCTCTAACACAAGCTTCAAAAGGCGGCAAATAAGAATCAAGCAGGTCGCGCTCAGTCACTTGCGCATTATCGTGCCGTCTATCATACTCCTCGCCGTCAAGTTGTGTGGTTTTCTCGAGCTCGTTGGCCACGAAGTGCTTGCAGCACGCCGACGCCTGGAGGAAGCCGCCCTGTTTGTTTTGTAGGCCGCTGATGAAGGATGATGCATACTCTCCGGTGAGAAAGGGGTCCTCGCCGGGCACCTCGACGTTCCTCCCCCAGCGCGGGTCGCGCGCGAGGTTGACGACGGGCGTCCACAACGTGGAATAGGCCTTGCCGGCGTTCATGAGCGCCCTCGCTTCCCGCCCGATGGCCTCTCCTGTTACTCGCCAGAGGCTCCGGTTGAAAGCCATGCCTGTGGTCACGGGATAGGCGAAGTGTGTATGGAAACCGTCCGCGCCGTGGGCGCCGTTCGCCACGCCTGACGTCGCCTCGGACCACCAGTCGTACTTTCCGAGGCCCAGCGACGGCGTCGGGCCCTGCTCCGTGCCCAGCGCGTCGATCTTTTCCGTTAGTGACATTCGGCCGACGGCGTCTCTTGAACGTTGGTCAATTGTGAGCGATGCGTTGCAGAACGGCAGCGCTGCGAACGGTGCGGAGAGGCATGGGTTGGTGAGCTTGCGGGTGTCGGCGCTGGCGGCTGCCGCCAGGAGGAATGGCAGCATTGCTTTCCGCATCGATGGCTTTGATGGTTTTCGCTGCGCTTGGGGGGTCTCAGGCGTATGGATGAATGCCTTTACGCCTCTCGGATCGCCCGGTAAACTCAGCACTGAGCAAAAGCCCCCCAGCACTGCTTATGTAGCGTCTGTAACATACTAGCCAGCACCGAGTATAACCTCTGACACTAGCGCTGAAGAGATTTCCTCGAGTAGTTTGCACAGAGTCGCCGTAGATATTGTGAGGCTCGATCGTACCGCGGTTAGGTAACCGTGTTACTCTCCTAAAAAAAGCAAGAGAGAATAATCCTCAGTGAGAGCCATCATGGGTTGCGCCGCCTCCAGGGCCGACGGCCTGGACCACGAGGAGGCCCTCCAGCACGTCATACAGATGATGCGCGAGCTCAAGGTAAAACAAATTGCAAACATCGCCGCGCGGCGCGAGGGCCGGAGGAGCCGCGAGAAGTATTATCTACACGTTCTTCCAGCGGTCGGGGAACCGTGAGCGGTACGCAGTGGTGATTCGCGGGGTGGTCTGCGGGCTAAGCTAAGTACCAACGAATTAAGTTAAACATCAGAGCTCGTCCTCGCCCTCGCCGAACCGCTCGTAGAGGCCCTCCTCGACATCCCCCAGCTCGGGCTCGACGAGCTTCACCGTGGACTTGTGCTGGTCGGGGTGCTCGTCGTCGAAAAACGCCTCGCCGTAACCGTCGTCCGCGTACAGGACGCCCTCGGGGCCCAGGCCCAACTCCTCGAAGAGTGCGTCGAGCTCGTCGCCGCTTGCGGGGTTCTCCCCAAAAATCTTCTCGAGGAGCTCGGGCGAGACCTCGCCCGGGTAGTCGGCCATGTCCTCCATATTAAACTGCTCGATGCCGTCGTAATAATCGTCGGGGCCGTCGTAGTACAACGCCTGGTCGTATTCTATATAAGACTCCGGGTCCTCGTAGTCGCCCTCTCCATCGAGGTCGAAGAGGTCCTCCTCGTCGAGGTCGTCGGCTCGTACGTAATATCGTAGCAACAAGCAGAGCAATGCGCGCCGGAGGCGCATTGTGCTGCTGCGTTCGGGAGAGCCCTTGGGTTTTGGAGGCTGCGAAGCTCTGGCACGCGTCGGCCGCGCTTGTGGCAGGCTGCAGGGATGCGTTTGGGCTGCAATGAGCCAGTGGTATTGTAAAAACACACGGCTGCAGGCGATTTGACCTTGGTCGGCTTTGAGCTCGCTAGTGTCTTACAGTACGCTAGCGTGCAGCGTCTTCAAGTAGCGCATACTCTTCACCTAGGCAACTCTGTGACCACATCGATCGTCAACGCAGCAAGCGTGGTCCTACGGAACGTGCGGCAGCACAAACACCGCATCTCAGCACGGTGCGACTGCAAAAAACACAAGTAAGAGCATGCACGCAAAAGCAGCCCTCCTCGCCGCGGCGGCAGTGGCCTTCGCGCCGCCACCAAGCCAACCAGCACCACCGCGACCGCACGCCGCATCAATCGCACTGGAAGAGGAGCCGGCGAAGCCCGTACGCGGCGTCCGCCGCGCCGCGCTCTGGATGAACGTGAGGAGCGCGCTCTGCTACGCGAACAACATCTTCCCAAAAAACGCCTACGGACGCGGCGTGTCCTTCCGGGCGAAGCGCGAGGGCTTCTGGGTGTCGCCGGCCAATCCTTGGGCGGCCAAACCAATAATAAGGGCCTGTCGCACAATCAAAAGCCAACAACCCTACTTACTCAACGACTTGCGCAAGAACGTCTGCTTCCTGCACAACCCCGATAAAAAACTAAGTCCCCAGTTCGTCATGCACTGCGACTGGTGTTCTTTACTGAACGGCATTTGCCATACCATAAAAACGAATGCAGGGACCGGCGACGAAGCCGCGCGGGTTATTGGAGTGGCTTCCGGAGATTTCGAGCGGGCCGAGGCCTACATGCGCTTCGCCATGGCCAGTCGCCACAATGAAGATGAAAATGCGTTTTTGCGGGACGCGGACGCGTACTGCGACGAGGCCTTCGGTTCCTTGGACGAAAGCCTGCGGGTCTTCTCGCGCTTCGCTTTGAGGTTAGAAAGGGTGGAATTGGTGTGGTGTCCGTTCAAGCGCTGCGCCGAGGATTACTACCGGAACGCTGATGCGAGGTATCGCCGTCATCCATCGCCCGAAGCCGAGGAGGCGCTCTATAAACGTTTAGGGGCCATGCTCGGTGATACCGTGGAATGTAGAGACTGCGCATCGGAGTTCAACGCGGAATTCCCGATGGAGGGCTCGAACGCGCGATCGATCTACCAGGGGCTCCTGGACGCGCTGTGTAACGATTAGTGTAGAGACCTTCGTGAACCTCCACGCCATCGAACCGACGCGGCCACTGGAACGACATCGCGTGGATGGCGTGCAAGTTCCACGCCATCGAGCAGATGCAGCCATAGGAACAACGTCACGTCGATGGCGTGGGGCGGTTTATAGTTAACTCACCTTAGGGCGCCGCAGCTTCACGTAGAGCGTCGCACACATCGACGCGAGCGGGCCGACGCAGCAGACTCCGACAAATTGATAGAGCAGCGACCACTCGAACCGCGTCGCTACACTCATAAACGCGACGGCGGTCACGGGTGCAACAATGATCCCGTCGTCGCCCGCGTCCCGCGTCGCTCCCAACACCTCCATGGCGCCGCAGTAGCAGGCCGCGCCCGCGTTCAGCCCCATCCCGAACGCCGTCCCCGTCGGTATTATTGATAGGTCCAATACTTTCGCAAGGAGATAGAAGGGCGGCGCCACGAAGGCGGCGAGCTGGACGAAGTGCGACCAGATGTGGACGAACGCGAAGCCCCGGTTTAATAATCGATCCGTCCAGCCGGCGCCCTGGTAGGGGGTCGCGGTCGATGACATGGCTGTTCTGATTTTGGGGGCGCGTCGACGGCGTGGCGGCGGTGCTGCCTTCGATCGATGCGCTCGTCGCGACGCGTTCGTGAGCGGCTGCGACGCACGTGCTCTCCTGAGGCACTGATGCTCTCCGAGCTGTCCGCCTCCTGGAGGCCGTGAAACGTTGCGCGGCGGCTCGTGTTGTATGCTGGTGACACAAAGAGTGCCGCGTTAATCAATAGCACCAACAATGCCTACAGCGCGTGCGCGTGAACTTGTGCGCGGGTTTTGTCTCGTTCCAAAAACGCGACTCTCTCTCGCTCGTATTCCACGGAAGGAGCCCACCCACAATACCTCATACTTACGCCTTCGGCGCCACCGCCCCGCCCTTGTCGAACATCGCCGCGCGCGCCTTCATCTTCGCCCTTCTAGCGTCCGCGTCGGCCTTGGCCGCCTTCTCCTTCTCCTCCTTGAGATTCTTGACGGCCTCGGCACCACTCGTCTTCTGGGCCTTGCGCTTCGCGGCGGCCAGGGTGAGTTCCAATTTGTTCGTCTCGGTCTCGTCGCCGGACTCGAGGATGCGCAGTTCTTGCCGCGCGGCCATGCCCTTGACGCCGCCGGCCTCGGCCTTCGCCGTGAGTTCGTCGACCTTCTTCTGGCGAGCTTTCTTCTCCGCGGCGAACGTCTCCAGGGCTTCCTCGAGCTGCGGCGACAAACCGGCAGGCATACTAAATAACTCCTCGAGCAATTTCGCGCCGACTTCCGTAATGCCCACGCCATCTAACGACAGGTCCTCCAAGGGCTCCTTCTCATGTCTCTTGTAGTATTCTCCTAAAATCATGGCCTTGTAGTGCAAGATCAGATATTCTATGAACGATATACGACCATCGGAGTTAATGTCCACGTCTTCGACCTCGTGCTTCCGCTGGATGCCGGTTCTCGTTTTCCCGTGCTTTTGCAAGAAATCCGCGGCTTGAATGTGGTTCATGTTTTGACTGGAATCGCCCGTGTTCTTGGCGTGCTTCTGGAACTCGGTGCAGAGTCGCGGCACGTCCTGCCACTGATCTCCTAACGCAAAGATAAAGCTCTTGAGGAAGAACTCGCACTGGTCGACGGGGTCCTTCTGCCCTAGCTCCGTGAACCTATCTTGTGTGGATTGGCGGCGCTGGGGCTTCGGTTTTTCCAGGAGTTGGGCCATGGTCGTCAAATGAGTAGCGCGGCGTCCCGCGGAGTTGCCTGTTATGCGCCTGGCCTAGGAATTTGGCTTTTTGGGAGGGTCGCGGCGGCTTATGCGTCGCAGCGCTGCGTCGACGGCTTTGCAGCGGTGCCCGTGCGTCCAAGCGCAGCGTGTGCTAGCACTGTGGCGCCCTGTAGCGCCGCAACAGATTTTTTTGACCCGGGGGAGCTAGCGGTGTGTAAGGCACTAGCCTTATCGGGCGGCGTCGAGCTTGCGTCGCAGGGCTGCCCCCGAGCGAGTTGACCATATACAAGATGATCCTCACGCAGTGCGCCGTCTGCGCCACGGACCTTGGCCTAACTTCGGGCAAGAAATGCGGCCGCTGCAGTACACGCTACTGTGGGCCTGAATGCCAGGTGCAGCACTGGAAAGAGGGCGGCCATGACAAGCTCTGCAAACCAATTAAAAAAGCAGGCGGAGCTGAGCAGTACAACGCAAATAATAAATACACGGAGGCCGTCGCGGAGGCCGTCGAGGCGTGCGCGGACGACACGAAGGGCCAGACGTGCTACATCTGCACGCAGGCCCTCCATTGGAAGACCAAGGAGGGCCTTGTGCGCGGGTGTTCTTGCCGCGGGACGGCGGGCGTCGTGCACGTGTCGTGCTTGGCGGAGCAGGCGAAGATTTTGGTCGCAGAGGCCGAGGAGAATAATAAAGACTCGCAGTGGCATCGGTGGCACACGTGCAGTCTATGCGAGCAACAATACCACGGTGTCGTGCGGTGCGCGCTCGGGTGGGCGTGCTGGAAGACGTACGTGGGGCGACCGGAGACAATACGTGGGCATCGGACAGGTGCGATGACAATGCTTGGGAACGGTTTATCCGCGGGAAAACACCTCGAGGACGCGTTGTCCGTGAAAAAGGCCGAGCTGTCTATTCTGCAGCGCCTTGGCGCACCGGAAGACGTCATTTTCGTCGTGCAGGGCAATATTGCGGTCACGTATGAATTGCTTGGGCGGGGCGAACTGGCTATCCGTTTAAAGCGAGACGTCTACTCTGGAAATCTGAAGCTCTTTGGCGAGGAACATTTTGACAGCCTCACATCAGCCAACAACTACGCGTCGTCCCTCGTCGAACTAGGGCACTTCAAAGAAGCCAAAGCACTGATGCGCAAAACGATACCCGTGGTTCGACGTGTTCTTGGCGAGAATCATGATCTCATTCTCACAATGCGATGGAATTACGCGGAGGCGCTCTACAAGGACGATGGCGCGACGCTCGACGATCTGCGCGAGGCCGTGACGACGCTCGATGGCACGGGACAGACAGCGCGGCGCGTGCTCGGTGGTGCGCATCCGATCACAAAGGGGATTGAGAGAGAACTGCAAATGTCTCGATCAGTGCTCCGTGCCTACGAAGATACAGCGCCAGGCGTGAGCGGTATCCGGAAGGCGGTGGAAGCGATGACGGCGGGGGATGCGTAAGAAAAGAAAAACACAAACTACGTACTAGGACATGCTCACCCCCCGCTGCTGGAACGGGTACGTGTACGTGATGAGCGTCTCGAGGGCCTTCGCGTGGCGCTCGGCGACGCCGAGCGTCGCGTTCTCCAGCTTGAGCATGCGCCCGTCGACGGCCGTGTCGGCGTCCATGCGCGCCCGAGCTTCTCTTTCTAGAGCCTCGGCGACGTCGACGACCGCGCGCTCGAGCTCGCCGGCGCGCGCGAGCGCCGCCGCCGCGGCGTCGCCCGACACCGGTGGTGGTGGTGGTGGTCGCGAGGCAGCGGGCTTCGACGAGGACGCGGGTACCGCGTTCGCGGCGCTCGCCGCGGTCCGCGCGGCGGCCGTCGCCGCGGCGACGTCACGAGTTAAATCTGCGACGGCCTGTTCCAGCCGCTCCAGCCGCTTCGCGTCGAGGCCGCTCGGAGCGGCGCCCTCCGGAGGAGGCGACGCGGTCTCCGGGGGAGGCGACGCGGTCTTAGAGGCGGCCAGCGTCGCCGCGTCGAGGCGCGCGAGCGCCGCCGCGAGCTTCGCATCAGAAAAAGCGAGGCGCTGGTCGACCTCCTCGATGCCCGGCGCCCGTTTTAATATCTCAATAGCTTCATCTAACCTCTCCAACGTCCGGCACTCGGCCTGGGTCTCGCTCAGGGCCTGTTCCAGCGGTTGTGTCGCCATCGACGCCGCGGTCTGCATCCGGCCCACCAGGTCGTCCCTCAAAGATGCGACCTCGTTTTGTACGAGTAGTTTGATCTCCGCCTCGCTCATCCCCGACCCGCCGCCTCCACCTATAGGGATGTACTGCGGCTCGCACTTGCCACGGCTGCCGCCGCGGCCGTCCATGAGGGTGAGCTTGGCGTCCAGCGCCGCCCACGTGGCGCAGAGGAGCATGCGTCGCATGATTGACGCGTGTTTGGGCAGCGCGGGCAGCGTTTACAGTGCGCTGCAGCGGCACATTTGTGAGGCGCTCTGCGGCCTGAGCCTGCACGAAAAAATTAGCGCAGGACTCTTCATCAAGCAGGAGCGCTCGATCGCGGGGAGGTGTCCGGCAGGGACGGGTTCACGGCGCTAGTGTGTGTGCGACCGCTAGCTAAATATCATGCCGCTCAAAAATCGCGCGTGCACCTCGAGAATTGGTGCCGAGTGGCCGAGTTGAGTTGCTCGGAGCCATCTTTGCGACTTCCTTTGCGCCGCGAGCAACTCGACGTGCAGAAAGCGCTGCGGGAGGGCTCAAAACGCTGTGAGGCGCCAAAAGGCCCAAGCTGACAGCACACGCGCGCGCACCCTGCACGCACGCAGATTAGGACACGCAGAAAAAAGACAATGGACGCCTTCGTCAAGAAGCGCAAGGCCCCCGACGGCGCCGACAAAGTGCGGCCGACCTTTGTGGTGTGCCCCGGAGCCGGCGGCGGCGACTGCGCCGCCTTGACCCAAGCGCTGGCGACCTTCGGCAAGACCACAACAATTGCCAATGGCAAGTGGGCGGGGAACTTCCCTTCCCAGATGGGCGCGAACGTCCAGCTGGTCGTCGATGCGGCCCGAAGAGCCGCGGCGGACGGCGCGCCAGTTATCTTGGTGGGCCACTCCTTCGGGTGTCGCGTCGTTGCGGAATTGCTGACGAGCGAGGCGGTCCCGAAGCCGTCTGGTGTGCAGAGATTGCCTTCCAACGTCATTACGAGTGGCGCGGTCCTGGAATCATTTCCGCTCTATGGCCCGTCGCCGCCCAAGCCCTCTACCGATAGGGAAGTGTCGATCCGGAACCTCCCTTCTCAGTCCAAGATTTTATTTTTGAGTGGAGCCAAGGACGAGTTCCTGGATAGGAGCAAGCAGTGGCGCTCGGGTCAACCCGTGGGCGAGGCTGCGTTGAAAGCGGTCCTTGCTACGTCTCAATGCGACCCCACGGTGGTCATGGTCGACGGCGCGAGACATGCGGCCTTCAAGGTTGCGAAAGCAAAGAGCGACACGGTCCGCCGGAGCAACATCGCCGCGATCAAGGCGCACGTCTTCGAGCGTTTGTTAACGACGGCGCGGCCCGTGACGGCGCCCGTGCCCGCTCCGAACAAACCGCCGCCTCTCGTGAAGCCTGTAGCTTTAAGGCCGCCGACGCCGCCACCTTCTTCTGAAATAGTGCCGCCGTCCACGACCGAGCGGCCCGAGCCCGAGCCGCTGAAGGTCGCTCTACCTGAAGCGGGCCTGGCCAACTTCATGGCCAAACCTGATGTGTCGAGCCCGGAGCCGAAGAAGGCGCGCCCGAACGCGGAGAACTAACGCCACACCTCATGGTGTGGACCTAACCTAAGTATATTGCCTGTTATTTGCTCCGAGTCGATAGCATGTAGCAAAAAACATACTTACATGAAGCGCCCGTCCCAGGCGCCCGGGTCCATGGCCTCCGTCAGCGCCTTGCCCGTCCGCAACCCTTCCCGAGCCCTAAATTCAAACACCCTTCCTTCCCCAAGCTTCCTGCGGTACCGCACCACACCAGAAGGGTCGGCCTCCTTCCAGCCGTACTCCGACGGGTCGTCCTTCTGCGGGCCGTCGTCGTTCTGGCGGGAGGACGGCCGCGACCGTGATGACTTTCTGGGAGGGACGCGGATCCCAGCTAGTTGTTTCCGGTCGTCTTTCTTCGCGTGTTCGAAGAGTCCGAGATGGGGTTTTGGTACTTTTTCCTTCCCATGTTTGAACGAGAGCGGGACCACGCTACAAACGTATGGTGTCGGCTTCGGTACGGGTGGCATCATAGGATTTAAACCAGCCTCTCTCAACCGCTGCTCCCGGTCGATTTGCGCATCAATTGTATCCAGGAAGAAGTCTACCACTAGGACATCCGGTGCCGGTGGTAGAAACCGGTCGCGCTCGTCACAGATCTCGCCCAATTGCGAGCAGACCTCGTCCACGAAACCCCGGACGCGTCGATGGACCGACGGCACCTCATGTACCGCGGGTAAGGATTCCAGCATCCCCAGAAAGTCCTCATATTTAGTTTCGCTGCCGTCGCATAATCGCTCGACGTCGATCATAGACAGATCAAAGCCTAATTGATCAAAGGCCACGCACAGCTCCTTGACGTTCAAGGAGTCGCGATCGCCCGCAAGTTTCTGGAAGGCGTATTGGGCTCGCATGTGCATCGGCTCTCGTACTTTACCACTATCAAACAATGCGTCGGTGCCAAAAAGTTTTACGTAAGGTACTGTATCCTCCTTCGTAAATGACCGTAAAGAACACCGTACCACTGCTCTTTTGACCCGCAAGCCCTTCAGCGACTCCACCGTTGCCTGAAATTGCTCGAACGACAACTCGCCCTCGACGAGCAAAGCCTCAATTTTCTCCGACGTAAAGTAGTGCTCCACCCGCAGATCCCCAAAAAGTAACCCTAAGGCTTCGCCGTTCAGCGTCGTGCGCCGGTCCCCGCCCTTGACACTCCATAACCTCATCAAGTACTTGTCATATACTTTTCTCAGTTTGTAGCCCTCATCTGATTCCAGTAAGTCGAGTAACTCCGAAAACTGTTCGTGGTTCACACCCTCACCACCCTTCGAGTAGTGCTCGATGGTATCAGACAAGTCTTCACTGTCAGGCACAGTAAGCTTCATGTCCACAAAGACCTGCTCCAGGCCATCGACATCCACTCGACCGCCCTCGTTGTACTTGATGAAGGCGTCCCGATGCCTCGTTGCCTTCTTCTTTGATGTTTCATTCGGTTCCGCAATTCGTATGATAGCCTCGCCCACACCCTCGTCCGGCTTGTCGAGTCGTGCGCGTTCCACAGCTCTTCTTCGGTCGAAATTCTGAAAAATAGCCAACCAGGCACCCTTGGTCTTTTCGAACACTTCCGTCAAGTCATTGACCGTGGTTTCCATTCTAGCGAGCCATTCCGGACCGTGCTGTACACTTGAGTCGTACTGCGACACCGCGCATAACGTACCTTCACTATCAATAGTAGCGACGTATCTCTGGGCAAGGTCAAGGCAGTCGACTCTTTTTTCAACGAGGAAAGGCAGGGGGAAGCACTCCCTAAGAGGCCACGCAGTCTCTTGCTGGTAGATGCGCAGACCGTCCTCGAGGGCGTGCTTCACCGTTTCCGACTTAAGGATCAATCGCAACACATCTTCAGCTTTATAATAAGATAATGCTTTGAATTGAGACTCCCTGAATAATTGTAATTGATCATTTTTCGCTTTCCGTTGTTGGAGCGTGTCCCGACCACCGCGGTTCATTTCCTTCTGCTCCTTGAGCTTCTCCCGCGCTTCCTTGCGCTTCTGCCTTGCTAGTTTCTCCTTGGCCTTGTCATCTGTGGTCTTCTCGAGGAAGCAAGTCGAGACAGGGGCGTCCCATTTGATGCCCTCGTCGTCTTCGCTTTCCGACGACGAGGGCTCCTCTAACCGCGCTAACAACGCGTCGTCGAGCAGTCTCAACGCATCGCTCTGGGCGCTGTCGTCGAGCGTCGCGCACGGTAGTAAGCTACAGCACGCGTGGTGCTTCAAAGCTTCTCTGATCGCCTGGGCCTCCCGCTCCTTCTTCTGCGCCTTCTCCCTCTCTTCCAGCGCATCCAACATGTTACAGAACTCGTCGAAGTAGACCTCGTCGCGCTCCTCGTCCTTGACCTGTGTGGAATGGACTCCGTCGCGACACGGCCGCGGCTCCCGCGCGAGACGCGTGGACTCTCTCACGGCCACATCGACGGCGTTGAGCGTCGATGCCATCGACGCGCCCCCACCAGGATTCTGCGCCGCGCCACGGACCGCATATTCAAAAATCAGGTCGTTGATCTGCTCCTGCGGTAACACGCGCTTCATGTCCCGGAAGATGACATCCAGCTCGCCCGCGTCCACGGTACCTCCTCGATCGACATCGTATCTGTTGAAGATGATCTGGTGTTCTTTTTGTTTACGTAAACGCATCTCCTCGGTGACATACGGCTCGTCCTCAGACTTCTGTGGAGGAGGCTCCTTTCTATATCTAGGTTGTGATAGTTTCCTCCCTAGGTACCGATGCGCGTTCTCCAGGGCGTCCCGCAGTTTACCGAGCTCATACAGCGCCTCGGACCGCTCATCTCGCAGTTTCCGTTTCGCCTCGTTGGCCTTCCTATGCAATGTATCTTTCTGTAGCCGACGCTTAGCTTTCTCTTCCTCGTTCTGTAAGCGTCGTTTCATGTTCTCCATCGTGCCCAGATTTGGCTCCCTTTTCAACATGAGTGGTGGTCGCTTCCAGGTTAAGGGGTGCGGATTTCTCTTCGACGTGAACGAGGCCTTCTTCTTCTTGCCTACTGGACTATGCGCTTTCTGCTCCTTCTCGACGTCTAGGTCGATGTAGTACTTGTTGTTTCCCTTGGCTCTTTGTTCAAATTTTGTTAACAGCCACCTCCTAATTTTCCTTCTACAAATAAAACCTCGTCCTAAGGATTGGAGTCTCGGTAACAACTCTCGGGCACTCGCCATCTTCTTGGCCATGAATTCGTAGGTAGCAGGCATGTCTGTCAATATCTCATCTACGAAAATATCGAGGTCTTTTGCATGAGTCCCCTGCCTTGCTGTCCTTCTCAAAGCTGCGGCGCATTCCGGCGTGAGCCAGATATAGGTCTGCGGGACGGCTTGGAGTGACTCATTCTGTTCGACGTCGTCGCGCCACAGGTCGGCGCCGTACTGTAAGAGAGTATGCGCATATTCACACGCCTTTTCTCGTCTTTCCTTGACTACTTTTTGATTCTCCTCTCTAGCTTTGCGCTCGACCTCGTCCCTACACACAGCCCACTGGTGCTGGGCGCTCCTTAAGCACACGGTGGCTGGCAGCCACGGGGACAACTGGAGGTAGGCGTCGGACTTGGGCGGCGGGGGCTTCTTGGGCGCTGCGGCTGGCTTCTTCTTCTTCTCGCCGGCGGCCATGCCTACGGCATGGGGGCTGCCCGCGCAGCGCTTGGCTGGTTGTCGGGGCGCGAGCCCGCACGCTATCGACCTGGGGCTTTGGATATCAAGGCTCCTAGTCTTGGTACTTACGGACTATGTACTTCCTTCTACTGACGGGGGCGGCGCGGCGGGCGTGCTGCGGCGTCCTCGGCCTGCTCCCGCCGGTAGGCGGCCCGGATCTTCTCTAGCTCGAGGTCCGCGGCCAGCTTCTTGATGTCCCGGCGCATCTCCGCGATGTCGCGGCCGGTGAACCACGCCTCGAAGTCGTGGTCGCGGAAGTCCAGGGAGACGTCCCGCCCGTTGACGGCGAGCGGTGCGCCTCGACACACGGCTCGCGTGAGGAACTCCTGGGCGTAGCGTAGCGCGTAGAGACCGGAGTCGGCCGAGTTCATCTGCTGCGGGACCTTGGGCCTCGCCAGCAGCAGGTCCGCCGGGTTCATGATGGCGCTGCCCGCCCGCGGCCCCGCCCAGAGCGTGAACGGCTCCTCGCCCGCGTGCCGCTTGCGCCACTCCATCTCTAGGAAACAGCGCAGCCACTTCTCGATCTTTCTCGCGCTGTGCAGCGAGGAGCCGCGCGAGTCCATATGGATAACGCAGGGCCGCGCCGGGCCATCCTCGTGGTCGGCCGAGTCTACGGTGGGGTAGATGTGGCCCGCGATGGCGCGCTTCGCCAGCTCGCCCGGGTGGCAGACGATCGCCAGGCTCCAGTGCAGGTCCTCGACGACGGGCACGAGGAGGAACTTCTTTGCGAAGACGTCGACGCCGCGCGTCCAGCGCTCCACGCGTTCGTTGCCCGCGCTAAGCATCGTGAAAAAATCCGAGGGGAATGCGTGCACGGCGGACGCCATGTTGCCGAAGTCCGGATCTTCGGCGAGCGGCGAGCGGCGGGCGTCGGCGACGATGACCTTGAGGTAGAAGTCCACGAGCTTTTCGTTGAGGTACCCGCCCGGCTCGAGGCGGCGCAGGTCGCCCCTCGTGACGACGATGCTGTCGCTGGCCGCCACGCCGGGCGGGTACTGGAAGACCAGCGTCGGGTCCGTCTCCGCGGGCCCCGCGCGCGTCGCGCGCGTCCGCCGTGCCGCCGGCGGCGACACGACGGCCAGATCGCCCGGCCGCTGCGCCTCGAGCGCCTCCAAGCGCGCCTTCAACCGCTGCGTCGCCTCGTGTTCCGCCGTCAGCCGCCGCTTGGCGTCGCGGACCTCGCCCTCCAGGTTCCGAATCCGCGCGTTCTGCGCGTCGAGCACCGGACCCAGCACGACGAAGGGACACGCTTGCTCATGGGCTGCGACTTCAAGGCGGCTCCCGACGAACGCGCAGCGCGCGCACTTGGATGGCTTGCACGGGCAGTTCGCCTCGTGAGCCTCGAGGTCGCCGAGGGCGCTCCATGCTTCACAGCCGCGCGCCGCGTATCTGCAGGGGACCGACTGCGCGTCGATGATCTGCTGGACCGCGATGTTCGGGACGAGGACCGCCGCGATGTTGCCCTCGCGGACGGTGAGGCGCGTCCCGGTGAGCGGGTCCGTTCGATTCTCCGAGAGCCACGCCGTGATGCAGCCTTTGCAGTACGTGTTCCCGAGGGGCTTCACGAAGACCGGCTCGTCGAACGGCCCGAGGCACATCGAGCAGCACAGATGCTGGCGCTTCCGGCGGCCCTCCTCGCCCTGGGCCTCAAAGGCTGCCTCCAGCCGCTGGCGCTTCGACGGGGGTGCTTCCGCTGCGTCGGCGGCGTCGGCCATCTCTGAGGCTGATCTCTATGCTGAGAGCCTTTTCAACAATTCAACAAAGCTCGTCTCCCCTTGCGCGCCGATGCTCCCACGCTTCCAGCGCGCTGCCACGGAACAGATGCGGTACCAGAGACAACCTTTTTGTCCTGTTTTGCCGGTGAATTACAAAGCGTTCCAAAGCCCGAGCTTAGCGTCCGGTAAGACACTAGGAGCTTGGTCCTAGTCCACAGCCGGACGGGTGGGCCCGGGGGGAGCGGGAGGGGTACGGGGAACCCCGCGACGTAAATAGCCTGAGCCTGAGCCGATGACTAGCCTGAGCCTGAGCCTGAATCGGCGACGCGCGGTGTCTCCCCCAAACCCACTAGTCCTAGCACCGTAACAATAGGACGCTCATCTTAGCTTAGATCCTTGGCTTGGTAGAGACCCAACCGGCGCCGACGACGAAAGCAATACAACAACACTAGAATTAGCACCCGCTCCCCCGCGCGTCCACGGCGAGCACGTCGACGACGACGCCGCCGCGGTGCAAGATCCAATGATCATGTAAATTCACGCAGGGGTCGCAGTGCGACGGGTACAGGCGCAGCTTCGCGCCCACTGCTAAATCGTCGCCCGCCTCGAGATCCAAAATGCCGTGCTCGTCGCCGCCGCTTCGGTACGGCCTGTTACCCTCCACATCTGGCGGCCCGGCGACGAGGTCAACGGCCTTCGACCCTGCGTCGACGACGCATCGATTCGGTGCTGGCCGCGAGAGGACCGTCGTCAACACTTCGAGAGCTCTCTCAAAAACAATTTCGTGCTCTATTGAACCATACTGGAGGTCCATGACACAAAACGAGCCAGGTTGGACCTCGTCGAACACACCGCTGTCCCTATCTGCGGCTAAGGTACCGGTGCCGCCGCCCGTGATTACGAATTCGGCCAGCCCCGCAGCACTCAGAGCATTTCGGACCTCGCGGACGGCGTCGGCCACATCAGCGACCGCCTCCCGTCGTTCTGCCTTCGAAGGCACGTGCTGCAATAGCCCGTGGTAGCAGTGGCAGCCCGCGAACCTCAGATTCTTTAACCGTGAGATTTGTAATGCTAAAGGCGCCGCTTCGGATGGTGAAACGCCGCAGCGGCGCTGGCCCACGTCGACCTCGACGTACGCATCTACTATCACATCGTCGTCCAGCGCGAGATTTAAATCGGTCGCCTGGGCCCAGAAGTCGTCGATCAGCACGCCAACTCGACCACTGCTTTTTTTTGCGGCCGCCGCGACGCGTTCGATTTTATCCGCACCGACGACCTCATTCGTGAGCAAGACGTCACCGACGCCCGCGTCCACAGCAGCCTCGAGCTCACTTACGGTCTGGGCGCAGACGCCCGCCGCGTGCACGTCCAGCAGCTCGAGCTGCCTTTTCGCGAGCGCTCCCGACTTATGAGCCTTCATGTGGGGTCGCGCGCGCACGCCGGTGAGGGCGACTGCTGATTTTAACGTCTCGCAGTTGCGCTCGAAGGCGTCGGCGTCGAGCAATAAAGCCGGCGTCGCGACGTCGTGCAGTTTCTGTCCGATTACCGCGGGCGGCTTCGCGAGGGCGCGCGCGCCGGTTACGAGGAGCGCTATGAGGCGCATCGCTTGTATGCTCTCTGGCAGCCTCCGGTAGCCGCTGCAGGCCGCGCACAACTATGCTCTCAGAAGGGAGATGGCTCTCCGGGCTTTTCTAGCCGTTTTGGCTGATCGGAGTTGACGTGCTTGGCTCGGTGGTGTCGGAATGTGTCCGAACCGTAGCTGCACGGCTCCAGATGCACAGCTGCGGCGAGATAGAGCTAGCTCCGCCGGAGGGCCTGCTTGCTAGTGTCTTAAGCCGCTAGCTTCGGACGCTTGAAAGCAGTCCAGCGAGGCCAGCGAGGGGTGTGGCGGCCGACGTAGCCATCTGGAGAGGCGTTCGCGGTGTAAAAATAGTCGCCATCGCCGGCAAGGCCAAGCCCATCGCCGTGCTAATTTGCCGCTAGCGCAGCGACAATTAGCCAGCCGCAGCCAGCGAAAGCACCTCATCCAAAGCAGCGATGAAGGACGTCCGGGTCACTTTCTCGCGGCGCCACGCCTACGCGACGAAGAGCAATGTGCTCAAGGTCGTCAAGACGCCGGGCGGCCGCCTCGTCGGCGCCTACCGGAGCAAGAAGCGCCAGGGCCCGAAGTGCGGCGACTGCGGCACGCCGCTGCCGGGCATCAAGCACCTCTCGTCGTTCGCCTACAAAAACACGCACAAGCGCGAGCGCACCGTCTCGCGCGCGTACGGCGGCAGCCGCTGCGCCAAGTGCGTGCGGCAACGCGTCGTCCGGGCGTTTCTCATCGAGGAGCAGAAGATCGTCAAGCAGATGATGATCGAGAAGCAGAAGAAGACGAAGTAAGCGGCCGCCGAAAGGCGGGCGCATCTCGTTAAATTTGTGTCTCTCTCTACTCGCAGTGTCTCCTCTCCCCCCTCCTCTCCTCGACGGCGTCGCGGGGAAGCGTCGCGGCGCAGTCGTCGAAGGAACTCCCCGGGGGAGCGCGGCGGAACGTCGGGCCGGCGCACGTGCCGGCGCGACTCCATCATCTGGACCTGCGCTCCCAGCGGGCAGCCCAGGACCCGCTCTCGCTGTAGTGCGACTACTGGGGCCGGGAGACATACGCGCCACCTAGACGCCGTCGACGCGACTACCAAAGACTAGTAGAGTCGAACCCTTACGCCTTCTCAAGAAACTCCTTCACGACCTTGGCGTGGTCGTAGCCAAACGTGACGCAGTCGGGGAAGGCCACGCCCGTGCGGTAGTTGCCCATCACATATAAGCCCGGCGTCTCGGCTTCGGCCTTCTCGAGCTGCTCGATGAGCGGCAGGTGCCCGAGCTCGTATTGCGGGATCGCCGTCGGCCAGAGCTTCACTCCCAAAATCTTGGGAGGCGGCGCGTCCGCATTCAGCAGCACCTGCCTGCACCCCTTGTCGACCTCGGCGACAATTTCTTCCTCCGACAGATCAGCAATCCCGACGTCTCGAGACCCGCCGATGTAGTTCAGCAGCACGTTGTAGTCCGCCGGGCACCGTCCGGGAAATAGTGAAGAGGACCACAAGGTACCTAGCGTTCTGACACCCTCGGTCCGCGGATTCAACGACCCGAACCCAGGTAGATCTCGTAAGTTGCCAAACCCATTATCCAGCTCGATATCTCTGAACGCCGACTTGGGGTAGGCGACCGTGCAGGCGCAGACGGGCGGGTAGTACACGCCTTTCCTCTTGATAGTGTCGCGTACCTCCTCGACGAGCGGCAAAGCCGCGGGCAGGACGTTCTTCAGCACGTCGCCACCCAACTTATGGGCTGGTAAAGTAGACACTAAGGAGCGACAGTCCACTATTCGTACACCGTCCGGTGTAGAAAAGGTAGCCTTGTAGCCCTTCGCCGATTTTTCAACAGACGTCAGTTCCCATTGTAGTTTCGCTTGATCACCTAATTCGACAGCGATGGCGTTCGGTAGAGTGGATAAGCCCTTCCGGAAGCTCCCCGGATTGCCATATTCGAATTCCGGCCACCGCGGGTCCGGCGGCGCGGCTTTTCTTTCCTTGGTTAATTCGACCTGGCGCGCCAAACCGCCCCAGAACAAGCCGCCGAACTTGTTCCACTCGATATTGTATGAGTATCTTTCAATACGATTGATTTTTGGTAATGCCGCAGACATAGATAACGTCTCGGGATCTCCCGCGTACACGCCGCTCACGAACGGATCAATACATCTCAAAAACACCTCTTCACCCAATGTACGCGTGACCCACTCCCGGATCGTTTCCTCTTTATCGTCGGGTGGCGGCGGGTGGCCCAAAAAAGCACCTATGGCCGCCCTTATTTTCCCGGGCCACGTCAACAAATCACCAACTAATCCAAATTTCAAAACACCGTTCGGCCCAAACACCAATTCGAGCTGGCCCTTGGGGCCCTTGCCGCCCTGGCCCTTTGGCAGAGGGTGGAGCTTCCCGTTATGGTTGACCCACGGCGGTAGCGACTCATCCGCAAAAACCAACTCGTCACTAATACCGAGTTCGTAGGCGATCCTTACGATCGACGGCTGCGTCGCGAAGGAATTAGGCCCTTCCTCCCACGTGAAGCCGTCTTCGGTGGTATGTGATTTCACGTTTCCGCCCAGGTAGTCCCGCTGTTCCGCCAGTAAACAGTCTACATTGTTCACTTTGAGGTTGTGGGCTAACGTACAGCCCGAGATGCCGCCGCCCACCACCAGACAGTCCGTCTCGATCGTCTGCGGCGGTTCGACGGGCGCGGCGTGCAGCGCCCTACTCTGGCGTACACGTAGAGGTGCCTGGAGCGCTGTCGCCAAAGCGAGGACGCATGCGGCTGCGAGCTGCCGCCGCGCGGGCATGGCTATAGCTGCTCAGCTTTGCTTGTAGTTGCTCAGGTACGTCACCGCTCGCGTTTCAGCCGATGGTGCGTCGCGGATGCAGTATGCGCACACGACTGACCACAAAAATGCAATCTCTGATGCAGCAGCGGTACAGCACACGCAATAGATCCAATGCCTCCACTGCTACATTAGCATACCCGCACGCAACGTCACTGCCAGCACGGATGTTACGGAGCGGTCGGAAAGGTCCGTTGGAACCGCAACGGGTCGCTCTCGCCTTTGAATCCGCGGGGCGAGACGGCCTGCTTGCGGCATGCCAGTGAGTCTGGCTGCTGCGCTATACTGGTGTGTACGAGCGTCTATTAATCGTCGCGCGCGCTCATACGAGCCATTTTCACACGTGCACCAACTTGCAGACAGTCGCTGCGGTGCTGCACAAGCTGCACACACTTAGCCACACTCACTGCACCTGAAAGCATGCGCCTATACGTCCTCGCAGCGGTACTGCTGCTGCAACACACGCATGCGCTCACCTTCCCCAAGTTCGAAGTGCAGAAGAAGGCGCCGCCGCCCGCGCCTGCGCCCGCGCCGTTCTCGCTCTTCGGCCCAACGATCCGCAAGGCCCAGATCGCGGACCTCGAGCCCCTCGCCGAGACACGGTTACAAGCAAGCCCGTTCGCGGCGGGCTACGCCATCGCGTCGCGAAAGGAAGCCGGCGAGAAGCTCAGCGACTTATTTTGCAGAGGTATTGAAAAGGGCGACACGGTCTGCTACCTAGCCGTGGAGAACGATGATATCATCGGGAGCTGCGACGTCACGGTGCGCAAGCGCTTGGGGAGAGGGCTGCCGAAGCATGCCTACCTCAAGAACCTATTCGTGGATGAAGCGTATAGAAGGCGAGGTATTGGTGGGAAGTTAGTAGCAGCGTGCGCGGAGGAAGCAAGGCGCTGGGACGTGTGTACGCTGGCTCTCGAGGTCGAGAACGACAATGACCAAGCAGCTAGACTGTACGAGCGCCTCGGCTTCGAAGAAAAGGCGTCGCTGGCGTCCTTCGAGAGCCTGTGGCGCTTCGAGACGTTCTTTTATGGAAGGTCGATCCTCTGGAAGGCCAACGACGGCGTCCGTTCTTCGCGGGGGGCGTGGTTCTAGGCCCTCGGTCGCGGCGACGGCGTGCCCGTGACGCCGTCGACGCGAAGACTAGTGAGGCGCCGTCGACGCTAGGGGCCGGTCGCGGCGACGGCGTGCCCGTGGAAGACTAGTGTGTAACTGTTGTTAAGTCTAGTTCTTCGGCGGCCCGTAATGTCCCAACCCGCGGCCCGGGCGGCCCCGCCCACGCCCACGGCCGCGGCCCGCCGACCGGATGGACCGCCCGCGGCCCTTGCCTCGACCCCGTCCGCCCTTGCCGCCCTTGCCCCGCTTCGCCTCGCGCGCGGCCTCCCTTTTCGCGTCGGCATCTTTCCGATACGCGTCCTCGAGCTCCGGCGCCATCACGACGACGGTCACGGCGGCGCCCTCGATCTCCACACAAGCACAAGCCTTCACGGCGCTCTCGTTATCATCAAAACGCGCGATCGCATAACCCTCGTCGTCGTTCAGGTCCACAAAACGCGGCACCGCAAACTCCGACAAAGCTTCCTTGATCTCTCCATATTGGATGGCCTGGCCCGACAAGCCATCAATGCGCACGTGGGCGCCTCGAGGTGGCGGGTCTCGCGCTTTTTTTTGAGGCGACTCCTTGTACTCGCGCGCGCCCATGGACTGCCTTCCCAAGGTCAGTGCCGACTTCGTGGAGTCTTTCGGGTAGAGCTCGTCGACGCACTTGCGGGCGGAGAAGCCCGCTCTTGAACCATCGGTCCGCTCGACAAAAAACGACTTCGTGTCCGGGTACTCTTGATTGATATCAAAACCGATCTTCGCCGCACCCGGCGCGAGTTTCTCGTTGGCCCCGGGGTGGCACGTCACCAACGCAAACAAGAAGAAGGCGTCCGCGCCCTCGGCGACGCCGCCGTCGATCTTTCGCTGGAGGGAAAGCACGTGGGCCCAGAGCTCGTCTCTATTCGCAAAGCGGCGGCCGGCTATTACTCTCACCTTCGCGGCGTCGTCGTCTTCTTCCTCTTCCGCGTCGGCTGGTGCTGGTGCTGGCGCTGGCGCCTCGCTCGCGGGTGCCGGCGCGGCGGCCGGCTCCGTGTCCGGTTCTTCCGTGCGCGCCTTCTTCGTGGCCGGTTCTTCCGTGCTATCGGCCGCTGCGTCTGTGGTGTCCATGGCACTCATCGCGCTGCGGCAAAGTTGTTGTGCTGTCCAGCGATTGATTGAATGCTTGCAAACCAGCCGCTACTAGCTGTCGTTTGCACCGGAAATAGTTCACGGGGGGTGTCAGTAATGTACGCACGTCCCCAAGTCCTCCTAGTGGCACTATTGTGATCGCTAGAGGCAAAAAACGCTACGGAGAGCTGCTTGCTAGTGTCTTTACAGGCCGCTAGGCCGAAAAAATAATTAGTGGATTGCGGGCCGAGCGCGCACGATCCGGCCGGGGCTGGCCCGGTAGTGGTTGATCCGAGCTCGGCGGTCGTCACAGTGGTGCTGCCGCTCGCACAGTGGTGCTGCCGCTCGCCCCCAGTCTGTTTCAGGGTGTGGGGGCTGCCTACTCCTCACTTGCGATCCGGGCCCCGGGGAGCGCCGTCGTCGAGGCAGGCCACGATGGCGCGGGCCGATGCACCCATCATGCAGTGGCAAGGTAATCCCCGCAACCTGCCCATAAGAGATGGCAGCATATCCCTCAACTGGAGCGCGCTCGGGAAATGGGATCCCCGCTCTAAAATCGGATTAGTATGGAAGTTCCAATTGGAGCCGCGGATGGATCTGGGGAACGGCCACACGGTCACGCTGACGGTCTCGTTCCGGTCGAGTCGGCGCGTCATCGTGCACGACGGCGTGCGGGTGGAGTACAGCGTCCGCGAGGATCGCGCGCGCAGCTATGCCTGGCGACGTGACGGCCACGACTTCGCGATCCAGGAGCTGCCGAACGGCCCGCGCGACATCTCGCGCTTCCGATTTGTTGTGGACAGCGCGTGCTCGTTTACGACGCCCGGCGGGCAGCGCGCGTTCATCGACGTCGCGCTGTCGGGCACGCGCTCCCCGACGCACGCGCAGCCAGTTTCTGCGAACGCGGCTAGCGCGCTCCCGTGCGCCGAAGCGAGAGTCGTGGACGCGGACCCGGCGAGCGGGACCCTGACGGCGGAGCGCGCCGGCGTCTACTTGACGCCGGCGGAGCGGCAGGAGCATATTTTCCAAGTCGGGGGCGTCGATGCAGACCTCGCACGGGCGCTCGCGGCGTCGGCGCGCGAATCGGCCAACGCCCGCCAGTTCGAGGCGGACACGGCCCTGGCGCGCCAGCTGTCGAGCGACGGAGAGGTGGCGTCGCCGCGGAGGCCGCGCGCCCCCGACGCGCCCCCGGCGTCGCCACTGTCGCCGCGGTCGCCGACGGCGCCCCCGCTGCCCGTGGCCTCGCCGTCGCCGCGGCCGTCCGCCACGTGGTACTGGGAGGAGGAGCCGCACCGACTGACGGCGCACAACCCCGCCCTCGTGAAGCCGCCACACTGGGTCGCGTACCCCGACGACGTCCAGGCCGTGCTGGAAGCGGCCTTTCAAGCGGGACATCCCACGTGCACCGGCGCAAATAACGTCGTGGACTTCGTGGCGCGGCAGCAAACGAATTTGCGGACCGGCGCCAAGCGGGCCGTGCTGCGGGACGACGCCGCCTTCTTCGAGCGCGACGTGCTGCGGGAGGACCGCGACGCCGCGGCGGCCTTCGCACCCCCGTCGCCGCCCGCGGTCGTCGCGCCGCCTGCGCCGGCACCTGCGCCACGGCGTCCGCCGGCACCCTCGTCGCCGCCGACCGGGCCGCCACCTCAGCGGCAGTGGGACGAGGCACGGCCGTGGGTCGCGGCGGACGAGGCGCTCGCCGACATCGCCGAGGCCGCGTCCATCGTCCATGCGTCCACGAGCGGCCAGAGCCTCGACCCGCGCGCGCTTGCTTCGGTGCCCTGGGCGCACCAAATCATCGAGCTGCGAACTTTGATCGGCGCCAAAGGCATGGAGACGCTCAGCGCCGGCCGCGAGCCCGTGCCCCGCTTCGCTGTGACGTGGGCGAAGCTCCGCACGCAACGCGCGGAGATCGACCGAGCGCTGCGCGATCGAGCTGCCGAAGCGCCGGCGGCGTCGGTCGCGCCGCCGTCGCCGCCGCGTCTCAGCCGGGCGCAGGAACTGCAACGACGCCGGGATCTGCAACGAAGCCGGGCACCGCCGTCGCCACCCGCGGAGCCGCTTCGCCTACACGCGCGCATCACCGCTTTGAGCTTTGAGGAGGCACGGCACCGGACGCAGGAAGGCGCCACCGCCGGCGTGGGTGACGACGATGATCTGACGCGGGCGCTGGCGGCGTCGCGGCGCGTCGCGGCTGCCGAGGAGCGGCACCGGGAAGATCTCACACGGGCGCTCGTGGCGTCGCGTGACGTTGCGGTTGCCGAGGAGCGGCGTCGGGCACAGTGCGCCACCGCCGACGACGAGGTCGAGTACGCCCGTCACGTCCACATCGGCGAGACGCCCGTCCCGCCTGGCCATGTAAGAGTTCGCGTGCCGCCGGGCATGGGCCCCGGTTCGGAGGCGGCCTTCACGGCGCCGGACGGAAGAGTGCTTAGGGCAACTATCCCAGCCGGTGCGACGGAGGACTCCCTCTTCGACGTACGATTGCCACCGCGGCGCACCATCTCCGAGGAAGCTTCACCCGCGGCGCCGCCGTCGCCGCCCGCGGAAGAGGCCAGTCCCGGCCGTCGAGGTGACGTGATACGGATCTTCGAGGAAGCGCAGCGCCGGCGCGCCGCTGAGGCAGCCGCGGCCAAAGACGACGTGCCACCCCAACCGCGCGTCGCGGGACGCATGATGGCCGAAAGTGACAGCGATAGCGACAGCGACGAGGCAAAGGAGACCGCCCGCGGGGCGCGGCCCGCCCCGCCGCCGATGTTAGGCGGCGTCCCGGACGGACCGGAACAGCTCGTTAGGAACATCGAGGCCCACATCCGTCTGCTGGAGCCCGCGTCGAGGGCCGACTTCCGCCGCCGCCTCGCGGCCGCGCGCAATAACATCAGCGCCCTGGCGGAGCTGAACCGACGCGTGGCCCAGGCCGTCGACGAGGAAAACGAAGCCACCGCGGAGCCCGAGCCCGCGCCGATCGACCGGGAGGCGTTCGAGGCGCTCCTCGCGGGCCTCACCGACGACTCGGGCTCGGACGACTACTAGGAACCTCCATGCTCCCCTTCTACCAATCTAATGTGATCACAAAATTAAAACTACTAGACCTGGAAGTAGATGGCCGTCTGCGGCTCCACCAAACACGCGTCGCCGGCCTGCTTACTGATCGTCATCGCCGTCTTGTAGAAGAGGAGCTGGCCCTTGTGGTTCACGAGCCAGCTCCGGTCCGCCCCCGCTTCTACCTTGAAGTTGCGGCCCGGCCGGTAATCAACTTCATCTAAAGAAGAAAAGCACCGGAAGCACTGGAGCCGCGGCCTTGTTACTGTTTCGGTGGAAATCCAGAACAGCGGCGTCTCCGGGTTCGCTATTCCTCTGTCAACGGCCTCGTCGACGTACCACGTCTGATGTTCATAAGCACTGATGGTAGGCGACCGCCACTGATGGGCCCGTTTCACCGCCTCGCCCCAGAGCGGTATACAACTATAACCAGCACCACCAGCACCACAAGCCGATTTTTTGGTACATTCGAAATCATAAGGACGCCTCTCCTGAACATGGGACCCGTTCATGGCCCACAATTGCAACCATTCTAGGGCAGCTTGGTCGTGCGGGTGGCACTGGGCCAAACCGTCCCGCGCGACGGCGAGCCACTTCCGCACGACCTCCCTTCCATCTGCATTGCCCCTTACGAGAAACACTCCAGTGTTCAAACCTCGGTAGTTGCCCAAGACGACATGTCTATTTTGAGGAACGTCTTCGACATACCTCTCGAGTTCCACAGAAAACTGACTAGGATTCACCCAGGCGTCGGCGTCGATCCAGCAGTACCACCTCGCTGTCCTATATCGACGCATCGCGTCGCGCACCATGAGTATCTTCGAGAACTCCCACGCCAAGCGCTTTTCCTCGAAAATATGTGAATGCGCCGTCTTCCGCCGCAGCAACCGATCCAGCGTGTCCGCCACATAGAAAGCAAACCCGTAACCTCGGGCAAGAGCGTAGGCCCGCTTGTTCAGCGCAAGGTCCACGTCCGCCTTCGCGTTGTTCCCGTCCCTCACATTCACGCCGGACACAATGACGAAAGCTGGTGCATGCGGCTCTTGCGTCGTCGCGAACCCATGCATGCATGGTAATCTCCGATCACCTTCATCTCCAAGAATACGAGCGGCGAGGGCGTCGATTTTACTCGCGTCGCCCTCGAACTTGACTAATCTTTCAGGCGTGCCCGCGCGGACTTTCGCCCGCTCGCGCTCGAGGTCGGCGCCGGCGCAGCCGGCGCCGCATGAGGCGCAGCGTAACTGTGGAGGGAGGTCGCTCGGTTCTATACTAAGATCGTAGGCCGCGTCCAAGACCGCGTCCGGCGGGCTCTCGGAGGACCCGGGGCCCGCCAGTTGTTTGTCTCTGTAGTTTCGTAAGACGTCCGCGAGTTCTTTGGCCCTCTGACCACCTTTCGTAGAAGCCCAGCCTATCAAAGTGGTCGAGAGGTCCGCGACGGCCGCGTGGCCGGGTTTTGTAGGGGGTGCCGCGGCGACGTATAAAGTGTCACCATCAATGGAGGGCAGCGCGGCCCAGAAGTCCTTGGAGAAGGTTCTGCAAGGGGTCCACGCGTCCAGATCTATAGACACGATGATCTGCGAGGAGGCCTCGGCCGTGCCTTCGTCGAGCTCCGTAATTAATGATTCGGTGACGCGGCTCGTTCTGGATGAAGTACCGGACGTGCCGAGCGCCGCGTGGCGCCGTTCCAAGCCCGCCGCCTCCGCCACCGACCAAAGCTCGTCCTGGAACCGCTCGCGCTCGTCTTCTTTCGAACCGCTCCCCCAGTAGGGCGTCTGCACGAGGACCGCCGTGCGTGCTGCTCTTTGACCTCTCAGTTCCTTCACGATGCGCAGCGCGGACCGCCTTGCAGAAGGCGAGGCCGCGTGCAGCGTCAATCGCACGGACGGAGGCAGGGGCGCCGGCGTCGGCGGCCGCGGCTTGTGGTCGTCGGCGGCCCAGTTCGTGACCTGAGACATTATTTTCGTGTAAAATTGCAAAGCTCGTTCGTCCTCGGCGAGCTCTTTTGGAGTGCGGGGCGCGTAGTTCTCGCGGTAGCGCTTCTCGTCGGCGAGGGCCATCTCCTTGGCGACGGGGTCGACGAGGCGCTCATTTGTTATAGCTGCGCAGGCGGCCGCGGCGCAGAGGAGGAGCGCTCGCATCCTTCACGGCAGGCGCGGTGCAACAGGCAGCATGGCTTTGCACGTTCGAGCGCTACTAGCACTCGTCCGTCACGGATGCGCAACTATAAGGTATACCAAGCCAGGCTCACGCTTTTTTTTGGTCAGCTTGCTTTCTTGCTAGTGTCTTACAGCCGCTAGCTAACCAACACCCGATCGCCAATCCCAATAGTGGCGAAGCGTTCGGGGTCCGTACTACCTGGGGGTGGGTTCAATAAGTGGCTCTCTCTCTCAGCAGGCGCGAAGGTTTTGTACTAGCACCGTAACAACGGCCTTAACGCTCCATCTCTTCCACGCGGACCGAGCCCCCGCCCCCGCCGCCGCCGCCGTCGCCGCCGCCGCCGTCTCCCTGCTGGTGGTACGGGTACACGACGCTCTCGAAGATGGCGGCCGCGAACCACACCTCGGGGGGCACGTCGTTCTTGGCGGGCAGTTGCATGCTATACGTCTGGAGGCCGATCGGCTTCCCCCCGGGGCAGAAGCAACACGGCATTCGCCGGAAGGGCTGGACTGGGTCGCGCCCGGGCCCGCTCGCGCACGGCTGGAGTATCCACCGGTACATCCCCGCACCCGGTTCGCCCTCGACGGGCCGCACGAACGGCGTGTCACAGCAGGGCTGCACGCAACACGGATACAGCGTGCCCTTCAGAGTTGTTGAATTGACTGTCATGTCAGCATCAGCAATACACTGGGGGCAGGCGCTCGGGCCGCCGTGGGACACGAGGGGATACGCGACGCCGGCCTTGACGACCCGCCCCGAGATAGGCGTGTTGTCGCAGGGGCACTGACACGCGGGGACGACGTCGAAATGAAGTCGGGCCGCTTCGAAGTTTCTGTCCGTGATCTTACCGTTGCCAGCGTCGATCGTCGAGAGGTACACGGGCACCTCTAAACCTTGATAGGGGTTCTTGCAGCAGCCCATGTTATCCATGATCATGCCGAACGTCACTTCCGACGCGAAGGCCGGCCGCGCCCCGGCGCCCATCACGTCGTCCGCGGCGTAGCCCGCGAAGGCCTGTCCCGGGAACTTGCCACAATTGGCGACGAGCAAGTGGTCGACGAGGACCACTGGTCCGGCGGGCGCGGCCGGCATCATCATCTGCGGAGCGGCGGCGGGCACGGCGATCGTGAACTGCTGGCCCGGGCCCAGGCCCGGCGGGATCTGGACCTGGACCGGCTGCCCATTGGGGGCCGTGAGCTGGACCATTGTCCCGGGCGGAGCACCCTCTGGCACCTGGACCGTCATCATGGCGCTAGGGGCCGCCATGACTTGTGCCATGGTTCACTCGACAGCAGCCGCTCTGGGGCCGTGAGCACGAACGGTGTGTTACTCGGGCTGGCGCACAACGTAATGGGCAGCCTGAGCGAGTCGTGGGGGTCTAGTCCCTAGTCCTTGGTGATGGCTAGGCTACTATCTTGTAGCAAAGCACAGCGCCTGTAAACTACCTAGCTAGGTAGAGACACTAGCCGATTCACCAGCCGGACGGGTGGGCCCGGGGGGAGCGGGAGGGGTGCGGGGGACCCTGCGACGTAACTAGCCTGAGCCTGAGCCTGATTCACGCACTCCCGTGCTAGCACCGCAGACTAGCATCGTATATCAGAAACTGAAACACACTCATAAAATTAACAAAACCGCGTCGTCAGCGACGCGACCCTTCGCGCACGAACTTGTGCGGCACGTAGCCCTCTCGGTCGGAGCCGTCCGTCTTCCTGGCGTAGACCAGGGATCCGAACTTCGCGAGGTCCGCGGCCGGCACCAAGACCACGTCGCCTTCGTTCACCGAGAGCTCGTTCGGCGAGTGGGCGACAAACGCGCGGACGACGACGCAGCGCCGCTCGCCGCGCGAGGGCGTCACGGTCGCGGGCGCTGGGGCCGGCTCCGGCGGCGCAATTGGCGCCGCTTTTGGCTTTGGCGGCGTCGCGACGGGTTCTGGGCTCCTCTGTGGCGTCGCAGGTGGCTCCGGCGCAGGCCTCGGCGTCGCGGCCGGCTCCGAAGGTGACAGCTCGATCGACCGCGGCGTCGCAATCGCCACGGGACTCGGTTTGCGCGGCGACGGCGACGGAGACACGGGCGACGCGGCGGCGGTCGAGGCCGGACTCGTCGGAGGCGACGGGGTCGGGCTCTTCGGCCCGCCCGCTGCCGCGTTGACGGTGCGCAGGAGCCGCGCGCAGGCGACTGTTGCCCACAATGCCTCGTCGGCGTCGGCCGCGACGCCGTGGCCAAAGATCAGCGGCGCCGTCGCGGCCGCGAGCCCGCGCCACGAAGCGCCGTTCAAACGGCGCCGACGCACGATTTTCCCGAGGTGTTTCGCCAGGCGCGTCAGCACCTCGCGGTGAAAGGGTGGGAGCTCCCCGAGGAGAATGCACAGGTGATGACGCTGGCCGGCGACGCCGCGGCTCGGGCTCGGCTCCGTCGCGGCGCGGATGAAGGCTTGCCTCCGCCCCAGTGTCGCCAATGGTGCGCGCTCCCGGAGCAGCGCGGCGACCGCGTCGATCACGGCGTGCGGGTCGCCGGCGTCGATCGCTGCGGCGATCGCGGGCTTCGCCTCTAGAACCACTCGCACGGCCGCGGACCTCGCCTCGTCGCCGTGCCGCATCCAGAGTCCTGGGGCGCAGAGCGCGCGCTCGTCCCCGTCGAGCGCGTCGAGCGCGCCTCGCATCACCTCGGCGTCGCCGGCCGTCCAGGGCGGCAGGTCGTCGTCGTCGTCGTCCACGTCCACCTCCACGTGTTCATCCGGCGGCCCATCCCCTCCCTGCTCGAAGGCGTCGTCGTCGTCCTCGGCGCCGACGCGGCAGCAGGTCGCGCCGAAAAACGCCGATACGCGGGCGAACGACGCGCCGTCCGCGCCGGGCGTCGCATGAGAGGCGAAGGCGGCGCCGCAGCCGCTCGAGATGGCCCCCTCGATGCCCGTCGACAGAGCCGCCCCGCGCGCCCCCTGGGCCAGGAGCTCGAACTGGAGCCGCGCGGTTCGGCGCCGCGCGCCAAAGGGGCCCTTGTGGAGCTTCGTGCGCTTGACCACGTGCTCCCAGAACTGGTGGAAGCTCAGAGTTGAGGCCACCTGAGCTGATACGTCCGCGACGCGCTCGTCGAAGCCCTTCATGCGCACGAAGAGAGTTTCACTTAACGCGCGCCGCGTCTCCGCGTCGAGGCCGAGGCCACTGCAGATGCTCGACGCGCACGCCGCGGGCTCCTCCGACGCGAGGCGCCAGACGCAGAACGCCACGAACTCCGGCAGGTCGAAGCCCGGCGCGACGGCCACCTCCCGCAGATCGTCGTCGACGAGTGCGTAGTAGCCCTTGCGCGCGCAGGAGATGGCGTCGACGAGCCCCAATGCTTCCTCGCTCGAAATCTCGCAGCCCTGCGACTGGTAGTGGAACCGCAGGTCGTCGACGCTCACGAGGCCGTCCTGGTCCTTGTCTAGCAAACGGAAGGCCGTGCGCAGGTGGCCGAGCTGGAACGGCAGCGCGACGTCCACCAAATGCTCGGGATCCTGGATCGCGTCCGCGTCGAGGGCGACGGCCTTCTCCGAGGTAGGACTCGCCGGGCGGCGGTGCTTCAGCGCCCGCTCGGCCGCGTGGCGCCAGGCGCCCTTCTTGCTGCTCGCGTGTGGCTCGGCAACGGGGCTCGGAGCCGTCGCCTCCATCTCTAGAATTTCCTCGAGCTCGTCGACGTGGCCCAAAAAGGCGGCGCGCATCGGCGCGCCCCGTAGCTCGTGGTCGGCCACGGCCTCGCGCACCTTTCGACGCAACTTCGTCGCCTCGTGCTCCTTCCGCGCTTTCAATCGCGGGTACGCGCGGCGCCAGAGGCTCCCGGAAATGGGCCGCGCGCGCCACGCGGCCACGTTGTACGGTTCCAGAGAGGGGTGCAGCGTCAGCACGTAGATTAAGTGCAACGCTCGCCAGGCGTCGGCGAGTTCTCCGCGCTTCAATGATGAAGGAACGCGCCCGCCCAGCAGGACGTCGTCCAGGATGCGAGCGAGCTCGTCTGATTGTAAACGGCACGCCAGCGCGCGGCTCGGCGCCGGCGCCGCGAAGGCGAGGCAGTGCGCCGGCCGCACGCGCCGCGCGTAGGCGTCCTCGACCGCCGACAGTATCAAACGCGAGGCCGCGCACATGACGGGGTTGTTGTGTCTCTCAGAAAGCATGACCGTGGACGCGAACGTGTTGTAGCCCGGGTCCAACCAGCCGATGTTGCCCGTGAAGAGCGAGACGTCGACCCGGAACACGTTGATCGTGGCGATGAGGTAGAGGACGAGCACCCGCAGCGGCCCCGCGACGGGCCCCACTATCAAATCCCACATCCCGAGCACAAAGTCCCACAAGTCGAAACAATTCCGGTGGTGCACGTACGTGCCGTCGCTGATGAACTTGTTGAGGAAGACGAACAGCAGCATGTTGAAGAGCCACAGCACGAGCAAGGGTACGATGGCGCCGCCCAGCAACTCCACGACGTACCGCCGCGCCGCCTCCTGCGCCTCCCAGGCGTTCCAGGCGAAAACCACCAGTCCCGCGCCCAGAAAGCATATCGCCGAGACGACCAGCGCGTGCGCCACGACGACGCCCATGAACCGGATCGCGTATGGCGCCGCCGGCGTAATAAACCCACGCCACAGCCGGTCGCCCAGGGTCCGGGGCAGCGTCGCCTCCGCTTTTATAAGGTCGCGCCCGTCCAGCAGGCCCGTCTCGCGCATCTCGAGCGTCGCCTCCTCGAAGCGGAACAGGATCATCAGCAGGCCGTAGTTCACGAACACGAACGCCGCGACGGCCGCGACGTTGCCGGCGTCGGTGAGCATCGCGCAGTAGCGCTCCGCCGCCGCCGTCCATTTGCCGAGCTCGCTCCGGTACTCGAGGACGTACGGTAGATATTGGCGGGTCATGTTCTGCGCGCGCTCCATTTCGACGGCGAGGACTTGCGCGGCGTCGGTCAGGCGCGAGACGTCTTGCGCGACGTCGACGCCGAGGCCCGTCGCGTTCAGGGCCGCGTCCAGGGTACTGGCGGCGCTCGCGACGCCCGCGACCGCATCGTACTGGGCGACTTGGGCGCACGACGCGTTGGTGAGGCGGTCGAAGCTACTTGTACACGAAGCATTGTAGTAAGACGCCACGATTGCGTCAACGTCGTCCAGGTCGTCCTCGAGGTTCCCGAGCCGCTTCTCAACAGTGATCGCCACGAGCCACGTCAGATACGCGAGCGCGGCGATGACTGTCACCGCTACCAACCACGCGGCGGCTACCGCGGCGATGAGCCGCGCGGCCGGGTGGTAGCTCCGGTCGCGGACGCGGTCCTCCCAGGCCGTCTCCGCGCCCTCGGGCAGGTGCAGGCGGTCGAGGCGCGGCTCGTCGCGCGCGTCCCCCTGGGCCTTGAAGAGCGCCCCGCACAGCGAATTCGTGCAGCACTCAAACGCGAGCCGCCGCGAGTAGAGCTGGACCCGGCGGGCGCCGCGCTTCGCGACCCTGAAGGACCTGTCGTCGTCCTCGGACGAGCCGCTCTGCCGGACAAAGTCCTCGTACGCGCCGTCGCCCTTCTCCAAGATCGCCTGGGCGCGTCGCTGCAGGGGCCGCGGCCGCTTCGTCGGGTCGTGCGCGCGTTCGGCGAGGTCGTGGCCACCGAACGGGCCCGGACAGGCGCCCGGTGGGTGAATGAGCGCGGCGAGCAATGCGCGCTGCTCGGCCTCCTTGTAGAGGTGCGAAGGAGCCCAGGTCGGGTCGCGCAGCGTCCCGCGGAGCAGCGCGCGCCAGGCGTCCGCCCTCGGGCGCCAGGCGCGCGGGAGCGCGCCGGGCGCCTCGGCCTTCAGGTCCGCGAGGAGCGCCTCGTCGCGCGCCAGCGCTTTTTCGAGGACCGCACGCTCGACGGAATCCTTCTCCCGCGCCAGGCGGTCGCGCGTCGCCTCCACACGTTTCGCCTGCTCGGCCGCGTCGTGCGGCGCGAATGCCACAGCGATCACGAGGGCGTAAGCCAGGACCGCCACGAGCAGCGCGTCGCAGATCAAGATGATCGCGCAGCCGATGACATGAACAATACTCCGGGACTTCGCGGTCGCGTCGAGCGGGCGCTCGTGGTTCCAGTAGGTCAGGCGCGCGTCGCGCGCGACGGCGACGAAGAGACTCGCCGCCGCCGCGACGAGCCAGTGCCAGCGCCGCAATTGGCACCTGTTGCGCTGCCTTGATTTCACGGAGGCGTTGTTCGCGCCGCACACGGCCGCCATGAAAATGATTTCCAGTAGCATGTCCGCGTAGAAGTTGGAGGCCCAGCCGTCCCGGTCCACAAAAACCGCGTACAGAAGCTTGCCGAAGCTTGATTCGGGCTCGTGCTCGTATAATTTCTCGCGCTGCGCGCACTCCCAGCGGTACATGCTGTCATCACATTTCTTCAAAGGAGCGAGCAGGAGCACGTAGACGCCCCGCAGCACGAGCCGGAAGATCACGATCGCCGGAAAGTATTGCGAGAGGTGCGAGTTCCGCAGCAGTTGCCAGCAGTTCAGTAAGTACCGCTCGAGATACGCCGTGGCCTCGTCGATCGCGCGCGGGACGGACCACCGTCTGTGCTTCGCCTGCCGGTCGGGCGGCTTTTCGTGGCGCGCGACGCAGGCGCCTTCTACAGCAGCTACATGACGCGCCACCGGCGACTCCACGTCTTGGTGCGCCCTTGCCTCCTTCTTCGTGCGCGCCCGGCCCCCTCCGAACATGATGATTGCTAGCTTTTGCCGGCAGTGGCAGGAGCCAGGGAATACCTTGGTTGCTTGAAAGCTAGCTAGCTGCCCGTGGTGCGCATTGTGCACTTTGTGGGTCTTTACGGGCTGCTTGGGGCAGCGTTTTGGCACAGCGCCTTGAGACCCAATCACAAACCTAGTATGTCTCACACTAACCCACAAAACTGGCCGCGCGGCGTCCAGTGCGCGCCCTTGAGGCTAGGCTAGGCTATCTATAATATTACCTCGCTATCCGCAGCGCCTCGTCGTCGCCCCGCGGCGTCCAGTAGACGCCCGCGCGGCACGCCTCCTCGGCCGAGAACTGGCGTCGTTCTTCCCGCCGCCGCGCCGCGTGCACGATACAAAAGCCGCCGAAGAGAATGGTGAGGAGCACGACGCCGCCAAGGACCCAGAGCGCCGCCGTGGCGAACGTGTCGGCGTCGGTCGGTGCCGCGTCGTCGTCGCCGTCGTCGTCCGAGCAGCGGCTCGCGGCTGCGAGCCCCGCCCGGGCCTCGGTCGTGTTCGTGGCGTTGCAAAAGCGCTCGAGGTCCGCGCCACAGGTCGCTCGCGCGACGGCCTCGGTGCAGTTCCAGGCCGTCGGCGCGGCGGACGGCAGCGGACTCGGAACGGCCGTCGGCTGGCGCGTCGGCTGGTGCGTCGGTCGCGGCGTCGGCTGGCGCGTCGGTCGCGGCGTCGGCTGGCGCGTCGGCCGCGGTGTGGGGCTGCCCCATACGGCCACCAGCAAGAGCCAGCCCCACGCATGCATCCAGCATTCAGCGGGCGACGTTCTGGACCATGGCTTCGCTGCGTAGCCGTTGTCTAGGCTGCTGGTATGCAGCGCTCTGATTGATTTTTTGCAATCTAGTGTGTTACTACGCTGGCACAGCATCATCGGCGCCGCACTGGGGCAGCCCAGAACGACCCGCAGCGCTCGTAAAAACGGCGGCCGTCCCTCCCTGGGCCTGGGCCCTGATTGGGCTCATTGTGGGCATCCCATTTTGTGCCCAGCTCAATTGTTACATCGAGAAGAAGCGCGAGGAATGCGCGAAAAGAGATGAGGTAGACGCAAATGTGTGATGATGCCTCCGATGGCGTCTGCGCCACGGGCTCGTTCCTGCTCGGCGGCTTTTCCGGCGGCATGGGCGGCTTTGTTGGAATGCTCCTTGGGGCGCCGGTGTTCGGCGTCTTCGGCGGCGTGACGCTCGGCGTCCTCGCGGGCGCCTACCCGAACGGCCCGCCGCGCGCCGTCCTCGCGACCGTCGTCGCGGCCGCGGCGCCGGCGGCCTACGCGAGCTGCGCAATCGTAAGGACGCGCGACGCCGGCGTGCTGTTCGCCTGCGCAGTATTTACATCCGGTGCGGCGAGCCTGGCCCTCTTCGCGAGCGGGGCCCTCGCGGCGCATCGGAGGCGGCTCGAGGTCGAGGAGGAGCTCCTCAAGGAGACGTCGGTATGATACGTCTGCTCGATGGCGTGGATGCTGGCGCCCGTCTCACGACTCGGGCGCCGTCGACGACTGGAACGCGGCGTGCGGTCACTCAGATGACCCGCTGGTGGCTAGGCGGCCTAGCTCTAAGCAAAGCAACAGGAACTAGGAATCTCAACCTTACTCATGACTGCGTCGACCGCTGCTCGCGGACCGTCCCGCGCGTCCGTCTTTTTCGACGCACGGTCTTCCGCTTCCGCTTGACAGAGTCCTCGGGCCACTCCGCGTCGAGCTCATCCAAGAACCCCGCCACATCCGACGACACCTTGCAGACGGCGCTCCGTGTCGCGTACTCCTCGACCTCCTCGATCGACGGCCAGGAGACGTTTATCGCGTTCACTTTCTCGGCCTTGTCCCTTATTCTTCGCAGTAGTCTTTCTTCGGACTCCTGCTTGCGTTGACGAGCCATGCCTTCTTCTTCTCGTCGTCTTCTGTGTTCAATCCTGACAATCTTGTGGAAGCAAGTCAGAAATTCCGCGCCGTCGACGAGGCCGTCGCCGTGGCGATCTAACACACCCATCAACGCAGCTAACTCCGCCGGTGTGAGCGTGATCCGTAAACAGACTTTCAGGAAGTGTTTGAGAGTGGTAGCGTCCATGTTCGACCCCTTCTTGAAGGGGTTTAAGTCTGGTGCGGCCGCGCCTCTCAGAGCCCCTCGCGCGATCTTTGCCAACTTGCCCAACGCAGACGCCTCGTCGTCCTCCGTGTAGTCCTCCAACAAAGCCTCTTCGTCCCTCGCGAAGAACCTTTCATGGATCGCCTCCTCGACGTCCCGTTGCCGTCGTTGCCGCTGCTCCCGCGATCGCCGTTCCTCGTCGAAGCGCGCTGATCTTAATTCAGCACTCAACCGGAAGAACCTCGAAGCAAATTCCCCACCATCAACTAACCCGTCTTCATTGGCGAAGAAGGCCATGACCGCCGCGAGTTCCGACGGGTCGAGTTGCACGTTGAAAACCACGCGTAATTGCTGCCAGAAGGATGAGGGAGTCAGGGGCCCGCCCTCCGAGAAAGGAGTTAGTGCAGGACCTTTGGGTGGCGGCGCCCAGGCACCAGCCGCGGCCTCCAACTTCCGCAGACCCCGGTCGCGGTCCTCATCACTCCACGTCGCAGCTACAGCGACCTGCGCCTGCTTCCGATGTTTAGCAACAACGGCAGCTTCCCGTTCCAACTTCCGCTCCAGGAAGTAGGAGTTGTCCTCCCTTGCCAATCGTTCCCGTTTCGTCTTCTCTTCCGTTTTCACGTCAGACAGGTGTTTGGCGAACTCCTTCGCAGCGACGGTCCCGTCGCCGTCGTTGTCGAAGGCGCAGAACAACATGCCGAGCTCCTTCGCATTCAGCTTCACGTTCAGAGAACGCATCTGCTTGGCGAAAGCCTTCGGGTCCAAGTCGGCGCCCGTCGCGAGCTGCCTGAGCTCCTTCTGGTCAATCACAAAAGCGCCCCGGGCGAGTTTTCTCCTCGTCAAAGCCCATCGCGGCGAGTCGAGCATGGCGCGCCTTTCGTTTATGTTGGGCAGGATGAGACTCCCTCTTGTGGACAGCGCCGACGCGTCGTCGAGGTGGTGGTAGGACATGCCTGCTGCGCGTTGTGTTGGGGCAGCCCCCTCGGTGGTTCTGGCGGTCTCTGCGCTTTCCTGGGGCGCCTTTTTGGCCCTGGTGTCTCTGGCGTCTCTGTGGCGCTGTCCCGGGTGTGACCGGGACGCTGGTTGACAACGGACGCGTCGGCGGCCTTCCTGACGCGCGGCGAGGACTGGTGGGGCGGTGGTGCTGGATTTGCTAGTGTCTTTGTGTCTTTAGCTTTTCATCGATCTCCAGCCAAAAAAAACAGCGTGGTCTTGCCCACACGATTGCCGGTCACCGCCACCAGGTTAGCAGGTAGGCAGTAGGAGCTCCGTTCCGGGAGCTGTCGCTTTCGCGCTGCCGGCGTCGGCCCTGCCGGCTGCATTGCCACTGTTGCACAACTCCCGCCTGCGGCGGTCGCGGGCGGTCCCGGCCCGGCAACCATGGTGAAACATGCCGCATTCATGCGCCGGAAGGAGAAGAAGGTCGAGGCGCCCGCGCCGAGCGCGCCCGCCGCGCCGGCGCCGACCGCGCCCGCGCCGGCGCCCGCCGCGCCCGCGCCGCCGCCGCCGAAACCCAAGCCTAAGGCGTCCTGGGGCGCGCCGTCGCCCGCGCCGACCGCGTCAAAACCCAAGGCCTCGTGGGCCGCGCCGTCGCCGAAGCCGACGGCGTCGCCGGGCGCCGCCGCGCCCCGCAAGGCGTCCTGGGGCGCCGCCCTCGGCGGCGCGAACAAGCCGAAGCTCAGCTGGAGCCAGCTCGGCGGCGCGGCCAAAACCAAAGCCAAGGATATACGTATCGGCGACGCGCCGCCTCCCAAGGCCTCCTGGGGCAGCGCGCTCGGGAAAGAACGTACGAACTCCGAGGAGAGCCCGCGCAGCGTCGTCTCGAGCCCCGTCCAGGCGAAGGAGGCCACCTCCACGAAGCGAGGCTGGGGCGACGCGACTGGTAACCCTGTCAAGAGACAAAAGACGGAAGACCCGGAGAGCTGCGTGGTTTTAGCGTGCAAGTACGACACGCCGAACAGGAACAAGGACTGTCCCGACCACGTGCGGTTGGACGCGTTGCAGAAACTGTACCCTTCGTTTCGGGTCGTCGGGTGCTCGGAGTATCGCCCGGGGCCCAAGTCCTTAGATTCAAAGTCGGGCAAGGCCGACGACGTCATCATGGGCCAAGCTAACACAAAGGAGGACACGCACATCTCCGCGAATTTCAAGAAGACGCTACGGGAGATCTTGCGGGGGCGGAACCCGAAAGTGCTCATGTTGGACTACTTCTGGCTCCAGCCGGGCTACTACGAGGAGCGATATGGGATGAATTTTTTATCATCAAAGGTGGATTCCGATGTGGGATCTAAGATAAGAGAACTGTTCATATCGCACCAGTGCCAGGTCATGCTGCTACCATGCGACTCGCGGGGCGCGGTGCGGGAAATGTACAAGAACTCGTTTGATGACCGGCCGGACTGCGTCTGCATCGACTTCGTCGATGAAAGGGATGGCCTGAAGCACCATCCTCTCGTCAGGGCGACGCGGCATATCGATAGTGAATTGAAGGACCTCGCGAAGCGCGTCCAACACTCCAAAGGCAGGTGGCACGACATGCAGATGTTAAGGTTACAAAATCCGGAGCCCTTCCTCGTGGCCTACCGGAAAGGTTTAGATTGGCGCGCGTATTTGGATGAAAGATGCATCCTGGGCGTCGCCGCGGAGCCGTCTCCCCTGGAGATCCGGCCGCCGCCGCCTCCAACGACAACAAAAAAGCGGCGGTCGCGGTCTACTACTCCGCCAGTGGTTGTTAGTGCTCCCGCGGACGTGTCCTCGGACGACGAGCCCGTCGGGTTGATCATAGCGAGGCAGGGCGGCGACGTGTCGTCGGACGACGAGCCCGTGGGGCTGTTGGTGCCGGCGAGCGCCTGATGATTTTTCTCTTAAGTTATAGTTACTCCGTTTACCTTCGTTGTTTTAAGGACCAATGAGGTGGGGATGGGCCGATGGAACAAAAAAGGAGCACCGGGCTCTTTTCGCGTCCATCGGGCCCCACACACCCACTCGCGCTGCACCGAGCGCGTACCCTCTGTCCTACGGCCCCGGCAACCCCGCCGGGCAGCCCCTGATCACCGCATCACAAGCACGAGCGCAGCTAAAATGTTTGGGTGGCTCAAGGGAAGCGGCAAGACGCCGGCTGCCCGCCGGCAAGAGCTCCGCGACGCGGCCAAGCTCCCGAAGGGCACGACGACAGAGGCCAGGTCGCCCGTCAAGCGGCGCAACACGGCCCCGGCGTTCTCGCGCGAACAATGCCGCCGCGACCGCGCGATGATGTCCTCGTCGTTCCGCCGGCGCATGACCTGGCAGCAGTCTTTGTGCGTGGCGCCCGTCATCCAGCTTCCAGCTTCGGAGCGCCTGGCGAAGTAGGCCCCTCTTCCCCCGTCCGCACCTTAACTTTATGTCTCCTCTCTATCGCGCGCGCGCCGACTCGAGCGCGCCCTCACTGGGCCATGGTCGAGGTCCGCGGTTCGGAAGGCCGGCTAGCCGTGCCGACAAAACTAAACGTGATACTACTATGTACATTACTAGCCCCCGATCTTGACCATGGGCCGGTTCTCGGACGCGTTCCGCGCGACGCCCTCGGCGTTCCCGTGGCCGCCGTGCTTGAAGTGCTTCTTCAGGAGGGCGCCCTGTATTAAATCGCCGAGCTCCCGGTCCGACACGCCGCTTCGTAAAGCGTCCCTCAACGAAACAGAATCGGACCCGAACAAACACGTTTTGAGCGACCCGTCGGCCGTCACGCGCACGCGATTGCACGACCCACAGAAGTGCTCGGACATGGACGTGATGAAGCCCACTTGTGAAGAGCCAGCGGTCCACCATTTCGTCGTGTCGTGTCTATCACTAGATGGGAGCGGCACCAAGGGAGGCAGCATCTTCATCATTTCCGCGTAGGGCACCAACCGTTTCGCGTCGTAGGCGTTGCCCGAGAAGGGCATCCACTCGATGAAGCGGACTTTCACGGACGAGTCCCACCTTTCTGCGAAAGCTGCTAGTTCGTGCTCGTTCTCGCCTCGCAGCACCACACAATTGACCTTAACATTTAAACCGAGGGAAGCGCACGCGTCGATCGCATCCAGGACCCGTTTATGGGTCGATGATGGCCGCCGCGTCATGCGCGAGAAAACGTCGGCGTCGAGCGAGTCCAGGGAAATGTTGACCGAGTCCACGCCCGAGGCTGCCAGCGCATCCACTAGTCTCACACCATCCGACCGCGATAGCAGCTTCATGCCGTTCGTCGTGAGGCCCAGCGATTTCACACCAGGATTGTCCCGCTTGATCGATGAACAGATGTCCACCAAATCTCTTCGCAGCGTCGGCTCGCCGCCCGTCAATCTAACTTTGGACGCGCCGGCCCGCGCGAAGACGTTGATGACGCGCTCGACCTCTTTTGTTGTCAGTAACTCATGTGAGGGCGTCAAATCGGAAACGCCCTCGGCCGGCATGCAGTACCTACATCTCAAATTGCACCGCTCGGTGAGCGACATGCGGAGGTAGCCGTGGAAGCGTCGATATGAATCCGTCAGGACGTCGCGCGGCAATGCGTGCGTGTCCCTCGGCATCGCCTCGAGCGGCGGCGGTATTGATGGCCTCCGTAAAAAGTCGGCGAAGGACGGCCCCTGGGGGAGCGGGCGGCGCTGCGGCAGCGCCGTGGACTTCTGTCTTCTCAGGAAGAGGCGCCGCCGCGCGCGCAAGCGCAGCAGCATGGTGGCTGAAGGGCTGGAGGCAAGGTGGCCGAGCGCTGCTTTTTGCGACGCGCGTCGCCGGCGTCGATCGCTACGCGTGAAATGCGTCTACTTTGCACTGCTATCGGCACGCGTGTCGCATCGCTGCGAATGGCAGCGTCTTGTGATGCAAAGAGCAGCAGGCAAGTTGACATAGCAGTTTTCCCTTTCGCCACCCGTCCCGGAACGGGTCCGAGGACGACGGTCCGTACACGTCGTAGAGGTGAGCGACAAGAATTGAAACAGCAAAGCCCGCACGCCTCCTGTTCCACGCCCCAGGGTCTTTGCCAATGCGCTGCCGAGCAGCAGCGCCGTGGCAGGAAGAGGCGCCGCGCGCCGAGGTGGAGCGCTGCTTTTTGCGCGATCGCTGACGCGTGTCGCACTTGTGATGCAAAGAGCACGGCGACGTATCGTGCAGCTTTGCCAATGCGCTGCCGAGCAGGCGTGGGGAGCGGTGGCGCGCCGAGACGCTGACGCACGGCGACGTATCGTGCAGCGCCGGATCGCAGCGCGCGAATCGGGTAGCCCTTTCGCACTAGCGCACAGCCCCACCTGAAACCCAGGGCAGCCAGCACGATGGTGCTCGCGCTCATCAAGAAGCCCTTCGTCTGGGTGTGGGCACTCATAACAGCACCAATACGATGGCTGCGCGGCGGCAGGAGGAGGCACCGGCGCGGCCTCTTCAGCAAAGTGGGCGACCTGATGCCGACGTTTTCGTTTATGTCGTTCGTCCGAGGCGGTCAGGACGAATCAATACCGATGCAGTGCGAGCGCGACCAGCAACCAGGCGAGGAAGCGCCGCCCGCGCGAGTGGTGGAAGAGGAAGCGCCGCCTCCCCCAAAGAAGAAGCGCGTCGCGTGGTCGAAGAAGGCGGCCACGACCAAATTACAAGCTAGATGGCGCGGCAGGAAAGCGAGGCAGAACTCGAAGCGGCGGGCGCCGCCCCGACGGCAGCAGTCCTTCTCCGAGGGTACCCTTGGCATACATAGGGACGTGCATCCCCTTACCAGGGAAGACATCTTGGCTCGGAGAGCTATCGCGCACTGTCGCCTAAGGCAGAAGGTCGGGCGCTTCGTTACGGTAGCGTGGCCCGTGCTCAACTTCGTGAAAAGCTGTATCAGGTGCTACGTCGGCACTTGCTTACGAGTGTTACTCTTCATTTTTGTCCAATTGCCGATGCTGGGACGAACGAGGAGGGACTTCAAGTGGCCTCTGCTCACAGCAGCCTGCAACGCCTTCCTGACGCTGTTCTGGCCGCGACTGCGAATCATCGTCTCGAACGTCTTGCGGGATCGCGTCCGAGAGATCGTCAACGATGTATTAGATGGCATGCCCAATCCACCAATCAAGTCACTGGTCTCGCTAGAATGCAACCTCGGCCGACGAGCGATCACGATCGAAGAGGCGTGGCTCTCGACGTCCTACCACTCCTACGATTTCCTAGACTTACACCTAGTTTGCTCCTTCGAAGGCGACACGCTGGAGTTAGTTTCCGATTTATGTGTCGATTCCAGGAATAAACTCCTCCCGCAGCTCACGGCGGTCGTCCGAGGTTTATCCTTTCAATCCGAGCGCCTCAAGGTCAAGTTCGGACCCTTGTCGACGTCATTGCCCTGCTTCGGCGCCCTGCAAGTCGCCTTCGCCGAGGCTCCGAAGGTAGACCTCCGGGCCAATGTCACTGCCTTAGATGCGATCTCCCTGACCGGTTTTAGTTCGTTCAACGTCATCAATAGTTTTGTGGAGAAACTCGTGCAGAATCTACTGCGGAACCACTTCTGCTGGCCTAGAGCAGTTATTGTACCAACAAAAGGCTGGGCCCACAATATTGGGGCCGTGCCGCGATGCGACGAGGAGTGGTGGGGTGATGGGATAAGGTTGGAGAAGCAGCGGGAGCTCGTGAAGGGGGCTTTATCTTTATCTGTATTTGACTGTGCGACGGCGGGGCCCATGTCCATTAACGGCTCGACGTTCTATGTGCGAGCGAGCGTTGGTTCTAGGATAAAAGAAGCTCCCCTCGTCTTGAACGACCGCTCTGAAAACGCACAGTGCACCTTCGACTTCCACATCAAGCCCGATGTGGATGACATCAAACTAGAAGTGTATGAGCGAAGTAAGAAAAAAGACCTAGGCGTAAGTACGACGAAGGACATGTTACTCGGCCAGGCCGTGCTCGATCACGTGCAATCCATCGATAGCTTGCCGCCCCACGTCAAGGTGCGACGCGTCTTAAAACTGGAAAAGCAGCAGACCCAGCTCCAGAGCGGCCTGGAGTACGTTGAGAAGAAGATGGGCAAGGTGTACCGCAAGGTCGTCAAGGCCGAGGAGGAGGTCATCCACGAAGGCAAGGTCTGTTGCGGGTGTGCGAAGGACCAACGGACCCACAAGACCTCGAAAGTGGCCAAGAAGGCTAGAAAGAAAGCTGTAGGCGACGAGCGGAAGCTGCCCGAGAAGAGTTCGTTCACCCGCAAGCACTCATTTGATTCTCCTAGGGCTTCGTCGGGCCTCGGTTTCAGAGCGACGCAACTGAAAGTCGGCCTGGAGTGGGCGCCGGCCTTGACTCTACGTCGCCATTTCCACCACCGCCTCATGCTCGGTCTGGTGGCGGTGTTGGTCGTCGCGATGGGGCGGTGGGTGTACGCGGAGATCCATAGTCGGACGTGGTTGGCGGACTTCTGCGGCCTCGCGGTCGATGTCGTCGCGTCGGGCGCGCTCGCGGCGCCGTTCCTCGTGACGGCCGGGATGAGGCTGCTGCACCGGGCGCACGACTATGCCGCCGGCGACATCTACGCCGACGCATCGGCGGGGAAAGTGATAGCCGCGGAGGACTGGTAGCTCGGCGCTTAAGTTTATTTGTGTAGTACACACGCCGTCGACGACGCGAGAAGATTTTCAATGCACTACTTACGACACGCAGCACCCGTCCGCGTTCGGCGTCGGCGATTCGCCATCCAGACATGCAGCCAACACGCGCGCCCGAAACGCCCCCTGGGCCTGCGTCGCCGCGTCCTTGTTGATGTCCTCGTAGGACCCTATTCTTTTGGCGCCTTTATTCCGCGACACGAACAGAGCTTGCTCGGTCGCCGCCAACATCCGAGCCGCGAAGGTCCTCAATCTAGACACGGCCGGCGCCGGCGCACCTAGTAAATCCTCGTCGTTTTCGGAAGGCAAACAGTCCACCTCGGCCACGAAGCCTCTCAGAACTAAGACTAATTCCTCGACCTCGAGGTTCGCGTAAGCAGAGGGCGCCGTCCAGTTCCGCGCTTTCTTTACTGTTTGTTCAAATAACCCTTCTGGTGCCGGCGGCAATTGCTTCGCATACAAGGCGTGTAGTTCCGCCAGTCTACGGGAGCATTCTCTCAAATGATCTGTTGTGACCGCGTCGGATCGACCTTGCTGGTTCATGTGCGAGAGGACCGGGGTCGTCCGTTCCAACGCGTAGACGTCTCCGGAAGGACCGGGAGCGTCGGCACAGGCCGCGTCTATTAATTCTAGCTCAGACTCGCTCAGTTCGAGCCTTTCTGCCCGGCCGGCGTCTTTCACATGTTCCGCGGCCCTCGCTCCTAGCACGACGGCTTTCACGCCCGTTTGTGCTAACGCCCAGGCCACAGCCACCATGGACAAGGTGACGCCGTCCCTGTGACAAGCGACGTCATGCAGCGCCTGCAGCACTTTCTGGAATCGAGACCAGCCCCCAAATTCTTCCACCAGTACAAGATTCGACCGGACGTTCGGGTGGGCGTCGGGCGACGGCTTTGCGGCGCCCAGCCACTTTTTTGACAGTAAACCGCCCATGAGCGCGCCGTGGGCTAGTAATCTCACATCGTGTGCGACACACAACTCGGCGAGACCGCTCGTCAGCGCGCGGCGGTCTACCACGGACAGGTTGACCTGGACGCTGTGTATTCGAGGCGTTCCTGTTGATGGGGCTTCCAGTAAATGTTGTAAGCTTTGAGCATCCACGTTCGTTAATCCCACATCTCGCACGACGCCTCGCACGCGCAGCGCTTCCAGCGTCTTCAGCGCCGCGTCAAAACCTTGTTCCGACCAGTCGCCCCAGTGCAGGTAGACGAGATCAATCACCGCGGCACCTAGTCGGTTAGCTGACCGCCACACAGAAGCCTCGACGCATCTCGCTACTGCTCGTTCGCCCCGTCTACGAGCTAGCGGATCGGGACTGACGCATCTTCTCGTGATGTGGCGGTCGGGCACGACTTTCGTATGCAATCGCACGGCGTCCGCTAATGCCCTATGTTGGCCGCGCGCCGTCGCCAGGAACCTTCCAACAAGCTCCTCGACGCCGGCGTAGATGTCGCCGCAGTCGAAGGCGCGCGACCCGACGACGGCGTGCGCCGCGCAGGCCCTTCTCGCAAGATCATCAGCCTTGTCGGGATCCTCCTTATTCAGCCGCCACGTGCACGAGCCGGCGACGATGCGCGCCTCCTGGTCGTCGTCGCGGGGCCGCGGCTGCGCGCCCTCGAGCTTCGTGGGCGGTGGCCTTCGATGCTGGGCCTTCAGCCGTTTGAGGAACGCGCGGCCTGCGGCCTCGCCGGGCTCGTCGCCGCCGATCGCGTCCAAGGTGCGCTTCAAAGCGAGGGGCGAGGCCTGCGGCGCCCGGTTCTCCGGGCTTTCAAACGTGACGCGCACGTCTCCCTCTGTTTTGGCCTGCAGCGCCTCTACCAGATCGCTCTTGGACGCGACGGCCGCGCCGTCGACTTCTACAACAGTCCAGTGCACGACGCCGTAGCGCGCCGCCTTGATCGCGCGGCTGTCCGGGTCATTTACCCTTCTTACTTTCAGGGCCTCATCCACAGAAATGCCCAGCGAGGCGCCCGCCGGGAACTGGATGTCCTGGCGCAGGCGCGCTTCGGCCATCCTCTAGGTTGTTTTATCTTTTGCGCTGCTGCTCTACGTACACGGCTGCGGTATAACCCTGCCGCTGGCAGCGTCTTCGGCTTGCAACCTTGTCGCGCAGCCTATCTTTTCAGTTGGCTTGTCTTTGGCTTCTAGCTTTTTGTGACGCGCGCTGTTATGATCGTGGCTTGCGCAGCTGCGGGACACGCTTGTGGCGGGTACTGTGTGCAGCGTCACGGCTCTATCGGTGCGCACGAGCCGATATGCAAGCCAAATTACAAGCTTTGTTTTTGCCTACGCACATCCTCGTGCCATGTTGCAGGAGGCCGAATCTCCGGGATAGAGGTCTCCGGAAGGTCTCTAGGACCCAATCGGGGGCCGATGGGCGGGACTTGTTTGTTTTTGTTGTTGTTGATGGCAGCAGATCACCCTAACTACAGCGATCTGTCGCTGTAGTTAGGGTAGACTGCAACGCACTGCCGCGACGCACGCTTCGACGGCCGGGGCCTTCGTGGCGCAGCACGAGGTCGCCGCGTTCTACGCGAGACGGCGGCCACGCCGGCGAGTCGACCACCATATAAAGCTAAACACCATACGACGCACACACACTAACGGAACTCCCAAACCCCGCCTTACTACGCGTCTACCGAGAGCGCGCGGCGAGAGGCTCACGACGACCCCGGGATCCGCAATTGATCAAAATACCGATCCAGGACCTTCGGGTGCGCGAAGTCGTCCATCTCGTGGATGATACACTCCCCTATAGACTTGGAAGACACGATTTTCGCACCGTTGACCGTCACTCCCCCATCCTCTTTACCTCCGATGCCCATGAACCCACCCACCACCGACCGCCCGACGTCGATCCGCCCGCCCGCCGTCACGACGCCCGACGACTCGTACAGGTCGTCCTTGGACACGGGGTCGCTGATCACGTGGTACGCGCCGATCTGTTCGACGACCTCGCCGTTCCGCGGGTCCTTCAGTTGCGAGCGCCGCTTGTCTTCTAGCTTGTTGAAGGCGGCCTCGTTCGGGGCCAGCACCGTATATCCAGAACCGTCCCGCAGGCCCCGCCACAGCTCCTCGTTCTGGAACACTAGAGCGGCGAACGACGGGAACTCGTCGTTGAGGCAGGCCTCGACCTCCGCCGTGTTGTACAGGCGCGTGGCTGGCCTCTGGGGTCGCTGCGTCAGGCGTGGGGGCTGCAGGGCGCTCGTGAACGCGGCAAGGAGCAGAGCGCGCATGGTGCTGGCTCTGTGGAGCACGGCTGCGCCTTGTGTTGTACAGGAGAGTTGTCGGCTGTGTCCAATGGACTTCTATCCCGCTGCCGTAGCCCAGATCGACCGCTGGCGGTAGCCTAGGACTCAGAGCTTTGGCCGATCATAGCTAGAGCTCCATGACCTAGCTAATGGCCAATTGCAAGTGAGGCTAGCGCATAAATGACGCTACGCGCATGACACGGGCGTCTTGGCAGCTCTATACACTCCAGTACTGTCCCAAAGTGCTTAACTCTGGCGGCGTCCATCGCTAAGGGCTGAGCGCACTGGCTGCAGCTCCGCATGCATAGATGAGTGAAAACTACGTGGTCTGCCACAACTGCGACGGCGAGGGCGACGTCGCGCCGACCGAGCTCAGCGCGCGGCAGAAAAAGCGCCTCGCCCACACGGGCAAGGCGCCGCAGCGGCAGCCCTGCGTGACCTGCGCAGGCCGCGGCGTCGTACCTGGTAACAGCAGCCCGGGAGGACCACCCCAAGTCGCCATAGTAGGCGGCGGCCTCGCCGGCTGCGCCGCGGCGTTGGCCCTCAAGCAGCGCGGCGTCGCCTGTGCTATCTACGAGGGCGACAGCTCCCAAAACGAGCGGCCCCAGGGCTACGCGCTGACGCTGCAGCAGGGCTCGCGCGCGCTGCGGTCGTTGGGCGTCGTTGTGCGCGGCACGACGCCGACCGGGCACGCGTCCTTCGATTCGACGGGACGCACGCTCGGCGCCTACGCGCCCACGCAAACTGGCCAGGGCCGATCACAAATGCGCAGCGCGAACGTCGTCTGCCCCCGGCGGAGGGTCCGCGACGCCGTCGCGGCCGGCCTCGACGTGACTTATGGGAGGCGCTGCGTGTCGGTTGCTGACTGCGTCATCACCTTCGAGGACGGGACGACGGAGGGGCCCTTCGATGTGATAATAGGCGCCGACGGCGTGCGGAGCCGCGTCGCGCGCAACAAGCCCACGTACCTGGGCTACGTCGTGGCTCTAGGCATCGCACCGGCGGAGGCCGTGCCTACGCATTTACGAAGAGCGACGTGGCAGTGCCTCGACGGCGTCGCGAACCGCATGTACTCCATGCCCTTCGACGGCTGTACGGACGCGAGCACGGACGCCGCCGACGATATCAGGGAGACGTCCGACGGAGATCGGGTCATGTGGCAGTTCTCCTGGCGCGAGGCCGACGAAGGCGCCGCGCGGTTACTCGCGAAGGCCGGCGGCGTTACCATTCGCGAGACCGTACAAGAGCGCTGCCGCGACTGGGCCTCATATGTGCCTCATTTAGTATCGGAAACGGCGCCCGAGGATATTGTCGCGTACGCGCTCGTCGACATCGATCAGGTGAGGTGCGTCGTCGACGACCGCACCGTGTTGATAGGCGACGCGGCCCACGCGATGTCGCCGTTCAAGGGCCAGGGCGCGAACCAGGCGTTGGTGGATGGCGTCGAGCTCGCGCGGCGTTTGTATAGGGTGCAGTCGTTGCGGCCTGTATCATCACCACCGCCGCGCGGAGCCTTATCTGTCGAAGAGGCTCTGTTGGACTTCGAACGGGAATGTATCATGAGAGTGACTCCGAAACTGAACATGTCGCGGGCCAACGCGCAGCTGACGCATTCCATATCGGCGCTGGCCGTGGCCGACGTGCCGCGGGCGGAGGCCGCGCGAGCCGCTCTCTCCGGGGCGTTGTGATTTTAACCTGTGGAAGTTGTGTGTAATTCTGCCCACCGCACCGTCCGCGAGCAATCGAATTTTGCTAGTGTGTTTACAAACCGCTAGCATGCAGCTTAGCCTTTTTTGCGATTTGGGCTCGCAGCGGTGCTCATAACGTGTGGTTTCATCGTCCACGGTGGTCGTCGGATAAACGCAAACAACTGCCGAACGAGCAGCCATACGCATTTCAGCAGCACAAAGGAGGCCGCACAGCTCGCAACCATGGGCCGCTCCGGCGGCGGCAACACGAAGGTGATGGCGGCCAACGCCAAGAAGGCGGAAGCCCAAGCCGCCAAAGACGCACAGAAAGCAAAAGAGCAAGAAAAAAAGGACGCCGCGGCCTGGGCCGTCGGTTCCAACCAGCGCGGCGCGTCGAAGGCCCAAGCGGCGGCCGACAAGCAGGCCGAGAAGATGCGGCGCGACGCCGAGAAGAAGGCATTGGAGGCGGAGGAGGATGCTGCCGCATCAAAAGTTATGAAGCCGAAGAAGAAGAAAAAAGATAAAGACGACGTAAGTGCGTTACTCATGGCCGGCTTGGACGGCGGCAAGAAGATGAAAAAAGTCCCTGTCACGAAGTCTGCCGAGAAGGAGAAGTTGAGTGCGTTGCGGCTGGCCCAGGAGGAGGCGATGCGGAAAAAAGGCGTGGTGCTGCAGAATGACGATTTACTGAGGGCGAACAAAAATCGGCAGATGGAAGAAGAAGGTAGCGCGACGGGTTTGGACAACGCCCTGAATATGTTGGGCATGGAAGAGAAGGAGAAGTCGAAGAATTTGAAGGTGCTCTTCAACGAGTTCTCCGAGCGGGAAACACCCAAAGTGCGCGCGGACAACCCGGGCCTGAAGCTGTCGCAAGTGAAGGAGCGCGTCTTCCGGGCCTGGGAGAAGTCGCCGGACAACCCCAAGAATCAAGTGTAAGCTGTAGTATTTTTCTCGCGGTCGCGGTGACTTCTGTGACGGTGCTAGTCGCGGCGTCGGGTTCTGGTACGGTGCAGGGACTAGTGGGCGGAGGCCCTGGGGGGAGGCACCTGGTAGGCGCGTCGAGCTGCGTGCGGGTACGTCGGCGCTCTCCGACACAGCACAACAACACAGCAACAATTGTGCGGCTAATTGAGGGGCGAAGGACGTTCGATACGCTTGCAGACACGCGCAAGGAGCCAGCCAGCCAAGCAGCAGCACTGCTAACCGCACAGCATTAGGGCGGGCAGCATCTGGGGCAGCACAAAAACCAGGCTTGAGCATACACAGACAGGCTCGGCGGTAAAAAGGGCAGCCACCCCATGGCGACAAAAGCAGCAAGACGCAGCCGCAAGCCGCGCCAGGCCCCGAAGAGCGAGGTCCATCTGTCGGTGCAGACGCCCTGGCCCGACGAGGCGCCGCGCTTGCGGAAGCAGCACGCGTCTTTGACAAGACCGCCGGGCTACGTTCCGTTGGTGCAGGGTTGTATTGAGTGCGAGCCGCGGCGAAGGAGCGACGTCGACGACGCGCGGCGGCGTTATGAGCGAGATGGGGACCGGGACCAGTTCGCAGATGCCATTTACGAATGTACTGTGGAGACGTCTACCGTGAATGGGGGCGGCTGGTTCGACGATGGATTGGATCGAAGGGAAGTGGAAGCGCCTCCTCCATCAGAACGGTGGGTCGGGCCGCTGAGCTGTTTAGATGGGCGCGAGGCCGTCGACGACGCTACTGGACGGGGCGGCGTCCAGGTCTTCGGGGGGCTGGACGACAACGAGACGCCGGGGTCGCGGCCGAGCTCCCCGGGCTTCTTCTCGACGTTTGTGAGTAAAGGTACATGACATTCAAACTTACAGTGACGCGGACCCACTGGTCTCCCTTTCCGACGGGCACGGGCACTACATCTCTGAGCCGCGGCGACTTCGTCAATCCGTCGAGGCGCTGGAGCGGCCGGCACTTGCGGAGGCCCTGGCGCGGCGCCAGCGTCAACGAGCCCGCACATTGCACATTGTAGGCGAACCGCCCCGTCGCCACAAACTCCGCGAGGTCGCACTCGTCGTATTCGTCCATTCGCGTCGTGACCACGGTCCAGCGCCCGAATCGCGTCGTCGCATCCAGCGGGACGGCGGCACCATGAGGCACCTTACCTTCGAACACCGCGTCGTCGAAGAGGTACAACGCACCTTCTTCATCCAAATACGACCGCCAGCCCTTCTTGAGCTCGAGCCAGCCCTCTACGGGTAACGCGCCCTCGACCGGTTTCGAGGCGACGCCGCGCGCGCCCTTTAAGCGCTGCACGAGCAAGTTGATCGCCTTCCGCGACAAGCGACCTCTTCCGAGTGAGTCCGCGAGATCCCCAAGAAACGTCCTCCAGAAGAACGGGGACTCATCTTTAAACCGCAATAGAGCGATGCGCACGCCCAGCCTGCCTCTGGACACAGCTGAATGAGCCTCATGGAACACCCTCCGGTCGCACAATGCTCGTAGTTGATCGGAGTCCTCCGCCAGTTGAGTCAAAGACTCCAAACAACCAGCACCGTACACATCTTTTAGGAGAGGTAAAACCTCATTTCTCAACCGCCCGCGCGTCGACCAGGCCGGCGTCGAGTCGCGAAAAAACGGCACGCCGTGATCATACGCGACTTTCAGAATTTGCGCCTTGTCCAAAGTCAAAAGAGGCCTCCGTATCTCGACGTCATACAACCTATCTCGTGCATTCATGCCCGCCAGTCTCAAAGGCCCGGCGCCCTTCAGCGCATTGGAGATACAATTTTCCATGACGTCTCCGCGGTGGTGCGCTAACAGTACGGGGACGCCCTCCTCCCGGTAGAACGCAAACCTAAGCTCTCGAGCTTCCTTCTCGTACTGTTCGCGATCCGTGACGCCGCGTCGCAAATGTGAAGGCATTCGTAGCACCTTCAGAGGTATCTGTAACGATGCGCACCACCTTTCCAGGAACGCCGCCTCCGCGTCCGCCTCGGGACGGTTGCCGTAGTTGATGTGTAGCGCTGACACATCTGTGAGTTTTGAAAGGACATATAACAGGACCATCGAGTCTACTCCGCCAGATAAGGACACGGCGCATTTGTCATGCGTTTTTGAGAATTCTTTCAGCACGCCATGGACTTCCGAGTCGTTGCTCGACGTACCTCCACTGGTACAGCGCGTATCGAGCAACTCCGCGTCCTCACCGTTCAGATTGGGTCTTCCGCCCGGCGGCTCCGCGCGCTCGCGCCGTCGACGTTGTGTAGCTCTTCGAAACTTGTCGAGCACCTCGGCTTCCTGCTTGTCGTGGTTTTGGCGTCTTTCAATAAGCTTCTCAATTACTTCGTAATTGTAACGATTCGCGTGTCTCATCGACAACAATCCAAATGCGTGCTGCGACGGCGTCAGACTCGTATGCGGGTCCCATCTCCCAAAATCCTCCAGGTACACTTCCGCGGCCCTCTTCGCAGTAAGGGTGTGGTCCTCGTCGCGGTGCACGTGCCTCGACAATTGGTCGAGCACGACCACGAGCGCGATTGAACCGCGCGGCGTCCGGCGCCAGTGCTCCAACTTACCAGAGAGCGCCTCCTCGACGACGCCCGCGAAGCGGTCTCTCACTAAAACGTCCGCCGCGTCCCTATCCTTGCCGCGCGCGAACCAGAGCTTGCGCCCGCGGTCGGCTCCCTTAAACCAGAAGTCGAGGACTTCTATGATGCGTGCGTCGTCCGTTTTTCGTCGGCGGCGTCTCAGTGCGAGGTAGATCGCTGCTGCAGCGGCGCCTCCCGCGATAGCGGCTGCAGCTTTTCGCATTGGTGCCTTGCACGCCCTGCAGTGCTCTCCGTGTTGACTGCAGCAGCTTATGCAGCCAAGAAATGCTCGTAGATGTCGGCTTCGAGGCTTAATCTAGTTGCACAGCAATGCCAATCGCAGGCGCAAAAAGCTAGTGCGTTACAGGCCGCTAGCTCGAAAAAACGCGCCTTGGATTCTCGGGCTCAATCTCATCGCAATTGCTGAATCGGTGCTCGCGGCCTTTTTGGGGGTGGGCCAAGGCACCGCCAGCTACAGCTCAGCGCGGCGAAGCCAGCATTCACAGCCGCCAGCTCACAAAAAAGGCTGCTCTGCCATTTTTCTTCGGCCTTTACTACGCGCGACGAACTCACCGACGCGCTCCGAGCTCTCAAGTTTTAGTTAGTTTAGTATTTAGTATGCGGCTCACGCTGGTGTTGACGCTGCCGTGCGTGGCCCAGGCCCTGCGCGTGCCCGGGCCCGGGCGCATGCCACCGCAGAAGCAGATCAACCACCATCTACCGGGCGCCGTGGCGGAGCCGCGGCCCGACGCCATCGCTGAACTGCGACGCAACGACTTCGGCGACCTGTACAACTTCCTCAAGTCTTTCGAGTCCTGCGCGACGCTCGCCGACGCGCTCGAGCCTCTATCATTACCTCAAGTGGACTACGTCGTCGACCAGGCCGTCAAGCCGCCCTCGACATTAGCGGACACGGGCGCCTGCCTCCAGCTGATGGCCGAGGGCGACTTTCTCGGGGCCCACGACGTCTGCGAGGGCTTGGTGGAGAAGGGCGCCGGGGCTGGCGACGCGGCCCGATCAACAGCCTTCTCTATCATTAGTGCATTATGTGAAGGGGAACTGACGGGCACCTACGACCTCGCATTCCTAGATCGTTTGGACGACATTGTGATCAATGATCCGCGATCAAGACCGTTCGTCGACCTCGGACGAGCGTTCTCGTCGACGGCCGAGGAGGCTCTGGGCCACGCTTTGGCGGCGGCGGCGCACCCGGCGCTCGCCGCGCTGGCCTCGGAGGCGGCGCGCCGGGCCGACTCGGAAATATCAGTGGTAGAAGTCGAGGAGGAGGTCCATACAGAGGTAGAAGAGGACGAGCAGCTCCCGCCCAAAGCGCTGACGGCCCTAGACGAGTTAGTGGCCATCAAGCCGGCCAAGGCGTTGTTTGCTGCATTGACGGACGCGGCTCTGTTAGCGGAGGAGCGCCAGGACGACCTCCGAGAAACTAGCTTCTCATGCGTCTTTTCGGGCAATCCCGGGACGGGCAAGAGCACCGTGATGAAGCTCTACGGCTCCCTGCTCGAGGAATTGAAGGTAGCCCCTCAAGGGAAGACGGTCGAAACGACAGGCGGCGAGTTAGCGCGGGGCGGCACGGACGGCTTCGAGGCACTCATCAAGAAGTCCTTCGCGGACCCGCAAACGTCTATCCTACAAGTAGGGGACAAAGTCGAAGTGAAGCGCGGCGCGTCGTGGGGCAATTTTGGGGAAGTGGTGTTTGTGGACAAGAATACCTATGACGTGCGGCACGGCGACTGCGTCGAGATCAAGGCGCCCCGACACAGAATCAGAGACAAGCGCGAGGAGGGCGGGGTGTTGTTGGTCGATGAGGCGTATCAACTGGACCCGTCGAACAGTAACGCGGGAAGACAAGTACTGGAGATGCTCGTCAAGGAGATGGATGCGCGTCAGGGTTCACTGACGGTCGTGTTCGCGGGCCCCGCGAAGGAGATGGACCTGTTCCTGTCGTCGACACCTGGTCTATCGAGTAGAGTGCGTCGCACGGTGGACTTCCCCGACTTTTCCGACGATGAGTTGGTCGAGGTTTCTCAAAGAAAATTCGCGTCGCGGTTCGGGAATTATCAATTAGCAGACGAAAAGTATTTGCGGATCGCGGCGCGGCGGTTGGGCAAAGGTCGGGGCGCCCCGGGCTTCGGGAACGCGCGAGCCGTCTCGCATCTCATAGACAACGCCTGGGAGAAGCAGACTCGGAGAATCTCGTTAGAAAGGGCCCGAGGCGGAGACCCGGATCCCTTCTTTATGACGAGGGAAGATTTATTAGGCAATAGGACCTTGGATATGTCCCAGTCCGAACCGCTCCAAGCTCTTCGAGCCATGGAGGGCCTCGAGCGAGTCAAAGCGAATGTCGATGACTTGCTACGCGTGGTGGAGACGAACAACGAGAGAGAAGATAACGAAGAGAAGCCCCAACAGCTGTCGCTCAATAAAGTCTTCCTGGGCAACCCGGGGACCGGAAAAACAACTGTAGCACGGTTATATGGTCGCATCCTGAACGAGCTCGGGTTTTTGTCGAAGGGCGACGTCGTGTTAGCTACTCCCTCGGATTTCGTGGGAAGCGCACTAGGCCAGTCGGAAGAGAAGACGAACGCTCTGCTCGACAAGGCTCGGGGGTGTGTTTTAGTTATTGACGAGGCCTATGGACTGGACCCGTCGTCCGGGAATGGGAATGGCGCCATCGCGGGCGGCGACCCATTTAGAGGAGCCGTCGTCGATGCCCTCGTCAGTAGAGTGCAGGGCGAGGCCGGCGCCGACGTCTGCGTTTTATTACTGGGTTACGAAAGACCCATGCGGGAATTTCTGCGCAAGGCGAACCCGGGACTCGCGCGGCGCTTCGACCTGGAGAACGCCTTCGTCTTCGACGACTATGATGATCAAGCCTTGCTCAAAATCTTATTACAGAACGTGCGGAAGCGTTCTTTGAAAGTTTCTTTGAGCGATGCCAAAGCTGCCGTAAGAAAGCGCCTCGCGAAGCAGCGGCTACGGCCGAACTTCGGCAATGCGGGGGCCGCCGAGGCGTTAGTCGCGGAAGCTGTTCAAAGAAGGGAACGCCGATTAGAGTCGTTAGATGCTTCGCAACGATCTATGGAGCGGGACTTGGTTCTTGAGGACTTATATGTGGAACCTGATCACGTCAAGGACCCGTCACTGGTCTTCGACGGACTCATAGGTTGCCAAGAGATAAAGCAGAAGCTCACCGAATACAGAGCGGTGGTGGACGCCGCTCGAATCGCGGGACGGGATCCCATGGACGACCTCGGGATGACGTTCTGCTTCCAGGGGAGTCCGGGGACGGGCAAGACGACGGTGGCTAGAAGGATGGGGCTGTTGTTCGAGGCGCTAGGCGTATTACCGTCGGCGGAGGTCGTCCAGGTCTCGGCGTCGGACTTCGTGACCGGTTACGTGGGTCAAGCGGCGAAGAAGACGCGGGACATCTTCGAGAGTGCTAGGGGTGCGGTCTTGTTCGTCGACGAGGCCTACCGCTTGTACGACCCCACCGGAAGGTCGTATTTTCAGGAGGCCGTCGACGAGATTGTTACATTATTGACGGAGGAGGAGTACCGGAACAAGCTGGTCGTGGTGTTTGCGGGCTACGGCGGGCAGATGCGCACGTTGCTGGATCGGGTGAACCCAGGTTTAAAGAGTCGCGTGTCCGATATCATCGACTTTCCCGACTTTACGGCAACGGACGCCGCGGCGATTGCTGCCAATCTGTTGAAGCGGAAGCGTTTGGGACGGGTCGGCACGGATATCTTGGTCGAGGAAGCTTCGAAGCTTGTGAGTGCGCCGGACTGGGCGAACGGGCGGGACGTCGACGCGTGGGTCCGGCGTATTGCTGTTGAAAGTGCCACGCGCGGGTCTTCTGTAGCGACGCCCGCTTCTGTACGAGCCGCGACCCAAGATTTGTTGGAGCGGAAGCGCGGCGCCGTTCTTGTGGACGCGCCGCCCGTCCTGCAAGAAGATTTCATGACCGAGGACATGACGATAGCGCCGCCGCGCGTCGAGGTGCAGACGGTGACGGACGTGCGCGAGGACGACGATGATGACGACGACGACGAGCCGTCCTTTGGTGCGCCGGATTTGAATGGTGCCCTCGAGGAGGCCTGCGTGGCGCTGGGCTACGGCGACCCGGCGCGACGGGCGGAGCTCATGGACGCACTCACAAATGGAGTGCCCGACGACGTCGTCGCCCAGGTCGTCGCGACGCGCGGCGGCGACCGCGGCGCCGTGGCCCAGGAGCTCGCGCGGCAGGCCGGGCCCTTCCGCGAGGCCCTCAAGCGCGTGGCCGTCGCGACGCGGCTCGGCCGCAAGATTGACAAGGACCGCGACGCGGAGGCGGGCGGCGACGACCTGACGGACGAGGACATCGTCCAGCGCCTGCGCGAGATGGGGCCCTGCCCGATGGGCTTCGCCTGGCACCGCGAGGGCTCGGGCTGGCGCTGCGGCGGCGGGAGCCATTTCGTACATGATGATGATCCGATGCTCCAGGCGTAGTTGGAGCGTTCTTCCCTTCCCCGTGTGTAATTTATTGATCAAATCTAGATAACCACCACCGAAAGGAAGCGCCTACTTCTTCCGCCGCGCCGGCGCCGCGCCGGCCTTCTCCTTCTTCCGCCGCGCGATGTGGTCGTCGACCAGCCGCCAGAACGAGTGCGCCGCCGTCGGGTCGAGGTGTCTTTTATGTTTATTGACGGAGACCACCGAGACGTTCCACTTTTTGACGTCCTTGGGAGTTTCGCTGTCGTCGTACTTGATGTGCACGCCCAGGTACTTGTTGAATAAATCCACAGGCTGGGAAACCTTCCAGCCCTTGAACTGCCAGGCGGCGCCCTGCGCGACGACGGCCACGACCTTCTTCCAGTCGCTGTCCGACAACCGCCGCGGGTCGTCTACTAATTTAAATGATTGCACGACACCATCACCTCTTGTACGAGACACCTTGACGACCGGCTCCTTCTTCGCGCCCTGCTGCCGTTTTTGGGCCGGTGTTATGTAGGTGTTCCGTTCGAGCAAATCGGCCGCATTTACTAACGTAAGTAAGGCCGTGGGGGCGTTGGGCACGATGATGATGCCGACCGTACCGGACGTCCTCGGTTTCTTCTTTGATTCGGCCTTGGCCTCCTCGCGCGCCCGTTTCTTGTCCGCGGCCACCGGATCTTTTTTGCGGAGCTTTTCATCCCTAGCGGCCTTCTCCTTGGCCTTCTTCTCTTCGTGCTGTCGTTTTTTGGCCGCCTGCTTTTCCCGTTCTACGTATCTCTCCCACAGCCTCGCCGCGAAGGAGAAGTCGCGGCCCGGGATACAAACTAGAGCGGCATTCCGGTCGCCCAACGAGTAGCACTTCGACTCGAAGGGGTCGTCGGCGTCGTCGTCGACCTCTTCCTTCTGTTGCGTAGCCTGGGTCTCCACCACTTCGATGGGAGGCGCTTCTACCGGCTCTTCGCCCTCCAAGTTCGCCGAGTCGTCCTTGGCTCCCGATAACAGCGCGCGCACGTCGCCCTGGTCGACCGTGACGACGCCGCGAATTTTGCGCGCGATGCACGCTCGGAGGTATTCCGATTGTTTTGTGTACCTTACGAGCAGTACGACGGCGGCGAGCGAGTACACCCCGATGCCCTGCTGGGAACTCCGGTACCCGGTCGGCTCTTCACCTTTATAGGTCGTACCATCGATCGCCACGGAGCCGTCGTCGGCGACGTCGGGCGGGTTGTTGGGCCGCGTCGCGAGGTGGGCCCGCAGCGCGCGGAGGCAGGGAGCGCCGCGCATCTTGGTGTTTTTGTCTCGCGCTCGCTCGCGCGCGGCGACGGCGTGGGGGGCGGCTTGCCTTGCCCTCAGCGGAAGAGGTGTTGGTCGCGCCGCCTCGCAGGTCCTGCGTAAAGGGACTAACTGGTGCTTTGAAAGATGACTGCCAGTGAATCTCTTGGGCTCAACAGCAGCTCTGATGGCGCAAAAAACGTCCCCGCGAGCTGCTCGAGCTCACTAATCGTGCTAGCGGCTGTAAGACACTAGGAAGATTAAAACTCCAGGAAGCGCAGGGAGGGCACACAGACGCGTCCCGAGACAGCTCGAGCATCGTTGTAGCGCGTGGGAGCCCGGAGGCGCCGCTCGACGTTTGTGGGACCGCACTTTTTGACGGCTCCCGCTGCGCCAACAATTCGCCAGCGGTGCGCAGGAGACGTCCATATAGTGCGCTGAGAGCCGGTTGCCACGCCTACGGCCGCGGCGCTGCTCGCAGACGCGCCCAAAACGCGGGCGACACCACCAGTGCCCAAAAGTAGTTGACGACGTAAACGCCGCGCCGCGCCCTCCTCTGGCACCGTCGGACCGTCCTGAAGGACGCGGCCGCCGCAAACGACAGCGACACCATGCCCACGACGCCCCCCAAACCGCCAAGCGCCGAGGCCGCCGAGCGCCTCGAGCGCATCAGGTCTGCGTCGGCCACAAAACCCGCGTTAGCGATGCGCACGAACGACCGCGTCTCCTTCTGCACGCCGCCCACTTTGCAAGTGCCCGAGACGCCCCAGGACCGCAGCGCCAAGATCCGCGCGGACGCCTCCGCGCGCTTCGAGAGGGAAAAGCGGCGCCGCGCGTCGTCGATCAGCGCCACGAAGATCCCGGAGGGCGGGCCCCTGCCGCGGAGCACGCTGGGCGGGCCCTCGGCGAAGAAGATCTGTGACAAGGAGAATTCTGCTGTCCACGCAGAAGAAACTTCGACAATCGACGAGCCGCGCTTCACGGAGGCGTCGCGCTGGTCGTCGACGTCGCTGAAGGGCGTGAGTGCGACGCGAGATGATTCCTGGAGCGCGGCACTCGACGCGCGGGCCTGGGAGGAACCCGTACCTCAAGTCGCTGCTTTGGAGGCCGATCTCGTGGACAAGATGGTCTGGGCGCCCGTTGGTGATGATGAAAAGCCGGGGAGGGTGCGCAAGGTCTGGCTGGACGACAAGGGCGCGTATTTCGTCGGGGTCGAGTTATTGCAGGACCACGCTAACGCCTCGTCGACGGCGTTCCCGTGCTTGCCTCATCGGGGCGTGGCCGTGTCGCCGTCCTCCATTAGATTATTGAGCTGGCAGGACTTGTGTGCTCTGCCGCCGCCGGCGCCGCCGCCGCCCGCCGGGCCGCCGCAGACGTCCTCGGAGGGCTCGACCGAGTGCGACCCGTCGCCATTAATCGAGGGCCGCACGCCGCCGGCCTGGGCCGAGCGCGATCAGTTGAATGCGTCGCTGCGACGGCAGGACTTCGCGAACCCGCCGCTCGAATTAGGACCGGAAGGCGCCATGGGCACGTCCTGCGACCTCGCCGACGTGTTCGGGCGGGCGTCGCTCGCGCCGCGGGGCTACCGCGAGACGGGGGACTGGGCGGCGGACTCGTGGGACCTGCGGACGGGCGCCGTCTAGAGGTGTTCGTCGGCTAAGACTTGTTGCTTTTTAGATCCGCCTCGATGGCGTGAAAATGAACGGGCTATCATCATCATCGAACCGAACGGTGCTCGAACGGCTACTTGCTAGTGTCTTACCGCCGCTAGCCGGCGGCTTGGCTGAAGCGTCGCGGCGAGCGTCGCGGCGCTGCAGGCGTACAGTGGTCAGCACTGGCAGGCTAAACGGCTTATGAGCGCTGCGGCTGCGCCACTCGCAGGATATCACCTTTGAGAGCACCCCGCGGGCAAGCCAGACGCCGCACCAAGCCAGCATGGCCTCACTGCCACCGGAGCCCGCCGAGGGCTGCACGCTGCGCCTGGAAATCCAACCGCGCGGCCAGGCGCCGCGCCGCCTCGAGCGCAAGTTCGACGGAGACGACACCGGCGCTCTGGTACTAAGGTGGCTCGCCGCCGAGGGCTGCACCGACTGCTTCCAGGACTGGCGTTTATACCGCGTCGACGTGCACCCGGAGGTCGTGATCCAGGAGACCTTCGCCCGACAGACGCTGCAGTCACTAGGACTGTGGCCGTCGGCGCGTTTAGCGTTGCGCCCGCGGCCCACGTATCGGATCACGGTTAGGACCGCCCGGTCCCAGGACGGTGAATGTCTACTGGAGTGCTTCGCCGACGAGACCGCTTCAGCGATAGCGCGGCGCGCGTGCGAGAAGCTGCCGCTATTTTGTAGCGACCGCTTACAAGCGAGGGACTGGGACAAGTGCCGCTTAGTGTACGCCGGCAAAATTATCGAAGGCCTCGGCGACGTCGACCAGGACGCGACGCTCTTCCTCGCGCCGCCGCCGCCTACCACAACACCGGAGCCGCCAAGAGTAGACGAAGGCCCGCCGACCTGCCGCATCTGCTACTCGGAAGACAATAGTCAAGAGGACCCGCTCATCAGTCCCTGCCTGTGCACCGGCACGATGCGCCACGTCCACGTGTCCTGTCTGAACGCCTGGCGCGCCGCGGCGCCGGACGCGCGGTCTTCCTTTAGGTGTGACCAGTGCCGCTACGCCTACCGCATCGAACGTACAAAAGTTGCGGCGTTCCTCGGGACAAGAAGGGGCGCGTTGCTCGTCGCGTTCTCCGTGCTACTTTGTGTTGTTCTTGTTATGGGCTACCTATGTCTCTTGGTCGTTCCTCCACACAAGCGGGTGTGGTTGTACCGGTGGCTTAGATTAAGGACGCGCCTCGACCATCGCGCCGAGGAGGTCATAACGCTGGGCCTCGCCTGCGTCGGCCTGGGCATGTTCTCCCTGTATGCCTGCCTGGAGGTCGCGGCGGCGCAGCACTTCCGGCGGCCGACGCCGGCCGCGTTACTGGCGGTCTGGATCGCGGCCGAGGTGCGAGATGCGCGGCGCGGGCGCGCCTTAGCTGTGGTCGGATTGTGGCTCGCGGGCCAGGCGACGTGGCGCACGGCCTTCCACGCGGCGCGGGCGCTCGCGCAGAAGATCGGCGACCGCGTTTTGGACGTGCAGGCCGGTGATTGTGCCGGCGTCTCTTACACTTCCTGCCGTCGATGATGCTCAAACGATTAGTCTTTCCAAAGGGCCTTTCGGGCCCGGTGCCGACAGAACTTTTGATGATTCACCTGAGACGCTCCTGTTTTCCTTCTGCCGCTCGGCGTTCGTGCGGCGCGCGGCCGAGCTTTCCCCGCTCGCAGGTACTACGTAGTGCGCCGGCGTGATGTGTGTAAGTGTATGATATGTTCTTTTCTCTAGCTCTAAGTAGAGCCGCCCCGCCGGCCGCGACCGCGCCAATCCTGCTCAAGTGGGCAGCCCGGGGTTTTGCGAGTGGGTTTCGTCATGGGAGAAAGCCACGCTCGCGGCCTGCGGAGTGAGCCTACTAGCCGCAGCCGAGCTCCAGCAGCTTCTTCACTTGAGTTTTTGCCCTACTTTTTTGGGGTTACCCTCCCCCGCGCTGGCGCTTATAGGGCCGCAAATACGAGGACACACGCGCCCTGTGAGACCTCCTCCGCTGGGATGCGTGCAGGGGTCTGCGCGAATGCGAATAACAATTAATTAGCCTGCAATTTGCCCATGCGGGCGGCGCGGCGCTTATTTGCTTGTTGCGCGCACTCTAAGCCCGCGCGCGACCGGGAAAAAGGCTTCCCGAGCCCTCACTCGTGGGCAGATAACTTTGGACCGCAGCCCGGACACGGCAGGTCACGGCAGCACTCGATTTGACTTGCCCGCCGCTTGCCGTCTCAACAGCTAAATACAGAGTCACGAGCCGTGTCCCGCGGGCCCACAAGCGATCACAGACCACTATGAGCAGCCCCGCGAGTCAACCGGACCGCAAGAAGGCGAGAAGGGCCTGGACGGGCGAATGCCGCACGTGCGGCGCGCGATTTAGTGGAGACGGCGCCTGGAACACGCGCGCGGCCCACGAGCGCGCCTGCGGGCAATCTATAGCTCCCATTCCCGTGACGCGCGAGGCGAGCGACGAGCCCTACGCGCCGCATCGCGACCCGGCGTCGCCGCAGTCGCTCGTGAGGCGCGCGTCGCTGTCGAAACGACCGGATCTCGAGGAGACGCCGGCGCCGCGCGTGTCTGGGAGGAAAACGAGACCCGTCGAGCTCTACAATCCATTGCTCGAGGCCGCAAGGCCGCAGTGGGGCGGCCTCGAGTCTCCGCGGTCTCCCGCACCGAGGCAGTCTCTTGGAGTCAAGTCACCCGTACAATACGCTCCCGATGATAGGAAGTTCGAACCTATTGATCCGGCGCAGATTCCCGACGTCGGTGCTACTTTGGAGGACGATGCGTTACTCTATGAGAAATTGTGGCGGCCGTCGGGCGACCCGGGCGCCGACCTGGCTCTGTTGAGGAGAGTCGTGCCGCAGCACACGGACGAACCTATCCAGAGCGAGCACCCCGACGCGGATAATGCAACGAACCCGATGCCTCGTGAAGCAAGAGCGCTAGCGGCTCTACAGACATCAAGCAGAGACCCGGACCAGGCTAAATTACTACTAGAGAGGCGCGACGCCGCGTTTAGAACCGCAAAAATAGGCCCCGGGCCGTCGGCGTGCGACGCTTTGCTCGTCGAGCATGGTGGTGATGTGCAGTACGCGGCTCGCTTGTACGCTCCGGAGAAGCGGGCGGCGACGCGCGGCGCTCTGTTAGCTCGCTTGTACGGCCAGCCGCGCGTCCAGGCCAACTTGTTGGGAGGTGATGACTCTTCAGCGACGTCCAAGAGTGTAGAATCGGATAGCGATGACGACGCGCCGTCCGCGCGCGTCGCGGTCGCGGACGCCTGGGAGGCGGAACCCCAGTTGCCCGCGGGTGCTTTGAGAGCGGTACCTAGAGGTGCCAAGCGAAGGTTCTACCGACGAGCACGAGCAAGATGGGGTTCGGACCATTGGACCTTTGATCGAGGGCGCGGGCCCGTGCAGACGACGTGTCCGCTCATCTGCGAGCCGGGGAAACCGCGAGCTAGATACGCTGTGCTACCGGTCGACTTTTACGTCGACAGCGATGATGGGCACGCGATGCTCGTGTTCCGCTGGTTCTACAAAAAGTCCGACATCGACCGGAAAGCACTAAACGCGCTGAAGAAGGACGACCCGTTCGATGCGAGGGATGAATTGGCGCTGGGCCGGGGCATCTACGAAACTCCTTTGGAGTACGTGAGGGGCGCGACGACGGTCTTCGCCGAGGCCGGCGTCGGCCGGTACTGCGCGCGCGACTATGATGAACAGAAGGGGAAGCTGTATAAGAGGCAACTATAGTAGTCTGTGTCTGCTCGGCGGCGTGCCAGTGGAAGGTCTCCGTCGCGGGGCGCCCGCCGTGTTCGGGGCCGCGCCGCCCGGGCGCCGCAGCGCAAAGCGCACTACTGCTTAGTTGTCCACGCCATCGAGGCGACACACGAGTACTACTACTATCACAACAGCATGGTCTCCGACGACTCGCGGCGTGACTACGACGGGCAGTTGTAGATAGCTACTACTAGTTACGCCGCCGGCGCGACGTGTCGGGGCCGCAGCCCTCTAAACCCATCATCTGCTTCCGCGTCCAGGTCGCGAGCTTCTCCCGATGGATCGACAGGCCGATCAATTCCGACCGCGGCTCGCGCCAGTTCTCCGTGACGTTGTGCTTTTTGACCCCGGGCTTCGGGTGCAACGCCTTGAAGGCGCACGTCTTCTCGAAGACGCCGGGCACGCCCGCGTGGACATACAACAACACGTCGTCGCCATCCACGGAAATCCCGTCGACGGCGTGGTCGACAATTTCGCCCCCAACGTGACTGGACTCGAACAGCCGTATAGGTGCAGAGAAGTGGGAGCCGTCGCAGGACACCGCCATTAAAATGGAGGCGGCCGTCTTGAGGGCCGTCGGGAAGAGGCCCAGCAATGTACCCGGCACGGACGGGTTCTCATTCACCGCTCCGAAGTAGACGTCGGCTTCTTCCCTAGCTTTGTTTGGATCATGCAAGACGTCGAAGGGCTTGGGAGATGGCTGAAACGTGATCGGTCGCAGGGGCCCCCACTCGTTTTTTACGAGCGTAGAAATGGTCACCGCGCGCCCGCCACTCACAGGGTTCGTGTTGCCCCGCGCGTAGAGTAACGTGGCATTCCCGAGCTTCGCGAGCGAGAAGCGCCCGTCGTACTCGCACACCGGCCGGTTCGGCCTCCGCTCCACACATCCCGGGTGGTCGCTGGACAGCCCCGGTATAGAATTGACGAGCCAGTCCGACGATGAGGCTAATAAACCCATGGTCGTACTGCGCTTCTGGGACGTCAGGCCGGTCACGCCCCAGACCTTCTGATTGTCAGCAAGCACAGCGTAGTTGTGCACGTCAGAAGCACCTTTCGCCACGACGTGCGGCGGCGCGCAGCCTCGGAGCTTTGCATCGCAGCCCTTGAAGACGTTTAATGTAGATTTCAGCGCCGCGTTCGGGTATGAGCCGTTCTTGGCCAGGAGCCAATAATCGGTGCCGACCGGCGCCCTTATGATCGAGAAGTAGCGGCTTGGATCATGACGCGGGAATCGTTTAACAACCCAGCGCCTCGTCACGAGGGCGTGGTGGTGGCGCCGCGGCCTTTGCGGCGCGTCGAGGCAGGCGTGAGTTGTGGTGATTATGGCTAGGAGCTTTACAGCTGCCATGCGGGCTGCCGCTTGCTGTGCATCACATCACATCCATCGCAGGTGTTATGTTGACGAGGCGTGGTGCATTCTTATGGCTTCTGGGCTGCAGTGCCATTCATGGACGGCGTCCTGAGGCGTACAACCCGAACACGGTTCGTTGCAAAAAGTTGCATCCCAGCCGTACATAGCCACCAGAAGAGCTCTCCTTACGCGCCGGGAGAGCTCTGAGGGAGATCTGCGAGGTTGCGCCTCGCGCTTGGACTTGAGCAATCACGTCTCCGTGATCCTGTCACCGCGGCCTAAACGCAGCGGTTGCGCGCAAGGTGACCGGTTGCAGGTCGGCAACAGCGTCAGTGTCTCGCACAGTTGCAGCGAGCGCAACGGCGTGATAGCTGACGCAGCATATCCAACTTCGCCGCCAGACTGGAGCAGCTCCTGTAGCTTGCTCGTCAAGGCGCGCGGAGCCAAGCAATAACCATGGCGCGACGGAGGATAGCATGCGTGCTCGCAGTAGCGAGCGTCAGCGCCTGGCTCGCGCCCATGAGCAAGCCGGCCGCGCGCGGCATCCGGCCGCAGACGGCGACGATGACGCCCGAGGAGCGCATCGCCGCCATGGACGCCCAGGAGGGCGCGGCCAAGGACGTCACGGCGCGCAGCGAGCAGGACGGCCTGCCGCTGTCCATGGTCGTGGGCCAGGACAGCATCAAGACAGCGCTTCTACTCGCGTCCGTCAACCGCGACATGGGCGGCGTCCTCATTTCTGGGGGACGCGGCACGGCGAAGTCCGTGATGGCTCGAGCGTTACACTCGTTGTTACCTCCCATCGAGGTCGTGAAGGACTCGAAATACAACGCGGACCCGGAAAACGTCCAAGAAATCGATTCTCTGTTGCGAAAGCAGCTCGAGGCCATGGACGACGGCAAGAAGGTGACCGAGCGACTCGCTGATCTCGACCGGGAGATCATTAAGGCGCCGTTCGTCCAAATCCCGCTCAACGTCATGGACGACATGCTTCTCGGTAGTATTGATGTAGAGGAATCGGTGAAGCAGGGCAAGTCCGTCTTCCAGCCCGGGTTGTTAGCTCGGGCCCACCGGGGTGTGCTGTACGTCGACGACATCAATCTGCTGGATTCCGAGGCTACTAATATCCTGTTGCAGGTTATCAGTGATGGCAAGGTCATCGTCGAGCGCGAGGGCATTTCGGTCACGTATGCGTGCAAACCCTTGCTGATCGCGACCTTCAACCCCGAGGAGGGCGAGATGCGCGACCACTTGCTGGATCGCATCGCCGTGTCTTTATCTGCCGATGCGGCGCCGCTAGATATCACCCAAAGAGCCGAGGCCGTTGACAGTGTATTAACCTTCGCCGCGGGCGGCGAGAAGCGCGCCAAGGCCTTAGACGAGGACATGGAGGCCTCCGACGCGTTGCGGTCTAGAATTATCTTCGCTCGTGAGGAGATCGGGGACGTCACGTTATCGAGGGACCAGTTGGTCTACTTATGTGAAGAAGCTGTAAGGGCGGGCTGCCAGGGCCACCGCGCCGACATCTACGCCGCGGAAGTTGCGAGAGCCTCGGCCGCACTCGCGGGAAGAACCGCGGTCGACGCGGAAGACCTCAAATTGGCCGTCAAACTCGCCATCGTACCTAGATCTTCGTTTGTAGCGGACATGGAGGAGCCGCCGGACCTCGACATGCCGCCGCCGCCGCCGCCGCCGCCGCCGCCCCAGGACCAGATGGACGAGATTGACGAGGACCAGGACCAGGACGAGCAGCAGGAGCCGCCCGACCAGGAGGACCAGGAGGACCAGGAGGACGCGCCCGAGCCCGAGCCCGAGGAGCCCGAGCTGCCGGAAGAGTTCATGTTCGACGCGGAGGGCGTGCCCATCGACCCCGAGTTACTGGCGTTCGCCAATAAACAGAAGCAGGGCAAGTCCGGCGGGCGGGGCATGATCTTCTCGGAGGATCGGGGGCGGTACATCAAAGCTCAATTGCCTCGTGGTAAGGTTCGGCGGTTGGCTGTGGACGCGACGATGCGAGCGTCGGCGCCGTACCAAAAGCCGCGCCGCGAGAGGCAGCAGGCGAACCCGCAGAAGAAGTACATGGGCCGCAAGGTGTTCATCGAGGAGAGCGACGTTCGCTCGAAGCGCATGGCGCGCAAGGCCGGTTCTCTGATCATCTTCGTCGTCGACGCGTCGGGCTCCATGGCTCTGAACCGCATGCAGGCCGCGAAGGGTGCGGCTCTCAGCTTATTGACGGAGGCCTACCAGTCGCGCGACCAGATCTCGCTGATCCCCTTCCAAGGCGATGCCGCGGACGTGCTGGTGCCGCCGACGCGGTCGATCGCTCTCACCAAAAAACGCTTGGAGACCATGGCGTGTGGGGGCGGCTCGCCGTTGGCGCACGCCTTGTCCATGGCGGCGCGCACGGGCATGAACGCCCAAAAATCAGGCGACGTCGGCAAGGTCGTCGTCGTCTGCATTGGTGATGGGCGGGCGAACGTGCCGCTCGACGTGTCGTTAGGTACGGCGGAGCCCCTGGAGCCGGGCACGAAGCCCGATAGGCAAGCTCTCAAGGACGAACTTATCGACACGGCGAAACAACTCGGCTCCATTCCTGGGTTTTCGTTACTGATGCTCGACACGGAGAACAAGTTCGTCTCGACGGGCCTGGCCAAGGACATCGCCGACGCGGCGCAGGGCCGCTACTTCAAGCTGCCGAAGACGAACGAGGCCGCGATCGCCGAGCTGACGCAGGGCGCGGTCGGCGCGATGAAGGCATAGATAGGCGCGCGGTCCTATCCTCGACCTAAGGAGGCGTGGTCGCTAGTTCTTTTTGCGGCGGGGAGACACAGTGCGTCGCCGATCCATCGGCGCGGGCGGGGGCGTCGGGCGAGGGCCGCGTCGGGAGGGGCCCTTTTCGTCGCGCTCGCAAAGGAGCGGTCTGGCGAGGCCTCTCATACGACCGAGAGCGTCCGCGGACGAGTCTCCCGCGTGCGGAGCCGCATCTCTAGAGCGCATGATTTGACAGCTTGGAACGCCTCGGCACCGGGCCAGCGGCACGACCGACCGGCTGAGTTTCGACGCGGGGCAGCCCCGGAGCGCGCATACGTCGAAGGGAGGCCAGCACGGCCTCGATATATGCCGCTCCCAAGCCATTAGGATGAGGAGCCCACTCCCCCTGCTCCTGGCTGCGGCGGCCGCCGGCGCGGCCACCGTGGAGGTCCGCTTCACGGCGGACTTCACGGACGCGGTGACCTCCACCAGCAGCACGTCCTGCCGCGGCGGCGCCTACCGCGCGCACGCGCTCAACGTCGCCAGCAGCGCCGACGCGCTCCTGCGCATCGAGGGCGGGGGCGTGGCCAAGGCCTGCGGAACCGACGCAAGATGCGCCCAAGTCTTCGCCGCGATGGGCTACGACGCCTGGGCGCTGAACGCCGCCGACGTCGCGTCGGGGTCCCTCCAGACATTCGTCAATGCCGCCGGCAGCAAGCCCGTGGCCTCGAACTACGACGAGGTCTACACGACGACCTTCGCCGACCTCGGCGGCGCCGTCCTGCTGGCGCTGTCGGCGACAAGTACTGCCACGTACCGCAAGGGGCTCGAGGTCGGCTGGGCCGACGCGCTCGCGGCCGGCGCGAGCCTCGACGATATCGTCGTGCTCTGCGTGTCCGGCATCTCGCAACCCGACATCGACGCGTTCGGCGCGAGCAGCGCCGCGGACGCCGTGCGCAAGATCGCCGAGGAAAACACGGAGGTCGACATTGTGATCGCGACGGGTATCTCCTCCGACCTGCCGTCGGCAGAGGAGCGGACGAACCACTTGAATCAGAGGGTTCTGATCGTGTCCGCCGACGCGGACACCTCCGTCGCGAAGTTCACGTTCGACATGTCCGACGTCTCCCCGGCGTCGGCGGCGGCGGTCGCGTCCGGGACATGTTCGTCGTCGTACCAGGACACGTTCGTCAAGGGCATCATCGACGGCGACGTCGACACCGTCCAGGTCGCGATGCTCTGCGAGGACAGCGTCGCCGGGCGCGAGGAGTGCGACGCGGGGCGCGCGGCGATCGACGCGATCAACGACAAGAACGATGGTTATTTCGACGACCTGCTACCCCTCACGAAGCTGCAGCCCTCGATCGTGGAGTTCCAAAGCTGCGGCGACAACGGCGCACGGACCGCGTGGCAGTCACTTCCTGTAACTCCCGTGGCCTCGATCGGGCCCGGCGCCACCTCGTGCGTCAAGTCCGTGACATCAACCACCAACCGGGACTTCCTGGGCCAGCCGGACGACCACCAACCAGTCGTCCTCTCGGAGTCGTCGACGGCCACGCCCGTCAGCGATCGATCTCAATACCCGAACCTCGTCCGGCTGAGCAGCTCCGAGCGCATCGTGAACGTCGCCCTGTCGGCGGTCACCAACTATTATGGCTGGGACCGGATCGCCGTCGTCTACGAGGTCTCGGACTCGTGGGCCCGGGACGCGGCGCGGATATTTAGCGAGAACGTCAACTCGGTGGTTGGCGACCGCTGCACGTCGACCTACTGCCCGACGGAAGACGAGGCGGGTCACGACGGGCCCAAGACGGGCATCCGTTTCGATAAGACCACGCACTGGTCCGGCTGGCACAAGTACTGCGCCGGCGAATCGTCGAGGACCTGCTCCAGCGACGCCGACTGCGTCGGCGCCGACACGTGCGACGACACGCTCCGGCCTGAGGCGGCCGACGAGATCCTCAGGGAGCTGGAAGCCAACGACGCCAAGATCATCTATGTGGCGATGCACCCCAGAGACCAGAAAGTACTTTTCGAGTGCATCAAGGAGACCGGCATGATGCATGGCGCCGGCCACGCGATCCTCAGTGGGTGGCTCTCGGAGGGTATCTTCTTGAACGACGACGGGACGACGAACGCAGCAGCCGTGGAGGGTGCCCGGGGCGTCATCATCGCCATGGAGAAGGCCGTGACGACCGGCAGCGTCGCGCAGGACTTCATCGCCCACCGCACGCCCCGCCTCGACGAGAGCGTGTGCACAGGCGACCAGATCGCCGGAATGTACTGCGACGTCGACGGCGACGGCGGGACCATCGGCGGCTACGGGCCGTTCGTCGTAGACACGGTTTATACGCTGGCGAAGGGGCTCGACAGCCTGACGAGCATCACCCGCCAGGACCCCGATTCGGTCTACGCGGCGATCGCGGGCCTCGGTTCGTTCGAGAGCTTCTCGGGCGACGTGACCCTGGATGGCAACAACGAACGCCTGGGGTCGATGACGATCGTGAATCTGCAGCTCGTGACGAGCAACCAGACGTCGCGGCGCCTCGGCGTGCCGCTCAGCGCGACGAGCGCGGATTTTGTCCCCGTGGGCACGATCGTCGACGGCGTGTTCAGCCCGATCGCGGGCGTGGACGTCATCTTCCCGGGCGGCACGACGGACGTGCCCTGCGACCCGTGCCCGGAGGACAAACACAAGAGCAAGGTGGACACCGGCCTCGCCGTCGGCCTCGGCTGCGGCTTCGGCGCCCTCATCCTGCTCATGGCCGGCGTGTGGTACCACCACTCAAAAAAGCTCAACAAGGACCTGGCCAAGGTCCGCGCGGATTTGCAGGACTTCAAGGACTCCGTCGTCGGCGTGAAGGTTGCGGTGAGGGACTACGTGCCCAAGGCCGTGTCGACGGGCGACGCCGGGACGGCCGCGGCCAACGCCGTCCAGGGCGCGACGTGGTACTGAAAGGAGACGGAAGCGAACATCACGCGGCACGACGTCGCGCTGGTCAAGCCGCCGTGCTGGGTCGCGTATCCTCCCGACGTCCAGCGGCAGCTCGAGCAGGCCTTCGAGAGCAATTTACCTAGGGTCCAGACGGGGCCCAACTACTCTGTTGAGTTGGGGACCATGCAGCAGGTGAACGCGCGGAGCGGGTTCAAGCGCGACGTCTTAAGGGACGTCTCATCAGCCTCGCAAAAATCAACGAGACCGAGCGAAAAGGCAAATACAGAAGTGCGGCCCGACGAATTGTTGGGAGAGGACGCCCTGCTCCTGCGCAAGGGCTCGATGATCCAGATCAAGGACCAGCGGAAAGACGGCTGGGCCTACGGGACTGTTGTCCTGAACAAAGGAGACGAGAGTAAAGATAGACGGTTCCTCGAGGACGGCATCTCGCTGTCGGCGGGCTGGTTTCCCCTCGCGTGTACGGACGTGCCGTCCGTCGATCAACTCGGCGAGCTCCAGAAGCTGCTCGGCGGCGCGGGCGACTCGGCGCTCGATCCGCCGAAGTACTGGGGCCAGGTGAAGGACCCGCTCATGGCCGAGTACTTTCCGCTGCAGCAAGGAAGCGAGGAGTACCAGCGCGTCTACGACGCCATCAACCTGACGACGGGGCCGCAGCAGCTCAGGATCCACTCCATCGAGCGGGTGCAGAACATTAGTTTGTGGCAGTCGTACTGCGTGAAGAAGAGCGCCACGGTCGCGCGCGAAAAGGACCCCGTGGCGGCGGAGCGCAAGTACGTGCGCAATTGGTCGAGAGCTGTGTGGAAATCAACCAGTGAGTTGGCTGCCTGGAATTTTCACGCCATCGAGCAGACGCAGCTACGGAGAAAATATCGCGTCGATGGCGTGGGGCGCGACCGAAATTTGATTTCCACACAGGCTCTTCCACGGGTGCGGCCCCGACGTCGTCGATAAGATCCTCCAGCAGGGATTCAACCGCTCCTTCTGCGGCAAGAACGCGACGTTCTACGGCAAGGGCGTCTACTTCGCGCGCGACGCGAGTTATAGTACGTATCCACTCTACTCGCCCGCCGACGGGCGCGGGTTGCAGACCATCTTCGCCGTGCGCGTCGTCGTCGGCGCGTGGTCCAAGGGCGTCAAAGACGCGCTGACGCCCGACGTGCGCGACGCGAGGCGCAACCTCCTCTACGACACGACCGTCGACAACATGGCCGACCCGAGCATCTTCGTGACCTACCACGACGCCCAGGCCTACCCCGAGTACCGGATCCGCTTCACGCAGTCGAATCCGGCGCAGGGCCACCCGCAGGCCGGCCAGAAGCGCCCCGCCGGCTACAAGCCGAATTTGCTCGAGGGCGTCGAGGACGTCAAGCCGCGGGCGTCGTCGATCGACGCGCAACCACAACAACAACCACAACAACAACAACCGCAGCGGGTGGCCCCGGCCCCCGTGCCCCAGCCCGTCGCTCAGCCCGTCGCTCAGCGCCAGCAGTTCATGGTCCAGATTCCCGCGGGCGTCGCGCCGGGCGCGGTGATGACGGTGAGAGCTCCCGACGGGCGGCTCTTGCAGGTGCAAGTACCGGCCGGAGCTGTACCTGGTAGCACGATACAAGTTGCGGCCTAGCTTCTACCCGCCCGCCGCGCGGCGGGCCACTGTCCAATGTTCTCAATTCCAATTCCACCCTTTTTCCTCTTGCTAAGCCTTTTTCTGAGTTTGAACGACTCGGATGTTGTATACAGGTTTTTACACACAAATCAGTACGACGTGCCCCCGAGGCCGCAGCGGCTCTCGAGGCACGCGAGCGCCTCGCTCGCACCCTTCTGCTTGTAGTGGAGGTATGCCCAGCGGTTCGTCGTCTCGCAGTCGATGGATTGGATTTTGTCGCATCCGCCGGCCCGCGTGATGTAGGAGGCGAACGCCCACTCGCAGACGCACCAATGCTGCACCGGACAGAGTCCTCGCTTGCCGTCGCACTGCATGTAATCGTCGCACCAGTTCGGCTGGCCCGTCACCTCGCAGAAGTTGCCGCCGTCGACGCTATCCATCTCTATGCATATGTGGTGCGAGCCCGCGTCGTCGACGCGGTCAGTGCACGTGCCTTCGCGCGTGAACCCAGTCAACGCCATGCCCGGGCCGCTACACTTCTTCAGCGGCGCACCGTAGACGTTCAGGTAGCGGTCCGACCGCGTGTCGTTGTCGTTCTCCGTATGCACGTCGAGTCGGCTGCGCTGCGCCGAAACGCTCAGTGCGAGCAGGATGAGGGTTTTGACAGTCATAATCGCTTTCCGGTGAGAGTTCGTGTGTCTGACTGGGTTTGCTCTCTCTGACTCTGATGCCCTGTGCTCACGCGTGGGCAAGTTAGCGATGGAAATTATCACGCTCTACGTTACGAGAGAGCAAGCGACGCTCGCTTTTAGTACTGATGCTGCGTGCAAGCCAAATTGCTTACACTGCCATACACACAAGTCAAATAATCGCGCTAGCGCGTGTAAGACACTAGCAAACTATCACCTTGGAGATCACTAGCTCTATTCAGGCTGCCCGACGGGTACCATGGATGATCAGGCGATGGATGCTGAAGCAGCAGCTATCTTGCGGCAAGAGGCAACTGCGTACGATGTGTTGGGCGTCGATCCGCGCGCAGATGCCAATGCTATCAGACGAGCTTATCACAATCGAAGTATGCGGTGGCATCCGGACAGGTGCAACCACGCCCGCAGGACGGAGGTTATGCAGCGTATCAATAGCTCCTATGAATCGGTAAGGGACGAGGCTCGCCGAGCAAACTACGACGAGTCGCTCAGGGCCGCGGCGCGGCGCGCGCGCCGGAACCGAGATTCGCCATGGATCGGTGCGACAATGCGCAACGGCGCGTACGGCCGATTGATGGAGTTCGTTGCGAAGGTCGACCGTGACGGTGTGTTCGAAATGACGCTCCCCACCATCGTGGTGGTTGGCCTCGAAAGTCACGGGAAGAGCTCGCTCATGGAGCGGCTTGCCCTACGCGACGTGTTCCCGCGTGGGGTGGGCTTCGTGACCAGAATGCCCATTTTGCTGAAATTGCGCCAGGTTAACTTCGAGAACTCGGTCGGCATCCGCCTGATCCGCCTGAGCGGCTCGAGTGTCGTAGAGGAAGTCGAAGAAGAAAAGAAGTTTTACGACATCGGCCAGCGCAACTTTGCGGAGGTCGTCGCTGAGAAGATGCAGCAGTTTATCTCGCAGAGGGGCGGAGGTAGCGGCGACATGCAGGTCGTTATTGACCATAGGATTGAGATCGAGATCCGTGCCGCGGACCTGGTCGACATCGACCTCTTAGATCTTCCGGGCATCGTGAGCATGCCGAAGGATGTTGCCGAAGCATCGCTGCGACTGACGCGCGAGTTTCTGCAGAGAGACGACACGCTGGCGCTGTGCGTTATCGATGATCTTTTGCCGGCCGTCAGATCGTCCCAGGCACTGGGCGAGATCGGGCGAGTCGACGGCCTGGGGGCACGCACCATCGTGGTGCTCACGAAGGTCGACATGTTGCAGGGTCCATCGTCGCAGCAGAACCCGGCCCGCCTGGCGCATCGCCTGGCAAACCCGGCCACAACGGTCGGCTTTGCGCCCAAGGCATTCATCCCCGTCATCAATCGTGGCGAAGACGACGGAAGGTCGCTCTCAGATACGCTCGACGCCGAGGAGGCGACCTTCGCGGAGTGGAAGAGGACAACTCCAGAACTGCCCGCTGCCGACCACTTGGGCCTCACGGGAGTCCTCAAATCTCTCAATTCGCTCATCGAGGAACATATTCGCCAAAAGTGGCTACCTCATCAGCTCGAGAAAGCAACACGTCGACTGCAGGTGGTTCGGGATGAAATCGACTCGCTTGGCGCGCTGTCTGTGTCAAGAGAGCTCTTCCTTGATCGTTTATGTGAAGTGGTGAGTGAGAAGCTGGCAGAGTTGGACTTGAAAAATGGTAGCAGCAATCCCGAGATGAAATTCTACTATGATTGGATGGCAAAATTGAACTTTCCAGCTGATATACCACGGGGGGGCGGTCGATTTAATCGTGTTCGTCGCCGTATGCGGGCGAAGGCCATTTGGAAACTCATCGTGGAAAGCGTGCCTAGTGAGGACTTGGTACGAAAACTGATCAGCTTGGCACTTTCAGATTCTCAGTTGCCGGTCAAGATGGACCGTTTCGACCCGAGTATCGGCCGCACGCTGTGCGCATACGCGATGAATAACAACGCCGAAATTGAAACGCTCGCCAACTTAGGCTTCCGTGAACATTGTTACAGTGAACCGCTGGATGACTATCAGTATCATAATCATGCTGCAGCTGCTGACTCGCGAATTAGGGAAGAGGCCAAGGATGCGGTCCTCGAACACGTCTTCATGCCATTGGTTGAACGGTCCTTTTGGTCGGGTCTCCAGCTCGATCTTCAGGAGAGCCCTCAATCGCGGGATCGGCGGAACCACCTCCTCGCTCAGGACGCGGCCCTGGTGCGGCTCATTGATGAGCTGAACCGGTTCCGCGACGGTCAACACTCTAACGCGCAGGCGCCAGCAGGTGACGGTGGGTCACCAGCAGGCGCCGGACGGGCAACACCTACGGACTCCTCGGGGCGGCGGCGTAACTCGGGGCGGCGGCGTCATCCAAGGGGCAACCCGCCGCAATCGCCTTTTGGCCAGTCCAGTTCGACGTTTGGCGGCGGTTCGCCATTTGGAGGCGCCTCGCCCGCTCCCTCCGGCTTCACAGATGCCAGTGGCGGATTCACATTTGGTCATGGTGGCCCTACATTTAGCGCGTCTCCATCTGCCGCCGCGCCGCCCGCGCCTGGGCCCGCCGCAAGTTTCTCCTTCGGCGCTACCGCGCCCGCCCCCGCGCCCGGTTTCTCCTTCGGCGCCGCCCCGCCCGCGCCCCCACCCGCCGCCCCTTTCTCCTTCGGGCCCCGATAGGTAAGCGCCCAAGAGCAGCGGCTACGTACAGTTAAACGGGGGGCGGCGGCGGGGGGAACTTGTGTGGGGGGAGCTACTCCAGGTAGACGCGGACGGCCTCGTACTGCAGGTTCCGGACGGCCTCCGCGGCCGCGCCCGTCAGCGCCGGGCCGTCGACGGTGGTCTTGGCGCCGTCGTCGTCCTTGGACGCCAGGAGCTCCATCTTGACATGATACTAGCGTTGACTCGGACATACTAGCTCCTCCAGAGAGAAGTACAATAAACCAACATTACACAACGCTCTCGCCGCGGCGGTCGTCCTCGTCGTCGCTACTACCATCGCCGAACTCGTCGAAGAAGCCCAGGGACGCGGGCGCCTCGGTCCGCGGCGGGTGGAGGATGGGCCCCTTCCACGAGTCGAGCGACCCCAGGGCCGCGTCATAGAAGCCGTCGTCCGCGAGGGCGCAGCGACCCAGGGAGAAGGCCCAGAACCGCCGCGGGTCCACGTTTCCAAAAATAGTGGGGAGCGGTTGTATACACCAGTCGCCGTCGTCGTCGAGGGGCATATTCCTGTACACAACAAAGGCCATGCCGGGGACGAGTAACGATAGAGCCGACACGAGGAAGAGGCAGCCCTCCCGCAGGTACGCGCCCGCCTTGGCCGACACGCGGCCGCCGGCGTCGCAGTCGCAGCCCCGACTTACACAGACGAGGACGCTCAGGACGTACAACAATAGGGAACCGAGCAGGTAGCCGGGGCAGCGGCACAGCGCCTCGAGGCACGCCGCCGGCTGCTCGCAGCAGGCCACCTCCATTACCAAAGCGATGCGATCGCAGACGCGGTCGCAGCCTTCGAGTTTAGTCCGCCGGTGGCGCTCGACGGTCCGCAGCATGCCCTTCTTCTTCCAGTTCCGCGCGAGCGCCGCGTCCTCGGCCTTGTCGTCCGTGTACACCTCGCCATCATCAAAATCACTCTGCCGGAAGACGTCCGCGCTCGTCGGCGAGACCATCTCGAGCTCGACCGGTGGCGCGGGCGCTCGCGGCGAGGCTGATACGGGCCGCTCACCTCTCAAAGCCGCGCGCGCCTGCTCGGCCGCCGAGCCGGCCCAGCGCGACTCGCCCGTGCTCGGGTTGTACAGATACGAACAGCCCGTCGCCGGGTCCGTGAAGGTCTCCCAGGTGTCGCTTTGCGCGGCGACTTTTGTGGGGAGGAGCATGGAGCGCACCACCGCTGCTGCTCCGAGTTCGGCCATCCTGGCGTCGGTTCGACGGCCTCTGCACCCTGGCAGTGCACAGGTCGTATATGTGTGCCCAGCACCCTTGCCGCGCGACGACACGCAGCCCCTTTTGCACGGTCTTACGTTGGGAGTGATGCGATGAACACAACCACGTGTGCCGCCGAAAGGCAGCCGTTTGCGCGCACGCCGCAACTGACAAAAGCTGCCAACTGACGGGTTTTCCCGCTGTCGGACGCCATCGACGCGACGCGATGAGAGCAAGGGTCGCAGCGACGGCGTATTCCACGCCATCGACGCGCGCCATCATCGTAGCTTCAGGACTAATTAAAATGCGCCCCGCCTAGGCCGACTGGAGCTTGTCCTGGTAGCGGTAGTGGAGCTCCTGGATGAAGGCGTCGTCCTCGACGAGCTCGCGGAGCACGTCCTTGAACGTCGCCAGGTCTAGGGACGGCGCCGCCGGCTTTTGAGGTACGACCGGCGCCGGCGCCGGCGGCGCGAAGAGCGAGGGCGATAGCAACGGCGCCGCGGGCTCGTTGACCGACAAGGCGCCCATCAACGACGCCGCAACTGCAGGAGCGGCCGGTGGCGGCGGCGGCGGCGGCTGCTGGGCCTCCTCGACGAGCCGCTCCAGAATCTCGCCCATGCGCGCGTGTTCTTCCAGAGAGTGGAACCAGAGGCCCCTGATGCGCGTCTCATCATCAGATCGACGAAAGATTAAGTATCTGTCAACAACCTCCAGCTCGAAGGTCTCATCGACGTCTTCCACCATATTCGTCATGCTCAGCCGATTCAGCACTACCAAACGCACCCGCGGATGCGCATTTCGCGCCGCAATGAACAAAGGTCCTTCGACGTCGGCGCGCTCCCACTCCTGGTCCGCCCCGAAGTTGTACAACGTCGCATGTGTGGCACTCGCTAATATCTCGACGATGGAAGGATCTACTCTTCTCAACGAATTCAGGGAGTTCGTGGCGGCTTGGGACGCGGCTTTTTGATTGGCGAAGTTCGTCGTGGCGGCCGGTGGCGACTGGCCGCGTTTTCCTTTGGCTTGGCGCGGCATCTTCTCTTCTTTCTCCTTTCCTCTCTTGCGGATCGCTGCGCGCTGCTTCTGGCTGAGCCCAATCTTTGCAGCTCGGGCGTCTGAGGAGGCGCCAAAAGCGGCTTGTGCTCGCGGAGTCTTGTGGCGCGATGTGGCGTGGCTTGGCGTGGAGTGCGTAGCACTTAACGCTGCCGCGGAGCTTTTGGCGTTCTCTAATGCGTCAGCGATGCAAATTTGGGCCTCTCGCGGACCAAAAACTCGCTTTCGCGTCGACCAAAGAAAGCTAGAGCACTTGTGCGCTAGGTGCTGAAACTTAATCACGCTTTTGCTGCATTTTGTAGCGGTAGCGCGTGGTGGCTTATTGTCGACGCGGGCACGTTTACAAACGTTTTACAGACGTGCTGTGGCATACCAGAGCACTGGTGCTGACTCCGCGCCCACCCGAGTGCTGTGCCATCCCTGCTGGGCTGCACTGCACAGGTGCACGCAAGCACAGCTATGCAGTTCACCATCAATGCCCCAACCCTCCCAAAGCGCTACGAGCGCCCCGCCGCCTTCGCCGCCTTCGACGAAGATCAGCTGCAGGCCGCGCCCCGGGAAGAAAAGCCGCCGCGCGACCGCGAGGCATGTAGAAGAGACGGCTGCACGCTCGCGGCCGCCGGCCGCTGGGGCGCTGCTTTGGAACTGTTCGACGAGGCGTTAGCTATCGGCGGCGCGCCCGATCCGTGGGTGCTCCACGAGCTGCGGGCGCAAGCTTTGTTGGGGTTAGACCGGTGCTTCGAGGCGGCGCGGGCCGCGGAAGTATCTATAGCGGGCGCGCCGGACTGGGCGCCGGCGCACGCGACGCGCGCGCGCGCGTTGCTGAACTTCGGCGAGGTGGAAGGCTCAGTACAATCCTTCCGCCGCGCATTAAGCTGCGCGCCGGGCGACGCTGAGCTTAGAAGGGAGCTCGACGAGGTCCTCGTGCTGGAACGGCGCCTGCAGGATTTGAGACGGGAACGCCTCGAGGCCGCGGCGAGCGCGTCGCATGCAGACGTGGCCGAGGTGAACCGGTGCAAGGCTGCCTTGCGATGCACGACCGATCCTAATAACATGATTACTTAAAGCCCTCGACCCCGAACAGCCCCAACGCGAGCGCCACGCCGAAGCCCGTGCCCCGCTCGTTGTCCGTCGCGGGCCCCGCGAGGTCGACGTGCAGCCACTCGCCGTCCCAGCCCTCCCAGAGGTTCTCATAGATAAAGTTCGCGGCGCACGACGACTGCGCGTTCATGCGGTCCTTCACCGAGTTCTTCGAGTCGGCCACTTTGGAAGCAAATTCACTTCTATAAAACTCCGGAGCAAATGGCAGCGGGTGCACGAGGTCGCCCGTCCGCCTGCCCGCGACGACGGCCTTCCGTTCGAGCTCCTCGGAGTTGGAAAAGACGGCGGCGTGGTTCTTGCCCGTGGCGACCTGTGTGGAAATCAAATTTCAGGCGCCCGACGCCATCGACGCGATGTTGTCTCCATAACTGCGTCTGCTCGATAGCGTTGAGGTTCCACGCCATCGACGCACCATCTGCGCTCCTGTTAATGTGGCCATATCCACAACAATATCGACGCGCTTCCCCGGGAGCACGTTAGGTGCGGTGGCGTGCGCGACGCCGTCCGCGAGGACCAATCTCCCTTCAGCGTCGGTGTTGTTGATCTCGCAAGTGCGCCCCCCGAAGAACTTGATTATATCATCGCATCGTAAAGCATCGTTACCGATCGCGTTCTCCGCGATACATAACACGCAGTGCAACGCGCTCAGTTCGCCGCCGCCCAACGCGCAGGCCGCTTCGAAGCCGGCCAGGCACGCCGCGCCACCCCCCAAATCGGCCTTCATGCCCACCATACCTCCAGAAATCTTGAGGCTCAACCCGCCCGTGTCAAAACAAATAGTCTTGCCGACGAGCGCCGCGGCGGGACCCTCCCGATCAAAGGTCTTCGTGAGGACAACCAATGCCGGCGGCTCCTTCGCGCCCTTGCCGACGCCATAAACGCCACCGTACCCTTTCTCGCGTAGCTCCTCGCCCACGATCTTTGTGATGGAGATGCCGTCGCCTCTCGACGCCACTGCCTCTGCCTCGGCGACTAATTGAGTCGGCCCCATCTCGTTGGGTGGAGCGTCGTGGATGCGCTGCGCGAGTCGGACGGCGTCCGCGGCGACGGCGCAGGCGTTGAGGGTCGCTGCGTCCGCCACGGGCGGCTCGAAGGAGACCGTGACGGTCCTATCCTCGTCCTCGTCCTCGTCACTTGCCTTCTTGTTCGTATAAATGGGAAAGGCCTTGGCGACGGCGGCGGCGGCGGCGGCAGGCGTCGACCCGTCCTCGAGAAGCACGACGACGGCAGCATCTTTGCTGCCGCACGCGCCGCCGACGAGCGACGTGAGGGCGCGCGGCCGGAGGGGCGAGTTGTGCCGCGAGCAGTGCTCGGGCAGCACCGCCGCCACGACGGTCTCGAGGCCGTCGCCCTTGGGCATCGCCGTCCGGGCGCTCTTGCCGGCATCGCCCGGCGAGCAGCTCTCGACGAGCGGCTGCCACACGGCCGGCAGCGCGTCATTGTTCAATGCGAGGAGCCGGTCCTTGCGGCCGACGTAGACCGTGGTGTCCGCACTCGTCTGCTTGGCGTCGAAGCGCAGCGACGTCGTGGCCGCGCGCAGCTGCGTCGTCAGGCGCTGGCGTACGCTTGCACGTGGCCGAAAGGCTGCCGCATGACGCAGGAGCATCGCTGCGATGACGAGTTGCATCGATTACTGCGACAAAGCGTGCCAGCACCGTCGATTGATGGCGACAATGCTGTGCCGGCAGCTCTTTGTGCCACTATATTTTCGAGCTAGCGGCCTGTAAGGCACTAGGAACCGGCAGCATGCAGCGGCAATTTGCGCCGCAGTAACCCAGCGCAAATCCCTGCTTAGATCAGGCACAGCCCGCATTCACCCCTCGTGACGCCTGGCGCCGCTGAGCGACTCTCTTGCCCCGATTCTTTACGAGTTTGTAGCTTGCAGCCCCAACCACTGAAGTGCATCAATTAGCAATCACTCGCTTACGGAAAAGACTGCGCACGCATGCCGCTGCTACTTCTCAAGCTCCCGGCCGACGTGCACACAAAACTAGCGGCATTCATTCACGCCAATGATGCCGCGCGCTTCTGCTTCGCCGGGAAGGAGGCTTATAAGGCCTTCGGGCTCCAGGCCTGGCGCGCCTGTTTGTTCTCGACGCACGGCGGGTTAAGAATAGGAAATGAACAAAACGGGTTGCACGCGGCGAGGCGCCTGGCCACGTGCGGCCGCGGCTGCCTCGGGTTCAGGGCTCTGGCCACGGACGGCGGGACCTTCGACGGGGGCGACAGCCGCTTCTGGGTCGACGCGTTATTTCGGCCGGAGCCCTGGCGCATCTACTGCTCGCGCCAGACGTCTGATCCAATTCTGTGCGCGGCGACGTTCCTCCCGGAGCGCGAGGCGGAAGACGTCGATTCCAGGGACCGCCACTGGATGTGCGAACTCATCATCGAGACGTGGAGCCTCGAACAATTGCAGGTCGAGCCCTTCTCGTCGAAGGACTACGCGCTCGGTTCTGTCTTCCTGCGGGTCTGCCACGGGCTGCGGGACGAGGACGTCGTTTCCTTGAACCTGCAGAACGGCCAGGAGGCAATTACCAAATACAGAGCCAAGATCCTGGAAATCGTGCAAAGGTTCAACACCACCGGCGCGCCGGCGATGCGCATCGGCCTCGACAAGACGGTGTTTGCCCAGCGCGGCTCGGTTTCGGTTGATCCTAGAATAGAGGCGCTCGCGTCGAACGCGACGGCCGTCGCGACGACGCTGATAGTCAGGCGGCCGATCCCCGTGACGTGTCCCGGGCGTTTAGGGATCGTGTTTGGGTGTCGAAGAGCGCCTCGCGTCGGAGACCTCGACGGCCGCCTCAGGCGGGTCTGCGCGGACGCTACGCCATACATACGCGCGCTGGTCGACGGGCCATCGTCGCACATACTATCTAGAGGTCCGCGCGTGGAGCTGGGGCGGCGGTTGGGAGGTGTCCGACCCGTTTTACTCGCGGCGAGCTGCTCGCCGGAGCAGGGCGTCTGCTACCAGCTGCTCGGTTCAAACGACGACGCGGACGTCTTCCCGCTCGCTATTTTTGGCTTCGGCGGGCGGAATCTCGACGATGCCTTCACGAGCCTCAGAGCGCGTTTTGAGAAACCGGTGACGCTGAAGGGCGTCGTCGTCGCGCTTCTGGAGGCGGAGCGGCGGCACGACGTGGTTGATCCAAACGTGGACATGGAGTTCGTCGGCTTGGAGGGGTACATGTACGAGGCGCCGCCGGAGACTTAATTTTTCGGTAATATTGTTGGTTCGGAGGGCTTTAAAGCCCGTTCCTAGGAATCCCGAAGGCTAGCGGCCTGTAAGACACTAGCATTGTAGCAAGCAAGCAAGCAGCCAAAAAGCGCCGCTGCTCGGCGCCGGCTGCTGTGCTTGACGCGTTTGCCCGTGCATTCGACGCTTCGAACTCTCCGGCACTGCTCCTCAACGCGTGCGGGCCGCTTCACGTCACACAATCACCAATCACTGTCAGTGGCTCTCGGACACTTATATAGGTGCTCAGCTTAAGAAACCATGCCGCGGACGCGCAGCTCGATTGCGCGTGCAGCCCCCAAGCCCCACAAATTGCCCACTGACATCTTGACGCGCGTCGCGGCCTACGCGTGCGACGACGAGCTCGCCCGGCTCGCGCTGTCCGCGAAAAGCGCTCTCGCAGCGTTAGACAACCAGCAGATCTGGGCCGCGGCGGTGCGGACGAATCACGGCGGCTTGCGGATTCGCGCCGACGAGCCGAGCGGTCTCAAGGCGGCCGCGCGCCTCGCCGAGGCGCGCACGAACAGGGGCCCGGTCTACGGCTGCCACGCGCTCGCGTCGGACGTGACGTCCTACGGCGGCGGTCCCTACTGGGTCGACGGGTTGTTCCAGCCCGAGCCGTGGCGCGTGTTCTATGGAGCTATGGGGGACGGGCGCGTCCTCTGCGCCGCCACGTTTCTGACGGGGGGTACCTACGACCCCGACCGCCAGTGGATGATCGATGCGCTCCTTGAGCTGTTCGATAATTGGGATTTACAGAGGAACTACTCGCAGTGGATCGGGACGTGTCCGGATACCGTGGAGGCGGTCTTCCTTCGCGAATGCGGCCCCAGTGGAACGGCGGCACGCTGGGGCCAGCGGGTTAGTCAAAAGTGCGAGGAGATTGAGGGCCGCTTCGAAGCGGGCGAGTCGCGGTCGCGGATCGGGCTAGCCGCGACCGCGTTCGAGGAGCGCGAGGGCGTGACGGTGGACACGCGCGTCGAGGCGTTGTGCGGCGGCGCGCGCCAGGCGACCGTCGTCGTGACGGCTATCGTAATCCGCCGACCGTCGGACTACGCGACGCGCCCCGGCCGCCTCTTCCTCGTGTTCGGGTGCCGGCGCCCGCCGCGGGTGACTGACGTCTCCGACGGCCGCCTGAAGCGACTTGCTGGTGATGCGACGGCGTTGTGTCGCACGCTCATGGACAACCCGATTCGTAAGTGGGTTGGGGGTATCGCGGGAATGTTGGGGCTCGGATGTACGGCTGCTCGATCTCTGCGGGCAACCCGCCACAAGAGTGAGGTATACGCATACCAGCTCTTTGGAAGCGACGAGGAAATCTTCCCGCTGGCTATTTGCGGCTTCCGGCAAGACATCGACCCGGAAGTTACGGACTTTCGCGCAGAGCTCTGGAAACCGGTGGCGATCCAAGGGATCATCGTCGCTGTTCTCGAAGTCGACAATGGCGATCCAGCCATAGGCGTCAACGTCGACATGGAGTACGTCGGCGTCGAGGGCTACACCTACGAGTAAGTATCACAACATGTTATCCGATCCCGCGAGCGACGTGCGCCGCCCAATGCAACGCCTCCCGAAAGCGGGGTTTCTCGTCCCAGGCCTGCTGCGTCGGCGCCGGCGTCGCCTTGATGCCGCGCTCTCTCCGTATCCGCTCGGCGAGGTCGAAGTCTGGGCCTTCGTCGGGGTAGCTGGGCTTCGGCGGCACCCACTTCGTCGCGTAGAGCGACTCCTCCTTCCGCCAGGCCTTGACCCAGTCCGCTTCGCCCTCGTACTGCGGAGGCAGGGGCGCCCAGGTGCCCTTGCCCGTCGGATCGCGGTCGTACGATTGATCTGTCACGCCCATCAGGGACCACGTGTTCAGGTTGCGCAACGTATCTACGACTCTCGCGTTTCTAGGAGCACAGCAGGGCACGTTGTCCTTTCTCTTCGCGTAGCACGCGCTGCAGTCCCCGGGGCTCCAGCAATTTGCGACCGCGCGACTCATGCCCGGCTCCCAGGGCACTGTATAGACCTTGGCCTGCGTCGCGAGCATGGCCGCTGCTTGACTTAGCGGAGAGTGGCCCAGGAACAGGTTCGGAGCCGTCACGAGGCCGTGGAAGGTCTCGGCCGGGTCGCCGTTTAACACAAATGTAACATCTTCCTTCACTAATTCCCCGAACTGCTCCACCGAACCTTCGGAGAATATGCAGATCTTCGCGTTCTCATCGCTTTTCTTTATGGACCTCACCAAACAAACATACGTAGCATTCGGCACGAGGCCGTCCCTATGCATACCTCGACGCGCGTGGATCCGATAGTCACACTCGAACTGCTTCGTCGGATGTGCTACGGCATCGTACATCTTCCGTAGTTCCTTCCTCACATTGATATCGGCGACCATGTACCATTTTATATCATTTGGCTTCAAGAACCTAGGTACCACACTATTCTTCGCCTTGCCGGCTTCGTAAGTAGAACATCGTTCGTCGGACTTGAGACCACTGATGTCATGTGGCATGGGGCTGTGCACGTAGCAGCACCCGCGGTCCGGCACGCGCCTACAAAGCGCGAAGACGGCCATGCGCTGCAGGTATTGTCCCCCGAAGCCCGCGGCGTGCTGGCCCGCGGGATAATAGGCCTGCACGCGCGGCGGCTTGTTGGCGTCGTAGCGCTCGCCCTTGGGTGGCGGCGGTGGTGGTGGCTTCTTCACCGCGCGGCCCCCGACGAAGGGCGCCCGCGTCGCCGCCTCGGCCTCGCGCGCCCGCTGCCGTCGCTTCAGAAACTGCTGGCGCTGATTTCGTAGGCTCGGCGAGAACTGGAGCCGGCGCGTCGTGTTCGCAGCGTCGGTGGCGGTGCTGTGTGTCAGCAGCGTGGCTGCGAGCAAAACGAGCGGCATCGCTGCCCGCGGCCGCGCTGTCGCGCGCATGGATGGTCCAGCAGGCCCGCGCGCTGCCCGGAGCCTGCGCCACGCTCTCGTGCGTTCGTCCTGCGCCGCCCCACCGATTTTTGGCTGCTTGCTAGTGCCTTACGGCCGCTAACAAGAATCACACACCAACAAATTACTCCGCGCGCAGCTCCCGCGCGAGGCGCTCCGCCTCGAGCGCGTCCTCGTCGACGCGCCTTTGGATAAACACCGTGCCGTCGCCCCACGCCTCGCGCATGGTGCCCGTCCAGCGCAGCTCGAAGTCGTCGGACGGTAAGGGAGCCGTCATCGTGATGAAGTAGCAGCCCGGGTCCATGTTCGAGGCCATCCTTGCAAGGGTCTCCATGAGCTTCCGGTCGAAGCATGTGGAATTGGCAAATACGACTCGTGATGAAATCCACTCGTCGATCACCGTAGCGTCGCCCCGGATGAAATTGACGTCGACTTCCCGCCTCGTCTCCGACTCCATCTTCTCGCGGATGTGCAGGTCGAACCTTGGCAGCAGCTTCTGGTCACACAGTTCGTGCAGCCCCTCGAGGATCTCGATGCCCAGCACCTTGTCGAAGTCCCACGAGAGAGCTGCGGCGAAGACCGCGCGCCCCGCACCGGACCCCAAGTCGCAGAACTTGCCGCCCGGCTGCAGGCCGTCGTTCCGGAGCACCTGAAACAGCCCCGCGAAGGGGCCGAAACAAATTTCGCCGTACGTCAGCGACGCCGCCACGAAGCCATGCTGTCGCCGTTCTTTCCGGGACGTGCGCTTGCCGACGTGCTGGGGGTAGAGCTCGTAGAGCTGGTTGTAGAGGTGCTCCTCGGGCGTTGGAGGTGTCGGGTCCGTGAGGCCCTGCTCCTCGAGGTAGCAGCGGTGGTCCCTTATTTTATATGGAGAGAAGCTGCCCTCGAGCTCGTCGGCGCCCATGGCGCTGTTTTGGGCAGCCCTGTGATGGGCTGCGCTGCGCGCTAGTGTGTCGCTACACTAGCACCGTCTTCCGTTTCTGGGCCGCCAGACCCATTGAAGTTGATTGAACCATGGCAACTACTAAGTTAGTAGTATTAACAACGTTTAGTCAGAACAGAAAAATTAGTCGAGCACGTCCTCCACGGGCGTCGTCGGCAGCGACACAAGAATCGGGCGGAAAATTGGTGCAGGCAGCGCGGCGTCCGCGCGCTCGACGGCGTAGAGTTTCAGGCCGTCGACGCGCTGGGCCGCGAAGCCGAGGTCGTCCAGCGCTATGCCATGGAGCGAGTCCGCCCGCCGCCGCAAATTGAAACGCGGCAGCGCGCCCCAGAAGTACGCTTCCACGTCAGACCGGGGATTGTAGAGGACGAGGCAGACGCCATTCATCGAAAGCAACTCGGCAATCGTCGAAGCCAACGCCTCCATCGTCGCCGCCGCCACGGTTAAATCAGTAGCTTTTAGGGCGTAGAGGCACTCCGAGGCAATCACGAGGTCCGCCCGTCCATGAACGCGGGCGAACGCTTGAGCGTTGGCGCGGCCCCAGCTTAATGAAGCCGCTCGCACCGTACCGGAGAAGCCGTCATTACGAAGATGGTCCTCGAGCGCTTTGGACGAGGCGGCAATCATCGAGGGCACGTCCGTCGCGTAGGTCTCGAAGCCGCAGAAGGCTGCACATGTTGCGGGGATGGCCGCCGCGCCGCAGCCTAACTCAATTGCGACGCCTCTTCTCTGGGATTTACCTTCGTGCTTCAGGATGCGGGCCGCCATGACGCTTGCCCCTCGCCACACGGCCCGGCCCGTCGGGTCGCCGCTGTTCGTCTGCGATTGTGGTGCACGTAACGGGAAGGGCAAACCAGGGATGACCACGTCTACGCCCGGTCGGAGGTGCTCGCACGGGTGCAAAAAGTGCTTCGCGCCGTGCGGGAAGAGCGGGTGCGGCACGAGCTGCGTGCAGTGCGGGCGCCAGTGGGCCGCGTCCGGCGTGGGCTGGGCGACGAGCATGGTTTCGCGGCGACGGCGTCGGGGGTCCGAGCAGGCTGGCTGCAAAGCTCACTCAGGTGTGCACACAACTTAGGTAGAGATGCCGTTGCGGAGGATCTGTCTCGAGGATGCTGTGAGCGATTCTTTGGTTGCAAGGGCCGGAGGATGCCGCAAAATAGGTTAGGATGCTTCCCAAAAATATAATCTGCTAGCGTCCAGTAACACACTAGCGGAATTGATTTTGCCGAGAGCACCAGCCCGTAAAAGAGCTAGGCAGGCCGGGGCCGCGCCTCAGTCGAGCCCCGGGCAGCCCCATTGGTCGACGGCAAGCGTCGGAATAGCCGCGCACCCATACTCGACGCGTTCGGGCAGCCCATGGCGAGCACTGCTGCGACGCACCGCCGCCGCTGGTCCCAGGCCGAGAAGGACGTGTGCGCCGCAGGCGTGAAGAAGTTCGGGGCGTTCAACCACCGGCGCATCGCACAACTCGTCGGCACGCGCTCCAAGGCGCAGGTCCGCACGTACCTCTACGCGGCGGGCTACCGGAAGTTGGGGGCCGCTCCGTTCTACACGACGGTCGATCAGCCGCCGCCGCCGCCGCCGCCGCCGTTCGCGACCCATGAGCGACTCGACAATACCGAGGTCCCAACCATAGACATATTCAACGGTGCCAAGGACCGAAGCGACGATGAGGGCAATACCAACGATGGCGTAGAGCGCCACCAGAAGATTCTCCGTCGAGAAGAGCAACACCACGTCCCGTTCTGGAGCGCCGCCGAGCTCGCCGCGGACGACTGGACGCCGCCGCAGCGACAGGCCTTCGAGAAAGCCTTTTCGCGGAAGATGGCCGCACGCTTTGAAGCCACGGACATCACCTCTGCGGATGTCGTCCACGGCCACGGCACGGTCGCGAGACGCCTTTTGTTGCGAGGCGAGGTCCTCGTTGACCCCTGCGCTTCTTATATCGAAGGCGCGCCGCCGCCGGCTAGTGACGACCGCGCCGTCGCATACAACGACGCCCACTTCCGCCTGCGGACAGACACGCGCGCCGCCCCGTCCTACTACCTCAACGAGGCGCGTGATCGAGAACCGAACGTCGAGTGGCGCGTGATTGATCTGGGCCGGCCGGCGCTCGGCGTCGTCGTCCTACGAGATATCCAGCCGAAGGAGGAGCTCCTTCTATTCTATGAGGCGCCGGACTAATGTACTTATAACTCGTCCTTCCCGCTCGCGAGGAACGCCCTCCTCTCAGGATAGTCGGCCCCGTGGCGCTCCGCGCTCAGGGCGTCGATTTTTTTGAGTTGAGCCTTCTTCGACCGCGGCTTCGCGTCGCCATTGGCATATTTTTCGAGCGCGGCCCAGGCGGCGCCGTGGCCGCCGTGCGAGGGTGTGACAGACGCGGTCTTCGCCGACCTTAATGCTGAACCCGCGGCCAGCGACACCAGACCCACGGGCACGGTCACGTTGCGCGCGGCCCAGCGCGGGTGGCAGCCCGCTCTTACCAAAGCGTCCGTCGAATCGCGGTTCGAGATCAAAACTTCCGCGGCACCCGCCTCCTGGGCCCGCCACGCCTTCTCCAAAAACTGGCATCCGCCGCCTCTTCTAGCGATAGCTATGGCACCCGTCAAATCGTCCTTGGTAGGTAGACAGCCGTCGCCAACGTCCACAACTTTCCGCTCGATCCCGCGGAAGGGCCGGCCAAATTCTGCTAGTAAATACTCAAACGTCTCTCCCGATACTGTCAGGACCCCGCCATCCACTCGATCTTCTTGGACGTACGTCGCGTCGCTCGCCGCGGCCGGCTCGCATAGGCTTTGTGTTTGTTTCGTCTCCGAGGACTCGATACAATTGATGGGCACGAACGTCGCTTCGTAGGACGATGCATTCATCTCCTCGAGCAGGGCGTCGCCCTCCCACTCGGCGACCATGGCTACACTAGCCTGCACCTCGTGGGCGTCGGGGCCCGGCGCGTGCTGGTTGCCCGGCTCATTGTTTACTAACAGTAATGTTGCTAGAGAAGCGTTGTCTTCCACACTTTCCGCTAGGTAGGTAGCTTTCGTACCAAACGTACAAGTGCCCCGCTTCGCTACCACTGTATGTGGTTTCGCATTGATCCGTGCGACAATGTCCTCGCTCAAAGAACTACAAAGGTCCAGAGGCTCGGCAGCGACAAGAGGCAACCTCCCAACGGGCAAATGTTCCCCAAAATGCCCTCGTAGGTACTGCATCGACGCCGGCCAGCCCTCGACATAGAGCCTCCCCCAGTGCGCGTTTTTCCTCAATTCCTCTTCAGCCTCCAAATCACCGGGCGCCGCATGGTCCCGCACCTCAAAAGTGAGTTTGGACATCACTTCAGGTAACAGCTTCATCTCGTTGTTCACCGAGAACCAGTTGCCCGGGGCCTCGAGCTGAGCAGCCCCTTCGGGAGCCGGCTCCATCTCCTTGGGCCGGAAGTAGACGATGGGGGCAGCCCATGTTGTGGTTGCGACGAGGGCGAGCACTGCTTTCGCCATGGTGCGATGGGGCAGCGCTGCGCCGCTGTTACTGGGCCGCTGGGCTTCGGCCTCTCTCCGGCCGCGTGGCTAGTGGCTTCCTTTCCGCGGGGAACGGTGTGTCGCCGGTGGATGGCTCTCGAGAGCGATCCCCGCGTGGGAACCCTGCGCGGCTAGCGTAGTATGGGCACTAGAGAGAACAAAAGAGCAGGAGCCAGCGCAAACAACCCCAGAAATCATGCGTACCGCTGTATTTCTTAGCCTCATCGCGGCCGCCAGGGCCTTCGCGCCGCCCTCGATCCTGCGGGCAACGGTCGTTGTCAAGAACGAGGCCGACGCCGCTAGTACTGTGCCAGAGTCTCATAGAAGGATCCCCGTTGCGCGGCGCGCAGTCATGCCGCGCGCGCTGCGCCGCGCTTCGACGCTGTTGTTGAATACCAAACGTTTCGCCGGAGGCGCTCAATAGTCATGCAACCCATGCCTATGGCGCCCTCCGCCGACGGAAATCGGCCCCGGCAGAAACGTGCCATCACTAACGCGCGCCCGCACCGCTGCGCACCGCGCGATACCGACCGCACCCAACACGACATACCACACAGGTGGTTTCCGCTACGACAACTCCGACTCCGTGAGCCCCCTCGAGAAGAAGAAGGCGCTCCAGGACACGGCGAGCTGGTGCCTCGAGCGCTGCATCAAGCTCGGCCACTGCGAGGTCTTCGAGGACCTCAACAAGATGTCGACGGCCCAGGTGCAGGACTTCTGCAAGGCCTGCGTGCTCACGGGCGAGGCGACGCAGGACGAGTGCGACGTGTCGATGATGTTTATCGAGGACGGGCCGTGGGCCTCGATCGACCGCGCGGCCGTGGGCGTCTAGAGGACGCGCATCGCAGTGGTCGCCGCCGCCGTAAGGATCTGTTTCCCTGAGGAGTAGTACGCGCCGAGGGGTCGCGGCGACGGCGTGCACGACCACTCTCCGAGTCCCCCCCGGTGAAATTGTTACGGTGCTAGAACTAGTGGGCGGGGCCCCTGTCTAGGGCCTCTGCCCAGGGCGGGGGGAGACACCGCCCGCGGGCGAGCGCGCCAGCAAACTCGAGTGCGCGAGCGACGTTCGCGCCGCCGCGACTTCTAGCCGGGACGACGCCGCCGCCGCGCGCCCGGCGACGAGTGACCGCCGGGCGCCGGGCGAAACCCTCTAGCCGGGTGCAGCAAACCTCGAGCTGTCAACTGCTTCGTTTGGGCCGCGCGCGCACGGCGCACGGGACAAGGAGGGCTGCCCCAGCGCCAGCATAGAGCCAGCGCCGCCGTCGGACGCCCTCGGCTCAGCAGCAGCGGCTCTACAGTAGGCCAAGCAACAGCATGAGCTACCAGCCGGGAGATAGAGTAGAGGCCCAGTTCCAGGGCGGCCAGCAGTGGTACGCCGGCACCATTTCTGGAAAGACGGCGACGGGCTACGACGTCGACTACGACGATGGAGACAAGGAGCAGAACGTCGCCGTGACACTGATAAGAAGCCAAGTCTCTGATGCGGTAAAAGCGTTGCAAGGCAAACCGGAAGGGACGCCGAAGAAGCCCATCACTTTGAAAAGGCAGGACTCTGCCGAGGCCACTTCTGCCTTACTCGCCTCGGCCCAAAAGATCAAGGAGGACTCACTAGAGCAATCAGCAGAAACGCTCGCGAACCTGCGGGCCGCGGCCTCGGAGAGCGAGGCCGAGGCGGGGCTGAAGGCCATGAACGGCCTGCGACGGGCCTCGTCCGAGGTCGAGGACGAAGGGATTCAGAGGGCTACGAAGGCGATGCGCGAGGTCGCCCGCGAGGACAACACTCATCAAATATTGCGGAAGGCCGCGCTGGACGTGTCGGCTGATGATGCCGTGAATACGCTCAAGAAGGTAGTGGCGTTCCAGTCCGATTCGGAAGACGACGACGTCCGCGAGGCGCCGGCGCCGGCGCCGGAGCGCTTCGACGGGGATTCGGACGATTCTCGCTTGGAAGACCAGGCGCGATCGATCCGGGAGAAGCGTTCCAAGAAAACGAGGTTCGCTCTAGAACGAGGCACGATACTGTTAGGAAACACGGAGGAAATCCGCCAGGTCCATGATGCTAGACAGAGATATTTACGACCGAGGATTTCTCGACGAGATTTAACAGATGAGGACATCGCGCCTCCCTCCCAAGACGCGCGTGCCGTACTAGAGGCGTGTTTTGATGGTGATCTGCCAGCACTGAAGAAGGCAGCCAAAAAGTGCGGCTTCAGCGAAGGCCTTGGGTTGAGGTGTGCGTTAGTTGCTGATCAGAAAGGACGCACAGCGTGCCACTACGCCGCTTTGCAAGGCAGGCACGACGTGCTCCAATCCTTCGGGGAGGCCTGGCGTGCCCAAGCTTCTGAAGAGTACGACCGCAAGGTGTCTGATCTGCGAGGGCGATTGGTAGAAGCATCTAGAGACTGCCGCCGCCGGAACGTAGAACATGAATTGCGAGGCGCCTACGAGTTCGCCGCGAGAGAAGCGGATCGGGAACTCAGGCAGAGAGAGTTAAGATGCGAGGCGGCCTGGCGGACCTGCTGCACGGCGCGGGACGACCTTGGACGGACGCCTCTGCACTATGCCGTGGCGTGCGTCGATGCGGCCCACACGGCGTTGACGGTAAAAGCCTTGATGACAGGATCGGCAGATTTAGCACTACCGTCCAACGCGCTCGTGAAGAACGGGTCGCTGGGCGAGCCTCCCTTGCTACGAGCGGTGGCGTCGGAGCTGTTCGCGGATGATTTTGCGGCCCAACGCATCGCTGATAAACTCTTCAAGAACAACGGCGGCGGTGACCGACCGCCTAAGAGAGGCTGGAGGTATGTGGGAGACACGTGTCGAAAACATGCCAAGAGGGACAACAAGGAGAACCTTGATGCGGCCTCGAAAGCAAGAGCGGCTCGTAGAACTCCTGTGTTCTTGCGAGTGCAAGAAGCGGGTAGGTCTAGGGCAGCTTACTTATTCCCGCGGCACGCTCGAATTGATGTGGGCACCGGTGCCCTCTGCGGCGCGCCTCGCAAAGCGATGCCACTCATTCAAGCGTCAGCTCCAAAGGAACCGGACGATGTTTTGAGGAGGGAAGCGTTGTTACTGTGGCTGTGGCGAGCTCTAAGGCAAGGCGCGAGGCGAGCCGCTCGAAGGTACGCGGAGGTCGGCAAAATACATAAAGACGGCCCCGGGAAGACGCGCACGAACGCCGGTGAACTTTTGAGAGCCTTCGAGCGGGCGGATCCGAGGGCCGACGGCTGTATTACCTTAGATCAGTTCGACTCGTGCCTAAGGGCTCTGGACGTGCGCCTGGCGTACGGCACGCTGGAGGAACTCGCCGCGAAGTACGAATTCAAGCCGCCGCGAGATCGGCCCGAGTTGTCCAGAGACCGAAGGTTAAAAGTCGACTACGAGCGGTTGATCGATGATGTGTTGGCTTCGCAGAAAGATGAAGAAGCGTCTTTGTCTGAGGAGTCCGAAGGGAGCGCACCGTCACGACAGCACTCGTCGTCCGACGAGTCTGATTGCGGTTCTATCAAGCGCGAACGACTACGGAGGGAGAAGGATCAAGACAGACGTAGGAACGAGAGGCGAGACAGAGTCGGCGCGCCCGCGCCAGCGCCCACCCTCAAGGGCTCGTCGTCGAGAACCGTCGCGGCGGCCACGTTGAAAGCCGTCGGGAGCGAGTTGGCGATCACCGACGGTAGTAACGCGAGAGCGGGCACGGCCTCGGCTCGAGCGTGGCTGACGAAGGGTGCCGCCTGGCCCGCCCAGTCCTCCTATTTAGCTGGTTTTGCGGAATTACTAAAGGCGAGGTCCGCGGTCCTCGACGCGCACGATTGCGCGGGCTTTACGCCGTTGCACTGCGCTGCTTACGCTGACGCGCCTACCGAAGTCTGCGAGTCGTTGCTGAGGCGGGGCGCGACGCGGTCACTGAGGGCGGACGACGGCGCGTTGGCCGAAGATCTCGCGAAGAACGGCGCCACACGCAGAAGCTTGCGGAGGATGTGTATCAGAGAGTTCGACTTGTCGTTCCAAAGGACTTACTTGGAAGAAAGCGATGATGACACGGAGCAAAAAAGACCGAAAAGAGGAAAGGGTTTCTCCGCCGATAGGATGCCGGGCGAGTACCACAATTATAGGAATGGTGATGATCGGGGCGTCACGAAGAACAAAGGAAGGGCGGCGGCGGCGGTCGCTACTCTAGCGGCGCATGCTTTAGATGCGGTCGACCCAGATCAAAATAGACGGGGCGGTCGGCCGGGCGCGCCGGGAAGGCACGACGCCTTTGATGCGTGGCGGACGACGCCTGCTGCAAATGCTGCGGTGGACTTTAATACGAGAAGGCCGGTCCTGAAGCGGTCGACGTTCTTCGATGCGTGTGCCTTTCCTCTCGACAGATTGGTGGGCGACGGTCGGTTAAGGTCTCCACTACACTTGGCGGCGGAGGCGGGGTTAAATGAGTTGGTCGCTTCGCTGTTGGCGGGCGACGAGGTCCACCAGGACGGGGACCTGGAGCCGACGGGCGCGCCCACCTTCGAGATCAACGGCAAGGATTGTGATGGGTGGACGCCGCTCATGCACGCCTGCTTTCGAGGCGGTTGTGCTCGTAGATCAGTAGCTCGATCGTTGATCGATGCGGGGGCGGCCGTCGCGCAAAAGAATGTGCGGGGACGCACGGCGTTACACTTAGCTGCTGCTCATGCTAGGGAAGATAACATACAAAGGGAGGACGCGGACATTGTAGAATTACTATTGGACGAGGCCCCTCAAATAATAGATGTGCGGGACGACGAGGGCGCCACGGCGTTGTACGCGGCGTGTGCGCGCGGTAGAGTGAGATCGGCTGTGGCCTTGTTGAGCAGAGGCGCGGACCCGTGGGGCCGCCACGTCAATACAAGATGCACGGCGTTGCATGCCGCGTGTTCGACGAGATCGATCGGCGGCGCCGACGCGGCGCGCCTACTATCCCAGTGGTGCTCCGGCGGCGATGCGCATCTGAATTCCTATTTATTAGCTTCGACGCGCGTCGCGCACGACGACGAGATTTACGGCGAGAACGACAAGGACCCGCAACAGACCTCTCGTAATAGAGGTACCGCTTCCAATCTAGATCGCGAGTACGAAGTTGTGGGCTTCGCGCCGTTTCCTTTGGATGCGTCCTCACATAAGTTTAGATTGGACGCCAACGAGCGCGCGTCATCAAAAGATCGGAAACGATTGCTCGCTTGTCCGCTGAACGCGGCGCGCGACCGGCGCGGGGAAGGTGCGCGAGACGCGGCGCGGTCTCGCGAACAAAGAGAAGCTCTCGACCACGTCTGGGACGCCGCGTTGTGTGGCTCGTTGCCTCGGTTGCGCGATGCGTTACAACGGGAAGGGGCAGCTAGAGCGGCGTCGTCGTCGGGAGCTCTCGTAAGACCGCCGTGGGCCTTCGTGTCAGCGCGGGACCGGACGCCGCGGCTGGGACGGACGGCGTTGCATCTTGTAAGTTTGGGTGCAGCTCGAGCCGTCGCCGCGGCCCAGCGCCGTTTAAGGAGAGACTGCGCCGCCGGCGGCAAAAGTTCAGGAAGGAACCTGCAGTCCAAGCAGTTCGAGGCCGCCGACGACCAGGACCACGCGCGCTGCGCTAGATGTTTGTTACAAAGAGCGGGCGCGGCCGTCGACGCCGAGGACGCCTCAGCAAGAACGCCCCTGATGTATGCGGCGGCGGCCGGCGCGGGGCGCGTCGTGGCGGTTCTATTGGAGCACGGCGCGGACGTTAGGGTGTGCGACGAGGCTGGATTGACCGCGCTGCACCTCGCGACGGCCTGGGGACGTACCAAGGTGGCCAATCAGTTGAGAGCGGCGGGCGCGTCCGGCGGCGCCAAGGACCACCGGGGGCGGACGGCGCACGACGTCGCGGGCCTCGCGGCGAGAGTCGAGATGTACCCCGACGACGTGCCCGCGGCCGAAGATAGGCGGATGTGCGAGGGCAAGGAGCCCGAGCCGTCCGAGGAGAAGAAGGACGACTCCCCGTCGCCGCGGCGCCGGCACAAGTCCTCGCGGCGGAGCGACTCCGACTCGGACTACTCCGACGACTTTTCCTAGGTATCATAAAGTTAAGCGAGGCTCGATCGGGGGGCAGCACAATCAGGACGTGGCCTCGGCGATGAGGTCTTCGACCTCGGCGGCCGCGCCGTAGTCGCGAGCCGTCACCGTGCCGCCGGCCGAGAACGTGGTGAACTCGATGGCGACGCCGCAGCCGCCGACGCGCTCGCAAACCTTCGCCTCGTTGATCGTTATCGTCGGATGGTGGTCGAGCGCGTCGCAGAGCCTGGCGACAGACTGGATGAGCTCCGAAGCTTTGCTAAACGACGCGAGGGTCACGTCGCGGCGAAGCGCGTTTCCGGTGAACCGCCACGTGTCTGGAAGGTGGCCGAGGGCGGTCACGCGGCGCTCGGCCGCCCCTACGACGCGGCGAACGAGCGTCGCGGCGCACACCGGGCCGCAGCCGTGCGGCGTCGGCGTCACGATTTTTGCGGAGACGTTGGGGTCGACATCTGCTAACAGAGAGCCCGTGGCAGCGTCGTAGGTCGTGCCCACGTTCACAACGACCGTGTCAGCGCCGACGTCGCCCGGCTGAACGAGGCCTGGGCAGCCCGCGGCGGCGAAGACGTAGTCGGCCTCGGCCAGCGTTCTGTGTCTCAAGTCTTCCGGCGTAGACGAGTGACAAACGGTGACCGTCGCGTCGAGGTCGGCGAGCGTTCGCGCGAGGGGCGCCCCGAGGTGCGGCGACCGGCCCAGCACCGTGACCGCCTTGCCCGCGAAATTTAGGTTCGCGACGTCGTCCAAGTAAGAGGCGTCGTCGTAGGAGGCGCCCGTCGTGAGCTCGGCGGCAGCGAGCGTCCGCAACGTCGCCTCGACCATCAATGGGTCCCGCACCGAGTCGACATCCGAGTCGACGGCGGGCGCAGCGTCGGGGCCGCGCTCGACGAGCACCGCGTCGGCGCGCGCCTCGGCCGCCCGCGCCGCCGCGGCGATCGTCGCCGCCGACGCGTCTTCGGCCAGCGCCACAATTTCGACGTCGATGCCGTCTCCTGTCAGCAGCGCCTCCTTGGCGAACCAGGATTCGACGGCGCCCGTGGTTTCGTTCGTCGCGATAGCGGCCCGGTCTTCGCCCCCTGCCGCAGCCTCGGGGTCGCCCGCGCGGACGATGGCCACGCTCGGCGCGCGGCCCGTCATCTTTTGGACGCGCCGCGCCCGGAGACGAGCGTCGGCCCGCAACGCGCGCGCCACGATGTGGCCCACGGGGACTGTCTCTGGCTCGTCGGCGCCGACGGCGATCACGTCGACCGGAGCCTTACCGAGCACACGCTCGAGCTCGGCATCGACGCTCGCCCAGCGATTGCCGTCAATCCGTCCACCGACGGCCGCCTGGCGCAGCGCCGCCGGCGCGCACCGCGCGGCGACGGCGCCGTGGAAGAGCGCGTCGCGGCCGGCGGCCCCGAAGAGCGCCGTGTCATTGTCGTCGGCAGGCAGGGCGGCGATCTCCTCGCCGGCGCGAATCGGGTCCGCCGAAGCCGCACGCCAGCCCTCGAACAACCCGTCGAGGAACGCCCCGAGCACCGCCGGGTCGGCGCCCTTGGTAGCAAAGAGCGCCTGCGAGTAGCCGAGGTCGAGGGATCCGATGCCGCCTGGCGCCGTCGCGCAGACCGGTAGGACGTCCATGGCCGACGTGCTGTCGAACCAGGAGAGCGGCTCCGTCGTGTGGTAGCACTGGATGCCGTCGACCTCGCCGCCGACGAGCAACGCTTTGCGGTGGGCCTCGTCGACGCGGGACACCTCTTGGACGGCTACGCCGCGTACCCCTCCCGCGTAGCCGTCGAGCGCCGCCTCCATGAGCTTCAAAGAGTCGACATGCGCCGCGACGCGGCGCAGCGGCTGGCCGCGGCGCCGCGCGACCGCGAGCGGCGAGCGGTCGAACATGGCGCCAAAGGCCACGAGGGGCGCGTCGGCGGCGAGCGAGTTCTGCTCGCAGACGCCGACGACGACGGTCGCGTCCTTCATCTGGCTCATCTGGCGCTGATGCGCGACGACGGCGGCGCCCTCGTTGCCTGGGGTGCACGGCGCGACCAGCGACACGTCGAGGCCGCGCGACGCGAACATGCCCCGCGCGAGGCCCGTCGCGAGGCCCGCGAACTGGCCGCCTAGGTAATAGTCGAGTTGGAGGATGACCTTTCTCATCGCTTCGGACGCGCGAGCGTATCGAGAGGCCACTGAGTTGCTTCAACTTTGAGAGGAGCTTCTCGCGCTAAAATCGGTGACCTCTAAAAGAAACTCCTCGAAGGAAAGGTCGCCCTGCCACGCTCTTACAATCGATAACCAACTATGCGGCTCAAACACGTCGTGAAACTTCTTTGTGTTGTGGCTCAGGCTAGTGTGTTACAGGACGCTGCTCGCAGCTATGCCCATAGATGGGTGGCAGAGCCTTGTGATTTTACCGCTCCGCCACCATGTCCATGATGCAAATGCTCATGGCCAGCCACATCTCCGAAGGCCTTGGTCCTGTGCCTCCGATCCCAGTCGAGGACAAACCCTGGCTCACCGAGGAGGTGGACAAGGGCACGGTGGTGCGCCGCGCGGTGAAAGAGAGGCTGACGCCGATGGGTTCCCAGCCGGGATGCATTCATCAAACGGCACGTCTGTGCTTTGACAGCGAGCGGCCGATCACGGCGGTCCGCGCCTGGCTCATCGACAATGTTGGGGAAAGCGGCGAGCCCGTGATTACCAGCCTGGCCTTCCGATACCGCGGCAGCAGCCGGTTCATACCCGACGCGCCGGATGCGGCCGACGATGCGGCGCGGCGCGGCCGCGATCCGCAGAACTTTCGGGAGCAGACGGAGACGCTCGCGACCGGGGATTCCATCGTCGCTGTGAAGTGTAGCTCGACGGCGATGGAGTTTACGTCAGAAATTACCTTCCAAACGAGCCAAGGCCGTGCAATCGTTTTCGGCTCGCACGGCACCATCATACCGTGGGGCCCGCCCGACGTGATGAGCGCTGACGGGGCGCCTCTCGTCGGATTCGTGGCGCTTCGGACGGTCTTAGCGCCGTGGGTCGATTGGCGGAGCCCGAACGTGGAGGCCATTGACGTGTATGGCGGGGCGACGCTGACGCCTATCGCGTGCTACTTCTCGACCGCCTGGAAGCGACGCCGGTCCCTCGTCCTTCTCAAAGCACTGGTCAAGAAGGACAAGGCCAAGGCGCCGGGCGCGCTCTGGCCGCGCGTCCTCGACGCGGACTTCGAGGAGGGCCTCTGGCGCCACGTCGTGCGCTGCTTGTGAGTTTGTTAGAGAGTCGATGTAAAAATGTAAAAACCACAAACAATACTCAAACCGAAGAAGCAAGGGGCACGCGCTCCCGGACGCGCGCGCCGCCGCGCCGGCCCGCGGCGCTCATCTTCGGGTCGCGGAACGGCGCCGGCAGCGCTCCCAACAAATCGCAGGCCGCGGCGCCCGTCGCGGCGGTCCGCCACGTGATCGACCAGCCCGGCTCGCGCCGGTTCCGGGGCGTCCCGCGCACGACCTCGACCAACCCGGCCGCGAAGTGCCGCGCGCAGTTCTCTCTTGATAACAATTCGGCGAGCGTCGCGTTCGCGGTATGGTGCGTCCGCTGGTTCAACGCGGAATCCAGAAGGGGCAGGCGCTGCCTCAGTGACGTGAGGACGGTCGCCACGTAGCTGCCCATGCACTCGCCACATAATAGATTGTCTGCCACGCCGCGCGAGTTCTCTAACAATTCATTGCGCCACTCTACATGGTCGGTGATGGCGTCGAGCGTCGCCTTGGCCGTCGACACGTTGACCGTGACGTGCGTCCTCCCGTCCCTTAACCCGGCCGAGTACCACTGCAGCGCGCCGCCCGGTTCGAGGAGAGGACCGGCCCAGAAGACGACGACGGCCCCCAGCAGCCAGAGGTGGTTTAAGTTCCTAGAGTAGCTTCCCGTCGTACTTCCGGGCAAATCCAATAAATACTGGAACGTGTTGAACTTGCCGTGATTCATGAACCGGCCCTGGACCGCCCTGCAACCCGAATCTCGTATTTTAGCTAAGTCGTCGTTCTGCGGTAAGACCTTCCGACACAAGTCTTGAGATAAAGACCGGATCGGCCGCGGCCGACACGTATTCGTGCGCACGTCAAATTTCTTCGCGTCGTGCGCGGTTAATGAAGCCGCCTGCAACCGCGCGTAGTTGCCGGCTTCTCTACTACAATCTCTCTCTTTGTTAATCACGGCCTCCCGACCTCGAATCTTACCCCGCCAAAACAACTGCGGCCTCCTGTTCTCCCACTTCCGTCGTCGACCAAGCGCCACCAAGGCACTCCGCTCCCGCTCCCAGTTCCTATATAAATCCCCGAAGTACGGATTCGGCACCAGAACGCCGCACTGCTTTTCGCCGTTCTTCTTGGCTATCACGAGCTTCGGCAGGTGCGGGTCGCATTCGTGACTGGGGCCACTCGCGCCCTCATCGAACGTATATACGACGTTCTTTATCAGGTCGCTCTTCTTTCTTAGAACGGAATTCATGAATCGCAGATGCAGCTCGCGCTTCATCTCGCCCAAATAAGCCTTGTGGACAAATAATCTACCTTGCAAGATCCAAATCGCGTGCGTCTTGTCCAGGAGGGCGCTTCGTAACGCGAGCTTCGTGCTCTTATGGGACTCGTCTATAGAATAGCGTGCCACATCCCGCATCGCGTGGTCGAGGACACGTCGTTTCGCTGCTTCCCAATCATAACTTTCGTTGCGCCACGACCCGTACGGACTGGCGCGGTCGTAGTCGACGGGTGCGCTCTTTGGTTTTTGCCACTTCCCTGTTCTAATAAATGCACCATGGCAGGCCGCGGCGCAGAGCAGGAGTGCTGCCCTTACACGCATCGCTGCCGCGCGCGTCGGCAGTGCTGCCCCGCGGCGATGGCGTACCGCTATCGCGCCGCGGAGGCAATTGCGCAATATATTTTGTCGAGGCACGGCTTGCTAGTGTCTTAACAGACGCTAGCTGCGCGGGGCTAGCGGCCTGTAAGACACTAGCAAGCGCGAGCCAGGAGGGTCACCGGAGAGAGTCACAATGTCTGCCCTAGCCGCGCTGCAGCAGCAAACTACCAAGCTTTACCACGGCACCAGCTGGGAGAACGCGCAGAAAATCTTGCGCGACGGGTTTGAGCCGTCGGAGCGCGGATCACTGGGCAGAGGCGTCTATCTCGCCGAACCGAGAAAGCTGAGCGCTACGCACGCAACGAGAACTGGCACGGCTCGTCGCGCGGCGCGGTGCTCGAGGTCACGGTACGCCTGCCCCCCAACAAGGTGAAGCACGTGGACCGCGACGACAAGAGCTGGGCCCGCGAGGGCTACGAGGCGTGTCGCGCCCAGCGCACGCGCGTGTCGCATCAACCCGAATACTGCGTCGCCGATCCGAAGAAGGTTCGGGTCGCGAGCGTCGAGGAGGTGCCGACGGTCGCGCCGCGGGCTCTTCCGAATTACGGCGCGGGCGCGCGCGCGAACGACCCTTCGTCGGACGGCGAAGCGGCGGCTGGTGCTGCCGCTCCGTCGGATCCGGAGGATGACGAGGTGCGGACGGGCGTGTTCCATCCCGGCGTGACGTGCGACGCCACCGGCGGGCCGATCTACGGCACGCGATGGCACCTTGCAGGCGAGGACTACGACCTGTGCGACGCTGCATACCGCCAGCTCGTGCCGGAAGACCGCGAACTTTTTGTTCGGGTCGATGAACCGCACACGTTCGTAGACTGGGACTCAGAGGAAGACGAATCTTCCGACGCACAAGGACACGCTGGCGCCGACACTGATGATGATGAAGACCACTGGGACGACGGCGATCGGGATGCGCCCGACCAGCTTAGGATTGGGTACGCTTCTCTGGTAGATGAAGAAGACGGCGATCGAGAAGAGCCGGAGTTCAGGATCGGATATGCTTGTCTGGTAGATGAAGGGGACGATGATGAATCGCGTGGCACGGTCGAGATATATCACGAAGACGGTACTGAATCACAAGATGGCGGCAGCGATCGCGTGGAGGATCAATATGACGACGCCAGCTCCGAGGGCGACGGTGGCGCGGAGGATCACGACGACGCTGGCTCCGAGGGCGACGGTGGCGTGGAGGATCACGACGACGCTGGCTCCGAGGGCGGCGGCTGGGACGGTGGCAACGAAAGCGATTATGGGGGAGGTTACGAGAGCGACGATTGCGGCGGCGGCGGTTACGGCGGCGGTTACGACAGCGGCGACTACTAGGCTACGACAAGCGACTAAGAAACCTGTGAATTACAAAGTATTCGGAGCGAAACCTCACACCATTCGTGTCTGGGTTCGAGCGAGACTCGGGGGGCAGGGTGAAACAACACCCTATCGCCAATCCCAATAGACACAGTGGCGAAGCGTTCGGGGTCCGTACTACCTGGGGGTGGGTTCAATAAGCGACTCTCTCTCTCTCTCTCTCTCTCTCTCTCTCTCGCGGGAGCCGTAACAATAACTATCCTGCGGGAGCCCTTGCAAGTCTAGGCGGCTTTGGAATGACAACACAACATTACAACGACGACTCAGAGGTCCCCGCGCACGACCCGAAAATGCGTCAAGTCTTGCAGGGGCCCGTACGGCCGCGGCGGCGCGAGCGGCGCGGTCAGCGCCTTCAGAGCGCGTTGATGCACGGCCGCCCACCGCTCCGTCAGCTCAATGATCGTAGCGTCCGGCTTGCGAAAATAGACCCGAAAATCACTTGAATTGAACATGGCCACGCCGTGCCAGGGCTTCCACGCGACGTGGCCCGTGCCAATGGTACACGAGTCGAACTCGAGGATCGAACAAGCATCGGCACCCTTGGGCCACTCGCCGCTCGCGACCTTCTCTGCGGAACATTTGTATTCTAGGGATAATCTAGTGTGCTTTCCTGCGAAGTGCACGTTCAGAAAGTCCTGCTCGCCGTACACATATAAACCAGAGTCCTCTGCTAGTGTTTCGTCGAAGGGCTCGGGGCCCGGCTTCAGTACTAATACACCTCCACTCAAGTAGTCGTTCGGGGCCGCGAGCGGCTCGCCCCCATCCAAGGCTGAGAATAACTCCGAGACGTCTCTGAGTACAAGTACGTCGCTGTCCAGGTAAATGACCCGCTCCGCATCAATTGACCAGAGCTGGAGCTTGGCCCACTGGCCCAATCCTAGGGCCGGCAACGCCGACGAGTGGCCCACGCCCTTTCTGGGACGGACGTCCCGACAGATGAAGCCAAAACTTTGTAAAGCGTTCCTCGCCTCGGCGTCCATATCGTCTCCTAACAAGGCATAAAAAGGCACAGATACACCATTCTCCAGTAGAGACTGTTTTAATGTAAGAGCGCCGTGCACGTAGCCCGTATCACTGGACGAGCCGTACAGGATGGTCGCGACCGCCGTCTCGTATTGAGAAGTTCTTTTTGATAATGAAACCCGATCCCAGATGCGGGCAGGTACTTCTGGTTCTTGGAAGGGCCGGTACGTCACCGTCTTGGCCGCATGGTACCACCGCGGCTCGGGACAATAACCTCGGACGCCAAAATACGCCGCCGCCTCGACCCTAAACAAAGAGCGTAACCCCCCGTCCATGGCGCCGCCGCCGCCCTCCCTTCTAAATGCCGGTTTTAATGATATAGACACTTGACCCCTATGGTCCTCCTCCAGCGTGTTCCAGTGCTGGCCGGCCGCCGTGCTCCACAGAGCTGAGCCTCCATCCCTTTCACTGGGATAGGCGTCCAGATGGACCGGACCTGCTAAAAAAGCCTTCCAGTGCCACGTTTCGTTTTCGTAGACCTCCACACCTAGTTCACAAGCAACGTCGCCTAAAACCAACACCTCGCCATCCCTCGGCCGGTCCAATGATAATCTACATTTCGGTTGAGGTTCCTCTTTAGCCAACGCGAGACTATTGTCGAGTAGTTCCACAATCTGTGTTGCTTGGCACGCCCGGTCATACAGCAAGCAGCCGGGGAAGGCCTCCTTCCACAACCGCAACCGCTCCACAGCATGAACCGCCTGCGCGTAGACGTCTCGTCTTGATGAAGGCAGAGTGAACCGCAAGGGAATCTTCTCGCCTCCGTCCTTCTCTCGACGATCAAACAACACCAGGCCACCCTTTGATGTCCCTACGACCTCGTCCGCGTCGTCTCCGTCGTAAGGCGGCACCAGATCATCAAAATCACCCGTCAGCTCGAGGTCAAACGTGCCCGTCGCTGTCGTGCACCCGTCGGGCGCGTGGGAGACCTCCAGCACTAGTCTGCCTCTTAAATCAATCAAGCCTCGCACCCAGACATTTACGAGGCCGACGTCCTCCCACGTCACCCTTAATTCAGGGAGTAGCTCCGTGCCATTCTTCGTGAGGAGAGAGCAGTGGAACGTCAGTTCGCCCCAGACGTCCCGTCGTGTCCCATTCGCGTCGACGCTGCGGATGTGGAGGTCGATGTGTCGTGAGGCCACGGCCAGCAGCTTGGCTTCGATGGTGCACGGCTCCGCGGCGACGCGTGCGACGCTGGCCAGGAGCAAGGGCAGCCTCATCGTCGCTTCACGGCTGCATTTTTGACTCTGTCGAGTTCGCTGTGAATGCTAGCGTCGTGTGAGGCACTAGCGTTGCTCGGCGCTACAGCGTTTACGCGCAAATAAATGCGCATCACTACCGCTGTAGCACGCTAAGGGTTGCCACGCACCCTTGGCTACCAGCTCGACGCCGTCGCGCGCAGCGTGAGGCTGCGGGGCAGCCCTACACCTACTAGAACACAGAGATGCCGCCGCCGCCGCGACCACGCCCCCTGACGCCGCCCCAGTCACCAGACTCGACGGAGACGCCGGCGTCGCCCCCGGACCCGCCGACCTTCCGGTCGCCGGCGTCCGACCGAAGCCCGGCACCGCCCGACGGCGCGGCACCGGCAGAAGAAGAGGAAAGAGAACCGATTATCGGCGAGCCGCGGACCGTGCGAAGGGACCACGAGCAGCCCATGACGAATAAAACGTTTCAGGACATACTCATAGAACAGTTGGAAGCGGCGGCGGAGCTCGGCAACGCGGACGCGATGTACCAGCTGTTTCTGAACGAGAAGATGTGCCCCGAGGATCCAAGTAAAGCCGATGAAGACCGCGCCGAGGAGTACCTGAAGTACGCCTACGAGAACAATTTGGAGCCCTGGAAGGCCATGCAGATCATGCGGTATAGTAGGTGGGGTTATGATGGTGAACTGAATGCGAAGGCGCGAGAATCGGGCGACTTGCGGCCGGGCGCCAAACCGCCGGACTGGCATGAGTGGTCTGGTATTCCGGATCCTTCAAATCCTTCGCGGCCCCAAACCAAAGGATCGATGGGCTCCATGAACTCCTTTCGGACGGACCCGTCCGAGGAGCCGCCGCGGTTGATCGAAGACGAAGATAGCCAGACGACGTGGCTGGAAGATGATGGTTCAGGACGCTTCCCGTCCGTCGAAACTATCGGGAGCTAACATTGTTGTTTTTTACACACGCGCCCGCTTGTTGCTGTTCTCCTCTGCCGCGGGAACATTACCGGCGGCCTCGGACAGTTGATTGAGCGACAGCTCGAGCTTCTCCATTGCTTCATCGCCGTCCGCCGCGGCTTCCCGTCTCGCGGCTATTACCGAAGCATCGTCGGCCGCGGCCGCGGCCGGGTGCGCTTGCGTCAGTAGATCCGCGATGGCGTCCCGCCCCTCGCCCCGCGCGTTGCCCGCCGGCGACAGGCCGTCGCCGTTGCGCACGCTCGCGTCCGCACCGGCGGCCAGCAGCATCCGACACGACTCCACGTCCTCGACGACGTGCAGCGGCGTGTCGCCGTCCTCGTCGCCGCAATTCAGGTTCACGCCGGGCCTCGCTATTAAGTACTGTAGTAATTCGTGGTGGCCGTACGACGCCGCCGCGTGGAGGCACGTGTACCCTTGCTCGTCCGGCGTGTGCGGCTGGTGCGCGCCGCCTTCGATGCACCGTCTTACGGTGTCCAGGTCGCCGTCCGACGCGGCGGTCCAGACGTTTACAGAGGCGTCGTAGGCGGCCATTGTATGATGTGCAGCCTGCAGTACACTGGCAGCTGTCGCAGCGATGGTGTGACTTTCAGAATCGACTCGGCACAGTGATAGTTGCTTAAAACAAGTCTTCCTCGCCGTGCCGCCGAAGAGTTTGCGCCGCTGCGTGCAGCCTTTGTGTCGCCGCCCACATGGGCTGCACAGCTAGATTGAAGGCAGGCGAAGCAAGAACAGACATAAGAGAAGGATCCTTCGCCAGGCGAGTAGTAGCACAACAGCTGGCACAAACCGCGGGTCCACCTAGCGCACAAGGACACTAGCTAACCACAGCGCAAACCGGCCGCGCTTATAAGCCCTGTGCGGCGCGCGGCGGGCCTGGGAACTGCCGTCGCGGCGCGAGAGGCACCTCCCGGACCGCTGCGTGCGCCACCGCGGCGGGAGAGGCCAGCGGCGCGACAGGGGGCTGCCGCCCAGCAGCTGCCCCACCACGCCACCGCCGCGGCTAAGCAGGTAGGACACGCGGGGCTGCCCGCCAGGAGCTGCCCCTCACACACACTCACTAACGATGCCGAAGAAGAAGAAGGGCAAGAAGGGCAAGAAGGAGAAGAAGAAGACGCCGCACCAACTGCAGGTCGAGGCCCTGACCCGGGCCTGCGACGAGGCCGAGCGGGTGTATCGGGACACGCGCGACCTCAATGCGCGATTGAGCCGAGAGAACGAAGAGAGGCGCTTGACGTTAGCCGAGAAGCGGGCTCTAGCTGATGAGCAGGCCGAGCTCTTCGAGTGTTCGGAGCGGCAGGATGCGAGGGAGAGGAAACAACAAGCGTCTTCACTAAAACACGAGAAAACGCTGCTCCAAGCGCAAGTCGAGCAGTTACGATTACAGCGAGAACGACGGACGGAATTGTATCTCGAGAACGAGACGCTGGAAGGCGACCTGGACCGAGCGCGAGAGGAGGCGAGGAAGGCGCAAGAGGCAGCTGATAACGAGGCCCTGGACCAGGAGCGCCTCCTCCAGAACGTCGAGACCGACGCCGAAAATGCTTTCAGGGAGGAGCTGTCACAACGAGTCGACAAGCATTTTAAAACTGCCTATCACAACCTGAACGCGGTCGCGAAAGCCAAGTATCGGCGGACCGAAGTGTTGCGGGAAGAATTAGCCTTCCAGCACGAGGGGATTGTAGCTGTATCGCGGAAGATCGCCGAGGACTCGCAACGCAAGAGTGAAGTAAAGCACGAGGTCAAGAGTCTCGAGAAGTCGGATCACGATAAAGCCATTCAAACAACTCTGGAGAAGAGGAAACGGGACCAGGCCTTGAAGGATGCGGACCGGCTTAATCAGCAATTAACGGAGCTACGGAGTGAAAGTGAAGGGTTCGAGCGGGAGAGTGCTGAGGCTCTATCCGTCGTGCCGCCGCCGCCGCCCGGCTCCGATGCTCTACATCATCTAGAGAACGTCCTGCGGGAGCGGGAGGCGGAGCTCTGTGACTTGGAAAGGCGCGCGGCGACGTGGGAGAAGCGCGCGAGCGCGGCCCGCGCGTGTGCTGTGGATATCCGGAATGGTAGTAGGAGAGCGGGGCCGCCACAAAACTACGACGACGCGGCTGCGTCGCTGGACGCGGGCGACGGCGCCCATGCGACGCTCGACGCGCGCCTCTGGCGCGGGTGCCACGAGCGGTGGAGTAGTGCTGATGCGGATCTGACGGCCGCGCCCGAAACGCTCGACGTCGCATCGGTGTCGACGCTGCCGACACTCTCCAAGTCCGTCGGCGAGCGCACGCGGAAGACGCAGCGGCGGCCGCGGCCGCGCGCGCCGCGCGTCCAGCCCGCGCAAATTTCCAGGAGGGCGCCCGCCTCTCTGGGTTTCGCGCAGATCAAGGCGTTCCGGAGCATCGCGCGTTTTGAAAGGGTGCGCGCGGCGACGGACCTGGAACTCGGGTAACAAAAAGTGTGTGGCTTATTTTGAGTTGTAGTCGATGTTACGGTGCTAGGACTAGTGGGCGGGGCCCCTGGGCAGATGCCGGAAGCCGGCGCAGGTGTCAGCTAGCGGCCCTTGAGGTGGGGCCGCTGGGACGCTGCGGGGGGCGCGCAGGTGCCGGCCGGGAGCCCCCGGAGCGTCTCGTCGAGGTGGCGGTCGCCCAGATGCCAGAGTTTCCGGTCCCAGCGGACGAGGTGTTCCAGGTCCTCGTCGGTCGTCGCGGCGTGGGCGGACGGGTTCAATTTCTTCTTCGCGTCGAAGGAGAAGCGCCACTGGAGGAGGTGGCCGAGTGCGCAGAGGCTCTCCTGCATGCGCTCGACTGTGCCGACGAAGAAGAAGAGGTCGAGGTGGCGCGCGGCGCAGCGGAAGGTCTCCTCGGAGGGCTCGGCGGTCTCGAGGATCGCGTAGTAGCCGCAGATTTTGCGCGTCTGGTAGTTGGAGAGGCAGTATTCCTGGTAGACGCCCCCCGTCGACTCGGCGCAAGTGCCGGTCGTGCGGTGCCGCACGAACTCGCCGAAGGTGGCGTTGGCGGGGAAGCGGCGGTACTTTTTCCCCTCGCCGAACATGAGATACCCGTAGAGCGACAGGAGGCGCGCGGTCGGCTCGCGCAGCATGGTCATGTAGAGCGGCCGCGCGCAGTCGACCGTCGCGTGGTAGCCGTAGGCGATGTGCCGCGCGAAGACGCGGTACGGCCGCGCGAACGCGCGCAGTGCGCGTATCCGCGCCTTGTTCTGCACGACCAGCGCGTCGCGGAGCTCGCCCTCGTGCCCCGTGTCCGGCACGAGGAACGCGTCGCCGTACGCCTGCCGGAAATAGCTCTCCACCGTAGTGCCGCCGCACTTGTGCAGGTGCACGAAGAACAGCTTCACGGTGCATACCGCGCAGCCGCGCTGCGCGTTGAAGTCCCGGAGCTTGGCGACCGCGAGGCTGTCCGCCTCCGGCGCCGGCCGCGCGGCGGGCATCCCCCACGGCCACACCGCCAGGGCCCAGGCGGCGCGCCGCATGGCGGGATCCGCCGCCTGCGGGCCACCGCGGGAGCCGCAACGGAACTGCACTCGTCACGGCAGTGGCAGCATCGCGGTGCGAGGTGCCGGTGTCGTAGCGGACGCCAAGCCTGCCGGGCGACACCTCGCCGTCGAAGGTATTCGTCGGCTCCGGTAGCCTCGGCGGCACGGATCGCACAGCACAGCACGGAGGGGCAGCACAGCACGGATATTGCCAAAATCCAGCCAAGCCAACTCCAACTCTAGAGTCTAGGATCTCGACGGTGCGGGGTTCTCTGGAAACGCAACGGCAGTCTTCCACTCGAAGGACATTGGTGCCTCACCTACCGCTCCGTTGCGCGGGATCCGCCGCCTCGTCGTCGGCTTCGCGCGCGCCCGCGCCGTCATGCTGATGCTGATGCCGACGGCCTACGGGCTCCTGAGCGTCCGGCGCCGCCTCGGCCGCGCGCCCCAGTGGAAATACCTCATCTGGGGACCCGTGCTGCTCGCGCGTGTCTTTGCCGGGGACCACGCGCTGCTGCGAGTTTGACCATAAACTTACCCGAAGCCGCCACTAGTCGGCTTCTTCTTGCGCTTCGCGCGTTTCGGAGGGGAAGGAGGCGCCTCCTCCGTCGAGCCGGTCCGCACGAAGTTCGATAACCGCTTCAGGGCGTCGCCGTAGCGCTCGGAGGCCATGAGCGTGAGGCCCGCGTATTGCGTGGCACCCTTGCGCAGCAAGTCCTCGATGGATTTGCTATGCGTTTTCTCGAGCGGTGTCCGGAGCCAGGCGTCGTAGCCGTACGTTACCAAGAGTTCTTCACCCGCGGAAACGTCTTCGGCGAGCACGAGGCCCATCAGTGGGATACACAGCGGCACGAGGCACGCGTTCGCCCGCGCGACGGACTCACCAAGGTACCTTTCTATATCACCGTCGTCGGCGCATAAAGCTCCGTCATTCGCAAGATGGCCGAGGAACCCCGGAACCGCCTCCTTGGCCGGGTTGGCCGCGACCCAGAACCGCGGACAAGGATCGGGAATGGCGCTCGTTTTCACACCTGGCGGAAAAACAAAGTACTGGCGGCTCCCTGCAGCTTGGGCCTTCTGAAAGTCCTGGAAGTAGTCGCTGTCGGCCTGGTCGATCATGAGCGCTTTCCCCGTGTCGTCGACCGTTAGGTCGGGCCTATATAACGTGACGAGCGTACCCATCTCGAGGTCTTTCGTGGCAAACAACCCCGTGCCGTGGATGTCGCTTTGCCGCGCTTCCACAAGCTCACTGAGCTCGGCTATGCCGATCTGTTCCGCGACATTGCTCCATTCGTTCGCCAGGAGCGCGGCGCCGGCTTGGCCCCACTGTACGGGGTCGACGGCTTGTTCCTTGGCGTCGTCGTCGTCGAGCAGGCGCCGCTTGCCTCTGACCGGTGCGACGCGCCCTTGACGCTGCGGCGGCGGCACGAGGCTCGCGCAGAGGCGTGCAGTGAAGAGGAGGCGCAGCAGCATGGCTCACTTCTTCTCGTCCTGGCTGTCGCTCGGCTCCGGCGGCGGCCGCTTCGTCACGAGCTTTGCGAGCTCGGCTTCGTACGCCTTTTTTACCGCCTCGGCGCTCTGCGCGCGGTCGTTCGTGGCCGGCTCGAGTCCGCCGCACCACGGACCCTGGCCGTCGACGCAGGCGAGCACCGCTTTTGCCGGTCGACTCGGACACGCAACCGCGACCGCTGCAACGCGCAGCGCGACGCGTCGGTCCAGGCTGAGCGCGGACGCGCCGGCGGCGACCAGCAATACGCGCGTAAGCGCACGAATCTTGCACGACGGTTGCTGCAGAGCTGCACACTGCTGCAGCAAGTCTTTCCTGGCACCGCTGCGAGGCAAAAAAGGCTTCAGCTGCAGCGAGCTAGCGGCGTGTAAGACACTAGGAAATATCGCGTTCTGGACGCAAACCTGCCCTCTGAAGCAGCAGCGGTGCATCATAGGCTGTAATTGCTGCGGTCGTAACCCCACAAATCTCACTGATCACTACTGCGGCGCCTGAGCATCACTGCGACCCGTGAGCATCACGAGCCCCCATGCGCCTTCTCTCCGCCCTCGTCCCGCTCGCGACCTCGCGCTACCGGCCATTCCAAATCTTCGACGGCGACGCCATACGCAGCGTTAAACAACTGCGTGAGGTCTTCGACGAGCGCTTCTCAAAACCTCGCGAATCGCACCCGGACCGGTTCAGCTGGGACCCGTGGCACGTCACGCGGCGCGCCGAGGACGCGCCGACGGCGCGCGTCGCCGCCGCGCCGGAGGTCATAGAAGAAGAGACGGACTCCATCGAAGAGGCCGTCGCAGCAGCCGGAAGAGCAGAGCGCGGCGCCGCGAGCGACGAGGGCAGTATCCAGGGAGAAGGCTCGGGCCTCCAGTACTCCATGCTGCGCACGCCGGCGGCGGCCTACTTCCCCGAGGAATTATTCGAAGAATTTTGTGAGGAGCTCGCGGCGTTCGGGCAGAAGCATCTCGGGTGCGATGCCTTCACGCCGCCGTGGCTGGCCTGCTATACCGACGGCCACGAGATGGCCTGGCACAGCGACGCGAGCCACGGCCCCTTCGCATTCGTCGTGAATTTAACACCAAACGGGTGCCACGCGCGCGCGGAAAGTGAAAAGCCGGGCTGGTTCGAAGGCGGCGAGACCGTGTTATTACGGCCCGAAATCCTAGATTACTGGCGGGGCTTCGACGGCTCCCGGGGCCTCGAGGCCGATTCTATAATAGAACGCGTCGACCCGGCGCCCTTCGGGCGCGTCGTCTGTTTTGATGGAAGGGTGCCACACTCCGTTTCGCGGGTCCGCGGCACGCGGGACCCGCGGCGCGGGCGCCTCGTGCTGACGGGCTGGTTCTCGGCGCCGCGGCCGAGCGCCGTCGGCGGTTTGGCGGAGGACGGCGCGCCTTCTGAGGAGGCGGCGGAAATTCTCGACGCCGCGCTCGCCGTGGCCTACGACGCGATGGACGAGCTCGAGCTCGCGCGCGTCGCGGGCTTCCTCGGCGTGCGCGTGGCGGTGACCGCCGCCGGGGTTGTGAAGAGCGTCGACGCCTTGTGCGACACGCTGCGCGTCGATAGCGGGGAGCAGCGGCCGCTCGACGACGACGAGGTCCCCGACGACGTGTCGACGCGGGAGCTCATCGCCGCGGCGCTCGGCGAGGCGGAGTTTCCTCCCGCTTCCGAGGCGAGCACGTTCACGCTGCCGCTCGCGTTCGATTAACTTTATCTGTGATCACACAAGAGTTATATTTACACTAGGGTAGCCGCATATGCCTATTCACGTCCTTGTAGAGCAAGTATCTAAAATCAGAAGGACCGCCGGCATAACACGCCTGCGGGCAGAACGCCCTTAACCACAGGAAGTCGCCCGCCTCGACCTCGACCCAGTCCTGGTTCAGGTTGTACACGGCCTTGCCCTCCAAAATATACAAGCCGTGCTCCATGACGTGCGTTTCTTCGAAGGGGATGCAAGCCCCCGGTTTAAAGGTCACGAGCGTCACGTGCATGTCGTGCCGCAAATCGGCGGGATCCACGAACCGAGTGGTACACCATGAGTTATTCGTGTCGGGCATGGGTTGCCTTTCGGTAGCTTGGTCCGACGTCACTATCATATCAGGTTTGTCGAGGCCGGGCGCGGCCTCGTAGCGCTTGCGGATCCACACAAACGACGCGCCTTCGTCGCTACGAAGGTTCCACCGCGCACCGGGTGGAAGATAAGCGAAGCCGCCTTCACGCATCTCGTGCGTTCCTTCATGATCGAGTGTTATCGAGCCTTTGAGCACGAACAGCACGCCTTGGACGCCCTCGTCCGGCTCCCCATCTCCAGAACCGCCCGGCTCCAGCTCCACCACATACTGCGAAAAGGTCTCCGCGAAGCCGGACAGGGGCCGCGCGAGGACCCAGCTCCTTGCTTTATTCCACCCGGGTAGCGGGCTCGTGACGATGTCCCTTAACACACCTCGCGGCAGGACCGCATAGGCGTCTGTGAACTTCGCGCGGCCCGTCATCAGGTCCGTCTGCGGCGGGAGGCCGCCGGGCGGCGCGGCGTAGGAGAGCGTGCGTGCGCATTGGCGCCTGGGGAGTGCTTGTGCGGCTCGCACGACGGCGCGGCGGAGGAGCATCGCTCTTTTTGTGTTTAATCCGTGACGTTAGTGACTGCTGCGGCCTCTCAGACGGATTCGCGCGCGATTGCAGTGTTTTAGCACCCTGCTCTCGATGCGCTGCGAGGCGCTCTGCTTCCTGGCCTCCGATCGCCGGACGCTTCACAACAGAGGGCAACTCACCGACGCAATGTTCGGGGAACGTATCCCACGTAACGCGAGCCCTCGCATCTAGCGTCCGATTCCACTAGCTTGGCAATCAAAAATGAGGGAGAGGCTGCCCCTCTGCTCGCGACAGGCCTCAATCGCGTGGCTGTCGGCAACACGCAGTAGTTCGCAAGCACAGTAGTTGCTGCGACGCGACGAAGACGCGCCGTACGCCGCGCAAAAACGAGCAGGCACTCTGCCACCTGCCGCCCAGGGCAGTAAAATGCAGACGCCGCTCGCGTCGCGGGCGTGCGCGGCGGACTCGTCCTTTCTTGCTGAAGCTACCGGGACGCCACGGCTGCCGCCGGCGGAGGACGACGAGCCATCAATAGAGGAGGCGCTCTGGCGCATCTTCACGCGCTACGCGGACGCGCGAAGGCCGGACCGGCTGCCTTCTAGACAATTCCTCGCGTTCTGTCGCGACTGTCAGCTGCTGCGAGGGAAGGAGGACCGCGCGGCCGCCGAGGTCTTGGTGAGGACGCGCCTCCAAGGGCGCCAGAACCATCTCACTTTTGTAGACTTCGCAGAGATCCTCGCGGCGTTTTCTCAAAGCATTAGAAAGGGCGAGGACGCCTTCCGCGATGTACTACTGGAGCACGTCCTCCCGCTCGCGAAGCGGCGCACCGTTGGACCTGTGGACATGACCGGCGACGTCGCGAATTTGTTGAAGAGGTTTAGAAGACCGCTCGACGGCGCCTTCGCGCGGCTCGGCGAGAAGGACCTGCCGGCATTCCTCGACTTCTGTCGAATAAAACGCCTCCACGAGGCGACGGGCCCCGGCGCGGCGTCTCCTTTATCCATCCGCGCCGCGGGCGAGTGCTACCTCGCCGCGACGCGGCCGGGCTACCGGCGCATGACCCGTTCTATGTTCGATGAAGCGCTTGCCCGCCTCGCGGACGCGGCGTACCCATCAAACATAACGTTGCCGGACAAGCTGCGCGCCTTGCTCGTGCAGCTCTGGCGGAGCGACGGCGCGCCGCAGCCAGGGTCGCCGCGCAAGGGCGACGACCTCGCGCGCGCCGTCGTGGACATGTGGCGCGGCGACGACTACCGGGACTACCTCGCTGTGGGGGGGGCGGTTGCTAGTGGCGTCCCGGCGCTGGAGCGGCTGTCGCCGGCGCGGCAGAGTCCGGGGGTAAGGAGAGTACATTAATGAACTTACACGCGCGGACGCCTCTCAGTAATCTCCAAGATCAACATCGGATTTCCAGACCTGATTCGGCGCGGCTTTCTCAGACCAGATCTCGATGTCTCCAATCCTTGCTATACCCGGACTATAGTTGTACAAATGGATCGACGAGAGCGGGTTGTATGCGACCGGCAGCCCCCGGGCGGCCGTCTCACCATCTACGGAAATGTCAACTGTGCCCGAGCAAGAATTCACCGACTCATGATTGAACGTCGCATCGACGATATACGGGGTGTTGGGCGCCACGTCCTCGACGAGCGTTTGAGTTGCCCTACTTTCCTCAGCAATACGATAAAACCAAATGAGGGAGATAATTCCGTGTTCGTTTAGGCGAAATCTCGGGCCACCAATGAAGTCATTCACCACGTGTGATCTGTGATTTGGACGCGTAGGTGCGCTGGGCCCGCAGAGTAGTGCATAGCCCACCGATACGCCACCCGGTGTATGCTCTACACTACACTCCACGTAGCTCATTGCCACTCGGTATCGCGTCACGAGCAGATTTGGGCCTCGCAGAAGACGAGCAAATCCCCGGTGTCCCCTGGGCTCTGTGAGCTCGAGGCACGATCCAACGCCGTGGAAGGGCTTCACTTCAGCATTGCCAGCAGTTCCATTACCAACCCAAAGCCACTCCCCAAATCCCCGCTCCCACTTCTCGCAGAAGTAGTGCGTCTCGCCAACAAGCAGGGCGTCGAGGCACGCTCGCGTCGTCGGGGGGTTCGGGACGGTCTTGCCGCGCCGTTTTATTGCTGTGGTGAGCAGGCACGACTGCGCCTCGCGCAGCGGTTTCGCAACCACTGCGAGCTCCGCTATGGTCTCTGTGGGCAAGAAATCCACAACGGCCGCGCGCGCATCGTCGCGTCTCCAGAGCACGAGAAGTGGGGTGCCGCGGCGCCTCGTGGAGCGGGTCGCAACCATTGTGAGTTTGAGTCTGCGCTGTAGAAGTGCGATTTACCAGCGCTGCTTGTCAGAGCGAGCCGCGCGCGTTCTTTGCGACTTGGGCAAAAAGCTGAGCTTGCTAGTGTGTCTTTTGGACGCTAGCTCCGTGAGCAAGCGCGTAAGCGGGGTTGCACGGGCTTTTAGACCACGCACGCGAGGTATAAAGACCAATATAAAGAGATCATCGCGGCGCAGCCAGCAATCTCAGCGCCAAAAGACATAGCGGCCGTCAAACACGTCCCGACACACTGAGCTGCAACTTGCCCTCGCGCAGCGCGTCGACGCGGTGCGCGCGACAGAATGATGCGCCGAGCGGCCTGCCTGCTCCTCCTCCAGCACGCAAACACACTGCTCCATGCGCCACCAACGCGACGAGTCAACACCCGCCACTACTCGACGACGGAAGAGACCACAACAAAGTTCGCCGGCGAGCACGGCCCCGCCGACTCTGAGCAGTGGCTCGCGCGGCAGGGCCTCGTGCAGCCCGGCGCGTCGCCGGAGATCCACGAGATCGCGCGGAAGGCTAGAAGGAAGAAGAAGGGAACGAAGGCTCTCGCGTTACGGCCCAAAAAGGCAAGGTGGGGCGACGCGGACAAAATCCGAGACTTGCCCGTCGAGGGCGGCTGGTCGCAATCACGGCAACGCGGCGCCTCGACAAAAGCGACGGACGCCGTCGAGGGCGAGAAGGCTCGACGGTGCTCGCAGATTTTGGTGGCCACGTCGGGCGTCGCGAACGAACTGCGGGACGCGCTCTCGAAGGCCAAGGCGGACTTCGGGGCCATGGCCGAGGCCATGTCGCTGTGTGAGGTCACTTCCGCTAAGAAAGGCGACGTCGGTTGGTTGGATGGGAAAGATGTCGTCGATGATGCTACTGAGGCATTATTACCTTTAACAGCTAGACTTGAACTGATGGGCAAACCCCTGAAGCCCGGCGACGTTTCTGTCGTGCAGTCCCATCTCGGCTACCACGTCATAAAAATAGATGATATCATGCGGGACTTATCTTTAGTAACGAAGAAACGCAAAAACGCCATTGATAAAGGAATAACGTTGGAGGAGGCCTGCGCGGGCAAGACCTACGCCATGGTCACGATGGGCTGCCAGATGAACGCGGCCGATTCGGAGCGGCTGGAGGGCGGTCTATTGGATCTTGGGATGACCGAAGCTTCGGAACCTAAAGACGCGGACGTTATCATATTAAATACGTGTTCGATCCGGGAGCACGCCGAGGCCAAGGTCTACTCGTATGTGGGGCCGCAAGCTAAACGTAAGAGGGATGGCGAAGACGTGACTATTGTCGTGGCCGGCTGCGTCGCGCAGCAGGAAGGCGCTCGATTGCTGAGACGAGCCCCGGAAGTCGACGTGGTCATGGGGCCCCAATATGCTAATAGACTAGCTGATGTCTTGGAGGGCGTGATGCTGCGCGGCGAGCAAGTCGAGGCTACTTCGGCGTCGTACGGCGCGCTGGACCACGGCGGCTCGACGACTTCTCGAAGAAGTAGTGATGTGGTAGCGTGGGTCAACGTGGCCCACGGCTGCAACGAGCGGTGCACGTATTGCGTCGTGCCGAACACGCGAGGCGTCGAGCAGTCGCGGACGCCGGAAGATATCCTGCGGGAGATTGATTCTCTGGGTAGAAGCGGCTACCGGGAGGTGACGTTACTAGGGCAGAACGTCGACGCGTATGGTAGAGATATGCGTCCTAGACGTACTTTCTCTGATCTACTGGAGGCGGTGGCGGACGTCGCTCGCAAACACGATAACATGCGGGTGCGCTTCGTCACGTCGCACCCGCGGTACATTACTAATGAAGTGATAGACACGGTCGCGTCTCATACAGATGTATTGATGCCCGTGTTCCACATTCCCGCGCAATCGGGCGACGACGAAGTTCTAAGGCTGATGGGCCGCGGGTATACTTCTGAGAGGTACTTGCGAGTCGTCGCATCAATAAGGGAGCGGCTGCCGGACGCGACAATTAGTGGAGACTTTATCGTGGGCTGCCCGGGCGAGTCTGATGAGGCCTTCGAGAAGACTTTAGATCTGATGGATTCCGTCGTGTTCGACGCGTGCATGACGGCGGCCTATTCCCCGAGACCAGGGACGCCCATGGCCCACTGGGACGGCGCGTCCGTTGCGTTTGAGACGCTCGGGGTTGAGTTACGAAAGCTCAAGAGTGTTGATGAAGCTAGGGAGAGTGTGCACGCGCGTTTCAAAGTACTGGCGCAGCAGAAAGCTAAAGCGAATAAGCACGACGATGATGCGGCGTGGGATTCTGTGGTCGTGGCAAAGCGGGAAGCTCTGGAAGCGTTAGATCGGGCTGAAAAAGCGCCGCCGTCGGCCTTCCATCCCTTGTCGGGCGTCGGGCCGGCCCAATGCCCCGACGAGGTCAAGGAGGAACGCTTGCAACGTATTAATGAGAAGGCCGACGCCCACGCTTTACAGAGGTCGGAGCGCTACGTCGGGAGAATAGAACCGGTCTTGGTGGAATCTAGGAACACGCGCGTGCCGACGCAAGTCGTGGGAAGGACGCGGGGCAACAAGCTCGTCTTCTTCGAGGGCGACGCGGAGGAACTCGTCGGGCGGACGGTCGACGTGCGCATTATTGAAGCGAACACATTCTCGCTGGTCGGGGAGAGGGTAAGCTAGTATGTTTGAAAGTCTGTTGACCAGACGCCGTCGCCGCGACCAGTATAAACCTATTAAATGTTATCGCTCGGCCGCGCCGGCGACCGGATGCGGATCGCAGAGTGCGGATGCGGCCCCGTGGGGATGGGTTCGCGCCGCTTCGGCGAGGGCGCGGGCTCGTCGAAGCACGGGCAGAGGTACATGCCGACCGCCCGCGCTGCCCGCTTCAGCGTTCTAATACAGGGGTTTTTGTGCGGGCGCATCATGCCGATGGTCGGCGCGAGGTTGTGCTCGACGGCGTAGCCCAGACACCCCAGAGCCGTGACCGGCGGCGCCAATGCGGCCGTGTAACACACGAGGAACCAGATCAGCGTCCTTGTACTGAGAGTTGGACCCATCACGTAATGAGCAATCAGCAACAGCGAGGGGAAGTACACGATACCCACCAGCCCGCCCAGACATAAATGCCGCGCGGGCGCCCAGCGCCAACATCTGTGAGTACCAAGAAACGGCAGAAATATGCGCCATCTTCCGCACGTCTCCAGTCGTATCGGTTTAAACCAGCCCGCTTCCACGGCCTCGGGCATGGCCACGGGCATCATCATGAAAATGAGCAGGGGCGACATGATCAAAGAGCCCCACCCAACACCCACGAGCTCGGGCCCGTCCGAGTCGTAGGGGCCCTGCTTCAGGACTGCGAATAATAGTCCAAACATGACGATGGGGCCGACGATGGACGCGACGACGTTCAAAATGACCTGGACGACCACAAATTTCGAGCAGAGCACCGCCGAGACGCTCTCCGCGTAGGCCTCCTCCGGAAATAGGGCTAACGTCGAGCTCGCGCGCACGCGCGCCGGCGGCCTCAGCCGCGGGTCGACGTTTGCCGGCGACCGCGCCTCGTCGAGCCGCAGGTCGATCGCGGTCGGCGAGAGCGCTTCTGCTGCCCGCGGGTCTGGCGGCTCGGACCGCGACCGGCGCCGGAACCGCGTTGGGGTGGTGAGCTCCTCTTTGCTTTCGTTCGCTGCGCCCGGTGACTGCCCCTCCTCGAGCGCGCCTTCCGGTGCCTCCTCCGTCGACTCCTGAGCACCCATGGCAGCAATGGAACCGATTCAGCTGGCGGCCATGCACGCGCTTTGGATGGTGCCGCCGCTAGGCAATGGCTTATTTTAGATTCATGTGGCTGCCGATAGATGTATTCGCGTCCTGGGGCAGCGCGCGGCGCGTGTCTGGCTTGTCGGACGAATCGTTGCCAACAGGCGCCGGGTTTTTTTGGCGCGACGCGCCTTTTTGATTCTACGGGTCCCGTTCGCGCGCAAATGAGTCCTCTAGTGCGGTGTTGGGTTTCGCCTGAAAAACCCGCCACCGCAGCTTATTGGCCATGGACGCCAGGCGCCAATACGAAGCCAAATAAATGCCGGTGGTGCAGTATCTTGCCGCAGAGACATCGGCAGTATGCCATTTCCATCGATCTTGAGCGCTGGTGCAAAGCTGGCTGGCTTGCATTTGCCCTGAGCTGCAATAAGCACATTATTATCTTGCAGGATGCGCAGCGACGACGCGCGTAGCGCTGGCGACGCGACGAACGCCCCGCCGCGCTGCGCGTCGCCGCGATCCGCCAGCCACGCCGCGCTGCTGGAGGACGAAACCCCCGCCGTGTGCGGCGCCGGCGACGCGAGCCCGGCCAGCCACGCGCTGCTGGAAAACGACGCCGCCGCAGACGGCTGCTGCTGCTGCCGGAACGAGCGCTGCACGAACCACGCCAAGGTGCTCACCGTAGCATTGGTGCTCTTCCTGAGCATCACCTGCGCGCAGTTCGGCCTCGCGTTACTCGCGAGGAGCAACACGCTGCTCGTGGACTGCGCGTCGATGTTGGTCGACAGCGCGACGTACGCGGGGAACCTCTGGGCCGTCTGCCGCGAGACCAACGATCCCGAGGACGCCGCGCGGGGCGCCCTGGTGACGTCGGGCCTCTCTATTTTGGTGCTCGCGGCGATCACGGCCTGGGGCCTGTCCGGCGCGGTCCAGGACTTGAGAAGGAGGCACCCGCCCGACCGGGTGAACGCCGAGATCGTGCTCATATTGGGGATCTTCGGCCTCGTGTTTGATGCCGCGACGCTGTTGGCGTTTCGCGCCTGGGGCCATACTGAGGAAGACGATGAAACGGGCATCGAATTAGTGGGCACGGGCGAAGAACACGACTTTGAGGACATTGAAAGGACGGCCGACGAGATGAACATGTGTTCCGCCTTCTCGCACGTGGCCGCCGACACGATTCGGTCGGTGACGTCGGTGTCGCTGGGCCTCTTGATCATGCTGCGGCCCGATCTGAACGGAGCGAAGTGGGACGCCTACGCTACTTTAATTGTTACGGCGACGGTGCTGCTCGGGTCGGTCCACCTGGCCGTGGACTGGTGCCGCGTCGCGCGCGGGCTGGCTCGGGCGCGGCGGCGGGCGGAGATCCTGTCGAAGTTGACGCCGCGGCGAGTCTTCGAGGAATCGAAGGACAGCGAAGAATGTGGTAGTCTTGTGTAAACAACATGTGTCTTAGTAGTTGAATTCGCCGCCTACTTCGATGACAAACAGCTTCATCCCCGACGCGTTCAGCCGGTCCACGAGCGCGCGCCCCATCGCCGCCGCCGGCGTGGACACGCCGCCGGCCGCGCACTTCTCGCGGTCGAGCGCCAGCGTCAATGCAGCTTCCGTCGACATTCTTGCGGTCGCCTTGTAGCCGCCGTCGCCCGCGTCGCCGCTCTCGACGCGAGCGACGGCGATGCCCGCCGGACCCGCGGCGTAGACCTCCGAGGCGAACTTGCCCGCGTCGCGCGCCTCCCGCGAGGGCCCCTGGCCCGGCGTCGGCAGCACGTACTTCTTCAGCAGGTAGCGCGTCGGCGGGAAGAGCACGAGCACCGCGCCGACGCCGAGAAGAACGTACTCGCCCAAGGCCCCGACCGCGTACACATTGCCAGAGTTCTCCTCGTAGGGGATAACGTCGCGGCCGAGCAGCTCCATGGACCTTCGAACCACGGGCGCGTTGGCCGCCGCCATCACAAAGGGCCCCATCCACAGCTTCCTCAACTCGTCGTACTCCACAATTTTCGCGGTATCTCTCGTCTCCGGCCCGCAGACGTCGTTCAAGGGGTAACTGCCCTTCGCCAGCGTCTCCGCCACGAGACCTTTCGCTTCCTCCGTCATCAGCTCGTCGGCATAGCCCAACAACGCCAACCCGGTGTAGATCGTGCCACCGCTGATACCGCCGCCTTCGAAGCCGCGCGTCAATAAGCGCGCGCGCTCGGGCTGCGCGTTGTACCTCTCCTGGTACGCGTCCGACGCCAGCAGGTAGCCCAGGTCCGACGGGATCGAGTCGTAGCCGCACGAGTGCACGATCAATGCACCCGTCTCCTTCGCCTTGGCGTCGTGCCTGCTTAGAGACGCTCTATGTAAAGCTACTTCGCCCGTCACGTCCACATAGTGCGTCCCATGCCGCGCGCAGGCTTCGACGACGGGTAGGGCCTTGGTGATGTACGGCGAGCCGGCGTAGTTGAGGAGCACCTTCGTCTGCGCCACCATGGCATCGACCGACGCCGCGTCGGTGGCGTCGGCGACGATGATCGGCACCGCGGCCTCAAGAGCTTCGAGTCTCGCGCGGCTGCGGCCGGCGATCGCCCACTTGAGCCCGCTCGTCGCGTAACGGTCCGTGAGGTACTCGACCGCGAGGCGGCCGGTGAATCCGCTCGCGCCGTAGACGACGACGTCGTACGCTGGTGGTGCCGTAGACGACTGCACGCTGGTGGATGCCATCAGTAGGGTGGTGGCGCGCCGGATGAGACGCATGTTTGCTATGCGTGTGCTGCGTGTCGTGTGTTGCTGTGCAGCGCGTCAGCTCTGGGTGTTGCAAGGTTTTGCACCCGCCAACGCGAAAGCAATGCCGACGAACGTCGCAGGCGTCCTCAGGTGACGCGAACGAGCCCACGCAGGGCTGATTGAGCGGTGGCGTGCTAGTTGCGCCTAGCCAGAGCAGGCTGAGGCTGCAGCTGGCAAGCCTGAGCGAGGCAGCAGTCTTGGCGCACTCGTCGCACCAACCAACGCGCTGCACACGCGAAAACTGCTGCGTGTGTCGCCGACGACGCTCTGCAGGCTCGTGCCGGCTCCCGCGCGCCGCCGGCGCGGAGCTGAACACAGTCTTGGACGCAGTGCTGCTGCAGCAAGGCAGGGCTCCCGCGGACGGCACCAAGGCTAGAAAAAATGAGCGGCCTCGTCGCCGCGCGACCGCGCCCGCCCCAGCGAAACCAGAAGAAGGCACCAGTCGCACAACGCGCGAGCGACGAAGACATCGCCGCCGTCCTCGCCAACGTAGCAAAACTCTGCGGCCCGGCGACGACGCTGCCGCAGCGTTATAGAGAAGCCTACGGCGTGGCGCTGGACGCGCGCGCCCTGGGCTTCGGCAAGCTCGGGGCCCTCTTGAGTCTCGGCGAGCGCCGCGGCCTCTTCGCCGTCGAGCGCACGGAGCGACGAGAGGACGGCACGTCCGGCTCGTGGTGCCTCCGGCCCGTCGGCGCGGAAATTACTGAAAACGCATCCGACGGCGGCTCCGTCGGTTTATTAGGATTCTACCACTACGCGCGGCCGCCCTGGACCGAGCCTGCGCGCGACGCGACCGCGGCGTGGCTCCGCGCGCTCTGTGCGCAGCATGGTCTGGGCGGCCGCGTGCGCGTGGCCACGGAGGGCGTGAACGCGACCGTATCTGGTTCTACCAGTGAATTGGACGCGTTCCAGGCGACGCTCTCCACCACTGAAGGGTGGCATAGCGTCCTCTTCAAGCGCGAGCCCTGCACGTCTCACCAATTGTGGCCCGCGCTGTCGTGCTGGACCGCCGACGAGTTGTGTGGTTTTGGCGCGGACGAATCGACGCGGGAAAGATTGGACGCCGTCGGGCCCGGTATTTTGTTGGAGCCGCGCGCGTTCCGGGCGCGCATGATGGAGAAGGACGCCGTTTTAGTAGATGTGCGCAACGCCTACGAAACGACCATCGGCGCCTTCCCCGGCGCGCTCGACCCCAAGACGCGGACCTTCGCGGATTTTCAACAATGGTTGGAGAAAGACGAGACGCAAATCGCTTTAAAAGATAAGGACGTCCTCATGTACTGCACGGGCGGCGTTCGGTGTGAAAGAGCATCGGCGGCGTTACGGGCGGCCATGCCCGAGCAAAAAGAACGGGTCTTCCATCTGCAGGGCGGCATCGTTTCGTACATGGACGAGGGACTGGAGGGCTTCGCGGGCGCGAACTACGTGTTTGATCGGCGGAACCGCCACGGCGCGGCGCCGCGCGGGTCGGATCAAGTTCTTGGGAAGTGCCTGGCGTGCCGCAAGCCGTGGGACGTGTACCGCGGGTCGGCGACGTGTGCGAAATGCAAGGTGCGCGTGCTGCTCTGCGACGCTTGTTTGTCTTCCCGTGATCATGAAGCGCTCGTCTGCGATTTATGCTCTTGACGGTATGCCTCAGCGTCTCTCACCGATCGTCGGCGTTCGTTTTCTAGAGTCGCGGCCCGGTGCCACCCCCATGCCCGAGGCACGCGCTACTCGGCGCCCAGAGGAACGACGAGCGGTCCGACTTGTGTGTGGATGCCCCCCCGCGCCGGCCGGGCCGAGACTGACGACATACGCGCTCCGCGCAGGTCCTCGATCTTTCTTTTGTTTGTGGGTAACTGTCTGTTTTTCTCCAGTAGCTGCTCGCACGGGTTTAGGATTGCGTACACGCCGCAAAACCCGTGCTAGTGTCTTACAAGACGCTAGCTAGCCGCGTTTTTGCAAGCTGCCATTGCGCCGTCGGATTGTGAACACAGACACGCCTCTGCTGTCAGTATAGCTCACGCTACAGACACGATCCTCTGCTGCCAGTTATAGCTCACGACGCCCGCGATTTGCTAAAGCACCCATCAAAAATGCGCCGCGGACGCACACAACCAAGCAGCCGCGCGCGGAGCGGAGGGACAAGCGACGACGACGCGAAAGCAGCCGCTTCCAAAACGGGCATGCTCGCGCCGCTCCTCTTCCTTGCAATTGGTGTTGTCTTCGTGGTGTCGACGCTCTACCAGCCGCAGCATACGCACGTCATGCCCGTGGCGAACACCGTCGAGCTGCGCTCTCTGATAAGGGAGCAGAACGCGACGATCCGCGCGCTCGCGCGGCGCGTGGCGCACGCGTCGGAGCAGCGCGAGACGCACGCGCAGCGCATCGACGCGCACGCGGACCGCGTCGAGGCGGCGCTCGCCGCGAAGTTGGTTGCGGAGACGGAGCTCGCGGTTGCCAGGGCCGACGCCGCCGCGGCGCGCAAAGAACTTGTGGAGATGCGGCAGCGGCTGCGTGATAACCATGCGCCGTTATCAACGGCACCGGTCGCACGACAGACACTGACAACAAAAGCGGAGACGAAGTGCGACGATCTCTTCGGCGAGGGTTTAGTAAGGAGCTACCGCGACTCCAAAAAGGTCTGGTGCGGCGGCGGTTCCACAACGATCGAGTGCTACGAGCACGTCTACGCGCACAACGGGCGGATAGGGCATTTCTGCCGCGCGTCCAATCTATTGGTGGACTTTTCCAAGGTGGGCGGACGGCACTCGACCACCACGAAACCGCAGCGGGGCCCGAACATGTACCACTCCTTTGCGCCAGGTGCATTGCAGGCCCAGTGCGCGCGAACGAAGCACTGGTCTCTACAGAAGGCCATGCCCCACGCGAAACTGATGCTCCCTAAGCTCGAGGAGGTCCAGAGCTTTTCAAACGATGTAGAACGCGTGCAGACGCCTACTTATCTACTAGCTAGAGACGAGGACTCGGAAAATATGTTTCATTCCACTGCGGACCACTTGAATGCGTTTTTAGTATCAGAGGTGCTCCAGTCTGATAGAGACAAGTGGCAGACCGTGCTGTTTGATCGGATGCCGGACGGGCCCTTCCACAGTCTGATCGAGAAGACGTTTTCTCCGAAAAACAAGCTGAAACGAGCCGCGGACTACCAAGGCAGAAAAGTATTATTTGAGGAGTTGATTATTCATCTCGAGTCCCCTGCCGGTATTGTGTTCCCGAAGGTCGCCGGTCCGAAGGGTATTATGACCTGTACACAATCATCATTGTGGTTGGGGTTCCGCGCGGCTGTGTTGCGAGGCTTCGGGTTGTTGGACGTGCCTCCACCAACAGTGCCGCACGCTGTGCTGTCTGTTAGAAGACGAACCGGTGGAAAAAATACCGGTAGGGTTTTTGCGGATGAGGCCGCGCTCACAAAAATACTGAAGGAAGGAAATGCGATGACGTCCGAGGTCGTCGATCTGGGTTCGTTGCCCTTCGACCGGCAGATCGCTCTGATGCGGCGGACGAACATATTGATTGGGGCCCACGGTGCCGGTTTGATGCACGTTTTGTTTCTCGCCGAAGAAGCTGTTTTGTTGGAGATCCACCCGTCCTACAGGTTAGATAGGCACTTTAGGTTGGCCGCGCGCATGGCGGGGAAGATCTATCTGCCGCTGCGATCGACTCAACCGGTGACCTGCAAGGGCACCTCGGACGCGGTGCCCGTCGACGCGGGCGAGTTCCGGCGAGCGCTCGACGCGGCCGTGCGGCTGGCGCGGTCGTTTGATGATGGCGTCGCCGAGTGCGGCTTGTCCTGCGACGCGCGCGTGCTGGCCTTGGATAGCGGGAACGCGAAGTTCCTGCCGCCGGGCGCGCGGCCGCTCGCGACGCGGTTCCCGTGCGGGTAGTTTTTTGTTATTTAATAAGTCTACTTAGGACAGGTGTGCGTGCACTCCGGGCAGTACGCGACGTCGCACCGCTCGCAGTACCGGGACTCGCGGCACTCCTCGCAGAACGGAAGCTCACACTCTTCGCAGTAATATACGTCGCGGCACTCTTCGCAGAAGGGACACCCGCAATCGTCGCAGAACCGCACGGGGCGACACTCTTCACAAAACGGCTCCCCACAATCCTCGCAGAAGCTCGTGAACCGACAATCGTCACAAAATTGTTCGTCGCAGATCGAGCAGAACCAGGTCGGGCGGCAGTCTTCGCAGTAAGGAGTCTTACAGAGCGAGCAAAAGCCAACCATCTTACAATTGTCACAAAAACCTTTAAAGCACTCGCCGCAATGCATAACGAGCCGACAGTCCTCGCAGTACGGATTATGGCAACTACTACAGTAACGCACGCCCCAGCAATCCTCGCAGGAGGCCCTCTCGCACATGCTGCAGGGGTTGAGGTGGTCCCCATTTTCACAAACTAGACAGAACACGGAGGCGCAGTCGTCGCAGCGCTTGAGGATATGCCCGGGACAGGCGGGAGTCTCGCACCGCTTTTCGGCCATGAGAGCACACATCTCACTGTGCCTCCCGCCCCAGTCGCGCACCTGGCAGGACTCCGAGCAGTAGCGCCGCCTCATGCACCCGCCGCACACGGGAAAGCGCTCCTCGGAGAGGGGGCCTCTTCGAACGCAGACTTGGCAGACGCGCCGCAATATCCTCCGCTGTCGACGAGTCATCTCCGGTGGCGCCGCTCTCGTCACGCGCGTCTCGGCGACACGTGTCGCAAGCGCGTCGATGCGGGCGGCCGCGGCCATCGCGGCCGAGGCCGCGGCGGCCGCGGCTGCGTCGTCGCAAATCGCGCAGTCGCGGCCGCGGCCATGCTCGCAGAGCGTGACGGTCCTCCCGCTATCCGCGCACTCGCGACATCGGCGCACGGCTCTCGCGGACCACTGTTTTTTGCCAAATGCAACGCGAGGTTTGTAGTTGCCACAGGCGCTACAACTCTTCGTCGGATCGTGTTCTGCCTTACTCTCGGATGCCATGATTGCGAGCTTGTCAATAAAAGGTAGCCTTGTGGGATTGGCGCCTAGACCGGCTGCACGACTGCAGACGCGCTTACAGTCGCTGCGTCTTATGGTGAGAGACTGCTTGACAGCGTAGCGTCTCTTGAACAGACGTATCCACGACGATACCGCCCACAAACGAGACCCAGGCGCTTCCTAGTGTCTTACTACCGCTAGCTTTATGTTTTGGCCCATTTTTGAGACCGCGAGGCAGGGAGGGGGTGTCGCGGGTCGGGCGAATTAGTAATGTTATCTGCTTGATTCGCAGCGGAGTTGTGCGAGCCGTGCGAGCCGGTGACCCAGCAGACCACACCGCACAATGCTGCGGGTCGTGCGCTGCTTGCGCTCCGCTGCTCGAAGCGCTCGCGCGCGGCCGCTGGGCGCGTCGTACGGCGTCGCGGCGGTCAATCTGGGCTGCGCAAAGAGATTCCGCGCCAGCGCCGCGGACGCCGCACGAAACGCGGCGGACGTGCGCGACCTGCTGCGGACGCGGCTCTCGTTGACCGATGCGGAGGTGGACCGGATGGTGCGGCATCGGCCCCTGGGCGCCCTCGCGACCGTGGCGCCGAAGCTCGTCTGGCCGCAGCGACGCCTCGGTCTGGACGAGGCGCAGCTGAAGAAGGTCGTGTTGTTGAATCCATCGCTGCTAAGCAAAAGCATCGAGGACAACCTGGCGCCAACGCTCGACTGGTTGCAGGCGCGTCTCGACCTGGATGACGAGCAGCTGAGGAAGATGATTGTGGCGCTTCCGGCACTGCTGGGCTATAGCGTCGAGGACAACGTGGAGCCGAAGCTTCAGTGGTTACAGCGGCGCCTCGATCTGGACGAGGCGCAGTTGAGAAAGATAGTGCGTTTGGATCCGTCTCTGCTTAACAAAAGCGTCGAGGAAAACTTGGAGCCGAAGCTCTACTTCTTCGAGCGGGAGCTACTACACGGCTCGCGCGCAGAGCTGCGCGATTGGGTGGTGAAAAAATCACCCTGTCTTTCCTACAGCCTGACCAACCGCTACCGCCCGCGCCTCGAGGCGTGCCGCGCCGCCGGCGTCGACGCGAAACGCGTCCTCTCGTACGCCACGAACTCGGATGAAATCTTCTGCAAGCACACGGGCATAGATCCCGAGGACCTCACGGCGATCCGCGAGAGCCAAACGCTCATCCTCAACGACTTCTCGGCCGCGCGCGTCGTGCCGTGCGAGACGGGCGGCAAAGAGCTCGTCGCGTCCGGCGCTTTCCCGGCGGGCGCCGTATTGTTTCGCTTCGCCGGCGAGCTGAGCCCGGTCAACATCGGCGACCGGTCGCTGCAGGTCGGCCGCGCGGCGCACCTGCTGTCGGTGCCGCCGGAGGAGCCCTGGGTTTATTTGAACCACTCGTTCGAGCCAACGGTCTCACTGATTGTGGACCCGATCACGCCCGTCGCCACGGCGCGGACCACGGAGGACTTGGTCGACGGCGCGGCGCTCACGATCGACTACACGCTCCACGAGTGGGAGATGAGTGGTGACGGCTTCGTCTGCAGCGAGTCCGGCCGACGCGTCCGCGGCTTCAAGCATCTCACGGCGAGCGAGCGGGAGGCGGCGCTGCCCCGCGCGGCGCCGCACATCCGGGAGATGCACCTCGCCGCGGCGGAAGACTAAATGTTTTGGTGTTTGTCACCGGCTACCCCACGCCATCGATGCGGAACTAGACAGGAACTACTAAATGTCCCCCACGAACTCCGCGCCCTCCTGGGACCGCTGGTACCACTTCGCGCAGTTCAGGAGTGTTGGCACGACGATGACGAGTGCCGCCGCGCCCGAGTGGACCCCGTCGCCGGCGCCGGCCCAGCCGTCCACTATGGAACCGGGGATGAGCGGCGGCGTATACTTTACCAAGTAGGCCAAAAACGCCGAGAGCGCGAGGAGCTTGCCCAGGAAAAACGCGTCCGAGTCGAGGGCCCAGGCGTCTCCTAAATCTTCCCAACCGAGCAAGGACGCTGTTGTGGAGGACGGCGCCGCCGTTACCAGTGAAGGTGTTTCCGTTTCCGCCGCCTCGGCCTCGACGCCTTGTGTCAATCGAGCGTACAACGCCTCCGCGTCGCTGCGGCCGTCGCTCAACGTCCAGCCCGACGCGACGGCCAGCCGATACATGGCGAAGGCCATCGTCGTATTTCCCAAACATGTGCAGCCCGCCTGGAGCGCGACGCACCACGACAGCTCGGGCGCGTTGTAGAAAAGATGGTAGCAGCACGCGACAATTCCGGACGTATGCAAGGGCAGCATGCCCCAGGTCACGCCCTTCCACTCTTTTCTACCAATAACGTCGGCGTAGCGCCAGGCGAGGCCCATGGCCACGAGCCATTCCACTAATGAGGAGGTGTGGATGATCCAGGTCGGGATCGACAGGGCGTTTATCGGTTCATTTACATTGTCGAGATTGCCTACACCATTAAGCCAGGGCGCGTGGGCCGCGGCGTCCATCGTCATCAGGTTCCCGGCGACGACGACGAAGCAAGATAGGATCGCGAACCCTGCCCAATAGGTCGCCGCGGTTCGTAATCTGTCAGGATCATCCTTTCCCGCGAGAGCGTCCCGAAAACCTAATACAACCACACAATTCGTGGCCGCGAGTAGAGATTCTGCCGCGCCATGCAACCAATCGGCGTCGGCCAGCGACGCGCCATACAGCGCACCGGCGCCGATCGCCGCCGGGATGGACCCAAACACAAACGCTAGGAGATAAGTCAAGCCGAAACACACACCTTTGGGTGCTTGCGTCTTCGGGTGCTTCAGCCAGTAGAGCATCGCGAGCCACGGCAATAAAGAGGCGCCGAACAAACTGCCGGCGAGCTCGTCGGCCGTCGACGTGAGGGCGCTGTTCGCGGCGAGGGTGTGGGTCGTCAACTCGATGGCGTCCAGCGGTACGGCTCGTAAGGGCTGCATGGGCCTGAGGCGGCGGACAGGTGTGATGAATGCATGCGATGCGGCTGCCAGGAGGAGCAGTGCTTTGGCAGCCATGGTCTACGGGTCGAGCAGTGATCGATGCCGGCTGCGGGCTGTGTCTGACAGTGAGCAGACGTTTGATAAGTGATCACTGCGTACCACAACCGTGCTTTGCGCACGACGTGCGGCTCGTGCCGCAATTATGGCAGGTGAAGCTAAGCGGTCTAAGACACTAGAGGTGATTCTGCGCGGAGACTTACGCCGCCGCCGCGAGGCCTACTCAAGAACGATCACGAGTTCTTATCCGGACTCGTATCATCTACTCGTATCGACCACGACGCCCGCGGGCTCACTGCGCGCAAGACGATACGGCCGAGGTGGCGCTCACCGAAGCGCAGGAAGACGCGCTCAGAAAGGTCTTCAATCGCGTCGATATTTCGGGCGACGGACACATCTCCGTGATAGAAGCCATCAAGGCGCTCCGCGGCGCACGAAGTTCGACGGGCATCGAGGCCGACTTCGCGCGGCTGCTGGGCCTCGACGACATGACGCGCATCCACCAGGAAGACGGCACGAGAGATAAGCTGATGCTGGCGTTCGGCGCGCTCGACGCGGACGGCGACAAAAAGCTATCATACGAGGAGTTCCGCCGCCGCGGCGCGTGGTGGCGAGCGCGGCGACGGCGCGGGACCCCGTGCTGGCGCTCGATCCGTAGCCCCCCTCCCCCCCCCCCATCTTACCCTAATGCACATAAAAATTGCCTAGCTCTAAAACAAAACCGGCGTCTCGCGAGCCCGCGAAATCCACCTCGCATGCTCCACTTGTCCACCCTAACGACGCTACTTTGTAATCCAGTTTATAATAAATAAATAAATACCTACTCCTCATACGCCAAGACCTACTCCTCGCCACGGCGTCGCGGCCGTCGTAGAGCGCTAGCGGAATGTAAGGCACTAGCAATCATCACAGGTGTAGCTTTGTTTTTGTTGCTAGCCCAGCAGCGGTCAAAAAGCTATGCGTTTCGCACCGTTTGATACCCCCCGGTAGTAGCCAAGTTGAGCTGCAGTAGCGTGGGGACGAATGGGGCGAACGCAGCAGCATTGCTTGTGATCGCAGCGATGCTCGCATTCCTGCTCCTAAGTTGTGCACAAGCGCTCAACCCCGCAGCGCTCGCCCGCGAGGCGCTCGTCGAGTACCGCGCCAACGAACGCATCGCGCCCGACAAGGTGCTGGCGAAAGTGCTCCGAACTAATCCGTGCACGGACGGCGAGCGCCGCGCGGCGGCCGACGCATTCCTAGGTACCGCGGCCCGGCTGCGGCGCTACGAGTGGCTCTGCAAAGACGTGCACGGGGATGCTGAAGAAATAGCGGCGTCACTGCTCCAAGCGAGGGACGAGGACCGGACCACGACGGAGTGGCCGTCGGACCCGAACGAACGGCTGAGCGTCGAGAGCGGCGCGCCGCTCTGGCTCTGCGCGCGCTGGCGGCGCGATCTGGGCGACGACGAAGCGCGAGCCGTCGCGTTCGCGTCGACGAGCCGCGGGCCTGTCACGTTGCGCGTGAGAGACGAGGTTGCCATAGACGCCGTCGAGGCGTCCCTCGGCGTGCGAACCGCGAGACCGCCTCGAAACATTGGTGCGCCCCGCGCGCTGACGCTGACCGAGGGCCGGCCGCCCGGCGGCGTCTGGGCGCTGCCCGGCTGGGAGGAGGCGTTGTTTGAGGTGCAGGACGCGGGCTCGCAAGCAATTGTGGAGGCGTGCGGCGATGGCTTCGGCACGGCCCTGGATATGTGCGCGGGCAACGGCGGCAAGTCCATACCGCTCGCGGCGCGCTGCCGAGAGCTCTGGTGCCACGACGTCGACACCGAGCGCCTGAAGCGCCTCCGCGCGCGGGCGCGCCGCGCCGGCGTGTCTGTTCAATGTACGGATGGAACTCTTCCGGATGCGACGTTCGACCTCGTCCTCGTCGACGCGCCCTGCAGCGGGTCGGGCGTTTTGAGGCGGCTCGGCCGCACGATGAGCTTCGACGTAGCTGATGGTGACGAAGAGGATCTCGCCGCGCGCCGGCGCAGCCGCGACCGAGTAGTCCACGCGCGCGCGGACGATGCGCTTGCTGATTTCGCTCGCTTGCAGCTCTCGCTGTTGCGCAATGCCGCGGCGCGGTGCGGCGATCGGCTCGTCTACGCGACGTGCTCGACGCTCCGCGAGGAGCTGTGTGGAAATCAATTTTACGGCGCGTTCGTGCTGAATCGCCGCGTCGACCTCCACGCCATCGACGCGACGTTGTCGGTTCCTCACCGCCCGACGGAGCCAGCGCAGCCACGTCATCGCCGAGAAATGACTTAGTGAAGAATTATCGGGTGCACCCGACACACCGGTTGATTTCCACACAGGCGAGGAGAACGAGGACGTCGTGGCGGCGTTCGACGACGAATCCTTCGAGCTCCTAGACACGCGACGGCTCCTGCCCGGCCCGTGGCACGACGGGTTTTTTGTGGCGCGGTGGCGACGGCGGTCTGTGTAAGAGTGTTTTCTGTGACCCCTTTTACCAAGATGATCCTTACCCAAAGTCCCGCACGTCTGACGGCGGCCCACCCCTGTCGATCGCAGCCCTAATAACGTTCTGCAGCTCCATGGCCGTCGGCCTTTCCACAAACTCCGCGTGTCTCCTATAAGCCCCTCTTCCAATATCCACGAAGATCTCGTAGGGCGCCGGGTAGCGCCGCGAGACGACGACGCGCACGGGAGGCGTCCCGCCGCGGACCATGAGCGGCCGCAGGCAATACGCCTCCGTCGCGTCGAAGTACTCGCGCGGCGGCTCCGCTCCGCCCGGCTCGTCGTGCCGATGGTTCAACACAACAACGGGTAAATTCTTGAATGCCGCCGCTCGGAACACCCGCCGCGTGGCCACCATGTCCTCGTTGGAGAACGGCGCGAAGACAACATATAAAGTCGACTCGGGCGTCTCCTCTTCATTGGCTTGCCCGAAGTTTAGGAGCAGCGGCTCCGCGGTGATGCCCGCTTCCTCCGCGAGGCGCGTCGTGCCGGCCGCGTCCAACAGCACCAAGTTATCGTAGGGTAACCGCGAGAGGGCGTTCTTGGACCAAGCTAAGACAGCGGAGCCATCGATCGTTTTTTGAGCTGGATCTAAACCCTCCACGCGCGCCTCGATCAAAACTTTCCGCTTCCCTTCGAGCACGGCAGCCACCGTCGCGTCGCACGCGTGCCGCGCCGCCTCCGCGAGGTCTAGGGCCACACCGTCCGGCACGGCGGGCCGCGCCTCGCCGGCGCCTCCTTTCGGATTCAGGGCCTCCGCGAGGCCGTCGGGCAGGTCCGACGACGGCATTGACGGCTCCCGGGCCTCGGGCGTGCCGCGCTCTTCCCTCAGCTTCGAGAGCTCTTCACCAAGACTGTCCGTCGGCTCGTCGGGCGCGCGGCTCTTCTTCCGGCGGCCGAAGAGGCCCCTTTTTTTGGTTTCGTCGGCGCCCGGCTCGTCCGCGGCGGCGGCCGGTGGTGTCTCCGCCTCCGCGGCCGGCGAATCGCCGCCGCCGCCGAATAGCGCATCCATGCGCGCGCGCATCGCCGCGTCGTCGTCGTCCGCTGCGGCCGGCGGTACCGGCTCTGGCGGCGCCTCGGCGGCCGGCGGTTCGGCGGCCGGCGGCTCCGCGGCCGGCGCCTCGCCGCCCCCGAACATCGCCTCCATACGTGCGCGCATCTCGGCGATGCGCTCTGCTTCGGCGTCACTCTCCGGTGGCCTCTCATCGTCCACTGCTCGCAACGCTGGTGTACGCTGTGGCAGCGGTGGCCGCAGGACAAAGGATTGCACGCATGCGCATGCCGCGAGCAAGAGTTTCATCGTCTGGCGATCTGTGCGCGGTGCGTTTTGAGTCGTGCGCAAGTTCTATACGTTTGCGTTGCGCTTGGCGCCGCGCGCGTGCCCGATCCAACTCTGAGATGCCGGCCGATGGAGAGCGGCTGATGGAGAGCGGCACCCAAACCGCTCCAAAATTGCCTCACGAATCGATAAAAAGCCTCCGTTGCGCTTAACGGGTGCCGAGCGATGCGTGCCTAGTTTGCTTGCGCTTCCCGACGTGCCCGCGGCAGAGGACCTGCCTGCAGCACAACAATGCGAGCTGTCTACCTCTGCGCGGTCGCAGCAGCCCTGCGGCCCGCGCCACGGACGCGACGACGGACGCGCCTCGGGTCGTCGACCGACGTCGACGACTTCCGGCAGCGCCTGGAGGCCGGCGCCTTCTTCCTCGACGACGGCCGACACGACGTCATCGCGTGCGACACGCGGCAGGCCGCGCAGCATGCTGGGGAGGCGCTAAAGGCGGCCGTGCTCACGGGCGAGCGGCGTTGTGTGATTGACTGCCGCGTCGACACCTTCGACTCGACGTCGCGCCGCTTCGCCGCCGACGACACGGCGAGATGGATAAGACGCTGCGCGAACGAGGTCGCGTTCTTCTTCGAGACCTGCACGCTGCTCTACCCGCAAGCCGCGTCCGGCGCGGCGCCGACGGCGGCCGGGCTGCCCGTCGAGCCCCTCCTCAAAAAATGGGGGCAGGTCATGGACGGCTCCGAGGACCACGGTTTGGCACCGACGGACTGTTTCTTCGTCGTGTCGCCGTCGACGTTTGACGAGCTCGTGGCGCTGCGACGGTTGTACCGAGCGGCGATGGCGGCGCGGGCGCTCATCGTCGTCGTGAACCACGGCTTCGAGGCGCCGCCGCCCGAACTCGAGGAGGCTTCGGAAGTCTACCGGCTCCAGCCCCTCGATATCGAGGAGCCATCCACAGGGAAAGTCGCGCGCGTCTGCGTGTCGCGGCGCTTCCCCGCATCATATGAAGTTTACGCTGCACGCGGAAAACAGTACGAGGCGTCGAATCGGGGTGTGTTCAAACAAAAACCGGACGACGCCGTCGTGCGGGCCGTGGCAAGACAGGTCCTAGATGAAAGTTGACGGAATGTGTATACGCCACTCCCGGACCGGCGGCCCTCAACTGTTTTAAGTAAGACATAGTAGATAGTTACCCGCTCTTCTTTAGCTTCAGTTTCTTCTCCTGCGTGGGGAAAGCGACTGGTGGAGTCGACGCCAGCGCGACGATGGCGTCACGAAGAGTCAAAGGACGCGGGAGGCAGCACCTTCTTCTTCTTCTTGGATTTGGACGAAGTAGACCCCATGTCGACATACGCCTGCTGGTTGTTGATGGGCACGTAGGCCTGGCCCGTCCGTTGTTGCGCGTGTTGGAGGATAGAGAGCGAGCCGGCACCCGCGGACATCTTGATACTGCGTTGCCGTTCCGCCTCGCGCGCCGCGAATTTTTCGGTTTTCTTCTTGCCGGGGCCCTTCCCATGAAATTTGTGGCACATCTGCCGGAAAGCTTCTTTGCGCGTGAGTAATTTGCCGTCGGCGTCCCTATATTCTAATTTAATAGGCTTGAAGGCAATATCAGCGTTCTGCGCCGCCAACCTTTGGGCTTCGGCCATATCTTCACCGGAAGTGCCGTCGCTCTTGAAGTCCCGACGATCGCGCGCTCGGCCAATGCTCGCCTCGACGTGCTGCGTCTGGACGTCTCCGGTCTGCCTCAGTAAACCCATGGTCGCGGCCATGCCATCTCGAGCGAGCGGTTGTTTATGTAAGAAATCCACCAATTCGCCGCGCGCCTCCGCCTCGGCCGCCTCGACGCTCTCGTCGTCTGAAGGAGGTGCTTCTTCCATCACTACATCATCAGTCGTTTTCTCTTCCTTGGCCTGGGCGCGTTCCTCCAGTCGCGCTCGTAGTCGAGCCGTGAATTCGGTTGTTGACGTGAACACTAAGGCGTCCGTGGGCTCCGCGGTGTCTTCGGGAGCCTCCTCCTTGACACGAGCCGCCAGCGCCGCCGCGCCGGCCTCGCCCGTCGGTTTTTCACTTTTGAGCCTTCTAGCGCGATCTAAGGCGGCCCGCAATTCCGCATCATCTTCGTCCTCGCCGAGACCGCTCACGTACTTCTGCGAAGACTCCTGTTCAGTGACGGGAGCGTCGGGGATGGCGCGCGCGGCTTGCGCTGTAGACTTCACCTCATCCACGGACGCCCCGAGGCCCTTGCCGAGGTTGTTTTGCGCCGTCTTCTGCGCCGCCGCCCAGTTCGCCTTTCGGCGCTGGTCGTCGCCGTCGTCCGCCTGGACCCGTCGCGATCGCGATCCTCGTTCCCCATCGACCTCCTCGAGGCCGTCGAGGATGGACCCGGTCGACGGCAGCGCCTTCCTGGAAGCTTTCCGAGCTTTCTTTTCCTTCTTCCTAAATAACTTCCGGGCTTCGTCTCGCGTCAGGTAGTCGTTCTGCGTCTCGAACGCGGCGGAAGACGCGTCGACGCCGCCCCAGCGGCCCGTACGTAAAGTACTGGTGTCATTCGTGTCCATCTTGGCGTTCGGAGCTTTGCCCATCCTCTGAGCTAACGCAGCGATGTCCGCGCCCGACAAATGCGACTGATCCTTAGCAGACAACCCGCCACTACTACCAATCTTCAGCTTGTGGGCCTGCTTCGTCCGATCATCATATTTCGCCATCACAGAACCCCCAGCAGTAGTGCCAGTGGCATACTCGAAATCATCTGCCACGTCACCGCCCATGTGCAAGGCTTGCTCCTCCTGCAACTCGACGCGCTTCCGCCGGATCTTGTCGTCTTCGGCGCGATTGACGTTCTGGAGCGTGTGCTGCGACTCCTTCTTCAAACCGACCAATTTCCCATGTTCGTTGCGCTCCAAAATGTGTTCGTCCTCCAGCGTCAGAATCATCTCGTCGCCGACTTTGAGCGCTTCCGCGGAGTGGGCGGCCACATTCAAGCCCTCTAAATCGTTAGATGTATAAGCTCGCTCTTGATCCAACTGGAGTCTCCGTCTTCGTTCCGCCTCCAAGGCTACGAGCTGCGGGTCCTCCTTCTGGCGCCGTTGGCGCTGGACCCACGCTTTTGCATCATCTACCTCGTCTCCTAGCGTCGATTCGGGGAGTTTGGCCGAAGCTTCTCGTCTTCTCTTCGCCTTGGCTAATTCCGCTTCGATGTCCGCCAATCGTCTAGCTTCTAGTCTCTCAGCTCGAGCGAGCTCGAAGTTGCGCTCGGCCTGCTCGCGAGCTTTGGCTGCGGCGCTCGACACTTCCGCGTTGAGGGGCTTTAATCCAAGTTTCGCTCTCAGCGCGTTCGTGTCGTCGACGGTCATGGAGACCTCGCCGTCGGCGCTCGTGGAGACCTTGACGCTCTCCGCTAATTTAGCGTAGTCGACGCGCTCCGGTGCTGGCGCGGCCTTGGGCGGCTCGCGGCGCGGGCGGCGGTCTCGGCTGCGCGAGCGGCTGCGCGAGCGGCTGCGCTTGCGGTCGCGGCGGCCCATTGCTTGTTTCTTACGGCGTTACCGTGCGCTTCTTAACGTGCGCTTGCGCCGCGCGGCGCTCGCCTCAGGCTGGTCTGAGGGTTTTGTTGCCGGCGCTTCGGCGGCGCGCCAAAAAGCAAGCAGAGCGCGAAGCACAGCGATGAATGAGGTCTGCAGTCGTATGAGCGCTTGCCTTGCTTTCGTCGAGGCTGCGCCGCGCTTTGCTTGTGCTTGGGCTTGCTAGTGTCTTACAAGCCGCTAGCTCAACTTGCCGAGAAGTCGCACGTCGTGCCGCCGCGCCCTCGCACGAGCTCGGCGAACGAGTCGTAGCGCTACGACGTGGGCCGCTAGGGCCACGTTTTGATTGGCTCGTCCGCCTCATGAGCCTCCTTGACAGCTCGGTAAATTGAGCGGCAGCGGCTGCCGCGGAGCGACAGCGGTGCCCGACGCGTTTTGACTACGGACGCCGGCGCGGCCTTCCAGCGAGGCGGCTCCCACGACGCCGCGGCGCGTCTCCTTTTCGCTGGGGCAGCCCCCGGTCCGCGACCGCCCGCGCCCGCCGCGGGGCCGGCTCTCACCCAAAAAGAGCGCCACCCGCGCGACCAGCCTGCGCGCGCGCCCGCCCGCGCGCGCGAGGGCCATGGGCGGCGGTGCGAGCACACCGGTCGCGCCCGCGCCGGGCAACCAGCGCCAGCGCCAGACGAGCGACGCGCTGAACCAGATGCCGCTGGAGGAGGTCCAGGAGGTCGTCACGGTCCGGTCCCGCTTGTCCAGGATCCGGTTGTCGTTTATAAGGCCCTCGTTGTCGCCGCCGGAGGACGGCACGGGGTTATTACCCCAAATGCGCAAGATCCTCGAGAACGACGGCGATTTGTTGGACTTCACGAACTTCCTCATGCGCGAGTTCGCCGACGAGCCGCTCCAGTTCTACGCGGCGATCGCGGACTTCACCTCGCAGTTCGGCACTCCCACGGAGAAGAAGCGCGGCATGGTCGAGCTGCCGCGGCGCTTCACGACCGTCGAGGAGGGGCCCGATGAAGACGATACGATTGAGGAAGTTGCTGATAGCAAGACGGAAGCCCGCCAAGCCGCGGCAAGGGAGATCTTCGACGAGTTCCTGGCGACGGACGCGCCGCGCCAGGTCCACGTCCCGGCGAAGATGCGCAAGGCCCTGAAGAAGGAGCTCGACGCTGGCTTATGCTTACCGGCCGTGTTCCGACCGGCGTTAGGTGAGGTCTTGACGGCGTTAGCAAGAGACAAGCTCGTGCCCTTCGTGACGCATCAGCGCAACGACAAGAAGATCTGGATTCGAGTCTTGCGCATTCTCGAGAGTAGTGTCGCGTCGGAGAAAAGGCAGTCGTTTCGAGGTGGAGCCCCAAAGCCGGACCCGGCGTCGCCCGGCCGCGCGCGCCAGCCGACCATGGCGACCGTGCCCAAGAAGCGCTTCGACCACCGGCGCTTGAGCGTCGACGTGCGTATGGTGGTCGCGCGCGAGCTGGACCTCGAGGAGCTCCGGAAGAAGCACGCCGCGGCGACGAAGGCCTAGCCTATCCCTATCCCTATCCCTCCCCCTGTGCTAACGGCTCGTGTTACTTGAGTGGTCCCGACCCTAGCGGTCTGTAAGACACTAGCAAAAGCATGTTTAAGCAGGCTCCGCGGCGAAAGCAATCCGTTACGCGTGCGAGGGCTGCCGCAGGACACAACGGCTACTTCGCGCGAGTCGACCGCACCGCGTCGTCGACGCATGCGATCCATGGGTGCCTGAGCAGGGGCTGCCCACCGACTGCGCTGTGGGCCGCACGCCACCGCTGCGACGCGTCGACGGCTCGCCTGCGCCCGTCGGGTGACCGGGTCGTGGGCGTAAGCGGACGATGCCGCGCCGCGCCCTCGTCCTCGCGGCGAGCGTGACTCTGGCAACAGCCAAGAAGCCGCTCATGCCCAAGTGCGAGGACCAGGCCGACGACATTGGGGCCAGCGTGTGCCAGGCCATGCTCGCCGTCGAGTTTTATACTTGTGAGAAGGACTTCTGTCCCACGTGCGAGGGGCCCCATGCGGGAGTGTGCAACCTGTCGTGCGACTACTGCCCTACGTATATGCCTACAGTATCGCCGTCATCCTACACGCCTACGACGCAATTCGCTCCCTCGTATCTACCTACGAGACGACCTACAAAACGACCAACAGCTATGGACGTGACTCCCACAAATGCACCGTCCTACGAGCCCAGCAAAGCACCTTCCTCATACCCACCTTCTCTCCGACCGACCGGCGCCTTTCCCACGCATGCGCCAACCCAGTGCCATAACGCCGCCGATGCAGCATTAGGTGAGTTCACGTGCGCCCAATGGTTAGCCAGTGACGGCGTCGACTGTTCGTCGGTCGAGGGCGCCTGCGCCCTGAGCTGCGACGAGTGCGGTCCCACATCGCATCCGACGATGCGCTACGACATGAACTCGCGCGGGCATCCTACCTATGCCTTCGACGGGTGGCGCTTGGAGGGCCGGACGGAGCCGCCGGCGCCATCTGGTGTTGTCGTGGTGGGCGGCGACGCGTCCTACTTCGTGGGAGGAGCCGTCGTCCTGGGATTCCTGGTGAGTCTCTGTATCGCGTGGCGGCGGAAGTGCATTCGGGATAGGGGCTACGCGCAGTTCGGCGAGGTGCGCGAGGAGCGGGCCTACGAGATGCCCGACGCCGGGCTGGAGCTGTCGGATTTTGATGGTAGGGGGCTGACGTAAGGTTCGATGGCGTACCCGTGTGTACCCGTTGTGTAGGGAGGTCGATGTTACGGTGCTAGGACTAGTGGGCGGACCCGCTTATTTGCTAGCGGCTGTAAGACTCTAGCCAAGCAAGCAAGCTGCGTCATTGCCCGTACACCCATTCACGAGACCTAGGGCATAATTCGAGCATCGCAGCAGTGGAAGTGTGACGACTGTTCGGTGTTTCGTAATCGCGAGCTCTTCAGACGAGCAAACACGAGCTTGTAGCAAGTGCTGCAGCTGGCAGGAGCTTGTAGCAAGTGCTGCAGCTGGCCAGAGTCGCACTACGCAGCCCTACGCAGTCCGTTGCAATCATGCCCGGTGCGAAGAAAGTGAGATTCGCGTCGCCACCCGTGCTGTCACCGATGTCGCACGACGAGCTCGACGACTACGAAGACTACGAGGCCGCGAAGGCGGCGGCTCGCGCGGCGTACGAAGAAGACGACGATACAGCGGAGACTGCAGCCCTGACCGCGCGCGACGAGGAACGCGGCAGCGCGGACGACGACGGCGCCGCGGCGGAGACAGCAGCAATGACCGCGCGCGACGACGACGCCGCCGCCGCGGAAACAGCACCCAAAGCTGAGCTGGGCAGCGTCGCCGCACTGATACTAATAGCGCTGAGCGCCTTTGGGTTCTCGGCGCAGGCGCTGATCGTGAAGTTTTTGACGCGCTCCGACCCCGTGCCGCCCATGGAGATCGTCTTCTTTCGCGGCTGCTTCCAGTTCCTGGGGTGCTGCGGGTTGTTAGGTTTGTACCCGCCGATGTGCCGCGCTCCGTCAAGGTGGTTCGGCGACTCTTGGAGGGAAATGAAGTGGCTCGGGTTAAGAGGCTTGGTCGGCTTCGGCGGCATCGCCTTCTCCTTCCAGGCCGTGTCGTTGTTGGGCATAGCGGAGGTCCAGGTCGTGCAGACGTCGACGCCGGTGCTGGCTGCTATTTATGCGCGTGTATTGCTCGGAGAGCCGTGGCTCCGGCTGGAACAATGTGCGGCCGTCGTCGCGTCGATTGGCGTGGCCCTCCAGTTCGGCGGCCACCAACACCGCATCGACGGGTCGGACCACGCCGCGGGTCTCGCCTTCGCCCTCGCGGGCGCGGCCTCCGCGGGCGGCGTCTACGTCCTCGTGCGCTACCTCGGCACCGTTGTAAAAGTCGACTGGCCCATCCTGATGCTCTACCAGGCCTGCGGGCAGATGCTCCTCGCCTTCCCCGCGCACGTCGCATTGAGAGGAGGCCCTATCCGGACAGCCTTCTCGCAACGATCAGTACTGTTACTAATCGCGTGCGGCGCGATGGGATTTCTCTCGCAAATACTGATGACGCGCGGCATGCAGCGCGTCAAGAGCGCCTCTGCCTCCATCGCGCGGTTGTCGGGCCTGCCGTGGTCCTTTTTGTTCCAGGCAGTGTTCACCTCGGACCCCGTGCGCGGCCGGACCGTCGCGGGCGCCTTGATAGTAGTGGCGTCGATGGGCTTCGTCGTCCACGCGGCGCGGCTCAAGAACACTACGCCCCAGGCGAAGGTGCTGGTCGAGCTGCCGACCTACGCGAAGGTCCGAGCCGACGACGACGACGAGTACTGCGGCGACTCCGACGACTGATATGATGATGATGATATGTTGTTGTTGTGTATAGTTAGTTTTGCTTTTGCTTTTCTTATTTGTTCCGACGTTCGCGGCGGCGCGCCGCGCGGACTGCCGTTGCGCGTAAAAGTTTGTATACATACGTCTCAGAATGCGTCCAGAGGCATTCCAGCGCGCGGATGCGTCCCCAATCCGCGCCGCGCGCGCCCGCACGAGCACAAGCAAGTGATGCCACTCTGAGCTGCCAAGCTCGCCGGCGCATCGCTTGCGCCAATCTCCGTTGGCATTCCTTGTTTGTTATTTATTGCGCTGTTGCACTTGCGCAACGGTTACGCTGTCGCCGCGTGCGTGCAAAGTCACTCAGCAGCACACTGCAGCAGCAGCATAAGCATGCCAGCCATGCGCCGCGCCCGCCGCTGGACCGTCGCCGCAGCGATGTTCATCACATGCACCACGGGCCTGCAAGCACCCGCAATCAGACAAGCGCCGCGCACCCTACGCCACGCCACGCTCGACAGCACCGTCCTGAGCTGCGGCGCGAGTCGGCCCAAAACGGCCCTGAGCAACGTCGAAATCTCGGAGTTCGTGGACACGAGCGACGAGTGGATCTCTCAAAGAACTGGAATAAGATCTAGGAGAGTCCTTCAACCCGGTGAGTCCATCGCGGACCACGCCGCGTCGGCCGCGCAGAAAGCCCTGGACCGCTCCGGCCTCGACCCGGCGGACATCGGTCTGGTCATCGTCGCCACGTCGACGCCGGAAGACTTATTTGGAGACGCGGCGAACGTCGCGGACCAGTGCGGCTGCAAGAACGCCGTCGGTTTCGACATTACGGCCGCGTGTTCTGGGTTTTTATTTGCGTTAGTCACAGCTTCACAATTCCTGGAATCAGGCACCTACGACGCGGCGTTGGTGGTCGGCGCCGACGCCATGTCGCGGTGGGTCGACTGGGGCGATAGAAACACGTGCATTTTGTTTGGAGATGGGGCCGGGGCCGTCGCGATCAAGAAAGGTGGTGCTGGACTACTGGGTTTCTCCATGGGGTCGAACGGTGCGGGTCGCGAGAAATTAGCGTTACCGTACAACGGGAACCGGCTGCCATTGATCGGTGGGAAATCTGCTACTGTGGTCGGCCCTCGCGCGATGTTGATGGAGGGCCGGAGCGTCTACGTGTTTGCGGCGACGACGGTGCCTCGCGTTTTGAGAGAAGCTCTAGAAGATGCTCACTTGACAGTAGACGATGTGGATTGGTTTTTACTTCATCAAGCGAACGAGCGCATCCTCGAGGCCGTGGCCGACCGGATAGGTGTACCGAAGGACAAGTTCATCATCAACATGGACGAGAACGGCAATACGAGCGCCGCGTCCATCCCCCTTGCCTTGGATTTCGCCGTGAAGAGCGGGAGCGTGAAAAAGGGCGACGTGCTCGCGTGCGCCGGGTTCGGCGCGGGCCTGTCCTGGGGCGCGGCCATCTTCCGGTGGGAGGGCGAACTATTGCAGTGAGTATCGGGGCTTGAGCTCGCCGAGGCCAGAAGTTGGCGGGCATTCGCGTCGATCGTGTGTCGTTTATACCAAGTCATTAAGTCGTAGTACATCAGCATTCTTGCTTCGCACCTCGGTAACATACTGCCGATGACGGGATATGTTCCCGCGTCGCGTCGATGGCGTGCGGGTCGGTCTCGATTCGCCGCGCTGTGGGCCGCGCTGTGCAGAGCGCCACGACGTGCGCGCGTGTGCTTGTGCTAGGGACGTGCGCAGCACTGCACAAAGTTGGAGGCAGCCCGAGATGGCACAAGTTGAGCCCGCAGAGGCTGCCCAACCAGAGACCATTGCATTCGCGCCAGACACGACGACGCGCCAGAAAAAAGGCGTCCACAAACCAATCATTGCTCCATTCCTGTCGAAGCCACCGGAGGACACGCAGCGGCCAGCACGGGTGCACTTATTTGTCAATCCGTTTTCCGGACGACGCCGCCGCGGCGCGACGGTCGCCGCCGAGGCGACGCGGCTGCTACAAGCTGAGGGTATCCAAGTGGTTGAGTACCGGTCCGAACGCGCGGGGCACTTCCTCACGCTCTCGGCCGGAGCGGAGGTCGCAGACGACGAAGCCATCGCTGTAGTCGGCGGCGACGGGAGCGTCTGCGAGGTGATCACGGGGCGGCTGAGGCACCGCAAGACGCTGCCGCGCGTCGCGATCATTCCCTGCGGCACCGGGAACTGTCAAGCCATGGAGCTCGGGATCACATCTGTTGAAGGCGCCGTGGAGAGGATCCTGGCGGGCCGCGTACGTAAAATCGATCTGGCCGAGGTGCGCGTTTGCGACGACGGCCTGTGGTATAGCCACAACCTGGTGACGTGGGGCCTCGGCGTCGACTCGACGGTTTTGGCGGAGAAGATGCGCTGTCTGGGCCCGGTCCGCTACGACCTCGGTATCGTGGCAACGATCCTCGCCAACCGACGGCGGCCGGCCACGCTCACCCTCGACGGCAAAACGCTGACGGGCGACTACACGCTCTTCCTGATCCAGAACACGCAGACCGGCGGAAGCAACTTGTTGCTGGCTCCTGGGGCCACGGCGGACGACGGCTGCATGGATATTGGTGTCTTGCGACGCATGTGTCGGCGGAGCCTCATCAGGGCGTTCGGCATGCTGAAAAGCGAGGGCCGGCACGTGTTCCATCCTCGCGTCGCGTACCACCGATTTAAGTCGCTGGCGCTTGAGACGCCCGTTCCCATGAAGATCAACGTCGACGGGGAGATCGTGGGTACGACGCCGCTGGACATGTCTGTGATGCCGGGGGCGCTGGCGGTCTTTGCGTAAATTTTGTATGTGTAATAAGCGTCACGAAGAGCTGTGCTGGCTAGTAGCTTGCAAGCTACTAGGCACAGCGCTGCCGAGCCGACGCGTTCCCATGAAGATCAACGTCGACGGGGAGATCGTGGGTACGACGCCGCTGGACATGTCTGTGATGCCGGGGGCGCTGGCGGTCTTTGCGTAAATTTTGTATGTGTAATAAGCGTCACGAAGAGCTGTGCTGGCTAGTAGCTTGCAAGCTACTAGGCACAGCGCTGCCGAGCCGACGCGACGCTCTCCGTGCCGCGCGACGAGGCAGCAGCGGTGCACCAGCTCCGCGGAGCCATCGGAGATAGCGTGTTGTTTCACGTGCTGCAACGCGTCGGTGGCCGCGACGCGGCCGGCTGCTCTCCAATCAAGGCTGCCCCAGAGGACGCAGCGCTGATGGCAGCCGCCGAGCGCCGGCGCCAGCTGCAGAGCCACTTCCGCGAATCTGATGAGCCGCCTCAAACTCCCGAGAACCGCGCGACGAAAACCTGGCGCCGAGCGCTGCGCCACGAGCCGGACTCGCCCCTCGAGGCGCTGGCGCTTCGCGGCCGGAACGACGGCAGCGAAGTCATGGAGGACTTCTTCGGGCGGCGGCGCCGCGTTCGCCGGCCGTCGAGCGCGAGGCCGGCACCGCCGACGCGCAAGGCGCCGACGCCGAAGTCGCCGCAGCGCCGGCGGCCGCAATCCGCCAAATCGCCGAAGCGCATACCAGAGGCCACGCCCCAGCGCCCGCGGTCCGCCGCGCCGTCGCGGCCGCCGCCCGTGCCCGAGGCTGGGGCACCGCCGCCGACGCTCGCGATCGAAATCCAATTGCCGCCGCCGCGCTGCCCGCCGCCGCGGCCCGACGGCTCTCCCAGTAGACGGCGGCCGCGGTCGGCCATGGCTAGATTGGAGTCGCCCAAAAAGCTCTTCAAGCGCGCCAAGGGCGACGTCGCGCGGCTGCGCCAGCGGCTGCTGAATGGGGAGCGCGACGCGAGGAGTGTCGTGAAGGACCTTTACGAAGGCAGGCAGAAACGTATAGAAGCGGACTACGACCGAGGCAAGGTGCTCCTCAAACAAAAGCACGCGGACGAGCGCGCCTACCTCGCCTCGTACCAGGCCGCCGAGGCCTCGCAGAAGCGCGGGCCCATCCAGGGCGAGCGCAAGACCTACAACGTGCGGGGCGTCCGGAAACATACGCGCAATAATTTGCGAGGTGTCTCCGTCGAGAACACGGTCGAGGGCGAGCTGCCTACCTACCTCCACAAGGGCGAGCCCAAAGTTCTGCCGGGCGTCGCGAAGCGCTTGGCCTGGGACCGCGATCGGAGAAGGAGGACCGTTCTCGAGTTAAAACGCCACCAGCGCATCGAGGTCCAGGCGCTGGAGCGAAAGTGGGCCAAGGAGCGCGCGGCGCTCGCGTCCGAGCGGCGCGTCGAGGAAATGCGGCTGCGGGAACTCATCGCGCACGCCACAAAAACCGTGTCTGACGCCGAGGAGGCCGAGGCCCACCGCCGCGCGTTGGATGCGCGGGCGTCGGGGCCGCGGCGCTGGCGCCGCGCGACGGATTTGGAACCCGACCGTGTGACGACGGAGACGCGCGGGAAGGCTCTTTTAGCGTGCGACGCGGCCGTGGCCCGCGCGTCGCTGGCGTGCGCCGCTTTAAATACCTACGAGCCGCACAAGCGTGTCCAGAGGCCGCAGTCCGCGCGCCCGGCGCGGCCCGCGAGTGCACGTGCGGACAAGCATCGCCTGACCATGCGCGTCGGCGGGCCGCGGCCCGCGTCGGCGCCGGCCACACGGCCCCGGTCGGCCAAACGACCAGCGTCCGCGGGTATGAGGCCGCAGAACGTCTGCGCCTGCTGCCGCAATGTATTAAAGGAGGCGGTGCGCCTCCCGCGCGACTTCTTCTTCGGGAAGAGCAAGACGCAGTTCTGTTCGCTCGCCTGCGCCAAGGAGTGGAACCACCGCTTGGGCCCAGACATGCACCGGGGCTACCGGGACATGTTGATCGACATGCTCGTGTCGAAGCGCGACCCGGGCCACGCGCCGCCCGTCGAGATCTTGAACAGGTTCCAGAAGGAGGACCAACTTGAGAAACACGTGGATCAGGTCTTCTACCGGCCGTCGCGGTCGTTCTACAACGGCGGCGCGAAGGTCGGGCCCCTGTCTCTGGCCTCCTACGATGCCTCGAAGTACACGCTCGAGGACTCGTCCTACTCTGTCGCGGAGAGCGTCAAGCAGCGCGTGGGCGCGGACTTCGTGGCGCCGGAAATCTTGAAGGACCTGGAAGATATCTGTGCGCCGTCGGCCACGCCCGAGGCGCTGGGCTCGTACGCGTCGATGACGGTCGACGACGTGCTGTCGCGGCACGAAGCCTCGGCGGGCAGTTGTTAATAGAAGTATATATATATATCCTTATGTACCTCCTAGGAGGTAGGTAAAATTGAGTACGCGAAAACAGCACAGTCCCATCACCGACCCCTCCGCATCTTCTCTGAGAAGTGCCCGAGCATATGGAGCCGTCGCCCACGTATCTCGCTCATACCTCGCTCATACTCCGCTCGGGCAGGCCCGAGCACGTCGGGAAATCCCTAGCCGTGTAAAAACCTATTCGCGGTTCAATTGTAGGCCTTCTATACGGCGTACGTAGCCTTTGCAACGCGGGGTGCCTCAGACGCCGCAGGGAAAAAAAAAAAAGAGCTTGAGTGAAGCGCCGCGCGACGAGCTGCTGGTCTACGCCGCGTCGGGCGACCTCCTGGCGAAGTTTAGCGGGCGCCAGGCGGACCGACCGGTGGAGCGCGTCGCCGGATGCGGCTGCGACCATGACGTTCATGAGCGAGTTGTCCCCGAGTCGTGGCCCGACGCGGCCCTCTACGCGGTCTGGCGCACGGACAGCTTCGAGCTGAGTGGCATCGGCGCGATCGACCCCGTCGGCTTCTCTGCCACGGCCGTCAGCGTGCCGAGGGCAAACGACGTCTGCGCCCCGGGCTTCTCGGGCACGCGCTGCGACCGCCCGTTCTGCAACGGGATAGTGGATGTGACGGCCGGCGGCGCGACGTCCGGCGTGATCCGGTCGCAGCCGGCCGGTGCCGAGACCTACGCCCCCTACAGCCAGTGCGGCTGGCGCGTCCCACGAGGCGACGCGAGCCGCGTGACCCTGACCTTCAGGGAGCTCGCCCTCGACGCCATGTTTGACAAAGTCAAGGTCTTCCGGGGCGGCCCGCCGGATTCTATTGGCTGGACGGCCCTGGCGCGGTTCGCGGGCGATACGACAGCGCACGGCCCCTTCACCTCGGCGCTCGACCCGGACTTCGCCTACCAGTTTACAGGCACCGTCGACGACTCGGCGCCGACGTCCCCCGTGTGAGTCCATCACCATCCTATCCCATCGTCGCCCCATCTTCCTTTCCACTTTCCTCTCCTCAGGTTATAACTTTATTTTTAACCTTAGTAGATAGATACAAATTAGTCCATCGAAAACTCCGCAGTCGCGTTCGTGATGACAAATTCCAAAGCGCGCGGCATCTCGTTCGCCGGCCGGTCGTACAACGGCAGGTCGATGCGGTTGAAGCACGTGTGCGCGCGCGGGTACGTCGCCTGGCTCACGGGTATCGACGTCAAACAGAAGCACCGCGAGACGCCGTCCCTTTGTTGCAATTGCGCGAAGCCCCCGACCGGCAATCGTGCGGATCCGGTGGTCCACTGCAGCAATCGAGCGCGTCTTTCATCGTCCCACCGCTCGACGACCTGCCAGAAGGCTCGGGTCACGGGATGCTCCGCGCGGTCGTTCGCGAACGCGCCCTTGTAGACCGTGTGCTTCTTCCACTCGTCTAGATCCAGCGTCGGCGTGCCGCACAAAGCTAATTCGAGCTCGCGAGCCGTGACTAACAACATGGCTGCTGGTGGCACCAATTCATGAAACCCAGCCAACAACGCTGTCAAGGCATCCCTATGGCACCCGTAGACCGCCTCCCGCAGCCTCAAATGGATGAACTCGTTCACGTTGCCCTTGCTGACCGGGATTCGGTCGCCATCCTTTTTCAATTTGACCGTTTCCGTGCCACTTACCGTTTTTCTCGTGACCTCAAAGGTCAGACACAGATGCTGGAAATCCTCGGCGGGCATCTTCCGCAGTTGATTTAAGGAGGTCCACAACTCTTCATCCACGAGCCGCAAGTCGTCGAAGATGATCGGCTCGCCCACCAGATACTTCAAAATTTTTACGTTCGGCGACGCCTCCAGGCTGATATGATTGTCGAAGAGGCACTTCGCGAGACACCTACCGACGAAGCGATACTCTAATAGCTTGTTCGAGCGCTCGTCTTTGTCCTTGATGCCTCTTATTCCAACAACATCATAAGTCGTATTTCCTGCGTCGCTCGGTCGGAACAAGCCATTGTTCTCGTCAAAGGCCTTCGCTAAACATAACCGCCAGAAGTCTCGAGATAAACCGCCCGCATCTAGACCGCTTTCACCATCGAACTTGAGGAACCAGCTCATGCGCCATGCTTTGGGCGCTAGTTTCGCAAAGGCCTTTCGCGCACCACCATAACAATCACTCCGTTTTACTTTCAGCTCCACTCGTCCCGTAGCGTAGGGTACTCTCAGCTTCTCTAGAGTTTCTCTCATGGCAGTTAACCTCTGAGAAAAGGGCCACATGTCGGCGCGCTCGACCGCCGCCCGCAAGTCGTCCGATAGTTGCACGGAAGGTATGTCGAACCCTTGTTGCGCGGAACCGACCCACATGGACTCGCCCGGCCGCACGCCTTTTGTGGGTGGTGCTTTGCCCTGGTCTGGGGGTAATTTCAAAACTCGCACGAGAGCATGCGCGAAGCGATCACCTTCGGACCACTTCACGAAGGCGGACCCATCAGGACGCCACTCGACGAGTCGGCCTTTCCGTCTCGCTACGTAGGACGTCACCGAGTTCCGTCGAGGCGACGGCGTGTCCAAGGGCCTTTCTTTCGCCTCGTCGCCCATGGTCTCGTCCGCGTAGTCCCACTCCTCAAAATCAGCTTCGAGATCATTGTCGTCGACGAGGTTCGAGGGCGGCGGCGGCGGCGGCGGCATTAATGGAGGCCGCGGCGTTTGTCGAGGCGAGTCGACGTCGAAGGGCGCCTCCTCGTCCTGTTCTCGCGCGTACTGCTTCTTGTACTTCCGCCTTTTGTAAAGGGCGAACAGGCCCGCTAGTATGAATAAAGCTGCACCGGCGCCGCCCATCGCGGCCGGCCCGCCGGCAGCGTCGACGAAGGACATGGGTTGGGCCTTCGCCGGGACGGGCGACGGCGTCGGGTTTGGGGAAGGGACCTGGGACGGTCCTGGCGTCGGTGCTTGCGATGGTGCTTGCGACGGCAGAGGTGTCGGCAGTCGCGTCGGCCGCGGCGTCGGTCTCGGCGTAGGTGCCGGCGACGGCGCCGGCGTCGGCGCCGGCGTCGTCAACAAGGAGAAGGCTTGGACGTGCTTCAGCTCCAGGTTCGAACCGGGGCACCACGCCACTAGCTCATACAACGACCCATCGTCAACGTCGCCCTCCACAACAATATTCGTCGACGGCGTCGCGTCGTTCGGGGCCTGCTCCGTCAGGACCCAGTCGCACTGCTTCGTGTCGCAGGGCCCGTCGTTGAGGCGTACGGTCAGCGTCACTTTGTTGCAGTCCGCCTCTGCACCTGAGGTCCGCCAGGACACGAGACAAGGCACGTGCGCAATACAAGCCATGGCCGTGCCGATTTCGACGACTTCTATAAATGAAGCGGTCGGTTGCGGCGACGGCACGGGGCTTGGTACGGCGGTCGTCGGCGTCGCGGTCGTCGGCATCGATGAAGGCGTATGAGTAGGTCGCGGCGTCGGGACATGTGAAGGTCGTGGTGTCGGTTCAAAACTAATTGAGGGCTTTGGTGTGATCGTCGGTGCGGGCGTGGGCAGCGACGTCGGGAACGATGTGGGCGCCGTCGGCGTCTTTGTGGGTGACGCGGTCGTCGGCTTCTTCGTCCATGTGGGTGCTAGGGTTGGTCCGTAGGTGGGCGGCGCCGGGGTGGACGTCGGGTCGTACTGGGCCCGCGCCGCGGCCAGCAGCCACAAAAAGTATATTTTCATGGCTGCCCTTTTATCGTCGCGCATGGCTGCCCATTTTTTCGAGGTGCGGCCGTCCGAAATTTTCCGACGGCAAGAAACGCAGCGCCAGCCGGCTCACGCGCGGCAATTACGGAGTCGCACCTGCGGATAAGGCGTCCGGCGCACCAGCCTGTAAATTTGGCAGAGGCTAGTAGATGGCTAGTAACCTTCCCGCCGGCCGAGCGCGCGCGGCTCGCCCCCTGTGTATGATTCGTCGCGGTCGATGGCTCGTGGCGCCCTGCTGGGCTGTTCGGCCTCGGGCAGCCTGCGTCTCCGCGCGCGGGGCTTGGGACCTTGCTATCTCGCTTCGGCCCGCCGCTAACGGCTCCGCGCTGCTCCAGAGACTGCTCGGAGCCATGTAGCCCGGAGTTTGAAGAAGAGACCCCCTCTAGAATTCAGAACTGAGAGCACATGACAGCTTTGTGTCACCTGTGCTCCACCCCATCGGCGCGACCGCAGCCAAAAAGTAGCCAGAACCTCCTCTAACGAGCACCGCCTCTAAACGTGCAACGCCAGATCCCCGTCGAAGGACCTTGCACAGCATACACAAGCGCTCCTCATGTCTGTGACACTCAACCAGCAGGCCATGGAGCACGCCATGGCCTCGAGACCGGCCATCACGGACCCCGTAGCGCCCAGTGCCCGCGCTGGCTTTCAATTTGCGCGTTTTGCGGCGATGGCGTGGAGGTCGGCCGCCGCACGCGAAGGCGCCGCCCCGCTCCTCCTGAATATTTGAGACGGCTCGGACGCCCTCGACGCGAGAAAAACCGCGCAGGTCTTCCCGAACAAGGACCGCGGCGGCCCCAAGATCACCTTCGTCTCGCGGCCGCGCGCGAACGTCGTCGCACCCGTCAACATGGGCAGCCCGGCCAAGCGCAAGTCGCCGGGCGTCCTGCCCGTCACGCCCGACTCTAGACCCGCGGACTGCATCATGCCGCCTCCGTTAGAACTCGACGAGTGCGGCTCGCCCAAGCGCATCCGCTTCTACTCGTCCCTAAGTTCCGTGCGCGAGCACGGCGGCTGCACAAAATGTGGTGGAGACACGATCAAGTGTAGAGGCCACGCCTTCGACCGTAGTGATCTGGACTACTTCGAGCCCTGCGCCGGCCGCGTCTGCCTCGAGTGCGACGCGCCCGAATGCGGCACGTGCGCGCAGCCGATGCCCCTGCCCTTCTGCAGGGCCTGCGTCGAGATGGTCGTCTACGAGAGCGGCAGCTTCGTCGCCGACAAGCCCGAGTACGCCCAGTACCTGTGCAAGGGCGGCGGCGACGACTGCTGCTGCAACGCGCTCGTCTGCGACGACTGCCACGACAAGACGACGGGCACGCGCACGGCGGCCTACGCGAGCGCCCTCAAGGCGACGCGCGCCTCGGCCCTCAAGGAGAACCCGCTCAAGTACGTCGTCCAGGAGGCCGTCACGGCGAAGACGCGGCTCTGCGAGGACTGCGTCGAGCGCCTCGAGGCCCTCGGCCAGGACGAGTAGATCTGACCCGGCTGTCCCATTTCCCCCTTTTGGTTGGTCCCCCCGCGCGCGAGGCGGGCTAATACTCTCTTGTTTGCACCTCGCGGCGGCTCGCTGCGGCGGCACATTGCCCGATGAGCACAGTTGCGTGTATAGAACTTCCAGAGTACGTGTGCGCTAGAGAGAGAGAGAGCCACTTATTGAACCCACCCCCAGGTAGCGCTAATTGCTAGTGATTGTGAGACACTAGCCAGCAGCCGAGCCTCCTCGTTATCGATCCGTGTGCCCACTGGAATAGCTCTGTGACCCACGCAACGCTGTGAAATTAATAGCGTCACCGTCACCGCACTTGCCTTGGTGCGAACGCGCGCAGCGCGCAGCTGTGCGGCACGTTCTCACAGATGCAGCACTCTCAAGGAACACCGGTATCAGCGCGCACGCGGCGCGCGCGGGCGCGCACGCAAAGCGAGGCCGCCGCGCCGACGCAGTCCTCGACGCGGAGCAGTTCTCGCCGCCGGACGACCCGCGGCGCGCCTGAAACCGCCCCGCCGACCGGTCCGCGACGCAGAACCGTCACTCCACCACCCGGCGCGCCCGGCGCGGCGCCGGCTCCCGCTCCAGCGCGACGCCGCCGCACGCGCTCGCCGCCGCCGTCGCAAGCGTTGACGCAAGAGTCGCCGGCGCCGCCCGCGGCCAAAGCGCGCCGGAGGACGACGCGGTCACGCGCGCCCGCCGAGGCGCCGGCTGCGGCACCGGCTGTGGCGCCGGTCGAAGCCATGCCGTTGATGTCTGCGTCCGAAGATCTGACGCAGCCGGGCGAGGCGCCGCCGCCGCCGCCGGTGGAAGCGTCGCCGTCGGTCGACGTGCCGATGGCCGAGGCGCGGGCGCCGCCGCCACCGCCGGTCCGCGACGGCCTCGACATCGTGAACATGCTGCTGCCGCGGCTCCAGCGGCGAGAAATTATCGCCTGCCACCAGACGTGCCGGCTGCTGCGCGACACGGTGCGCAAGGCCGACTTCCGACCCTGGACCAAGCGCCTCGCCTTGGCGGAGCAGCGCTCGCGGCGGGCGTGCAACGCGGACAAGAGGCTGCTCGAGGAGTTCCGGAACGCCTACACGGGCGGCGCCGCGATGACGGCCGACCACATGGCTCGACATGCCGTGCCTCTCGCGACGCTCAACGAGGTGTGCTCGGCGTTGCGCGACTTCGGGCCGGAGCGACCGCCGGCGGGCTGGTGGACGACGGCCTTGCCTCGAGCGCTCGCGGCGACGCCAGAGACGGCCGTGTGGGGCCGGCCCGCGCTGGACGCGGCGCGCGTGGACGATCTTCGAGACGCGCACGAAGTCGCGGGGCGCCTTTGCGAAACGGTAATCGGCGAGAGCCCGACGGCTCAACCGTGGGTCGCCGCGGCGGCGTTCGTGCTGAACGCGGGCGACGGCTGGCGCGGTCCGATGTACGCACTCGCGGCCATGGAGCACGCGCTCGGCTCGTCGACAGCGACGTACACTATCAGAGAGTTCGCATCGCGGCTACTCGTGGCGCTCGTCGACGGGCACTGGCCGCGGCTCAAGCTCCTCAACGACGTCCCCGGTCGCGGCACGCTCTTCGTTGATGTATTGAAAGCGTTACACAACCTCGGCTTCGCGCCGGCGCTCCGCGTGAATCGCGATCCGCCGGGCACACTGACCGCCGAGCAGGAGGCCTACGCCGGCGCCGATTTGACGCCGCGGACGACGGGGCACGAGTGCCTGATTGTAGAAGCCTACGCGGGGACGGGCAAGTCTCATAGTACGCTCCAGTTCGCCGCGCGGCGCCAGGCCGCGGGGGAGCGCGTGCTCGTGCTCTATTTCAACAAGAGCATGTACCAAGAGATGGTCGTCAAGCTGGCAGCGGCTAGCCCCGGCACGGTGTGTTCGACGATGGACGCGCTCGTGCTGCGCGAGTTTCTGAGGCAGGCGCCGGAACTCGTTGAGCCTGGCGAATCTTCGATGTTCCACGACGTCTCGGCGGGCGGGCCGGCCTACTCGGCGCTGGCGTTGCGCCGCGCGTTGCGCATCAGCGAAGATGACCGCTACAAGGGTCAGCTCGCGAAGCACACTCGCCAGGTCCTCAACGCGTTCGTTTATTCGGCGGATACGGACGTCCCCGACATCGAGGACCGGCGCTTCTACCGAATCCGACAGTGGTGGCAGGAGCGGCAGCCGCAGATGCCGCCGTTCCAAAACCACGCGCGGGCGCTCTGGCGGAAGGTCATCTCGCGGGCGCCGGCGGACGCCCACATGAAGCTAAGCTTCGCCGAGGTCGCCAAGTGCTTCCAGTTGCGAGCGTTGGTCGCTCAGAACAACAACTCCGATATCGACTGGATGCGGCGCGGCCTACCGGCCGGGACGGTGCTCGACCGCATCACGCCCTTCGCGGGCACGCAGGATTATAGTTATGTGGTTATTGATGAAGCGCAGGACCTGAATCCGACGCACTACGAACTTTTCGTGACGGGCCCGCGGCGAGCGCGGCAGCGTATCGCGCACGCACTCGTGGGAGACCCGTTCCAATCGCTCTATGCCTGGCGCGGGGCCAAGAACGCTTTGCGCGACGCCAAGGCCACTTTACAGCACACGCTCATCCGACTGACCAAGTCCTTCCGATTCGGTGAGGAGGTCGCGGATCTCGCGACGGCGGTGCTGCAGCGGTGCGGCGACCCGGCGACGGCGAGGCTCGTCGGCGCGGGTCCTCCGGGTCGCATTCACCACCGGAACGATATTGACTGCCACGATTGGAGGACGGGCACGCCGATCACCGTGCTGGGAAGAAGCAACAAGAACGTATTGCTAGCGGCCCACGAGTATGTGGCGGAGTATCTGAGGCACGGGGACCGGACGCCCTTCATATTTGTCCGCGGCGCCAGAGGTGGTGCGGATATGAACAAAACGCTACGCCTCGTCGAGCGCCTCGTGGAGCTGAGGAATAGCGGCGACGTCGGTACGTTCGGCGAGGATACTGCTACTTACCTTGAATTCGTGCGTTTGTGGAGAGAAGACGCCCTCGATAATATCGAGCTGGAGCGAGGGATTCAGATGGTCGAGGCACGGCCCGACGCTACGGCGGTGATCCGCGGTATACGGGACATGTCTGTTGAGACTCCTGAGGAGGCACGGGTGGTCCTCTCGACAGTACATCAGATGAAGGGCCTCGAGAGCGGCGCGATACGGATCCTAGACGACGTTGTCAAGGGCGTCGCCGACGATTTGGGCCGGCCACAGAGACTGCCGGACGCGACGCTCTGCCTCGTGTATACGGCGCTGTCGCGCGCAATCGGTGATCTTTACCTGCCGAAGGCCCTGTCGGCGGTCTGGCTACGCCAGAACCCGCCACGGGCGGTGCTGCGATGCGTCCCGCCGCTGGAGCGGCGGACATGGTGCGGCTTGTGTCCTCGCACCTTAGTGTACCCCGCGGACGAAGAGGCTGAGGACGCTTTCGGTGCCGTGCCGGCATACGACACGGGGGCGACTCTACGCGTCTGCGAATTCTGCCGCGGATTTTGCGACCCGGCCGTTCCGCTCCAGGTGCCGACCTACGAGCATTTCCGCGCGGGCTGGGATCTGCGGGCCATAGCTGGCGACAGCGACGACGGCGGCGACGCGACTTAGTGTGTAAACAACAAATTACTCTACCTTCTTCGACCCATACCCCCGTAGGACTTGTTCCGGTCCCGCTCGACCTCGTCCCACGTCCGCCGCGGCGCGTCGCTTCTTTTTTTAGGACCGTCGCGCCGCGACCACGACGCCGGCGCGCCCGGCTCCCGCGAGCCGCGCCACGACGGCGCCGTGACCTCGCCCTGGCGGCCTTGCGGGACGAGCGGTGCCTGGGCCGGCTCGGGGAGGGCCTCGCGCCGGTAGTTCAGCAGCGGCGCCTCATCATCAGTCTTCGCCTTCTTCTTGCTCTTCTTGTCCTTCTTCTCGTGCTTGCGTTTCTTCTCCTTCTTCGAGGCTTTCTTGGCCTTCTTGGCCTCGCGCTTCACGGCGTCCGCGGCGGACAGCTGCCGGTGGCCGTCGCGCTGCTTAGAATCATCGGCAGCCGGCGCGAAGACGTCGACGCCCCGTTCCAGCGTCTGCGACGACGCGAGGTCCTTGTCGCGGTACGCGGCGCCCGGCGCGAACTTGGACACCGCGGGACCATAGGTATCAGGTTCATCTTCCTTGTCCCTCAATTCCGGCGGCAGCTTGTACTTCTCGCAGTGGTCCACGCGCAGGGTCCGTCGTAGGAGAGACGCACCGTTCAGGTTGTCCACGGCGAGAATGGTAGAGCGCTGGTCTTCGTACTTGCACCAGCACCAGCCGCGGGGCTTGCCCGTTTTTTTATCTCGAGGATAGTTGAAGTCCTCGACCTCGCCGAACTGCGACAAAACACAAATAATGTCTCCTTCACTTAACTCGGTGGCCAATCCTCCGACGTAGACCCACGCGCTGTCCTTGTACTTCGCGTGCCAGGACGCCTCGGGCGTGATGCCTAGCTCGAGCTCGCGCTCGTTCAATTTTTGTACTGCGGCCATGTTATTCATGATGGTGGTGCGTTTTGCGCGCGGCGCGCGTCGACGGCTTGGCTGCGCGCGGCGACGGCGACGGCGTGCAGCCTAGCCTTTGGTGTACCGCTGCTGCAGCAGGCAGCGCGCGTCTCTCACGCGCCAAACAGCACCGCACAGCGTGCGCGTGCGATATGCGGAGCACGAATAACTGCGCAGGAGTCCTTGCTCTCCTAGCCAAAGCAAACAATCAAGAGGCAAAAACACGTTAATCCCAGGTGAGCTAGCGGCCTGTAAGACACTAGGCATCCCTAGCAAGAGCTTGGGCCGCTCCGCAAGTTGGGTTGGGCAGCCCTGAGCAGCTGTTAGAGCAGCGTGGGCAGCGCAGGTGACAATAATTGTAGTGCCCTACTAAATGCTGCAGCTCGCAAGATGGCAGTACTCGACGAGTTAAGAACAGCTCGACAAGAGGGTTATGATGTCGTACAGGACACCCTAGCTTGGCTTGACACCGACGAATACAACAACGACGGCTGCGCAGATTTTCTGTCAGATATTTGCCACGATTTCGAAATCACCGAGACGGACGTTGACCTTGCACGGCTGCTTCTATCACGTGGAGCAGACGCCAATTATTGTGAGGAAGGCGACGGGTGGACCCTTTTACATGCCGCCGTCAGTTTTTCTCGCAATGAATACGGCCGAAAGCTTACCACAGCGCTCATCGGCGCCGGCGCGGATGTCAACGCGAGGGCACATGTAGATAATACTTCTCTTACTCCTCTCTGTACGTTGTTAGACAGCAATGCATGTTCCACTAGTAGACTGCCTCACTGTCTGGAAACCGCCACCCTATTACTGCGCGCCGGCGCATCACTAGACGCATGCTGGGATGATGATTCGGCCGAGGACTTTGTCGAAGCCTTGTTGCCGGTGCCTCGAAGCCGGAACGGCGTGGCCTCCGACCCCAATTTTCTCGCCCTCAAAACGCTTTTCGCCAATGTGCGCCGCGCCGGAAGTTACAAGCTGTGGACCCGCGAAAACGTCAAAGCACTGCTCCGCCTCCGGTCCCTCGTCGCGCGCGGCCGCGCCCGAGACATAAAGCGCCTGCGCGCGAAGACGCCCCGAGAATTCGCGCTCCTCTTCGCGCCGGCGTTCCCGAACGAGCTCTTCTGGAAAGTGATGGAATACTGGAATCCGCGTGTGTAAATGTGATTACTCGCCCCCCACACCATAAGCTAGCAGAACGAGAACGGCCGCGTCAGGTGCAGCAGCTCCTCGACGGCCTGCTGGAACCTGAGCGGCGCCGCGCCGACGCGGTCGAAAGCCTCCTCGCTCGCGACGGGCCGCGCGGCCCGCGCGAGGAACACGTGCGACTCGGCGCCCGGCGCCAAACTGTCGTCGAAGGGCCGGTCCGTCTCCGGATTGCCGGACGCGGAGCCGCCCTGGACGAGCTGACACTTGACTCCCGGTGCTGGTAGAGCACCGCAGTCCATGGCGTTCTGGAAGGATTTCGAGGCGTGGTCTCTTTCAACAAGTAACGTATCATAGTCCATGGTCGTCTCCTGTCCCGATGCCGCGGCGACGTACATGGCCGTCTCGCGTAATCGGACCGAACACCGGCCACTCGGTAAACCCTTGGCCGACGGGTCGTTCGCCACATCAAAACCGGCAGCCAATGCCGCTAGCTCCTCGCAGAGCTTCTGCTCCACAGACTCGTCCTTGGCCGCCCAGTTGCCGCCCCTACTCGCTACTGCTTCTTCATCCAGAGCGTCGGGCGCGAGGTGGATGCCGCACTTTGATAACTCTGCTATCAACCGTCCCGCTGTTGTACTGTTGGTCATGAGCGGCTTGAGCTCCGGTCGATCCGGCCCGACCAACCGACAGCTCCCGTCGCCCCGCGCTTCAATCTTCACGGTCATGCGAGGCGTCTCCAAACTAAGAACGGCGCAGGCCTCCTCGACCTCGGACGGGCCATCCTGTACCGCTGGCAAGGCTGGAGATAAGGACCATGATTTGTAAAACAGATCTAAAGTACGGGGCTGCGCGATACATAAAACCCCAGTGCGATTCGACACCCAGCTCACCTCCCGCCCTGACAGTTTGATCTCGCACGTCGTGCCGTCGACCCATTTATCACACGCAGTATCAAACCACATGACGCGCAGGGCGCCTTCTTCCTCCGGTGGTACGACCGTCGGAGGTAACGATACTCGTAGCCGTATGTATTTATTTGGCTCCGGATCCTTCGCCTCGTACCTAAAAGGCTTGTCTTCTTCGTATTCGGGGAACGGCTTGACGTCCACACTTGTACTGAGACCGGTTACCGGCGTGACGAACCAGCCTTGCTTGAGCCGGCGCGCGGGCGGCGGCAATCCCAGGACTTCCACTTGGACCGACCCGCCTAACGGTAACATGTCTCGTCCTGCTAGGAGAGAGCCGTCCTCGCCCTCCGGTAGATCCATGGAAGCTCTTCGTTGGAGCAGGGTCTCTCCCGTATTTCTACGGGTAGGTCCGACATGTGCCCCACCTAAGACCATGGCTCGCACACACAACCGCTGTGTACCCAACGCCTTCGGCAAATCGACGTGCACATCCACACCATCCCCAAATGACAACTGCTTGAAGGGCCCCCTTTGCATCGTCTGCTTCATGTTGGCCCAGATGGCTATTCTGGTAGCCTGGGCGGAACCACTGACATCGTCCTTAGCAAGGGCCAGCATCTCCCGCTTGTCCGGGTCCTGTTCATTCACCAATTTGTAGTCGTCGGAGTGCTGCAGGACGTCCGCCGTGCACCTGTTTAACCTTTGCACGACGGCGTCGCGCAAGTTGTGCAACTGCACGTCACAGGCAGCCGCACTCGCTAGATCCCCCCTCGCGAGAGCATCAGCTCTAGCACCTTCTACACCCCTAGCGACGCCCTCTATCTCCTGAATCCGAGACAAAGAATGCTCGATCGTAAATCTACCAGCAAACTCATGTCTGATTTTCTCCTCGTTCATGTCCTGCTCCAGCCGCGCCTGGTACCCATTCACGGCCAACGCGTCGTCTCCGGTCGGCACCTGCACGCAATTTCGGAAGTGGGTCCAGTTCCGGTCCGTTTCCGCCTCTTCCCGCAAGGCATTGATCTTCGACCTCCGCCGAGGTAGGTTGCCCTCCTCGTCCCTCAGTTCGTCCTGCAGTCTTTGTAACTCCTCCTCCCGGTACGCTTTCTGCTCTGCTTTCAGTTTTTCGGCCGCGATTCTCTCGCGCTCCACACGTTCGGCCTCGGCCTTCTCCTCGGCGACGCGCCGCTCCTCGGCCAGGCGCTCCTCCTCGATGCGCTCGGCTTCTAATTCCGCCTTGGACTTCTTGCCCTTCTTGCCCATACTTGTTGGGGCTGCCCTTTTACCAGGTGGTGGCTTTCCCAGGCGGTGCGGCGCTCGTGGGCGCTTGGCTGCCTTCTTTCCGACGCGAGCGCTCGAAAGGTAACCTCTCTTTCTTGTCGCGGGGCTCCCTCGAGGCTCGGCCGGGGCAGGTTGGCATCCAGCGCTGGGCCGGGAGTTTCGTCCGTGCGGGTCCTACGATAGTAGTTAAGCGGTCACCTGAACCCTGGTGGCTCGTAGCATCGATAGCGTACGTGTCGTGGACGCGTGCTTGCTTGCTAGTGTCTTACAAGCCGCTAGCCCCACTCCATAATCTCGACGATGCAGCGCTCGATGCGCCTGCGTGCCTCGCACAGCCAACACGCCATCGATGCGAGCCCTAATTTTAATCCTGGGAGCGGTGCTGGGCATGTCCGAGAAGCGCGTCCAATTCAAGCTCGCAGCCACCGTAGCGTACGAGACGGTCCCGTCGCGCGCACAAACTCTAGGTGAAGCCGCAGGATTAAGGGAAGTGAAGCGCGTCTTCCGCCACGCGCCGAAGCACGAGGCCAAGCACCGGGCGCAGGGCCTGCACCTCTGGTACACGGGCGCCGCCGCGTCGGCCGCGGACGCGGATCGCGCCGTCGCGCAGCTGCAAGCGGACCCCGACGTCGCGAGCGCTGAATTAGATCAAGAAGTGCAGATGCTCTGATGGCTTTTCTCACGCAACCGCTGCCGGCCGAGTTGCTCCACCTCCTCGTCGAGGGCGAGTGGGCGTTAGCGGCGCCGCCGCGCGCCGATGCCGGAGGTAATTCTGTTCCGGTGCGCCACCGCTTCGAGGCCGAGGGCGTGGACGTCTGGCTCACGCGCGATACGGGCGTGGCAGCAGAGCCGCTGGAGGCCGTGGCTCTGAATCTGGAGCGCCGCGAGGCGTCGGTCGAGCGGTCGAACGTCGGCGGCTACCACTCGCACACCGATTTGTTCGACGCCTTCCCCCGCGCGACGCATGCCGCGCGACAAGCGACGGAAATCGCGGCGAGAGCCATGGGCGCCGACGTGAGCGCTCGAGCGCCGGCGACGCGCGTCGCGGTCGAGGGCGCGCGCTTAGTGGTGGACGGCGACTACCAACTAGCGGTGCGCGCGGACGCAGCAAACTTGGAGCTCGCCGGCGCGGCGCGCGCGCACGACGCCGACGCGAGCGGCAGCGTCGAGGCGTGGGTCAACGTGTCGCGCGCCGGCCACTTCAACGCGCTCCATGACCACGCCGGGGCGTCGGTGAGCGGCGTGATATGGGTCCGCGCGCCGCCGGCGCCGCGGGGCGTCGAGTTCAGCGGCTGCTTGTTCCTCGCGCTACGATTTCCCAGCGACGACGCCCCGGGCGCCTACGCGCTCGTCGCGCCCGCCGATCGGGCGCTCGTCGCGTTCCCCGGGCGCCTCGCGCACGCCGTGCTGCCGCTCGCGCCCGAGGCCCTGCGCGACCCGGACGACGTGCGGATCTCGCTCGCGTTTAACTATCCGTGATATTGTGATTCAGGGCTTGGCAGCAGATAAGGAATTTGTGGCAGGATCCGCAGGGGACGAATTGCGAAAGAAGGCAGCAAAGTGCACAGGCAAAATCCTCCGGAAAGTTCCGATTAATCCATCGATAGTCGATTAATCCATCTGCGCCAGTGGTAACATACTAGACTTCACCCAGCGTTGTGCGAGAGCCGCGGGCCCACACGGCGCCGTAGCAAGCCGGGGCAGCCATGTCCGAGTTCCCGGGCCTGGAAAAATGGTACCTCCAGAAGAAGCCGACCCTATCCATCCAGGATGTGGCCCTCTGGCAGATGCTGCCGCCCCACCCCCAACGCACGAAGACGCCGGCGGTCTTACGGGTCGCGCTGTGGAACGGCCACGTGCGGGACGTGCCCGTGCCAGATCGGTCCATGACCGCGGGGGATGTTATACGGATCATCTGCGCCACTGAAATCCACAACCCGCCGTACGACGAGACGCGGTTGTGCGTGGACGGGAATCCCGTGGCGCCCTTCCGGAGCATCATTCATTGCTTCGACGGGACGTACAAGACAGAACAGCCGAAACACCTAATCAACGAGGACGGCTCCTTACAATGTTCGATCATCATCGACCCGTGCCCCGCCGTCGCGTCAGGTATTCAACACCTCGAGCCCTGGAAACGAATGAGAGACGCGGACGACGCGTCGGACGTGGCGCATCGAACGCAAATATACCACGCTTTACGTGAAGGACGTCCACTCCCGCAGCGGCCCGAGGTCCTCGAACCACACCTGATGAAGCCCCCGAACCACTTCGAGCGAGATTCTTCAGACCCCGAGCCCCACTCGTCCAAGCTACGCTTCGACATGTTCATGAAGCGGCGCCACGAGCCGAACCAGAAACTGTTGGAACGGGGCCGAGGTTTGATAGCAGGTCGCAATGAAAATAAAGTACGGCCCCTTAGATCTGGAAGGTGGAAGGAGAGCTTTCCCAAGAAGGTGCCTTGCTCGTACCGATGGAACGAGAAGAACTTCATGGACGAGGACACGGGGAAGCTTTCCGCGGACCCGTCGACGATCGACGAATTATATAAACCCTTCCTCATGTCGGCGAAGGAAAGGCGGCAGCGGTCGCGCGGCGGGAAGCGCGTGTCGATGGCTGACACAGACCGTCCGCAGACGCGCGGCGGTACAGCCGTTTCTGAAAAACGCGACGCGGCGGCGGACCCGCTCTCGCCCGGCGACCAGGAAAGTATCGACACGTTGCACGGGCGGCATCGCCGGGCGACGGTGCCGCGGGCGATGCCCTGATGGCGTAAGAGGTGTGTTGTGTACTACTATGTGTCATTACTAAAGCGCGTCCAGCTCCGCGCGCAGCCCGTCCGCCGCCGTGTTGAGCTCGTCGGCCCGCTCGTAGTCCTCCGCCTCGACAGCCGTCTCTATTTCTTTCTCCAGCTCCGCGAGGCGCGCGGCCAGCGCCGCTTTCGCCTCGGCGGCCTCCGGCGAGTCCTCCTCCTCGACGGCGGGCGCCTCCTCCGCCGGCTCCGGCGACGCCGGCGCCTCCTCCTCAACAACACCGTTCTGCGACGCCTCCGAGTCCGACGACTCCGCCACGTCGTCGAGGCCGCTCTTCCTTTTTAAGTCAGAACACCGCGCGTCGAGCGTCGCGAGCTCGCAGCGCACCAGGGCGTCCGCGGCCGCGTCCAGCCGCAGACCGGTCTGCCCCGACAAAGCGCGCCGGCACCGCTTCAGGGCGCGGGCTCTCCTACGAAGCGACCGCAACACAACCACATCAGCCTCGCGCGCGACGGCGTCCAAGGCACTTCGAGCCTCGTCGCGTTTTGATCGCGCTTCATCCACCGCTTTCGAGGCCGCGGACCGCGGTTCCGACAATGCCGCGAGCTTCTCCTCCTTCGCCGCGCGCGTCGTCTTTAATTCAGTGGCCTCCTTGGCGAGCGCGCCGGCCTCCTTGTAGTTCCTGGCTGCGGCGGCTGCTTTTTTCTGGCGTTCTAATTCCGGCAGCCGGTCATCTAAAGCCTTCAGGGCGTTTCTGAGTATAAGAGCGTCGTCGTCCAACGCGTCTCGCTTACTGCACGCCTCCCTCAACGATGCCTCGGCTTCTTCACAATTTTTACGAGGCTGCCTTAAGCTTTCATCATCATCGTCGACCTCGTCCGCCTGCCACACCGGTTTTGAATTCGCTAATCTGTCGGCCGCGTCCAGCTCCGATGCGGCAGTCTCCGCGACCCTTCTTCGAGACGATAGGTCCGCAGCAACGAGAGCGCCAGAACAAGCCTGCTGCGCTCTCTCCGCATCCAAAGCATGCTGTTCCCTTTCGCAATCCTTGGCGGACGCCTTGACCATCTGGTCGCGCTGCGCTAACCTCTGGAGTTGCCGCTCGAACTTCGAGCGCGCGAGCTTGATCTTCCCGTCGCAGTCGTCGAGCTCGGCCTCGACCGCATCTCGCTCCGCCTCTAAGACCGCGACGCGCCTCCTTAGATCTTCAAGCTCGAGCTCCTTCAAAGCGCGTTGGTCCGCCAACGCGTCTCTCCTTTCTAAGTCGCCGGACGTCTGTTGTTCTATTAACTGCTCCATGCGCTCGAATTCGTCGGCCACGAGCGCCGCATCCCTATCTACATGAGCTCTTTCCATGGCCAGTCTCTCACCCTCGGCCGCTAATCTCTTTTCCTCTGTGGAACTCTTCCTTTCGGCATTGGCCTCTTCACAAGTTAACACCGACCGCTGGTCTTCATGAAACCGTCGCAGCCAGCTCGCCAGATCTTTGAGAGCAAGTTCATGATCTTTCCTACGTTGTTCTATCGACGAGTCCTCGCTATGGACGTCTCGGTCGAGCTCGTCGAGTCGCTCGACTCGTAGCTCCACTTCTCTACGAGCCGCGTCGACCCGAACTTGCAAAGCGTCCGCCCCCTCATAATCTTCCGCTTCCGCCAACTCCGCCTGCTCCTTGAGCACTTTGGCCAAAGCTGCATCGAGTGACGAGCGCTCCTCGGCCAGAGCCTGCCTTTCGCGCTGCGCTTCCACGCCGCGTCGCTCATGCGACGATAACCGCATACACAAGTCCTCGGTCGCGACGACAAACGCGTCGAGCGTGTCCTTGAGCTCGTCGCCCGGGCGTTTGGTGGGAGGCTCGACGACTTCCTCGCGCGGCGCATAATCAAGCTCGTCCACAGATTCGTCGGAATCGTTTCGCGCCATGGCCGCCCGGACTTTGGCTTCTAAATCAGAGGTGTCGTCCTCCTCGTCTTCGGAGGACGAGGGCGCGACGTCCGGCGTCGGCGCGCGCGCGGGCGGGCTCTTCTGCCGCGGCGACGGGCGCTTGAAGACGCCCGTCAATCTTTTACCGGCCTCCTCCATCTTCGAGATGACCGTGGGCTTCTTGCGCTCCGCTTTCGGAGATGCTGTGTGCGGGCGCGGCGGCGGCGCGGCCCGAACGGGCGCCGGCGCGGGCGCCTCGGCGGCCTGGTGGAGCCAGGCGGCCTGCTCCGCGCTCAGGCCTTCATCAGGATCCTCCTCCTCCTCCTTTGGTGGCGAGGGCTCGGGCTCCGGAGCTGCGGGCTCCGGCTCCGGTTCTGGCGGAGGCGGCGTCGGCGGCGCCGAACCATCCTCCGAGGTGCGCTCGTACCCGACGCGCTTCGCACGCTTCTTCTTGACAATGGGCCTCCTCACAACAGGCTTGGGCGGTTCCGGGACTGGTGGTGTCGGAGCGCGGATCACCTCGGGCTCGGCCCGCAGGTCCAACAGGCTCGGCTCCGGTGCCGGTTCTGGCTCCGGCTCTGGCTCGGGCTCCGCTGGCGGCGGCGAGTTGAGGAAAGAGAACGCCGAGCCGGTCGACTCGCGGCCGGTCGCCGGCGGCTCGGGCTCGGCGGGCGTCGCGGGCGCCTCCGGCGCGGGTGATGGGGGTTTTGACGCTTCTTGCTTCACGGAGAGGCCGCCGAAGAGATCCATCAGCCCTTGCGAACCCCCGGGATGCTGCGCGCGCGTGCGACCCGGGCCACGGGATGGCGGAGCGCTGCTGAGGCGCAGGTGTTGCGGCGCTCGGCACAAGCCGCGGCGAGCGAGAGCTGCGCGCTTTGACTAGCTTTTGCAATAATCTTCCACCCGCAAAGTGGCGTAACAGCTGGGGAGCGCAAAGAGAGTTTTTTTTGTGGCTAGTGTTACATGCCGCTAGCACAGCCGTCTCGACCAAAAAAAAGCCTCGTGTGCGACGCATTGCACATTCCATAGAAGTGCTCAGCAGCGTCGCTGCTCCCGACATCGCTGGCCGCGCCTCAATAGGAGCCCTCCCGCATAGCGCTGAGGGCCCAGAGAGGAATCCTGGTTTTCAGTCTTTGTGCGCGCACAAGTGACTGACTTGAGATGGCCTCCCAGACGCCTTTGACGCGCAGCGCCACAAGCATGGATCGATTAGAAGGCCAGGCCCTCACGCGCAGCCCGCCGGGCTCGGGGGGTCCCTCGGCGAACGACCACGGCGGCCCAGATGATGAGGTGGTCATGGCGCGGCTCGAGCGCATGTCGTCGGCGCAGGGCCGGCGGCAGCTCTCGCTCGCGGGGCGCCAGGCCATGCAGTCCGTGCGCGACGGGCTGGAGGAGATGCGAAGGCGGCCGTCGATGCGCGAGCGCGCGGAGATCGCCGCCGCGGCCCTGGACGGCAAGCCCCTGCAGCGCGCCGCGACGCAACCGACGCCGCCGGCGCCTCCATTAAAACGGACGCTGACGGCGCCTCGATCGAGAAGCGTCCGGCTACGGCCGCAGGAGGCCGCGCAGGAATTATCAAGGACGCTGTCGATCTCCGACGAAGCTACAAAGGAGCCGCCGGAGACGCTGCTCTTCTCCTGGGGCCGCGGGGCGCTCTTGCACGACGGCGACGCGACCGCCTCGACGCCGGTGGCCAAGTTCGCTTCTCGAAACATTAGAATAGTCAACGTGGACACGAGCGGCTACCACGCGCTGTGCGCGGATTCCGAGGGCCGCGTCTTCGCGGCCGGCGCCAACGAGTCCAAGCAGGGCGACGCCTCGCGCCCCGAGGATCATCTGCAGAGGGCGGTGCGCGTCGAGTGCGTCCCCGTCGGCGCGCGCGTCGTGGCCGTGGCCTGCGGCGCGCGGCACAGCGCCTGCGTCACGTCGCAGGGCCGCGTGCTGTGCTGGGGTTCTAATGATAGGGGCCAGTGCGGCGATTCCAGAAAATCCGCGCAGCCGCGGGCCGTCCAGGGCGCGCTCGCGCGCTGCGTCGCCGCGACCATAAGCTGTGGCGACGAGTTCACGGCCTGCGTGACGTCACGGTTCGAGATTTACGCGTGGGGCGCGCGCGAGGCCTGCGGCGCGCCCGAGGTTCAGGGAGACGACCGGGGCGCCGTCGAGGTGCGAAGAGTGGACGCTTTGGTAGGCGTCCCCGTCATCGGCCTCGCGGCGGGCGCGGGCCACTGCGTCGCGCACACGCAGACGGGCGAGGCCTGGGCCTGGGGCCGCGACGAGCACGGCCAGTGCGGTTTGGGGGATGCGACGCTCGGGCGGTCCACACAAGTCGAGGCGCCGAGGCGGCTGGAGGTCTCCTCGCCCATCGACCGCGCCGCGTGCGGGCGCGCCCACACTTTATTAGTGACGAAAAGTGGTGAGGTATTAGGCTGTGGCCGGAACCACGGCGGCCAGCTGGGCCTCGCAGAGCTTGAGGACGTCTTCGCTCCAACAAAATGCTTCCCCTCACTTAACGGAAGGGCCGTGGTCGCCGTCGCGGGCGGCGACGCGCACTCGCTCTGCGTTTTAGATGATGGGTCTTTACGAGCTTTCGGGCGGCCCGCCGGCTGCGGCTCAACTGATGGAGACGATGTAGTGGACGCCGTCGCGGTGCCGCTGCCGCACGAGTGCTTCCACGTCGTGGCAAGTGGCGACGCGTCGCTCGCGCTTTGCCGCGCCGGTGCGCTCGCGCGCCGCGCCAGCGCGACGGGGCCCTTCTGGCGCGACGGCTACACCGACTACGCGGCGCAAGGTCAAAAGCTCGCGAAGCGCGCCGACTCGTTCCTGCAGGCCGCGGCCTCGGCCGCGCCCATCCGCTCCAGCGAAGCCGCTGCCGTCGGAGCCAAGGCATCAAATGGGGACGCCGGGTGCTTGGATAGGGTTTGTGATGTGCTCGCCTGGCCGTCGCTGCTCGCGGCGTCGTTCGTCCGTGCGGAACCGGCGGCGCCCCACGACGACAGCCGCTTCGACGAAGACGCCTTCGAGAGCTGTTTCGCGCCTCTGGACGCCTTCTTCGCATCTGACGACGCCGCGCGGCGCCGGGCAGCTTTAAGCATCCTGTCGGGGGCCACGCGCCTCGGTGCAGCTAGGCACGAGGCCAACTCGGCCGACGCGGCGCGATGTGCTTTAGCGCTGATGTGCAGCGCGGCGTCGGTGTTAGAATGTGACCATGGGCGTGCCTCGGGGCCTGCATGCGAAGAACCGTCGGACGCGGACGCAGCGAAGGGCGCCACGTCACTACTTGCCTGGGACGCGGCGCGGGCCGCGATCGAGGTCGTCTTGAGCGCGCACGAGGCGACGCGGGCGCGCGCCGTCGTCGCTTGTTTACCTACAGACGACGAGGACCGAGCTGTTTTACGAGAACGGCTCCGTAAGCCCTTGCGGTTCCTTGTGGCCCAGGCGTGCCGCCGCGCCGGCTTGGAGGGTGTTTTACCATGTGGTGGAAACTTTCCCCCTTTGGGGCAGCTGGCTGCACTGAACCTCGCGGGTGATTTGGCCATGGCCCGGGACGTCGTCCTCGACCGGCCCGCGCAATTAGCTCAAGAGGCACTAACATTACAAAGAGTCAAGGCGCTACCTCCTTCACAGACGGCGTTCTCGGCCGCGCGACGGGCGTTGTTTGGCCTCGAACTACTCAGGAGGGCCGGTCACGCCGCGGGCGTGCCGCGCAAGGAAACGCTGCAGAGCTATAGAGTAGAGCAGGTCGACTCTTTAGGCGTCGTCATCGCGATGCCCTCCGAAGACGACTCGCCCTACCAGCCCGGGCCCGGCGGCCTACTCATCGATTTTCTGAAATGGCAGGAGGCCGGTGCGCCTTCTGTAAATACTGATGGGTGCTGGTACCTGTCCGGCCACACATGGCTCTGTTCGCCTTCCGCGAAACGTGAACTGCTAGCCTTCGACGCGCGTCGACGGCAGCAACAATCATTTGTCCAGGCGGCCATGCTCGCGCGCTTCACGCCAAACCAGACTCCTTTTCTCGTGCTGAAGGTGCCCCGCGCTTCACTATTAGAGGACTCGCTGGCCTTTTTACGATCTGTACCTGATGGCGACCTGACGAAGGAGTTGAAGATTGAGTTCGTCGGAGAACAGGGCGTCGACGCCGGCGGTCTGAAAAAAGAATTCTTCCAGCTACTCGTGCCCCAATTATTCGATCCCGTCGTTGGCATGTTTTCCAAGACGGCGCACGAGGAAGTGTTCTTCAATGCGGCATGTGATTGGTATCTAGATGAATACGAGCTCGCGGGCTTACTCGTGGGTCTGGCGGTGTACAACTCCGTCGTGCTCGAGGTGCGGCTACCCGTCGTAGCGTACAAGAAGTTGCTTGTCCACAACGGTGACTCCTTCGAGCCTAGTCTAGCGGACCTGGCGGAGCTCGACGGTGACCTCGCGAAGGGTTTAAGGCAGCTCCTCGCGTTCGACGGCGACGTCGAGAATACTTTTTGTAGGACCTTCGAGGACGACGACCCGGCGGGCCTGCCGGGCGCTACCATTGAATTGATGCCGAACGGCGCTTCCACAAACGTGACGAGTGAGAACCGGGAGGACTACGTTCATGCGTTATGTGACTACCGGCTGAAGGAGGCGGTGCGCGTCCAATTCGATCGCTTCGCGAAGGGCTTCTGGCGCGTGCTGGGCCAGTCGTCCATTGAAAGGGTCGTGGAGGCGGAGGAGCTGCGGGTCATGGTGCAGGGCGACGAGGCGCCCTTGGATTGGGCGGCTTTACAAGATGTCTGTGCCTATGAAGGGTTCGGCGAGGCTGTCGGTGGTGCTGACGATGCGGCGACGCCGCCTGTAAATGACGACATGTCCGCCGACGTCGAGGACTCGTCGGACTCGGACGCGAGCGACTCGAGCGGCGAGCCGCTGTTTGGAGCTGTGACGGAGCCGCGCGTCGCCGACGGCGACGGCGCCGACGGCGCCGCGTCGACGCCGGCGGAAGGCAACGGCTCCGGCGCCGCGGCGACGCCGGACGGCGGAACCGCCGCGGACGCCGCCCGACAAAAACGGAACCCGCGCGACGTCCCCGTCGTGAAAGCTCTGTGGGCGGCCGTCGCGGCCTTCGACGACGCTTTGCAGCGGGACTTCCTCATGTTCGTGACAGGGTCCAAGACCGCGCCCATGGGCGGTCTGGGGGCCCTGCGGCCGCCGGCGCACGCGTCCTTCAAGGTCCAGCGCGCGGGCCCCGATTCGGACGCTTTGCCTACCTCTCATACGTGCTTCAACACCCTGTTGCTGCCGGAGTACGACCCTCCACAGAAAGTGGCGAAGCTCCTGGAGTATGCTGTGAGAGAGGGCCACGAGGGGTTTGCCCTCGAATAATGTGATATCTATATTATTTCTAACTTTCTGTTCGGATACCCAAACTCTCCTTTGTGCGCGTCGAAGAGCTGCGTGAGCTTCTCGACGAAGACCGCGTGGGCCGCATCGACCTCGTCGCGCGTCGGCTCCTTGCTATGCGGCGGCGTCCACGCGTCGCCGAAGACGATGTCCTGCGGGACTTGGAGCGGGAAGCCCTTGGGCGTCGGATAACAAAAAAAGCCCCAATCTCCAGAGTAGAGAGGTAGGGCAATTCTCAAATTGCGCACGAGCCACCGCCTCGCTCCATAGAAGGCGCCGTAGGTCCTATAGAGGTCCGAGGAACCAAAACAATACGCCGGCACGAGTGGTACGTTATGGATCATCGCCAAGCGAACAAAACCTTTGCGCGACTTCAAATAGACGCGTTCCCTCCCGCAAATCGTCTCGAGCTGCTCGTCTTGGCCGCCCGGACATAGGAATAGAGATAGGCCTTGCCTGAGGCAGCGGTTCGCCGTTTTCCGCCCAGCGTCCACACAACCGGTCTTCAACGTGACCGTCCTCACCCCCGGGATCTTAAACAAGATGGACGCGGCCAGCGTGCGCGGCGCGCCCCTTTTATGCACTTTCGGAAACGCATCATACATCGGCCCGGCCATGAGCACGCGAAAATCGCTGTTCACGCCGTGCGGGAAGAAGGCGAAGATGGCCTGGTCGTCCTTGAGCTGACTTTGGACGGCGTCCGTGCGGTGCAGCTTGAGCGGGAAATACTCTCGCAACCGAGCGAAGACCCAGTGGCCCTTGGAAAAAGTCTCGTCGGGCCGGCCCGTTTTGAGTTCGCAGTTGTCTATGGTCACGTAGGCGAGCCACGCTATCATTGATGCTGCTATGGCGGTGTACATGTACCTCGGCTCGACGTTGGCCGCTGCGTACAATGCTAGCAGAGGCGGGGCGGCGATCGTGAATACATAATTGAGGGTCACGAGGAGGACTGTGATGGCTGGGGAGTATCCCTTTGCATCTTGCGGCATTTTAAAATGCTGCCTTTGGGTGCTGCTTTGGGGTGCTGATGCTGCGACGGCGTCGCGAGCGGCAGCTGCAAGGGCACAGCTGCTGTGCACTGCGCTGCACTGGCAGCACCGATGCCAAACGTTTGCGATCCGTGACAGCGACGCTGTGAGTGCTAAAATTAGCTGGCGAGCGTGCTCACAAGCTCTGTTGGTGACAGCCAAAAAAGACAAGCGATTCCTAGTGTGTCGGTACGCTAGCTCAGCGTTGCAGCTCAAGGGCGCAGGGCTCTGATAGACGCGCAAGATAACGAGAGCGAACGCAGATAGCACCGTTTATCGATAAACGACCGTCCGGAAGCGCCTCGGCCTCTACGCCACCGATGCGGCAGCACAAGGTCAGGAGCAGAGCTGCACTGCACCTGCTCCTTTTGCGAGCAGCAGGGGCCCTGCAAGCCGTAGCGCCGCGCAAAGCCGCGCCAGTCCTCGCGCCGCCGACGGCGGACTTGGTTCTGATTGATGGGGACAATGTGAGAGGCAAGACGGCCTTCGCGGTCTCCGCGCAGAGCCTCCTCGCGCAGACGAGGACCTTCGCGGTGACGCAAGACGCGGTCCTATACATCGACCACGGCCTCGCCGCCGAGTGCCTCGCCGTGGACGACAAGCTGCGAGTGGTCTTCGCCGGCACGGCCCAAAGCGCCGACGACTGCATCGTGAGGGACGTTGCATACTTACTAGAAGAAAACCCCTCTTTAAGTGTCAGCGTCGTTACATCCGACTCGGGTCTCATCGCGCGGTGTAGGAAAGCAGCGCGCGCTAGGGGGCGCAACGGCCGCCTCGACATTTGTGGGTCGGTGCGCTTTGCGGAAACGGTTTTGGACGAAGCCCTTGGCGCTGACGCCGTGGACCACGTTTCTGCAAATGAAGACCACGTGGCCGTCGCCAAGGCCCTGCAGGTCTCGACGGAGCGCGCGTCGCTGAAACGAGTGCGCAATAAACGACTCACTAAAAAACGGCGAAAAGGCACCACAAACGACGTGACCGCGTCCTTGGCTTCGTTAAATGGCTTAAATGATAAGCCGATCAAGACGCCCGACGCCGCCCTCGAGGAGCTCGTGTCGAATGGTGCGACGCTACCTCAACTCGAGGCCGCCATCAGGCAAGCGGGAGGCGGCCTTCGAGGGCGCGAGAAGACCTGGGAGCGGTGCGTGCGCGCGGCCTACTTGCACAAGTGTCTTCGAGGTAAGACGGCAGCACCGCATAAGGTGCTCGACGGCCTCGCGGTCTACGTCAACAAGCTCATGACTAGCCGGGCATTGGCGCGCGAGGCCGTCCTGAAAACTGCTAAAAGGCCGCCCCGCCTCAAGGTGAAGAAACGTCTAGAACCCCTCAAACAACTGAAACAGATTGAGAGCGTCTCCTCAAAGACGTGGCCGGGCGGCTGGCCGGTTGACGTGAGCGTCATCGAGACGCCGAGAGGTGCTTTCTTGCCAGATCTCGTCAATTGTTCAGTAGCTCTAGTATCGGACACGCACGGCTTTCGTATTGACGATTTGCCGATGAAGGGCGACGTGTTAATCCACGCGGGCGACTTTTGGCTCGATACGCAGAACCGGAATAGGAACGCCAAGGCGTTTGAGGACTTCGACGCGTGGCTCTATCGGCAGGACTTTACGCACAAGATCGTGCTGCGGGGTAATCATGATCCTGTCAGGTGTGAATTCAAGGCGTCGAACGCTACTTATATCGCCGCGAAAAGGCAGACTATTGATATAAATGGTCTGAAGGTCTACTGCGTGCCTCATGGTTCGGCTGTCTCCTTGACGAAGGACTTCAAGGCTCTGAAGGAGTTACGCGACGCGGACATACTGCTGACCCATGCACCTCCTAGAGGTACGTTGGATACTACGTATGAGGGCAACAACGCCGGCTCCAAGGCCTTGCGGGACGCCTACTACAATGCTTGTGACGACGAGGCGCCGACGCTGTGGGTCTGCGGCCACATCCATGAAAGTGCAGGCGCCGCGCGCGTCGGGGCCACGACGATAATTAATGCAGGAATGGCGAACGCGGGCCGCGCCAAAAGATTGGACCGCGGCTTCGTCGCCGTCGGGGCGGATCTTGCAGAGGCGCCGCGCGCGCCTCCCTCACCACCTCCTGTTGAGGAAGTCGAGGAGGAACTGACCATGGTGGGCCCCGCGCTGCCTCGTTTGTTAGCCGTTGATCTGGGCGAAAAGACCGTCGGGGTAGCTTTATATGATGAACAAGGTGCGCTGCTCGACTTCGCTGCGGCGACCGATGAAGAGGACGGCGCCCGGGCCGTCGTCGCCGCGGCGGAGCGGTGCCTTGGCGGGCGCCAAGCGACCGTCGTTGTGTGCGAGGGCACGGGGCGCCTCCTGGCGGACGAGGCGTTCGACGCGCTTTCCCAGAGCGGCCTCGTGGCTTGCGAGGCGCCGCACGTCATCAACCCCGACGAGTGGCGCGCGGCCGTGCTGGCGCCGCGCGAGCGCGTCAACGCCAAAAAGGCAAAACACGCCGCGCGGTTGGTGGCGCGCCAACTCGCGGGCGGCCTCGAACATTGGCGCGAGGACCTGACGACGGACGCGGCGGAGGCGTGCGTCTTCGGCGCGTGGGCTTGCACAGAGCTGGGCTGGCGCGATGATGCTATCGTAGAGCGGTTCTCGAACGGGGACTTGCGGGTGGTGGCAAAGCGGCCGCTTGTGGATTAACAACTTATGTTTCTTACAGACTACAATGAAACGTGCTCTGCCGCTGAGCTACTGAAGGAGATCCTTCAGGCAGGATTCGAACCCGCGGCCACGTGCTTATAAGGCAATTTTTTGGGTGCTGTGCGTAGTCTTGGGGTCGTTGTCATGCGCCCTCGAAAATCTCGCGGAACACGCCGAAGTTGTCCGGGCCGTAGCCCGCGTGGAAGATGGCGAAGGCGACGACGTCGAAGTGCTCCTTCCTCTTGCGCACCTCTTGCTTGTAGGTCTCGGCGACGATGGGACTCGGATTTTGGAACGCGCCGCAGCCGAACGCACTGAGCACGACGTGTCGCACGCCCGCCGCCATGCAGGTGTCTAGTTGCGCCGCGATGCGTTTCCGCAGTTCGGCATTGTCGTAGCTTTTCTGCGACGCGCCGCGCATGTCGACGGCGGCGCTTCTCAACTCAAAAAATGGGAAGACGTCCTCGTCCGCCAGCAGGCCGTAGCCCAATCCATCACGTTCCTCAGGCCCCTTGATACACACGCGCGGGCTCGCCGTGTCCAGGTAGACGCGCCCGTCCTGACCGCTCACGAGCCTGTGCATGGCGTCCGAGTACTCCATATCGTCTCGGCTGTATCCCTCGTCGTGGAAGTGGCCTGCGCGCGCGGACCGTGAGTACAAACTCACGACGGGACTCGAACCCGCAATCTCCCCCCCTGGTTGGGCGCATTGTCCATTTTAGGCCACGCGAGTAAAGCGACGCCGGTCCGCGCAGTCCGTGCGCCGGAACATGTTCTCCTCCTGGGCTACCTGGCCGTGGGCGTAGCCACCTCCAAAAAGGTAGGCGTTTGCCATGTTGAGAACTGCGAAGGTACGGCCGTAACTCTTCGTCAGCGTCAGGGTAACGTCGCCCCAGTCGCCCGGCAGCACCTCGACAACGGTCGACGACGGTTGCTGCGCTCCCGAGGCCCACCGTGCCAGATTCTTTGATGCGAGGTCGTGAAAGGCTCGCCGCTTGTCTGGCGTGGAGAGCCGCGCCAGTGTGTCTCTCAAAACTTCGATGCGGAGGTAGCCCGCTGGATCCCACTCGCGCCGGCTCGGAAGGGGTTCGAAGATCTCTTGACCGTGCTCTGCGACGTCGCCATCTTCGAAGAGGGTTTCGCCCTCGTGGCGCTGCTTCCGGCGCCGCCGCTGCGCCGCGTCGTCCTCGTCTAGGGCTGCCATCTGGGTTTGCGGGCTGGGGCAGCCTTTATCCGGAGAGTAGGCCAACAACGATTTCGGGGATAATCTCAGCCGTGAATTTCACCAGGGCTAGCATTCCATGAGCTATGGCTCCAGCCGTGAATTTCACCACGGTTGCTGTCGTTTTCAATATTGAATGTACGCGTCTTTTAAGAGTAGAGTTCCTTGTTTTCATGCGTCCAAATTAGCCCCAGGGCAGTAGCTTGGGCAGCTTAGCAGGGCAGCTTCGAGATCAATCTGGAGCTACGGGTTTTCAGGAATGTTCCCGATCTCGCCGCGCGCCGCGACGTCTAGCATGTCCCAGGAGGGTGCGCGGACTCCGTGGTGCCCCAGAGGCTCCAGCCACTAGTCCTAGCGCCGTAGCAGAACAAGCCCCACACGCCCGGGCCGTCGAAGCAGAACTAAAACAAGGGGAATCTTAGGGTAGGTATGTTCAGACAAATTGTGTGCAGACAACACAGGGTGATGGTGCGATTCAGGTGAAGGTCCACTTCGTGCGCAGCCTCCCCGCCTTTCTCACAGAAGGCGCCTCGGGCAGCAGGTCGTCGAGCGCCACGAGGCCCTCGAGCTCGCCCGACGCGTCGTCGATGAGCGGCAGGACGGACAGCCCGTGCGCGCGCATCAGCAGCAACGCGTCGTTCGCCGCGCATTCACGGGTCACGACCGGCACGTTCGTCTTCATGACGTCGCAGACGCGGATGCCCGTCTTGAGCACGTCGGCGCCCGTCAGGCCGCGGGCGCGCATGAGGGCCGGGTCCTGCTGTTTTTTTGGTTTCCGCGTGCCGTGGCTCAGGTAGGTCACGACGCCTCGGTCCGTCACTAGACCCGCGAAGCCCTCGTCCCCGTGGACCACGAGCGCGCCGGCCTTTTCCATGCGCGCCATCGCCGCAGCATCCAACGTCGCCCGCGGGCCGATCGTCGCCTTGGCCAGGCGGTCGCCCGCGAGCTCGCCGCGCCTCGCGACGGCGCACGCGACGGACTCGCCGTTCACGAGCTTCGTCGCTGCTCTTGAAGCCGCGGCGGCGATGTTGGAGATGGAGCGGCCGACTGCGGCCATTTCTGCAACTGCGACTTGCCTCACAAGTTGCCTGTGGCAATTTGGCACGACGCGAGGCACCGCAATGCGCGAGCTTCGAGGTCCAGCTAGATGTGGACACGAGGCGAGCTCACAGCGGTTGTCTCGTGCAGAGACGTGCAGGTGGATGAGATTAAGGACGCACAGGGGTCGACGACCGCCAAGGAGGAGGCTGGCGTTTGAGCATCGGAGTGACGCCCGGGCAAACACCCTTCAAACGATCCTACTCACCGCTCGCAGTCCTCCAACAATCCCGACATACGGATACCGGGCCAAATTTTAACTGGCCCAACTGGCCCCACTGAGCCACTGAGCCGCGTCCGCGGGCAATCACCAGCCGAACACAACACATAGTTTTTTATCTTTTCTGCAGGACGCAGTCCTCTCACAACATCGCAAACACACGCATCCCATAGTACAACCTCGACCTTAGGCCCGGAGCGCCAACACACAAACACGCCTCAGAACCCCCGCGCCGCGGCCCGCGCGGCGGCCCGCTCCGCGTTGACACGCGGCCGGACGCCTCCCGGAGAGGCCTCGTCGAGCCACGACCCGAAGACGAGCGACATGACGCCGTCCCCGTCGTGTTCCTCGATCTTCAGCGACACGTCAGCGCCGAGCGTTTTACGTACTTCCTGAAGCGCCGTAACCGCGTCGTTGCCCATGCCCACAAAGACGCAGTCGTCGCTCTCGAACAGCGCGTAGACGCCGGACACGGCCTCGCCGGCGTGAAGCTCGAGCCACTTTTCGTACTCTAAACTCGGCGCTTCTCTCAGCAATTGCATCGTCCCGCCGGTGTATCCATCATCTATTAATTCTCCGTGTCCTCCCGCGTGGTATAACCGAGTGCTGGGACGGCATGACCTCCAACCTGATGCAGGCGTGCCGAGAGGCGGCGCCAGCGCGCTGGCGGTGCCTACTGTCAATATTGTTGCAAACCGCATCGCTCTTTCACTCGTTGCGGCTAGCGTCGCGGAGCTGAGGCTGTGCACGCGCCGTTAGCATCTCTGTGCCACGGAGAGCGCATGCTCACAGTGTCCGCGCGAAGCGGCGCCGTGCAAGACAGACGCGCCTGCCGAGTAATACGGAAGTCTGCTACACACTGCGGTACAAATTGGTGCGAACCGCGAGTCGCAGCGACGCCTGCAATCCATAAAGCAGCACGATGCACACTGTGCTCCTGCTCTTGAGCGCCGCGGCGACGATAAATGCCTGGACGGCGCCCACCAAAGCAGTGCATAAGCTCCGCGTCCCGCCACGAAGAGATGAGGATCGATGCTTCTACGGCGAAGTCGGCGTCGACGGCTCCGTCGTCGCGGACGTCGCGCAGCCGCGCGCAGACACTCTCCCACCGAAGCCGCCGAGCCCGGAACTCTCGCCGCTCGTATGGACCCGGCGTCACGCCACCAGCACGCCATCGTGGTGCGAGTCAGACGAATCACCGGTTTCTAATTACACAGGACGTCGTCGGCGAGCAGTTCCGAGCGTTGGAACGAGAAGACGTGAGCCACGCCTACAAGTTCGTGCACGAATCTATAAAAGAGCAGTACTCGCTGGACGTCGACCGCTACGAGCAAATCTTCAAGGGTGCCGCCTATGACGGCTTATTGGGGTGCGCGTCGTGGAAGGTCACCGCACTGTCACCCTCCCCGATCGACGACGACCGGACCGTCGCTTCGATGACCGTGCTCCCGAAGCCGGTCCCGGGGTGCGTCAGGGTGGCTGGAGTTGCCGGCCAGCAAGGCATAACGTGGCCCACGTTCTACAAGTGGGAACTGCGGAAACAAAAAGACGGCTGCTGGATGATCGAGAACATGACTCCCGAGCCGCCGCCCATCGACACGGTGGCTACCGACGCGACGCCACTGCTCGAGTCCGAGTCTGCCACGGCGGCGCCATAAGATAAGATTGTGCTACAACAATTAGATCCTACACGCCTCCGCCAGCATTCGTTCCGCCGCGACGTGGTCCGCGAGCCCTTGATAAAACAATGACCGGAGCTCGCCCCCGTCGCGCGCCGTCGCGCGCGCGTGCTCGGCCACCCGCAGCAGCGCCTTCACCGGGTACGGGTCGTCGCCGACGCCGTCGAAGGCGTCGTCGCCCACGCCTTTCACCAAATCGTCGGCGTCGTCAACGATGCCGGCCAAGGCGCGAGCGACGTCGTCGGGCCCCCGCAGCGCCGGCACGACGAGGGTCTCGTCGAACGCCGTCGCGAGCGGGCCGCACGCCGCCGCCGGGTCCGCCGCCGTCGCCACCACGAAGAGTCTGTCGCCCGCGGCGGGCGGCCGCCGGCACAGCGCGCGCAAGGCCGCCGTCGCGGGCCCGTCGACGACGGAGTCGACGTCGTCCAGCACCAGCACACTCTTCGCGTGCTCGGCCTGGGCGTCGAAGGCCGCCGCGAGGCCCGTCGAGGGCGAGGCGCCGTCCCTTAGTAAATCGTAGGCCGTCTGGAACGCCACCGCGTCGACGGCGCCGTCCCGCGCCGCGTCGCGCGCCGCGACGGCGGCGTGCGCGGTGCAGCCGGATCCGCGCACCTCCGGGACCAAGAGTACGCTCCGCGTCGCGCCCGGCGCGCCGCTCCGGAGGAACCGTTTTAAGTAAGATCGGACCGACGAGTGCGCGGCGACGTCCAGGAGGCCGTGCGGCGCCCTCCGCGCGAGGTCGCCGTCCGCGCGCGTCGCGGCCGGCGTGATGTCCTGGAGCGCCTCCTCGAGATGGGCTTTTGACACGGTAGGTGAACCTTGCGCTAAGGCTCGCGACGCCGCCGCGCGCACCAACCCAGCAATCTCCGCGCCCGAAAACAAATCTGTGCGCGCCGCCAGGCCGCCCTCGACGTCGTCGACGTAGGCCCGCGCATCGTCGGCGAGGGCGCCGTTCTCCCTCATCCGCCGCGTGTGAATGCGGGCGATGTCGCGGCGGCCGACGGCGTCCGGCCGTCTTACTTGTAATTGCACTTCCAGGCGCCCCGGCCGCAACAACGCTTCGTCTATGAGCTCGGGCCGGTTCGTGCAGCCGACGACGAGCACGTTCGGCGCCTCGACGACGCCGTCCATTTTGGCCAGGAGTTGATTCACTACCCCGTCGCGCACGCCCGTCGTGTCCCCGGTCAGGGAGCCCCGCCGCCGCGCGATGGCGTCCATCTCGTCGAAGACGACCACGTGCAGCGCCGACGCGTCGCCGACCTGCCGGAACTCCGCCTCGGCCGGCGCGAAGAGCTCCCGCACCTTCCGCTCGGCCTCTCCGACGAACTTGTCGAGGATTTCCGGCCCGTTGACGATCTGCGGCTCGCGCGCGCCCAAGGCTCGCGCCAGCTCCCGCGCCAACAACGTCTTGCCGCAGCCCGGCGGGCCACTCAATAGAACACCTCTCACGTGGCCCACGCCGAGTCGCTTCGCCGCTTCCGGCGAGGCTCGGCTCGCGAGGACGCGCCTCACGATGGCATCGAGCTGCTGCTCTAGACCGCCGACGCGCTCGCGCAGGGCCTCCTGGGTCAATAAAGCCGGGTTCGCCTCGAGCTCCTCCTCTTCTTCTTCGTCCTCCTCCTTCTCCTCCTCAAAGGCGACGAGCGCGTCGCGCACGTCTTTAGGCACCTCACCACTGAGCAGCTTCTCGAGCGCCTCGCGGCCCTCGTCGGCCGAGCCCGTCGGCGGCCGCAGCACGACTTCGAGGACCGCGGTCGGCCCCTTCTGCGCCGTGAGGCGCTGCGGCGGGCCGCCGAGCATCTTCGCCACGGCCCCGACCGTCGCCGAGCCACCGACGCCGGCCGTCGCGCCGCGCAGCTCCTTCTTCGGGCCGAGCGGGCTCATCCCATCCCGGCCCCGCCGCAACTTCTGGAGGAACACCGTGCCCGCGAGCGGCTTGACGAAGACGTGCGAGCCCTCGAGGAACATCTGCTCGACCTCCCTGCTTTCCGACTCCTCGCCCCACGCCCGCAGCGTGACGTCCCAGGCCTCGCCGCCCGCGAGCCGATACGCGCCGCCGTCCTTGAGCGACGAACCCCAGAGCTTCTTCGACCCCTTCAATCGTATCGCGTCGACGGCGTCGCGCACGGCACTGACTTTGTCCGTGTCGGCCCACGTGCCCCAGGCGTAGCGCCCGTTGCCCGAGGACTCGGTCCCTTCGCCCGTCGACGTCTCCACCGCGATGCGCGCCAGTTCGGCCAGCTCGTCGACCGCGCTCTTCGAAAAGTCTATGCCCGCATCCAGCCGGTTGTCGAGCAGTAGCCCGTCGCCCTCGTACAGTTCGCCGCTCGCCTTGCGCTGCTGATGTTCCATGTAGATTTGGCGCCGGCGCGTGTCGAGGCGCGCCGCTTTGCCTTGGAGTTTGCTCACGTCGAACGGCTCGTCGCTCGCGCGCAAGGGATGGCTGCGCTGCGTAGATGGTGAGGGTGCGAAGGCTGCGGCGACGCCTAGCGTTAGCCAGGCGTGCCGCATGATGCTGCAGCTGCACGGCTCGTGCGCGCTAACCACGGGCACGGATCGCTGCGACTGTCTTGGCTTTCACGAGTCTCGTTGGTGCACTGAACCTGTCGCTGCCACCAATTGCAGCGGTCGCAAGCCCGATTGCCTCTCTTGTTGGTCACCGCTCTCCTAAGCCTAAAACGCTGTCAGCAGCACACGAATAGTGCGCTATTTGTTGCGTGACGCACGGCATCGATCGCATACGTGGGAAACGAGACTTCTGCCGCCAAGAAGACCGCTCTAATCCTGACGCGTCGGCAAGCAGCACCACAGCAAAGACCACACCGAGGGCTGCACGACGTCGCCGCAGCGATCATACAAAAAAGAAGTAGCGAACGATGCACTGGATGCTGGCCGCCCTCGCGGCAACGGCGGCCTTCCAGCCGCCGCAAGCGCAACTCACGCCGAGGCGGCCGCGCGCCACCTCGGCCGCCGACGAAGAAGGATGGCGCTTCGAAGGAAGGTTCGTCTTCGCGCCGCAGCTGGTGAGAGTGCCCGACGACCCGCCCGACGCGTACATAGTGAACGTCTTCGGCTGGACGCTCGGGGGTGTTGTTGCGCTCCAATACGACTCGTCGCTCGTCGGCCCCTACTTGGAATTCGTGGAGATGGGCGCTTTGGTTGTGAGGAACGGTTGTATCGGCCAGTGGGGTGCGCGGTTACTCGTTTCAAACGAGGAAGCGAAAGAGGCGTGCGAGGACGTGTGGCGCGTTCCCGCTGGGACACGCTCCCTCAACTATATTGATGAGGGCGGCACGTTGGTTGTCGAAGGTGATGATGACTCCTCTAAAATTCATGGCTGGTCCCGCGTCAAGGGCGGCCTGCGGCTCTTTGGGTGGCGGTCGCCGGCGTTGCCCGTGTTGTGGACGCCGCAGATCAAGGCGCTTTGGGCGCCCGTGAAGCTGCCTTCATCTAGAAATGTTGATTTGGACGTGCACGTGCTGGGCCTCTCGGCGACGTCGATTGCATTACGGCGATTCCGAGATGACCGCGACGTCGATCGGATCCCGCTGGGCTTCTGCGTGGCCGCGGACGGGCTGCGGATCGATATTGCCCCGTGGCGCGGGGACCGGTTGTGAATGTAATGTTTTTGTTGTGATCACATACTTACTCCCGGCCCGCGCGCCGCACCCGCCACCGCAGCAGTCTCTCACTGGTCCAGACGCCGAGCGCAAGCCTCGCCTCCTTGAACGCGTTCCCGAGCGACGGCGGCGCCGGTGGCCGCGGAGCGTGCGACACGGCAGGGAAACTTAGCGGCGGGAGTTCAGCGAGCGTCGGCGGGCGTGCTCCAGGGAGCAGGACGACCTTCGGCGGCGGCCGCCCGAGGAGCGCCCGCGCGAAAGCGAAGAGCGCGCGCCGCGTCGGCGGCAGGACCACGACGACCGCGGCAGCGACGGCGGCGCGGCGTAGGCGCCGTCGTCGCCGGCCCGGCGCTGGTGGGGCGGCGCCGCGCGTCGGCGCCGGCGCGACGGCCGCGTCGGCGGCGACAAGTTTGGCGCTCCGGAGTTCTGCGCGCAGCTCTGCGATCACCGTGTCGCGCGCCGCGAGGGCATCTTTCTCCCTTAAAAGCTCCTTGAGCATCTGTTGCGTGCGCTGCTCGTGCGCCTTGAGCTCTTGCTTAAAGGCCGCGTCCGACCCGCGGTCGGTGAGCGCCCACTTCACCTCCGTCCGCAGCCGCTCGATCTCCGCGTCCTTCGCGAGGAGCAGCTGGGTATTGACGGCGGCGCGCGGCGGCGGCGCCAGCGGCGCTTTGATGAGCAGCCGCGAGGGAGCAGCTTCGGGTGGCGGCGGCAGCGGCGGCACCGCGAGCGCGAACGCCGCGCCCAGAGACGCCCCGAGCGCCGCGTAGAGGACCAGGTCCCGGAGGAACGACGGGGGCTCGTGCTTTTTTTGGACGACCGCGGGAGACTTCGGGGCGCCCGGCTCCTCCTTGGTCTCTTCCTTGCTCACGACCCGTGGGATCGGCTTGTCGTCGACGTGGGCCGGAGCCATCGTACTCTTCACGTTCTTCTTGGGCGAGAGGGTGACGGAGCGCGATTGCGGCGTGCTGTTGCTTCCTTTGCCCAGCGCCTCAAAGCGCGAGGGCGGCGACGCGGCGTTGCTCCCGTCGCGCAGCGCCTCGGACGAAGGTGAAGCTACCGGGGAGCCGACGACGCGCGGCCGCGGCGGGATGTTCTCTTTGGTCGGCAGGTTCTCCTTGGGGCTGGGCGGGGGCATTGACTCCGCGCCTGGAGCTTGCGAGCAAGCAACTGATGAATTAATTCGCCGCGGGCTTGTGCGCGCCCGCAAGCCGGTTACTTTCAGTTCGCGCAGTCCACAGCGACCGCGCCAAGCTGTAGCTAGCCTCTGCAAGCCGCGGAAGCTCCTCAAATTAATTGAGAACTGAAAAATCTCCTCCAAATGGCGTGAGGCGGGGGTCTAGCCTAATTGGCTTCCTAGCGTAGCAGACTTACTAGTAAATCACAATACACTTAAAGGGTCTTCAGACTCGTCTCTCGTCGAAGTACCGCGCGATCGCCGCGATGCCCTCCTCCGCCACGGCGCGCGGCGGCTCGACGAGGTTCACCGTACCGACGCACTCGACCTCACACGACGTGAGCTCGGCGATAGACCGGGGCAGCGTCGTTAAACTGGAGCAGAAGATGAGCTGGAGCGACGCGAGCGCGCGGAGTGATCCGATCGACGCCGGCAGCGCCGATAGTCGCGAGCACTCGCTCAGGTCGAGGGCCCGCAGGTTTTCGAGGCGCCCGAGCGACTCCGGCAGCGCCGCGAGGCCGCTGCAGCGCCAGAGGACCAGCTCCTCGAGGTCCTCCAAGTCGCCGAGCGCCTCGGGCAGCGCCTCGATGTCCTCGCCCGACAGGTCCAACACGGTCGTCTCGCCGCGCTCGACGCGCCGCACGGCCTCGCGCGCCGCCGCGCTTGCTTGCCAAGCCGCGTCGTCGGCGACGGGCGTGGCAGAAGAAAAATCTCCCTTCTCCTCGCTCACCGCGACGCCCTTCGACCACTCCACGACCGACACAGGCGTCGACGCCGCCCCGAAGAGCGGGTCCACGAAGCATACCGGGAACGAGTCGCTAGCCAGGGGCGCGCCGTCGGCGATGCCCGGATCGCTCGTTGGTATGGCGCAGCGGCCCGATTCGAACCGTGGTCGGTCGAACACGACGTCGTCGCCGACGAAGCGCAGCACGAGCGACCGTCCGAAGCAGCCCGGACCGCCATGAACGCATCGAGCATCGAAGACCAATGCGTCGCCCGCGCACAATTCGAACTGCGCCGCGTTCGTGGGCGCCGCGGCCGCCGGCAGGTCCCGGGCGGCCTCGTAGCGCTCCCCCGTCGCGAACTGGACCGGCGCCAGGTCGCCCTCATGCAAATGCGAGCCAGGTGCAAACGCCAGGGAATTCGGCGCGTCGTGGTCGTCCAGAGCTATGGCCACAGAAGCGATCTGCTTCCCCCGGACGGCCCAATAGGAGCCGTCGGCGTGCCACGGCGTGCTGGCATTTCGCGCGTACGCATTTGATGCGTGCTTCACGAACAATTGGTCGTAGAGGAAGGTCGCGGTGCGCGACTCCATGAGCCGCGCGGCCACGGCGGCGGCGGCACCCGTCTCCGCAAAGTCCCTCAACGTAGCATGTCTCTTGTACAGCTCTAGGTCCGTGAAATAGTTCGGCTCGCCGTCGCCGCCCGGCGCGAGGTCCTCGGCGTACGGACCCGGCGTCGCGACGCAGTCCGCCACCGCCTGTCGCAGTAGTTCCACCGTGGCGGCGTCGGCGACGCCACGAATGACGACAACGCCATCTTTCCGATACTTGTCGACGTGCGCCGCGGAGATGCGCTTCGCGACTTGTGGTATCGTCGACGGCGCGAGGCTGCTCGCCAGCGCGCCGACGAGCGCGAGGCTGGCGCCGCGCATGGTACACTGAGTCCACCGATGCGGCGAGTTGTAGGCTGCTGGAGAGGTGTGATTTTCAAGCCAGGGGTGCGGAGTGGCAACGCAAGGAGCGCGCCGAAGCGAACGCGCACGCAATGAGCAGTATATGTCTGGAGTCTAACGCGTCACGCGCGCCTCACAAGGCCGCAACCAACTTGAGTAAGGCGGGACCGCATGTTAGTGTATCGACATACTAGCGTCGCAAAATCGACATCGCACAGTGCGTCCAGCCTTCTGCACAGCAGCGAAAGCGAACGCAGCCTCGTACCGTCACAGGTCGAAGGGCAGCCATCGAGGATGGCACGCCTCCTCCTCCTCCTACTACTCACGGCCGCCCAGGCCAGGCGCAAGGGCGTGAACGTAAAAAAGAAGGAGAAGGTCGAGCTCGACGACGCCCGGCTCCCTCCCTTAAATGAGGTGCTCGACGAACTTGAGTTAGATGCGGCCGAGTTGCTGGCGCGAGGCGTCGAGACGACGCGCCAACTGTGCGCCTGGGGCCGGAGTGATATTTCTATACATGGCAACGACTTAGGATGGGATAGGGACAAACAGAAAGTAATAAATGAGAAGATCAATGCCATTCGTGCTGAAGCGGCGGTGCAGAAGACTACGGAGACCGTAGATCCTTTGAAGGCAGCGAGGGACGAGAGAAACGCCCTGACCTACGGTAGAGTGTTCGCGGACCGCGCGACGGCGTCCTTTGAATTTAAAAAGGCCTGGTTCGGCGCCGATTTTCCTGAAGCCTTGTCGATGCCTCTGGTGAGGGCGCTGCCTCTTGATGGGTGTGATGAGCTTCTGTGGCAGAACACGTCCATCTACAAAGGCAGTGCGGTGCTCGCGGACCGAGGGGGCTGCTCCTTCGTCGAGAAGGCCTGGGCGGCGCACAACGCCGGGGCCAAGCTACTCCTGGTCATCAACAGCCCGGATCGGCCCTTCGACCGCCCTACTTCTGGTTATGCCACAGATGCCGAACCTACACCGTCGCCTGATACTCTAGCGGTTGGCTTGGTGCACCAAGATGCAGGACCTGGATTAGCAAGAGCGGCCTCTAGCGCCTGGGTCGACCAAGGTCCCCAAGCGGTGGAACTCCTACAAATACGCGCGCCGTGGCGCGTATTCATGGAGAAGTACGGGCTTATTTCGAAGAAAGTTGTGGTGGACGCGCGCCAGGGCCCCTGGGATTCGTATGATGCTACCACCATAAGAGCCGTCCCTCTTAAATGTGTCTCAGGGCGGCCCGACTGCGCACCTATCCTAGAGTCGGAGAAGACCATCCTGCCGGACACGGACTCGGGCACTTTGCATATTGCTGGGGAGAGTTTTGAGTTCGTGAGTGCGGCGTGGGGGGGCGTCCTGCCGGACCGGCCCGTAGCCGTAGTCACCGCAGAATACCTCTGCTCACCTCCACCACACTGGTTTTGTAGGGTACTCTCGCTGTTCTGCCCAACATCAAACTACAAGGACTTTTATAATAGGGCGCCCGGCGCGTTGGTCCTTGCGAGGCGCGGCGGTGGCTGCGACTTCGCGACGAAGGCGCGCCATGCTTCTGCTGTAGGGGCTGCGGTGTTGGTCGTCGAGCAGGCCGATGAGGAGCCATTACTGCGCATGGGCGCGCGGGACCCGCCGTTCCCGAACGTCGTGGGCGTCGCGGTGCGTTCGAAAGCGGGCGCCGCGCTCCGACGAATTGAGAACACCACATTCGTGAGGTTGCGGCCCGCGCCGGCGCCCGGCTTCGCGCACCGCTGGCTGGAACTCGCCGAGGCGGCGCCGTGGCCTTCTGACGCGGGCAACGCGGCGAAGGCATTGGCTTCATTGGAGGAGAAGAACGCGGGGTCGGCGGAGAGGCTGGCGTTTGCGCGGGCGGCGCACGCGAACCGTGTTGTTACGGAGGAGGACGTCGGGAATAAGGGGGGCGAGCTTTAACATTGGTGTATCCCACGAGTCTCGCGTCAACGGCGTCGCGGGTGAGGAGGCGCGTCGACGGCGTCGCCGTCGCGCGTCCGTTTTCTTGGGGTCACGAACCGTCCGGAGACGGGTCCATGGGTCTTTAAACCGCGAGATCGGGCAGCCAATCAGGTTATGCTGCTCTCAGAGAGACACACTAGCCCTGCGGCAGCGCGGAGGCAAAAGCCACGGGGAGCAGGGCCTCGCCGCGCCATTGACTTCGCCCAGCCAGTGGCAGTGCGCCGCCGAACCGCTGCGCCAGTGCGCGTCGTTGGATCCGCCCACCAGCGACGTATACTTTCAAACGCGCCCCAAATCCAAATTGGCTCATTTTGGCAGCGCGCACCGCAAGTAAACGATGCCCCGCTCCTCCTCGCTACCACCGGCCCAGCTCCGCCGCTCGAACAGCGGCGGCCGCCTCCAGTCCGTCGAAGCCCCGGACCGCACCGTCCTCCTGCGAAGCAGGGGCTACGACGCCACGAATGGACGGGTTTTGAGCGAGGGGAGTTTTGGTAGTATAAGAGCCTGCGAGCGGCTGGCTGATGGGGCCGTGGTAGCCGTGAAACTGATAGAGCAACCGACCCATAGATACGCGACCGAGCGAAGAGTGCTCGAAGTGTCCGCGAAGGGCGACACGCCCTTCGTTTTGTCTCTGCTCGACGCCTTCGAGGCGCCGGGCGTCGCGGCTTTGGTTACTCCCTTGTATGATGGTGACGCGCATGATTTACTAAGGGCGGTACGGGCGCAAAGACGAACAGAAGTCGACCCTCGCACGTCCTTCGCCCGGGCGTCCGATAGACTCTCAAGGAACTTCACGGATGCCTTCGGGTCCTCCAAGGATGTCGTCGAGGCCAACGGGCTGGACAACGATACTGCTCTCAAAATTGTCGCTCATACGGCATCGGCCCTAGATTGGCTCCACGCGCGAAAGGTCGCTCATCGGGACCTGAAGCCCGAGAACGTGCTTTGTGCTGGAGGTGGTGGTCCGCAGGCGCGCTTTGTCCTCGCGGATTTCGGTGTTGTGGGTGTCGGCTGCGGGCCGACGACCGGCGCGCGCACGCTGGTCGGCACGCCCGAATACGCGGCGCCCGAGATGGCCCAGGCCTTCCTGGCGAACGGCGGCGACGTTAAAGTCTTGCAGGCCTTCGAGAAGAGCTCTCGAAGGGGCCATGGGTTAGGGTCGTTCTTCCGGCGGCGGTCCAAACAGATGCGCGGCCAGAATAAAGCAATAGGCAAGACGGAGTACGGGCACGCCTGCGACTGGTTCGCGCTCGGGTGTTTGCTGTATGAGCTTTCTGTGGGGAGTCCGCCGAAGCGAGGCGTGTGGACCGCGTCCAAGCAAGCGAAGGGTCTCGATGGAGACGTCGCTTCCACGATCGACTGGTTACGAGCCGAGGACCCTTCCCGAAGGTGCGGCGTGCGAAATGGGTTGAACGATGTCCGACGGGCTGGGGCTTCCGTTGCAAAAGCCTTGGATGCAACTGCATTACTACAAAAAACCTTCAAGGACAAGCCTAGGTTATCTCCAACGAAAGATTTGAAGACCCAACCGTCGCCCGTCAAAAAAACGTCGGGCACGCGCGACTGGGCCCGCCGGCGCGACATGCTCGCGCCGCCGCCACCCACGCCGTCGCCGCCGCCGGCCCAAGTCGCGGCGAAGATGGCCGCGGTGCCAGCTCTCGACTCGACGCCGCGCGTGTCGCCGGACACGTCGCCGCGCGTCGCGCAGAGCACGCCGCCGTCGGTGCCCAAACAAACGCCGGCGCGGCCCGCGAAAACGTCGATAAGGGACAAGGAGCCGCGGACGCCGCCGGTCAAAGGAGCGGGCCTGCGCCTCTTTTCGAATGAGAGCCCGCCCTCTCCATGTATACAGAGACGCCCCTTTTCCGACGGCGACCGCGTTCCAACGGACGCGGCGGACGTCGAGGTCGCCGCGGCGCTGGCGTCCGTCGTCGAGGCGGTGGAGAAGGCCGCGGCGCAGGACCGTTCGCCGCGCGCGACGCTGGCGTCGGCGGCCAAGCGCGAGGCGTCGGCCGCGGCGGTCGACGCCGCGGCCGCGGCGCAGCGCGCGCGCGCCGCCGCCGCCGCCGCCGAGGCGGCCGAACAGCCGGCGCCGCCCTTCGACATCACGTCCTCGGAGTGGAGCCCCCTGCGGCGGGCCGTGCGGTCGCGCGTGCTCGCGCTCGAGGCGCGGATGCATACCCCGCCCGCGACGCCCAAGCCCGCGCGCCGGGCGGCGCCGCCGCCGCGGCGCGGCCCGCTGGTCCTCGTGGGCCTCGTAGGCCTCGGGGGCGCGGCGGCGCTGGCCCTGCTCGCGGACCCGTCGCTCGTCGACCGCCTCCGCGCGGCGCCGCCCGCGGCCGCGCCGCCGCGGCCCGCGCCGCCGCCCGACTTCGTGGCGGACCTCCGGCGGCCGCCCGCGCCGCCGCAGAAGACGTGCCGCTCGGCGATCAACGCGCCCGCGCCCCGGCCGGCGCCGACGGTCGTCGTCCGCAAGCGCGGCCCGCTCGCGCCGCTCCGCAAGCTGATCGATCTGCTCCTGCTGGGGCCGCTGCGGCGGCGGCTGTTTGGTGGGGGAAGGTAATGATGTGTCCGACTCCTTTTCTGCGTGGACAAAACCCGCACTCAGTGACGGGACGCGCCCTTCCTTCCTGCCGTTCGCGCATCTATCCTGAGGCCCAAAGGAGGATTGCGAGAGGCATTCGATAGGTCGACTCTCACAACTGGCCTATCGAGCCTCTCGATTAGGAGCTAAAAACGAGCCAGAGAGAGAGAGCCGAGAGACAGTGGCCACCCGAGTCGACTCTAATACTACTAAACTGCCCTCTGCGTTCGACTTTTTGGAGAAAACAAGTCTTGCGAAAGGGCTGGAACCATCGGATCTACAAGTTCGCCAACGCAGAGCGCGGGGCGCGGTCGCCCAGTCCTTGAGATTGTAGGCGCGAGCTACAACAGACCTGGACCCGCGTTAGCCGCCCGGCCGGCGCGCATCTGGTGGCCCTGGAGGCGGGTCGGATGCGACGCCCGCGCCGACGCCGAACCGACGGTGCCGAAGGCCCAAACGCAGCACCAGCCCCCGCGACGAAGCGCGGTCCCCCCATATGGACGCCCGGAAAAAAATCAAACAAAAACACAGAACAAAATTCCGTGTGCAGTTCCTCTCCCCCGGCTGGCGCCGCTTGCTGACTGTGACAAACTACCATCCCGGGACTACCATATCCATGTACTTAAGTACTCTTCCTTCTTCCTTCCGTGTATGATAGGAGCAGGAGCAAAGTAGATACAGCACACTGATGGCGTCCACGACCGCCTCCGCGCGGCGCCGCCCGAGTTCGTTGCGCCGTGAGAAAAAAGGGACTCCTGAGACACAACAACACACTTACTCAGAGGTCCCCGCTCCGCCGGTCGGACGCGATCCGCGGGGGATGAGCCTCGTCCGCCGCCTCGAAGCCGTGGACGCCGTACCCGCGCTGCAGGAAATTTTCGGAATTGCCCGCGGGCACCCACTCCCGGGCCTCCTGCGCCGCCTCCTCCCTCGCAATCTCGCCCATGGAGCCGCCGACGCGCCGGCCTTGATCAAAACGCCGGCTGTCGGCCTGGATGTCCCGCACCGCGTCGTGCAGAGACTGCGTGGCCTCGGCCTCCCGGTGCAGGCGCGCTTCCATCCTCTCCGCCTCCTCGACCCTCAAATCGTTGACGGACTTGCCCGCGTTCTTCGTGCGGACGTTGGCCAGCGCCTCGGCGACCGGCGACAACCCCACAAGCTCGTCGCAGCGCCACTCCCTCCAAGAATCCTGGGCCGACGCGTCATCGACACCCCGCACGGGGCACGCCGCCCATTCAATAAATTCGCGCACGAACTGGCCCTCTTTGTCCAGTTCCTGGCGGTAGCACTCGTGGCGGATCAGCGCGGTCTGCAGGTCGTCGCACCGGCGCATCTCCGCATCCAAAAAGCTGTGGCCGGCCCGTCTTATCGAAGGCGGCGCCGGCGGGACGCTCTCGCAGTCGTGCCGCCGCCACTGGCGCTCGAGCTGGCGGCTCTTCTTGGGCAGCCTTGCTCTCCTCTCCTTGTCGAGGTCGAGGCAGGTGTGGACGCGGTTGGATGGTTCCGCGGCGGCCACGAGGGCGATTGTCCAGGCGTGCTTCATGGCATGGTGCGGTGGGGCTGCCTTTTTCGGGTCCCTGAGAGCTTGCTAGTGTCTTACGGTACGCTAGCCCTCCTTTTGCGGCGCTATTGTCCAACGCGTAAGCTGCTACACATTGCTACGCCTAAGTGCGCCCTCTCGGACTGCTACAACCACGCGCTGCGCGAGAACAACGGCTGCGGCTGCTCACGGCATACACAGATGGAGCCCTCTCCCGCTCCTGTGGAGGCTGCCGCGGCGCACGCCTCGTCGCACGACACCGAGGCGCGCGGCATGCCGCCGGCTGCGCGGTACCGGGCCGCGCAAGCGGCGACGGAGCCCACCGCCTCGCACTCGTCCCACGTCGGCGTCAGCGGCCGGACTCGCGCGGCTGTAAACGAAGACTTGGATGTTTTGGCCGTGGGCGATCGCGTCGTGGTAAATGGCGTGCCTGGCGTCGTCACGAGGAAGGTGCCTGGCGGCAACGGCTGGTGGAAGGTGCGGCTCCACGGACGACACGCTCGCGAGGACCGGAGTTATCGCAGAACCCAGATCACGAAACTCCACGTGCCGCCCGCAGCGCCCGCGCCCGCGCCTGCCCCACCCCCAGCCGCTGTCGGCGCTAACGTCGAGGCTACGCCGCCGGCGCAGCTGTGGGTCGACACGACGCCGGCGGGCCGCGCCCCGGCGCTGAAGGTCTGCGCCGTCCAGCTCCGTGCGACGCCCGGCGACGTGGAGGGCAACTTACGACGCGCCGAGCAGCTCATACGAGCAAATCCCGGCCACCACCTCTATGTCTTGCCCGAGCTCTCCAGCTGCGGGTACAGCGACGAGGTCCTCGCAGACTGCGCCGCGTTCGCGCACGGTAGCTTCGACGGCGTGTTCAAATTCTTCATCGACCTGGCGCGGGAAGTCGACGCGCACATCTGCTTCGGGTTCCTTTGCCGCACGTCGAGACCCCTTTCGGCGGTGCCTGCCGTCGGCAGCCGGGTCTTGGCCGCCAACCACCCGGGCCATGTGACGCGCGTCAACGCCTTCGCCGCGGCCGCCGACGTGCTATTCGACGCCGGAACCGAACGAACGTACCTCCTGAGCGACCTCCGGACGCCGGTCTTCACCATCGCCCAGGCCGTCGTCGGGCCCACCGGCATCGAGCTCGTCTACGACAAGATGCATCTTTGTGATATGGGCGCGTGTTCCGAGGTCGCGCACGGCCTTACACGCGGGGAGCGGCCGGGCGTGTTCACGTGCCGCGGCTGGCGCGTCGGCGTGTGCATCTGTTACGACCTGCGCTTCCCCGCGCTCTGGCGGCGCCTGGCCTGGGAGGAGGACTGCGACCTGATCGTGCATCCGTCGGCGTTCGTCCGCGACGCGACCTTCCCGATGTATCATACGTTCGTCACGACGCGGGCCGTGGAGAACGGCATCTACGTCTTGTCGGTGAACTTCGCCGGCGCGGACTTTGGCGAGTCGATAGCCGCGCCGCCGTGGGTGGGACCCGTGCCGGGCCTCGCCGACCAGCGCGCGCGCGTCCTCGGCTGCGACGAGGGCGTCCTGGCGCTCAGTTGCGAAACGGCCGTGCTCGACGCCGTGCGCGCGGCGTACCCGTACCGGCGCAACGCGCACCCGTCCCTGCGCGCGGCGCCGCCGGCGGTCTCTGTGACGCCGGCCGCGGTCTCACCGCGCGCGGCCACGCCGTTCGCGCCGGCGGAGCAGGAGCCCGCGAGCCATCGCCGGCGGTGGACTGATTCTGAAATAGCGCTCTGTATGTCTGCCGTCCAGACCTATGGGGAGCGGCGGCACAAGGCCATCGCGTCTGCAGTGGGCACGCGGACGGCTGCACAGGTCCGAACGTTCCTCACGAAGCGGAAGGCGAAAGGAGGTCTTCCCGCCGCGCCGGCGCCGCCGGCGCCCGCCCCCTGGGTGCCGCCACCGCCGCCGCCCCGCGACGCGCGCGACGCGCTCTCCGCGGAGGTGCTCGCGCCGCCGAGCCGCAGCGACGGGTACGGCGCCGCGGAGGCGGAGACCCTCTCGGCCCTCGTCGGCCTCACGCAGCAGGCCACCGCGGCGTCCGCCGAGGCGTGGGCCGCGCCTTCGGCCCTCGTGGGCCTCCAGGAGGCCTGCCAGCAGGCCACCACGGCGTCCGCCGAGGCGTGGGCCGCGCCTTCGGCCCTCGTGGGCCTCCAGGAGGCCTGCCAGCAGGCCACCACGGCGTCCGCCGAGGCGTGGGCCGCGCCGCCGCTCGATATGGATATGTGATTAATGTTTTAAGACGTCATCGCCGCCGCCGCACGGCACCGTTCCCGCGCGCGGTGACGCCCGCCTTGCCGTCGTCGTCGCTGTCCGACCCAGCCTCGTGGTCCTCCAATTCATCAAAGCTCCCGCCCCGCAGCGTGACGTAGACGAGCGAAATGCACGTGACCACACCGCCCCACAGCACGAGCGTCCGCATCGCCGCCGTATCCCTAAAAGACGCGTCGCCGCGCCACGCGTACCGCACGCGCACGGCCGGCAGGAACGCCGCCGGCGCGACCCTATCTATATCCGAGTTGCCGTCGCGCCGCCGCCGCTTCTCGTCGCGGCGCGCCTGCTTCCGATCTACTTCGCCGTAGCGCGCGCGCGCATCAATAGAGACGATCTGCGACCCGTCGTGCGTCAGCGTCACGTCGACCGAGGTCAGGTTCCGGCCGTTCTCCATCAAACGGAGCCACGGCGTCGCGGCGGCGTCGGCGGACAGGGCCAGCTCGACGGCGTCGAGCGGGGCGCCGGCCTCGGGCAGGGGCACGCCCCGCAGCGCCCGGTCGGATTTGACGCGGAAGCGCGGGCTCGCGGCCTCGCGGCAGTCGCTCCAGGCGGTCTCGGCGCCGCGCAGCCGGCTCCGCGCGCGGAGCCGCACGCCGTCGCCGTAGACGTAGGCGCTCGCCGTCGATGCTACGAGGAGCAGGAAAGCGGCCGCCATGCGACGCGTTCGCGATCGCGTCTGCAGAGGCTGGCTCAGCTCAGGCACCAGAGAGATCGCAGGCGTGCTTTTCGCAGCGTTTTCTCCGCAGCAGCGGTTGACCACCGATGCCTGCTGTTCACTGCTGCTGCGTTAATCAGCTGTGAGCTGCACAGCCCGCCGCAATCAATCGATCTTTGCCATGCGAAAACCCGTTACTAGCACCATACATAGCGCAAGACGCCATCGCCGCGCCCCCCAATACGAAATGCCGAGGCACATCTTAGCTATCCGGACACATCCCGGGAGCGCGCACCAAAGACAGGGGAGATTGGGGGAAACACGGATCGAGGCGAGCAACAGCCGGGGATCATTTGTGGGGGCTCTTCTTCTTGAGGAGCCGTCGGTCGTGGAGGTTCTCGGCGAGCTGCTGCCGCGACAGCGCGTGCGAGACCTCGTCGGCCTCGCCCTCGTTCGCGACCCAGTCGTCATCCACTGACGTTTCGCCGAGCGCCTCCTCCTCGAAGGCCTGCAACTCTCGCCGCCATCGTGTCGCCGGCGAGATCTGGCGCTTCGTTTTCTCCGTCAAAGCTTCGATCGCCTCCATCAGAGGCTTGTTGTCGTACTTGACCATGTAGCCCAGTACGATCAATACGGCCCACTCGCTCCGCGCGAAGCCTGATCGAGAGTGGACGAAGACGCTTCCACCGCACTCGATCTGCTCGCTGATGAAGTCGCAGGCCTCGTGGAGATTTGGCGAGCACTCGTCGTGCGACGTGTCGACGTCGAGTTGCGTGAAGTTCTCGTTCTGCGTCGGCTTGTCTATTGTGCTCACGATTGATGTGACGCCGCACTCCAACAACGTAGCTTCGAGCGAGGCGCCCATCTTCGTACCGCTCACGGCAGACACCCAGAGGTTCTCGCTCACGTTCGCGATGGCGCTCGAGCAGTCAAAACTGGACTTGACGGCGGCGTCCTCGGCGGCCTTTTGCTTTTCCTTCTCCTTCTTGGCGGCGCGACTTGCCCGTCCTCTCCGTTTGCTCTTCTCGCCGTTCTTTTTGCTGTCGGGGCTCCCGGGCGGGCTCTTGGCCTTGCTCGGCGGCTTGGGCGGCGACTTGGGCGCCTTGGGCGGGCTCTTCGGCGCTTGTTTGGGGGAGGCGGTCTTCGGGCTCCCCGGTGGCCTCTTGTCGACGATGGCGCTCATCGCTGTTGCGCCTCGTCGGGCTCAATACCTCCGGCAGAGCCTCTTAGCTCTGGCTATGCTCTCCGAGGGCGCGGCGGCGTGCGCTCTTCGCGCAGGTCGTTTCCGCGGTGCTGCGAGTATGCCTCGATACGATCGCTCAGTGCGCGGATCGGCTGGGGAGGAGCAGGTCGAGGCACAGGCTCGATACGACCTCGAGTGACACCGAGAGGCGCTGCTCGTTTTGGCGCTTGGGGCGTACGTAGCCTGTGGAAGAGCCGTATCTACGTGGTTCTCGAGGCGCCGGCGCCTCTAGCGGTGTCCGGAATACCGCGCGGGTTTCGCCTCACAGCGCGTTTTGTTTTGCGGCTTAAGCTCCGCGCTATCGTGCACGATACAGCCAGAAAGCCGTCTCCGTCGCCTCTGACACGTGCGCTTCAGCTCACCCAAGTTTGAAAGAAATCGGCACAAGAGAAGCAGTCCAACACAACAATGCGCACCTTGCTCGTCTCCGTAGCACTCGCGTCGGGCAAAGTAACGGACCTCCGCGGCCGCCTCGACGCGCTCAAAAGCGATCATATTAAGATGGCCTGCCCGCTCGGCAGTCTTGAGTTAAACGCCACCGAGGCGCGACTGCTGGCCCGAGACGCCGCCGACGTCCTTACCAAAGCCATCACATATATGCGTGACGGCGTCGGGAGGCTGCTTGGCGCTTTAGATCGCAAAGTCGCAGACCCGCGCTGGGTCGCCGGGCCGCTGCACGTGGACTCTGAATGTAGAGCAAAACTGGAAGCCGCGCTCGTGGCCGCGGCGTCGCCGGCGCGGGCCGCCGGCCGGCAGCTCGCATCAAAGGTCCTGGCGCGCGCGGCCGCGACGGTGAATACAGTGTATGTCGTCCACGTGCCCGAGCTCCCTTCACTAAATCCCATTCGAGATTCACTGAAGCCGGCGCTGCACGCCGTCCATCAAAGCAAGCAGCGCCTCGAGGCATCTGAATCGGTCTTTACGCGGGCGGCGCCCGTCGTCCTCGGCGCGCTGTGTCTCGGTATCGTCGGATGGGCCGCGGCCTACGTTACCTCAATGACATGGTCCGTAATCACATCAATCGCGTCGGTGCTCGTCTCATTAACGACGCTGGCGGCGCTCGCCGTCGTCGCGACCTTCAGCGTTTTTGCCGCGGGCGCCATGCAGCTGGAAGTGCTCGGTCTGTTCCGGCGGGACTTCGCCTTCCACCACGAGGCGGGCTTCCACCTCGTCCCGGCGGGCGCCGTCCCCTGTGCGTTACATGGCTGGCTGCCGTTGTATTGCGGGCTGGTTGCCGCGGCGGCTCTTGCATTATTTTTCCTCGCGATCTATGCGCGGAGCCTCGTGGGTCGCTTGTTTTTTTGGCTGCGGCGGGCGAGAAAAATCGACGTCGACGCTGCGCTCATCGCCGCGGCGTCGGGTTCGGAGTGCGCGATCTGCTTCGAGGACCCGGCACAATTACTCGTGTTCCTGCCGTGCGGCCACCGGTGCGTCTGCGCGTCCTGCGCGGAGAGGATAGAAAGGCGGTGCCCGCTCTGCCGCGCGCGCGTGCGCGACCGCATCGCCGTCGTGGGGAAGCATAAGTTCCGGGTATGACCTTACATTGTCGCGGCGACGGCGTCGAGCTCAAACCCGTCCGGAACCCCCGTTTTTGTTCGCTCTCGGCCGGGCAGGGGCTTCCCAAAAGGAAACCGCAGCTAGCGTCGTGTAGACACTAGCAAACAAGCAGCAGGCGGCCGGGCGGGCGAGGACGCCGCAGGGGTGCTCCCGCGCGGCCGCGATACACGCATTGATACGTTTGGACCGCATCGTCGCGCCTGCGTAACAGTTGTGCCGCCTAGGAGCGCTTGCCAGCAGCTCCTCAACTGCGACCAGTGTGGTACAGCCGCACAGACGCCGCGGCAGAAGCTGTGCATGGGAAGGGCTAAGCATCGCAAGCTCAAGAAAGCCGGTACGAAAACACTGGTGTCCCTGGACAAAAAGCTGCCGAGCCGGCGCCCGCCCGAGCACAAGCGATTCCGAGAGCAGCAGATAGCCAAAGAGAAGATGGCGAAGAAAAAGCGAAAGGCCCCCGGGAGCCACCCGCCGATCAAGAGCCACGGCGACCTGCCGACGCCGAAGCAGCGCAGCCCCGCCGCCGAGGAGCGCCGCGCGGCCAAGCAGGAGAAGAAGCGCGCGAAGAAGCAGGCGAAGCGCGAGGCCGCGCGGTCGCCGGCCGCCGCCGCCGAGGCGCCCATGGCGCCGGCCGCGGCACCTGCACAACCGCCGGCGACGCCCAAGCCCCTGTCCAACTGGCTCGGGAAGTTTTTGAGCACGCCGCGGTCTACCGATATAATTGACGCCTCGGGGCTCGAGGACGCTCCGATGGACGACACGTACATGCGCGGCTTCGCGGACCGCTGCCGGCAGGAATCAAAACCGGAGGCGCACGACTCGTCCGACGACGAGTCCGTCCACGTGCCGCCGGCGCCGCCCGTCCAGGAGACGTTTTCCGTGTTCGTGGCCAACGTGCCCTTCGCCGTAAGTGAAGCGCAGGTCCGCGCGGTGTGCGCCGAGCCGGGCGGCCTCGTGGACTTCGACCTGCCTTTATGTAGAGCCGGCGCGAACGCGGGGCGGCCCGCGGGCTACGCCATCTCTGCCTATGCGTCGCGCGACGCGGCGGAAAGGGCGGTCGAGGCGCTGGACGGCCGCGACTTCCTCGGGCGGGAGCTGAGGGCCAAGTTGGATGAGGAGGGCACGACCACCAATGGGCGAGCGTCGCCACCGTCCACGAGACGGAAGCCCCCCCAGAAGCGGCCGCGCTACTTCGACGACGGGGGCGACGGCGCGAGACCGGCGCGCCAGTCGAACGTCATGCGCTGCTTCCTCTGCGCCTCGGACGCGCATCTGGCGGAGGCCTGCCCGAACCAGCTTTGTAGGAGGTGCCGCCGGCCGGGCCACGTCGCGCGGGACTGCCGGAACCCGCCGCGGCCGATGCCGGAGCTCTGCACGGCCTGCGGCGCCGTGGGCCACTCGTGGAAGTGGTGCGAGGCCGGCGACGGGGAAGCTAGATTGTCCGACGGCGCGACGTGCATGGTCTGTGGGCGCGAGGGCCACCTGATCTGCGGTGCCGTCGCGGGGCCGTCGACGCACGACGTCTACTGCGCGTGGTGCGCGCGCGCGGGGCACACGGAGCCGTCGTGCCCCATGAAGCAGGCGGGCGGGCGGCGGTCGCCGACGGGGAGTAGGTTCTAAGTTTGTATATCGCGAGACGTTGTTCGCCGGTCGACTACTACCCTTCTTTCTTCGTCGACTATGCGTTCGGAGAGAGGCTGCCTCGGACTGAAGCCTCGTGACTGCAGTTTCATCTGCAGGCTCATCCACTCACGAGCTCTCCTCACAGCCTGCAATTGAAGGTTGGCGAGTTCGAGATAAGCCGCGTCCACGCGAACGTCAATCATCACTAATTTCAAATCTATTATGGATCCGCTCGCCTGCTTTTTCGTACTGATCTTGGGTGGCGAAGTTTATGAGACTGCCAAGCTATTGAGAGGCCATTGGTTTGGCCTGCGAGGTCCCATCCGCCTGTTTGGCTTCCTCTCGCTTTAAGGAGACCGCGCTGGCGCGCCGGCGACAGCTGTCCACCCGAGGTAGCCGCCGGCGCGACGCGCGCGACTGCCGAGTCGCCGACGATTTGACAGCAAGCTGTACATAGAGTCTGGATGCGCACCGTGACGCGGTTTTGTGCTCAAGATCGAGGCTCGCGTCTCTCGCGCCACATACTAGTCTTTTGAGTAACCTGTCTCTTTTGTTTCGTGCTCCCCCAACGTCGTCGACGCGGCGTTCGGCGGATTACACACAACTAAGAAGGCTTACGCCGCCGCCGTTCTCGAACGGAGTAGCCGTACTTCCGCAGCGCCCTCTTGGACAGGTCGTCCATCGCGTCGAAGCGATGCCTCGAGCGGCGCCACTTCGCGACCGTGTCCTTGCGAGCGAGGGAGCCCGTTCCCTCTTTACCGCTCGTGCCGAGGTCGCCCGAGAGCGCGTCGACGGCGGCCGCGACATTCACCGCGCCCGGCAGCACGGCATCTGCCATCCGGCGGAGCGTCGACGCAGCGCGCTTGCCGCGTAGGTCCTCCAAGCGCACGACGACCGACGGTAGGGCGAGATTGGCGAGGGTCGCATCGGTGGCTGTGTTCCAAATCGCCCAGATCGTGAGCTTGCGCAGGTGCGACGGCCGCTTGTCCGGCACGAGCGCCTCGCCGAACAATTCTAGCGGCCAGCCAGACGACGCCCCCAGCGCCTGGTCGCGGCCGTCCCGCACGACGTGGACGTAGGACGCGTTCGATAGGGGTAACCACGGCAACAACAACGAAAGTTCAGGTTCCTTGACGAGGAGCGCCTCGCCGCCGTCGGCCGTGCGCGCGTGGAACTTCGTGAGGCGTCCGCGGCGATACGTATGCAATTGCTTGCGCAGGATCCCGTCCAACGCTGCTGAATCTGAACGAGACAGGAACGCGCGACTCGTCGGCAGCTCGCTTGCTGACCGCACGCGCCGCGCCAGCAAGCCCATGGCCTCGCAGCAGCCGACGCCCGAGTCCCAGGCCGCGTCGCCCCAGCCCCTGGCGCCCAGGTGCGCGAGCGCCTCGGCGGCGACTCTGGTTCCGCTCGACGGCAGGCCGCCGACGAAAATTGTCGTGACGTCGCTGGTCTCCTGTGCGGCGTGAGAGCACACTGCTGCGAGGATGAGTGTGCTTGGTCTCATCGGTTACAAGCTACCAGTGCCTCGCATCGATGGCGTGAGAGCATGCAGCAAGGATGAGTGGGCTGCCTACCATGGATCGGCTAAAGCTGGCCGCTGCCCCGCATCGATGGAGAGCGTATCATGCGCCATCAGTGCGGAATAATGCTGCCCTCGGTTGTGCTGCATTGGCTTCATTTGTGGCACACTGGCCCCACTAAGCTAGCTCACAGAGCGCGTGCGGGTTTTCGCGGATTCCTCCCTTTGGGCGTACTGAGACAGGTATATGCTTAAACAGAGTCTTCGTCACAATCGGCACGCACGCCGTCGCCGCTCACAACCCCCGCTTCGCGACCGCCGCGTCGAGGCGCGCCTCGGTGGCCTCCCACAGCGCGTCCGCGAGCGCGTCGTCTTTCGCCTGGTCCGAGCGCTTCGACGCGACGGCGCAGTCGTCGAGGTACTCGCCACGCGGGAGGTTTGGAGCGACGGCGGCCCAGACCGTCGTCGCCGCGCCCTGGGGAATGCTCTTGTCCGCCATGAAGCGGCCGAGGAGAAAGCCGCCGAGGCCGCCGGCCGCCGCCGTCTCGCGCCATAAAGGCGTGCGGATGACGCCCGGGTGCAGCGAGACCGCGGTCACGGTCTCCGGGAGGCGCTTCGCCAACGCCTTGGCAAACAATATATTCGCGAGCTTCGAGTTGCCGTAGGCGCCCCACGGCGAGTACTTCACCTGCTTAAAGTCGAGGTCGAGGCTCTCTGCACTCCACTCCTGGGCGGCGAAGCCGTGCGCCGTGCTCGCCACCACCACGACGCGCGACGGCGTTTCCATCGTACCCCGCGCCTCGAGCTTGGGTCGCAGGAGCCGCGTGAGGTACGCGTGGCCGAAGTGGTTCACGCCGATCTGCTTTTCAAAGCCGTCGACGGTGAGTTCTTTTTTATTTAGAGCCATAATACCAGCATTGAGCACCAGCAAATCGACGTCCGCGACGCGGTCCGCGAACCGCTTGACGGACGCCAGGTCATTCAAATCCAGCTCCTCGACGTCGATGTCATACCTCCTATACATGTCCTCGCGCGCGGCCTTGCCGGCTGCTACGTTGCGGCACGCCAAGATGACTTTGCATTTCGCGCTCGCCAGTGCCTTGACGGTCTCCACACCAATGCCGGAATTACCGCCCGTGACGATCGCGATCTTGCCCGAGAGGTCAGGTTTAATCGTGGCGATGACGTCGGCCGCCGTCGATTTCTTGCCCAGGGCGCTGGGCGCGTTGATGACGAGGCCTCGCGAACCGCGCAACCAGGCAAGCATGCTTACTGCGACGAGTCTGGTCATTTAGTGCAGCTGTGCTTTTTGTTGTGCGACCGTCCGATCGACAAATAGAGGCGGCGTACGGCTGAATAGATCGGCTGTGCTGGCAGAGCAGTCTAGATTTTGGCTTTGCTGTCTCGTGCGAGACCTAATATCGCACCGCACTCCAGCGAGTAGTCGTCCTAGGTCACTGCCAGCAAATGCTATGCAGCTATCTGCGCAAATTGCACGGCTACGCAGGCGCACAAGACCGGGAGCAGTGACAGCAGTGGGCCTCGACGCCGTCGACGCGCAGAGCCGAGAATATCTATGGCATTTTACCCGCTGCCACTATCAACCTAGAACGTCAGCTTCGAGCCGACGACGCCGAACGGCGAGCCGTCCTTGACCAGCCACGAGATCGGGCCCATGCCCGTGAGCTGGTCCGTGACGAGCATGCCCATGATGCCCATCATCGCTAATCTGCCGTTCTTGAGCTCCGAGATGAGCTTCGTCTCGCGCTCGGCGGGGTCCGAGTAGCGGCGGAAGAGGTCGCCGCCGACGTTGCCCGCCTCCTTCGCGGGGTCCTGCTTGAAGGTGGTGGTTTCCAACACACCGATGAAGCCGATGATCTGCACCCAGCCCGCGATGGGTACGCTGTTCGGGAAGCCGTGCGTCGCCGCCAAACCCGTGGGCACGTCGGCGAACTTGAGGCTCGCCGACGGCGACAGCGTGCCGGGAAAGTTCAGCTGGAGGTCGTTGTAGAGGTAGCCCACGGTGGCCGCCATGGCGACGCGGCCGTGCTTCAGTTCCACGCACCGCCAGCGGTGGAGCTGCTCGTCCGACGCGCCGTCCGACAGCCGCAGCGGGTCCCAGAGGCCCGCCGTCTCGATCGTGCCGCCGATCATGTCCGAGACGCCCTGGACCTTGACCGTCGCCTTCGGCGCGGCCGGCGCCACGAGCGCGCCGGCCGGCGCCGCGAGGGCGAGCACCACCGCGCTCAACCGGGCCATCGTTGCGACCTGCGGCGGGGGCGCGCGTTCCTGCGGCGTTCCTCTCCAGCAGCGGGCGAGTCAGCTCCTCGTCGCGGCGTCGGCGTTCCTCTCCAGCGGGTGCGTCGTCTCCTGGCCGCGGCGGCGTCGCGCTTTTGTCTGCTCTATTCTCTATGAGCTGGTACGGCCCTAGATCTCAGCCGCTACCGCATCGATGCGGCTCATCTTTTGCCACGAGATGCGTATCGGTCGTTCGGATCATACTTGATGAGAAATTTTGACAGCAACGCTGCTGCTGACGAGCAAATTGGCTCCTTAACTTCGCGAGATCGGGGTTCAAACCCGCACTATCGTGGACTCCACTAGCCTTTTTCATACCAACGTCGCGTTCGCGCGCGGTGGCGGTGTATGGACGCCACGCCATCGCCGCGAGGCAGTGTAGGCTAACTCAAGACCTCTTAAAACCACTAGGTAGGAGACGACGCGTCCGCGCCGGGCGACTCCGGCGGCTCGAGCTGGCCCCACGGCCCCACGTACTGGCCCCCGGGCCCGTTGATCTTGGGAAAGTGGATCGCGCAGTCGATGAAGTCTCCTGTTTGAAACCGTAAATCTCTCAATGTTTTCCGCTCCGCCTCCGGAGCGCTCCGCGCCGTGTTCGTCGACCAAATCAACCCGACCTCCTTCATCGCCGTTTGACCTTTTTTATCTGGATACACAACAGCGAAGGACAACCGGCACCGCGGCCGTCTCGCGTCGCTCAGCGCGTGTTTCACTAAGTCCGTGAGTTCTCTTAGTGTACAATCGGGCCACGTATAGAGCTGGAGCTCCTCGCAGTTCGGGACGCTCGTCGGACTGTAGTCGTCGATCTTATTGTGGCCGTCCCTTTTACAGAACACGCGCAGTAAAAAGGGGCACTCCGTCTTTCGGTCGACTTTGTCCTGTTTTTTGGGGGGTGGCCGCCGTCGGGGCGGGCTGTCGTCGCGCCGGGCGTCGCGGCCGCGCTTCCTTGGGCTTCGCGCGTCGGCCATCTTCCCTTTGTGCTTCCTCGTGCGGCTGCGGCGTGATATGCCTTAGTCTGCTGACGAGTGCTCGCGGCGCCGCGGCGTTGATCGCTGGCGCAGGCGCGTCGGGGGCGTCGCGAGGGCCTCTGCCTCCAGCGGTGCGGCCGTGAGAGTACAGTAATGCACGATTTTTTGCGTGTGCGCCGTCCCAAAAACCCGTGCTCGACGCTCGATCGCGAGCACGCCACCTCTGCAGCTAGACCATTACACACCAGCTGTGTGGTGCTCAGAGACCACAAATCGATCGTGGAGCAAGCGCACAACACAGCACGAAGCCGCCGCGGATCGGCAAACCCAAGCAACCCGAGCCACGCCGCAGCCTGCCGCGCAGAGACGCAGTGCGAGAGACTCGAGCTACGGAGGCACGACGCCGCCGCGACCGGCACACGGGAGAACACCACAGCGACGACACGACCGATGAGCGCCCTCAAGGCCGCCGGCCCGTCGCTCAGGGCGTCGGTGGCCTCGCTCTACCGAAGTTTTTTGAGAGAAGCAAGAAGAAAGGACCCAAACAACACGCGCGGCACCGTCGAGGACATACAGAGACGCTTCCGCACGGACGCGGCGAACGTCGGCCGCCGCGAGTTCCAGCGCATCGAGTTCATGCTCCGCGAGGGGCACAAGAAGCTGAAGCTGCTGCGCATGCCCGGGGTCACAGGCGTCGCGAACCGGTGGGGCGCGAAGCGGTGACGGTCGCGACGCTCGTTTTGTTGTGTGTGTTGTGCGTAAGTAGCCGTCTGTGCGAACCGAAGCGCGATCTACTATGGGGTAGCAATCCCGCGGCAGGCCTACAAAGCGAGCTACGCTGCGTCGACGGCGTCGAAGCGTGCCGACCTAGCGGATAGTAAGACACTAGCCCAAATTTATGGGGTTCGATAAGCTGTCCGCCGGTTGTGCACAGCCGCTGACACTAAGCTGCAGCAGTTGCAAGCTCGTGAGGTCGCCAGGCTTGCGGTCCACCCCGAAGCTGCGTTTCGCTGCAAGAAGAGCAGCGCGCGCGCAGTTTAGCCGCCGAAGGCGAGCACTGCCAAATTAGGCAGCAATTTATTCGCCGCGTCCCCGCTGTTAACAGCAGCGGCGGAGCGAATAGTTCGCAACCATGATGGCCCCACCGAGAGGCATGCCGGGCGGCTACGGCCAGCAGCCCGGCATCATTTTGCTCCGGGAGGGCACGGACACGAGCCAGGGCAAGGCCCAGTTGATTTCGAACATCAACGCCTGCGGAGCTGTGGTGGACGCCGTCCGCTCGACGCTGGGCCCGCGGGGCATGGACAAGCTCATGTATGATGGTACTAAAGTAACCATTTCGAATGACGGCGCGACGATCATGAAGCTCTTAGATATCGTGCATCCGGCCGCGCGCGTGCTCGCGGAGATCTCCATGTCGCAGGATAGCGAGGTCGGCGACGGCACGACGTCCGTCGTGCTCCTCGCGGGGGAGATGCTCAAGCAGGTGAAACCCTTCGTCGAGGACGGCTTGCATCCCCAAACCATTGCGAGAGGGGTGAGAAAAGCGGTCGGGTTGATCTCGAAACGTCTCGCAGAGGTCGCCGTGGACATGCCCCCGGACCAGCGAAGACGTAGATTGGAGATCCTCGCGGGCACGGCTCTCAACTCAAAGCTCATCGCGAACTACAAGGATCTGTTCGCTCCGATGGTCGTCGACGCGGTTATTGCGCTGGATCCATTACTGTTAGATCTCAAACTCGTCGGCGTGAAGAAGGTGCCGGGCGGGTCTGTGACGGACTCGTTCTTCGTCCAGGGCGTCGCGTTCAAGAAGACGTTCTCGTGAATTGCGGCGTCCTCGGTCTTCCCAGAGGCGCGCGTCGTCGCGCCCGCCACGCCGTCGCCGCGCCGCCGAGAGCTCGAGCGCGCCCCGACATGACACAACGCGCACAGGTACGCCGGCTTCGAGCAGATGACCAAGTCCTTCGACAACGCGAAGGTTCTGTGTCTGAACGTCGAGCTCGAGCTGAAATCGGAGAAGGAGAACGCGGAAGTGCGCATCTCCGATCCCGACGACTACCAGTCGATCGTCGACGCTGAGTGGAAGATTATTTATGACAAGTTAGCTTTGTGCGTCGAGTGCGGCGCGAACGTCGTGCTGTCGAAACTACCTATTGGTGACCTGGCGACGCAGTACTTTGCCGATCGGGGCTTGTTCTGTGCGGGACGAGTGGCCGCGGATGACCTAGGCAGGGTCTGCAAGGCCACGGGTGCCGTGATTCAGACGTCGGTGCAGGACATGGATAGGCCTGGGGTGCTCGGTTTGTGTGCCCACTTTGAAGAAAAACAAGTTGGGGGAGAAAGGTACAACGTCTTCACGGGATGTCCCGCGGCCAAGACCGCTACTATAGTGTTAAGGGGCGGTTCCGAACAGTTCATCGAGGAGTCGCACCGGTCGATTCACGACGCGCTCATGATTGCTAAAAGAGGTGCGGGTGATTCTAGAGTCGTCGGTGGCGGTGGTGCGGTCGAGATGGAACTTTCGAGATACTTGCGAGTCGAAGGTCTGAAGTGCGACGGGAAAGATCAATTAGTACTCTGCGCCGTGGCCAAAGCGTTGGAGGTCATCCCGACTCAATTAGCCCAGAACAGCGGCTTCGATCCCACGGACATTTTGAATGCCTTGCGCAAAAAGCACCTCGACGAGGACGGGCTCTGGTATGGTGTGGATTGCGACAACGAGGGCATCCAAGATACGCTGGAGAAGGAGATCTGGGAGCCGGCCCTGAACAAGGCCAATAGTCTATTGGCGGCGTGCGAGGCCGCGTGCGTGATCCTCAAGATCGACGAGACCGTGCGCAACCCTCGGTCCCAAGATCCTGGGGCCGCCGCCGGTGGGCAGACGCTCCAGCAGCAGCACGCGCGCACGTCCCAGGCCATGGGCGGCCGCGGCATGGCGGGCATGATGGGTAGAGGTGGAAGAGGCGTCCGGCGCCTCAAGTAGGTCTGTTCCTCTTCCCCCAGAGTAACTTTTTTCGACACGTTATTATCCCTCTGAACCCGCGCGCGGGGATCGCCATCAGATCTGATGCGCTGCGCGCCGCGAGATCTCCACCGCCGCGGAAGAGAGCTCCACGAGTCGTAGTAGTATCTGTTGCGTCGGCGGCGTCCTACGCGAAGACATAAACTTAAGGGTGAAGTAAAACTCGGGGTGCGAGGTGCTAGCCGACCTTCTTCGCAATGAATGTGCAAATATCCTTGAAGCTGCCGGCGCAGCCGGGGCCGCGATGCCAGTGGACACCACTGCCGTCGTCCTCAGCGAAACCATTCGTCGGGTGGCCGTTCACGTATACCCGCGTGCGCGTTCCGGAATCAGAGCACGGCAAACACAGACAACAACTAATTTCCGACACCTCGTACCGGTCCTGGTCGAGCGCCTTCTTTGTAGTGCAGGAAATGAACGAAAACGGCCAAAACTGCACGAACAGACTGCAACCGCAGCCGCGCCATTTGCCCGCGAGGTCCCTCGTCTCGACCTTGTGAAAGGCCCGTTTCTGCGACGTCCGGCGTTTTTTGTAGCCACAACAACATCCTGACTTGGCAGTTCCGTCGGCCGAGAACGTCATTAAATTACTGTTCGGATCCGGGTTCTGCGGGTTGAGAAATGCATTGGTGCCCGGGTTGCGCGTCCGGACCGCGCCTTCCGCTGTCGGCCCGATAAAAGGAGGAAAAAATACACAGCCCGTACGCCACGTCTCGATTGTGTCGGCTCCGAGCGGCACCACGGTCATCGAGTTGCAACTCACTGGCAAACCATGAACACATGCACACGCGGCCGAATAATCGCCCGAGATCTCCTCCGTGCACACCAGCTCGTCGCTCCGCGGGCCGGTGTAGAGCTCCTCCGGCGCGGGCGGCGGCGGGCGACCGACCCACTTGTCCGGGTCGAGGCCTCGGCTCGGCAGCGTGACGCGGTAGACCGCAATCTGGTCTTCGTCTCCCATATCGTCGACGACGCCCTCGAAGTCGGCGAAGCGGGTTGCGTTCTCAGCTTTCTTCTCCTCCTCTTCCGCCGCGAGTTGGGCCTCACCGTGCCGCTGGTAGCTCGCATCGTCCAGGCTGGCGGACCAGGAAAACCCCCAAACCGTCACGATAACGCGGTTACGATCGCCCCCGCGTGACTCCCTCCAATTGCCGATCGCGAGAATGCCGCTCGACGCATTAGTCTGCACGAGCTCGTCGACGAGCTTGCCGAGGGCGACGCGGACCATGGTTTCTCTGTTTCTCTCAGCTTCATGCTTGATGGGCATCGCGCGGTCGTCATCTTTCTCATTCCAGCGCCCGAGGAACTCGACGGAGCCGCGACCTTCCAAGCCTTCGGAGGCCCCGGGCTGCTCCGTGACCACGCCCACGACCACTCCCGACACCGGCGCGGGCTGCTCCTCCACCGGGACCACCTGCATGCCTCTCGCTGGGATCCCTACCGCGCAAGCGGCACGGCTGCCGCAGCGGCCAACAAGCCGTAGCAAGCGCTCTGCCGCTGGGGCAGCATCTGATCAGCCCAAACTTTCTGAATTGCGCACGCAGCCATGGGGCTGCGACGAGCGCTCCCGTTGGCACTGCTGCTCCGCTCCCGAGCCATGGGGCTGCGGCAACGAGCCAGGGCGCTCGCCGTCCGCGGCGGTCGAGAAGCCCCGAGCCACACCGCCCATCTCAATTACCAGGAGCCGCACCCCGAGCTCGCTACGGGTCGCTATATCGATCGAGAGGACCAGGGCGATCTGGTGGATACGGTCGAGCCGCGGCCCGTGGAGATGACGGACGCGCGGCAGCTCGACGAGCCGGCTACTCTGGAAACTATGGGCTTCTGCCTGGAGAAGCACCCGACGGAGTGCCGGGACCTCCGCGACGATGCGGCAGTGGGCGAGATTTACTACGAAGAAATGCGAGAGCTGGTTAAGAAAACATCGGGCGCGTCGCGGGTGTTTGTCTTCGACCACACCGTTGACTCGGAGCAGAATGAACTTGAACGTGGCGCCGACGCGACGCCACGTCGCCTCGACGCCGTCGCCGTCGCCGTCAGAGAGTTGGCGCCGAGATTGTCCGTTCCCCACAGATCCGCGAGACCGGCGTCAAAAACCTGAACGCGGCGGCGGGCGGCGCCGCGGCGCCCGTGCCGCGCGTGCACTGCGACTACACCCACGAGGGCGCGCCGCGGCGCCTCCGGCAGCTTGGGGAGCGGGGGATCTTTTCCCATCTTAAGAAGCGGGACCTGACCGCGGCGGAAGTCGATGCTCTAGAAGCGGGACGGTACGCGTTCATCAACGTCTGGAGAAGTATCGACGCAAAACACGCCGTCGCGCGGAGCCCGCTCGCCGTCTGCGACGAGGCGTCGGTCGATCCGGACGAGAAGTTCAAATATGAATTGCGCTTCCCGGACCGCACGGGCGAGACCTACTCGCTGCGCCACTCGGAGAAACACCGGTGGTACTGGTACCCCGGGATGTCCCACGACGAGTGCCTGGTCTTCAAGTGTTTTGATAAAAGGAAGGACTCGACGCGCTTCACATTCCACACGGCCTTCGACGACCCGAGCACGACCGAGGCCTCGCCGCCGCGCCAATCAATAGAGGTACGCACCATCGCGTTCTTCGACGAGGGGTAACTTTTCGACGTGAGACGCTCCTAGCGGTAAGACACTAGGAAGCGCCGATTGCTAGATCTTGCGGGGCAGCCATCATTTGTGGGGCATTCCTTCCTTTCTGGCCATGGGGCTGCGACGAGTGCTCCCTTTGGCACTGCTTTCCTGCGCCATGGGGCTGCGGCAACGAGCCCGGGCGCTGGCCGTCCGGGGCGGAGCCCTGCGCGAGAGCATTGCCTACGGAGGACAGAAGAAGCCCGTTTTCTACGACATGACGCACTCGAACAACGCGGCGCGCGTCCGGCTCTGGTTGCGACTCGTCGACCCGGCCCTGTCGCAGCAGGTAGAAAGCACGTTTATTACCTACGACGACCTGAGGAGTGAGGAGTACGGCAAGCTGAACCCGCTGCGCAAGGTCCCCGCGCTCGTACGAGGTGATGGGGGGACGGTCTTCGAGAGCGACGTGATCCTCAAGTACCTGGCCGTGTGGAATTCAAATGTCGGGCATAACCTAACTCACTGGTTGATTTCCACACAGGTACCTCGAGGATCTGTACGGGAACAACGAGGCGATGACTCCCGCGACGCCGGAGGGCCGCCAGGTCATGAATTTATTTATCAGAATACATGATATATATATCAGTTCGCCGAATTGCTCTGCGGACGGCTTCTGCCACTCGCAGGGCGCCATGTATCTCTCAACAAAATGGCACGGCGCGAGGAGAGGCATGGACATCGCAACCCGAGAAGCGAAGATCGCCGAGATTTTCAAGCAATTGACCTGGCTCGAGGCGAACAAGGTCGAGGGGCCCTGCCCAGAGCACAAAACAAATTTTTGTGCCCGCGCCGGTCCTACCATAGCCCGCGGCTGAGTCATGGTCTCCACGCCATCGATGCGACGCCTGCTCGATGGCATGGCGATGCGGTTCTCCGACCGCGCAACTTGGCCAGCACAGCCGCGTTGTCGCCGAGAAATGACTTCGCGAAGAATTATGCACCCGGGTCATTGGTTGATTTGCGCACAGGCCCTTCCTCTGCGGCGAAGACATGACGCTCGCGGACCTAACTTGGATGCCCACCTGCGTGTTCATGGAGTTCCTCCTTCCGCGTGTCTTCGGCTGGGCGGACCCGTTCGGCACCGCGTCGCCCTTCCCGCGGCTCGCGGCCTGGTACCAGGGATTGCTGGAGCGGCCGGCGTTCGCGGAGACGCGTTCCGAAATTTGGAATTACTGGGTGGAAATGGAGAAGAAGGGCCAGTTCGAGCCGATCGTCGCCGAACTCAACGCCGCGCCCGAGCGGAAGTGGACCTACCCCTGACCTCTTCTGACCTACCCCTGACCTCTTCTCCGGCCGCGTGGACCCCCCCGGCCTCGATTCCTAATTATTCTTTTGTCTTCCTATAAATGAGAGCCCAAATTCAGAATTCACCATAGTCGTACGCCGAGACCATTTCTTTACGAATAGCGCCCAAAGGAGCAGCAGCAAGAAGCTAGCGTGTGACATACTAGCAAATCTAAAGATACGCCTCGATACCGTCAAAAGAATGACCCAAATTCAGAATATATCCTAGTCGTTCGCCGCGACCAAAGATTTCAGCGTAGCGGCCCGGGAACATAGCCTCGCGCCTCCCGGAAGGCACCGCCCGCGACATTCGCGGATGAATCTTACGACTCGCCAATTTACACCAGCGATTGACGCCGCCATCTACCGTCCAGATGGTACATTATATCAATTCCAGCCCAGTTTTCATCCACACTCGACGGAACCGGAGCCGACGGCCCGCGCTCGGAGGGCGGGAAAAGAATTCTACTAGACAACTCCCGAGTTTATGTTCGTTTCCTTCCGTTTGTTAGTGGTAGAGTCCATCCATAACGCCGGGACGATCCGCTAGCCCCATCTCTTACTTCGTACGAGCCGCGGGATTCGACGACTTCGGTACCGCGAGTCTATATGAAGACGGGTAAATAAGTAAAGCCTGACAATATCAGCGACGACACCTTCCAGATGGACCATAACGCCGTTGTTCTATTCACGATCGACCGACTTGCCCGTTCTCCGCGGACGACGGTGCGTACGCGGGGCACTGAATTGGCCCCAGACCGGCGATTTATAAAATAAATTCGCGTTTGAGGCGCTTCGGTTACGGGAAGGGCCAGATAACCGGCCTGACTGCTCACTACATTTGATTAAATCCTCCGTATTATACTCGCGGCTCCGCCACTCCGCGACCACAAGATCTCCTCAATTTGGGCCTAAGACCTGGACCTGCGACCATCAGCCCGTGTACCATCACCGTGGACCATGACGCGATCGTTTGTTTCATGACCGACCGACTTATGCGAGGTCCAGATCAAGATGTTCACGTCCCGAGCGTGGGCAGCCAAAAGTACCCTTCTTATAATGTAGATGTCATATACTTGTAATCCACTATCGCTGGGGTAGTATGGGGTCCGACGAGACCGCTATTACGATTCCTGGGGCCCTAGAGAAATTAACGTTTTTATCGGGAACGAGGCGCCATCGGGTCCAAATTGCACACTTTTTTCGGGGGCAGATCGGCTCCTGGAGGTCCCTCGGGGTAGATCTGGTAGTGGGTAAGCGCCTGCACCGCATACGCCATCGATGCGACAGTCTAGTGCTCCCCGAGAGCCCTGGAAGCAAACATTGGCAAAAAGCTGCTATTCCTCTGCGGACTGCTGAGAGAATTCGACCAAAAATGATTGAAGCGGCGGCGTATGCGGTGTAGGCGTTTGCACGTGTATAGTACCGACCCTAGGCGACCCCAGGGAGACCTCAGGACCACGAATTGACAGGATTTCACTGGCGCGGCCGCCATGGATCGTGGAGGCATCGTCGCCGCGAATTAAAAAAAAAATCGTTTCAGTACGTGTCCCATTGATCTCTTTGGACCATTAGCGACACGAACGATACTCGAACGACTGCATTCGCGTTTTGGATTGCATGCTTGCTAGTGTCTTACAGGCGCTAGCTCTAGCTCGGCTCGACTCGGCCAAGCAAATTTTGCGGTGCCAGGACGGTTACGGATCAATCCTGCACGCTGTCGCAGTCCTCATGCAGCTCCCGCAACCCAAAGTGCCGAAACCGAAGGCCGCGGTGCCGCTGCCCACGCCGCGCCTGCCGGGCGGCGCCAAGGCCGCCGCGGTCCAGCCGCCGAAGGCGCCGAGCCGCACGCAGGATCTGCGGGCCGCGTCGCTCGCCTCGCTGACGATCACGGGCGCGCCGCGGGCACCTCGGGTCGGCGGCGGCCAGGCGCGGCCGCGGCGCGACCGGTCGCCGTCGAAGCCCGTCGGGAATAACGACAGCGCCTTCGGCGAGGGCGCGTGGCGCTCGTCGAGGCCCATCGAGCGACGAGGCACGACCTTTGAGGTGGTCGTAAGGGTCCCGAACGCGCTCGAAGTCGCGAGGGACCCGCGGAGCACGCTCGCCAACCCGGCGCTCGTCGTGAGCAAGGTTAATGATACTGCCATCATCGGCGGCTTCGAGGAGGCCGGCCGCGACCGCGCGGCGGGCCACAAGGTCGTCGGGCTGCGGGTCGTGGGCATCTCGACGACGCCCCACGTCGTCCAGGCGCCGCCGCCGCCTTCATCATTGGTCGACGCCCAGAAGGCGCTGAGCGGCCCGCGTACCGAAGAGGACGGCTGCTGTTCCCGCAGTTTGTCGATTGAGGAGTTCCCGAAGTTCGTCTTACTGCAGAAGCCTCCCGACGAGGCCCAGGAGCCCGTCCTCGCGGACCAGGGGTCGTACACCTGGCGCGACGAGAAGCCCGAGCCGCCCAAGGAAGTTCCCGTCAAAAAGTACCGCCTCACCAAAGTGTTGGTGGCGACGAATAGGAAACCCGTCCTGAGCGAGGGCGAAGCTGTTTTTTCTTCGACCCTAGACGCGGACGCGGCGTCGCCCGAACTTACCGAAAGGAAGAGCCACCTCGGCATCTCCGCCCGGGCGCGTGCAGCATCACAAGACCAGGACGAGGGCCTCTGGTGGGGCTGCGCCGTCGTGGCGTGCGACGCGTCAGTACCGCGCGACGGGCCCGCGTCGTGTGACATCGAGAACTGGACCTATCTTGGTGGGGACCCGTGTGGAAGTCATCGGTCTACGCTGCCTCTACGCCATCGCCGCGCCCGTTCGTCTGCTCGAGTCGCTGCCACGCAGGCTGGGAACCAAGAAGCAGAGAGGACGTCCTCGAGGCACTAAAACAAGCGGACGACGACGCCCACGTTTATGTCCATGGCTTCAATAACTCGCTCCAGTTCGCATGTCGCACGGCGGCTCTACTAGCGAGGGACCGCGTCGCCATCTGCGTGGCCTGGCCGTCGAACCCGCCGTTACCTAGATCGTGGGCCATCGCCGCCGTGTTGAGTGTCGCGGAGCGGAACTACACGGCGGCCGAGCAGCAGATGCAGCGGTCCGTGCGGTCGGTCGCGAACGCGGCGTTGTTGTTACGAGAAGCTTGTAAGCGGCGGCTCGACTGGACGGCTCATTCGATGGGGTGTTATTTGTTATTGTTGGCGCTGCGGGATGCGACGAAGCCCTTTGCGCGGGTGACTCTGTTAGCGCCCGATGTGCCCACGTGGTTTTTTGTGGACTCCCTCAAGCGAGGCGTGCGGGAGAACGTGCGGTTCCTGCACTGCTTTCATAGTAGAGACGAAGCGGTGGAGATCTCGCGGCAGAGGCGCGGATTGGACTTCCCGGTCCCGGGCAACGGCGCAGTGTTGCCGAACAGGCCCGGCGTGACGGTGTTAGATTGTTCGCGCTGCGCCGCTACTCTAGGCAACCACGACTATGGAAGGGTCGACTTTGCGTGCGTCTTGGAACAGGGCGCGTTCTTCGAGGGGGCGCGGCCCGAAGATAGAAAGGCGCTCGAGGACTCGGGGGAGGGCGTGTGGGTGCTGCGGGCGGAGGCTTCGTCTTGAGGCGACTAGTGTGTGTGTGTAAACTTTGTGAGCTGAGGTGTCTGTTATATGGGAGCTAGTGGCGCGAGAGCTCGACCAACCCGAGACCAAAACGGGTTTTCCAGCGGCTCTCATTTGCCAAAAAAATCTTTTAAGCTCCTACAGACCCCATCCTCGTGAGTTTCGGCGCCCCTGACCTTGTCAAAATGGCCGCGCGTCGCAAGAGCTGTCCTCTTCCGTCTACAAATTGCGAGCGCTGCATGTTTCTTTTGGAAGATGTCCCAAAACTCCGTCGGCTGAGCGCCGCGCGGGCCTGTCACGCGCGGGCAGACCGCTCATGGACAGCCGACACGACGAAACCGACCATGGGGGCCGCGCGCGCGGCGCGGCGGCGGGCGCCCGCGATACCGCTGAAGGAAATTTCCAAGGGAGCATCGAGGAGCCCTCGAGGTGCGTGCACCTGCGGAAATGTTCACGGTTTCGTGCTGAATATCATCGTCTACGCTGGCGCGCGCTTCTTGATCTTGACCTTGATGTCAGTTTTGCCCATGGTTGAGTTGTCTGCGGGGCGCGGGCCGGTTTCCGCGCAACGGTTACGCGCGCGTCCCGGCAACAAACTTTCTGTGTCTCTGTCAGTGAAGCGCCCGCGGCGCGCGGTTTACTGCGTCGAGCCGCGGCCCGCGGCCGCAACGGCGCGCGTGCAGAGGATCTCTGGCCAGCCAGGTGGTTTTTCTCTGGTAGGCATGCAATGGCGAGCCGAGATCGCCGCGCGACCGTGGTGTGGCGTGTGACGAGAACCCCTTTAACGTGTGATTTGCGCGCGGTCGTCGCACGAGTGTGTTTTATGCCGCAATTGCAGATTGGTGGAGGCTGGAGCAAAACCTAGCCGGCGCGGCCGCGGCCGCGCGAGCGAGTCGCTACTTCGATTACCAATCTAGGAAGGATTACCCGGTCGCGCATCATCGCCCCGCCCCGCGAACGCGTCGTCCACCGCCCGTTCGCGCTCGTCGATCTCGGCCCGCAGGCCGTCGATCATCACCTCGAGCACGGCGTCGACGTTGTAGGCCGAGCCCGCTGGCATCCAGAACGCGTACAGCACAGCGAGGGTCACAGCGATCGCGAACGTCATCAGCCCGAACAGCACCGCTTGCACGCGCAGCAGCCCGTCCTCCGGCGCGACCGCGGCGCCCGTCGCCGCGGCTAACAAAGGAAAGATGGCCAGCACGAGCACCCCAAGCACCGCCAACAATCCAAAATGCGCCGCGGGGAGCTTCCGTTGCAACGCGCCGAGGCGCTGCCCGCGCGCCTCGCGCAGGCTCCGCACGGTCTCGTAGACGTCGCCCGGCGAGCCCACGGACGTGAGCCACATGACCTGCGCTCGACGCGGTCCGGACGGTCGCGGCGATGGCGTGCGGGTGGGATCTCCGACGCCGGGCAGCGAACCTGCTCGAGCGGGTCCGCGTAGTTCGCCGGCGAGCCACCCAACAACGCGGTGACGGGCTCGGCGCTGAGCCGCGTCAGGTCGTCGTCGACGTAGCGGCGCACATTTTCTAAAAGCTGGGCCGCGTACTCCGGCCGGCCGCGGCTGACGTAGGCGATCTGTTCGAGTAATGCTTTGGCGACCGACACCTCGGCGAAGAGCGACACGTAGAGCTGCTCCTGTTGATTATACAACCAGGCAAACGTATTGACCAGCAGCAACGAGAACATAACATCAATCGCGTTCACGTAGTTCTGGAAGTACTGGCCCTCGTCGTTCGCCAGGACCGCGAGGCCCTCGCCGTTGATGAAGGATCGCAGCCATATGGCCAGCGGCCCGAAGGCGATCGTGCCTACGATGGCGAGGCCGACGCTCGGCGCCAATGCTTTCGCGCCGGTCGCTGCCGCAGCCGCAAACTCGGAGCTGCGCAGCGTCTCGGCGAGCGGCGCGGTGGTTTCGTCGTATTTTTGCGGCGCCGCACGCAGGGCTACGGTGTGCACGCGCACTGGGGCTCGAGGTAGCAGTAGTGCAGTTACGCAATGTGTGAGCACCGCGAGAGCCGCGACGCGTCGTCGCGCCATTGCAAGCATCAATGCTGTCCTTACCCTGGTAAACACTTAGCCGAATGAGCACATCTACGGCCGTTTTTTGCACGGAGCACTTGCTGCCGCTTTTGCTAGTGCCTATGTCCGCTAGCGCACAATGCCGGCACCAGACGAGAAACCACGCGCACGCCTTCCAGAAGCAGCGGATCCTTACAACCGCCCTGGACCCCTTCAGACAAAACCCGTCACCTACGCTCAAAAATCTCGACGTCGTAGAGAGCGCAGAGCTCGCAGTAGAGCCGGACTGGGACGCCGTCGTGATTGCTGCGCGCTCCCACTGCTGCCGCGTCGCTGCAAAACAAGCGTCGGCACTCGTTTCTGCACCGCAGCTTCAAAATCGCTCTCAGAGGTGAAACAGAAACTGTTGCATAGCTCGCCGTCTCCACAATGCTGCTATTGGGCAAAGCCTGGAAAATAGCGGCCGCCGTCGCCGCGATACTGACCGCGAGCCGCCGCGTCATAACAAAACCCACCCTTTTGATCGGCTGCGCCGGCGGCGGCCGGGGAGACTCCGCAGCGAGATGTGCGCTCGAGCGCTCCGCCAAGCTTTTGAATAAAGCGAGTTCGGGCAAGAAAGTGCCCGTCGAGCAATACTGCGCGGCCATGGAGGCCTTGATGCCCGCCTTTTCCGCCTACGGCAAGATGTTTGAGAACGCCGCGAGGAAAGACGTCCAGGGAAATGTCGATAAACTCAGAAGCCGAGCAAAGGCCTTGCAGCGCAAGGAGGCGGGAGCAATGGTCTTGCGCGAGCGGGAGCTCGATCCCGCAAAGACGGAAGCGCCGGATTCCGCAGCACGAGCGCTCTTCTGGATCAACAAGATCGTCAGTCAAATCGCCATGTCGTTCGAGTTCTTGCTGGACCGCCCGAACGCGTCGCTCACGCGGTGCGCGACGGACGCCTACGTCAAGACCTGCGGCCCGTACAACAAATTGATCCACCGGAACATCGCCAAAGTAATGTTGAAAATCATACCGGACCGCGATTCTTTCGTGCAGATGTACGGCGCCGAGGACATGGCCGAGCTCGCGCCGACGCTGCGCGCGTGGATCAAGGCCTCGAAGAGCAGTCGCCGCGCGGTCGACGAGTTCTTCCGACGGAATCCTGATCTGGCGCCGCGGCGGCGGTAGGCCCCGCGACGAAGCCAGATGTAGACCTTGACCGCGCCGCCGACGCGACACCGGACACCGCGTGTCGGCTCGACGGCGTGGAGGGAGTGGCTCGCCGCAGCCACTCCGCGAAATTAACACTGTGACAGAATAAAAATTAGTACAACAACAAACTACTTGTAGAGCTCATCGTCCTCCGGATCCTCCGGTGGTGGCTCTGGAACGCACTCCTCGGTCGACTCCTCGAAGTCCGTTCGGCCCGTTTTAGCCGCGTAGGCCTGGGCCGCGGCCATCGTCGGGAACAGCTTGCCCGTCGCGACGCATTTTATAGATTTGGCCACGGGGGCAGCGGGCGCGGGCGGCGGCGCCACGTCGTCGCCGGCCTCGAGCCGCCGCCTGCGCGGACGTCGTCTCGACCAGCAGGCGCCTCGATGGCGTCGCGACGGACGCACGCCATCGACGCGACGCTGAAGGTCAACTGGGACGCGGCACACAGACATGGCCACGTCGAGCTTGGCCTCGAGCGCGCGCGCGAGGCGGTCCGCGTCGCTCTTGGCTTTTTCAAGCTCGGCCTCCGCATTTCGGGCGTCGGCCTCGCGCGCGGCTGCGTCGCCCTCCAACGCCGAAGAGACCTCCTCGAGGAACTTTAAATCCGACTCCGTCGCTTCCAGCCTTTTTCTATCGCGCGCCGCGCGGCGTTCCAACGCTCGAACTTCAGCTCTCAAGTCCGCGACGCGCGCCTCCGCCGCCGCGTCCACCACGCCGCCCGCGCGCGCGGCCAACCGTTGCTCGTAGACGTCGCGCTGCCTAGCTAGCTGCGACCGCAATAATTGCGTGTACTCCAAAGCCAAACCTTCAAGCTTCCGGTGTTCCTGCGCGTCCGCCGCGTCGACGCTTTCCCCGTCCATCACCAACCTATGGACGTAGTTGCGGCCACTAAAGTCCCAGACCAGCTGCGACGTTACGGAGACGGCGTAGGCGTGCTTCGTTTGATCGTAGTGGTCCCGGATGTGGGACGATTCCTGAGGATTCCCCGCGGAGCAGCCCGCGAAGCCGCAAACCACGCACACCCACAAATCTCTCCGTTCATCCGAAGACTTCTGCTCTTCACTCCCGAGAGCGCACGTGGCGCAGTGCGTCGCTTGGGAGGCGAGTGACGCGTGCAAGTAGCGGCAGACGGGGCACGGTGCGTCGCTCCATCTTCCTAAACACGCGGCGTGGAACGAGTGGTCGCACGCTGTTGTTAGGACGACGTGGTAGCTCACGTCCAACCTGTCTAGACATACAACACATAAACCGTCCGGCGGCGGCGCCGGCCGCGACTGCCACTCGACTTGTTGTACAAAAGCCATCGCTAGTTTGTGTTCTTCTCTGTGAGTTGTCCCATGTAATCTCGCGTAGATCTCCGTGGCGTTTTGTTTTGATGAGCACGCTATGGTTACAATACATAGTGAGGGCGGCAGGCGCGGCGGCTCGGCGTGCCGAAAGATTCTGATTTCTCTCACGGAGTTCCGGAACGGCGCCAATAACTCGACGACGTCCGTGGGGACGAAGCGACTCGGCACGCCCACCAAGGCCACGGTGGCCCTTCTCAAATTCGCGTCCGGCAGCGCCTGGCCGTAGTCCCGCTCCGCTAGACTTTGCGGCGCCTGCGTCAGATGGATCGAGCCTCGATGCAAATGGTCCGCGCCGAGGGCGGGGTTGCCCGTCGTGAAGTGGACCTGCATCGTCTCGCTCGGCGTCGCGGCGGCGGCGTGTGACTGGTCTCAGAGAGCAGCGGTGCCTCTAGTTTGTTGCGGCGGCGGCGTATTCGCCTCAGAGAGAGCAGTGGTGCGCAAGCGTCCAGTGTGCGCGATGGGAGGCGCTGAGATGGCCGCACGCGACGGGCACGTAATCTGTCGATAAGGTGGAAGCCTCCGGGCCCTTAATTGCGAGCACTGCGGCGCTTTAATGCACACAAAAGTCGGGAGTTTGCTCGTTTCTAGTGGCTTACTAAACGCTAGTTCGAAGTCTAGGTTTAAAACGAACCCACGCTGGTGGGGCGCTCGTTCATCTCACGTGCTCCTACGCTGTGTGCAGAGTCCTCACTCCAGCGCTGCTTGACCAGAAGCCAAAAATAGCGGCTCCGCGCACCGGCTTGAAACGTAAAGCGCAGCAGTGCTGCTGCAAGCGTTGCAGCGGCGTTCACCGCCGGACGCGCGCTATATATACGATTGCGGCGCATACAGCCTTGCGAGCTACGTAGCCTCACCGCAAGCGGAAAAAAAATGGAGCCCGGCGAGACGGAGAACTTCGCCGGGCTCGAGGCGGCGTTCACGTGCCGCCTCTGCGAGGACCGCCTCGACCACGAGGACCTGGAGATGCTGCCCTGCGGCCACGCGTTTTGCGCCGCGTGTCTGCGGGACGAGACGGTCGACGAGTACGTCTGCCCCGAGTGCCGAGTCCCGTTCATCGTCAAGGACATCACCAAGGGCCACGACCTCCAGGAGGCCATCCAGCCGGGCCTGGAGCTGTTGGACCTCGTCTCGCAATTGCGCCGGGGCGGCGACGCGACGAAGCTCAATTCTCTACCGACGCCGACGTCGGCCGACTGGCGCGCCGCGCGGCAACCGCTGGCCCCGGCGCCGGCGCCCACGGTCCTGCCGCGGCGGAAGCCCGCGGGCCGCGGCCGCGCCGCCGCGCGCGCGCCGGCGGCGGCGCCCGCGCGGCGCGGTCGCACCGCGTCGCCGGCCGCGCCAGCGACGAGACGCGGCCGGACCGCGTCGCCGGCTGCGAGACGCGGCCGCGCGGCCGCGCCGGCCGCCGCGCCCGCAAGGCGCGGCGCCGCGTCGCCACAGGCCACGTTCCGCGTCGGCGACTTCGTCGTCGTCGCGCCGGACACGTCGCCGGGCCACAACCGGGAGGGCGGCCCGGGTACGATCGTCGCCGCGAACGACGACGGCTCCTTCGACGTCCGGTCGCCCGTCGGCCGCCGCACGATGCTGCGCGTGCCGGCCGCGGACCTCGCGCACGACGGGGCCGCGCTCAGCGGCCGCGCGACGCGCCGGAGCAGCGGCAGCGCGTCCAGCGCCCCGAGCGAGGCGCCCGCGCCGAAGCGGCGCCGCGGCGGCCGGCGCCGATCGCCCGCCGCGCTGCCCGCGCCGGTCGCGCGCGGCGGCTCGACGGCCGCCCAGGCGTCGGCGCGCGCCGCGCGCGCGGCCGCGCGGTCGCCCGCGCCGGTCGGCGCGCCGGCCGCGCCGGCGTCGTCGTCCGAGAGCGAGGACGCTGAGCCGGCTCCGCCGCGGCCGGCAGCGCGCAAGCCGGCAGCGCGCAAGCCGGCCGCGCCGGCGTCGTCGTCCGAGAGCGAGGCCGCCGAGGCGGAACCGCCTGCGCGCAAGCCGGCGGCGCGCCGGGCTCCGCGGCCATCGTCGTCCTCAGAGAGCGAGGCCGCCGAGGCGCCGCCGCCGAGGCGAAAGCCGGCGGCGCGCCGCGCAAAGCCCGCGGCCGCGCCCGCCATCCACGACGACTTCGAGTTCGACGGCGGCGACGCCGCGCCGGCGCGGAAGCCCGCGGCCGCGCCGCAGCGGAAGCCCGCGGCGAAGAAGCGGCCGCCGCTGTCGCCGGTCCGCGCGGCCGACGCCGAGGCGCGCGAGAAGCGGCAGCGGCGCGCATCAAACATCAAAGTGCTGTTCACGGCCGTCGATGTCACGGACAAGGAGCGCGCCATGCTCTCGGCCTTCGGCGGCGTCCAAGTCAAGGCGCCCCGGGAGTGGCGCGACGCGACGCACCTCGTGTGCCCCGTACCATTGAAACGGACGCCCAAGTTCCTCGCGGCCGTGTCCGTCGTCGAGCACGTCGTCACCCTAGACTGGCTCCGCCAGAGCGAGCAGATGGCGCGCGCCGTCGACGCGGCCGACTACGTTCCGCGCGACAAAAAAGCCGAGCGGAACTGGCGGTTCGATTTGGAGGAGACGCTCGCGCGGACGCGAAATGGCGAGAAGTGCCTCGCGGGCTACGCGCTCCTGCTCGACCACCGCGCGCGCCGGGACCCGAAGGCCGGCCTGCCCACCGACGACGAGCTGAAGGCGATCGCCGAGTGCGCCGGCGCGCAGTGGCTCCTGAACCCGACGAAGGCCGGCCGCCGGTCGACGGGGCCCTGGCCGCCGCGCCGCGGCGTCGTGCTGCTGGGCGACCCGAAGATCGCCGTGGATCGGTTCATCCGCGACCAGATCGCGCCGGCCGCGATCGCGGCGCACGTCGACAAGGAGACGCTGTGGTCTGCGATCCTGTCCAAGGACCTGCCCTGGGCCGCGGGCGGCGACGCCAGCGACGACGGCGCCGCGGCCCCGCCGCCGAAGCGGGCGCGCGCGCGGCCCGCGGCGAAGAAGCCGGCCGCGAAGCCGGCGGCGCGGCGCCCGTCGCCGCCGGCATCGTCGTCGTCGGAGAGCGAGGGCGAGGACGTCGCGGCGGCGCGAAAGCCGGCGGCGCGCCGGGCTCCGCCGCAACCTCATTCAACCGGCCGCTCAACGATTGGAACGCCGCAGTCGTCGTCCTCGGAGAGCGAGGAGGAGGCTCCGGCCGCCGCGCCGGCGTCGTCGTCCCGCGCGCCGGCCATGATACGAAGGCCGGCGGCGCGCCGGGCGCCGGCCCCGGATAGCGATCATGACAACGTCGAGGAAGAGGCCCCGCCGCCGCCGCCGCCCGCGGCCGCCGCGCCGTCGTCCTCGGAGAGCGACGACGACGAAGAAGCCGAGGAAGCGCCCGCCGCGCCGGTGGCCCACAGCTTCGAGTTCGACGCCGACGGCGACGCGGCCATGCCCGCGGCCGCCGCCGACGACGCCGAAGAGAACCCCTGCACGCAGCCAGAGGCCCCGGTGCCGGCGACGGGCCCGCACGGCACGCGGCGCAAGGCGCGCGCGACGACGCCGCCGCACGACGACGAGGACCCCGCGCCGGCGCCCGATGCGCCCCCGCCGGCGCCGGCGGCGCCGGCCGCGCCGCCCAGCGCGTCGTCGGCCGACGACGACTGGGACGACTCGCAGCCCGAGGCGCCGCGCGCCGCCGCGCCGCCGACGCCGCCGCCGCGCGCCGCCGCGCCAGCCGAGGCGCCCGCGCCCGCGCCGCCGCCCGCGGAGTCGCTCCTCGCGAAGCGCCGCGCACAGGACGCGCTACGCCGCAGCGCAACGCCGTCGCCGCCGGCGCCCGCCCCCGCCGCACCGGCGCCTCCGGTCGCGCCGGCGCCCGCACCTCCGGCACCTCGTGTCGCCGCGCCGCCGCCGGCAGCAGCCCCGGCGGCGCCGAGCCCGGACCTGCCGCTCGAGGCGAACACGCTCGAGGCGAACTCGCCGCCGCTGCCGCCGCCCAAGCAGCCGAGCCCCGCCGCGGCGCCGGCGCCGAGCCCGACCATCGGCACGCAGTGGGACGCGACGCCTACGGAGTCGGCGTACTCGCACCCGGAGCCCGCGCCCGCGCCGCCGCTGCCGGCCGTCGCGGACGTCGTCGAGGCCGAGCCGCCAGCGCGGCCGCCGCCGATCGATTTCGAGGACTCGATGCCGCCGCCCTCACCGCCGCGACCGCCGCCTATAGAAATCGAGGACTCGCTGCCGCCGCCGTCGCCGGCGCGGCCGCCCGTCGAGGACTCCTCGCCGGCCGACGAGCCCTTCGCCGCGGAGAGCATGCCGCCGCCGGCGCCTGTCGTGCCGCCGACGGGCCAGGCCGTCGGCGGGTCCGTGAGCCTCAGCGAGTCGTGGGACGAGTCCGCGCCGGCGCCGGCGCCGCCGCCTCGGAGCCCTTCGCCGGCGTCGGACTGGGACGACAGCGAGCCCGCGCCGGCGCCGCCCCCCATGGCGGCGGCCACGCTCTACTACCCCGACAGCCCGGCGGTCGAGGCCGAGGCGCCGCCGTCCGCGCCCTCGCAGCACTCGGGCGCGGGCTCGGACACGGCGCTCTCGCCGCGCTTCGCGCGGCGCCGCTCCACCGAGACGTCAAGCGGCGGCGCGCGCTCCTCCGTGGCGTCGTCGGAGCGCGGCTCGGAGACGATGCTCGAGCCGGCGCGGCGGTCGGGCTCGTCGGGGCCGAGCCGCTCGGGCCCGCCGACGGCCGGCGGGTCGTCAAGCGACGAGTCCGACAATGAAGATGACGCTCCACATTCCTCCCAGGGCTCGACGCGGCTGCCGTCGTCGGACTCGCAGCCGGCGCGCCGGCGCGAGAGCACCTACCCCGACGAGTCGCTCGACACGCAAGGCATCCGGGAGTTGATCCGCGACGGCGCCGACCGCCGGGAGCAGACGAACCTGCGGATCCTGCGGAGCCAGCAGGACCCGCGCGACGACGACGACGACGACGTCGTCGAGTCCGAGCCGCCGGCGCGGCCGGCGCTGCCCCCGGAGCCGGCGCCGATCGAGACGGGGTCGGGCTGGTACTCGGAGCCGCCGCCGCCGGAGAGCTGCGGCTTCTCGGACGACGGCCGCGACGCGCCGCCGCCGCGGCGCGGCCGGTCGACGACGACGAGCGCCGCCGCGACGGACATCGTCGAGGACACGCCGCGCTTCTCCGACGACGGCCGCCGCGGCCCGTCCATCGGCTCGGAGACGCGCTGCTCGCCGGCGCCGCGCGCGTCCCAGGGCTCCGAGACGCTGCCGCCGTCTCCGTCGAACGTCGAGGCCGCGGCGCCGTCCCAGGAGGAGACGCAGACGTACCAGCAGCCGCCCGAGCGCTTCGAGTACACGCGACCTACAAATGTATCAAGGGGCCAGCCCCTGCCCGGCGAGTACACGTTCGACGAGGAGGCGGAGTCCATCGACGACGACGGCGACGACGACGACCTCGACCCGCACCCGCACCGGCGGCTGCCGCCGGCCGCGGGCTCGCTCAATAGCCTCGCGGCGCAGTCGCAAGCCGAGGACACGCCGCGGCCGCCGCGGCCGCGCGCCGCGGACCCCGGCGAGCCGTCGCTGCCGTGGGAACCGGCGAAAGGCCTGAAGGGCTTCTCGCTGGGGAGCTCGCCCGCGTCGCCGGCCGCCGCGCCGCCGGCCGCGCCACCAACGGCCGGCGGCTCGTCCTCCGACGAGTCCGAAGCCGAGGACGAGTTCGACATGTCCGCGGCGATGGAGGCGCCGCGGCCCGCGCCGGCGCCGGCGCGGACGGGCTCGAACTGGCTCCACGCGTCGGCCTTCCGGTCGACGGTGCGGCGCGTGGGCCCGGGCATGCGGAACCGGCCGATGGGGTCCTTCCGGCCGCCGCGGCCCGTGGGGAAACGCAAGTAATATGTACGAAGGTTCTTTATGCAGTGGGTATGACTCGCGCGAACGCAGCAACAAAACCCATCGCGATTTCGCATCACTGCATATGCCACTCACTCCTATATACATGCCAATAGCAACTATCCAGCATCCCCCGCACGCTTCCCGAGCCGGCCCTAGCAGAGAGATGAAAACGCATCTCCGGCGCTGTGTTTTGTCGTGGCTGGATCCAGCGCATTCGCGCCGATCTCGAAGAAAGGCAGCGCCCGTCCGGACCTCCGCGGCCTCACGCTGTCGCCGCGCAACCAGCGGAACATAGCTGCAAGGGCTGCATCTCATACCAAGCACCAAGCTACCAAGCTACCACCTCCACGACCCCACGCGGTCGCCGCGACACCAGCGGAACATAGCTGCATCTGACATACCAAGCTAACCAAAGCTACCACAAGCTCCACATGTCCAACATCTTCGGCGTCGCAAACCCTGACAGAAGGCCGGAGCGGCGCACCTACGACCTCCAGCAGGAGGTGCGCTCCGGAAGATGGCAGGACAACTCCAGTCTGTGGACCCACGGTTATAAGTACGGCGACGGCCACGCTGGTTTGAGAGATCACCGCTTCCTGCCGACGCAGCCGCCGGCCACCGAACAAAGAAAGACGGGCTGGCGCGCTCCCGTCGACGACGAGACCTTGCGACCCTCCACCAAAGGTGCAGCTAGATTGGCGCCGCGCAAAGCATTGGTGGAGGCGGACCGGACGGGCGCCCTCGCTTCTACGACGACAGCGCGGCGGAAGGGCTGCCCCATGACGGCCTTCGAGCACCACTGTTTTTTGAGCGGCTCCAAAAAAAACGAGGCCTGGTTCCTCACCTCCAGTAAAATGGAATTCGCGTCCGTGCCGACGGGCAACCGGAGCGTGTGCCACTAAGTTTATTATCTTAGATAGCTCCTACTGCCCCCGAGCCGCTCCTCCTGGAGCTCGTGGACGCGCGCGAGCAGTTTCGCTTCCTCGTTCCGATCATCCTCCCGCCACTTGTTCGCGAGCCGCTCGTTCTTGATCCGCCACCCCGCATCAGCAATGTCGTTCAACAAACCCAAGCCGCCGCCCGCGGAGAAACCTCGATCGTCCCGCTGGATGCGGTCGCCGCGCCACCAGTACTGCCAGCCTTCTTTCCGGTCCGCGCACTGTCGCAGAAACGCCTCCCGACACACTGTCGACTTGTCGTCATCCAGCGACGCCTGCTCGACGAGGATCCACGCGTCCCGGCGCGCTTGCTCCTCGACCAAGTCGCCCTCGTCCCGCAACCCTTTGGCGATTTCCTCGACGCCCACCGGTGAACCGTGCTCCAGCAGCTCGTCGTACTTCCGGTTGAGGTGGTCGAGCGTCGCCTGGCTCAGCTTCGCGGCCTTCACGAAGGACACGGCCTCGTCGATGCGTTGTTCGTGCGCCCGTGCAGCGGCTTCCCGCCCTTCGATGTCCTTTATGCGGTTCGTAACGGTGTCCCGGAAGCTCCTTCGAAAGGCCGTCACGCTACTCGAATCGCAGTCTTGCACTAGCTCGAGAAATGAGTCGAAGTCGAGGCCGCCGCAGTCGTTCACGACCTTGGCAGCCGTGTCGATGTTCGCGTCCACTCCCACAATTTTGATGAGGTCGAGGAATTGTTGAGGTGCTACTTGGCCATCGATGGGGTCCATGGTCCCGAAGGCGTCCTCGTAGAAGGCTAATGTTTCAGGTGAGAGGCTGCCGCGGAGGCCGCCGTCGTCCGTGGCGTCGGCCATGGGTTCCGTCGGCTGCCTGGGTTCGTGGAGCTCCGGACAGCGAGCGCTGCCCGTCGAACGCTGCGAATTCGCGCCGTATGGACTCTTGCTCTCGAGTGCGTTGTGAGAGGAGACCCGCACTTTGGCACTCTCGCGCGCACTTTGGCTCGAATTGCTGCCCAAACGGCTCGACGTGCCGCGCGGGCACGCGTATGGCTGCCCCGCGGCGACCCGAGGCCGTGCCGCGACGAGTGCTGCCCGAGGCAAGCTGACAATCATGCGCCGAGCTGCTCTGCTCCTCGCCGCCGCGCGTTTGATACAAGGCGAATACATCCTCGGCGTGCCGAGCAACTGGCACGCGTCGCGCCACTTCGCCAAGTTGGTCGAGTACCAATCGATAAGCAATCTGACCTTCGGCATACGCGCTACTGAACAAGGTAGCGGGCACTGGCGGCCCTACTGGACCAAAGACAAGTTCGCGACGCTGTGGCGCGTCGAGGCGAAGCGGCGGCAGCGACGGGCGCCGCCCGCTGCTACGATCGAGGACGCGTGTGGTGCCCTGGGCGGAAGCACGATCGTCGCCCTCGACGCGGCGGCTCTCGCGTCGATCTACCAGCTCGCGTCAAGACGGGCGCACGGCACGACGACGCGCGAGCTGGGCGTCTCCATGGACCTTGGGGATGGAGCGTGCGGCGCGCGCGCCACTGCCGTCACATTCGACGAGGGCGAGCTCTGCCCGGCGCGGCGCGGCGGCTGCCGCGTGAGGCGCTGCGCCTTCTCCGACATCTGCGCGCACACGCACCCGTCCACCAATAGACCGTCGGCGTCCGACCTGCGGGCGGCCCTCGACGCCCACCCGTGCGCCGGTCTTGGTGGCAAAAGACGGCTGAGCCTCGTCCTCGCGCCGAAGGGCGTCTTCGCCTTCGTGCCGTCGGCGAAGCGGGTGCGGGCCTTCGCGGCGCTGAGCGACCAGGCCAAGGAGAACGTCGCGCTGCAGTGGGCGCGCTCGGGCCGCGAGGACCAGAGCAGGACGCAGCGCGGCGACGCGGGGCCCTGGCTCGCGCACGTCCGCGGACTGGGCTTTGACGCGGCGTATCTGCCCTATCAACTGCTCGAGGCCGCGTCGTCTGATTCGAACGCCCACGCGGTGCTCTTGCTGCGCGTCGGGGAGGGGTCTTGTCGGCGGCGGCGGGCTAGGCTACGGTAAGGTTCACATTATTAGATGCTAGGCTCAGTCCTCCCCGGACTCGGACTCGGAGTCGTCCTCGGACTCCTCGTTGGCCTGAAGGAATTCTCCGGCTTGCCCACCCAGGGTGTCTGGGCGACCCCATTGCGACGGGCCAAAATCCACGAACGGTCTATACTGATTTTTCTTTCCGCCGCGGCCCTTGAGCAGCTTGTTGATGGCCTTGACCGTCTTGCCATGCTCGATGGGTGACAGTAGCTCCCCTGAATCCCCTTCGAACTCGGAGAGCAGGGGACAGCCGCGGACGAGGCGCAACAAGTTCGCCGGCGTGAAGATTTCGTCCATGTAATAAATCCCGATGCCGCGGAGCGTCTGGGCGCTAGAACTTTGCAAGATAATATCAATAGCAGCTGGACAAGGAATAGATGAGAATGTAAGATGCTCCAGCGACAACGACTCGCATAGAATTCGTAGGCACTCGTCGTCCGCACGGCATTCCGTTCCCAGGTCGAGACCGGTGAGCGTAGGCCGCAGCTGAGCTAGAGAGCGACAGAACTCAACGTCGATGGCACACTCTGGTGGCAATCTTAAAAACCTCAGACCTTCGAAGCGTGCGCACTGCAGGATCACTTCATTCGAAACGGGCAAATCAAAGCCCAAGTCTAATTTCCTCAGGCGGCCCCGTAAAGGCGTCCGCAGCAGCATGTCCACAAAAGCCGCCAGCTCGTCGTCGCACTCGACAAGGCTTACCTCGTCCGCGCAAACGCACGCCCGCGCCGCCGCTTCGATTGCGGCGTAATTCTCCGGCCGCCCCCGAAATTCGAGAGTTTTCAGTCGGGGGAAATGCTGCTGCCAGGTTTCTGCTGGAATGTCTTCAAAAGCGCTGAGTCTAACGTACTCTAGGAGCGGACACAAGCGGCCCACTTCCATTGCGAAGGATTCCATAGCCGCGCTCGTGACCACGTGTCCGGCACCAAAGCAGCTCGGGATCCAGTTCAAAACGACGCGCGACACAATTCCAAGGCGTAGTCCCTGCTTTTTGAAAAGCCCAGGCTAGTGAGGGTGAGCTCGCGCAGACGCCCTTGAGTGCTGACTACGAAACTCTGAAGCGCGTCTAGTGCCTCGTCTGACGGCTCTATATCAGATGCCTTGTGTCCTGTATAGAAATGGAGCTCGCGGCATCCGCTGCCGAACATTTGCCCCCACGCCGCGATGGCGCGCGCAGTCGAGCCATCGCTCAGCCGGAAACTTGCTTCATCCAGCACCGGGTGCTCCTTGGCGGCCCGACGCACCGCGTCTTGACACGTGCTGGATACTAACCGCAGAGCGAGAAAGTCTCCTACAACCGCCTTACGAATTTGTCCATCAACGCCACAGATGATCACTCGTCCAGCATACGATACAACGTGCGCGAGCAGATCGACAGGCAAGTCATCGAGCCGAATTGCCGGCCGCGCCGCCGCGGCGATCTCAGGGCCGGTGGCAGCCATGATTAGTGCGCTCTCTCACAGCGTATGATAATAACACGCGCACCAGCAGCTGAGATAACGCGGCCGTACCCGATTTTGACTCGAGGCTAGGAGTCGTAGACACACTAGCCCCAGCCGGTCGAGGACCCGTTCAACGTTGGTTTAGAACCCCAGGACTTCTACGGGGGGAAGATCTATTCGGCGCCGGGCCTCGATCGCCTCAGAGGTTTGGATCGGTGGTTCGCGGACGTCAGGTCGGGCCGGGTCACGCCGAATCCTCGGGAGCTGTGGACGGTCTTCTGCGTTGCCGTAGAGGAGAAGGAGGGTCCGTTGCACCCCGCGATGGTCCAGCGCCCGCCGAGCGGTTACGGTGGGTACGCGCCGTCTCCTGCATTTCCGCCGGGCGGTTTCGGTTCATCTGCCTGCGACCGGACCGACCCTACGGAGCGGAGCTGGTCTCGACCTGGGAGGCGTTGGGGGCGGCGGCATGCCGCCCCCCGTAACCTTAGCCGCGCCGGCCGAGCTTTCGCAGGCCCTCCGAATCGCTGGGGCATCCATTGAACCCATTAGTTCCGTTCCGACGAGTTGTTGTCAAGGGCCGTCTGGGCGGGTCGGAGCTCTCGCTCCCCGCTTCAGGATTGCTCGGCCTGGTGTGCGAGGGCATCTCTCTCACCACTTGATTTCCGGCTCGTCATAAAAGAGGAGCCAGTGGCCAGTTTCCACACCCTGACGGGGGTCGTCCCAAAAAAGGGGGGGCGTGCGAGTCCCTGTGACTCAGCCCTTGCGTCCTAGTCCAGCCGGACGGGTGGGCCCGGGGGGAGCGGGAGGGGTACGGGGAGCCCTGCGACGTAACTAGCCTCAGCCTCAGCCTCAGCCGGACGGGTGGGCCCGGGGGGAGCGGGAGGGGTACGGGGAACCCTACGACGTAACTAGCCTCAGCCTCAGCCTCGGCCTGAGCTGCGAGAACTCCTACTTACCCGTCCGCGTCGACGATAAAGCAGACACCGTCGCCACCGCTCGAACAACAGTGCTCATCGTCGAGCACGATTCGGAGGAAGCCACCGACGAGTTGTCCGACGCCAACCTTCTACGACGTCGCCGCCGCGGCGCCACGACTTTAGATAGAGCCGTCGCCCGCCCGTGCACCGAACGGAGCCGCCAGTACTCGAGCGCCCAGAGCCAGCGCTCCGCGTCGTTGGGATTCGAGGGGTTCAAAAACCACAACCGCCCGTCGGGCAACTCGACAGACAAGGCGTGGTAGCCCTTATGTAGGCGGTGCGCGACGCGGCATTTGGTAGCGTTCAAGCTGACTCGAGCATGAGCGTCTCCTTTATGATAATAAAAACCAAGGATGCCGTGCGCCAACGTGCACCAGTAGACTTGCGTCCTGCCACCTGTTTCTTTCCCGCCACACGGAGCGCTCAGGATGTCGATGTGGGGCCCCTCGAGGAACCCACAAAAATTCGCGAACTGGTTCAGGCCTCGGATCGCCACTCGGACCTCGCCGCCGACGTAGTTCCTATAGCACTCTCTGGCCGTGAGTTTCATTTCTTGCACGGACTGGTTCTTCAGCGGGAAATGGAGCCGGTGGTTGAAGGGGATAACAGTGATAGCATCTCTGGAAGATCGGTCGCAGCACCGCGCTAGGTCAGCCGGTGTCAATTTGTAGCTACCTTGTCCAAGCAGCTGGGAAACCTCCATCTGGTGACTCCCTTTCCGTACTTTGAGATACAGCGTATACACTAGCGTGAAATCGAACGAGCAGCCTGGTACAGTGTTCTCGAGTTTGTCAAAATGAGCCACACTTCTATGATGGGGATCCTTGAGACGCGCGTGCGCCCGCGCTAACTCCAACCTCGCTTCGGCGATCTCGGCGCGGATCTCCTTCTCCGACTGGACGCCGAACTGGTGTCCTTTCTTGGCCGGTTTTTTATGTCTGTCATCATCTCTCAGTCTCAATTGCGATTCGGGAATGTCGTAGGCAAATAAAACGTTGCGCTGATCATCCAGCACGGAGCAGACCGCAAACAGGCCCGTGTTTTGCGGTAACGGAGGACCTTTTACGGTGACATCATAAAGTATCAACTGGATATTCCTAAGAGTAGCGACGCGCTCGTGCCAGAAGCGGCACCGGCATAAGGCCATCCGACACAAAGCCTGGACCTTGATGACGCCTCTTTTGTACGCTCGGAACTGTCTATGCGACAACCAACTTCTAGCACATCGCGCCAAGATGTCATTCGCCAGAGCGCACCGGTAGTCCTCCTGGGCCTTGATCAAGAGCCGTTCCCGCTGTCGCATCATCTCTTCCAGATGCCCACTACAGACGTGGCAACAGAGTCGCGCGCCGCCCTTCGGGTCGACCCAGTCGTAGCCCTTTGCCTGACAGCATCGGTCGTGGCAGACGACGGGGCAGTAGTAGCATTTTCGGATCCGCTCCGTCGGTCGCCCGTGCTCATCTACGGCAGCCATGACGCAAATTTCGCAGAACTGGTTCGTCTTCTTGCCCAGCCGCGGCGAGATCAAGTCGGGCACCGGGATTTCTGGTAGTTTGAGTGGTTGCTGTACAGCGCCTCGCCCAAAGATCGACAGGGCGCCCTGTCTCACTAAACCGCTCGCCTCGATGCCCGAACTATGGTTCAGTCTCGCCGCCAACCCGGCGCCGATCCACCGTCCCCTTGCTTTGTTGTGGCGCGCGTTTCTAGCGGCCACTCCATCTTCACCAAAGGTCCGGCACATCTCGTCGAAGGTCGCGCCGTAGCGGTGGTTCGACCTGCCGTTTGGTCTTTTGTCATCCTCGATGGACTGCTTCGACGGCTGTACGGGCGGGCCGCGGATCGTCTCCCGCAGCGCGAGGAGGTGGGGGTCGTCGCGCATGGTATTGGTGCTGGGCAGCCTCTTATGTTGCTGCTGGCTCTCACGGCTTCGGGCAGCCGGACCGTGGGAGTCTCGCGACGCGCGCAGAGGTTTGCTCGATCTGTATGCCCTGCGTTTTGCGCGCCGGCGCGAGAGAGCAATTGCGCCGCGCCGCTGTGAGAGCCCGCGAGCGCTGGGCTCTCAAATCCGCCCAGCCGTCACCCCAACGGTGCCAGGAGATGTGCGCCGTCTCCGGACGCATCCATCCGTCCCGGCTCGATCACTCCCCAAGAGCAAGCCGAGCACCTGCTGCAGGGCAGCAAAACCTAGGCCGCAGTGCAGCTATCTGTGCAACTCGGCGGCGTTTCATAGCGCAGATCACCACTGAACTCGTCTCGCTTCGAGACACGGGCAGAAAAGAGCCGCCCGCGCCGCGCTGCCTGCCAAAGAGCAGGCAATTTTTTCATTGCACGCCGTCGCAGCGCTCGCAGATGGCAGCTCAAACGGAAGCCCTAGCAAAAGTAGACACGCTCCTCAAGGAGCTCTGGCAGCTGCGCGACGCCTTCTTCGCTAGTGACGCAACAAAAAAGAACGAGGCCGTCGCCGCGAAGATCCAAGAAATAGTACAATTGATCCCGGACGGCGCGCCGAAGGCTCGAGCCGCCTATCTTAAGGGGAGGGCCCTCGACGCCGTCGAGAGCTATTCTGAGGAGGCCAACCAGCAGCTCGAAAAAGCAGTTAAGCTCGCACCGGATTTAGTCGAGGCCTGGGCGGCGCTGGGCCACTGCCTCTGGAAGAAGCCGGACCTGCACGAAGCGAAGAACTGCTACGAAAAGGCCGTGGAGAAGCGACAGACGGCGGAAGCTTTACGAGGTCTCTCCGTATTGTCGAGGACGCACGACACGCGAAAGTCGACCCCGGAGCAGGACGGCGCTTTTCACGATGCATCGGTGACGCACGCGCGGGCGGCGTGCAAGCTAGATTCAGAGGAAGGCGAGTCCTGGTACACGTTAGGTAATGCGCATCTGCGGAGATACTTCTCGCAAGGCCGGTCCGGAAGGAATAGCGTCGACCTGCTGATGGCGATGAAGGTCTTCGAGAAGGCCGAAACGTGTTATGCTAAAACAGCAAGACCGTCCACATCATTGGAGGGAAAATGGGGCAACCCCGACTTACGGTTATCAAGAGGCTTAGCCAGGAGGCACGTGGAAGATTACGCGGGCGCCATCGACGACTTTCGGGCGGCCCACGCCTTAGATCCGTCCCTGAACGCGGGCGACATGGCCGAGGATTTATCAAGGTGGGTGAAAAGGGTCGCGGACCTGTGGGAGCGGAACGCCGCTTTAAAACCCAAACAACGCCAAAAGCTCGAGGAGAAGCTCTACACCATGAAGGAGCCCGCCGGCTACAAGAACACGGAGCTCTCGAAGTTAACTCAGGTAAATGCCGGCGCGGACGCGAAGCACTTCGCGGCGAGCCCGAACGCCGGCAAGTGCCTGTCCCTCGTCGTGGCGCTGGAGTTACGAAGGGGGGGCTCGGTGCCCCCCGACGCCTTCCTGTGTTTCGCCTGGGACGGCGACAAGTGCTCCTGCGTCGCTTTATCTGTCTATGATGTGGACTGCAAACGCTTGGCGCCGGGCGCGGTCCTCACGGCGCTCGATCCGGTCATCGTGGACGTCGGGACGTCCGTGAAGTACAAGACGGTGCAGGTCCAGACGGCCTCGAAATTATTACACGACGGCAACCCGCTCCCGCGCGTGCTCAAGGGCTGGGCGTCGTCCGAGGGGCGGAAGTAAGGTTAGGGTATTTTCTCTTGCGTCGCGCCGACGGCGTAGGGCGGTGCTGGACCCCCACGCAATCGCCGCGACACCAATCCTCTATTCGGGAGACATATTTTAAGACAGTTCATTTACTCCTCTTCCTCCTCGTCGTCGTCGGACTCGTCCTTGGGCCGCCCGCCCTTCTGCCACTTCTTGGAATACTTTAAATTGCGGTAGAACTTCGCGTCCATGTGCTTGAGGGCTTTGTACCGGAAGTTGGGCACCCGCTTGATGCCGTTGGCGTGCTCCTTGACGGTTTTGTTCCGCGCGGTGTGGTTCTTTTGCTTCACCATCTTGGCGGCCTACGGAGGAATGGTGGTTTGGATGTGTATTTGTGTGCGTGGGGAAAGGTGGGAGGAGCTCTCGTCTTGGGGAGTTTCGGCGGACCGGCGGCAGCGGTCGAGCCGTTCTCGGCCAGCACCAAGCGTGGACGGCGCCAGCCGCGACAGCAGGCTCGGCGGCGCCGCGGCGGCGAGCAGAGGTCTACAGCGGTGCCCGCTAGGCCGTTTAGAGCCCGTTTTGCAGCGGCTCCGTGTAGAGGCCTGTGGTACTCGCTAGCCGCACCGTCACGCAAGCAGCTCTCGTCTGCGACTGATGCGATGCCAAATCTACCGCTGTGCAGCGTAGCTCTCTCGTGGGGTCACAACTCACCTAGCTAATTGCGCCTCGCCGCACTCGCTCGAGATGAAAGCAGCATAGATGGACGAGGGCCGAAATGGACCTGTAGCAGCGTCCGGAGCCGTGAGACCATCCCTCAGATGGATATAAGGACCGCTGCAGCCTGCTGGCCGGCTATCGCGTTTTCGTGACGGGTTTTTGACAGCTCGTGCGCAGACGTAGAGCTCGGCCCTCGGGCGTCCTCAGGAGGCGCGGACGTTCACATTCGACCAATAACTGAGGCCTGTGGGCGCGCCGACCGAAGCGAGCGCTCAAAAGTGTCAAACTCAAGGCCAAGGCCTGAATTCATTTGCAGCAAGCGCCGCGGCCAGGACGCCGCCGAAAAAAGATGTCCGCCGTCGCGCGGCCGACGGTCTTCGTCGTCCTCGCAAGTTTCCTCGTCCATCGAGCTACAGCAAACAACGACGACGACGACGACGAGTCCATGTCGAGATCGAGGCGCCGCCGCCGCCGGTCTACGAGGAGCCGCCGCCTCCGGTCTACGAGGAGCCGCCACCTCCATCGTACGACACAGCGTAGAAGTAAAGCCGTGGTCGCGTCGATGGCGTGGGGGCTGACGCGGTCGCGCACTCGAACTTAGATTTCCGCACAGATACGACGACCGCTGGCGCTACGGCGAGAGCTTCGACGCCTACGACCGGCGGCGACCCGAGCCCGCTCCGTTCCGCCCGCGGCGGACGCCGTCGCCTGCCGTCGTCGTCAAGGAGCCGCCGACGCCGGTGCCGGAGGACCCGCTCCCGACGAGCCCCTACGCGCGCGCCGCCGCGTCTACTGCGGCCGCGCGGCGCAAGCTCGCGGCGACGCCCCGGCGCGAGGACTACGACGAGCTCCACGCGGAGCGCGAGGCCTTCGAGCGCCACGTCCGCAGCCTGATGGCGAAGAAGGCGAGGAAGGACGCGGCTAGAGCCGCCGTCGCGCTCGCCGCGCACGAGCGGACCGTCGAGCGGGCGTCGCGGCGGAAAGCCGAGATCGACGCCCGGCGCGGGCTCGCGGCGCGGACGGCCGAGCGGCGCCAGCGGCGGAGCGCCTCGACGTCGCCGGCGCCGGACCTCGGGGCGCGGACGGCGGGACGGCGTCGTGCCGCCTCGATGTCGCCGGTGCGCCCGCGCGCGCGCGCGGCCCCGGACGATCTCGCCGCGCGGGCCGCGGAGCGGAGGCGTCGGGCTGGGCGTTGAGACGTTAGTCTAACTTTTGATCAGATACTTAGATTCTTAATAACAAGGCCCGAGGAGGTGCATGTGAGTCGCCGCCTCGTCGGGCCCCATACACCACAGCTGACCGCCGTTCAGACAAAGGCCGCCAAGCTCCTTGCCGTCCGGCGAAGGGATAACCTGCACGACGGTCGCATTTGAGCTTACATCATCGGGCAGGCGCAGGATCCAGATTCGGCCAGCGACGTCCTCAGTCGAGTCGCCTTGCTCAGAAACATAGAGCATTTTGCCACTGACCGCGACGCCCCATGGCATCCTGAACGCGAGGTCACCTCCGAGTCGGATGAGGCCTGCCGCGGATCCGCGACGCCAATTATATATGTGGATGGCGTCGGTCGCAAAGCCAGCGATGTAAAGCATGTCATCCTGAACCGCAAATAACGCATTTTCGTGTCTCGATAGGGACGTGAGAAATTGGTACAAAAGCGCTCCCGTTCTGTCGTCCACCACGTGAACTCTTGAAAATCGCTCGGGTTCATTTTCAGCCAAAGTTTCGGTTAGAATAAGGAGCCTATCACCAGCAAGGCCGATGTCGCAGACCCTACAATCTACCACATTTTCATGATCGGGATAGAAACGCTCTGGATCGATCTCCATGATTTCGGATGAGTACGTGGGGTCATCCAGTCGCGCGCAAACAATTAAGCATGAGCTATGTAGGAGAATCCACGCCGTGCCATCTCCGCGGAGGGCCACTGCAGTTGGACGAGGGGTGCCCACAAGTAGATCTGATATATGATCTCCGCTCGCCGAATACGTCTTCAGACACCTGTCTGTGTCACCAAATCCATAGTTTGGGACGAGCGCGCCGTCACCATACGCGATCACCTGTTCGCTGAATACCAAATCTCCGACAGGCGAGCGATGCACCCTGAACAAGCCTCTGCACCGCCGTCGCCACAAATCGCGGTACATTTTGCACGCCGGGTCCACGGCCCGACCCGCCTCCGGCGCGAGAAACGACAGCACTGTACTGACCACATCGTCTGACAGCAACGCGCGATGGGTTCGCGTCCGCGGCACCGCTTGCTCCGAGTTCATGAGTGCTGGTCTAGACACTTGCGCGGCCGAAGCGATGGAAATAAGTTGCGGAAAGGTTCAAGGTGAATCGTTGTCCAGCGTGCGAGCTGTTTGCGCCCGCCTGCGGGCGTGTAGCGGCGCGCGCGTATGCCGGGCTGCTTGCTAGTGTCTTACTTGCGCTAGCTGCGCTCCACAGCGTTTTTGGTCGTAGCTCGAACCACGCGGCGCGAGGCAGGCTGCGAGCTGGCACAGGTTCATTAATTCCACTAATGCGGCCACCCATCCCACGCTCACGAGCAATTACCTACGCGGGAGCCGCAGCCGCCTCGGCAGGAGCCGCATGGCTGGCGTACCGGCACCGCCAAAAGCAGGACGCACTGATGACCTGCCGCCTGGAAAGCGTGACGGATTTATCACGAGATACGGCCAGGTACCGCTTCGCGACGCCGCGACCGCTCAACTCGACGCCGATGGCGCACGTGCTCGCGGTCGACGAAGGCAATATCCTGCGGCCCTACACGCCCGTCGCCGAGAGCGACACGGGTTTTGAGATTGTGGTAAGACGATATGCTGGAGGCTACTTCAGTGACAAGTTCGAGAACCTAAAAGTGGGCGAGGCGCTGACTTTCAAAGGCCCCGAGCCGACGCTGCCGTACGCCCCGAACGCCTTCGACTGCGTCGCGTTCGTCTGCGGCGGCACGGGCGCGGCGCCGGCGGTCCAGCTGCTGCGGGCCGCGCTCGCTGATAAAGAAGATACGACGCGCTTCCGCGTGCTCTACTTAGCACGGACAAAACGCGACCAGACGCTGAAGCGCGACCTCGACGCGCTCAAATGTGATAGACTAGATCTATTCTGCGCCTGCGACGACGTCGACGGGCTGGTGGACGCGACGATGCTCCGGCGGTGCCTCCCGGCGCCGTCAGATACGAAAAGCGCGGTCCTCGTGAGCGGGCCGCCCGGGCTCGTGCGGCGCCTCTGCGGCACGATTGATAAGCGAGAGCCCCTCGGCGGCCTCCTCGCGGAGATGGGCTACGGCGCCCAGGTCGCGCGGCTCGACTAATGTCTGTTACTTGTGCCCCCTTCGTTCCGCCTTCCGGCGCATCGCCTCGGCCCAGGCCCCGAAGTCGTCGCATTGTCGTAATAATGTAACGACTTCCGCCGTGGACGCCCGCGCCCAGGACCAGCCCGGCGAGTCGTCGACCTTCCTTAATTGGTCGACGAACTCCTCGGCGCCGAAGTTCTTCTCCTTGAGCACGGAGTCCAGCCGGTCCTCGACGAGTTTCCGGAACTCGCCGTGCAGCGCCGACTGGCTCAGCGAGTGCTCGTCGCTGTCCCAGTCCTCTCCCTCAATTGCTCTCCGCTCGAGCGCGTTGATCGCATCCCTAAACGACTGCCCGCCCTTCGACTCGTCGGCGTCGGCGTCGGCGTCGTAGCCGTCGCCGTCGTCCAGTAAATCCTCCAGCTCGCCGACGACGTCGACGACGACGTCGACCCATTCCTCGGCGGTCGCCGTCTCGCGCTCGAAGCGGGCCTCCATCTCCTTCTCGTCCTCGTTGTCGCTCGGCATGGTGGCAGCTCGCGCTCAGAGAGAAGGGAGATGGGAGTACGGACTCAGGACGAGCCCGGGGCAGCCTTACGAGGCTCAGAACGGCGCGCAGACGGCCGTGCTCTGCCGCCGCTGCGAGAGCCCGTTCGGGTCTTTCACAGCGCGCCCCATCGCAAAAGCGCTGCGTGCCGGCCGTTCCGTGCTCGAAGCGGCGGCACAGTGCATGCTGAGGCTGCCCGCATGGCGGCGCGCGCGCGCGACGAATGCACGGTCAACGATGAAGACGCATGCGCCACCATTAGGCTGCGGCTCGTCGGCGTCACGCGAAGCGAGGTGCAGGTGGCCTGCGCGCCGCGGTGCGTCGAAGTGCGCGTCGGCGGCGCCAAGCCGCGGGTCTTCGTGATTGATCTGCCGGGCGACGTTGCGGACAACCCGGTGTGCGCGTTCCGTGACGGCGACGACAGCGCAATAGCGCTCCGCATCACGGTCGCGAAGGTGCAATCGGGCTCGTGGACGGAAAGCATCCGCGTGCGGCGGCGGCGCGTCCGGGAGTCCCCCGCGGCGCGGGCCGGCGAGGTGAGCGAGCCGGCGCCGCGCCGGCCCGTCGAAGACGCTTCTCCGAGCGACGCCGAACTCATCCGGCGGCTCGTGGACCTGCTCAGCGGCCCCGTTCCACCGCCGCCGCCGCGCCGCACCGGACTGCTCGGGCGCCTGCGAAGCGCGGTACGGCGCGTGGTCGATGCCGCTTGCAGCGTATTTGCGCGTTTCGGCCGCGCGTGGACGCGGATCGGCTGGCGACCCGCAGCGGCTGCCCCGAGGACCCGCGCCATTTCGCGACCGCCGGCGCTGCTCCTGGCGCTGCCCGAGGACCTCCTCGTGGTGGCGCTCGCGCGATGCCCCCTGCGCGACCACGCGGCCCTCGCGCGGACGTGCCACGACTTTCGCCGCATCGTCGTCGCGCCTACCTTTGCGCGGACGCGCCGGCGCCTCGGCGTCGCCGAGGTGGTCGTGGCGATTTCCGGCGGGCGCGACCGACCCCTGCGTTGGTCGCGCACCAGCGCTGATACGTCCGCGGGGGCACTGTACTACACGAACGGCTCTCGGCGCGCTCTTGCCGACCTGCCGGCGCGGCGGTATGGAGCGATCGCTGGTTTCATCGGCGCGGAGCTGGTCGTCGTCGGCGGTTTCCTCGAGGACAACAGAAGCACAAACTCGTGCGTCTCGCGGAACCTGCGCCTGGACGCGCCCACGACAGAGTGGCGACGGTTCCCGGCGACGGCGTCGCCGCGCGGCAACTGCGCCGGCGGTGTGGTCCATGCGCCGGGCCCGCGCCTCGTGGTGGCCGGCGGGGTCGGCCAGGCGAAGCAGTTGCGGCAGGGAAGCCTCACAGCGCCGCATAATGTCGTCGAAGCCTTCGACCCGGCGACTCGGCGGTGGTCGCGCCGAACCCCCATGCCGGTACCCGTCTGCGCCGCCGCGTCCGCGGCCGACGGCCACCGCTTGTTTGTTGTTGGCGGTCAGATGGAGGAGCGGTTCACGGCATGCGGAATACTCCAGATCTACGACGCGCGCGCGGACACGTGGAGTCTTGGCGCGCCGCTGCCGGTGCCGACCTGGGGCGCGAGTGCCACCGTCATCAACGGTCGATTGGTCGTGGCGGGCGGCTGGCTCGCCGACGGCGCGCGCACACAGGCGAGTCGTTTATGTTGGATCTACAACCCCAGTGTCGACGCTTGGAGCCAAATGCCACCACTGAGTGATCCGGCGGCGATGTACACCCCCCTGCCCACGGCGATTGCCCCCGACACGCCCTACAATCGGCTCGTGCGGGCCGAGCTCGACCGCGCGGCGGCGGACGTGGCGGCCAACGAGCCCCGGCCCGCGCCCGCGCCCGGGTTGTTTCACGTCACGACGCTGCCGTGGCTTTTGGACGAAGGGGGTCGGCACCCCGAGCGAATTTTCGAGAAATCGGATTTCCGGCTCGCCGCGGCCGCGGCCGTCTCGGAGCTTTAGTTAATTATGTTTCAAGTTTTACCCTTCGGCCGCCGCCAGCCCGAGAGCCAATGACTACGCCGCCCCGAGCTCGCGGGCGCGTCGTCCTCGGAGTCGTCCTCCGTCGTCCTCCGGCGAGGGATGTCGGGCTCGATGTACGCCTTCGGGTACAAGCCCTCGCCGGACGCGTTCCGCACCTCGTGGTAGCCCTTCTCCGGCCCGCAGTCGGCCTCGAGCACTTGGACCTTTTGTCCCGCGACGACGTCGGTCAGCGCGAGCGGCCCGTCGAAGGCGGCCACCGTGTCGACGCGGCGCACGATCGTCGCCGAGAACTGGGGCTTGCGATCGGAGAACTTCGGCTTATTCTCTTGTTGCTGTCGCAACTTCTTCTCGTCCTGACCTAGCTGCGTCAGCGCCATGCGCACCTCGCCGAGGGCCGCGGCCTTCTGGTCGCGCCGGTGCTCGTCCCAGGCCATCGCTGCGGACGTGGCGACGCCGAGGGCGCCAGCACCAATCAAAAAGTTGCCGTTGCGCCAGTTCGTGACGAGCGTGCGGCGGAGCGTTGGTGCCAGCCAGAGGACCATGCTTCGACGACTGCAGTGGTTTGGCTTTGCCACAGTGGCAAGGCTGCACGCTGCTGTGCGAGCTGTAATCAGTCGCGATGCCGCGTTCCTGAGATAGAGAAGGATCTATGCGATCTGTCGCAGGCGTTAGACGCCTCACGGATGCAGTTCGGAGCGCGCACGAGCGCTGAAAGAGCCACCTCGGCAGCCACACGCTGCTTGCTAGTGCCTCACAGGCCGCTAGTAAAATGAATGGTCCACGCGCCACCCACGCCTCAAACGAAGCATCCACGAGCGAGGAACCCCGTCGGGCGGCGCCGGAGCGAAGCGAGCGCAGGCCAAACGCGGTGCCCCAGCGCGCATTGGGCAGCCACAAAACAGCCATGGCTCGCCCGCATAGATGATGAAGAGTCATTGAAACAACTACTATGAAGCAGTCGGGGCGCGACGCGCGGCCGACGAGTCCGCCGCGGCGGCTCCCCTCCATTTATGGCACCTTGCGGAGAGTAGCGCGGCTCCACCGCGGCTGGGCGCCGCCGGTACCCGAGACGAAGAAGCCGCCTCCCAAGTTGACAAAGAAGCCGCCGCCGTTGACGCTCGAACGGTTGGCGCCGCCGACGCCGCCCGCGCGGGACGCCTTGCGGGAGCTCCACGAGGAGCTGCAGGCTGATCTAGAACCGCACAAACGACGCGTACGCTTGCAAGGCGTTGCTGCCTTGCCAGGACATTATCTGTTAAGGACGGGCATCAAGGTTTATAGGAGGTCGAAGCTAGCTCCGGCGCTACAAAGGCTATGCTATAGAATACCTTCCCTGAAGGCCGCGGCCATTGAAACCTGCTACCTGAACGCGCGTCGACGGTGGGTCGACGTACGCATCGTGGAGGTCATCATACGACAGCGGCGGCTCGAAGCCTACGAAGCTGCGCGGAACGCGGCCCAGCAATATTTTAGGAGGTGCTGGAACACGTTTCGATTACGACGACGACTACTCGCGAGGAGCCGCATCCCCGGCATCGTGAGAGAGGTGGCAGCTCAAGCGGAGAAAGGATTGGTGCTCCAGAAGATCTGGCGGCGCGTGTGTGGACGAGCCAAGGCCAACAAGCTAGCAAGAAAGATCCTAGCTGAGGAATTGATGCGGTATCATATAGGAGCGAGTGAAAACGCGCGCATCCAGCGGTACTTCCAGGAGGACGACGACTACTATGAAACGAGGAACGAGCCGTGGGAAGACCCTAACAGTTTCGTCACGTTCGTCCACTTGGCGGGTGTGGGCGTCGTCCACACGGACTTTGTACTCACGACGGGCGCGCGAGCGCTCTTTGCGGCCGCGCAACGAAACGCGGACGTCGCGTTCTACCGAGACCTCCCGGACTGGCGGAAGTGCCTCCGAGGTGCTAGAATAGTCGAGTCCTACCGCCACATGCGCGACGCCTGTTACGCGGCGGACAAGGCGGTCAAGGCCAACAACCAGCGGGAGATGGTCGCGATGAGTATCGAAGAAAAACGTACGGTGCAAGCGGACGCGCTAGCGCTGGACATGGACGCTTGTGCGGCAGAACGAGTAGCCCAAGAAGCTGTTCGTATTTTGAGAGAGAATGACATGAATGCGTGGCACGCGTGGCTCGAGGAGCAGAAAAAACGGGACCACGAGGCCTTTCGGGGCGAGAGCGAGAAGGAGGCCTGGCTCAAGCACCGCACTGGGGAATCATCGCCCTTGAGACAAGCAACTTTAACGAATTACGAGATGTACCACGACGAGGAAATGGAGGAGAAACGCCTGTTGGGCCAATTACCCGAGCAGATGGAGTGCCAATGTATGTACCTCGAGGAGCAGCGGTTGCGAGCGATAGCTTTCACTCTGGTAAGAAGGGAGCGCAAGCGGGAGGCTGTTCAGTTGGAGGCGATGCGGCGCGAGGAAGTTATTCAAAGGGACTACGAGGCGCGACTCGTCGTGCTGGAGCAGCGACGTCAAGCTACTCGACGAGAAGTTGTCAAACAGAGCGACAACCTGTTCAAGCGGGCTCGCGTGGCTATTGCGCGAGGTGGCTTGGCGGCGCAGCGGTGGTTCCGCGCCTTTACGTTGTGGGAGGAGAACGTCGCCCTGGCGGAAAGGAGGGCCATGGAAACTGAAGACCTTGAGAAGCTTGTACTGAGGTCCTACGAGCACTGGTGCTGCGCCTTTGATGAAGCCCAAACGGCGGACAACATCTGTGCGCGGAAGCACGCTCTACACGCTATAAGTGAATATGTCTGGCAGGATGCCGTCGACGCGGCGAAGGCTGCCCAAGACACGATTCCAGGACTCCAGGACATAGCTCAAAAGTCGATAAAACCCATCAAAACGGCCAAGTTGGATTTGAGAGCCGCGGAGAGCGACCTCGCCGAGGCCCAGATCGATAGGGATAAAAAACTGAAGAAGAAGGGCAAGCCCTTGAAACTCGCCGAGAAGAAGTTAATTGAGGTCCAAGCGACGCGAGACGCCGTCGCTCAAAGGCTGGAGGACTGCAAGTGGGAGAAAGTGCGCTCCGAGTTCACGGTCGAGGCGGCGGAGGCGGCAGCCTTAGCTTTAGAGAACGCCGTCCCCTTCCGGAGGGCCGAGGCGAACGTTTGTAAAGTGGAGGCCGTGAAGGCTCTAAGGGTGTTGGGTATGGCCAAATTATCTGAAAGAACGGGCGAGGCCGACTACGTGTATCGGAGGTGTGTTTATGTGGAGCAACGTTCCGAGCTACCGACGGCGTTCGGACTGCTGCTGTTCCGGAAAAGACAGAGTATCAGAGTGAGACAACACGTCGAGAGCGAGGCGCGCTTCGCCGCGGAGCAGCAGAACGAGGCTCGCGACTATTATGAAAAGTACGTCGCAGAACCACCACCACCACCACCGCCTCCTCTCGTGCCTCCTTTGAAGATCGGCGCCATCATCCGCGCCCACTACTTCCAGTTCCGGGCCGAGGCGCGCATCGCCCAGCAGGCCTGGGACGCGAGAGCGTCTAGACTAAAACTGAGGCGGTGCCGGCTGCGACGGGATGAAGCCGCAAAGCGGTTCTTTAGTGCAAGGGCAAACGAGTGGCGCGCGAAGAGTCAGATGTGTTTGTGGAGAGCGAAGCAGCGCATCGCGAAGCCCAAGACGCGGTTGGAACGCCAGAAGTACGCTTCTCAAATTACCTTCTACCACGAGCGCAGCGAGGAATGCGAAGACGAGCACGCGCGAGCATCCGATTCTCTGAGAGACGCGCTGGACGAGGAAATCATCGCGTTGCTCGATGCCTTCAAGGCGCATCCTACCACGCCGAAACTAGCGCCTTCACTAAAATCGGCGGCGAAGCTACTCCGGTCCAAATTAACAACGGTGGTCGAAGCCCCCGCGCCGCCGTTCCCCTGGTTCGACTTCTCTTCATTATGCGCGCCGGCGCCGTCGGTGGGCGCGCCCTGGGGCTGGTGGTGGGGCTCCCTGTGCGCCCCGGCGCCGGCGCCCTACGGGTCGCTCTGCGCGCCGGCGCCGGCGCCCTACGGCTGGTGCGCGCCCGCACCGGCACCTGCACTATTGACCATCGAGGCCGAGGTGCCGTCGCAGCCGCCGTCGCCGAAACTCAAAAACTGTAGCAATGCCCCGGTCTTCGACGCCGCGCCGGCCCCGGCGCCCGAGGGTGAACCTCCAGAACTCCTCGTGATGGGGTGTGAGCTGGGTGCGGGCATCGCCAAAAAGGTCATTCATATTGGTGAGACAAGGGCCTACGTCCTCGAGCGGTTCCAAGGCACTAAATTCGTCGTGCCGGCGGAGACGTGCGAGCGCCTGCCGACCGGCGGCGAAGTTGTCACCGAAGTCTTGGAGAGGATGCGCTTCTGGTTTTTGGACGAGAAGGAACGCCAATACCAAGAACGGTGCCTCATGGTGACCCAGGAGGCTTTTGAGAAAGAAAGGTTATTCTGGGAGGCGGAACACGCGAGGGTAGGCGAATACACGAGACGGGAGCGGCGATTACTGTTAGAGGCCTTTTCGCGCAACCGAAGGAAAGCAGCAGCACCGCCGCCGAAACCGAAGCAGTGGAAGTTCATCCCAAGGGCGCCTCCTAGTTTCAATACTCCAAGAACGCCATCCAAGACGGATGATTGCGAGTGGCTCCATGAGAAGCTGCGGAGATTAAGGCATTTGGAAAAGGCCTGGCGCGAGCGCAACGATTCACATTTAAGAGCGGTGTGTCGCCGGCATTCTATCGAGTACGATACGGGCCGGCTGCCGTACGCCGATGAGTCGAGTGAGCTCCTGGAATTACTATCAAAGGTAGGGTGCTACGTCGACCTGGCCATTGTGGCCGTGCTACCGCGCAAATACCTGAAGGTCGAGTCCTTCCTGAAGAAGGTTTTAACAAGATTGCTACTCGGTTTCCAGCTCCGCAAACAAGGAGATGCGTTTCAACAATGGTTAGAGAAGGACTGGGAGCTCTTCTATTCCATTGACGAGGCGCCCGCGCCGGCACCGTCACCAGCGCCGGCGCCGGCGCCCTACGGCTTTTGTACTCCGGCGCCGGCGCCGGCGCCGGCGCCGGCGGATGCCCTCACGACAGTACGGGTCTCCACTCAAATAACGTTGGATGGCGTCGTCGCCGCCTTCAATTATGATGGAGGACAGCAGGCGGCCTTCGCGCTGGCGGTCCTAGATGGTGCCATTCACTTCGATGATATCATAGATATCGTTGTAAGGCGGGAGGCCGGCTGGCCGCCTGCTAGACCCGTGCCGGGCGTCGTCTCCTTTACGGGACTCGCTCATATATACGACGTCGAGGACCCCGCGGAGATCGCGGCGGAAGCTTTAAATAGATCCACGGAATCACTGGAGGAGGCGCTCACCGACGGGAGCTTCCTGACGTCATTGCAAGGGCACCCCGCGTTCGCTGATATAAGAGTGGACCTGGACGCGACGCTACCGTTGGAGGCCACGGTCGCTTACGACGTCTACATACCACCGGCGCCGGCGCCCGCGCCCGCGCCGGCGCCCGCGCCAGCACCGGCGCCCGCGCCATCACCAGCACCAGCACCCGGCGAAGCGCCGGCCCCCGCCTTCGTCACGTCGTTGGAGGCCGAGGCCCTCGTGTTTCCGCCGGGCGAACGGCCGCCGACGCTCAAGGAGCTCTTCGGTGCGAAGCTCCCGGGCACCTACGAGGCCTTTTGCGCCGGCGAGATTGGGGGAGAGGAGCTCTGGGAGCGCTACTTTGTGGAAGCATCAACACTGGCGGAGACGATGGCGTCAGAGGCTTGCAAGGAAGTGAGTGGAAGGAAGGGTTGCGTCACGAAGGCCGGCGAGGCCGCGGGAAGGGCGCGAGAAAAACTGGACGCCTGGTTTGAGGTCGACGACGAGGTCGAGGTCACGCAAGGCGAGCAAGTCGGGGAATTCGGCGTCGTCCAACTCGTAGACCAGTACGGCTGGGTCACCGCGCGTTTAGATGCCAAGCCCTACCCCATCAAGGTCAAGTACACCGACTTAAAATGGGTGCCCCCGAAGCCGCCTTTGCCACCCGGATGGAGCGAGCTCATCGATTCCGACTCTGGTTCTAAGTACTACCAGCACGAGAACGGAGACTCGGCGTGGGAGCGGCCCTTTTTGTATAGTATTGGTGACAAGGTCGACGTCTTATATCAGCACGGAGCCGTGTACTACGCGGGGACCATCTCTCAAATCTCGCACCGGGGTTTATATGACATTGCTTATGATAATTTGCAAGACAGAGTCTTCCGCAACGACACGGAGGACTGGGTCGACGACGACCGGGCGCGGGCTGTCGCGGCGACCGAGCGCATGCGCACGGCGCTCGAAAGTGCGCGGGCGCGTCGCGAGGTTTTGAAGGATGAGTGCCTTGCAATGAAGGCGGCGGCGGACGCGTTTGCATTGTTAAATCCGGAGGAGCCCGAGCCTCAGGTCCTGGAGGCGGAGGCGGTCGAGGCGGATGCCGTGGTTGCCGCGGCGGTCGCCGCCGACGCCATGGCCGCACTAACGCCTCTTTCGCCGAAGGAGCACTACGAAACTATAACCGCGTTACACGAGGCGGCCCAGCTTGAAGTGGAAACGCTCTGCGATCGCCTGGCGGCGGCCGAGAACGACCTTGTAGTAACACCGGGAGCAAAACCCCACACAGTGACCATCGACGGCGCGTCATTTGTCCTCGCGGCCGGGCCCGAAGCCGACGAATCTGAGGAAGGCGTCCAGGAGTTTATGATGAGACGGCACGAGGTGCCTCCGAAAAAGCTGAAGCTCGGGCTCTTCGGTTCCACTAGACTCGGCAAGTGGCGTGCCAAGGCCGTCGAGGCCGCGGCGCCCGAGTCTATTGAAGAGGCGCCGGCGCCGGCGCCCTCTCCAGCACCGGCGCCGCCGCCGCCGCTCCCTTCAATCTCGATACCGGAACCCAATGCATGGGTCCACGACAGCGGCGCGGAACGCGCGGCGCTCGCGGCGGCCCACGCCGCAAACCCGCTGGACATGGCCGCCGCCCGGGCGTACAGGGAGTACGTCGAGCCCGCGCCGTGGCGTTGTTGTGTAGAGGGCGACTGGGTCGCGTGCGAGCTGTGCGTCGGTCTCGTCAAAAAGGTCGTGCACCTTCCGCCGCCCGGCTTCTCCTCTCCTGAATCTCCGGCGGAGTCCACGGCGGAGCATGCGGCGGAGCCCGCGCCGGCGCCCGCGTCGGAGCCTACGGCCGAGCACACGGCGGAGCCCACGGCGGAGCCGACGACCGAGCCGCCCGCGCCGGCGCCCGCGCCCCCCGTATCAACCTGGGAGGCGCACGTCGACGACGAAGGTCGAACCTACTATTTTAATGGAGAGGACTCGACGTACGGCCGCATGACTTATATACTAGAAAGCAAGTGCCGCACGCACGCGCCGGACTGGCTCGGGCGGCGACCTCCATTATATTACGTCGTGCCCGCGCAGACCTGCGAGAAATTAGGAGAGTGGGAGTTCCGCGAGGCGGTGGATCATGCATCAATTGATTCGGACATGGTTGCATTGCAGAAGGATAGGCAAGCGTGTTTTGACGACGTGTTCCTGGCCGACGACAGGAAGGAAGCTCAGTTAGAAGCACTGGACGCGAAGATCGACGCGTTAGTCCAGAGGAAGCAAATAACATGGGCCGCGATGCATGAGACGATGTCCCAGACCCTGCACGTGGCCCGCCACAAGTTTCAGTACGAGGGCGGCCCGCCGCGGTGCGTCGCGGGCAACTTCGAGGTCAACTTCCTGCGGATGGACCGGCGCAACGTCTTCACGCAAGCCATGGACGCCGTGCGCTACGTGGGCGACGCGCCGCCCCGGGCCGTCGTCGAGGCGCCGCCGCCGCCGCCGCCTTCCGAATTTTTGACGCGGACGCTGGAAGTGCTCTCGTGGCGGTCGTTGTCGCATTTACCACTCTTGGCTTCCAGCAACGAACTGCCCCTGGCGAGCTGCGTCAAGCCCGCCCTCGGGTTGGACGAGTGCTACGTCGAGCCGCACTGGACTTTGGCTGATCGGAAGGAGCACCTGGCGCTTTTACTAGAGTTCCTGGCGGACCGCGAGCCGAGCGCCGTGTTCTACCGCGCGCCGGCGCCGGCGCCCGGCCCGTCGCCGGCGCCCGCGCCGGCACCTTCTACAACATTGTTCGAGGCCGAGGCGCCGCCCTTCTACCGGGGCCTCCGGCCGAAGACGCCCGAGGCCTTCGCGCCTCCCTACCAGCGCGGCTCGGGCCGGAAGCGGCTGCGATTTCGAGAGGCGGGCTGGGACCCGCACGCGCCGGCGCCGGCGGGCTGGACCTATGCTACACATGCGCCGTGCCCGGCGCCGGCGGGCGGCTGGGAGGCCGATTCTTCGGAAGACGCGGCACGGTTCGCGGCCGCCTACGACCGGCCCCTCGCGTCCGTCGACGTTCTCGATGATGTCGATCTCAGTTCGTACGTCGCGGCGTGTCTCTGCTTCCTTCCCGCCAACCACGGCCTGCCGAAGAACTTTGTCGAGGCGTCTTCCGCGGACGTAACGCTAGCGTTGGAGGGACCCGATATTATAAGAACCAAGCTGATATCTGGACAAGAAGGCGCGTACGAGGTCAAGGGCTGGCGCGGCGCCAGAAAGACGCAGCTCAACGCGACGCAAGCGCAAAGTCTGGTAGACGTCTCCCACCGGGTGGCTGCCTGTTACTACTTCCGCAAGCGAACGATGGACACGTCTTCATGGAATGCGGCGGCGCCGGCGCCGGCGGGCTTTACGTGGAAGTGGAACGCGCCCGCACCTGCCGGGACCTGGTCCTTCGTGGAGCCGCCGTCCCTACCCATGGTCCTCGAAGAGTCGGCGACGGAGCTCGACGCGCTCTTCGGCATGCTGCAGTACAACGTCGCGAAGCGGGAGCTGACCACGTATGTGTCGTTGGAGTCGACGAAACTCAGACGGGTCGCGAAGGACGTGCCGGGGGATATTGTGGAAGCGGAGGTCGTGGACGTGCGAAGTCCAAACATCCGGCCGCGCCTCTACAAGCAACGGTCGAACGTGGATCCCTCCATAAGCCACGAGCCGCCGTCGAGCGGCACGCGCGACCCGACCTGGGGCTTCGACGGGCACACGCTGTACGTGGTCCACGGCCTGCACGCCGAGTTTCGCGTGACCTACCTCCCGGACGGCGCCCCTTGCGCCTCCGAGATCCTCGAGGACGAGGTGCCCGTCAAATGGGGCGTGCTGGCTACGAACGACCTGGCCGACGACGAGGCCGCCGCGGAGGGGTTGGGGTCCGGGGTCTGGTTATAACTTGTGCTCGTGTGACGATTGGTTACTTGGTACGATGGGGAGGGGCGATGCGGGGGACGGTGCTCAGAACGCGACTCTGAGGCAGACGAGGAGCGGGCCTTGGCGTTTATCGAATTTGCGCGGCTAGACGCTCTGGACGGCCGTGACCGTAAACTTGCGTGGGGCGCTCGGCTGGACGGCCGTGACCTTAAACGTGTGTGGGGCTCTCGGTTCCACGGCAGTGACCGTAAACTTGCGTGGGGCTCTCGGTTCTACGGCCGTGACCGTAGACGTGCGTGGGGCTCTCGACTTCTTCGCCGCGAGCTGCTGCTGGTGCAGCGCGAAGAGCAGCAGCCCAGCGACCAACGACAGCCCGAGCAGGCCAGCGAGGACGACGAGGGTCATCATCTTGTCGTCGTCCGCGACGTCGTCTTCGTTGGACTTCTGGGACGAGGAGCTAGACGACGACGACGACGACGACGACGTCGATTCCGAGATCGGTCTGGGTGTCGGCCTGGGTGTCGGCTTGGGCGTCGGGCAGTTGCCTTGGGTGACGCCGCACCACGTCGAGTAGCACTGGGTGCTCTGGAACGCCCAACCGTCCAGGCTCACTTGCCAGGTTCGATCATATTGAACGTATGAATCCACGCACCAGCCGAGGTCCTGGTCGAAGGCCGAGGCGTAGCGGAACATGTAGTCCATGTCTGCGACGCTGTGGACAGCCCAATCACCGATGTCCTGGTTAAAGGCCGAGGCGTAGTAGAACATGGAGTCCATCGACGTGACGCCGGAGGTGTCCCACGCGCCAATGTCCTGGTTAAAGACATAGCAGTTGTAGAACATGGACGTCATGCTCTTGACGCCGGAAGTGTCCCAATCACCGATGTCCTGGTTAAAGGCCTTTCCGAACCAGAACATGTACTCCATCGTTGTGACCCCAGAGGTGTCCCAAGCACCGATGTCGTCGTTGAACGTTTGTTCGTAGGAAAACAACTCCTTCATGTCCGTCACCCCCGATACGTCCCAAGTCGAAATGTGGCCGTACGTCGACTCGGCGGCCGTCGCGTCCGAGAGCCACGCATCGACGGCCGTTCTAATCGTGCTGTCGTCCATGACGTAGCCCGAGAGCACGCGCCGCTGCTCAAGGCTTCGGACTGACGAGCTCGGAGACTCATTGGTCGTGATCTTGGAGCTCTTGGTAACGGCGTAGTCGCTGCCGGCGTCCGCGGCGAGGCATGAGATCAAGAGCAGGTGCCCAAAAAGGCGCATCTTAACGCTGCCGATGCGCGACCTCGCAGTTATAGAGGCTGCCCGCCCTTCCTTTGCCGCGCCGCGCGGCCGCGGGGCGTTGCATGCGCAATTGAGAAAACACGGGTTTTCTTCACTTCACAAATTACTCATTCTCGACCTGCGTCGCCCCGTACAGGTCCGCGGCCACGTCCTGCGAGAACTCGTCCTCGTACGGCTCCTCGGCCTCGTCGTAGCTATCGAGGACGAGGTAGCGCTCGCCCCGGATGTCCTGGGCCCGGAGCGCCGCGACGCCGGCCGCGCTCGGTTCGAGATTGGCCCAGGGCGGCACGAGCACGTCGACCTCGGCCGTGTCGTCGACGAGCCGCGCCGCGAGCACGCGCCCGTCGGCGTCGTCGCGCCGCACCGCCGGGACGGCGCAGCGACAGGCAAAGGGCCCGGCGTCGCGGCGCTGCGACGCGTCGATCAAACAGCAGGGGCCCGCCGCCTCCTCCTCGTCGTCCTCGACCGCGCGGGGCGTCGCGCCGCGCAGCCGCGCCGCATACCTCGTCAACCCGTCGGACGCGGGCGTCGGCTTCTTCGCGCCGCAGTAGTCGACGGCGACGGCGACGTTCCGCAGCGGCTGCTCCAAACCCGGCCGCGCGGGCCACGCGAAGCACGCGAAGCCCGACCAGCCGACGCCTCTCAATCTCAAATGCGTGGCCTTGTCGCCGTCCAGGGGCGGCTCGAAGACGACGCGGCGGCACCGCAGCGCGTCGCCCACCTGACACGCCGGGAGCCTTTCGGGCTTCTCGTGGAAGGCCGTGAGCGTCGCTGTATAAACACCGTCCGCGTCGCACAATTCCAGGGTCACGAAGTTCGACGTGCGGCCCCGCTGCAGCGGTTTCGTCGCGTAGACGGCCCCCAAGACGTTCACCTCCATGCCGGTACCGCAGTGCGCCCGGCAGCCTTTTAACGTTAAGTGGTCCTTGTCCACGCGATCGGAAGAAGGGTAGGTGACGTAGGCCGGGATGGCCTCGCGCTTCTTCTTTTTCGCGGGCGGCTGGTCGACGTCGTCCCACTTGTCGTTTCGGTGCACGCAGCAGCGCCAGGCCCGCAGCGCGTCCGGCGTCTGCGACGCCATCAATAAATCGCGCGGCGCCAGCGCGACGGAGCCCGCCCGCCTCCTTTCATGTAGGGGGTCGGCCGCCATGCGCGGGTGCTCGCCTGCCGGCCGGAGCCACGCCGGCGACGCCTCGAGCCACAGCCGCGCGCCTCGTTCAATATCGAGGCGCGCCGCGGCGTCGGCCAGCTCATCATAAAAAAAGACGTCGGCTTTTCTTTCGTTTACGGCGTCGACGAGGACCTCGACGTTGAGCACGCGTCTGGCGTGGCTCGCGAGCGGGCCGTTGTCCTCTTCCTCGGTGTTGGTGGCTCTAATTGGGTAGACGAGCGTGACCTCGCCCTCGACGAGGGCCGTTGCGGGCTGCTCGGCCATCTTTTTTGGCGCTTTTGGCGCTGCAGCAGTTGGTCTAGGCTTTTCAGCGAGAACCGCCCAGCGCAGTGGATGATGGCAGCGATGCGCTTGTCAAACTGAATGTCTGGCGCCCTGCGCGGCTGTCACAGCACGAGGATCGTTCGTTTTTGCCCGGGCTGCTTTCGATTCCTAGTGTCTTACAGCACGCTAGTTAGGATGCGCGCGCGGGCAGGCGCAGTTTGCTGCTGAAGCAAAACCGCAGCCATGCGGACATGTTACAGCTTGCTCTTGACCGCTGCTGCTCTCACAGCTGGTTTGAAGCCACCACAGCGATCAAAAGCGATCCGAACGACTGCCCGCAGCGCAGCCCAACCGGCGGACCTATGCGCACAACTTCTGAACGAAGTAAACAAGTGCAACGACCTCGGCGACGGCGTCGCGCTGCTCCCGTTGATCGTCGACGGCCACAAGGTCGGCGAGCTGCGGCCCGAATTAGCAAAGGCGGTCGCGGACGCCGGCACGGCATTTAGAATAGACGCCGGTGTCGTGCGGCTCGACGCGGCGCTCGAAGCGGCCGACGAGCCGGCGCGCACGGAAGCCGTCGCGACGTGCATCGATCGCTTGGCGAAGGACGGCGTCGTGACGGGCTGGCGCGACGAATTACTACCGGTCGTGGCGTCCTATAGCGCCGCACCGGCCTTCCGCGTCGAGCGCGCCGCGTACCCGCTGCTCGGCGCCAAGGGCTACGGCGTCCACGTCAACGGCTACACTTTCGACGGAGACGAGCTCCGCGTCTGGGTCGCGACGCGCGCGAGCACCAAGGCGACGTATCCCGGCATGCTCGACCACGTCGCCGCGGGCCAGCTCGCCGACGTCGGCGGGAGGCCCGGGGAGCAGGTTTTGGCGGAGCTCGCGGAGGAGGCCGGCGTGCCGGACGAGCTCGGGAAACGGGCGGCGCCGGCGTCGGTTGTAAGCTATCGCGGCGTCGCGGGCGAGGGTAAGGGCGAGCGGGTGACGAACGAGGTCTTATTTTGCTACGACATCGAGTTGCCGTCGTCGTTTACGCCGCGGCCCGTCGACGGCGAGGTGGAGGGCTTCGAGTTGCGAAGCGTGGACGCCGTGCTGGCCGACCTTGTAAGGGGGCGGTTCAAGCCGAACGTCGCCGTCGTGACGGTCGATTTTTTGGTCCGGCGCGGTTTTCTGAGGCCGGAGATGGACGGGTATCTGGCGCTGGTCGCAGCGCTGCGGTCGGGGGACTGCTCTTAATTTGGTAATGTGAGTGCTACTTAGGCCTGGCTCGCCGGCGGAGTTTCGCGGGCGCGGAGCGCGGCTCGCGCGTATCGCAGTTCGCGCTCAATCTGCGTTGTGAGCGGGTGCGCGCCGCCGAGCACGCGCCGCGCGGTCCGTTCCGTAGCCTCGAGCCTTTCCACGGCCTCGCGAGAATCGTCGAGCGTGGCGCCATCGTCCTTGTAGAGCGCAGTCGCGTACATTTTCCTCATCTTGAGCGTGAGTCTATGTCCGTCTCCGAGAACGCGTCGCACCACGGGCATCGTTTTGCGCATCAGTGCCTTGGCTTCTTCGAAGCGCTCTAGATTCACAAGGGAGTCCGCGTAGTTGTTGGCTGCTCGGAGGGTTGTCTCCTGTTCCTCGCCATTGAGCTTCAGACGTCCCGAGTATACGTCTCGTCGCATCCGCAAGGCCTCTTCATTCCGTCCGAGCGCTCGATACGTGATTGCAAGATTGCTCTGCGTGACGAGTATGGAGTGTTCTGATGCACCAAGGCGCCGCAGACTTACGCCGCCGTCGCCGAAGCCGAAGCCGAAGCCGACGGGGACAGCTTAGACGCGGCGGCGGTCGCTTCATCGTCTAGGCGCGGCTCCGGCCGACAGCATCATCAATGCCGGGGGCGGCGCTGCCGGCGCCGACAGAAAAAGAAGCACGAATCCGGCGCGTGAGCACCTTTCCCCCGAAGACGACTCCCGGGTGAGAATATTAATATTACCACATACATTATCACATCCACGAGTGACACTAGTGGTGGCCGGACTTGGCTCGGCACTTGCGGCCCCTTCGCCCGTGAGCGCATGAGGTCGTCGCCACGGCCGCCGTCTCGAAGGAGGCGCCGCCGCCGACACCGGGGGCCGCCGTGAAGTTGTGCGACCTCTGAAAGACGTCGATGCGGTGCACGAGCTCCGCGAACGACGGTCTGTCCTCCGGTAAAGTTCGATTCGCCTCGCCGATGAGGCTCCGCAGGAACTTCTTCGTCTTCCAGTCGCGCGCGCGGTCGGCGACGAAAGGGAGGAGCCAGGGGCGGTTCGAGACCTGCGCGGAAATCACACCTGAACACGCCATCGACGCGGCGTTGTTCGACACAGGCTGACGAGCATCGAACACATGTGTCTTCTCCGAGACCGGCATGCAGACTTTTTCGCGGCACGTCCCGGTCGCTTCGGGCGCGGGGAGCGACCCGGGCTCGCAAACGTTGTCTAGGCAGCTGTGCAGGCGGTGCGTGGCCGGGCAGTCTCCGTCGCTCGCGCAGTTACGAACGGTGTTGTCCTCCTGGTTGTGGCGCGTGTGCCACACGTCATAGACCTGGTCGCCCAGCGATGACTTGTGGAGCACCTTCGGGCCGTCCACCAAGTAGATATGACCCTTGCCGTCGAGCGTAAATTGCGTGACGCGGAAGTCGTCGAGCAGGAAATTCGCGGCAAACGATTGGAAACACGCGATCAGTGCTCGTGCGAGCTCGAGGGGAGAATGCTCCGCGCGCCGCGCGTAGGCCGTCGAGAGGATGCTCGGTTTACCGCTCGTGCCAGCGCCGATCGCTTGCCCGCAGTCACGTACCACATACGTGACGTTCCCATCTTCGACCCACGCTCCTAGTAACTCTGGGATGCCCGGCGCGCCTCGTAACGCTTCCAGGTACAGTAGCTCGAAATACAGGACGCCGGCGCCCCGGTTCTCGTTCGAAAGCCCGTGCCGGCCGCCCGCCTTGACGACGACGCGCCGGCCCTTGACGTGCGCCCTTGAGACGCGCTTAGCTTTGTCGTAGATCTCGGTGATTGGGCCGGTGAGATCGCTTCTCGACCGCACGCTCCAGGTAGCTGGAGTGGTCGCGTTCTTGAAAAAGGCGTCGATCGTCGCGGCGCGCGCGAGCATTTCGTCTGCCGCTGTCGCGTGCGCGACGAGCAGCGCTAGGCTTACGACTCGTTTCTTCATTTTATCACTTCCTACGCATTGATTTGACGCTGTCGAGCTAGAGTGTGCCGATCTCCCTTTTTTGGCTTAGTTTGTGCATACCTTGCCTAGCGCCCGAGGCAGTCCCAATCGCTGCCCAACCAGCGCAGCTTTCATCGCTGCGACATATCTTACACATTGGGCTGCGTTGCGTCGACCAGACGTCGCTTGAGGGCTTGGTGCAGCTAGCGGTCTGTAACACACTAGCAGTACCAATCGATACACTTTTTTTTGGTGTCAAGTAGACGTGGACAGTGCAACCCAGCCGGATGGGCAGCGCTTAACCGCACCAGGCGGACAGTACCAGGCCTGTGCCAGAGCAGTGGTGAGAATGAGGCTCCTCGGCCTCGCTCTCCTAGCGTCATGCGTCGAGAGCCAGGATGGCATCATATTAGCCCGGGTCACGTTGTTCGACCAGTGGTTCCGGCGGACGGAGCACACGCGCGCCCACACGTCGAGGCACACGGACGGCAAGGCCGGGCCCGACGCTCCAGAAGCGTGGACCGTGCGGTCGAAGCGGGATGTAGTAAGGGGCGAGCTCATCTACAACAAGGCGAAGCGGGTGCGGCGCGGGACGACGGTGCAAGGCAACGTCAGTGTCGTTATCAAGGGCGTCGGCCGGCACGACGTCGCGCACTCGTCCAATAGAGGTGGCTCTTTACTATATCTGGAGCTGATGTTCATGGAGGCGTTGCGGGACCAGCCGGGCATTCCTCCCTTGCTGGGCGCGTGGTTCGAGACCGACGGGTCGCTGACCTACGTCGTGAAGGACGTGGGCCAGCCCATCGGCGGGGGCCAGGGTGGGCACACCACGTCCCTATCGAAGGCTTTTAAGAAAAGAGCCACGGAGACGCCTCTACAATTAGCTAGAAGCCTATTAGCATGCTTCCAGTCCTGGGCCTCGGTGGGGTTCTTGTTGGACGACTTCCGGGCGAACCAGTTCACGATGGATGCCCAAGGTCAAATCTACTTGGTCGACGGGCCCAAAGCGTTGACCGATTCGGTCCTAGGTGTGCATGTGGTCAACACGTACCACAAGACGAAGCACCAGATCGAGAATGGTGTACACGAGTGTCAGAGGGACGCCGACTGCCCGGCGACCGTGCCCCAGCACTCGTGCCCCGTCGCGTCGCTTGGGGTGAGGAAGTTGGATGAGGAGGCGGCCCGGTGCGAGCCCGGGTCCGTCGGCGCGCCCGAGGCGCGCGGGAAGTGTATGGAGGAGACGTGCGAAAGGCTCTCGGAGAAGACGCATGTCTGGGACGTGGCGAATCGGCCCTGGTTGTTGCCCTTCATCGCCGACAAGGCGACGGGGCCCGCGAAAAGTTTCCTGCTTCGGTTGATCGCCTTCGCGAGCGAGGAGGACCCGGACAAGCGGCCGGACTTCGGGGAGCTGCTGCGGCGCGTCGATGGTTTTGTTAAGGCGCGGAGCCGGCGGCGGCGGCTGAGTAATTCCTGAAATTTAACGGCTCCCAGGGCTCGCGTTTAGGACTCGCTAGGTACTGTTAACGGTGCTAGAACTAGTGGGCGAGGAATCGCGCGCTAGCGACCGGTAAGACACTAGCAGCGGCAAAAAGGCTGTGCCGACGCACAGCTCGGCGTGCAGTCGCTTATGCTCCTCGTCTGGTGTTAAAATATTGGTACGACATCACTACTGCAAATCACCACCGCTGCGACACTTCTGGCCACTGCTTGCTGCACCACCCCACCCACCCTGCTTGAGCGCCGCGCATCGATGGCCGAAGCCCCAGCCTGGCGCGTGCGCGGCACCAAGAAGGGAGATTGGCCCATCGACGTCGAGAAGCGCACGCACCACACCGTAACTTGTATAAGAAACGTGAGCGGCGACGCGCACGCGCTCTGCACGGAGCTGCAGGACGCGTTGGGTGCCGGCGGCACGGTGCGCGGCAGCGTCGTCGAGCTGCAGGGCGCGCACACGGACCGCTGCATCGCCTTTCTGTCTGCAAGGCGCCGCCACGTCGCGGGCATCCGTGCGGCACTGCTCCCAGACGACGACGACGACGAAGAAATCCCCCTCGAGGTGAAATCCGAGCGCCGCAAGCCGCGGTGGGACGCGACGCGGAAGATGATTGGTAAACACGAACCGCCCCGCGCCACGGCGGCGCAGACGGCTCAGGCGCTCCAGAGCGGCGTCTGCCCCCTCGACTTCTCTTTGGTAAGTTTCCGGGACGCGTGCGCCATCTGGTGGCGCTGCACGTGCCCCAAACCCGACCCGCGCTGGCTCGAGCCCGGCGACGACGCGGCGCCCTTCTACGATCCTAAATTGGACGGCCCGACGGCTGTAGTGAGAGACGTCTGCGAGGTCTTCACGCTGTCTTCGGTCAGTCGCGTCGACGCCGAGGCGCCTCATAAAAACGAGCGCGCGCGCAAGATGGAGGCTCGGGCACATGCGCGCCAGGCGGAGCGCGATCGGCGCAGCGCGGCGGCGGCGCGGCGGCGCGAGCCCGTCGTCCAGGCGTCCTCCAGAGCCTTCGCGGCCAAGTCGCGCAACGCGTGGCTCGATGACGATGATGTTAATGAGGGGCTCGGCCGGCTCGAGGACGACTGGAGCGAGGAGGAGGATATTTGGGATGATGACAAAGAGGAGTGGCGCGCCGCCGAAGCGGCTGCGTCGGGTGCCGATGCGACGCGAGATATTGCGGATTGGAACGCGGCGGTACGCGCCGCCCACGACGAGCGAGCGCGGGCGGGCGCGTTCCTGGAGAACCGGGCGCCCGTCGTCGACAAGGTCGACGCGTCACAGCTCAGTGATGATGCCGTGCTCGCGCGCGCCGACAGCAAGGGCTGGAGCGAGACCTACGTGGGCCTGCTCATGGACTCGCTCGGGGGCCGCTTCCAAGATCTGGAGCCGACGCTCTGGCGCAAGGTCCTCGCCCTGGTCTCTTCCGGCGCCGACGCGCACGACGCGGTGCTCTCCGCGCTCGCGGACGTGCTCCGGCCGGCCTGGGCCTGCGCCGCGTGCACGCTGGAGAATGAGGGCGCGGCGGACTTTTGTGTTGTTTGCGCGACGCCGCGGGGCGCGCTCGAGTCTGCGCCGCCGCCCGCGCGACCGGCCCCGTCGTACGAGGACTTTGTCGAGGAGCCGGCCCTCGTGGACCGGCGCTTCGACGTCGAGGAGCCGTCTACCGAATGGACGTGCGCCGTGTGCACGCTGCGGAACCGCGCCGAGCACCTCGCCTGCGACGTTTGTGGGGCGGAGCGGGATGCGGCCTAGTGCTGCTTTTGTTGTTGTAACAGTTGTGAAACTTACTCAGACTAGTCTAGGCTCCAGCCCGGCAGGATGGTGCCGAAGAGCTCGAAGGCGCGGACGTGCATGCACCGCCTTCCGCAGAGCTTTATCCGGAAGCGATTGGAGACGAGGCCATCCTCCAGTTCATCGTCCTCTACATTGATAATCTTCTCGGGACCCGGCTGGAGGCCCAGGGAATCAGTTGCTCCCGGCGAGATGAGATCAGCCCACGGACTCACCGAGCAATAGTGGCAGACCATCCACCGATTGTCAATGTATGCCTCAAACGTCCAATTACCAAATTCACGCGCACAGCAATTGCCGAACGCAATCCGGAAGTCCGAAATTCGGAGTTGGAACGGTAGCTCGTACTCTATGAACGAGCCGGATTGGATGGAACAATCAGGAGATTCTGCATTCAATGCTGAGCTAACAGAAAGCCGAGAGACGAGTGCTGCATCGAAATTTCGAATGTACACCATGGCCCGTTCGTTGCGCAATTCCAGCTGGGCTTGATTGGGGCCTCCAACCAGTCCGTTGGCTACGCCTCCAACCCTATGGACTGTGACGCACAGCGGCGGTGGCGGCACACATAATCGACACTCTGCCCGTGGGAGACCAGCCCAAGTTCTCTCCGGAGCCCTGGTGGGCCATTCCTGCGTCCCGAACGCGGTGGCTAGGGCGTGCACGACGCCGTTGTCCGGCGGGCGCAGCACGTAAGCTCCAGACGTGCGCGCGGCCATCAGTCGTTTGGACGATACTTCTTCGCGCATCGCCTTGGACGTGGCGCCCGGCCCGAGCGCGCAGGCACTGGGGGACAGGAAGGTCAGCACATTGCGTAGCGCATCATCACCCAGCACAAACAGGCCTTCGGTGGCGCGACGCTGAGCACGCGTGCGCGGCATTATAGATGACTTTCGCTTGTGATATGCGCGCGTCGTCAACGCAGCAATCGCATGAACAAGGGCTCGCAGCCACTGGGGCTTGTGAAACGCGGACTGCGGCACCCGTTTGACCCGCTGGCTTGCTAGTGCCTTAAGGTCGCTAGGTATGTCCTCCCTGACCGCTGCGATTGCACCTGTCGCGCCATCTATAGCCAGCCTGTCACCATCCTTCGTCCAAAAACAGACGTCATGGGCGGCGGGGCAGCGGGGCAGCCCATGAATAGCGACGACAAATCATGGCCCTTTACCAGCCCAGCCGGCAAGGATGCGGGCAAACCGCATGAGATCGACCTCTACATCGAGCCGTCGCCGCGCGACTCGCCGACGGCGCTGCCCAAGCTCTTCACGACGCTCGAGCCCGAGCCCCTCGCGCCCACGAATAATGCCCACGTCGAGGAGGATTTGAGCTCGACGCCGCCGTCGCGCGACTCCCCCACGACACTGCCGACGCCGGAGGCCGAGACGAGTCCCGAGGCTAGTGGAGCTGCGTCCGCGAGCGACGCGCCCCCGCCGCGGCCGCGCGCCGAGCCCGCGCCAGCGCGCACCGTCGAGTTCTACCAGGCGGGCACTTCTGGAATAGCGGACGTCGAGTTCTTCGTTGAAGAGGACGATACACCAAACGTCCACGAACCGATGACCTACGACGAGGTCATGCGACGGCGGCGCCCGCCGCCCGCGCCGGCGCCGGCGGCCTCGGACCTCGTGCCCGCGTGGCTGAGTAACTACTGGTCCTAGTACTACCCTTGTTCGACGCGTCGCCAGGCGTGCGCGTGGGGACCCGCACGCTGGCCTGAGAGTGCCAGAGCTGCCCATCGAGAGCACCGGGATTGGCAGACGAGGAGACTTCGTCACGTTCGCCCAGATCGGCGAGGTAGCCCCAACAAGCGTAGAAACGGACGCGGGGCAGAACCACACAACCGCTGCCACCTGCAAGACACCCAGACCAGAAGCAGGACCACTGGGCAGCAAAAGGACACGCCCGGGCGCCATGAAGACACAAACGCTGCCCCCCGTGAGCAGCAAGACGACCTGGACCGTAGCGCCACCAGGAAGCAACGAGACATACGACCATGGACACCCTCGCGTCCTATGAGGGCTCGACGGAGGCGGGCCGCATGGAAGGAGAAGGGGTCTACACGTACGGGGACGGCACACGGTACGTCGGCCAGTTCAAGAACGGGGCGTTCCACGGTGAGGGCAAATTAGTTTTCGCCAATGGAGAGTTCCGAGGTATTTTCAACAACGGCAAGCACGTCGACGGCCAGTTCGTTTTTAGTGATGGGCTCGTCTACGTCGAGGACGACTGGAAGTACTGCACGTCCGCGGACCGGCGCCTGCACTCGGAGATGAAGGAGTAAGGTCGGTCCGGCCCGGACGCCGTCGACGCAAAGTGCGACGAGACGTGTGCCGCCGCGACGGCGTAAGACTAACTACCAATCGAGTTATCCGGGAAGAAACGGGACGAACGGGTGCCGCGGGGTTAAACTTCAGAAGAGAAGTCCCGCGGCTAGCCGCACTGCGCGCAGGCCCAGGCCTCGTCCGGCGCCGGCGCCGCGACGTCCTCGCCGAGCTGGGCCCACCTCTGGCACTGGGAGCAGTGCGCGAAGCGGTTCTCGATCTTCGAGGGCCGCCTGCCCAAGCAAGAAGACCAATCGACACAAGCCCCCTGGCAGAAGGGTAATACGGTGACCCGAATGGCCTCTCCATTTATTTTCTGGGTCTGCTCGTAGGGCAATTGGGCGTGCGGCCGGCAGCCGAGGTCCGCGAAGACGCACGTCGCGCGCGACTCGTCGGTCGGCACGATCAAAGGCTTGGGCGGCTCGGGCGACGGCAATCTTCGACGACTTTGAGCCTGGGCCTCGGCGTGGACCTGGGCGGCCTTCGCCGGGTCCTCCTCCAGTAAACAGATTTTCCCGCCCTGCGCATTGGCCTCGCCCACATTCAGGACTAAAATCGGCGCCACTCCTTTCACGTCGCAGTGCGCCGGTGTGGTGGTCTTCGCGTCGACTTCGGGGGATGAGCGAGAGACCACAGCGACGTGCACCAAGCACGTGGACCAGCCCGTGCTCTTCATTCTATAGGCTTTATCTAAGACCGCGTCCGTCCGCGAGTCGGGTCGGAACCGATCCGCGTCCGGTTTCGGTACGATGGTCGAGGCCGCAACGTGCAGGTCCCACATGGCCTCGAGCAAAGGAGCTAAAAAAGTATGCTCGAGCTCCTGCACATCGTCTGAATCCGTGTCGAGTAATCTACGCGGCTGCACCAACGCGCCGTCGGGGCACGTGCCTTGGGACGGGCCGGCCCAGCCTAATGCTACCCTTCCATCGACGCCGTGCGCGTCCACGACCGCTCGCGCGCACTCTGCGAACCTTCGCGCGAAGGTCCGATCACCTCCGCGACTCAACCTTTTAGCTCGTGACGGCGCTCGTTCCGCCAACAAGTCATCCAACGCTCGCGAAGCCGTCGCGACGGGCTTGTCCGACTTCGCCGTATCATTGATGTCCACGACTAGAGCTCGGCCGACCCTCCAAGCGTCCGCAACCCCGTCGGCATCGTATTGTGGAGGCGCCTCGGCGCTTGCGAGTCTAGAGTCGTCCTTCCTTAAAACAGTACCAGTCAAGGCCGCGCCGCCTTCGTTGGACTTCTTGGCCAGTGGCGAGGGCGGCTCGTTCTTCCGCCGCTTCGGCGCCTTGGAATCCGGGATTTTTGAATCAGCCACGCGCTTGGGCGAGGGCGGCTTCTGGGGCGGTGCGGGCGCCGGCGGCGGCGGCGCGTGGACTAGAATAGGTACGCCGGGCTGGCCGGCCTGGCCGGGCGCGAGGTGCCAGAAGGGCGCCTGGCCCTGCATGTGCGGCGGCAGGGCCACCATGCCCTGCGGCGGCCAGGGGATGACGCCGGGCTGGCCCGGCACGCCGGGAGACATGGGCCACGGCTGAAAACCGGGCGGGAGCGGCGGCGGCGGCGCGGGCGCTTCGCTGATGGGCACGCCGTGCCGGCCCGGTGCTTGGGCGAGCATGTAGGGCGCTCGTTCCGCTTCGGCCTTCCGGCGCCATCCATCGGCTCTATGGCATCTCTCGCTACAGTACGCCGCGCCGACGAGACCAGCTCGTCGCTGGATCCGAAGACCACACGTCCCGCACGGCACGATCTGCGCCGTGTTCGGGTCGTACAACATCATGACCGGCGGGCCGGCCATGTTACTACCGGGGTAGGGCAGGAGGTTGGGTGGGGGCTGGGCCATTTTTTTTTGGGGCGCCGCGCGCCCGGGGCGGCGCGTGCGCGGTCGTGGAGGTGCCTTTTGTGTCCTGCGAGCGTTTTTTGGCCCTGGGGTAGCGTCGCGCGGGCGCTCAGCGCGTTAATCCTCTGCCAGACGCTGTGCCGTCTTCGCGGCCGCTGCGGCACGCCCGCGCGCGCGCTGCCCTTTGGGATGCCGTGGGGCGGCGCGCGAGGTCTCGTTGGGGGGCTGGACGCCTTCCTTCTCCGTAATCGGATTGGTGTGCCTTTGGTTGTGTGAGGCCTCCTCTGCATGCGCGTGGCCGAGTACACGCGTGGTTGGCGTGCCTTGAACAGAGTGCTGTGAGTCAACTGGGGCTGCCCTGGGCGCGTGGGGCGGTTTCTAGATTTTGGCCTATGACATGACCTCAGCCTGATAAAGCTTCCAGCCGCAATCTCCGCACTGGCGGAGTGTCTGCAAGTGGGACAGCGACAGAGACACGCTATCTCATCGCTTACTGCCGCGCTGCAAGAAGTGAAGCCAACCTTGCCCTCCCAGAGAAGTTTGCTGCATCCTAAGTGGTGGCCTCAAAAACAGCTAAGACACTGCGAACGCCACAAATTACGATGTCGCGCACCCTGTTATTGATCGCAAGCCTCGCCACGAGCGACGCCTTCGTCGCGCCGCTGCAGCGGGTCGAAACACCGCTTGCCGTCTCCGCCGTGAAGCTCGACGCCGCCGCCGTCGAGGGCGAAGAGAGCCGCCCGAAGACGCCGCCGCTCGGGGCGAATCTCGTGCTGCCGGGCGACGACGACCTCACTTATGGGACGACGATCGTGTCCTGTGCCCTCGCGTCGTTCCTCATGCTTACGGCGGCACTACCGTCTGACTGGCAGGCCCCGCCGGCGAACTCGCGGGAGGCGCGAGCTGTCAAGGTCGAGGCGCTCCTGAGGCAGAACAAGAAGCTCGCGAAGAAGGACGGCCGCGTCGTCGAGGTCGCGGGCGAGTTGTCCGCGTTTGACAAGGCCGAGGCCTTCATTCTTCCCGCGGCCGCGTTGTTCATCGTCGCGCCGGTGCTCGTGCAGGGGAGAAACTTGAAACAGATCTACGATTACTCGAGGACCGAGGACATCCTGAAGGACTCGCGCGACGCCGGGCGCGCGTCGAGCGCCGCGGCGAGCCGGAGCCTCGGGACGTCGATGCGCAAGTGGCTGGGCTTCGACAACTAAGCGCCGCCGTGCCGCGCCCGTGTTGTGGGGCGCGCCGTCGGCGGCGACGAGCGGGGGACAGCCCAAGGCGTGTCCCCCCCAACCTAACTAAAGTTGTGTCCATAATCATGAATTATAGGTCCTCGGCGGCCAGATCCCCTTCATCAGCGTAGGATGAGTCGTCGGACGCGTCCATCTTGCCCTGGACGCGCGGCGGCGGGTCCCGCGGCGACTCGGGCGACTCCGGCGGCGGCGGCGGCTTCACTTTCTTCGTCGACTCGCGCGGCGTCTTCTGCATCTCCTTTCGCATTCTGTCTAAATGTCTCGACGACGACCGCTCGCGCGCCTCCTGCGGAGTTAAAGACGACGATCTGGAAGAAGACCGCCGCTGCGGCGCCTCGATGTCGACCTGGTGCGCCGCGGCGATCTCCCTGAGTAATTCAAGGTCCTCCTCTTTCGCTTCGTCTGGTTGTTGTTTCTTTGGTTGCTGCGGCGGTGATGGATCCGCAAGCCAGCCATTTCTAACAGCTTTCAACACCAAATACTCGACGTCCAACTCCAGAGCAGCTTCTAAAGCATAATCGGGAGGCAGGTGCTTCGACCGTCGTAGATGCGTCGCGTACCTCTGCCGACACGCCGACACCTTGTGGAACCGCGCGACTTCCTGTCGATCGATCGTGTCGTTGCCGTCGCCCACGACGTCGTCAAACGCATGCCTCAGCACCTCCAATGAATCACAGTCCAACCGCCCTTGCCGCACAAACTCCAACACGACAAATTCCCCGAACGTAACACGCTCCGTATCACCTAGGAGCTTCCTGACACGCATCGGACTCGTCTCGTGCATGAACGCGTTGGCCATCTTGGCTCGTTCGTAGGCTTCTCTATGAACAAGATTGTCCGTCACCATCAGTAATGCGGCGCCAAACAACACCGTGCCCACAGCTTGATAGAACGCGACAAATACCGCAGTCCTACTATCAGCTCCATCTTTGAGACCAGTCATCGGCGCCGCCTCCAACCCGGCCGTCGTGATGGCTCCGACCGTAAACCTCAGTGCTCGGCAGAAGCCCCACCCCGGAACCACCATACTCCACCCTAAGCCGAGGCCGAACCACAGCACCAATAAAACGGCGGCGGCCGTCCCGGCGCCCGGTTTGAAACCTTGGGCGCCTTTCCCGTCGATATCTGAACTATCGTCCAGCCCTTGCCTTCGTGAGACGACGCCAACAATATCTAAGGCGCGTCGCCTCGCCTTTTTGTCCAACACATCGAGCTCGGCGAACTTGCCTCGAATATAGAGTTGGAGCGCGCCTACTATAAAGAATGTGCCAACCACATTCATAGCAGTCGAGATGAGCATGGAGGAATCCCTCGACTCCGGGGCGGCGCCGGAGCCAAAGAGAAACCCCACATCAACCGCAAAGTAGAGTGATTGCGCGAAGTTCCAGCCGTTCGTCGTCGCGTACAAGATCGAACCGACCATGATCCACACGATGATGCCAAGCAGCAGGATGATCCAGCCTCGCAGCCGCTGCACGGGCGGCCTTCTCTTGCCCCCGGCCTCGACGCCATCCGACGTCAATTCATATTTCGCCAGCAGCTCGTAGGGGTCGAAGGCGTCTCTCCTATGGTGGCGCCAGGAGCCCGGCGACAGGTCCGCCTGTAACGAGCGGCGCTTGAGCGCGGCGCCTGGCGTGTTGCCGGGCGACTCGCTCGCGCCGCTGGTCGCGCTGCGCGTGCTGCTGGGGAAGTGGAACATGGCTTTGGGACGCGTCGGCGGCGTGGGGGCAGCCCTTGGCTTGCGCGCGGCAGCCTTTTGGCAGCGCCGGCGCTCCACAACAGTGTCGTGCGGGGCGCGCTGGATGGGACCGGTTTTAGACGGTGCGGGATTTCTCCGGAGCCGTGTCGAAGCATGATAGGAAATCCACAGACCAGTCACGAAAACCCGTGAAATTTGCTTTTGGCAGAGTTTGGCTCTGAGAGCTGGCATCGCGCGGGGCAGCCCGGAGACACTGCAGATCACAAATGCCGCCCAAGAAAAAGGCCAGGAAGCGGCCGCGCGAGGAGGAGAAGACGGAGAGCGCTCTGGCCTCGTCGGTGCTAAGCGCCGTGACCTGCCCGATCTCGCACAGCCTCGCGGTGCAGCCGGTGCTCGCCGAAGACGGCCAGTGCTACGAACGCGAAGAGATACGCAAATGGCTGGAAAAGAAAAATACGTCTCCGGTCACCAACGAGCGCATGGGGACTAGACTTGTCGACCACGTCGCGGGCCGGAATCTGGCCTCGTCCTTGATCGCGAGCGGCGCCGTAGATGCCGAGGCGGCAAGTGCGTGGCACCTTGCATCGGCGCGCCTCAAGATAGTCGGAAAGCTACCCGGCGGCTTAGATTCGGCTAAGGAGCATCTCCTGGCGGCGAGGCCGCCTCCCGAGCACACGGCGACAGATCAGTCGCCCGCGTGCGAGACGCTCCTAGAGGCGTGCGAACTCCGCGAACGCATGACGGCCGTTGTCAAGCGGGGCAACGAGCTAGACGTTGGCATCGAGGTCGAGCGGCTGCTCGCGAGTACTCTCACTCATACATTCAATGGAATAACTGGTAAGCAAATGACCGAGTTCCGCGACGATTTGGTGCCGGGACAATCCATGGTTCGCGTCATTGACGACGAGGACAAGCTTGAAATACTCCACAAGCGGGCAAATTTGACTTGGTTTCAAGAAAAGTCGGAGGTCTGCGGCGAAGCTATGACTGTCGAGAGGTTGCTTCCCAGCAGATCTGGCTACATACTTGGCGGGTGGATTATTCCCTATCGCGCGTGCATCCTCGTCAAGCTGTGATATAGCTGCCTAAGCTTACTAGTGCGCATACTCGTTACACGACTAAGGGGGATCAAGCCCGCCCCGCCACCACCGCCGTCACGTAGCGGTCGAACACCTGGGGCGCCTGCTCGCGCTCCCTTGCTAAGGCCCCGGCCTGGCGCTCGAGCAGGTTAAAGTGCTCCTCTTTCAGGGTGGACGCGATGGCCTTTTCGTGACACCGCGTCCAGATGCCGTCCAATATAGTACCAGCTCGATAGATCGGCGACCGCGGCTCATTGTACAAAGCGCAGGCATGCCAGACCGCACGTATATCAGACACCGCCCTCGCCGCGCCCGTGGACCCGGCATAAGCTCCAGACTTCAATCTCTTCTCAATGGTCCCCAGGTCCATGGGTCTCGCGACGACGTGCTCGTATCCAGCTAAATTACGGGAGGGCACTGGTTCAGCAAAATATTTGCGGAACGCATGGGTCCTTACTGAATCCAGGAACAGCGCCACGCGCACCTCCGCGCAGGCCGCGTCGTCTTTATCACGAGACAAAGCTCGACAAGCAGCCCGAGCCGCCTTGTAGCGGTCATCGGTCAAATCAGGCGAGAAGTAGCGCCCCCAGTCGAAGTCGCATTCCCCACACCGCCAGTTCTTCTCCTCCTCGCCGTCTATTATTATTTGGGACGCCGCACCTTTCGTGCAACACGCGGCGTGCCAGACCCGAGGACAGTAGTCGCAACACAACAAGTCGCCGCCCTGGCCGCACGCTTCACAGGTATCAAACGACGCCGCGTCAAAAGGACACACCTTGATCTTACCACTTTTTATCGCTTCGTCCGAGGCCGCTCGAGCCGCCGCCAGCGCAGCCGCCTGGCCGCCCGTCGGATCGTCATCATCGTCATCAGAGCTATCACTATCAGAAGCTAGACACGCCATATCTTCATCATCCGAAGAGTCGTCCCGCCTCTCATGACGGAAGTGGTCCGCCGCCGCCTTCATGTTATCAGGTACATTTTCTTCGGACGAAGACGCCTTCGGGCCCGGCGTGTTGTGCGAGGCGATGTTTTTGAGAGCTTGCGGGACTCGCAAAGCGCTCTCCGGGATGGGCGCGCCTGGTAACGCGGAGGGGACGACGGGCGGGCCCGGCGGGGCGTTACCTTGCACAGGTGCAACGCCAACGTCGCGATCTTGAGGCGGGTTCGCGTGGCCTTGCGTCGGGAGCGGCGCGCCCGGCAATGCTGACGGCACGATCGGCGGCCCCGGCGGCGGTGGTGGTGGGGGCGCCAACGCAGCAGCGTAGGCCCTATGTGCGGCGAGCTGCCTCGCAATGTCCGCGGCTATCGCTTTCGTGCCGTTGTCGTCCAGTTCAAAACGTTGTTGCACATCTGCGGCGAAGGCTTCGGGCGTGGCGCACCTCGGCTCAGTAGTTTTCCAGGTCACGGTAGCTTCCGCGACGCGGCCGCCGCGTAGCGGTACCTTCACCAACACGCGAGGCTCGCCCGAGGCCGTCGGCCCGACGTCCGGTGCTGGGACCACGGGCCCCGCCAGCGCGTCCGCCCGTCTCCCCACAAGCGGCTGAATCGGCCTCTGCCTTTGTTTGGGGGGCCGGCCCGGACCGGCCGCGCCGCGACTCCCACCGGGAGCCGTTTTTCTAGGCCGCCCGCCCTTGTTTCCTCTATAATTGCCCGTGTCCTTGGCGTTGCCCACGAGGCCGAAGCCGACGCGGCCCGCCGTGTCCGGCAGCATGAGCTGCAAGTTCCTAATATGTCTCTCGGAGTCCGAAGAAGCGCGACTACCAGCATAATAGCCGCAGTGCGCCTTCAACGCATGACACACCTTCGACGGGTCTTTTTCGGCCACATTTCGTATGGTGTCCGACAGAATCTGTCTAGCCTCGCAGACCTCGCATCTTACGCTCAGCATGCCCTCGTCTCTGAAAACCACAAATTGTCTTCTTCGCACACCGTTCTTGTCATCAAACACGTTGCGTATGCCCGGACCCATCGTGCCGCCCGTCGTTGCTACTATCACATCTCTATCCACATGAGCCTGCAGCGACGCTACTTGGTCCAGCGGTTCTTTACATAATAATCGCTCTCCATCGGTCAATGGCTCCAAACCGGGCCCACCTAGCAATGCCGAGAGTTGGCCCGGCCTTTGCTTGCTTTCGTAACCTGAACAATACCTCACTAAGAGCCAAGAACCGGCCAACCGTTCGGTCACGATGCCGCGTTCGGCTTCGCCCTTCAGGCACACTTCTTGGCCGACGCGAATGGGCGGCTCCGTCGTCGTGCCGCGGTGGGCCCTTCTCACCTCGCCCGTCGGCGCCGGCCTGGCGCGCTTCGGGCGCCGCTCCTTCACGGTGAACGATCCATCACTATCATTCCCATCACCGCCGCCTCCGTCCAAAACCGCTTGCGTCGCTTTTCTCACGCGTTTCGAGGCCTCGCGGGATTCTCTCACAGCGTAAGCATCGTCCTCCTGGGCCGGCGACTCGTACTGCTGCTGTGGAGGCGGCACGTAGGGCGCCGGGATCTGGACGCGCACCCGTTCTTCTCCAGTACTTAACGTGTTGTCGGACTCCTGGATGACTTGGTCGTCGATTTCGTCCACCATCGTGGCTTGGCTCGTATCTCGGCGCCGCGCTGGTCTAGGACCGCTGCGCTGGCGGCGCGTGTGGTTTTGGGCGCTTACTGGTGCCCGCGCGGCCGTGCCGCGTCTCTACGCGTCAGGAACACGCCTTGGCTCTTTGGTCAATGTTTTTGCAGCGCGCACGCAGTAAAACTCGACGCCAGTCGGACTGGAGCTTGCTGGTATGCCAGGGAGTGCCGCGGGCCGCACAAATCGATTTCTGCTGGCGAAGCGGCTGAGCAATCGAGCTATTCGGGCCGGAGAGGCAGCTTTTTGAGCCCGGCCTCGCACGCGCGAATCGGAGGTTTCGGGGCCGCCCCGGCATCAGTCCGACGTCCTAGGACGGGATACGGGCCCTTTTCGGCCGGTCGGCATCAAGAAGCCGCAGTCCGCGCGCCCCGATGCACAAAGCCCCCATGACGCCATCGAGCAAAACAACCCACATTACGCGAGCACGTCACACACGGGGTGGACCGTCGGCGTCACCTCGCGCAGCATCTTCAACACGCACGGGTTATGGTACCGCCCTTCGAGCGCGGCCTCGAGCTCGTTGAAATTAAACACGACGTCGCGCAAGTCATCAGAAGTCGTCTTCTTGCCCGGAGCGCGAGCTAAGACTTTTGAATCCATGCGCGGCATGACCAACAATCGTCTAATAGAATCCATGACGTCGGCCGTGTCGGTCTGGAGCCGCTCGTAGTAGACCACAAGCCACTCCGCATGAACTTTGCTTCGGATCCCGAGCAGGTCATTATTGCGCCGGATCGCGTCGTTGACGCTCTTCACGAACAAAGGCAAAGACCAGTTGCCCCGGTGAGGTGTTCGATGTCGCAACAATTGCCGATGGACCCCAGCTATTCTGAGAGCGGTCTTGTCGCCGTTGACCGCTCTCGATAATTTGACGACGTTCGTCCGCAGGAAGAGGATCGGTTTCGCGCGCGTTTTTGTTATAACACCTTGCAGCGTACTGGCGATGCCCGGCCTTAGCCTTCTTCGATTTCCCAACAGCGGAGAGAATGAAAACCCGATGGCGTTCAGTTGGCACGTGGCGCGGTTCTTCCAGCACCTTTGGACGGCGGGGTCGCCCGACGACTTCGACCACGCGGGCGAACTACCGCGGCCCGACGGCGCCCGGAGCGCTTGGACGAAGATGGCCTCGAGCTTCTTGGCGTCGAAGTTGGCCGAGGCTCCCACCAGCTCGTCGAAGAAGTAGGTTAGAGGTAGGTTCAGGAGCAGCGCCGAGAGCCACGTCGAGCCGGAGTGCCCCCGCTTCAGGACGAAGAAGGCCTGCTTCGCGGCGGGGCGCGTGAGGCGCGTCGTGGCGCTTGTTGTCGTGGCGAGGGCGAGGAGCAGCCAGCGTGCCATCCTGGGGCAGCCTCCTTTATGGTGCTTCCACTGAGGTGCTCAGCCGACGCCGCATCGATGGCGCGCGGGGGCGGCACTTTGCGTTCTTAAATCAGTCGGCGCGCGCCATCGCAAGTCAATTGTAGCCCGCCGGTCTCCGCCCTGCTCATCTCTGCTCTGCCAAAGCTCGAGAGGCGGGGTGCCAGCAAACCACAGGGATGCGTAACGGGCGAGCGAGCAGGTATCGGGGCGTCCCTTTCACGACTCAAGTGGGCAGGAGATTCGCGTCCATGCTAGTAGGATAATACTAGTAACATCATAAATAAAATAAATATATTATAAGATACATACAGTATAATCATGAGTGCCAGCAAAACCCCAGGGATGTGTGACGGGCGAGCGAGGAGGTACTGTGGCGTCCCTTCACGACACAAGTGGGCATGGAGATTTCGCGTCCACGCTAAGCTAACTACTGGTGGCTATCGCACTAGAGCACACTCTGGGAGCCCGATGGCCGTAACTCAGCGATTGCCGAGCCGATTTCCTCGCTGACTGCGGCACTGGGCAGCCCACGCGTATCCCTTTCGTCGCCCTACGGGCAGCATCGGGCGCCGATGCGCTCAAGCAGCCCTATGTAGGATTATATCCACAGTAGAATCCTACTAGAACTATCATTCATGACCTATTGTTATATCTCAGTTCTGATCCTTGCCGACAAGCAAGCACCACGTCCACAGAGCCGAGTACATTATAAGCAAGCGCGATGGATCCGGCTGCCCCCCAATCGCGACTCCCGGCGGGCTGGCAGCCGAACTTGCAGAGGCTGCTCTCGGACATCGTGCCGATGCTCTCGATGGAGCTGCGGAGCACGTTTAGGGAATTAGTGAAAGACCTGAGGGCGAAGCGGGAGGCGGGCGAGATCCACTCACTGTCCGGGGCTCTCATGGGGCAGGCACCCCAGGTCGTCGGCGATTTGTGGCAGCAGTGCATCGACCGGCAGCGCGAGGAGGCCGTGCGGCAGGCCGCCGCCGCGGGCCTGAGCGCGCTCAGTGTGCCCCAGCTCAAGGAGAAGTGCCGGGCCGCGGGCCTGCCCGTCGGCGGCACGAAGCCCGTGCTGATCCGACGCCTGCAGACCACGACGGCGCCGGTCGCGGCGCCGGCGCCGGCCGCGCCGGTGCCGGCCGCCGCGGGCGCGCTGGCGCCTCCCCCCCGCAAAGCTGACGTCATCGATCCGACCGGCGATGCTTTGGACGATATTCAGAATTTAGCTCCGCGCGGCGGCAAAAGTCTGAAAACGGCCGTTTCGTTGAAAAGAAAGGCGCTCGAGGAACGCGACCAGGCGCTCGCTGAGGCCAAGCGCGCCAAAGCTGGAAAGGGCGTCGCGGTGCTGAGTACCGTGAGCGAGTGTCACAAGCGGATCGACGAATTAGAAAGAAGATTGACGAAAGTTTCTGACTACTGCATCGAGCTCGGCGCGGACCCGGACGACGTGAATGAGCTCCGGTACGGCCCCATCTAGGAGGTCCGGACCAGGAAGACTGCCGGGGCACACGGCCGCCCCCTCCCACAAACATCGCGTGGACCTCGTCGCCGGGGTCTAAGAGAGAAGGACACAGAACATAGATTAGGACGACTCGAGCGCCTCCCGCTTCGCCTGGGCGAGCCGCAGGACCGCGTCGGGCAACCCGGCAGCCTTCGCCGCGTGGAGGCCGAAGGACTCGTCCGCGAGGCCCTCGACGAGCTTGTAGAGCATGACGAGCTCCGATTCGATGTCGAGCGTCCCGCCGCCCACGGCGGCGTAGGCCATGCGGTAGGTCGCGACCTTGCCGGGCCGCGCGGCCCGCGCGCTCGCGGCGAGGTCGTGGTAGTGCGTGACGAAGATCGTGGCGCAGCCGCGGGCGACGAGCGCGTCGAGCGCCGCGCCGGCGACGGCGACGCCGTCGTGCGTCGCCGTGCCCCGTCCCAACTCGTCGAGCACGACGAGCGACTTGTCCGTCGCGTGCTCGAGCGCCACGGCCGCGCGCTCGAGCTCGTGGAGGAACGTCGACCGCCCCGCGGCCAGCGCATCGGCCGCGCCCATGCGCGTGAAGACCGCGTCCCGCAAGGGAAGCGCGGCTCTCTTCGCGAAGACCGGCGCGCCCGCTTGCGCGTATATTGATGCGAGAGCGACCGCGCGAGCGACGGAACTCTTGCCTCCCGCGTTGGGGCCCGTGAGCACCAAGCACGCGCCGTCGTCGAGCTTCAGGTCGTTCGTCACCATGTCTCCGGTCAGCGTCGGGTGCGCGAAGGCCTCGAGGTCCAGATCTTGCCCGAGCGCCGGCCAGCACCAGCCGGGCTCGCCACCTAAACGCCCCAGCGCCCGCGTCGCGTCGATCAATGCGACGGCGTCGAAAATCTTTCTTAGTGAAGCGCTGAGCTCGTCGTCGAGGTCCGCGACGAATTTGCGCCACGCCACGTCGGCCGCCAAGTCGGCTTCGGCGACGGCAACGGCTCTATTTGAGACCAACACTGACACCCCGGGCGCCACGAACCGCCGCACCTTCTGCGTCTCCGACGCGACGTGCCAGGTATCATCGATGGCACCTCTCCTCATAAATCCCTCGGCCTCGCTTCGCGTCGCCTCGATCAGAAACTCCTGGCGGCCGCCGGCGCCGCCATTGATGTGCGTCCACTGCAAAGCGGGCTTCCTTAGTGTAACGCGGAGCTCCTTGAGCTTCGCATCCAGGGCGGCGTCGGCATCTCTACAAGAGCGCCGCGCGACCGCGAGGGCGTCGTCGTCATCATCCGCCGTCAACAGCGCCGTCGCGGGCCCGGCGTCGTCCGCGCAGGCGTCCGCGTCGAGGCGTTCTAAAGCTGCATTTGTTTTGGCGAGCACGTCTTTTCTCACACCCGACGCCTCGGACATGGCCAGCGCCGGCGGGAGTGACGAAATGTTCTCCGGTAAAGCGTCGGCCACGGCCCGCGCCCCGAGCAACAGCTCGCGGAGCTTCGAGGGCCGCGCGCGGCGCGCGGCCAGCGCCGCGCGCGCGCCGTCGGCGCGCTTCGCGAGCTTGTCGCCGGAGCCCTTTTTTAGTAGCAAATCGACGAGCGGCGTGAGCGCCGCCACTTGGTCGTCGTGGAGCGCCCTTGCCGCATGTTGCCGCGCTTCGATAGCACTTTTATCAGTAAGCGGCTCGCGGAACCAGTCCCGCAGCAAGTTGCGGCCGGCTTTTGTGGAGGCGTGCCTCGCGACTACACTGACGGCCGCGCCCGTCGTCGAACCGTCGGAGGCGACGAGGACCTCGAGGTCTCGTAGCGTGGACGCGTCCAAACGCATCGGCACAGTGCTTGAAGGAGCGCGTTCTAAACAACGTTCAAGGGCGCTGGCCACGCCGGCGGCCTCGCAGTAGGCCAGCAGCAGTTCCTCGGCGTCGCCCTCCGTGTCGAAAGTCGCAACGCTTGCGTCCGTCGAACGCATCAATCGCTCCGCGCGCGCGCCAACCACTAAAGCTTCCGCCGGCGGGTGCGCGGCCACAAAAGCGTCCGCTTTGTCTTTGTCCGCGCCCTCGCAGGCCGCGCGCCGCTGGCTCCTTAAATCAACTGCGAGCAGATCCATTGTACTCTCAGTGTCGACCGCCGCCACGAGCCACGCGGCATCAGTAGTATCTTCTCCGAACTCGTCTCCCACTAAAGTCGCCCTGGAATAGACCCGGTCCACGGCCCGCGAGAACGTGCCCCCACTCTTCTGCCGCAGAGCCGCTCTTTCGGTCTGGCGCGCCACCGCGACGCGGTGGCCGTCCCTCACCAGTCGTCTGATTTTGTCGTCGATGGTGCCCGTGGGAAAGGTGCACATGTCTCCCAGTTGCGCGTCCTTCCAGGAGCCGATGCCCAATGTCTTGGCTGCCCTCGGCACGTCCGTCCCGAAGCACTTGTACTTGTAGCCCACCTCGACGGCCAGGAAGCAGCCCTTGTTGTCGCGTATCAACTGCTGGATCTGCTTGGCCATCGGCGTCGGGCCGTTCTCGCGGGTTGGCGGCGGGGGGCGCTGGCCGCTCTCCGGCATAGCGTCATGTGCGTTATTGAGTGCGGCGCGCGCGTTTTCAGGCACCGTCGCCGGGTCTAACGCGGGGCGCCAGGGTTCTGTTGTTTCGGCGGGGTCCTCTGCTGTCAGGTCGACGACCGGCGGTGCGGCAGCGGGCGCGGGCGCGGTCGTTTTCGCTTTCTTGTTAAAGAAACTGCTGATCTTTGGTTGTTGTTGCTGGCGCTTCATTTTCAGGACTTTTGAGCCACCCGTACGTCGCGGCGGCGGCAGCGCTCTCCGTACTTTGAATGGCTTGTGGGAGAGCAGTCGTGGATCGGCGCGCTGGCAGCGCACAGCTCTCGGTTGGTGAGAAGTGGTGCGTAAGGTGCCACAGCCAAGGTGTACGTCGCACAGGACGCTGTATGCCCCCGGGCCGCCGAGGCATCCGCCGGGCTGTGGGTGTATGCGCTAGTAACTCTGTCACTAGCTTTAGCACCGGCAAAAAGGGAGGCACGGGCAGCTGGAGGGGCAGCCGGGGCTGAACATTTCGCGTAATTTCGACGTTTTCCGTGGCAGTCTCACCCAGGAGCAAGCACTTGACCAGACAGATCTGATGCCGCCCAAACGGAAGGCGCGCAAGCCAGCCGATGCCATCGATCTCACCGAGATGGCGAGCTCGCAGGAGAAGAAACAAAGGGTAGCCTTGACCACCATCGCGAAGGAGTTCATCTGTCCGATCACGCAAGAATTGCCTATTTCTCCCGTGACCGCCGAAGACGGCAAGGTTTACGAGGAAACAGCTATACGCGAGTGGTTCTCGAAGAAAGATGGAGCCCCAACCAGCCCGAGCACAGGCGCCGTCATCGGGACGAAGTTATTCCCGGCGCCGCAAGCGCGAAACACGATCGAGGCGCTGATCCAGAGCGGCGCGATCGCGGGCGAGATTGCTGAGGCGTGGAAGCAGAAGCTGGAGGATGAGAAGGAAGTGAAGGAGACGCGCGCCGAGGCGGAAGGCGGCGACGGGGAAGCTATGTATATGCTCGGCGCGTGGTACCGAGAAGGTGTGAACGGCCTCGCAAAAGACGATGTTCAGGCCCGCGCGTGGTACGAGCGCTCTGCGGCCGCCCGCCACCCAAAGGGGATGGCGGCTTTTGGTGAACTTCTCCTGCTTGGCATCGGCGGGCCCGAGGACAATGTATTTGGGGTTATGAACGTGACCGCGGCGGCGGAGCTCGGATCGGACGTCGGCGCGTATTTTCTTGGGTACGCGTTCTTCAGAGGCGCTTACGGTCTGCCAAAGGACTCCATCCGAGCGCGGTTCTGGCTGACGAAGGTCGTAAATGGCGAGTGCGAGGTCAAGCACCTAAACGAAGCCGGTAGAGCCGAGGCGGCGGCATGGCTCCGCGCGCTGCAGGACGAGTAAAGGTCAGTGTGTACTTAGTAGCACCCCCCCCCCCTAGCCTAGCCTGATTAACCCGGTACTTGCGTCGGATTTTGCGGGACCCCTCCCCGCCCCAGGGACTCGTCGCCAACGCTTCAGGCTCAGGCTAGTTACGGCTCAGGCTAGTTACGTCGCGGGGTTCCCCGTACCCCTCCCGTCGTTCCTAGTACCTCTATCACTAGCCCGTATTGCTCTTGGTCCTTGCCTTGCAAGGTTGTGCTCGCGCAGCCGTCGAAGAATTGCGCGTACAAGCCCGCATCGCTGCCATTTTGCATAACTGAGCTCGTGGCCTCAAAATATTAGCCAGAGCGGCCTCCCTGATCCAGCACACTATTGACCTGCGCCTTGCTGGCTCCCTACGTCCGGCGCTCGAAGGCACAAACCATGTCCCAAGCATCGCAAAAGCGCGCCCGCGGCGCCGACGCCATCGACCTCACGACGGAGGACGTGAGCCCTCGCGAAAAGAAGATGCGCGAATCTATCAATGGCGTCGCGGCCGAGCTGCTATGTCCTATTACTCAGGAACTGCCGTTCGACCCCGTCATGGCAAAAGACGGCAAGATATACGAGCGGACAGCCATCCTGGAGTGGTTTAGAAAGAAAGATGGCGACGCGACCAGCCCGAGCACGGGCAAGGTGATCGGCACAGAATTACTGCCGGCTGTCCAAACGAAGAACACAATCGAGATGCTCATCAAGAGCGGCGCGATCGCGGGCGAGCTGGCCACGGCGTGGACGGAGAAGCTGGAGCAGGAGAAGGTAGTGAAGCGACTCCGGGCACAAGCAGAAGGCGGTAACGGTGAAGCTATGTATCTGCTCGGCGCGTGGTACGAGTATGGCGAAAATGGCGTCGCGAAAGACGAGGTGCAAGCCCGCGCGTGGTACGAGCTCAGCGCGGCGACCCGCGACCCAAGAGGGATGGGAACTTATGGCGAATGTCTCCTATGTGGCGTCGGTGGTCCAAAGGACAATGTATTTGGGGTTATGAATGTGACCGCAGCGGCGGAGCTCGGCTCGAACCTCGGCGCGTATAGACTTGGCTGGGCGTTCTTCGAAGGCGGCCACGGCCTGCCGAAGGACCCTGTTCGGGCGAGGTACTGGTTGAAGAAGGTCGTCGACGGCGAGTGCACGCACAAGGACCTATACGATGCAGACTTACTAGCAGCCGAAGCGGAGGAGTATCTCCGCGAGCTGGACCAGGAAGCGTAAGGTCAGTGTGTACTTAGTAGCACCCCCCCTCCTTCATCAAACCTACTCCTCCGCCGCGGCCGTCGCCTCGTCGTCCTCGGCCTCCTTGATCATGTTGAGGAAGTCGGCATCGACCGCCCGTAATTGCTCCTCCATGGCCTGGGCCTTCGCCTCCTTCTCCTCCTCCGTTTCTCCGGTCTCGCCCTTGGCCTTGTCCCGAGCGCGTCTGAGGTCGCGCTCTCGGAGCTCCAGATTCTTCTCCTGCTTCGTCTCGCGCTCGAGCATGGCGCCGATGGCCGACTTCTCGTTGTGCTGCGGCGTGGCTAGGGAATCGCAGACCTCCATCAAGGCCACGGTACCCTCGACGTCACCGACACTGAGCAACCGTCCGGTAGTAGCATCGTTCGCGATGGAAGAAAGCGCACAATCGCCGACCTTATGCGTGTAGGCCACCTCGTTCTGGCGGTAGAAGTAGTCCCACACATCTACAATACCGTCCATGCGCGTGACGAAGAAGACGCCGGCCCGCGTCGACGACCAGCACCCCGACGTCAAGTAGGCCGAGTGGTACTTCGTCGTCATGATCGGCGTCTTGAGGTCCTCCATCCAGACGCGCGCGGTCCAGTCGCCGACCGTCATGAAGAATTTTGTGTGCGTTTGGTTCCGATGGATAGCGTAGATGGGCCCGTGGTGCTTGCCGTGGTTCTGATCATACACAGCGATGCCGTTGTTCTGCTTGCGGTTTCGCAGGTTGATGGCTAGCACGATACCCTGCTCGGTACCGACGACATATTTCGTTGGCACCTCCTTGTGGTAGTCCATGGCGCTGCCGCCGAGCACGGCTCCGTCTTTGCCCGTCGACAGTTGTAGGGCGTCGACCGGTTCGCCTAGGCGTCGCGTGTCCCACCAGAGCATGTTACCGTCGGTCGAGACAGACGCGCACTGGTTGCCTGTTTTAGAACTGATCCAGAAGCAGTCGTAGACCGGATCATGATGACTTTTTTCGATGACGGAGCACTCCTGCGGGGCACCGCTCTTCCGAAGGTCGTAGAACGAGACGAGGCCGTTGTAGGAACCACCAACTAACGTGTCGGTAGATTTCGGGTTGAATCTCAAACAACAAAGCGGTGAGGGCGGCGTCAACGCCTGATCGGGCGTGTTCGGGTTCGTCACGTCCCAGATGTAGGATTCAACAGGTAGTCTAGCGTTACTGAATTTCGGGTCCTGGAAATTCAAGATAGAATACGATACCGCGATCTTGGTAGGGCCTTCCGGGTGCCAATTAATAGAAGTAGCGGTCCGCTTGATCTCGTTGGGATCGCGAAACACAGCGAGACCCTTGGCCGAGGGCGGCTCCGACGACCAATCCCGATCCTCCCCCGCAAAGTACTCCTCATAGATGTCAATCGTGTTGTTCTGGCGCATGCATCTCGAGATGATGGGCCCCAAGGCCTTCATATTAGCTTTATAATCATCGTCCTTCTCCGCTTTTTTCCGGTAGCGCTGGACGTCGGCCGGCTCCGTCGGGTCCACGTCTTTCGGCCAGCCGCCCTCCGCATGGCGTATCGACGAGGCCTTCGTCACTAGTCTATCGGTGTTCGTCTCGTGCTCCGAGTAGGTGGGGCACGTATCAACCGTCGTGCAGACGGGGTTCCTCGGAATATAGTCGTCCTCGAACTCGTCCGTTTGTGGTATGGTGTGGAGGATGCGCGTGTCCTGGTCGCTGAAGTTTGTTTGTTTCCCAAATTCGCTTCGTACTTTCGTGTAGAGGTAGGCGACCTCCATCGTGCCTCACGCTGGGCGGGGTGCCTGGAAGGCTTCCGTGCGCGCGACGGGCAGCCCGGCAGCGACTGTGCGCGGTGGCTCTTGCGTCGGTGCACTGCGGGTCCACCCCGAGGCAGCCCTTCGTGCGCTTGGGGGCGTTATAGCGCTCCGGTTTTGCGCCGACGACGAGCGCTGCTTAATTGCTTGGTACGCTAACTACATGTAGCTTCCAAGGCGAGGGTTTGGCGCGCGGTCTGAGGCGTGCACAGGAGCACCTAGGCTCTCGACAGGAAGTACACAGACACACGTTACAATCCTACCTCCATCTTGGTGCACTGGTCGCCGCCGTCGCCGCCTCGTCTCGCGTCGGCAACTCGCGGATTCCCGCAGCGTGCGTCCGCGCGAAGCCCACGTAGGCGCGCGCCGACTCCAAAATGAAGGCGGCCTCGCCCGGTTTCAGGGGCCGCATGAACTTCGCTGGGGAGCCGCCCCACAGCTCGCCGCTCCCGACGGTCTTGCCAGCCGTCAATAATGCTCCGGCCGCGAGCATCCCGCCCGGCTCAATAGTCGTATGCGACATCATCGTCGCGTTCATACCCACGAAGGCTCCATCCCCCAACGTGCAGGCGTGCAAGAGCGCCATGTGCCCGATGGTGCAATCCGCACCGATAACCGTCGGCGTGGAGCCGCTGCCTCCGAGCGCGTCGCTGTCGACGTGCATCACGGTGCCGTCTTGGACGTTCGTGCGTGGACCAATTGATATCGCCGCGACGTCGCCTCGTATCGTGCAGTTGTACCAGACCGAGGCGTCGTCGGCGACGTCCACCGACCCGACGATGCTCGCTGACGGCGCGATGAACGCTGCGGCGGCGGTGTCGGGCACCTTGTCGCCGAGCGCGTAGCACGCGAGGCGGCGCCGCGGCAGCGCGCGTGTTGCGATCGATGCGAGGCGCCGCGGCGGCGGCAGCGCGCATTTTGAGATCGATGCGGCGAGTCGGCGCATTCCTGCGGTGCTGTTCGTTCGTTTGGAGATCGATGCGGCTGGTCGGCGCTTCTCTTTTGTTAAGCAGGCGCGAGTGGCTGCAGGGTGTAGGCTGTATGAATGGTGGCAGCGCGATTTTGCCGACGGAAAACGTCAGGGAGCTACCGTCGGTCACGAAATCGATCCCGGAGCAACGAATTGCGATGGATTATGCCGTTTAGGCCCCAACAAATCACATTGAAAATGCCTGCAAAACCCGCGAGAAAAAGACACTGGTGTGACCAACGCCTCTATCACTCCATTCAGAACGCTCGGTGGGGACGAGAAGCGCGTCGGACGACTCAAAGGCCATCGGCGCCTCGTCTCAACGCGCGAGAGAGGCAAATTGCGCCTCGCCTCGCTCCCGGGAGTAGAGCAACAAAACACTGCCCAACGCAGCTATCACTCCCACCCGGCCTCGCGCGAGGCCCACGGACGCACCGGGTGGCGTGAAGGCTAGCGCGCCCCATCCAACACTAACCTCACAGCACCAAAACCATGATCGGCCGCTCGAGCCTCGGCCTCATGGTCGAGCGCCACCACGACGCGCCGCAGTCGACGGCGGCGGGCTGCCTGCGGCGCGACGGCGGGCCGCGCATGACGCACGCCATCCTCAATCCGTCGTCAGAAGGTTCTACGTGGGGCAACGGACTGCGGGGCTACGACCTGAAATATGCAAGACGCGTCCCGCGCGTCCGTAAATTCGAGTGGGGTTCTGTTGATGACCACTCCTTCGTGCCTTCGGCGATGTCGCTGGCTTCTCTGTCTATTGGTAGCCAAGCGCGAGGCGCTCGGGTCGCGGCCATCGGGTCCTTTGCCTCTTCGCAGCCTACCTCCTACGCTGAAACCTCTCAGAGGTTGCTGGAGCCCCAAGGCTCGGCCTATCTAGAGACAAAGCCTTACCCTGTCGATTTGGCGGAACGCGACAAGCGCGTGGCAAAGCAATGGTTCTCGCCGAATCTGATCGGGAACGTGAAACAGAGAAAACGACGGTACAAGACGCCGGCATCGCGAGGGGCTTCTCAATCAATCAAAGTGCAAAATAAAGACTACGATCGCCGCATCGAGGGCGGCCGCCTCTTCCAGAAGAAGGAGGTGCTCCAGTCGAATTCGTCGCTCTACGGGAGCATGTCCGGTAGAACGTCGCAGCCGGGCACCGTGGCCTCGTCGACCGAAGGGTATAGGAACAAACTCCACGCGAAGCACTCTTCGGATTTTTTCTTAGATGATCCGCCGACCGAGGCGAAATTGTTCGGTACCGAGGCGGACACGAACCAGAGCGGTTCGGCGCCGACGAAGCGCGACTTACAAGCACTAGCGAGGATCACGCGGCCGACGGAGGACCTGGCGTTGCTCGGTGCTGCGTTCTTGGTTCTGGTCGATGGTGCTGCGGATTTGCGGTGGGGCGCCTTTAGACAACGGGCGAAACAGTCGTCCTCGGCCTCCGACGCTTTGCGTTTACAACCAAATAGCATCGACGACGCAAGAAGGCGGGCGCTGCACGCCTTCATCGACGGGCGCCTCTCCGCGAACGTCTCGAATTTCACGACGCGGCAATCGAGAGCGATCCGCAAGCTCGAGGGCTGGGTCCGCGGGGCGCTGGCCAAGGCCGACGCGCACATCGCCGACACGTACGGGCCCGCGCGGACGTCTCCTCCAGAGGACCTCGAGACCGTATAATAGTACACGTCTTAGTCTTATAGGGCGGTGGTCATAGGGTCGCGTCCGTCAGAGGCCCCGGAGACGCGCGCGCTGCCTTTCTAAAGCCGCGGCCTTGTTCCGCGCGATGCGCGCCTTCTGCTCCTCGGTCAGGCCTCCGCCGCCCGAGGCGTTCGCCGGGCGCAGGGCCGGGGGCGGCGGTCGCCGCGGTTGGACGGGCGGCGGCGGCGGCGAGCGCCGCTGCGAGAGCGACCCCTGCGAGAGCGCCACGGCCGCGGGCACGAGTTTCACATGAGACCGGCGCGGCGGCGGCGCCTCCTGGCTCAGCTGGCTCGCGGGGCGCAGGTCGAGGCGCGGCCGGCGCGGCGGCGGCGCCTCCTGGCTCAGCTGGCTCGCCGGCCGCAGGTCCAGGGGTCGCTTCCGCGCGACGGGCACGGGGATGCGAAAGGAGGACTTTCGCGGCCCGCGGCGCGGGGCGCGCCCCGGCGGCGGCGCCGACGCCTCGAAGGACGACTTCTTCTTCTTCCGGCGCGCCGGCGGCGCCTTGCGCCGCGGCGGCGCCGCGCGGAAGCGGCCGCCCCAGTCGTCTCCAACATCATCCACGTCGGAAACGTCCTTGTCCGAATCGGACCAGCCGCTGCCCTTGTTTACGGTGGGCAGGCGCCGGTCCGCCCAGCGCACGTCGTCCTCGCCGCCGCCGCCGGCGCGGCCGCGCGTCCAGCCGTCGTCCTCCGCGTCGTCATCCTCGTCGTCCGTGTCGACGTAGCGGCCCGCGTCGCCGCCGCCGCCGCTCGAGAAGCTCCGCGTGTCGCGGTAGCGGTTGCTGTTGTAGGCGTCCTCGAAGTCCAGGGCGTCGCCGCCGCCCGACGCGTGCTGGAGCGCGGCCTGCAGCACGCCGCCGCGCCGCATGCGCTTCGAGCCGCCCCGGCCGAGCGCCGCGCCGAGCGACGCCGACGACCGCCGCGACAGGTCGAAGCGCGAGTGGTCGAAGCCGCCGTCGTCCTCGGACTCGTCGTTCAGCAGCGAGTCGCGCGCCGCCTTTCTGTCGTCCGCGGAGCCGTGGTCGCTCTCGTCGGACGAGCCGTCGCTGCACGCGGCCTCGTCGTCCAGGACGTCGTCGTCGTCCTCCTCCGACTCCGCGACGGCGCGGCGGCGGCGTGGCGGCGCCTCCGAGTCCGCGGCGGCGCGGCGGCGGCGCGGTGGCGGCGGCCGGCGGCGCGGCGGCGGCCGCCCGTCGCCGTCCGAGTCCGAGTCCGCGGCCCGCGCGTCCTCCTCGGCCTGCAGGCGCCGCGCGAGCGCCGCGTCCGCCGCCTCCTGGGACGCCTCGTCCTCGACGAAGGAGAGGGCCGCGCTCGCGCCGCTCCCGCGCCGCGGCAGCTCCGGGGCGTGGTTCTTCCGGAGCCGCCGCAGGCGCCGTGGTGGCGGCGACGGCGACGCGATCGACGAGTCGACGGAGCGCCGCGGCTGCGGCGAGTCGGCCGTCAAGTCGACGACCTCGCGCGGCGACGCGCGCGGCGACTGCGTGAGGCGCCGGTGCCGCGCGCAGAGCACCTCGAAGGGCGTGTCCGGGTCCTCTCCCGCGGTGGACAGGGCGAAGGGCGTCGACGCCTTGAGGGCGCAGCTCGCGTGGACCGCGGCGCGGCAGCCCGCGTGGCCGCACCGGACGGCGTTGCCGCGGCCGCAGACGTCGCACCTCGTCGCCGCGCGCTCGGGGCCGACGTCGAGGTCGACGGCGCACATGGCGTCGTCGACCTCGAGCTCGGGCGTCCAGAGGACGCAGCACACGTGGGCCCAGCCCTTGCGGCCGACGCGCTTCAGGCCGCCGCTGTGCGTGCCGCAGAGGCCACATTTGGGGTCGGCGTGCGCCGCGCGCGACCCGCGCCGGCCGCTCTGGCAGGGGTCGCAGAACCACCGCCGCGGCGGCGCGCCGACCACGCCGTAGCAGCCCTGATGCACGCGCACGTCGCACGCGTCGCAGTCGACGAACGCGCCCGCGTCCGCGCCGCCGCCGCAGACGGCGCAGACCTCGCCGTCTGAGCTCGCGGTGTTGCTTATCGTGCCGCGGCGGACCGAGGCCATCGTCTTGCGCGTCCTTCACCCGCGCGGCGGTTTCTTTGTGGCGTCAATTTTCTTGTGCGCGCCGCCGGTCCGCTGCTCGCGCGCGGAGTGGTAATGGTAGTTTCCGCGCGCCTCCTGATAACCGCGAAGGCGTTTTGCGTTCAGCACGGTTTCGTCTCGGCAAGTCTTAATACGCGGTGCGGACGCACACAGCTCCTTGCTCAGCGAGTGCCACAGCGCGCGGTGCCCTACTGCTGCGGCACCAGCGCTTGGCGCCGCGTATGCACGCCCTCAGCGGCGCGCGCAGGCGTCCCGTTGTTTGCGAGATTGTCCTCGCGTCTCGGCTTCGCGTCGGGATGAATCCCGCGCCACGGAGGCCTACAGACGCCGAGCCGGACGGCTGTGACGCCTGGCGGAATCGGTCTTGCTTGCTAGTGTCTTACAGGCCGCTAGCCCACGCGGACTAATTCCACAAGCGCGTTTTTTGGCCTGCCATTGCTCCTTCCGGACGCACCTGTGCCACTAGACGGCTGCGTCGAGCGTCTGTGCTGAGCTGCTCTCGTTGCGTAGCGCAGGCGACACAGCCCTCGCACCCTCAAAATGCCAAGTTACAATGGCCGCAGGCGAGGCGGTAGGGGACGTGGACGCGGCCGCAGCAATAACTACAATAACAACCAGAACCAGAACACCTTCGGCGGCGGCAATCAAAACATCCCGCTTGGCGCCGCCGGCCAAAACAACGCGTTCGGTGGTGGCATGCAGCAGTCCTCGCCCTTTGGCGGCGGCATGCAGCAATCGAATACCTTCGGCGGTGGCATGCAGTCGAACAACACCTTCGGCAGCGGCCTGGGCGTCCAGCAGTCGAGTACGTTCGGCGGCGGCCAGTCGTCGACCACGTTTGGCGGCCAGTCGAACTCGTTCAATCGCGGCGGCCTGGGCATCCAAAGGAACCGGCCGCCGCGGACGCCAGCGCGGACGCAGAACATCCCGCTCGGCTCGGCCGGGACGGCCTCGACCTTCGGCGCGACCTCATCCCTGGGAAACTCGTCCATGTTCGGCGCGGCGCCCGCGCCGACGACGTTTTTCGGTGGGTCTACCGCGCCGGCGGCCTCGCCCTTCGGCGGCGGCGGCGGAGCGACGACGTTCGGGGGAGGAGCGCCCGCGGCGACGCCTTCGCCCTTCGGAGGCGCCTCGCCGGGCGGAGCAACGACGTTCGGCGCGGCGGCGCCGTCGACGACGTTCGGCGGGGCCGCGGCGTCGCCCTTCGGGGGCGCCTCGCCGGCCGCCGCGTCGCCGTTCGGTGGAGCACAAACCGCCGCGGCGCCGGGCACGGGCGCGCCGCCCTATGCAGCGACGCCCGACACGACCGTGGACAACTCGAAGCACCGGCAGGTGCTCCTGCCCATCACGGCCATGCCTCCCTACGCCGGCAAGTCCTTCGAGGAGTTGAGGGTGGAGGACTATCAGCAAGGCAACAAGGGCCGGGGCGGCGCCGCGCCGGCGACGCCGGCCTTTGGCGGGAGTCCGGCGGCCGTGGCGTCGCCGTTTGGAGGCGCTGCGGCGCCCGCCGCGGCCGCGTCGCCGTTCGGCGGGGCGCCGGCCGCGTCGCCGTTTGGAGCGAGCCCTGCTGCCCCGGCGGCGGCCGCAAGCCCGTTTGGCGGTGGCCCGGCAACTAGCAGTCCGTTCGGTCAACCCGCGGCCGCGGCGGCGAGCCCCTTCGGCGGCGCGCAACCGGCCGCCGCGAGCCCCTTTGGCCAGCCGGCGGCGGCCGCGGCCTCGCCTTTTGGCGGAGGCTCGACGCCAGCGTCGACGCCGTTCGGCCAGCCGGCCGTGGCGTCGCCGTCGCCTTTCGGCGGTGGAACAACGTTCGGCGGCGGCGCGGCGGCGCCGACGAGCAGTCCGTTCGGCGGCGGCGCAACGTTCGGGGGATCGGCGTTCGGCCAAAAAGCAGCAGTCGGTGCCGCGGGAAGCGCAAAGGCGGCGAGCGACGGCCCCGGCGGCGGCGGGCCTTGTACCTGGCCCGAGCTGCCCCAGGCGCCTCCCGCGGAACCCTACACGAGTCCGATACGCCTGGGATCCGTGCCGGAGGTGCCGCCGCCGCCCATCTAGCGTACTAAACGACGTCTGCGGCCTCGCGGACGCCGACGCAGCGCGTCGATTGCGAAGACGCGAGCGAAATTAATTTTGTGAACACTTACTACAACGTCTACTTCCCGCCTCCTTTGCGCGCCACCTGCTCGAAGCGCTCCCGCGTCTCCGGCGGCAGGTTCGCCCAGGCCTCCTCCACACTAATGTCGGGCACGGGCTGGTCCGCGGCGAGTTTCGCCGCGCGGTTCTCGTGCCACTTCGACGCGAAGACGTGGAGGCCCGTCATGCGCGGCGGCGGGTCGCCGATGGGCTGGGGCCCGGGCACCTGGGCCCGGGGGTCGCGCGGGTCGCGCGCCTGCCAGCAGTGCGGCTCCGCGCGGCCCGGCATGGGAAAGTCTCGCTGCGACGACGCCTTATTTTCGTGAGGTCGGAAGCCCAGCGCCACCCTATAAAGCTGCCGGCGGATGGCGAACGCGACCGCGGCGTCGAAGGGTGCGTGCAGCCCCATGTCCGCGCACGTCCTTCGCGCTAATAGTTCAGGCTTGTCGCAGGACGAGTCGAGCGTGTCCCAGACGAACTCATCACAAAAACGCTTCTGCTCGTTCGTCGCGTCCACTACGAGCGTGACGTGCCGCGGCAGCAAAGGTTCGTCGCGCCGCGCTACAAATTTCTGGAGCTGCTGGGCGACTTTCAGTTGCTCTCTCAATGAAGCTGCTATCAATGCAACGCATTCTTGCGGGAGCTGCAAATCGTCTACTGTTTGTTTCGCAAACTCTTCGGGCGCCATCCGCGACGCATCGAGGCTCCAGAGGAAGGAGTCGACGTGCCTAACTCCTTTGCAGTCGACGTCGACGACTATCGGTGCGAGGTTGCCGGGGAAGACGGTGGTCCGCATCGTTTACGCTGCGTGTGCTGCTTGTCACGTGCTGTGCTGTGTTTGAGGGTGTTCCGCGGCGTCGCGCTGTGCAATTTCGCGCAGGCCTCGGCACGCACGTCTCCAAACTGTGCTGTTTCAATACGTCGATGGCGTTAGCGGCTGACCACGCAGGGAGAGCCGCTTCAGTTCCAATTGCGCTAGCGTCGATAGACATACTAGATGAATGTTTAAAGTTAGACGGGCCGCTTTTACGCCACCCCGTCTAAGAGGACCTCCAGGGCTCTGGATACGTGCATCTCCGCGCGTATACGGACGACACGTCTGGCTCGCGAGAGGAGGCGCGAGAGAGCGTTGCGTATTTGTTGCGGCCCGCGGAGCGGACGGCAGCAAGATCTAACCCCTCTGGGCTACAGAAGTGTCATCACAGGGCAACATAGGCGAGTCTCGGCCCGAGAGGTTCCGCGGCGGCCTAGTTTTAGCACATTAGGCGGTCGCGGCTTTCGCCGGCTACCGCGGCGAGTGGAGCCCCCCGAACCGCCCGCAAACGCTTCTAGGACGACCGCGCCCGCTGCGAAAGACGCCCCCCGAGGCTTACAAGACATTTGAAGCCCTGCCCGCGGAGGCGACCCGGCGACATGGAAACCGCCGCCGATAAGATCGCCCCGCCCGCCGTCAAGGCCGAAGCCAAGCCCGAAGCCCCACCCATACAAGCCCCCCCGCCGCCTGCACCACAACCGCGCCTCTCGACGCGCAACGGCGGCATAAGACCGGAACCGGCCGCGCCGCGCGACCCGCCGCCCGCGACGCCCACGAAAGCCGCGACGGCGACGCGGCCCACGTCGTCGCGACGATCGAGCGGCGGCGCGAAGAAGAGCCCGCCCCGCGCGGCGCCGACGTCCGGCAGCGCGCCGTGGTCGGCGAGCGAGGACGCGGAGCTCACGAGATTGGTCCAAGCGAGAGGCCCGAGGAGGTGGCCCACCATCGCCGCGGCCATGCCCGGTAGGACCGGCAAGCAGTGTCGAGAGAGGTGGCACAACCAGCTCGATCCAGCCGTCTCCAAAGCTCCTTTTACCGTCGACGAAGTGAGAACTATACTAGTCGAGCACCACAAGCGCGGCAACCGCTGGGCCGAAATTAGTAGAATGCTGCCCGGCCGCACGGATAATGCGGTCAAGAACCACTGGAACGCTTCATTACGAAGAAGGTTCGAACGGTTTGTGGCGGAGGAGGTCGGCCCTGAGGCCATCCAGCAGCAGCCGTCGCGCGGCGACGCGCCGGGCCCGAAGGGCCGCGACGCGCCGACGCCGGCCTTCGATTTGTCGGGGCCGTTGCTAGAAAAAGCCCTCGCCGCTTGTGTGGGCGGTGCGTCCTCACCAGCACCCGGTACAGGAGGGCGCGCGACCGGCGCGTCGCCGCAACGCAAGCGCCAGCGACGGTGGCAGGCGGCGCCGCGGCCGGGCACCTTCGCGGCTGACCTCGTTGAGGAAGTCCCGCGCGGGCGACTGGGCAAGCTCGCGACGGTCAATGAAGAGGGCAAGCCCTCTATTGTGCCCAGCACGCCGCGGCGCGACGGCGCGGGCGTCAACGGCGACGGCGCGCCGCTGCCGCCGATTCCCGCGACGCCGTGCGTATTGCGGCGTCCTTTCATTCATGTGACGACGCGGCTGACGACCAAAAAATTCAAAGCATATTAGACTACCGATCCGAATGAGGACACACTAACTCTCTTCCCGACGCGTCTCTTTGACGCCATCGCGGCGACGAGCGAACGACTCATAGATTACGATACACACGCAGGCCCAAGAAGATCTCGTTGCCGGCGAAGAGCCCGGGCGGCTCCAAGGATCCCAAATCAAAAAGGGAGATCGTCGCGGCCGGGGCCTGTCGACACGAACTGCTGCCCGTGCCCGGCGTCGTTGACGACGCGGTCGCAGCTAAATTGGCCGCCGAGCTCTGGGAGCAGGTCTGGCCCCTCCCGGCCTCGGCCCAGAATAGAGCTGGAGCCGTCGCCGCGTCCGTGTCCGCGGCCCAAGGCAAAGACGGCACGCAAATTGCGAGAACGAAGCGCTGGACGGCCGACGAAGCCCAACGGTTCGGGGAATTGATGGTGAGATCTAGGAAAGACGTGGCAAGAGTCGCGAAGGAATTGGGCGGCGGCCGCACCATCGGCGACTGTCTGGGCTTCTACTACGGGCGCTGGAAGATGACCGACGCGTACCGAGCGCTCAAGGACCAGATGCGGCGCGATAGGAAGGCGGGCATGATCAACGTGGGCGTGTCGTCTGCTGCTACTAGATCTGCCTCATATGCGAGAGGTGAATTGGGGCCGCCTCGTAGAAGGTCTGCGGGCGGTCCTCGGGCCTCGGCCAGACGTAGAGGTGGTGTCATGCCCCCGGCCTACACGACGAAGCCCTTAACAGGAATGCCGGCGCCGCCACCCTTGCCGAAGGAGCAGCTCGAGTTAAGAAGAGAGGTCTCCGAAGATCCCGAGAATCAGTGGCAGAATCCTCTCAGAGGCTTGCGGCCGCCGCCGAACGACATATTAAGAGCGGCGACGTCGCTGCGGGGCGGCGTCTGCACCTACCATGGGCACGACTGGTACGTCTGCACGGGCGGCGACACGTTAGAATCCGTTGCGGGAGAATTGGAACTTGCGGCCGACGTTTTATGCTGCGTCAACGAGGCGGCGCGACGAGCTGGGGCATTGAAGAACGGTGCCGAGGTCACGCCCAGCAATAGTGTAGACCTGGAGAAGCCGATCTTGCGAGGGTTTCGGCCCGAGGCGGGCGCTCCTATCTTGTTACCTACAGCTACCCAGGTCAAGCCGCCACCTCTCCATAATAGAACAGGTAGAGAAGGTAGCGTCGTAGACTTCGAGGAGCGAAGGTGGTACGTCTGCCGCGACGGAGAAACGTGCGCGACGGTCGCTCGTTCGCTGTCAGGGGCTTATCGGTTTGACGTTTCCATACGGGAGGACGACGACGCTAGATTGGCGGCCCAGGCGGCGCAAAACGCCCTGGATTACTTACGTAGTCAAAGTGGAGAAGCCCCGGTCACGAGACAAGTACCGGAACCGGAGCCGCAACCCGAACCAGAATTACCGGACGACCGCCTGACGGAACGGGCCGCAAGGTTAGTTGCGGAGGCCATGGCCGTGCCTTCCTTGGTCTCCGTCCGCAAGGACACGAAGCTACCAGCTCGCACGTGTTTACCGCTACCAGAGGACATGATCAATAGTAGGAGCGGCTGGCCCGGACATGCTATTAGGGTGGCACCACCTCTGGTGGAGGCGGAAGCCGATAGAGCCGCTCTCAGGAATGGGGATGTCCTCGTGGAGGAGGCTTCGGGGCGGCGGTGGGCGGCGGCGAAGAGAGGAGAGTCCCAGCAGCAGGCGGCGCGGCGGTTCGGTGTGGATGCTCGTCGCGTGGCCAAGGAGAATGATTTAACGCCCTGGGGGGCGGCTTTGCGGAGAGGCGCCGTGCCGGAAGGCGCGCCTTTACTCATTCCCGAACCAGGGGCGGCCGCGAGGGACCGCGACGAATCCCCAAGGCCGCACACGGTCCGACGGTCGCCGGCGGCTAGAAGCACACAAGTCACATCACCTTCGAGACCGGCACCCTTAGCCTGCTCCGCCTGTCGATTACTAGGCGGCTCCGCGAGTCGATGCAGGAGGGAACTGCGCCACTCCGCCCCACCCTACTCGTTACCACCCGACGTCGGCACGCGAGTTAGGGTGAGGTGGCTCCCCGAAGGCAGCGATGAGAACGGCCACCACAAACGGGCGTCGTGGTATTTTGCTACTGCAACAGTCGTGGGCGAAGAGACCGCCGAAGGGACACGCAAGGTCGTGGTAGCCTATGATGATGGCGGCGGCGACGACGAGATCGAGTGGCCCGACGCCGACGCTATTAGTCTACCAAAAGATCAGACGAACTTGGCCCGAGCGGCGGCCGTCAGCGAGGACCAGAAGAAGATCAAGGGCCAGGCCTTCAAGCTACAAGGTGATAGTAGGGACTATCGGGTCAACGACGTGTTTTATTCGGTCGAGGAAGGTATTGACGGGGTCGTGGTACAGTACTACGACACGGGCGTCTACAAGGAGCCGCCGTCAGATAAGGATAGCCACGCGTTCGAGTGGGCGGCCTTTGACGACTTCGAGCAGCGGGCCACTGTCGAGTCTGATGCTTCTCAGTTCGGGCGCGGGGCTCGCAGAGCGCGGTCACCGCGCGCGTCGCTGGAGGGGCGGTCGGACTCGCCGCCGCGGAAGAAGCGGCGATGAGTGGGTGCGGTGGCAATAAGTTATTTATTAGATACCTTGGTATCTGTTTCGCTGCGTTCGGCATCGGCGTTCGCGTCTGCGAGTTGAAAAATCGGGTTTTGCAAGCCGAGTCAGCGCCGCGCAAGCCCAATAACACCGCAAAACGCAAGATGATCCTCACAAATTGCGCCGCCTGCGCCGCCCCACTGGCCCACAACGCGCCGCGATGTATTAGATGTTGGACCCGCTATTGTGACTCGACTTGCCAGCATGACCACTGGCGCCGCGGCCACAAGCAAATGTGTAAGAAAATACACCGCGGCGGCAACGCGGAGCAATACCACGCCGACGAAAAATACAAGGAGGCCGTCGCGGAGGCCGTCGAGGCGTGCGCGGACGACACGAAGGGCCAGACGTGCTTCATCTGCACGCAAGCTTTGCATTGGAAGACGAAGGAGGGCCTCGTGCGCGGGTGCTCGTGCCGCGGGACGGCGGGTTTCGTTCACGTGTCGTGCTTGGCAGAGCAGGCGAAGATTTTGTACGCGGAGGCCGAGGAGAACAATTTGGATGAGAATGCGTTAAATGAGAGATGGGAACGGTGGGACACGTGCAGCATGTGCAAGCAAATGTACCACGGCGTCGTGAGATGCGCGCTCGGGTGGGCGTGCTGGAAGACGTACGTGGGTCGGCCGGAGGGGCACTGGGCTCGGTGCCCTGCGATAAACCAGCTTGGGAACGGTTTATCCGCTGCAAATCACTATGAGGACGCCTTGGCCGTGCGAGAGGCCGAGTTGGCTATGAAACGGCGCATTGGCGCATCAGAAGAAAGCATTCTCGTCGCGCAGAGCAATCTTGCGAACACGTATCATGATCTTGATCGTTTTGAAGAGGCCGTGCGTTTGCGACGGGACGTATACTCTGGAACTTTGAAGATATGTGGCGAAGATAGTAGAGACTCTCTTATAGAGGCCAACAATTACGCGGCCTCCCTTGTTCATCTAGACTCAGAGCGTTTTGAAGAAGCGAAGTCGCTGCTGCGCAAAGAGATACCCGTAGCGCGACGTACTCTCGGTGATAGTGATAGACTCACGCTCAAAATGAGGTGGAATTACGCGGGGGCGCTCTACAAAGACGACGGTGCCACGCTCGATGATTTCCGCGAGGCCGTGACGACTCTCGAGGACGCGGGGCGAATCGCGCGGCGCGTGTTCGGTGGCACGCACCCGCTCACCGAAGAATTTGAGAACGGATTGCAAGACGCGCAAGCCGCGCTCACCGCCCACGTGTCGCCGGAGGAATGGCGCGCGGCCGCGAGAGGCGTAAAGATCCACTAAGATCCAAAACGCCATCGACGCGCCCCCGTAGCAAGTAAGAGTCAGTAAACTTTAAATCTCGTCCCGCAGGATCCGCCCCCGGAGCTCCCGCATCAGATGGTTCATGTAGTAGATGTTGTGCAGCGACGCGAGCGTCAGCGCGAGGGGCTCGTTCTGCTTGAAGAGGTGGTGCAGGTACGCGCGCGTGTAGGGGATCGACTCCATGTGCGGGTCGATCGGCGTGTGGTCGTTCTGGTACTTTGTGGCGGAAATGCGCACGTCACCCTGCGTCGTCAATAGAGTGCCGTGCCTCGCGACGCGCGTGGGATTGCACGAGTCCATCGTGTCGACGCCCAGCGGTACGACCGAAGCGCAGGACTCGGGGTCCGCGATGCCCAGTAGGTGGTTCGGCTTGTTGCGTGGCAACAAAGGCATCAACCAAGATAACATGTCCAGCATCTCCTGGCGATCTTTCCCCAGCGAGCCACCAACCGCCATGCCGTCGAAAGGTAGTGAGGACAGGTATTCTACGGATCTCGTCCGCAACTCCCTATCCACACCACCATGCACGACGGCGTACATGGCCTGGTCATTCACATTCGACAAATGCTCTCGCAGACTACGAGCCATCCATCTATGACTTAGTTGGACGGACTTCTCCAGGCGATCCCGCGTGACGTGGTACGGCGGCAGTTCGTCTAGAGGTATGATAATGTCCGCGCCGAACTTTTTTTGCGCTTGCACGCTGCTTTCTGGCGTCAGTTCAATAACCGCACCGTCCCTATAAGATTTGAAGACCACGCCTTGCTCCGTCACACTACACAATTTGCCGTGCTGCGTCTCTTGAGCATCTTTCTTCCTCCTTACCCTCTTCTGTTTCAGCTCGGGGCCGTCGTCGTCACTATCCGCATCAGCTAACGAAAAAACCTGGAACCCGCCTGAATCGGTAATCAGAGGTCGATCCCGTCGCATAAATTTGTGCAGACCGCCCGCACTTGATACAACCTCGGTCCCGGGATGCACCAACAAGTGATACGTGTTGCAGAACATGAGCTGCACGTCCGCATCATTCGCTTGTTCCGAGCTCACCGCCTTGAGCGCTCCGTTCGTCCCGACGGGAACGAAGCACGGCGTGTCAATCACTCCATGAGGGGTGTGGATGCGGCCCACCCTTGCCCTCGATCCTGGTTTTTTGGATTCATGTAAGACCTCGAAGCGGAAGTGGCTTCGAGGCGCCCACGGTTCGAAGGTCGAAGCGTCAGGCGGCGCTTGCATCGGGTCGACGACTTCTTGGCTCGGCGCCTTGCGCTTCTTGCCGGCCTTGTAGTCTTCACTTTCGCCTGTGAGTGCCTTATATCTAGATTGCAATTCAGCGATCTCCTTTGACACATCGGCATTTGGTAAGAGTTTTGACTTCTCGGTAATGGAACCCTTGACCTGTGCCACATCCTTCTCCCAGGTTTCTCTCGCCCGTAACCGCTCTTCCAATGCAGCCGCTTCTGATGAGGAACCGTTGCCGACGTGCTTCAACCGTCGCAGTTGTTTTTTTAGTTCTTTCGCGGTGGCCTGTTCTGGGGTTCCGGTCGTCATCGCGAGCCTATGTAAGTGAGGGTTTTGCGGCGTAAAGTCGCGCGTCGGCGTTGCGTCGCGTGTGTGGGACCGCTCGAGATTGAGTAGGAGGTTAATTTCCCCAGCTTTGGTGCTCCGGATGCGACTCCGGGGCGTGAGAGAGAAACGTTCTTCACTGCGGTTGCTTTGCTTTGTGTGTGTTGTTGCTTCTTCGGGGGAGGCGTCCTTACCTGCTGAGCACCGCTGGTCGTAGTCGTCGCGTCGGCTGCCTGCTCTGCAGCAGCACTGGTCTCAGAGTCTGTTGCAGCAAACCGTTCGCGCGTCGCAGCAGAATTGTTGCAAACAGTAACCCGCGCATGCAGCGCGAGTACTGCACGTACGCGAAGCGGCAGCGCTCAGCTCGCACTAGTTGGCGAGACTGCAGCGCTTTTGCCCTCCTGTGCAGCCCCTCTCTGCAGCTCTGGCCTCGATCGCCGGACGCTTCACAACAGAGGGCAACTCACCAACGCATTGTTCAGGACACGCACATGAGGCGTACGGAGAACGCGCCGTCCCTGTTTGATCTGGCCTCGTCTAAGCTGACGCGCGCAAATCGCGCAACAGACGAATGATCCACAACATTACGCACTAAATCCCCAGTGACGCGGTCGCATCGGCGCGGCGTCGTGGCGTCTACTCCGCGAGCCGCGCGCGGTCTCCCCTCCAGGGGCTCCGCCCACTAGTCCTAGCACCGCAGTCACGGTCCCGCTCGAGCCGCCGCTCGTGCGCCGCGTTGTCGTCGACGAAGCGCTCGATAAGCCGCGCATAGGCGTGGTCCGGCGGCAGAGCCCGCGCGTCCGGCGCGCCGACGCCGCCCTTCTGCAGGATCATCGTCGAGCCGCTCCGGCCCGGTAGGTTCGTTGGGAGCGAGATCGGTACGGGGCCCTCGAGCACGTCGAGCGCGCACTGCAGGATTTCGGGCCAGAGGCGATGCGTCGTCTCGGCGAAGAGGAACAATGCCCCGGGCTGGGCCGCCTTGAAGAGATCGCGGAAGAAGACGTACTCCGAGGCGCGCAGTGATACAGCGTTCTCGGCGACGACATACGATGCGATGAAGACATCTGTCGTGTCGGCACGTTGCGCCACTGCGGCGTTCGCTTCTGAATCCAGCGGAATGGTGATGTCGCCCGTGTGAAAGGCCACGCGGTGCCCGCCCGGAACAACCGAAGCCAGCGCCTCCACGCAGGCCGCCCAACCCTCTTCATAATCGACGACGTCGCAGTGCACTCGCGCCGACGGCCGCTGGTGGCGCGTCGGCGCCGGTCGGTTGTCCAGGTAGTCGCCGCCCGCATAATCCGCGAGCGTCGCGAGGGCCGCGAAGTCGCCTCCAGGACCTCCACCGAGCGAGAGCACGCGGCACGTCTCCTGGTATAGTATCACACGAGCCACTGCCAACCTCAACCACGCGTCCTCGGCGCAGAAGAACGCATCAGCAATTTTTTGAGCTCTCGGCGCGAGGTGCAGGCGCGCGTAGCCCTTCCGAGCAATCTCGTCCCCAAAGCACGGCATCGTCCCCCACGTCGCCGCGTCGCCCAGGGCGACCTCGAGCGCCCGCGTCGCCGGATCGTCGCCGTCGCCGGGGAACGCTTCGGCGCTCAGCGCGTCGAAGCGGCGCCGCGAGCGTCGCAGCCACGCCGTCCGTCGTCGTCCGGACGCGCCAAGGCCGGCGGTGCCCTCGGTGAGGACAGCCCTCGCTTCCGCGAAGCGGCCGCTTCTCGCAAGCGCCACCGCGGCCGCGTCCCTCACGCGGGCGTCGTCGGCGAGGCCTCGGGCCACGGCCTCCTCGAAGAGCGCGGCGACGTCGTCGGGCCGACTCGCGCGCCCCAAACACCGCAGCGCCGTCGTGTACGTGAACGCGTCGGGGCTGAACGAGCGCCGGCCCATGAGCTCCCGGGCCTCGGCCCACCGCGGCGCGCCGCCGAGGCCGCGGCCGCAGCCCGCGCGGTCGCAGGCAACTAAAGCGGCGGTGCCGGCCCTCACGGAGACCACCTCATGTCTGCGCTCGAGGGCATCCAGCAACGCGATGGCGCGGCGCCACTCGCCGCGGCGGCCCGACCGCGTGATGGCGCGCGTGTACGGCTCGTCGCGGCGGCGCAGCGATGCCTCGTCGGCGACGTGGGGTAGCGTGCTACTCAGGCGCACGCGCTGTCGCACGAGGCCGCCAGCCTGTCGCAACGCGCTACAGCGCAGCATCACGAGCAGCAGCAGTGTCATATGTGCAATGTCATTTATGCGTAATGAGTCACAGCTAATACGCGTTGCTGTACGACGCGTGGTTGCCCTATGGTGCGTATGCGTGCGCTCTGCAGCGGCGGCAAGCGCGTGCTGCAAGCTAGCTGGCAGGCTGTGCTCTGCGAGCCCAGCGACGCGTACGCGAGCGCACGAAAGCAAAAAGCCTTGACGAGTGCTCTTGGTTTCGCTGACGACGACTAAGGCAGCCAGGATGTCGCCGCGCTTCGTGGTGTGTCTGTGTGCAACGACAGCAGCGCTCTCTCCCATCCACGAAGCTCTGCGCAGTCGTCGCACCGTGCACAACTTCGACAACTCGCGAGACGTGCCCGACGACGTGTTGCACCGCGCTATCGAAGCCGCGACGTACGCGCCGAACCACAAGATGACGGAGCCGTGGCTCTTCCGGCGGCTCGGCACCGACGCCATCGAGGCGATCGCGTCACTGAATGCCGCGTCGATCTCCGACCCCGAAAAAGCCGCAAAAAAGGCGAAGCGCTGGGCCGACATCCGGAACTGGCTCGTGGTGACCTCGCGGATCACGCCCGGAGACGACTTATTAACGCGGGAGGACTACGCGGCGACGTGTTGCGCCGTCCAGAACCTGCAATTATCCTTCGCTGCCGACGGCATCGGTGCGAAGTGGACGTCTGGGGACATCCAGCGGACGCCGGAGTTCGAAAGGATTTGCGGCGTCGACGGGAACGCGGAGTGTGTTTGTGGAGTCATCTGGTACGGCTACGCGGCGGACGGCGCCGTGCCGGCGGCGCCGAGGCGGAAGCTCGGGGTGGACGAGATTTTGCTAAGTGTACCTTGAAACGTCAGGGCCCTTCGTTAGTCGATGTTACGGTGCTAGGACTAGTGGGCGGAGCCCCTGGTCAAAACCTTCGGTGTCTGTCGATGTTACGGTGCTAGGACTAGTGGGCGGAGCCCCTGGGGGGGAGACACCGCGCGTCGCCGATTCATCGGCGGCGAAAACAGCTAGCGCTGTAACACACTAGCAAGCTCGGAGCGGTTCGGGAAGGCATTCGGGAGGGCCTATGCTGCCCCGTCAGAGCGTACAGTAAATCAAATAGCTGCGATTTTGGCTTTGCAGTTACTGTCCTTGTAGTCTTGAACGAACCGAGGCAGCATGTCGGAGCACAGCGGGAGCGACTCGGACGAGGGTCCGCCTCCCCAGTCCCCACTCGACCTGTATCAATGTAACAATAGGATCCAGACGAGGCGCCAAGCGACGCACGCGCGAGACGCGAAGAGTACCGTGAACGTAAAGACATTCCTGCTGTGCCGCGCGCGGGCGAGCCGTGGGAGCGCGTTCGGGCGTGTGCCCGACGCGATATGTCGGCTCATTGCCGCGATCGCGGGCGGCTGCTTCGTGCCCGCCGACGGCTTTCGTGGCCGGCGCGAGGGCTGCGTGTTCAAACTCGGCGGACGGGGCTTGGGTTACTACCCGGACTTCGCTGCGCTGGAGCAAGCAGCGCGCGACCGGGAGCTCTCCTCGGAGGACCGCGTCCGGGCTATCAAAATCCAGTTGGAAGTCGACAGCGCAAGCCCGCCGGCGTCGGCCGAAGCTTGGGACGGACTCTTGTCTCGGCTTCAGGAGCTCGATCGCCTTACTACCGATGATCCTGGTACGAATGCTATACTAGCATCGGTCGGGGGTGAAGTTATCGGCCTCCTCCTCGATCTCCGAAACAGCCAAGGACGGCGTTTCCTCAGGCAAATCCGAATAGGCGTTTACTCAGGCAAAACTCGAGTTGAGTTAATTCAGCCGACCCAGCCCAGCAAAGTCGAGACGGCCGTCGCCGAGCTAGCCCGGGACCTCGTGGCGAAGTATAAACAGTGGCGCCAATTTCCACTTCCCGGAAAAGCGCCAATTTCGTACTTCTAGTAGTATGATATTAATACTTCAAGTTAGCACATTCTCACATACTCAGCGGCGCCAGCCCCGCGGCAAGCCACGCGTCGGCGTCGATTCGGGGGGAGAAGGGCGGCGGCGGCGCGTCCTCAACGATTGAAGCAGGAGCGGGCGCCGCCGCGTCGCGCTCCGGGCTCAGCAAGTGCCCCAGCCCCTCGCGCTCGGCCCACTCCGCGAGCTCGGCCTGCTTGCGCGCCTCCCGTCTCGCTCTTTCGGCAGTCGTCGTCTCGCCCGCGCCGTCCAGAGCGATGCCCAGCCGCCCCTTCCTGGCGCGCTCCAGCTCGTAGCCCCGCGGGCCCGTGGCCGGCATCGGTCCCAGGTCGAAATCAATAGCAGGTATTGGTGTATTGTACTCCTCGATGACGTCGCCCTTGAGGCCGTGGAGCTGGCCCTTGAGCGCCGCCCTCCTCACGACTAGAGGTGCCTTGGCGGCGGACCCTCGACTCCGCGCCCAGGAGCACCACGACGGCACGACGACGAGTTGGTCGGGCGGCGCGCCCATCGACACAAGTTTTTTTTGCAGTTTCTCTATATCTAACCGCAACGCGGCTTCGTCCCGCGATAGCTCAGTTAAACCGGCCTTCGCCGCCTCCCTGACAACCTCTTCGACGGCCTCCCGGAGCTGCTTCCGATCTTGGGCTTTCTCGGCCAGCGTCCCGTTCCGATGAATGTCCTCCCGCGAAAAGAAGTCGTAGTGGTCTCCCACACACTTCTTCAGCAGAGGCATCGATACAGTATGACAAATATCACAAATCTCGCGCTTCCGCTGGTCCGACGTGCCGATGGACTTGAATTTGGCATCGAGCTCGGGCACGCGCTCGAAGACGCCAGCCCCCTCGCCATTCGCGTAGACGCGCTCGCCGACCTCGAAATGAATCGATTTCTTCACCTCCCTCTCTAGAATCAATGGATCGACGTCGGCAGAAAACCCGAGCTCCTTGGCCGCACCCTTCATGCGCGTCTCAGCTACGTCCCTACGAGTCCGCTCTTCAGCTATTTTCATGATCTCTTCGCGAGAAGGCATCTTGACCTCCTCCTCGTTCTTGACCATGGCTTGTTCCCATCGTTTTTTACGTGCCGCATCCCTCTTCGCACATCGCTCAGCCTCGCGTTGCGCCCCACCTTCATAAATATTCCGCACGGCCCTCCTCCTCTCCTTTTCAGCACCGAGCTTCCTTTCTTTCAGTCGTTTCTGGAGCTTCCAGGTCGCGTCGGGCTGAATTATATTTTTTGCGGATCGTTTCGCGTCTTCGGCCATCTTGTAGTTCGTCACGCGCTTGAGCCGTCGGTCGTGCCTCACGGCCTTGTCGACTCTTTCCAATTTCTTGGCTTGCATCTGCTCTTGGGCCGCGTCGACCTGCGCCTTGGCCTGGGCGCGCATCGCCTCTAAAGCTGCCAGGCGGTGGCCCATGACCTCGGCCTCCCGTACTCGCATCCTCTCGATGGCTCTGTCGGCCTGGTCGCTGGCCGAGGGCTGCGGCTCCATGGTGTTCGACGGCGTTGGTGTTGCGTCGCCTCGGCGGCGTCGAGAGGCTGTGCTGCCCTTTACCTGCCCTGTGACTGGGCGCTCTTGTCCTCGACGCTGAGTCGGCCGGCTGCCCGCTGTGTCGGAGCGACTGGGCAGCGCTTCGTTCCTTGACGCTGAGCGCGCGTCGACGCCGTGGACGTACAGCTCGTACAGCGCCGACAACGATGGCCAGCCAGCACCGATTTGTTTTTTAGTCGCGGCATCCGTCGAGACGACGCCGTCGCCGCGGAGGGGCTAGATATACTTCACTTATTCCACAGGGACCCCCTAGGCCAGCGCGCCGGCGAACCTTTCCAGTAACGACACGACGGTGAACGCTCCACCCAATATAGATAAAAGCGACGTGATGTAGTCGTACCACCTTTTGGCGGATCTATTTGAGACGAGCGCCGTCATCGGGCTAATGTCAAACCCGAAGCGCGTCACGACCGTCTCGCCCTCTGTTTCTTGATGAGATAGGTGGTTCTGGTGGAGCAATTGGAAGGCCGTGAAGCCCCGCCGATTCGACAATTGATACTTCGTCGGTACGACGTGCACGAAGTGGTGGAAGACCTTGTCCGCGGACGGTGAGAGATACCTCGCTCGTTGGAGCGTAGGCGCTTCGGTTTTCGCGTACCTTTCTGGTAGAGAACGTAAACCAGCTCTCTGGGAGCGACTGAGAGGCATGCCAAATGTAAAATCTACCACATGATGACTGAGATCGGAACCCGCCGGCGCACTGATCGCGACGGTACCGGGAGAGGTGTGCTCGTAGGCAATAAATCCCTGCAATTTACAACCGGGCATATCAGAGGTGTCGGCCTTGACGCCGTCCACGATCTTCCTATACGGCTGACTTCTCTTCGTGGCGTCGTCGAAGCGCCTTACTCTTAAAGTTCGTTCCAATCCATGAGTGGCCGCTCGGCTTTTGCCGCGCCACAATTCGACGGTGGCATCATCACAGTTGAGCTTGGGGAACTCGATGTCGATGTTGATCCGCGCCGGGGAGAGTCCTAACTCCACATCAATTTTCTCTCGGACATCGCCAGAGCCCACGAAGGCCCACGTTTCGACGAAGGCGAGGTAGCTCATTAAAACAATAGCGCCAATACTAAAGGCGCCGCCCCTGTTGGTCGCTACGACCAGATCAGGGGAGATCTTGCGGTACATGTCGATGGCGCCCTTCATCTTGCTTTGCTGCGGTGTTTTTGGGCTGCCGAGGGTTTTGCGCTTATCTCAGCCGCTGCGGTGCCAATTGCAGGGCAGTTTGCGTGGCGGGCGGCGCGCGGGATCTGTGCTGATTACACAAGCAAGCGATCCGTTCAGCGCGCTGCCGTCGGCGCGCTGTCGTGTCGACCCTGTTTTTTCGAGGTTTGCGTGCTAGTGTCTTACTACGCTAGCTAGTTCTAGCAGCAGCGGGTCCTCGGCACAAGCCCACTAGTTCTAGCACCGTAACAATACTTCGGAGCCCGGCACAGTTACAGTATACCTTCGGCTACGCGCATGAGTCGCGGCGATTGGCGCCACGGTGACGACGAGTCGACGACGGAGCGCCGGCGTCAGTCCGCCCTCACGCCGTCGCCGCGACCGCTGCTACTCTACGCTGCTACTACTAGTAGCAAAAGGGAGAGAGACTCAGAGAGAGAGAGAGAAAACTGTAGACAGGGCGAGCGCTATCACCGCCGGCCCGCCGCCGCGTCCTTGAGCTTCTGGATCTTCGCGTCCTTCAGCCTCACCAATTGTTCGAGCTTGGCGATCTTCTGCTCGAGGATGTCGACCGTCTCCCTCAAATCGTGGATCTCCTGCTCCTTCTCGACGAGGAGCTCCTGGTCGACGTCCGCCTGGAGCGACGCCTTGGCTTTCGCGGGCGGCGGCGCGACGGCCTCGTTGTTCGCTTGCGTGGTGGCTTTCGCCTCCTTGCGCCGTTGCTGATTTGCGCGGTAGCGGGCCATTTTCAGTTGGAGCGTATTTAGGACCCTTTCGACAGCTCCCGGCGCGCACTGGCATACGGCCTCGACGTCCGCTCTTGGTAGGGCCGCATCTAGCTTCCGCAATACTCTAGCGTTCAGCGTGTCCCAGTTATACAGCTTCTGTCTCATACTATTTGCTGGTGGGTAGTTGTGGAGATCCACTAATCGCGGGAAGTAGTGGTGGCAGACCTCGGCCGCCAACACGCCGTCCGCAAAATCTCTAGCAATGTTCCGCTTCGGCCGTGATAGAGGAATCTCGTCGACCCAGGCATACAAGCGCTGCAGCTCGTCGTCGTCCATCATGGCCGCCATCGCGTTTGTGTTCGGTCGGCTGGCAGACGGTTGTCCCTCGATCTCAGCTTGTGGCGACCGCACGGAGGTACCGCTTCACTTGCTGTGGCTAGCTATGAATGCGGTCGTGCTGCACCTATGACAATGTCTCGGACGCCCCGGCGCGGCGCGAAACTGCCTCGCGGGGCCGAGGCTGCCTAGCGCGCATAGAGGCACTAGCTTTTGGCTCAGCGCTGAATCATGCCGCAGCACGACTCCCGGCGAGCTCCCATGCGTCGCGGGAAGCATGGGTGTTGCGCGCAGGGGATGAGCAAAGGCCTTGATTTCATGACAGCAAACTCAGCCTGCACAAACGCGTCGCATCGCTGGCTTTGGCTTGATCTGAGACGTGCGTCGAGCAACAGCACTGCGGCTGTCCTTGCGGACGACAGATAAGGGCGCAAGCATGGCTTGCAGGCGACGAGCCCTGCTGCTCGCGCTCGTCACAGCTGCGAGCGCCTTCGTGCGGCCCGTTACGCACGTACGCGCAGCCCGCATAGACGTCGCGGCCAAGAAAAAGCGAAAGGGCAAGCCCGCGGCGGGCGGGCTCCAGTCGCTCAAGGTGCCGCAGCTCAAGGAGAAGTGCCGCGCGGCGGGCCTGCCCGTCGGCGGCACGAAGGCCGTGCTGATCGAGCGCCTGCAGGCCGCGACAGCGCCGGCCGCGGCCGCGGCGCCGGCACCGGCCGCGGCGCCGCCCGCCGCGGGCGGCCTGCCTCCGCCGCCGGCGCCCCGGTCCGCCGACACGCCGGCCGCCATGTCCATCGGCACGCTGCCGCCGCCGCCCGCGCCGCGCTCGGCCAATACGCCGGGAGCCTTTTCTGTCGGGCCGGCCACGGCGAAGCCCAAGCCTCGGGCGGCGCCGAAGCCGAAGCCGAAGCCGGCACCCGCGGCACCGCCTGTAGCGCCGGCCGCGGCGGCGCCGCCGATGGCTCCGCCCGCGGCGCCTCCCGCGGCCGCCGCGCCGCCGGCCGCGCCCGCGCCCGCGCCAGCACCACCTGTTGCGCCGCCGGCCGCACCACCCGCGGCGGCCGCACCGCCGATCGCACAGCAAGCGCCAGCCGCGCCGCCGGCGGCCCCGGCCATGCCGATGGCGCCCCCCGCGGCGCCGCCGGCCGCGCCGCCTGCCGCGGCGCCCGCGGCGCCCGCCGCGCGCCCGAAGCGCCGCCGCAAAGCAGCCGCGCCGGTCACCGTGGCGCCCGTGGCGCCCGTGGGCGCCGCGCCGCCCGCCGCGCCGCCCGCGGCGCCACCTGCAGCGCCAGCCGCGGCACCGCCAGCCGCGCCGCCCGCTGCGCCGCCCGCGCGGCCGCCCGCGCCCGCCGCACCGGCACCTGTGGCCGCGGCGCCCGCGCCCGCGCCGCCGCCCGCGCCGGGCACGATCCGCGTCTCGCTGCCGCCTTTACCGGAAGAGATCGACAAAGAATCGCTGTCATCCATGGCCTCCACCACCCAGTTCCCCGTCGCGAGCGAAGAGGACCTGGGCGGGTCGCAACAGGCCGACGGCTCCATCACGCTGGCGACGTTCGACGAGCTCGACCAGCGCTCTCAAAAGCGCGCGGCCAAGAACGCGCCCGCGGCGCAACCGCCGAAGCGGAAAGCTGGAGACACGCAAGCTTTAAGGAGGGCCATGGAGAGCGACCCGAACGCCGACGTGAATTTCGAATCCCTAGAAAAGCGGCAAGACGACTTGGTGGCCATCGCCTTGGGCGAGAACGCCCAGACCTTTTTTGGGATTCAGTCGTCCTACATCCAATTGGGGCACACGGCGCTCGTGCTCGTTATCTTGCTGGCGGCGTTCGCCGTCGACCCGAACTTTCCCCTCACGAACCTACCGGTCGAATATAGGGACTTCCTGAAGCAGGGGCTGTTCGCGGTGTACGCCATCAACACTTTAGTTGCTGGGGCTGGATTCTTCGAGGCGCGCGATCGAGGGCAACCCGTCGCTCTGTGGGTCGCGAAGTGCTGGTTTTTGGGCGGCGTCGGCTACAACCAGCTCGTGACGTCGACGCGGAAGCCCGGGGGCGGAAGCCGCGGGCGGAAGCCGCGGGGGCGGAAGCCCGTCGCCGTCGAGGAGGAGAAGGGGTTCTCCATGCCTGAGTTGCCGACGTTTAAGAACCCGTTCGAGTAGTTGTGTTTGCGCGCGACGGCGTAGTGCGTGCACAGGCTACGGGGGCGTCAAGTCAAAGGAATATCGGCCGTGAGGGCTGTGCTAGATTCGTAGCATTAGAATTATCCCTCGCGACGCGTCGACGGCGTCATCGCTCGACCGCGTCGCGCAGGGCGCCGGCGATGCGACACGAGACGCCGTTGCGGAACCAGCTGTTCGGCCACAGAAACACGGCGGCGAGGAGCGGCGTCTTCGCGACCTCGAGGAACGAATCGACCGTCACGAGGCCGTCGACGCTACGAAGCGCGTAGCCGATCGGAAGGCCCCACCAGCAGAGCTCGACGGCGCTGTACGCGGCCAGGCCGTACGCTCCGTATTCGGCAACTTTCGGCGGTACGATGCGCGCGACGGGTCGCCGTCGCGGCGACATCGCGAAGTTGTTTGCAGTGGCGAGCCGCGCCGACGGCGCGAAGCCGGCGGCAGCTCCGATGATTGCGACCAGAAACCACGCGCTCCGACGCCGGCAGTCCATCGATGCGGCGCGTAACCGAGTGCTTTGAGGGGCTCACTATATTAATTGACAGCGTGCTGAGCCGCGTCTAAGATTTGTCGAAGACGACGACTGCAGTGAACGTTCGCAGTCGGCTGTGCGCTGCAGCGTGGGTCGTAGCGTCCTTTGGCAGCGGTGCTAGCAATTAGTTCAGCTGCAGCTGGCAGCGGCGCTGCTGCAGGCACTTGCTCTGCTCAGCGAACTACTGCTGCAGCGCGCAGGACGGCGTGCGCACAGGCACAAGCAGTGCAAACAGATTGTAAACCAGTCACGAGCCGCACACACAACAGCGATCGGTGCAACAGCACTGGGACTCAGAGGCTGCAACCTCCTCGCCGCATGAAGCGTCGCTACATCCTACTGATGCACCTGGCCCTCGCGCGAGCGCTGCGCGCACCGATCCGGCCGCGCGCGGTCTCGCGCCTCAGCTCCTGGGGCGGCGACTACGACGAAGTAAGTACCGGCGACGGCGCGCGGAAGCCGAAGCGACCGGACACGCGGCCCGACTTTGCGAAGCCGAACTACCGCGAGCCACGTAGTCCTGGGAGAGGCGGTCGTGGCGGCGGCCGCGGTCGTGGCGCTGGCCGCGGTCGCGGTCGAAATGAACAAACGTACGTGCGGCGCGAGCGCCAACAAAGACATTGGGACGCGTTCATGGAGGACGATGGTAACGAGTTCGTCTACGGTATCGCGCCGGTGCTGGCGGCGTTGAAAGCGGGTCGACGATCGAAACACGCGTTATATGTGCTCGAGGAATCACGACGGAAGGAGTCGCGGTTGGATGCTGTCGAAGCATTGGCGAGGGAGAACGATGTGGATATCGTACAGGTGGAGAAGGGCCTGCTGAACGAAGCTGTTAATGATAGGCCGCACCAGGGGTGCATCCTGTGTGCCTCGAAGCTCGACTTCGCAGTATTGGAGGAATGGACCCCGCCGGTCCAAGGCACCGGCTGGCTCGCGCTGGACGAAATCGTAGACCCGCAGAACTTGGGGAGCCTGTGTAGGACCGCGCGGTTCCTCGGGGCCTCCGTTTTAGTGAGCGCCAAAAACTCGGCGCCCTTGAGTGCTGCCGCGTCCAAGGCGTCGGCCGGAGCTTTAGAAGAGGCGCCGGTCTACGCCGTGCCGAATTTGCCTCGAGCACTGGAAGATGCGAAAGCCCAGGGCTGGCGCGTGCTCGGCGCGGGCGTTGGCGACAACAGCGTGCCCGTATCAGGTTTGGATCCTACACAACCGTCCGTCTTGGTGGTTGGCAGCGAGGGAGAGGGCCTGCGGACGACCGTGAGGCGCGCGTGCGACGCGCTGGTGCAGGTCGGCTCTGCCCCTGATAATTCGGGCGTGGACTCTTTGAATGTCGGCGTCGCCGGGGCCATTCTGCTGCACCACCTGCTCGGTGGGGCGCCTAAGTAAGAAGCTTCCCTGTGCTCACTCCCGTCCGCGTCGGCGGCGTCGAGGCGACGCCGCGCCGCGCCCCCCGGTACCGCACTGTTTCTTCTAGTGGTCTGTGGAAGCTTAGCTTACGCCAAGGAGGTCTTTCCGGCCGCGCCCTAAAACCCGATTTGATTTGGGCATTTGGGCACCGGCGCCGGCGCGCGCGCTCTTGCTGCGCTTACGCGTCTCGCTGGCCACACGAGATAAGCCATAAATCAACCGCAGAACAACGCGCGACCACTGCCGCCGCAGCCCGCTCGTCCGTGCCGTAAAAACACAAGCCTCCTAAGCCACCACCCGCCAGACTCGGCGCCAGTGCTCCGCCGCCGCAGCGCGCGTACACGTACGCGTCGAGGCCACAAATGGCTCAGATGCTCGACCCCGACGCCATCTTCGCGACGGCGGAACCGACGAGACGGTCCGGCCGCGCGCCGCAGCCGCGGCAGAACTTCGCGCAAGATGCTTATAGAGCAGAACGAGAAGAGGAGAAGAAGCGGAAGGCGGCGCTGGCGAAGAAGCCGCGCGGACCTAGTAGACCGGCGCCGCCTCGAAGCAAGTGGGAGAACTACGAGCGGAGGGTGGATGGCCAAATCGCGAAGGCGAGGAGCGCGGCCTTTTTCATCGAGACCTACGCCATGGACGCGAATCGCGGTTCTAAAAGAGTGCAGCCCAAGCAAGAATTAGCGAAGGCGAAGGCTACCCTGAAGGCTGCTCGTTCTGAGATCCGAAGCGTGCTGGAGGAGGTAGCTTCACTACATAGTGAGATACGGTGGGGCACGGAGAAGGAATTGACCGAGGAGGACAGGAACGCCGACCTCGTCCCGGACGAAGCCAAGATCCGGGAGGAAGATCAAAACTTGCCGGGGATTAATGTCGAGGAAGTTGCGTGTAGCATCTGTGGTCAATACGAGTCGACGGACGATAATGATATCATCATGTGCGACAGAACCAATTGCTTCCGCGCGTTCCACGTGAAGTGCTGCGAGCCGGTGATGACCCCCGAAATGCTCGGTGGTGCGGACGAGGACTGGTTCTGCCACCAGTGTTCCACCATTGATAATATAGTAGAAAAGGTCAACGAGTACTTCGACAAGAACTACACCTGTGCGGGCTGGAAGGATGTGTTTGCGAAGGAGGAAGAAGAGGTAAGGGTACCTACCGGGGGTATCCTCGACATGGATTTCGGCTCGGGCGACGACGAGGACGACGAGGATCATGTAAGTGGAGATGAAAGTGACGACGAGGAGGACGACGCGTCGGACGTCGTGAGCAGGTGCTCCGGGGATGTTGCTTTAGGTGTGAAAGTTCCGGAGGACAAGATCGACGTCAGAAATATTTTAGAAGGTCCTCGGAAGAAGCAGAAGCTCGACTACGCTGCTTTAAATGCGGCGCTGTCGGACGCGGAGTCGGACGACGGCGGCGCCTTTTATGCGTCTTTGCCGAAGCCGCGGCCGCCGGACTCGGACGAGGACAATGGTGGCGGGAACGGCGCGGCGGCGGCGACCGGCGACGGCGACTCGGAGGGCGACTTCGACGCTTGATTGATCTAAAAGTACTTAGTTATCCTTGTCACCGACGCGTTGCTAGCGTAGTAGGAGCACTAGTCATGACTCCAATCTCGCTCAGGTGGCACTCTGCGGCCCCTGTGAGCCTGGGAGACAAGCAGTTGCGTAGATAGAGTAGTCCCAGGGGCTCCGAAGCTGCTGAACTCAAGCGCCTCCCCGCGGGCGCACGCCATGGCGAGGCCCCTACTATGCTTGCTGGCGCTGCAAGGTGCACCCCTGCTATGCTTGCGAGGCGCCGCCGCGCTCGCGCCGCCGCAAGGCGCAGCGCGAGTCGCGCCGCTGCAAGGCGCAACGCTCACGCCGCCGCCGCAAGACGCAGCAGCGCCGTCCGCCGTCCCGGCGGCGCCCGCGCCAATCACAGTGAACGAGGCGCGCCAGCAACTCTGGGCCGCCCTCGACAGCGAGAGAGACGTCGCGGCCGCCGTCGACCGGCTGCTTGGCGTCCACCAATGCAACTACGAGACGCGCGCCTTCGTCGAGTTTAGCCTCGCGGGCGCCTGGCGCCTGCGCGAGTGCGTGTCGACGAAGCCGTCGCGCGAGCCGACGAAGCTCGCCGCGCTGTCCCTGGAGCGCGATCTCGTCGTCGACGAGGTCACGCAGCACTTGGCCTTCGAGGGCGAACTGGTCAACGTGCGCCACGAATTCGCGTGGCGGCGCCCCCGGAACGGTGACAAGGGCGTGCTCTTGGCGACGAGTCAAGGGACGCTTGTGGAGTCCACGACACGGCTCCGGACCTGGACCCTGGAGTGTTCCGACGTCAAGCACTCGTTGCACCCGGAGGGAAAGCTCACGTCGGACGCGGCGGACGTAGTCGACGCCGTCGCGCGCCTCGCGCCCCTCGAGCTCTTCGACCCGAGCGGCACGCGCACGGACCTCGAGTACGTCGACCCCGAGCTGCGGCTCGTCGGCGTCGCGCCGGGCAGCGCGCGTGGGGCGAACCACGTCCACGTCTGGTCGCGCGACGAGCCGTGGGGCTTGGCTTCGTAAGACGAGTGGTTGTAGCTGTAGTTCGGGTACGGATTGTACGCCGCCCGTCCCCCAGGTGCTCCGTCCTGGACAACTAGTGACGGGTTTTCCAATCATCGAAAATCAACCATTCATTGCCATAGTGACCGCTTGCGCCATCTCTTGTCTCGTGGCACCCTGCGCGATCGCGTGGGAGCGCTTCGACGGCGGAAACGGACAAATGAGGCTCCGCATCCTCACACTGATCATAGCCACACATGCCCTGTCCCCACCGAAGCGCATCTCGCGAGCACTGTTCGGTGATCCGACGAAAGCGCCGCTACGAAACGCAGTCCGCCAGAAACTACGTGAAGCGACGTGGAACCTAGCACCTACGGCGGTCGTCGACGCGGCCGTCGATGCGAGCTTCGAGCTCCTTGCACGAAAGGGCCTTGACAAAATCGACGCCACGGCGCTGAAGAAGCGGAAGAACGAGCTCCGGTCCGAGGTGTCGCGCCGCGTCGCCGCTGCCGCGGACACGCCGCTTGGAGACGATATCGAGGCGAAACTGGGCGGCGCAGTTGTTGACGCGTTGTTTGATCAAGTGACGTCGTCGACGGAGCTACTGAGTACGCCGCGCGAGCGCTTGATCGTTCTCGAAGGCAAGGTCTCCGACGTCAAGCGCGAGCTAGGTCTATTCCGTCTCGCGTGGCATCGCGTCCGCAAACACGCCCGAGCCATACTGGTCGCCGGCACCGCGGTCGCGGGCTTGCTCTGGGCGCGCGCGGCGGGGATGGGCCCGCGGTGGATCCACTAAGCACATTTAAACTACTAACGCCCCCTTCAACACACCCGCGGCCAAGTCCCAATTGTTGGAGAAGGCCTGGGCGCGCGCCACGAGCCTTCTCCGCGCGGCAGCGAGCCGCGGCGCGTCCGCCGAAAGAGCAAACAGCGCCCGGAACGCGTGCCACGCGGCCGTCGCGCGGTCCGGATCAATTAAAACCGCCGCGCAGGGCTTATCAGAGCCACAGTGCGGCAACACGAGGTCCCCGAGCAGCTCTTGAGATGCGGGGATCGCCGCGGCCACCACAGGACAGCCACAAGCCAAAGCTTCGAGCATCGGTAATCCGAAGCCCTCGTCGCGCGACGCATACGCCAAAGCGACCGCGCCGGAGTAGGCCGCCGCTAAATCATCATCGTTCAGGAAACGCGCCCAGCTCCAGGACACGTTGAAGTGGGGCCCTCCTAATATTTCCCTTTCTCGATCGGTGGGAGGCCCGCCCCCGACCATAAATAAATGAAGTTGTCTAGCACGAGCTTGGTAGAAGGCCCGCTGCACGACGTCGCCGTTCTTGTAGCCTAACCGAGGCCCGACCAACAGTATGTAGGGCAGCTCCACGTGTGTCCTACCTTTGAGGTCGTCGATCTCCTTCTGTTGCCGAGGATAGAACACTGAGAGATCGACGCCGTTCCGCGCGATGACTGAACTACGGCCGTAGTGTTGTTGTGAAGCATCGGCCGTCGCTTGCGACACGGCCACGATTTGATCCGCTTTTATGACTGCCTCGCGTTTCAGCGTCCAGTAATTATCAAGGGGCCAGCCGAAGATTTCTGGGGTTAAATCGTGCACCAACAACACCACTCGTCCTTTCCAGGTCTCGGAGGGCCGCGTGTACTCCGTAGAAATGAAGACCGAGGCGTCACTTGCAACCAACGAGATGTGTTCGGCGTCGCCGGCGTGGTCGTGGTCCTCGGGGAAGGGGGCTAGATTTCTAACCTCGCCTATGTGCGGCGCCGCGGAGCCGGCCCGCTCGAGCACAGTTAACCGCCAATCAACACTTTCAAGAGCAACGTGCAACCGAGGTAATAATTCAGTCCACACCCGCGCGATGCCGCCCGTCGGCACGCGCTGGAACGCGACGCCATCGACGGCCACCAGTGGTTTCTTTTGGATCACGGGCGGCGGCGACGCCGAGACGGCCCTCAACACTTCGGCCGCCGCCGTCGACGCATGTGGGGCTGTGAGGGCCGTATGTGCTGGACCTCCGACCCCTAATATAGCGGCAGCAGCAAAAGGGGTCGCGTCGACGACTGTTGACGCGAACCGCGGCTCCGATCGGACCCAGTCGAGGTAATCCCCAAGATCCGCGGGCGGCGTCGCATTTTGTAAGGAGCGCCAGCCCTCGACGGCGTTGTCGTAGCCGTAGAACTTCGCCTTGAAGGCGACTTGTCTTTCACTTACATAGGCGTGGTGCGTAAACACGAGGCCTTTTGATGCAGTTGTGGCGTGCGTCATACATGCGTCGCCCGTTAATTGTAGCCAGGTGCCATTGACCCGTTCCACAAGCAAAGGTGGTGCGTGAGATGCCCAGAAACTACGTGAAGGATCGGCACGCCAGGCGCGCAACCACTCGTACCCGTCAGAATGGCCGTATCCATTACTTGTCGCTGTGGCAAGGTGCGGCCCGACCAGGAAATGGCAGTGGAAGTAGGCGCACCGCTCTTTTAGTAATGAATCGCGTATATTCAACAGTTGGTCGGCGGTCCACAATTCATCAACATCTATTTGCAGGATGATCGCATCAGGGCCTGTCGACGCCTCTTCGAGAGCTTTGTTGATCATCTCGACCTTGTCGCGCCACAATGATCGATGCACATGAATGCGGCCGTCTATCCGAGCCAAGGCGTCGATGTACTCGGACGTGCCGTCAGTACTTAACCCGTCTCTATGAAAGTCACTCAAATCTTGTGAAGAGTACGGAGATGACGCGTCCGCCCGTCCCGTCGCTAAACCCTCGACGAGGTGCCACTCCCACTCGATATCTAGCTTGGTGAGTGTCTTGTGGTGGTGGGCGAGGAACGGCATGCCGTTGAGAACAAGAGTCAAGACGACGAGGCGGCCTTTTGAACCTCGCGGTCGAGGTATTGTGGATTTTGGGAGCTGGGGTTTGGTCGCCGGAGGACAGCTCTCGACGCAGAAAATGGTAGAAGCGTTCGCTATTGTGACACCGGACGGCAGGCCCGTCGCCACCGCATGCAGGACGTGCCAGCCCGGCTTCAGACGACTGAGCGTCGCCTGGGGCGCGCAGCTGACTAATTCAGACTCGTCGAGGAACGTGCAGAACCGCACCGCAACATCATTACCGGTCACGGCGACGTCACGGTTTATTGATGGACGCAGCGTCTCGTTGCGTTGCACGAGCGCCGGCGCGCGCACGGCGAAGTCGCTGCCACCGGACGCGGCGTCGAGCGCGGCCGCGAGTTGGGCGAGCGCCGCGTCGCGGAAGGAGCCGCGGGCCGCGGCGCGCCGCGCCGCGCGCGCGGCGTTCGACCGCTGGCCGTCCGCGAGCAGCGCGGTCGCGAGGGCGAGCTCGGCGCGCGCCCGGCAGGCGCCGCTCGGAGGGTCGTCGGGTGATGCATCGGCGTCGGCGCGCGCCTCGGCGGCGACGGCAGCGATCAGATACGTTATTGATGCCGTGGCCTCGTGCGCGGGCCATCGCTCGGCAGCTTTGGACAAATGCGCGGCGGAGGCGCAGCCCGTGGTGTTAAGTAGCGCGCTGTTTGCGGCCGCGTGTGCGTGCCAAGCATCGTGCGGCGTGTTGTGCGGCGTCGTTTGAGTGCGTGCTGTTTGTGGTGCCGGTGGGTTGCCGCCGACGCGCACGACTCGCTGGGCGGTCGCGCTCCAGCAAAGGGCGAGCCATGCGAGCATTTTTAGGCTGCCCCCATGCAGGGCCGCGCCGCGCCGGCGCGCCGAGCAAGCCCGAGCTGCAGCGTGCGGGTCTATGTTTTTGTCCGCGTGGCTTGCCCCAATAATCGATTCCCTGGCCGCGCACGGCCGTAACGTTTATCTCTCGCACGGCTGGTGCTCCACCAAGCGTTTTGACCGTGCTGCGACATGACGGAGTCCGCTTCAGAGCAGCCGAGCCCGAGTGACACAACTTGCGCCGCGCCGGGCTGCCTCAAGGAAGCTCATCTGAAGTGCTCGCGCTGCCAGACCGTCCGCTACTGCAGCAAGGCCTGCCAGGTGACGCACTGGAAGGCGGGCCATTCCAAGGCGTGCCGGGCGGCGCCGGGCGCTCCAGCAAACCGTCCAGAAGAACCGGCACCGGACGCTCCAGCTGCTCCAGAAGACGCGCTCGCGCGCCAGGACCGGCTCCTCCGGGAGTCGCCGCGCGCCGATTACGTCGTCGAGGTGGACAAGACGCACGACCGAGCCGTGGCCTTCGAGCGAATGCAGGACCGGTTATTGTTTCGGATGCTGCGGGGCAAGGCGGGCAAACGGTGCCGCCGTTCGTTATATCTGATGAACGACATCCTCGCGAAGGCTCAACCGGAGCACGCGGAACGCATCCGGCAACAATTACGTTCGGAATATGGCGTCGACCCGCTCGAATGTAAGAATGCGCCCGTGGGAGGCTTGAAATTGGGCGCGGACGCGCCGTCCTTTGACGACAACATGGCCGACATCGTGCGTGCGATGCGCGCGGGAAATATCGACGACAATGCTCTCCAGGCGGAGATGGAGGCGTCCGCGGAGCGGCTTGCGGCCAGGAAACGGCCGGTGAAGCCGAGGTAATATGTATGTGTTAGATAATCTAGCGGCGGAAGTGGTCGCCACGTCCTCCTCCGCGCCCGCCGAAGCCGCGCCCGCGGCCACCACCGCGACCCTTGCCGCCGCCCTTGCCGTGCTGGGAGAAGTGCGGCGACCTCGGGTCCGTGAAGTGCGGCGGCGAGCCCGCCTCGTCGACGACGTCGGCCTGGCCCCACAGGATGATCGAGACGCGGCCCTTGCCCGAGCGCTCCTCCTCCGGTAGCAGGTTGACGCCGTGCTTGAAGCCTGCGTGGAAATTCCATGTCAGACGCCATCGACGCGACGGTTCATTTCCACACGGCTCGGAGCGAATATTGACATCTCTTCCAAAGTAAAACAAGCCACCGTTCGTCTGTGGGAAGTAGAAGCGCTTGGAAGGGTCCATCGCATCCACGAACGCCAGTTCCCGGGCGTCCCCAAACGAAACACCCACGGTGCAGTTCTGGTTGCGCGCGCGCTGCGCGTTGAACGCCGCCGAGTCGTGGTGGAAGGGCTTCCAGTCGCTCGGGTTGTTGTACCAGTTGAAGCGCGTCCCTCTTGACTGCGGCTGGAGGCCGAAGAAGTCGCCCATTTTTTTCTGGACCTCCTGGTACCTGCGTGGAAATCATAGTGTCGTCCTCCACGCCATCGACGCGACGCCTGCTTGATTTTCACACAGCCTGGTACGTCTTGGAACCGCTCGGGTCCTTGGAGATCAAATGGGCGCCCTCGTGCCAGCTCTGCCATTCTGGGCCGGGACCGCGCTTCCCGGGCGCCTTGCCCTTTTGTTGGGACTCGCGCATCTCGTCGATGAGCTTGTAATACAACGACCAGTCGTCTTCTTTACAAAAAAACTCGGGCACGATGACTATATCGTCGTGCTTCAGGGGCCTGTCGTACCTGGGCTTCGAGCCGGAGCAGACGCGCACGCGGAACGAGGGTCTCACCAAGGTCGACTGGGGGTCGAAGGACTCCGTGTTGCGGCCCGTGGCGACGCCGAGGCCGAGAGCGGCTCGTTGCGCTTTCCCGAGGGGGCCCTGCTCGCGCGGATCATCTCTCAAATGAGGTAGATCGGCGTCGGTGTCGCCGCCCCAGGCGGGCCGCGCGTCGCGGCGGTCGTCGCGGCTGCCGCGGCGGTCGTCGCGGCGAGGCTGGTCGTGGCGGCGCCCGTCGTCGCGGCGGCGGCCACCGTCGTCGCGGCGGCGCTCGCGCGAGCGGGAGCGGCTGCGGTCGCGGCGCTTGCGCGAGCGCGAGCGCGAGCGGCGGCGGCGCGAGCGGCTGCGTTCCCGCGTGCGGTCTCGCTTCTCGTGCTGCTGCGGCTCCTGGTTGTGTCTTGCGCTGCTGAGGGGGGCGTCCATTGTGTGGATTACGGTCGTTTTCGCAGTGTTGACGCAGCGCTGCTATTACCTGGCAACTGTTTCGTAAGAGAACCAGCAGCTGACGGCAAATGTGGATCAAACTCAAAAGCGCGCGAGATGAAAAATAATCATAGCGTCCGTAAGACACTAGCAATCACGACGCGTCGCGGGCAAGGTGATTGAACGGGCGAACGTTGCCCATTGGTCGAGAGGCGCCGACGAGGCGGCTCTGCTTAGATGGAAGTGCTGTGATGAAAAACGCGGCCCGTGGCCCGCCGCCACAGGTATCCCCAGGGCTTCGCCCACGAGTCCGATGCACAACAACAATTCCCGGCACCGTCAGTCGTCGAAAAAAAATGAGAGAGTGGTGTGGTTACAGCGGGGGGGCGACGAGCGAGACAGAGGTTTTTCAGGGCGAGATCGTGGGCACCGGCGGCCCGAGTCTGGGCGACGCCTGCTGCGACGGCCCCGGCGAGGCCGTCGAGATCTGGGGCGACCCCGGCGGCGGCGGCGGCGGCGGCGACGACGCCTCCATCGTCACGTCCGGGACATCCCTCAAATCCGCGGCCAATTGCGCCTCGATGGACCGGAGTCGTTCCGCATCCACAATAGCGGCGCCGGTCCGCGCGTCCACGACGTCGAAGGTGTCGACCGCGGTCCGCGTGATTTGCGGTTCCGCGCCACCAACTACAGTACTAATTTTGGCCCCTACCACGTTCAGCGATAGAGAGTCCAGCGACGCGACGATGCGTTTCAGGAGGCCCGGGCGGTCGGGCACGCTCACGGAGAGCGTCGTTGTTGTGGATTTGTCTCTTTCAGTTTTTTTGAGTGAGGCTAAAACGTCGCGCTCCATCTGCGCTAATGCGGCAGCATCCGCGACGGGCCGTCGCGTCGTCGCGTCGACGACCTCGAACTCGTCGTGCAGGACGCCTCCCGCGAGCGTTTCACATCTAGCAGCTAAAATAGTCAAGTTGCGTCGCGCGAAAAACCGAGACATGTGGCCTAATAAACCAGGTCGATCCTGCATCACTATTCTGACCGCGGTCCTTCGCTGCTCGTTGACCCGAGCTAGGACGGACGTCTCGACCGGTTGCCGCTCGTTCGCGTCGTGAGGAGCTAAGTGAGTCACCGTGAACAGCGTCTGGGAAGCGGGAGCGATCAGCTGATCCGTAGGAGCGTCGTCGTCTCTTGACCTCTTGCCACCGCCCCGCGTCACCCTATCAGTGGGCAAAATCTGCGGAGTAGATACAGGTTCACCGGACGGCCGCCTTCTAGGCTCGACGGACGCCAAGAATGCTCTTCGAGCCGCGTCCAGCGCTTGCCGCTCGTCGTTCGTCAAGGACCCTCTTAGCTTAAAAACGCATTTGCCGATGGCGTGCGTCGAACTCAGTTTTTTCGTCACGCGCATCGGCGTGCAAGCAAGGCACTCGGATAAAGTGGTACGTAAAGATTCGCCGCCTAGCAAGCCTGGGAGGCGGCCGCTCGTGAAGTGCTCTATCAACAACATCGCGTAGTCGCACTCGGCCTGCGTCCACTTGCCGTGTCTTCGTTCCAGGGCGCGCGGCGCGCTCGATGCGGCGGGCGTCGCCTCCATGCCGTTTATTTTTGGGGGTGTGGCACCACCCTCGGTTGCGTCTCGCGCTGTCCTTGCTCCGTGAGCTGTCTTTTGCAGTAGCAGGCGATTGAGTGCGCTGCGGCCAGACAACTCACCCTAGCCCGATGCCGAGCGATGCCGATGGCTAGGGGAAGTCGCTAAGTAGGCGCAGGGAACCTTGGTTGGGGTTATATGGCCGCCGTCAGATCATCAAGTCGGCCTCAAATCTCTAGAGCTCGACTTCGCTAGGTCCGGAAAAAATAATTACGATGACAGCCCGATGACAAGGCATACAAGCTTGTAGCAGGGTAATTGTGTACAGGCTCGTAGCATCGCTGCGTGCACTGCTGACGCCTCGTCCTCATCGGCCACGCATGCGCAGAGCCGCCAGCCAACTCGTGAGAAGAGCCATGTCGACGAAACGCATCGGCGTCCTCGTCAAGGACAACCACGCGGCCTGGCCGCCGCGACTGAAGGACTGCGACGCCGAACTGATCAACGCTGCGACATCAGAAGAACTGCAAGCCAAGGCATCATCCATAGATGCGCTGGTCTGGGTGCCCGGCGTCGCTGCCGCAGAAGTCACACAAGCGTTCGAGACGCTCAAGCCGCAGTGGGTCCACTCCTTCCCCGCCGGCGTCGACGGCTTGAGTGGGTTTCTCTCGTCAGATGCGTTGCAAGCTAGACAGGTACCAGTAACCAACGGCAAGGGCGCCTTCTCGTCTTCCTTAGCGGAGTACGTCATCGCGGCAATAATGCATTTCACGAAACGAGTGCCCCGCTGTTTGGCAAATCAAAAGGAGAAAAAGTGGGACCCCTTCGTGATGGACGTCGTCGCGGGGAAAACCGTGGGGTTTGTCGGGTACGGACACATCGCACAACAGACCGCGGTTTTATGCAAAGCGCTGGGCATGCGCGTCATCGCCTGCCGCCGGTCGAGTGGTGGGGAGGACGTCGTCGTGCCGTCGCAAACGTATTCACCGAATGAGCGCTTGAAATTATTCGCTGAAGCTGACTACGTCGTGTGCTCGCTGCCGGGCACGGCGGCGACCCAGGACTTCTGCGGTGCTCAGGAGTTCGGCGCCATGAAAAGTACAGGGGTTTTCGTGTCATTGGGACGGGGCGCCGCCGTCGACGAGGACGCTCTCGTTGATGTGTTGCAGAAGGGTCAGATACGGGGCGCCGCTTTGGATGTGTTCAAGGAGGAGCCCCTGCCGTCTTCGTCGCCGCTCTGGGCCCTGGGCGACCGCATCTGGATCACGGCGCACAACGCGGACTTGACCGAGGACTACTTCGACCTCGGCTGGGCCGTCTTCGCGGACAACTACCGGAGCTTTGCCAGTGGTGAACCACTCAAGACCCCCATCGAGGTAAGTAGGGGCTACTAACTTTTTATGAGTCTGACCGCTTCACATGCGTGGGAATAGAGCGCGCGCCACCGCTGCTCGAGGCCCGGCGGCGGCGGCAGGCTTTGATCAACAGCGGGCGTGACCAGCGGCGCGAGCCTCCGCACCGCTTGATCAACTACGACGAGAGACGCCCGGAGCGCGTCGCCGTCGAGCGGCGCGTACAACTCTTCCCCCAGCGCCACGGCGGCCTCTCGTACCGCGTCGGCCGCCGCGTACATTGCAGAAACGTCGTCGAATTTCCCAGCGTTGCCTCGTTCATCAATCGCCAATAGCGCCTGCTTGTAGAGCTGGCCCACGACTTTGAGACACCCGACCGAGGCCTCCGCGGCCGGGGCTTGGTCAGGTGCATACGCGTCGTCTAAACCCCCGAAAGGGTCGTCGAAGGCGTCCTCTGTATCATCATAATCTTGCGCGAGGAGCTCCTCGAACTCCGTCAGCACCTGCGCGGCGCGTCGCGGTCGCTCGACGCGGTCCGAAATGACCCACGGCCTCGTCTGATGGACACGAGTCCATCCAAGGAAGTGAAGGCGCCTCTACACGACGGGACGCCGAGATACGCACGTCCTTCAACTCCTTGGCCCACTGCAGAAATTCCCGTCGGTAGGCCGTGCGGTTCGACTTCGGGATTTTGTGGCACATCTGCGCCGCCTCCCAGGCGACGCCCGTCTTCTGGGGGACGTCTTTGTTTGTTTTCAGGGCTTCCGCTAGTGAACGCCACGCGTCGAGCAGCCGTCTTCCATTAACACGAGCTATGGCTCTCAGAGGCGCGCCCGCACCAGCCGTGTCGGTCTGCAGCAAGGCCGCGGCCGTCTGGAGCTCATTTGCTGCCTTTTCTACATCTTTGCAGATCGCTTGTGCCGCTTCCGTCGTTACGGAGGGCTCCTGTAATACCAAAGGCGCCTTCGACGCCAATGCCTCTAAAGCTTGGGCCGCGCCGGCGTAGACGGCCGTGGCCGCCTTCACGCCGTCGCCCTCGCTCCAGCTCGATGGCGGCGCCGGGCCTTGCTTCACGCTCTCGCCTAGCGACAGGCCGCCGAAGGCGCCGGCGTAGACTTGCGACGCGGCGTCGGCGTCGACGGCGTCTACTAAACTTTTGAGCTTTTGTTCTAGAGTTGTTGCGGCGGCTTTGGCAGCAGCCATAATGCTGTGGCTAGTTTGGGAGTGGCACCGCCGGGCGTGCAGCGCAGCGTTGGTTGCAGCTGGACGAGGACTTATACCAAGCTCTCACACGCGTATCGCAATGACCAATGCCGCTATATAGCACCAGTTTTGGAGCAAAATGCCGATTTCGCCAACAGGCAAAACCCGCACTCTAGTCCTAGCACGGTATACAAAGTTGTGTCGCTGTCGAAGCGACTCATTCAAACAACACGCTTCGTTAGAGAACGGCCCCGACCCCAAGCATACACGCGCCCGTCGCGAGCGCCACGGACGCCGTCCCCGCGAGGAAGACCGCGATCACGGAGACGAACTGCGGGTACCACCGCTGCGGGAGCCGTCGCTGGACAGAGAGGGCCGTCCGTTGGTACCGATTGATACTGAGCACGAACAGTAGGGCTTTGACCGGGAGCAGTGCGGGCTCGAGCAGGCGGAGCGTCGGGATCGTGGCGATGGCGCTCGCCCAGCGATCGGGTGCCGCGCGCAGACACGCGCGCGTCCACGCGGTAAACACGAGGCCTGCGGTGCAGGTGGTTGAGACCAACGACCAGACGAGCACCGCCATCGAGCCATAGGACGTGATCGCCGAAATGAGAGCCTCGCGTTGTTCCTTCGGCAGGCCGCCTAGGATGAGTCGCTGCAATTCATTCGGCAGGTCGCGGAAATACTCGTCGCGCAGCGCCTCCAGCGAGCTCTCGGCGTCGGCGAGGACCTTGCGCGAGATGTCGCCGAATTCATAATCTTCTTTGCCCGTGAAATTCGTGACGGCCTTCTTCGTGATGTCGCCGAATTTGTACTCACTGGCGTCCTTCCCAGTCAAGTCGCGGACGACGCCCTTCGTCAGGTCTCCGAACTGATACTCGTCGTTGTCCGTCACCGTGCGCACGACGCCCTCGACCAGGCCCTTCGTCGCGTTCGCGGCGAGGTCGATTGCGCCGCTGGCCACGACGGTGCGCGGTCGTGCGGTTTTGACGCCGATGCTTGGTCGCTGCCGTAGCCTCTGCACAATGCTGTGCTGCCGCAGCGGACGGAACGTCGTGAAGCCGCGGACGGCTGCGAGTAGCAGGGCTGCAGTGAGAGCAGGCTGTGCTGTGCGTGCTGGAGCCATTGCGACGAGCTTTTTGCGACCACTGCGCGTTTTACCGCTATGGTGGGCTCGGCCAAACGTATCTTAGAGAGCTGTGCGCGTCGTTGTAGCGGTTTTGGCCGGGAGAGCGTAAATCTAAGTGTGTCAACGCTAGCTCCGCCTCACTAACTCGACGCTCTCAAACCACGTGCTGCGCCATTGCAGCTCTCCCCGTGTTGCTGACCGCGGCCAGGCGCACCTTGAGGTCTTCCACTGCTAGCCATTACGCTCTTGGCTTGGGAAGAGCGCTGCAGCCGCTTCAAGCTGCATGCTCTCACTCCTCCTCAGCGGCTCCGTCGCGGCGGCGGCCGCCCTCACTGCGACGAATGAGAGGCCCCCAGCAACACTCGCGAGGCGCCCCTTCGTCGCCGCCGCGACGGCGCTGCCGCTCGCGTACGCCGCGACGGGCGCGTACGCCGCGTGCCTCCCCTCGGACGCGAGCGTCGAGTGCATCGGCGTCTACAAGGAGCGGTCCACCGACGTGACGCGCGAGGACGCGAAGGCGGCGGGCATCCGCTGGGTCGACCAGCCCTCCTTTACGAGTTGCGCGAAGGCCGCGAACTACCTGCGGGACGCGCGCCCACAAATCGCGAAGTGGCGGTCTTCTGCTGATTTCACGAGCGTCGGCCAGGATCTGTTGAGAGTGCGGCCGCGCGTCCAGGCCGCGGCCGCGCTGCTGGCGTCCAACGTCGATCCAGGTAGCGCCACTTTACTAAACCGCGCGGCCGAGAGCGCTTTGTATTCAATGGACGCGGCCGACGTGGCCCTGGGCTTTGCCATTCGCGAAACGAACACGCGGTACGTGATAACGCGCGCCGCGGCGGCGGCCGACGCCTTGGATACGGCCGACGCGGACTACTGCGAGCTCGTGCGCTTCGTGGACGCACTTTATCCCGAAACGAAGCCTAAGAAGAAGAGGTAGTACACACAACATATTATTCAACGTCGCAGGAATCCTCGACGTCGCAGTCCCGCAACAACAGATTCTGGCCGAAGGCCGCGGCGGCGATGAGCGCCGCGCCGGACAGGCCCGCGGGACCCAATCGTTCATGCAACGCAAAGTAGGCGAAGAACGCCGCCCACAAGGGATCGGTCGCATAGACGACCGCGGCACTCGAGGGAGGCACGGTCTTTTGTGCGATCGTCTGCAGGTAGCCACATAATGCGGACGGGACGAGGCCGAGGTACAACGCGGCGACGAGCACTTCTGACGGCGGCAAGGTGAGTTCTGATGATTGAAAGCGCCCAGTCTGCCAGAAAGCTAGAAAGGCCAGTACTGACGTAGCCAGCGCCGTGGCCGACGCAAGCCCTTCCGGCGACGACGCCTTTTGCGACGCCGGTTCCAAACGAATGATGAAGCACGCCGAGGCCAACGCCGCGAGGACTGATAGAGAATCGCCCGGCGCCCAGGCCCCGCCCACCGCGTCTGAGTCGGCGGCGAGCAGCAGCGTGCCGCTCAACGCGGCGAAGGCGCTCAACCACGTACCTCGCGGTAGTGTTTTACCATTCACCAATTCTAAGAGAGGTACGAACTTGACGTTGAGGTAGAGGAGGAAGGCCGACCTTGTCGCTGTCGTCGTTTCCAGGCCGATAGTCTGCAGCGCGAAGCCTAAAAAGCTCCAGACGCCTAGTTCGCAACCCCAGCGCCACGTTTCTTCATCTTTCGGGCGGAAGTTGGCTAACGCTAAAGCCGCGACGAGGAACCGGGCGGCGGTCAGCTCGAGCGCGTGGCCGTCGCCGACGCTATCTAACGCCGCCTTCGCGACGGAGTGCTGCGTGCCCCAGGCCGCGGTCACAAACGCGAGGGTCGAAACGGCCTTTTGTGCGTCGCTGGAGCGCGTCGGCGCCGCGTATCGCGTGAGGCGTCGGCTGGGTGGTGCTGGTCTTGGCCTCAGTGGTGGTGGGGCGTAGCCGTGCGCACTGGTGATGATAGATAAGGCGATAAGCCATCGTTGCATGCGCAAATTAGCCATGTTGGCTGCAGCTACAGCTCTGGCGCCGGCTGGGCTTGCTGGGCTTGCTAGTGTCTTACTGGACGCTAGCGCACTCGCATCGAGCCACACAGCGTGAGCCAGCCCTCAGCACCGCAGCGCTCGTCCAGGGCTTGCGCCAAGTCTCCTCTGCCTTGCGCAACCCGCTTTTTTGCATCGAAGCGGAGTGGTTAGCTCACTCTGCCCACCATGCTGGCGGCCACAGCACTCAGCATTGCGCTCGCGCTTGCACCGCCCACTGCTCCGCCTTCTCTCAAGCCATGCAAGGGTGAAAGTGATTGCATCTCATCGAACGGCCTCGAAGCGCCGAATCACTTTCAGGCGCCGCTCGCCTTCGCACCGAAGACGCGAGCTACGGCTTTTGCCGACGCGGCGCGACTCCTACGAGACGAGTGCACCGCGGTCGACGACGGCGCAAGCTACGTCCAGGCGCGCTGTGAGGGCGACGTCGTGGAGTTATTGCTGCGAGACGACGTCGCGACGTTCCGCGTGGCGGCCCTGCAAAAAGGCATCACGCCACCTTGGTGTGTTGAGAAAGGATGTATCAATGGCTCAATGAATCAACGCAAGCGGATCCTCAAACTCGGCGAGCGGCTCGGCTGGTCTCCCGTCGACTCGACGAACTTGCAGGACGAGGGCCGCTGGACGCCGATCTTTTTCAACACCGACGCGGTGCCGCGGGATGAATAGGTATGTGCTGTTGTGTTTGTGAAATAAACTTGAATAATTAAATAAATATCGATCACGCCGGGTTGATCGAGTCGCGCATGATCTTAACGCTGGCGACGTGGGCGGCGACAAAGAGGCCAACGTCGACACCGGTAGCCGCCGTATAGCTCGTGACTCCTTTCGCGCGTGAAAACTTGGCAACAACGGCGCCGTCGGCCAATTTGAGCACGCCACCGTACGTCTGGGTGTTGCCACAACTAGAGACGAAGCCGATCGTGGCAAAGCGCTCGAAGCCGCCGGGAGTCGCGAGTCGGATGTCGGTACTGTACTGGCTCATCCATGACATCATCGGCGAGACGGTAGCCCACGGGTAGAGTGCGACGCCGTCGTGCTCCAAGACAGGGGTGAGCCCCTCCACGCGCGGCACCGTGCTTAAGATGTTTGACGAACACTGGAAGCACGCGGTTTGGCTCGGCCGTATTAGGGGGATGGGCTGTACGAGCGCCACGAGTTTACCGTCCGCGCCTTTGACGGGCGTCAGGTGCGCCATCATCTCGGCGGTCGAGGCCCTACCATAGTCCTTCATGAGCGAACGGCCGTCAATTTGCGCGATGGTCTGCCCATCGAGCGACAAGGGCAGCACGCTGCCCGGCTTTGATTTCTCATACTCGGGCAGCGTAAACGTGGCCTCGCCGCCGCCGGTCGCCGTCCCGAAGAGGTATGCACCGGTCGGGGGCTGCTGCGGTGCGAGGACCGCGGGGATCGATGCGCCGCACCCCATTGATGAGTCCTGCGGCAGCTGCTGGGCCCGGTGCGTGCGCTACGCAGCTGCAGAAAGGATCGCGCGCTAGTGTCTTACAGGACGCTAGAGGTCGTCGGCGCTACGCGACGTGCGCCAGCTCTCCGCATCGCATCGCTCGTACAGAGCTGCGCCAAGGCCCCCTCTACCCTGTACAATCGCCTTTACCGAATCGGAAGCGAGTGCCACGCGGCAGGGCATCGATCAAACATGACGACAAAAACCGGCTCCACCCCCGTCGACCTCGACGCCATCCCGCCACCGGTCCCGTTCATCGTCTGCATCGGCGGCGCGGCGGTGCAGGTCGCCGGCCTGCTGGCCGTCTGGTCCCAGACGAGCGCCGGGCCCTGCCTCGCGGCGCCTATGGCCTGCGTCCGAAGCGACGACGCGGACCCCTGGGGGCGACTGGTCGTCGGCGTTCTCACGGTGGCGGCATTTATTTGGGCGGTCTCCCTAAGGACGGACACGCACTCCGACGCGTCGATCGTCGACCGGCTCTGGTCGATCCAGCCCTGGGTCTACTGCTGGTATGTTTGTTTCATGTTTCCATCGTCCGCACGCGTCGTGCTCATGACGGCGCTCGCGACGGCCTGGGGTATACGACTTACCTACAATTTCGCGATCAAAGGCGGCTACGCCGGCGGCGAGGACTACCGCTGGGCGGTCGTGCGCCACTGGTACCCGGGGTGGCGCTATGAAATTGTCCATGCGGTGTTCGTGTGCGGATTTCAGCAATTGCTACTGCTCGCCATCGCGGCGCCGGTCGTCGCGGCCGCGCAAAGTCAAGCACCGCTCAACGCCGGCGACGCGCTGGCCGCGCTGGTTTTCGTCTGCGCCTTGGTGCTCGAGACGATTGCAGACCGGCAGCAGTTCGCCTTTCAGACGGCGAAGTATGCCAGTGGCACGAAGCCGACCAAGGGTTTTCTGGACACTGGCGTCTGGGCCTACAGTCGCCACCCGAACTACTTCGCGGAAGTGTTGTTGTGGTGGGCCTTTTACGGCTTCGCCGTCGCGGCGACGGGCGAGCTGAATTGGTCCGGTGCCGGCGCGGTATGTCTTACAATTCTCTTCGTGGCGCCGGGTGCATCGGCGGACCTCACTGAGCTCCTATGTTCGAAGAAGTATCCAGAATACAAAGAGTACCAAAAAAGGGTGTCGCGGCTGGTGCCGTGGATTCCTAGCGAGGAGAGGCCGGCGGTGCTGGGACCAGTCGCTCGCGCCGCATACCTCTTGTACTTTGCGAGCCACATCCCAATCACGTTACTGATAGATGCCCAAGCGGCGATCGACCATAGATACTTCCCGGAGCCCGCGCAAGCGCTCTTGGATTGGCACATTCGAGTCAACGGAGATTTCCTCATGGGCGCGCCGCCGCTTTGGTTCCGGAGCGTCGTCTGGGGAGAGATATGCCTCCAGCTCCCGTTCTTCTTCGTGGCGGTGAAGGCGTTGTATGATCGCGACGAGGCGGCCTTCCGCATACCGTTTGTCATTTACGGCGCGCACACGGCGACGACGATGATACCTATCCTGGGGGAGATCGGCGGGTCAACGCGGCTGACGCTGATCTACCTGCCCTACCTGCTGTTCCCGCTGGGGTGCGTTGTGCTGTTTAGTGTGTAAGTCTTAGGCCGAGAGAAGCTTCCCCCAGCCCGCCGGCGGCGCCTGCCTCGGCGCCGGCGCGATCGCCTCGACGTCGTCCTCGTCGTCGTCGTCGTCCTCGTCGACGTACTTCGTCAGGTCCCTGATGACGTCTGCATGCTCAAAGCAGTCGTCGGCGGCGTCGCCGCAATAGCACGGAGTCTCGTCCTGCGCGACGAGCTTCGAGGCGCAGAGCGCAGAGGCGTCGAGGCGTTGCAAGGCCGCCCAGCCGCCGCGTTCGAGCGTGCCGAATGCGTGCCCGCGTGAGCTATTTTCTTGCTTGCTTTTGTCCTTGGCTTTTGGGCTCCAGTCTCGCGCGGATCGAACGTTGTTCTCACGGACGCTAACGGATTAATGGTGAAGGAGAGGGTTCATATAGTGGTAATTCCTTCAGGAAAGAGGTAGGAGCTGACAAGCAAAGGCTCCGACACTGACACTGGAGCTAGCGGTAAGACACTAGCATTCACAAAGTGTGCAGCTGCACAGCAAGGCAAGTAAGCAAGCAAGCGCACGTTGCGACGAGGTGGAGCGCTTCTGCACTTGCGCTTGAGCCATAGCAGAAGTAGCAGCTGTGAAAGGAACCACTGCGGCCGGCGGCAGCCATGCTGCACTAGAGCACCGGCGGCGAGCCGTCAAGCCGCGGCACCAGAATCACCGAGCCGCCGCGCAGCAGTAAACACCATCACCGAGCCGTCACGCGCAGCACAGCTGCACCACCACCATCATCACAAAATGCCAGTCGAGCGCGTCGACAGCACGTCGCCGCCCGCCGTGCTGCGGGCGCATGAAGAGGTCACAACCAGCGTAAAAAACACACCGTCCCGGGCACGACGTTAAACTGCCCGCGGTAATGTTGACTTCCAAGTTCAACAACATGATGAGTTGTTGTGCGGCGTCGCAAGCCGCGGCGCAGCAATGCGCCGCGGTCGTGGACGACAGCGCCCCCGCTCCACCTTGTTACGCAAGGGGGCGAACAACCTGACCCTTTACCAACACGCAGGCTCTCGTAAACTTCAGCGAGCAGCTCCTCGACCACGAAGCTGTCGAAAGTGTCGCGTTCGACGATATAGCCATCGGAGGAAGCCTCGCGGCGACGCGCGCGACGCCCGCGACGGTCGAAGACAGCACGATCATTCTCTTCCTCCACGGCGGCTCCTACGCGCACTATTCGCCCAAGGACCCGTGGTACGCGTCTCTTACGTCGCGCCTCGCCCATAGTACTCGTAGAGTCGTTGTGAGCCCATCTTATAGATTGGCGCCGGCGCATCCGTTCCCCGCGGCGCTCGATGACGCTCTGGCTACATTACGATACCTGCGACGGACAAGTCGCGTCGTTGTCTGTGGCGACTCGGCCGGCGGCGGCCTCGCGATGGCTCTCGCGTTGTCCGCGCCGAAGGATATAGTAGGCGTCGTCGCCTTGTCGGGCCTCTTCGACCTCACGGCCTCCACAGGATCGTATGATAAGCGCGTGGACCCCCTCTTCAGCGACGCGCCCGACGAGGAACGACGGTCGACGATCCGCGACGGCCTCACGTATTTGGGGCATAGAGAGCCGCGCGCCAAGGATGTGAATAGTGTCCTCACCGCGGCCTGGTGCTGCTATCCCCCAAAGCTCACGAAGTTGTTACGGGACTGGCGCTGCTCGCCGCTCTTCGCACCACTTGATCTGTTGCAAAAGCTTCCATCAACGTTGCTCGTGGTCGGCGCGCACGAGGTTTTGTTGGATGAGTCTCTACAATTGGGTGGCGCCATCAAGGATTGTAGGGTCGTCGTTTTTGAAGATATGTGGCACGACTTCTTCCTCTATTCAGAGGGCCGCGGTTGTGATGGTAAAAAACTGGACGAGGCGCGGCACTGTATCGATATCGTCTCCAAGTTCGTCGCGGACACCTCCGCGGCGGCCGCGGCGCGCCGCGCGGCGGTCGCGCCGACGAAGGAGTCCCTACCACAGCCGGCGAGTCCCATCGGTGACGGCGGCGTCTTCCTCACTGGAGTACAAGACTCGCCGGAACGGGTGCTGTCGCCGGGCCGCGAGCAGACGCCCGAGGACGTCATGATCGCTAGACGACGGGCAGCATTACTGCCGCGCTGCTACGTGGCCTACGCGTCGTCGTCCGATGGAAGGATGACGGCGTCGAACTGGACGACGCTCCTCACGGTGAGTGGCGTCTTCGAGGCGGAACGGGTGAAGGTTCTGAAGGCTGATTTGATCTTTTCGGTCCTCGCGCGGGACGGCGCGCTGGGCTACCGGGCCTTCCGCCAGGCCCTGCGCCAGGTCGCCGTGACGCTGTATCCCGAATTGGGCGAGGGCGACGCCTTTCGGAGGTTGGTCGAGGAGGACGTCCTGCCGCGCGCGACGCTCGCGTCCGAGGAAGAGGCGCGGGACGCGGGGCTGCTCGGGGTTTCGTAAGTTTTGGTTTTTTGTGATACTCTGTGCCATTCCCTACACCGCATTGGCGTTTGCTCGACGGCGTGGCATGGTGCTAGTGTCTTACATGCCGCTAGCAGCGTCGAGCGCGGCGGCGCGGCGCATTTTGGCAGCACTTGCTTGCTAGGCCAGCCCGACGCCATAAAACCGAGTTATAGATCAAAATATTGGCACGGCGCGAGCGATCAGCACGAGAAGACGCCAGCCGACGCGAGCCAGCAAGTGGAGCTGTAATCAGTGCTGCTGTGCAGCAATGGAAATCTCCATACGACTGCTCATCAATATAGCAACAGCAGCGGCACTCCGACCGCTCATCATCTTCGGCCGCCCCGGCGCCGGCAAGAGCACGATCGCCGAGCGATTGATTGCCCATCCCGACGCCGACGGCGCGTACAACGTCGACCTGGACGTCTGCGTGCCGCAGTGGATGCGCGACAACTTCGCCAAGGGTGTGTACCCGACGCTCGCGGAGCGGCGGGCGTTTGCATCGGACGCGGCGGATCATGTGGCGACCGCGTCCGCTGGCAAAGACGCAGTATGCGTGGTCTCGTTCTCCTTCGTGAACGACGACCTGCGCGACTCGTTTCGGGAACGTTTCCCCGACGCGACCTGGGCGCTCGTGGACGCCTCCGACGCCCTCGCCGGCGAGCGCATCGCGTCGCGCGACGGCCACTTCTACGACCCGCCGCCGGCGAAGGGCGACGAGTGGCTCTTCGCGCCCGTCGAGTTTGAGCACCTCGTGCTGGACGCGACGTCGCCAGTTGAGGAGAACGTCGCGAAGCTGCTGCCGCTCGTAAGACGACCAAGCTAATCAAAACACAAATTAGTAGCCCTCGTCGGACCAGTCGACGCGGTAGCCCGGGAGCGCCGCGCGGATCATCTCGGCCGTCGCCTCGTTGCAGCCGGGGCTGCGGCCGAACGTCTTCGAGTAGCCATATACAGAAATCGTCTTGGCGGCGTCGTCTCGCTTGATGCGTCCTCCGCCCACGACGCGGACGTGGACCCCCAATGCCTTGAGCGGCGCGGCGGTCACGTCGTAGTTCTCCGCGTGATATTTTAGACCCTGCAGCGCTCGCACGATGCGTTTTCGTCGTCCGTCGAGTTCGCATTCGAGGAGTACGAATTTCCAGGTGCCCGCGGCCACGGCGACGTCGACGAGCGAGTCGAACGCCTCGGTCGCGCCGGCACCGGGCGCGGGCGCGGTCGCCGAGTGGCGCGCGAGGATGGCACGCGCTGCGTCGTTGAGCGGTGCGCCCGTCTGGTCGTCGAATTTTGCGCGCGGCATGTGGTGCTGGTGGTAATGCTGGGCTTGGACGAGCGCTAGGGTTACGAGGAGCAGTGCTCGCATTGGTGCATGGCTGCTGGCTCTCTGGACTAGGGCAGACCTTCTCGCAATTCGTGCGATGATACCTAGGTCGATAGGAGCCGTAATGGCTGTCAAATTCTTTCTGCCAGTCGATTTCCTAGTGTCTTACATGACGCTAGCTCATCGAGTCGCCCGCCCTGACCGCTTGGCCTGGTATCGTAACTTTCTGGCCACACGATGAGTGAATTGCAATCTTTTTTTGCGTCCGACTCGGAGTACTCGGAGGACGAAGCCCAAACAAGCGCTGACCTACCTCGTCGCGTGGCCGATGCCGCTGCGTCCGGAGACATAGACACAATTCGGAGATGGCTCGCCGCCGGCGGCTCACCAGACGCAGTTCTGAGATGGAGCGACGGGAGGACATACGGAATCCTCGATTTTACCTGCGCGTCGAGCCGGCCGTCGAACACTGAAATTGTGGACCTGCTCCTCGCGGCCGGCGTCAACCTCGAAGGTCCACGTGGTGGCACGTCAGTGGAAATTGCGTCAAAGTATGGCGCGGAGGCTACTGTTCGCAGACTCCTGAGGGCCGGAGCATCGGTCCATGGAGGTGGAGCTCAGAGTGAAGGGCGTACCAGTGGCGTCACACCCCTCCACAAGGCCGTGATAGCGAATAATTGGGGGTTTTACAGGGACCCTTGGTCAATCGCCCAAGCCAAACGAGCCACGTCGCTCGGGCACCAGGGCATCGTCCGAATGCTCCTCGCGCATGGCGCCACGGTCGACGGACGCGCTTCTTCATCTCAATCCACCCCGCTCCATATAGCCGCAAGGCTGGCCGGTTTTATTTCTCTCGGCCTCGTGAAGGAGTTGCTGAAAAATTGCGCGTCACTTGATGCCGTCGACTTTAGCGGACATGTTCCAGAGGAAGTTGCACAGAGCAGGCTAGCAAGGCCGATTTACACTGGTAACGGCATTCCAGAGGACCCGCAGTCCCTCCGGCGCCCGGGAGCCGTCGAGGCGTTCCTCGCGCTCCTCGCCGACGTGCGCGCCGCGGGTTCGTTCAAGCGCTACGCGAACGCGCAGAGCGCGGCGTGGAAAACAAGCGTGGTCGCCAGCTGAGCCGACTCACCGGCGATATCCACGCAGGCCGCGCCTCGATGTCGTCGTCCTGCAGGCGCTCTGCGCCGAAGGCCGCGCGTCGCCGCCGCCCGTCCTCACGCGCCTCTTCCCGACCTCTACGAAGTCGCCGCACCTGCCGAAGGAAATCTTCTGGCGCATCCTCCAGTTCTGGCGCACGGACCGCGACCCCTGACTAGTAAGAGAAGCTTTACACAGTACCTAGTGCCGGGCCTTCTTCGCGGCCGGCTCGGAGTTCTCGTCGTTCTGAGAGATAAAGTCGTGGTGCGTCGCCACCGCAGGTGCCGCGGCAGCACCCGTCAGGATGTCGACGCGCTCCGGATTCGCCTTCTCGTCGAAGTCCTTATTTGCCTTGTGGCGGACCTCGACGTTCACCTCGAGATCGATCTGGAAGTCGTTCACGCAGAGCAACGTCCCGTTGACGACCCCCCCCGCCGGCAGCTTGGCTAGGGTCAGAGGCAGGTTCCGCGCGAGGCCCTCGTCCTCGGAGTCGACCAGACCAGAATTGCCCTTGTCGACGGCGGGGTCGATAAAGCCGAGCTTCTTCTTCAATACGACATCAACAAACGTCTGGAGAGTCGTTTCATTCGTATCTAAGGCTACGGGTATGGTCGCGTTGCGGCAGACGTAGCAGGTCGGCTGCGGGCCCTCGAGCGCGACCGGCTGCAGCAACTCGCATTTCCTCCCCGTAGGAAAGCGCTGGCAGTACGTGTACCGTCCTACTTCCGCTAATGACGTCCGCTCCTCGCTCAAGATACACTTCTGCTCGACCAACCTTAACAATTCCAGTACCTGTAAACCCGCGACGACGGCATTGGTAGTAGCGATGGCAGGCACGATGTTACCAGCCACACCCTTCGCCTCGTACAACGACAAGGGATCAATGTGGAAGACGCGGCACCGCAGGTTAGCGGCCGCGGCGACGAAGCGCATGGACGCCTCGTCGTCCTTATCAAATTCCCAGGAGCCTAATCTTTCCTTCATATCGTTCGAGAGTAGTTCGCGCGCTACTTCCGCGATTTCGGCAGAACACTGCGGCGCGGTCCAGACGGCGCGGTCCCAGTCCGCCGGTCTGTTTGTTATTGTGGAGGGCGGTTGGGATGCAGCGCCGTCAGTCAACTCTGGCGACGATAATGGAGTGGGTACCTTTTTCGCCGTTTTGTAGGTACCCAGCGCCAATTGAGCTTTGACCTCGGCGTCACATAAAGCAGCTAAAGCGGCACCGACGGCCTTTGACGCGCCATCAACGGAAGTAGTACGGACGGCAGCACAAGCTGAGGCGAACGACGACGGCTCGCCCTCCGCAGCGGGGTCGTCGAACAACATCGACGCCGACGCGTCCCCGAACAGCAGCTTAAACAGCTCCTTGGCCCACACCACACAATGCACCGGCTGCGACGGCGTGCTCCGGATCGTGCAGATCGGGTAGACCACGCGCTGGGGCTTGGGGAAGCACTCGTAGCACGCCGTCTCTCCTTTCCTGATGCAGAAGACCTGCCCCAAAAATCCAGTCGTGCCGGCCTCGATGAGCGGCTTGTCGGCCGCGAGGCACATCCTATTGACATGTCTTCTGGCATCGACGTTATCCAAAGCATTAATGACAGCGTCGAAGCCTCTAAACCAGTCGACCTTGAACAGGGGGTTAGTGATGATGTTGCCGTGGATCGCCTCGACCTCTACGTTGGGATTGAACCGCTTGATAGCTTCGCCCGCGACTTCCGCCTTGCTCTTCCCGACGTGCTTCTTTCTGAAGAGGAACTGGCGGTTCAAGTTCGACACGTCGATGGTATCTAAATCTACGACGGTGAGTTTCTCGCAGCCGACGAGCACCAAATTCTTTAGTAATTCGCATCCAATACCTCCAGCGCCGACGACCAGTACCTTGCAGGTCCGTAGTTTCTCGAAGTTGGCTTCGCCTAGGCCGGCTACCGAGTGATCGTAGCGGGGCTGGGCCATCTTTATTATTATTATGTGCGCGCCGTCCGCGTGCGGCGCCTTGGGTTTAAAATTCGAGCCGCGGAGAGCCTTGTCTCTTGTGCGGTGTGGCACGCCCGAGCGCTGCAGCGCGGCTTTGTACGATCTATGAAGCACTGCGCGAGCACACGAGAGGAGCCTAGCAATCGCTCCTGCTGCCTGATATGCGCGGTGACTGCGCCTGGATTAGCTTGCTGGGAGGCTAGTGTCTTACGCAATTAGTTTTACCCACCGCCAGCGCGTCGAGAGGCGTCGTTGACGGCATGGATGGTTGGCGACGGGGGCAGTTCAATGGCCGCAACCATGCCTGGCATTCGATCAGCTCGGCGTCTAATAGCGCCCGACGTAGCGCGATGAAGCACAGATAAACAATCTCACGAGTTCGGCCCAAGCCCAATCGACGCCGCCGACCAAAAATCGCGGCTCGCAGGACACGCGCCGTCAAAATACCTGGAAATCACAGCTGAAACCAGGCCTGACCACCCGTCAGGGACGCCCGCCGCCGACGCCCACCCCAGCTCCCAGCTCCCATGGCCCACCGCCGCGGCTCCACCACCGAGCTCGCGGCTTTACTAGCGGCGCTCGACCTCTCCGCGTTTTTGCCGGCCTTCGTCGAGGACAATTTGGACGACCGGTCCCTCGTTTCGCTGCGCGAGGGCGACCTGCGGGCGCTAGGTATTCCGGCGACAGCTAGAAGACGGTTTCTGGAGGCCGTCGACGAGAGGAGGCATGTGCCGGAGGCCCTCGAACAGCTCCGAAGGGACCGCGACGTGGCCTGGGCCGAAGTGGCACGCTTGCGAGCTCTCTTAAGAAGACGCCAGAAGCCCGCGGCCATTTCAGCGTCGCCCTACGGCGTCGCGGAGCGGCGCTCGAGCTTCTCGCCGTCGCCGCCGCCGAGTCCCGCGCCCAGTCTCCAATCAGCCTACAGCCAGCCGCAGACGTCTCCTGTACACATGGGTTCGGAGCCCCCTACGCCGTCGTCCACGGTCACCTCATTCTTCCGGTCCACGTCGCAGCTCACGCTACCGCGCATCGACGACCGAAGGCGGACGGTTAACCTATGTGCCTCGCTCAATCAGACTGGGGGCTTTGCCGAGGCGGCTTCGTTCTCACGTCAAGCAGTCTCGGCATCAAAAGCTGCACTCGGAAAGGAGCATATGATCACGCTAATGCTTTGGCATTCGTTGGCTCAAAGTCTCTACCTCGACCGCGACGCTTCCCGGGAACAACTCCGCGAGGCCGTAGAAATTTTGGAGCGCATCTACATTACATCGCAGCGGGTCTTCGGCGGCCAACATCCCCGCACGAACGATATCCGGTTCACCCTCTGCCGGGCGCGTGGTGAAGCTTTTTTCAGCAAGCTACGAATCCGATTTGTTATACGCTTCATCCGCTTTGTTATATGCTTCCTAAGAACAAAGGTCAAGTAAATGCACCGGGTAAGAAAGTAGGATTTCACAAAGTTAAGACTTAATCCAGCTCGTCCTCGTCATAAAGCGCGGCAGGCGGCGCGGGCGGAGGCGCCGGCGCGGCCACCGGAGGCGGAGGAGGCACGTCGTCATCGCTGGACGCCGGCCGCCGCTCGGAATAAGACCGCCGCGGCGCCTTCACGGCCACGAACTCCGTCTGGCAGACGACGCACGTGTGCTTGTGCGACTTCTGGAACCACTCGGCGAGGCACGACGCGTGGAACTTGTTGTGGCACGTGGCGCATTCCAAGTGGGGCAATTTCTTCGACTTGGGATGCAACACCCCGTAGCAGACGGGGCAGGGCTCGACGCCGTCAAATTCCAAATCTACATCCTTGCGCCAATCTAAGACAGCTCGTTTCGCTGTGGTCGTTTCTGCCGCGGCTCGTAGCCGCAGGGCCCACCGTCGAGCTTTCTTTTCATCGATGCCCTGGTGCAATCCAAAACTGACACTGACCGACCGAAATGGAAACGCGGGGTCATAACTCAGAACCATCTCGATGAGGCACTCGTCGCGCTCGTACTGGGCCGTCACCGTTCGCGCTCTAGAAGCTACTTTGACCTTCAGCGTAGAATCAGGATTGGTCTCGTCCCCGAAGCCTTCCCTGGCCACAATTGACAAAGCTTTTGCCACTGGCGTTTCCTTGAGGACGTCCACCACTAAACTTCTAGCTCTCTCAGCATCTCGAGGCCTCGCGGCAGCGCCCCACCGTCGAGCCTCCGCCGCCCTTGATACACATAACCTATGAAGCGCCCAGCATGCGAGTAATGAAGCCGGTTCAGCTTGATGTTTCTTGAGGTACGCACTGCAGGGGCCGTCTATACACTTGTCGACGGGTCGCCGTTTCAACGCCGGTAAAGATGCTGAAACGATCGCCATACAAGCGTCGAAGGCTCTACTGATCAAGGGATCGTCCTCGCCCACATCGAGGTCGACGACGGCCCGCAACAGGACACCCTGGTCCGTTTTGGGGGAGCCACAGGCCCCACAGATCCCAAGGACATCCGCCACACACGCCGCTAAGCGCGGGTTCGCATCGAGCAGCGGCGTGAGCGCCGCGGCGTCGAGGTCTATTTTTCGGCCCTCGTTCCTCCTTGAAAGCTCCACAATACAAGCCTCGGCGCAATCCAAGGCGGAGACGTAGGCGGGCGAGCCCTCCTCTTTTAGTAGGAAGGCGCAGGCCGTTTGTAAGGCAGTTGCTACAGTTTCGAAGGGGACGACCCTTGACGCGTCCGACCGTAACACTTGAGCCGCGCAGGCCAGGGCCGCGGCCCTTTGAGCATCACTGTGTAGGGAGAGGCCGCGCGCCATGACGTCGGCGGCGCGTCGACACGTCGCATCTGTCAAAGAGTATCCTTCTAGAGTCTGCGCGACGAAGCGGCACGAACCCGCGTCACCAGTTAACGTAGAGAGCGCTCTCTCGGAAGCCGTCCCCGTCGCCGCCAGCGCCCTTACATGTGTAGAATCACCAGAACACAACGCATCCACCGCAACTTCGCGGAAGACGCCATCGGAGGCCCCCAACCGCCTCACGACTTTCGTCGCGAGCCAGGCTGCAGACGGCGTCGCGTCCGTCGAGGCGTCCCTCAACTCAGCTATCTGGTCGCCTAATGCTTTGAAGGGCGCATCTACCTCTGAAGAATCTCGTTGGAGCTTCGCGGCGACGGTCTGCCTCTCGCGCCCGTCTCCAAACCTGACGGTGTAGAAGGTCTCGTCGTCGTCAACGTGGACCTGGAGGATCCGACAGCCTTCATTCGTTGGTGAGTAAATGACGTCCTCGCTCTGGCGGAGGGGCGCCTGCTTTTTTATTGATGAAGGGAGCCGTTCGCTCAGAGCCGAGGCCACTCGCAATGAAGCTCCAATATCTCTGTTGGACAGGGCGACCTTCAAGGTAGCTAGTAGTAGTGAAGGGATCTTGTCGGGCGGTAACGCAATGGTAGAAGCGCCGCCTCCCTGAGAAACGGTAGAAGCGTCCTGCAGGCCGTCCAACGCGAGCTCGAGAGCTAACTCCGCATCTACAACGCCGGGTCTCGCATCTAACCGTAGTAAAGCCTCCACTAGGACGTCGTCCCCACCTATTCTAGAGATGTCGTCGCCACTCTCCTCGAGGAGATCCAGAAACGTGTCGTTGCGTCCTTCCCGCCACGCATCAGCGTTTACCAGCGGCGCCGCGCCCTTCGCTGTTGATGAACACTTTGATAGGGCCGCGCGCCACACATCTAGATCGGCGCTTCCTGACACGGCGAGCGTTTCCAGCGCTCTACGAGCCGCTTCATTTTTATCCTCGCCCCGGACGCAGGACAACGCATTCTCGAAGTCATCCAAAGCGCCCAGGACCAGCGCGCGGCCCATGACATCGGCCGCTAAATCGCAAGAGCGGCCGCACTCCTTCACGAGAGAAGATAGGGCCTCCCTTGAGGCGTCTACAGCACAAGCTCGTAACGACGCCATAGAAGCGAAGGGCGCTATCGCAGGGTTCCTCTTCAGTAAATCTTCGACGGCCTTGCCGGCGGCGCCCGTCAGGACGGACGGCGGGAGCAATGCGAGCACTTTGTCTAGCGAAACGCCGGCGTGTGCTACTAACGAGTCCCTCGTCTCGTTATCACCGTTCGACGCGCGCTTCGAGGCCAAGTCACATAACGCGTCCATGGTCGTGTCGTTGAGTAAGGACGCGGCCTCGTCCGGAGGCAATGCATGCTCCGCGCGTTTTGATAGAGGCGATGCTGCTAGTTCCCCCAGAAAAAGGCAGCGCCTCGAGACACGCGTCAGCGGCAGTGCTTCCTCGATGAACGCGAAGGTCAGGTCCGCCCAGCTTGCTGGAGCGGCGGCGAGCACGGCTCCACATGATTTAGCTGTGGCGTCGACTCCTAGTGCTAGAGTGAACAGGCGGTCCGACGCCTGCTGGGGCTCCGTCTTCGCTAGTGATTTAGCAACTCTCTCAACAGATGAGCGGGACGGCGCTTCTAAACGCAAGAAGGCGGCCGCAGAAGCCCACTTCTCGCTTGCGATCGCGACGGCCGCGGCGACGAGTGGTGCACTCCCGGAATTCATTAGGGCGTCGACGACCTCCGAAGGATCCGATAACGCGTCGCAGAGCTTCGCGACGTGTTGGGAGACGCCCTTGGCGTGGTACCTATCTTTTGCCGCTTTCGCGACGGCGCGCGCGGCCCTCGTGGAGACATCAATTCTAGTCGAGGCGTGTTCGACGGTCTCCGGGGACGCTATGGAAGCGACGCAGCTCCACAACGCTTGTACTTCTAGATCCTCCTGGTCTAAAGCAAGTAGCGCGCGCACGGCGCCCGAGCACTTGGTATCCGCAGCGTCATGCGGGAGGCGCTCCAGCAGGGCGTAGCAACTTCGACGCTCCACCGCATCTGAACTTTTGACGTTCTTGAGGGCGAGCCAGGTCTGGGGCGAGGCGTAGACCTCTCTCAGTGATGATAAAAAGGCGTCGTCCACACCCGTCCGTTGCGAAGCCGCCACCAACTTGGCCAGGCCACCGAGGACGCGCGCCCTCGCCTCCGCATCAGAATCCTGGAGCATGGACTGCGCGAATGCAATAATGGTACTGCGGTTCCGCGCGGCGCCTATCACCCCATTTTCTTTCGGGAAGGCGGCCTTCCAGGCTCTCACGGCGGCGCGCGCGACGTCGGCGTACCTGTGCTTGCTACGCTTTATCTCTACCGGTGTTTCTCTCTCCGACAGTGTCGCGATGGTGGCACCGGTGCGCCATCGATGCCGTCGCACGAACGACGTCATGGCGTCGAGGAGACCAAACGCGTCCACCTCCACGCCGTCGACGCGACGCCTCTCACTGCGTGGGACGCCGCAACGCACGCGTCGGCCGTCGCCGCCCACCACGGCCCCGCTAAACTCGCCTCGACGGACCGCAACGGCGCGCCGGCCGCAGCGCACGCTTGTAGAGCATCATACAACCCCTGGCGGACGCGCGCGTCGTCATCTTTAAAACCGAGCAATTCGACGACGCGCGCGTCTCTCAACCAGTGCGCGACCGCTCGCACTTCGGTCGCGTCCACGGCGGAAACGCGCTGTACCAAAGCATCTAACCCTTTCAGCTTCGTGGCGGCGTCCTTCTTGCCGCACTGCTTGCAGGCCCGTTCTAAATCTCGGTCGTTTCCGGCGAAGCCCTTGCGGGTCACAACCTGTTTATCTGGCGACGGCGCCTCGAACGCGGCGAAGCCCACGAAGCTCATACCGTCGAGTCGCTGAACATCACGTAGGCGGCGTGTGTCAAAGCGGCACCTAGTCCAACGGCGTAGTACTGCGGGAGGCGAGGATTGCCTTTCAGCGCGATGCGCATGAGCGGGAAGAGCGGCGCGTAGAGAATCGGTACCAATAAGGCCCAGTTCGGTTCGCGCTTGTGGACGACCTGGCCTTGCGTGCTCTCGGCCATGCAGTGATGCGTGTGGTTTTGCCTAGCGAGAGCACTTCGCTGTGCTCGGCTCTACTCGGCTCTACGTGCGTCAGCGGTGCTCGGCTGTGCCTTGCGTCAGCTTTGCGCGTCCTAGAGCTTTGTAATTCGCAGCGGTAATCGCTCGCAGGCTAGTTGTGCTGGTTTTGTGGAGCTTGCGATGCCTAGTGTCTTACAGGACGCTAGCCACGGTTTCACGACATTTTCATTTTGTCACGCGCTTTTGCGCTTGGAGACTGATTTACGAGGTCACAACATCGCCGCCAGACGACTGAACGGCTAGACCGTCAACAACTCGCGTCGGGAGCGTTTGTTGATCAATTTTGACTTTTGACCTGCGCTCAAAACTAGACGCCACGGCGTCGACGCGGTGTACAAGTATGGGGTGGTTCGGTGGTCGGTCCCTGTGCGGAAATCAAATTGTTGCGGCGCGTCTGAATCATGGCCTCCACGCCATCGACGCGACGCCTGCTCGATAGCGTGGTGGTGCCCATTCCTCGCCGCTCGACCGAGCCCGGTCGGCCGCGCCATCGCCGAGAAATGACTTCTTGAAGAATTGTCGGATGCACCCGACACACTGGTTGATTTTCGCACAGGTCGGTCCGACTCCGTCGAGACCGTCGAGGGCGCGCAGGAGGTGGTCTCGCGCGTGAGCAGTGACTTGGCCAAGAAGAAGGACACGGTGAAGAGCCTGCGCGACGCCGGCGTCCCAAAGGCCTGACGCCGTCGACGCGTGTGTGTCCGCGCAGGCAGAAGACGGTCAAGGCATTACGAGCGCAGCGCCGCGAGAGCCTCGTCCACGAGATCGTCGCGCTGAAGTCGTACCGGGACCAGCTCCGCGCGACGCTCGCCGGCATCGATGCCGAGATCGCGGCCAAAAACACGCGGCTCGCCGCACACGACGCCGAGTCGCGGACGGGCAGCGAGGAGTACCAGCGGCTCAAGACGCCGCGCGCGGCCAAGAAGCCGGCGCGGAGCGTGTCCGACGGGGAGAAGTAGGGTCTTGGGCTTGTGTTCTCTTCCCCGCGTTTACCCTGCAAGACCCCCCCTTTTCGCTTCTTATGGCCCAGAGACGTCCCGAGGTGTCAATGGACATGTATCGGGCACCGAGACCGCGCGGGGGAGGGGTCCAAAAAAAGAGAAGGCAAGGCAGCTCTGCCTCGCGGGAGGTGCCCAAGCTGGCCGCCGCGCGACTTTAGAACAGCGCTGGCGGTACAGGGAGGGCCCTTTGGGTCTACGCTGCAAGCGAAAAAAGACTGCGTCAGTATTGCGTACCTGTGGGCCGAGGACGAGGCTGAAACTCGCCAACCTTAACAGGAGGGGCCCAAACAGCCGCCGAATCACCCCGCGCGGCCCGAAATGGTCCTCTTTGGCGGCCTGGAGCTGATCGCAGCCGGCGCGTTCCTCGGCGGTGGCTGCGCCGCCTGTAGAGAGGCCCCAGCAGACCGCGAGCGGCGACGAAGGTCACGCGTGGCCGAGATCGTGACGCGCACAAGGGTACGCTTGATGCGCGAGGGCGACAGAGCCGCGTCTCGCCAATTGTTAACAACACCTGAGGCGAGCCCGAGCCGGCGACCCCGGCGGAGCGGCTCCGAGGCCGACTTGGAGGCGATCGCCTCCCAGCTCAACTCGCCAACGGACGTCTCCGACGACACGGCGCTTGGTTTTGATGATTCCGGGCGGCGCCTCGACCGGCTCCTCGACGACGCCGAGCGGCGGCGCATCCAGAAGGCCTACGGCCTCGGCGAGAGCCCGCGCGCGCCGCACTGGCTGCCGCCCGACCGCGACACGAGCCCGCTGCGCGCCGTCGTGAGCGCTCCCACAACCATGGACCAGCCCGTTGCCCCCTTGGTGGCGGTCCAGTAGTGAATTAATAGATCTTTTACCTATCTCGCCCCCGATTGTCGTCGAAGTAGCCGCTTGGTACATGTTGATCTCCCAGCCGCTCCGGCAGCGAGGCGTCGGAGTCCCAGCGCCTGCGTGGGAATAGGGCGTGAGTCGCGCGTCGATGGCGTATGGGTCTCCACGCCATCGCCGTGAAGCAGGACGCGGGCCACGGACGGCTTCAGGTTGTGCAGGTGCCGCAGCGCAGGCGTGATATAGCGCCAGGTCAAATTGATCCGCACGCCGGCGCCAGTCACTCGCGGCAAGGAGTGCTCGTAGTCGCGCTGGAACGCTCCTTTCATGACGAGCAGCGACCCATGGCCGAGCGTCACGGAGGTCTCGTTGACGTCACCGCGACGCCGCGTCCGGAACGGCCGCGCCGCGCCGAGCGAGAGTGAGGGAACGTCGAAGTCGCGGCCCAGCCACGGGTCGTCGTCGGAATGCCACGCGGCGTGTTCAGTGCCGTCCGCGTAGAGGTTGATCAAGACCGCGTTGAACGACTTTCCGACAGCCCTTTCAACGTCGCGGCGCATGCGGCGCAGCGTCGGCGTGAAGGGGTGTGCGCGTAACCCGGGCACGTGGTTCGCCGAAAAACGATATTCGCCGACGCCGCCCTCCGCGCACCACATCATGCGCCGCGGGCTGCGGACGCGCGCGCCTTCGATCAGATAGGACGTGAAATTGAGCCCAGCATACTGAGCTATCTCGTCGAACATCGCGTCGGCCGTCGCGCGGTCGTAGAAGCGCGGCGCGTGCGCGAGGGCCGACGCGCGCGACTCGAAGACCGTGGCGAGCGCACTCCCGCGGCGTTGACAACGCGCCAGCGCGTCGACGAGCGGCGCAATGCGCGGCACCTGCACCACGGCCGCAGCGACGATTACCGCAGCAGCCGCCGCGCGCCGTGGCGGAGGCCCCATTGGAGCTCGGTGCGCTGCTGCGACGTCGCCAGTGGCTTGGCGCACCAGTGCGCAGTGCGACGTCGCCTCTGGCAAAGCGCAAAGGAGAGCACTCTCCTTTGCAGGCAAGGTTTGAGTGCCGCGGGCCAGCCACAAGCGCTCAAAGCCCTGATACCCGCAAGAACACCTCAAAGGCTAACTACTGCGGCGCGAACAGGCGCAAGCTGCGGCGCCTTCGCTTTTGCGACGCAAGCCGATGATCGGCTCTTGCTAGTGTCTTAGAGACCGCTAGCTCGATTTCCCGCAAGCACCGGCCAGGCGGTTCGAAGAGGCCTCGACGAGCGCTCGACCGCCCGCAAAGGAGCTCGGACGTCCAACACCCCGCACGCTGAGCATGATCAAAGCGCCAGGCTGCCCATTTTGCGGGACGACTCAGGCTGCACGCCCGCCGAGGCCAGCAGTCGGACGCCTGCAGTGTCGCCTGGACGCCCACGACTCGCCCGAACGCCTGAAAGCGCCTCAAAGTGCCACTGCCCGCTGGACAGGACGATGGCCGCCCAAATGACGGCCAAGGAGCTGGCCAAGATGGTCCAGCTCTGTGGGAGAGCCGAGGCCGGCGGCGTCATCGACGACGAGGACGTCAAAGAACTCATAAAAGCCATGGACGACGCCGCCCTACCAACGTTAGTAAGAGAGGAGAACTGGCGCAAGGCTCATGAGAGAAGGAAGAAGCGCAACAACAAACCGGACACGCCGGAAGATTCAGAAAGGTACATTCCGTTCTACGAGAAGGAGGCGCGGCTCGACAACGCGGTGCGGATGCTGCAAGATAAACTGACAGCTAACACGCCCAAGGGCGAAGCTCTCAAGTTATTTCGACGAGCGGCCCATGGCAATGATTCCATACCCGTGGCGGAGCTCATCCCGTCATTAAGGGAAACTTTAAGGATCTCCGAGGCGGATCTATCATCTACAGATTTGGAGAACATGATCAAGGCGACCACTGATAGGTTTGCCGATGATCAGGGAAATTTGGACCTGGAGTGGATGAGTAACGAAGCTGAACGGTTAATGAAGACGTGGGAGGTCGAGCGCCAAACGGAAAAACGTTTGACCCGAGAGACGCCGATGCAGCGGTCCCGACGCATAAAACGGGAGCAGACGCAGATGAGCGCGGCGGAGCTCAAAGAACGAAGGGACTTGGAGCGGGCGGCGCAGAAGAAGATCGATCGACGGAAACGCGTGGTAGAAAGGTTGGATGACAAGTCGGGCATCGACGCCGAGACGGGCGAACCGGTGCAGATCGAGGAGGAGGTGCACGAGCGCACGGACCAAATCAGGTGGAAGACGGGCCATCTCGCGCCCCGCGCTTATGCGGAGGGGCCTCCAATAAGGCCGCCCGGTTCTCCGCCGGAAGCGGCGAAACGGAAGGCCGCGAAGATGAGGGCGTCCGGCCAGCACTGGGGGACGTGGTAGTAAGATAGTTGTACTAGTACTGGGCGCTCGTGGCGGCGGCATGCGTCCCTGCGGCGCGGCGCTGTGGCGTCGAGCGTGGGGCCCCACTTGCGTGGCCACTTGCGTGGCCCGGGGCTTGGGTCGCGGGCGTCTGGGACACGGACACGGACGGCTTCCGGCGCGAGTTCGTGGCCAAAGTCATCGTCGTCGACCCCTACGCCTCGGAGCCGCCGGCCTGCCGCGGCGCTGACTACGTCTGGGCGGCGAAGGACGAGCTCGACCACGCCAACCACGCACTTCCACGCCACCGAGGCGACGGTAGTCAGGAGTGTAGTCAGATACGCACCGACGGTACTTACGCGGCGCGCGAGCGACGACTCGGACGAGGCGCTTAAAGATCATGACGCTGCGCGTACTCGGCCGCGAGGTCGAGCTGGACCAGCGGCATGCGCAGGTGGTCCTTGAACTTCTCGAAGACTTCGAGCGAACCGTCCTGCTTCCTCCCGCGCTTCGCGTGGAAGGCCTGGAAGAACTGCGCGTTGACCCGATCTAATGATGAAGGGTCTTCACTGCCACCGGGCTTCTCAATATCATAATTGATGATCGGACCGCCTAACGCGGCACCCCCACCGGCGACGCATCTAGGTAAAGCTTGTTGCGACTTGTGGCGCATGTCCGCATTTAATCCAGCCACGGTGCATCGCACCGTAAAGGGATACAGGCCATTTCTCGGTTGCAATGCCGTTTTGACTTTGGTGCGAGGCGTGGTAATTGCGGGATCGATGGGCGCCTCGTCGGCCGTCTTCACTAATAGTGAAACGTGAGAACGAGTGCCGCCGTCCTTGCGCTCGCCTCTCGGCCTTCTAAACAGCGGTCTATCTAAAAGAGCGGCGGTCTTGATGCCCCGCAATTGCTTCTCGGGGTGGAAGACGCGCGTCGGGTGGTCGCGCCACTCCAAGCCGGCGATTTCCCTATTTTCGATCGTGAGGCCGTCTTCAGCAACCAAAACATCTTCAAAAATGCACTCGAGCTTCGGCGGTAACGGTTTTGCGGTATCGGCGGCATCTATCAAGCCGAAGGCCGCCGAGATGGCCTGGGCCGTCTCGTACAACGTCGAGTTGCCTGAGACTATCAGTGTTCTGTACGCCTCTCCGCCGCCCTCCACCGACGCACAGCCTTGGAGTAGTACGGTGAGTTGTAATTGTACAAATCTACAATCTTCTCGCGTGCGAGGCGCCTCTAGCATGTCAGTCGTTTTCGGTAGCGAGCGGCACAACATCCGTCGGTGTTCTATTTGGGCTGGATCGACAGCAGCTTGAGCACCCCGGGCGAACTTCCCACCCGCGTAGTCCTGGGAGTTGCCGTACTGGTCGATCGGCCCGCGGCGCCGGACGGGGCTCCGGTGGCGCCGCCGGCGCGGCTGCGGCTTGCCCTCGGGCACGCCCGGCATCATTGAATTGTGCTGCAACCTCGACTGGGAGATGGAGCCCGGCGGCAGCGACGGCAGCGCCGCCAGCGCCTCGTGGACGTTCTGCATGCCGGCCATGGCGGCGTTGGGCGGGCGGCCTTCCGGGCGCCGGTCGCTGCTTTACGCGGGGGCGCGGCGGCTGTCCTCGGTCGCGCGGTGGCCCGGGGGTTCCGTCGGGGTCCCGGGGCTGGTTCTGGGTCGCGGGAGGCGGCGCAAAGTGGCTGCCAATTGCGAAGCCCAACCACCTGATCATCCTAGTGGGCGCGCGACGACGCGTCGCGGGCGTGCCCCGGAGTGCGTCGGAGGGGTTACCTCCGCGCGGGACGCGTCGCGACGGCTGCTGGTGTTTGCTAGTGTGTTACATGCCGCTAGCTTGGTTTTTGCTGCTGCTTTTTGCACAAATTGTGACAGTGCTGCTCGCTAATAGGCGGGCTGTGCCGCTGCAGGTGCTGGCAGTACCACCTGCGCATCTGTGCGCCCGACACCATTGGTTTTTGCAGCGACTGCACGAGATAATTGGCTGAACTTGGCGCTGCAGCCTGCGATAATTGGCGCCGCAGCGTGAGACTGGCACGAGTAAGCTAGCTGAACTTGGCAGTCTGCAGAGTTGCACAGCCGCAGCGAAACGATGCCAAAAAACGGCACCCTTAGGAAAAAGAAGCGCATGAAGGCGCGGCGCGGCCTGGACCGCGCGACGGGCGTCGCGGACGAGGGCGGCAACGGCACGCGGCCGCCGCGCACCGCGCTCGCGCGCGGGCCGACCTTCGCGGACGCGCCGCCGATCCCGCGCGGCGCGGCGGGCACGAAGCGCCCGGCGGACGACGACGACGCGCGCGAGCGTCTGCGCGAGGAGCGGCGCCAGCGGAAGCGCGCGAAGCGCCGCGGCGAGGCGCCGCCGCCACCCGGCTCCGTCGCCGCGGCGGCCGCCACCGCAACCGTGCCGGCCGAGCTGGCTCCCGCGTGGACCGGCGACGCGCCTTCAAAAAGGACTTTGGGAGGCGGCATCGTGATCGAGGACACGGCGCTCGGCGAAGGTCGAGAAGCGCGGCACGCGTCGAGCGTCGACGTGGCCTACGAGGCCTTCGTGTTGAGGGAGGACGGTGCGGTAAGGGGCGCGGCGATCGACCGGGCCACGGCGCGGGACCCCTACGGTTTTGTGGTCGGTTCTGGGGACGTGATCCGAGGCCTCTCCGAGGGCGTCAAGGGCATGCGCCCGGGCGGACGCCGTCTTATAGAGGTGCCGTGGCAGTACGCCTACGGTGCGAAGGGCCGGCCGCCGAAGGTGCCGCCCAAGAGTCGCTTGCGCTTCGACGTCCAGCTCCTCGAGGTGGGCGCGGGCTTCGTAAGTTAACTTGAATACATTACATCGCTATAGTTCCCGTTCGCGTGGCGGATGTCCGCGACCAGCACCTCGGACGCGCTCCAGAGCCGCACGCCGAGCTCCGCGTCGGCGGCCCGGTCCGAGGATACGTGGGGCCGCGCCACGGGCACGAGGTAGCTCCCCGGCTCTATTGTAGAATCGACGAGGGGGCGCAGCACGGTTAAGGCCGCCGTCGCCGCGTCCCAGTAGAACAGGCGCTCGAACGCCCTGACTACAAACCACGGCGCCGGGACGAACCTTAACAGGTTCCCGCGGACCGCGCCGGGGTGGACCGCGACCGCGTGGACGTCATACCGTCTATGTAATTCCCTCGAAAAGAGTATGTTGCAGAGCTTCGACCAGCCGTACCACCGCAACTTGTTGTACGTCTGACGGTCATTAAGCTTCTCGGCCGTCCAGAGCTCGTCTTGGGAACTGAACCGATGCGCCACCGAGCTGACGGCGACGACGCGCGCCCCTTCATTTAACAAAGGGAGCACTTCGTTCACCAAGACGAAGTGCCCGAGGTGGTTCGTCTGGAACTGCGCCTCGAGGCCATCCTCACTTATCGATAACGGAGGCATCATAATACCGGCGTTGAGCACGAGGAAGTCGATTCCTGATGGAGCCATCTCCTTCACGACGCGCGCCGCGCGGTAGACGCTCTTCAGCTCGAGGAGCTCCATCGCGACGCACGTGCCCGATCCGACGGTTTTTGTCGTTTTGGCGCACTTGTCGAAGGTGCGGGCCGTGGTTATGACGGTACATCCTGCATCTGCGAGCCCTCGGGCCACGGCCAAACCTAACCCAGAGGAGGCTCCTGTGACGACGGCCGTTTTGTTCTGTAGTGAAGGCATGTGCGCGTAGGAGAACCCGTGCGCGTGTCGGATATGAAGCCACGGCGCCGAGCCCGTGAGGAAGGACTCGTCTCCCGCTAATTCCCAGACTACGACACCGATTGTTGTTGCCAAGCATGCGACGCAAAGGCTGAGGAGGTAGTGCGGTATGCGGCGCCGCAGCGCATTGTGCAGCGAGGTCATTGCAAGTGCCGCAGCGATGGCGTGCTGTCAAGAATCGATGAGAAGCGGTCACAGAACCAAGCAACCGTCACCTATAGCGGGTTGTAGCAACTATATGTAGAGATTTTGCCTCGGCTTGTCTGAATGCTAGTGTGTTACATGACGCTAGCTTGTGCTTGGGCAAAAATTAGCCGCCACCAGCAGCAAGCTGTGTCAAGACGTAGCATTCTTCCTGGCATCTCTGTGCACCAATGCTCGCAGCCAGCAGAACCTTCGGGCGCGCCCTAGCTCGAAAAGCCAGCCACGCTGGCGGCACAGCGTCAGCCGCCGCGCAGCTCGCGCGACGGCGCCAGAGCACGCTGAGCGCGCGCGAGGCCGAAGCTTTGAAAGGGTTTCCCACCGTGGACGTCGGCGGTTTGTTCCCAGACGCCTCATCAGACCGACGCGACGCCGCGCACGCGGAGCTGCGAAAAGCATTAATAGATGAAGACGCGCCGGGCTTCTTCTACGCGTTGAATGCACCAGAAACACTAAACGCGAAATATCTGGACTCGGTCTACGCCTTCGTGGAAGACGCCCACTCCCTACCTTTAAGAACGAAAGCACGGTTCGCCGATCCGGAACGAGGTTCTGGAGAATTGGGCGCGGCCTACAACGGCCCCGACGTGGGCTACTTGGAACCCAGCTATGATGGTGTCTCCGTGGCCGCGGCCTCGGCGTGGGACTACTCGCCCGAGGGTGCGAAGAAGGCTGGGGATAATTGGGACGCGGAGCTCCCCGCCTATTTTCGGGAGACGATGGAGGACCTGTACGAGCGCCAGAACGGCGTCGGCCGGGCCGTGTTGACGGGCATCGCCGAAGTGCTGGACTTGCCCCCACAAACCTTCTCTGATAGTTTTGATCGCGGCGACCTCGGCACGATCCGGTTGATATCGTATCCCGGCTTCGAGCCGCCCGTCCACACGTTCTCGGCGGCGAACGCGAACTCGGGCGACCACGCCTGGACCTATTCTGATGAAGACGACGACGACGACGACGTGTGCCGGGCGGATGTGGGGATTGCGCCGCACACGGACTTCGAGGCCTTTACCTTGATGCACCAGGACGCGCCCGGTTTGCAGTTGCTGTCGAGGACGGAGCTCGAGAAAGGAAAAGATGGGAAGTGGATCGACGCGCCGGTCGTCGACGCCTTCATCGTCATCGTGGGCGACATTTTGGAGCGGTACACGAACGGCGTGTTGCGCGCGACGCCGCACCGCGTCGTGCGGCGGTCGTCGTCGCGGAGGTCGATCATCCGGTTCAACGCCGTCGCGCCCGACGCCGTCGTCGCGCCCCTGCCCAAGTTCGGCACGCCAAAGTACTCGCCCGTCACCATGGACGAGCACATGGCGACGACGCTCGGCAACTTGAGGAAGGGCGTGCCGTCCTGGGACGCGGCGACGAACACGAGCCGGTCGGCGACGTACGACTACGCGTCGTAAGTGCTGTTGTTACTATCTCGCTTCCGAGTCCTCCCTCACCACATCAAACAAGATTAGTCCCGCCCAAACAAATCGGGCTCCGCCGGCTCGAGCGGCGCATAGCACGTAGGCGGCGGGATCGCTGCGCCGCGCGGCGCCGACCGGCAGGCCTCCGCGGCGCGCCGCGACGAGTCCTCGCGCAGCGCGACGAGGCCGTCGACGTCGAGCAGCATGCCCGCGAGCGACTCGGATCCGAGCGCGTCGCTCAACGCCCTCCGCACGCGACCCACGTCGACGCCCCCGTACCCGACGCCGCGGATCGACAAGTTCGCCGTGAGGCCGCCGCCGCGGCGCCCGGCCGTCCTCTCCAGAAAACCCCGGAGCAAGCCGACGTCGGGATCCGGCCGTCCGAGGTACGTCGCGAGCAGCAGCGAGGTTCGAAACGACCCAAGCCCGCCCGTGAACGGCGCCGCCTGTGTGGAATCAACCAGTGAGTGGGGTTACATCGAGCCGACGCGGTCACGGCGACAATGTCGCGTCGATGGCCTGGAAACTCCACGCCATCGCGCAGACGCAGCTACGGAGACAATATCATGAAGATGGCGCGGGGCGCCCGAAATTCGATTTCCACGCAGGGCGCCGCGAGGTCGCGGTCGCGCAGCAACGCCTTCAGGAAGACCATGAGGTCGCCGTGATCGGCGTGCGCCGGCGCGGCGGCGACTGGAGGCCCGCCGTCGTCGGCGAAGCTCACGTCGCACGAGACGCGCGTCGCGCGGTCCTGCAGCACGACGATGGGTACGCGCGCCCGCGGCCGGCTCTCGACGCGCCCAAATAACGCGGACCGCTCCCGCAGCGCCTCGGCGAGCTCCTCGACGGCGTAGCTCGGGCTCAAAAACGTCATGGCCTCGTTCGGCGCGACGCGCAGGTCGAGGTCGCTGAGAAACCACGTGCTCTCCGTGTCGCTGCTGCCGTAGACGCTGCAGGTCGCGCGGGGCCAGACGGCGCGCGCGGCGTCCTCGACGCGCTTGACGACGAGGCGCCGCGCGCGCCGCTCGTCGTGCGTCGGCCGCGCCCACGCGGCGAAACGCCGGACCTCGGCGTCGAGGCTCGCGGGCCGCCCGTCCGCGAGCCACGGCGGCGGCGGCGGCTTGCGACCGCCCTCCTCGTCTGCGCGCTCCCTCCGCGACCGGCGGCGGCGGCCGCGGTCCCGCGAGCGCGAGCGAGAGCGCGAGCGTTCACCCAGCGCCGGTGCCGCGACCGCAGCCGGCTCTTCGCCGGCCCACGCGTCGTCAGCCGACTGCTTCTTGCGTTTTTTGCCAAATTTCGCTGCGTAAGCCATCCGTGCGGATCGATGCGATGGGCTGGGTGCAGGGCGCACACTTGCTCAACGCCGCTGCAGCCCAATGATTGGTGGGATCAATGCGCTACGCACAATGCAATGTCAAGGGGCTGCAAAATGCAAATTTGTGCACGCGAATCGAACTTCCAAAAGACGAAGCAGGGGCGCTGCATCTAGCGTTTAATAAACACACTAGCATTATATATTCACTGGAAAGCTTAAGCTTAGGGCTGCCACCGCATATAGAAAGCGAGTTGGGACCGCTTCGCACGCACATCGCTGCCCCACCGACGCCACCGCTCGGCCCCGAGGTGCCGCAGGTCGTGGGCTGCCCATCAAACACCACTACTGACAATGGCCACAGACGACGCCGAGCCCCTCTACACCATGCGGCTCCTGCCCAAGCCCCCGTCCCTCGCGCCCTTCGACGCGGGCCGCGACCTCGTCGAGCTTGATACAATGGCGCTGCCTTCAAGGCCCCGCGACGACGTCGTGCCGGACGAGGCGCAACAGCTCGAGGAGCTCCATAGATTAAGACGGAAGTTCGACGACGGCCTCGCGTTGTGCTTGAATTTACATGGAGAGCGGACGAAGCTGGAGCATGAGTTAAAGGAGAAGAAAAAAGTATATGCCGAGGCCGAGCAACGACGACGCGCCGACGAGAATGGAGACGACGGCGTCGCGGCCTTCGAGAAGGCCTTTGATGAATCACAATCCCGGCAGGGCCTGACGATCGTCCAGAAGGTCGTGGTGGTCGTGGCGGCGTTTTTGCTGGGCTTCGTGGCCGACCGGATTCCCGACCTCGTCTACGACTTTTTGGATGCGGACCCGGATGCCGACGGCGCGGGGCCGCGCGTCGAGGCGGACTTCTACGACTGAGGGGGCGCGGCGACGGCGTCCGGGTTGCCCACGCGCTCGCGGTGCCGACGATCAGCCGCGACCCGCGCCGCTGTAGTAAGATCACATGTGTTAACACTAACCTCCAGGAGACGCCTCAGCTCACAAGACGCCGCCGGCGCGACAGGTCACTCATCGCCCGATCCCCACGCAGACGCCAAGTGCTGCAGACTACTGCGACGCGATGCGTGTCGAGCGCCGCGGCGACGCCGCCCGTTTCGGCGACTTGGCCCGCTTCGGCGACGCGGCGCGCTTCGGCGACCTGGCGCGAGGCTTCCGCGGCGACGCCACAGACGCCGTTGCATCCTCCTCCTCCGAATACGACACAAACTGAGAGAACTCGCCCCGACATAAACCGACGAAGGCCGCCGCCCCTAAACAACTTGGCACCAAATAAAGCAGAGCCGGCTGCGCCGCGTCGAAGCGGAACATGACGTACAGCGTCACCGCGAGCCCCAACGAGTAGGCTAATAACGTAAAACGGAAGAACGGCCTCCCGCGGCGCTTCTGGGCCACGTCGAAGCGCAACAATAACGCGAGGAAGAGGCCCGGGACGACGACGTCGCCCAGACCGAGCATCGAGAAGTTTTTTTCCGCGTCGTCGAAGGACCGCCGGAACAACAACTTGACAGGTCCGTCGATACCCTTGGCCACCGTGACCATGACGTCGGTGCCAAAGACCCACGTGATGTCGTAGACGAAGAGTAGAGCGAGGAGTAAAGCTGCCGTTTTTGTGGAGCCGATGCTTATGGATTCGATGCCGCCAATACATAAAGATACCGCAATGAGGTTGTTGAGGAGCCAGTGCTTTGTACAAGCGTAGGCGACCATGAGGATGATCGTCACGCCCCAGCAGACTTGCTGGAGCGTGTTGACTCGGAGATCGACGGTGGCCTGCTCAGCTATCGATGCAATTACTCGCGGGAGCGTGACGACGCGGCCCCTCCTCTTCCGCGACCGCGCGGCCTTCTTGAAAAATCTAGATGCCTCGGCCTCCAACAATTGCTCGACCGCCACCAGACCGATGCCCAGGAAGTAGGCCAGTAAAATGTAGTTCAGCACCTTCTTGCCGAGCAGTTTGATGAGGCCATACATGCCGCACAGCGCCAAGGAACCGTACAACGGGAACTGCCAGGCCTCCGTCGCGCTCAGCGTGACCGTCTCCTGCGGCGCGGCGCTCTTGCCTTTCGCCGCCTTGGCCTTGGCGCCGGGCAGCAATTTCAGGCCCTTGCGGCAGCCCAGATAAACAATAGCCGTCGCCGTGACCACGACATTCACGGCGAGCGGCGGGATCGTGAGCAGTGAGGAGGCGTGCAAGGCCAGCAGTGCAAAGGCGGCGAGGTTGGCTGGAGTGGGCTTGGGCATCCTTGCGAGGTGCTGTTGCAGCGCGGCGGCTGGCGTGCGCTCTGGTGGCGGCGCGGTGCAGCGAGGGCGTGCCGCGCGCTGCGAGATGCAGTTCTAGCAGCGCTGCGCGGTGCTGGGTGCAGCAATGCACTAAAACTGAGGGCTGCGGAGTTTGCTCGGCCTCTTCCTAGTGTGTTACATGCCGCTAGATAACACAGGTCCGCGCCTATTTTCAAACTCGCGCATTGCAACGTGCTGGCGCGTTGATAGCCCATAGAAGATCACATTTCCTATTTGCAGCCGTGTGCTGAGCTCGCGAGATCGCGCGGAGCCCATACAGTACCGCAACCATGCGCCTCACACTCATCCTCTGCAGCAGCCTCACGGCCGCGCGCGCCTTCTTCGGCCCACCCCGGCCGCCGCGCAACCCACGCCTCTCGAGCAGCTACGGAGACGACGGCGACGAGGGCCTGGGCCTCAACAGTGCGGCGAGCACGGCCATCACGCTCGCCGTCGGCGCCACCATGCCGTCGCTCGCGCGGCGCGCGTTGCGGCGCAAGGCTCCGGCACCGGCCGTCGCGGGAGCACCGTCGGACCCCAACAGCTTCGCGGGCACCTGGAAGCTCGCGCGGAGCGAGAACATGGACGCGTACCTCAAGTCGCTGAACGTGTCCGCGGCGCACCGGCGCCTCGCGGCCGGCGCGTCCGTGACGCACGAGATCGAGCAGACGGGCCGCGACTGTGTTGATGTGTGCGTCGTGACGCGCTTGGGCAAGTCGCGCGAGCAGCAGAAAGTCGGGGCGACGCGGACCGGCAAGGACCAGTACAAGCGCCCAATCACCAAACGGACGACCTGGGAATCGGGCAACAAATTGAAGACGACGACGGAGTCCGAGGTCGGGACCGTGACGGACGTGCGCGAGCGCGTCGGCGACGGCATGGTGATCACTTTGACATCTCCCGACAACGTCGTCGCGCGGCGCTACTTTGAGAGGGTCGGCGGCGGGCCCGTCGTCGCGGCCTCGGCTTCGCCGGCCAAGGCGCTTGTTCCAGTGCCGATCGTCTGCGGCGTGGCGACGGGCTTCGTGGCGGGGCGGCTGACGGCGCGCGGGAGGGGGCGGTTGGCGCCAGCTAGATCCTAGCACCGTAACAGATATCATTCGAATTCTTACACGTACGCCAGGGGCGGCCTTTGTGTTCCACGCCATCGACGCGGCATTTTCTTCAGCGATGGCGTACACGGGGCGCGACAGCAAGATCATCACCAGACCCCCGCCCCATCCGAGACCCCCTTCTCCGCACTCTTCTTGAGCTGCACCGCCTCCGCAAACACATGTTTCTTGTCGACGGCGTGGGTCACGGCCTTGAACTCGTCCAACGCGAGGACGTGCTCGCAGTCGCCCCGGGATATATGGCACTTCTTCTTGATCCACTTCTGCTTCTGCTCTTCTGTCAACAGTGTATTCAATCGGACATGGTCCAATTTCGTCTCGAAGTCGCCGCCGCACGTCACCGAGAAACAAGCGAGCATGTGCGGCAGAACCAAAGCCAATTTCTCCGCCAACGTTAGTTCAGTGTCCGGCGTCAGCATGCGTCTTAATTCATTGATGGCGTGGACCGCGTCGGCGCCATTGGTAGCTCTAAAATGCAAAACCTCGTAGAATTCACACAGTTCATTGACGCCAATCTCCCGTAGGTGGCCGAAGAGCGGCACTTCCACCTCGACGTGGACGAAGCGACACAGCGCCTCCAGGAAGTTGATATAGGTCAGTTCCTTGTACCCCGCGTCGCACGTGTCCACGAAGAACGTTCTCCCGAAGGCGAAGGACCGACGCGCGGCGACCCTCGCATCACTATTATGACAGAGCATGCACTTCGTGAGGAACTCCGCGAAGACATTCGGCGAAAATTTGGCCCGTCCCGCGTGACGGTACTGGTTACCATACGCCCTCCAGATACCCTTCAAAATTTTATCGTACTTCCACAATTGTATATCTACTTCTTCGTTATACAAAGATTCTCTCCTGAACGTGTCCGGGCACTCGTGGAGTTCATACGGTAGTTTTGATAAGTGTTCATCCCTAAATCGTTCAACTGATTCTAGGATGTGATCTTCTCGACTATGCGAATCGGGCGGCTCGTGATCTAGGTCATACTTCGCCTCGACCACTCGTAGGTTGGCGTCCAGAAATTCATATCTACACAGGTGCTCGTCGTCGTTCACGGCACGCATTTCCTTCGAAACACCAATCTCTACTTTGCACTGTCGAAACACAATTTGCGCGTGCTCCGGCGTGAAGTGCGTTGGTGATTGTTCATCATCATCAAAACAATCAGTCGCACGTAAGTAAGCGATCCAGTCCGTCATGTTGAGGTCGAAGGCGTTATTTGATGCTAGGTCGACGGCCGCGTAGTGCTTCAGGATCGGCAGTAATGCGCCATACAAGACTTCCGCGCCGTGTTTGATAGCTTCAATAACCGATGCGGGTGCTTCCTTCGCGTCCCTCATAGAATAACCAGCCAATCTTTTGGCGAAGTTCGGGAACCTTGGCATCTGCGTGAGATACGTCCAATCTTTAGCGAAGCCGCGATGCAGCACTTTCGGCGTATCATAAAAGTCCCTGGCGTCGGACTCGAGCTTGCGCGGCGCCCAGATCGACGCCTCGAGCGTCCAGGTCGACTCCGGCTCAGGGGCTACTTCTTCTTCTACTGGTATGACGGGTCGCTTCGTGCAGAACAGACAGAGGGGGCAGGGTGCTAAGCGGCCCCAGGAACCGGGAGGTGCTTGCTCTAACTCAGACATGTAGTGTCGCGTCACGGACGGTGCATGGGGCGGAAATGGAGCTCTGATCAAAATACAAGAAGGTGGCTTCTCCATAAAGACCATGGCAAACTCGTTTTCATGATCGTCGGGCACCCAGCCCGGCGGTGGCGTGCCGTCCCGCCATTGGCCCGGGTGGAGCACCTCGCACGCGACGCGCGTCGACCGAAATAAGTGGTAGGCCGTGTATTCCGTCTCGTCGTCGTCCTTATCATCAAGCGTAGCCTTGAACTTTCCGATAGCCTTCGCGAAGGACAAATTACGCAGCGCCTTCGACGCCGCGGACACCTCGGGCCCGTCTAAGTCGTCCTCGGGAACGTCGTCGACCTCGTCATCTCTTTTGCGAGGTAGGAAGAAGGTCGGGCAGTCGCCGACGTAAAGCTTGGCACCGACACAGCTCTTGAAGCAGCACAACTGCGTCTCGCCGTCATTTCCCGTAGCTAACCCCGGCGGGAACCGGAAGGTGTTTCTCGCGCCGCCCGGAGCTAGCACACACCTTTTCCCGAGCTTCGGCGCCGCGGCGCCTCTGGCAACGACGGGATTCCACGGGCTGACGCCGCCCTTGTCGTGCGCAGGACCGACCCTAAAGGAACCCATCCTTGGAGCCTCCCGCAACAGCGGCGTCTCGAACTGAACCCCGCCCCGCGAAAGGAGCGGCGCCGTCCTCGGCCGTTGCACCGCATCCTTCAGCATCTTTCTTATCGTTTTATCGCCCTTGGGCTGGGTCCAGAGGGAGTTGGGCATCGCTGAGAGTTGTCTCTTGGCCTCGAGCCTCCTTGCGTTTGCGGCAGCTAAGTCGATCGGGTTTGACACTACATCAGTACTTCGGACGGTGCAGACCGAGTCCTCGAACAATCTTTGGACATTGTCGTACTTCGTCAGTTTATTTCTTAAAGATGAAGTAATCGACGACTGCGAGGGCTTGTTCAATTTGGCCAGTTTTTTCCGCCCGCAGTTCCCGAAGTCGACCCGCAGCTTCCGCAAGTGGATCTGGTAGCAAACTCGCGCGTCTCTTGACAAGTTCGCGAGTAGCGACACGGCGTAGGTCCTCAACTCCGAAGGTTCGTCGGACGCGTCGAGCGTCGGCTCGAGCGCGTGCTTGGCCACGGGCCAGCACGCGTCCTTTGCGACGGACAGATTTAACAAAGCGTGCAGGGCGGCCTTGCGGACGTCGTGGGTGTGCTCGGTACTTAACAACGCGGCTATTCTCTTCGACCCTTGCTTCGCTAACCGAACACCTAGTCTTCGGTCTCTTGCTGCTAGTAGTTGTACCGAAAATAATGCTGTTTCCTGGATTAGGGCGTTGTTGCCCGGTTCGAGGCACCTCAAGACCTCGGTCACGACATCTGAACCGTTCTGTTCCAGTTCCCTCGCACCGACAGCGGTCTCGCAGCACAGTCGTAGTAAAACGCGGCACGCCGCTCCCGTGAGCTCCTTCGAGTCCGAGGATGGAGAACGAGCGTGGTCGCTCCTCAACAAAACACAGAGCGGCTTCACGAGAGCAGGCCCGAAGCCGCGCGCGTCGATGCGAGAAGCTTCGACATCCTCACAGTTATCCTTCGTGAGCTTCCAGACCAATTCCAACATCTCCCGCCGCGCTTGGACGCCGTTCTCATCTCTCATATCCATTTGTTCTTCCGGCGATTCGTTGACGAGTACAGAAACCACGGCCTTCTCAACAGCCCCGCGATCGAGCAACTCCCCAACACTGGGCTTGGGGATGGACGCCGCGCCCAACAAGAGGATGCGCAGCGCCGTCGACGCGGCGCACGTAAACGCGTCGACGCCACCCTCTGCCAATAGCCTAGTGATAGCACATAGCGTCCCGAGGCACTTCCGCTTGAGCAATGGTGAATCCTTGGCGTACTTGCCCTTCTTTGAACATGATCCAGCCCAATGCCTGGCTAATCGCGCCACCGCAATGGCGCCGAAGCCGACGACGTTTCTTCTTTCTCTATTGTCCCTATAAGCCTTGCCGGTCAATGCGAAGCTGTCGATGAACGGCTGCACATGGCTCACATCGTTCCAGGCGTTCGGTTTCAAAACCACGGAGCAGGGGTCGTAGCCGCCCCTGCTCAAAATTTCCAGGCTACAAGCTACCGGTTCTAAAACCTGAGACGTATACGTCTCGGACTTGAGGAGTTCACATAGCACCCGGAAACAATTCGTCGACAAAGCTGCCTTCCTCCCGTTCTCCGTCTTGATCGCCTCCGGTAAAGCTCGCGTCACGCGCTCGTCCAAGGAAGGCAGTAATTCACCGAGCACGCTCAGGATCCACTTTTCCACGCTCTGATAGGAGACGCCCCGCGCGATGACGCGGGCGTGGGCGCTCGCGACGGCCCGCGCGACCTTGGGTTGAGTGAGATCGACGCACCGCTTCGTGAGGTCCAATAAACGCTCGACGTCCGGGACTTCCGCGCATGAAAGCGACGCGCAGGCGTCCGCCGCTTTGGCGGCTATATGCGCGGTCTCGAAGTCCTCTTCGTTTAAGGATCTTTCGACAAGTAATGCACAGGCATCTACACACAATGTGGCGCCCGGGTATACGCCTGTCAGGGCGGGATCGCTCGCGAGGACGCCGACGGACGCCGCCGCTAAGCGAGCGTCGTCGCACGCGAGTAAGGGTGCCAGCGCCGCGAGCGCGCCGGAAGCTGCCGTGACGGCCGGCGCCGGGGCGCTCGCCACGTCCTCGGGCGCCGGCGCCGGCGCGTCGGTCGCCTCCGGCTCCGGAAGCACCACCGCTTCCTCTTCAATATCACTCGCGACACACAAATGCTCCCTGACTTCAGAGGAAGCCACGGTCACGCCGAACAACAAACCACCTAAAGCTAGCGTCGAACGAAATAAAGCCGCGCTCGTCACCAACGCGCGCAGTCCTCGTTCCGACGCCAGCACCTCGGTCCGCACGGCGTCGTCGCGGTGCGCCAAGGCCACCAAACAACCCAATGCAACGTCGCACCTTCTTTCTACAGCTCCGACCAGAGCGGAGGCCAATCCTCTTCGGACCAGTTCCCGACAAATACCCTCGTCGGCCTCGCACAAGCGCCAGGCCGCGCGACACGCCGCGATGCGTATCGCCGGATCCTCGGACAATACATTTGAAGCAACTTGCCTTGCTAAAGACCCGCACGACGTGGCGTTCGACGGCTCGTGCGCGAACTCCCAGCACGCATCTAGGGCAGCTTCCAGGTCGTAGCCCTCACTTAATCTTTGAGCTAATTGTTTGCCGCACTTTCTCGCACGGCTGCGGTAGCGGCTCTTGCAGCCGTGGTCCCAGGCCTCGATCACGTGGCGCCAGTCGTCCTCCAGCGCTAAATTGAGACTTCTTTTGGGCGCCTTCTTCCACTTGTCGCACCACGCTTCCAGAGAGAGTCTATGTCCATCTCCTAACACTAATGGAGCCCACGCGTCGCCGACGCCCTTCGGCGTCGGGTACCACCATTCATAATCTTCCGAGGGCGCCGCCTTAAACAACGTCGGCATGACCTTCATCCAGCTCCCTATGTCACTGGTTGCGACGAGGTGGTCCTCGCTGCCCTCCTGGTCTTTCGTAACCCTCAAGACCATCTGGCCTCGCGGGCAGCTGCTGGCGCGGATCATCTTCGAGGTCTCGGCCATTGCTTGACACTGTGGTACCTCGGTAGCACAGCCAGGTCACGCTGGGGCGCCGCGCGCGCTGCCCCGCGCTGTCATCTCGAGGCAGCGCGTTTAATGCGCTCCTGCGGAGGCAGCTATGCGCCGCGGATGGCGGCCCGCGACGACGCTGCTCTGCAGCGCCTCTCTGCAGCACAGCGCAATCCCGACCGCGAGCCTAGCGCCGCGAGTCCCTCCGGGCGACCCTGAGCACTCTTCTCATTGTTGCGTAGGGCTGGCACCGGTGAATCTAGCGGTCCGGCCGCTAGCATCGAATGGCAGAGACAGAGAGGGCCTAGCAATCAATTGCAATAAACAGAGCTACCCGACACGGTGGGGCTGCCCAACTTGCGGGATGATCCTCACAAAATGCGCCGTCTGCGCCACCGAGCTCGGCTTATCATTGGGCAAGAAATGTGGGCGCTGCAGCACACGCTACTGCGGCGCTGAGTGCCAAAAACAGCACTGGGAATCGGGCGGCCACGACACGCTCTGCAAAAAAATAAAAAAGGCTGGTGGCGCGGAGCAGTACAACGCAAATGAGAAGTACACGGCGGCCGTCGCGGTCGCGGCGGAGGCGTGCGCGGCAGACACGAAGGGGCAGACGTGCTACATCTGCACGCAGGCGCTCCATTGGAAGACGAAGGAGGGCCTCGTGCGAATGTGCGCGTGCCGCGGGACGGCGGGCTTCGCGCACCTGTCGTGCTTGGCGGAGCAGGCGAAGCTTTTGAATGATGAGGGCGAGGAGAACAACTTGTCTCCCGAGGGGAGGTGGCGGCGGTGGGTCACGTGCAGCTTGTGCAAGCAAGATTACCACGGCGTCGTGCAATGCGCGCTCGGGTGGGCGTGCTGGAAGACGTACGTGGGCCGGCCGAAGACATGTAGGCCTCGGGTCTGGGCGATGACCGTGCTTGGGAACGGTTTAGGCGAAGCAGAGCAAGACGAGGACGCGCTGGTCGTGCAAGAGGCCGAGTTGTCTACGAAGCGGCGCGTTGGCGAATCAGAATACAACATTCTCGTCGCGCAGAGCAATCTAGCGATCACGTATGAAAATCTGGAACGGTTGGACGAAGCCTTGCGTTTAAAGCGAGACGTATACACTGGATTCTTGAAGCTCTTCGGCGAAGAACATGAACAAACCCTCCGAGCGGTCAACAACTACGCAACGTCCCTTGTTCGTCTAGAGCGCTTTGGAGAAGCCAAGTCGCTGCTACGCAAAACAGTGCACATGGTGCGACGCGTCCTTGGAGAGAGTGACGAGACCACGCTCCGGTTTAGGTCTTCGTACGCGGCTGCGCTCTGCCAGGACGACTGCGCCACGCTCGGCGACCTCCGCGAGGCCATGACGACGCTGGAGGACGCGGGACGGATCGCGCGGCGCGTGCTCGGCGGCGCGCACCCGTTGACAGGGGCGATTGAGCGCCATCTAGAATGGTCGCGAGCAGCGCTCGCCGCCCGCGAAGATACTAAGATTAAATAAGGTTACACGCGACTCGATTCGACAGTCGACAGGGGGTTGGGCGCGGCGATTTACGTGTCCCGCGTCGGCGGGGCACGGCTGCGATCGCTCACGCGCGCACTACGGAGATGGGCGCGGAATTCGCGCGCTTGGGGGCGGTGGCGTTCTCCTTTTCAGCAACAGGTAGCGTCGTACTACGTTTGAGCACGCGCTTGACGTTGTTGGAGGTTGGGAGGTCGCGAAGAAGGCGTCCTCGGCCATCAGCAACATCAATGGAAGCGCCGTGCCGCAGCAGCAAGTCGACGCAGGCCTTGTGTCGCCGGTCCTTTTCAAAGCGCGCCGCCAGGGCAGCTACATGCAATGCCGTCGCGCCGTTCGAATCCCTCAAATCGACGTCGGCGCCCAGCTCGAGCAGCGCTGTCATTGCTTCCAAATGCCCATACATAGCGCACTTGTGGAGCGCGCCGGTTTTGACGTCGCCCTCAGACGAGAGCACGTCGACGGACTTCCGAAACTCATCGAACCGGCCCGCGCGCTTAATCAGGTCCGCGGCGTCGGCGATGGCCGCGAAGTGCAACGCCGTGTAGCCGTTGCCCGGGCGCCGCGCGGCGCTCGCGAGCACGCCCTTCTCCCGCAACGCGTCCGCTACGACCTCAAACGCATTCGGGGAGTTCTCCTGCGCCGCGAGGAGCAACGGTCGCAGCTTCTGCGCGTTCTGGACCTGTTGGTACTCGGCCTCGGCGGCGATGAGCACCCGCACGATCGTCCCCGCGTCGTACTTGCAAGCCTGCAAGAGCGGTGTGAGGCCCTCGTCGTTTTTTACCTCGGTAGGCGCACCCGCGACGAGCAAAGCGCCGACCTCGAGCTCCATCTGCGTCATTCGCGCGTGGTCGCGCTTTGCCCGTGCTCTATACCAGTTCGCAATCCGCACGTGTAACACGCCGTCTCCTCTAATATCAATGTAGTCCAGGCCCTCCCTAATATTCGGTCCGGGCTTCTCGAAGGGCTTGCCTAACCGTGTGGCTGCGAGCGTCGCTTCGTGGTCCAGTTCCGCCTGGCTGATCGTGCTGAGGAGCGGCATGAGCTCAGCGCCGTCGAGGGCCAACGCGCGCCACCCAGCCGCGACGGCGTCCTCGTAGCGGGCGGTGTGCGGCTTCGACGGCTTCCTCGTCTTCTCTCTGAAACGCAGGAGGACGCTCCGCAGCTTGACCGCCTCGGCGCGGTGGCGTTTTAGTTTATTGAGCCGCTCGCGGCTCCAGGCCGTGAGTTCCTTCATTTCTACTGCGTCGGGGCGCCGCGCCGCCTCCTCGACGCCCTCGTCGAGGATCGCGACGTCGCAGGCGCAGCCAACACAACCCTCGTCCTCCGAGTCGGAGTCGCCGCTCCCGGCCTCGGGGTAGACGCAGGCAAGCAACGTCTCCAACGTCTCCATGGCGCGTCACGGTCGTCCCGGTGGGCCCACGGGATCAAACGCGGCGCTCCGCTGGCAGCCGGTGCTCTACAAGCTCGTATGAGGGTGGTACAGCCTTGGTCAAGCAGGTGCTTGCTGGCCCCGCAAGGGCTGCCCGCCGCCGAGCGCTGCTCGCAGGGGTGCAGCGACGGGCGCAAGCAGGTTGCCCTGCAGCCCTGCGCGCCGCGGGCAGTCAAATGACCCAGGCCGCCGGCTGATCGGAGCGCCATCTCCGCGTCGGCGCGCCGGGCCGGGGACCGGAGGAGGCGTCTACAAAGCCGGCCAGGAGTCCTTGTCCCGTGCCACGACCGCCGCGTCGAATCGAAGCCAAAACGCGGACGACCGCAAGACACACAACAATACTTAGGCCGGCGCCGTGAACGTCGTGAACGTCTCCGGCACCTGTAACACACCGCGAGAGGCACGATCGACCAGATCCGAGATGTTGGCAGAAGCCAGGTTCGCCGCCGCGCCGCCCTTCGACGCCGCCGCGACGCCGCCCAGCAACTGCAGCAGCTCGCCGGCGGGCCGCCCGTAGGCCTTCAGCAAAAAGGGCGCCGCCGTCTCCAGGAACGCTACGAGAGGAGGCAATGCCGCGTCGGCCTCGGCGAAGGAGTCGTTCGCCGCGCGCGCGAGCCAGCACCACGCGGCTCCTAAACCTCCAAAAGGATGGCCTCGCATGGACGGCGTGTCCACAATACACAGCGCAGCACACAACGCCGCCGTTTTTGAGGCATCAGGGCCTTCGCACGGCTTCGATAGTGATGAGGGAGACGCGTCCCGGAGCTTGGCCTGAAACAATTCTCGTCTGAAGGACGTAGTATCCTTGGCCACGAACTCGCAGACGCAGGCCGCGAGGGCCCAGACGTCCTTGCGTCGATCGAAGGTCTCTCCAGTTAATTTCTCGAGGAGCTTGTCGCAGGCCAAGTGGGCGGCAAATCTAGATACGGTCCCGTCGTCGACGCCGCATTGCTGCAAGGCGGCGCCGTGGGCGACATGCAACGGCTGCGACGCACTACCTCCACCGAAAGCACCGAAGGGGTTCGACGGCGCCTTCGTCTTGCGGCCGAGGGGATCCTCGACGAGGTCACTCAACGTTTCGGCGCACTTGAGGGCCGAGGCGCAGTCGTTGCCCACGCTGTTGACGGCGGCGCCGACCTTCTTTTTGAGGGCCCGCGCGAGGGGCTTTAAGGTTGTTTGTGACGTGAAATTTGCTGCGGCTAGCTGGGCCTCGGTCTGCGCGGCTCGGGCTCGGGTTTCGGCGTCGGCGGTGGACGGCGCCGGCGCGGCCGGCGTCGTCACCGGGGTCGCCGCGGGAGCGCCAAACCCGCCGAGCTGCGCCGCGTACTTCTTCTGGAGCCGCGCTATTAATTCAGCCTCGCGGCCCGCGTATTTGGCCAGTAAATTGTCGACCTCGCCGAGCTTTGTGGGGTTGCACTTCTCGTAGATCGCGACGACTTGTGATCGAGCGTCGCCGCCGCCGGTCCCGACGGCCGGCGCCGCGGGCGCGGCCGGCGTGGCGGGGGCCGCTGCGGGAGCGGCGGCCGGAGCACCGAAGGCCGGCGCGGCGGCCGGCGCCGGCGCCGGTGCACCGAACGCCGGCGCCGGCGCCCTCGCCACCGGCACGGCCGCGAGCTGCTTCAAAGCGTCGTCGAGCTTTGAGATTGCGTCGGAGGCCGCTCTTCCCGCCTGAGACGTTTCCGTCAGCAAACCGCACTTTCTACTTTTCAGCAGCGCGAGCTGCTCTGTCAAACCGCGGCGCGCCTCCGTGAAGGCCTCCTCCGTTGTGGCTTTCCGAGCACTGCTCAGGTGTTTCAGGATGGCAGCCACACACTCTTTCGCGCGTTTTATCGTCGAGAGGTCCTCGTCCCTCAGACCATCTAACGCCTCCAAACTCTCGAGGTCGTCCCAGGCCTCCGGCGAAGATAGCACTTGACGCGCCTCGTGCTGGAGCTTCGCCGCGGCCTCGGCCTCCTTCCGGCGGCTCCGTTCGTGCTCAATCGCCTCGCACCGTTTTTTGGACTCGGCGTGCCTCAAAGCTGCCTCGCGCCGCGCCCGCTCCATGTCCCGTCTTATATCTTGATCTTGGCGCTCCTTTACTTCGAGCGCGGCTTTGTCGGCGAGTTCCAGCGCCCTCATAGCAGCTTCTGGTGGAGGGCAGTCGCCGGCGTCGCCCAACGCTTGAATTCTAGCGCGGAAGGGCGCTAGCTTTTTCTCAGAACGTTTCTGCGCTTCCCTATCTCTTAACAGCTGTAATTCCAAAGCGCACTGCCTTAAACGGCAGGGCGGCGGCTGCTGTATCGGCGGCGGTTCGCTCTTGAGGAACTGGCGCGGCGGTGCCTTGGCTATGACCGCTGCGTCGTCGTCCGAGGAGTCCTCGCCGAGGCTGAAGCGGACCATCGTTTCTTCTTCGGGCCGCGCGGGCAGCGCTGCAGCGTTTTGCGGTGCTTGTGGCTCCCAACCCAGTCTTTGAGCGGCGCGCGCTAACCAGTCCCGTTTTTTTACGAGCGATGCCTTCGAGCGAAGGCTCGGGCGCGCGTACGTCGCGCTGGAGCGCCGAATGAAGCCACAAATGGCTTTGCGCGGCCGCGCCGCAAACACCTCCGGGGTAAGTCTACCATACCGATATCTTACTGATACCTTCCCCGGCGGCCGAGCGGCACTCATCCGCCGCGCCGCGGCTCTCGGGCCGCTGCGAACGACTTTGCAGCGCACCCGGGCAGCCCCCAGGCGCCGTCGACGCTGCCCCACCACAGCGACGATGCCCGAGAAGCGCCTCACGCGAAGCAACCACCGGACCCAGCAAGCATTAACAAATCACCCGGCCATCATCGCCTATGTGTGTGTAGGACTCGTCTTTTGTATTGTAAGTTGCTTCAAAGTCTTCGGCCATAGACGGAGGAGAAAGTTCAGCAAGAAGCAATTGGACCGGTTGCGGGACTGGCGCGATGGGCGCGCGGAAACCAAAGTAGAATCCCAAATACGCAAGATGAAGGACAAACTCAAGACCATGAAGCAGCGGCGACGGTTAGAAAGAGGGAGAGATGCGCATGAGCGACTGTTGGACGAGGCGGAGGCGCGGCGGGACGCTCGAGGTCGAGAGGTCTACGGCGACGAGTGGGACAATCCGGACAACGACGGTACGTAGACAGCGTCCTTTCAACGAGTGCGTGCTTGCATTGCGGTGCAGCACCCGAAGACGTCGGTCCCTGTTGAGGGAGTCTCTCCACCAAAGTTCGGTGACGAACATCAATACCAAAAAATGAGAATAGGTCAAGACTGATACGTCGTGACGACGAGAGACGCCCGAGAACATCACCGAGAGAGAGAGTTTCAGACGACGCGCGCCGCAGTGTATGATCGTCAAACGCGCAGGCGTGCCCATCCGCGACCTGTTTGCGCTCAGCGACGGCGAAGTAAGGCAGTTGCAGCTCGAAGCGCGCAATAAACGAGCTCTGGACGCGGCGAAGAAGCTTGAACTCGTGGAACGGTCAAAACCCAAACCGCCGCCCGGGCCGCCGCCTCCCACGAAGAAGCCGCCGCCGCCCCCGGGACCGCCGCCGGGCGTCTACCCCTTCACACCTAGACCGCCGGAGATCCCAGCAGGTACTCGGTTCGTGTCGACGCCGCGCGAGGCGTTCGGCGGCGTCGAGGAGGAGAAGGGCGGGAGTGCTGTTCAACAGCTCCGGGCGCGGCTCCAATCACCACGACGTGGACCGCGGGGGCCTCCACCCCGAGGACCGCCGCCGCCGGAGCGCGGCGCGCGCGGGCCCCAGCTTGTGTGAGTAATGTGTGTAGTTTGATGAGGTCTGGCGCGTCCGTCGCGGTCCGGTTGTTGGGGGCGGTTTCTTCGGGAGACGCGAGCTTGGGTGGTTGTCGTGGGCGCTGGTGAAGTTTTGGCGTCTTAGGAGGCCTGCAGATACGTGTCTGGACCGATCGTAGCTAGCGGTAGTAAGACACTAGACGGCCCAGCCCAAATTGACTGTGTTTTATCGCGGCCGCGAGTGCTGGCGGAGCACTGAGGGGCCAGCCAAATGGCCTAGTTTTAGCTTTGGAAAATCCGATAAGGTTTTAAAAAGACCGCTCGGGCCCTAACTTGTGCGGCGGCGGCCCGCGGCGTGCGTAATAGGGCGGCGTCTGAAAAGCTAACAACAAAGCTGGCTTAACAAAAGCGCACCACGCCTTTTTGAAAAATAAATATGCAGAAGTGTTTGCAAGGTCGACGCGCGCCTGTGATAATTTTTTGGTGCATGTCAAGGGCCCGCAAGCGCTTGGCACCCAGCAACATTTTCGCGGTAGCACGCGCGCGGCCGCAGCACTCGAAGACCCAATGTGCAGTGGAATCGCCGCCGCACCGATGCTCGCGGCATACACACGCATCCGAAACCGAGCGCTCGTTGCAAAACGGCTGCGGGAACCCCCAGCCACCCTCGTGACGTGCGAGACACGCGAAACCGCCCGCAGGTGACCTCGGCGCCATGGTCAAGGACGACACGGGCCCGGCCGTGTCGACGCGGAAGCGCAAGGCCGAGGAGGAGCACGTCCAGCCGCTCGGTGCGTACTGCAGCGTCTGAAACATCACCGCGGGGGCGCGGACGGCGCGGCCGTGAGAGAGAGTCGCTGCGGTCGCGTCGACGCCGTCGCCGCGACACACATGGAAACCCGTCGCATCCGCGCAGACCTCGGCAAGGAGCAGGCCGACCCGCGCGCGCCCGGCGCGCCCGCGGCGCAAAAAGCGGACTGGGCCGACAAGTACAAGCAGACGGGATTGAAGCCCGAGGGCTTGCGGCAGGCCTACGACGGTGATCCCACGGGTGCCATGGGGTTGATGGAGCACCGAATTGCTTCAAGGCATTTAACAGTAACAAACGCCACTCCCCACAAGATCCACTTCTCGCTGGAAGTCGGCGAGGTCTGGGACTGGGAGATGATGCACCCTTCTACCTCACATACGTTCCCTACCAGACGGAGACTGCCCTTCGCTTGTTCGAGCTTCACGTCGAAGGAGCACTACCACGAGCATGCCGCGTACCTAGAGTCGGTACCGAGGGACGACACGCCGCCCATCTACAAGATCGTAGCCGTCGGGAAGGACGGCGACCACAAGCTCGTGAATAGTGACGGCGACGCGTGCCCGACGGAGGCTCCTGACGAGTCTGATTTGATGGCCATGACGATCGCGGAGCTGGAATTGCAGACGAAGCCGCCGCCGCCTCCCACACCTCCGCCCGACGACCCCGACGACAAGAAGACGTTTACTGCCGCGAAGCTCAAAAGTGCGAAGAAGGCTCTGGACGACGCGGAAAAGCTCCCGGAAAAAACGGACAAGGAGCAGCGCATCAAGGCTCGCATCGTCCGCCAGACGACGCACGCCCACGAGCAGGCCAAGAAGGCCAATGAGCATGCCATAAAATTCAGCGACGACTTCGAGAAGAAGAAGAAGGAACGGTCCGCGACTCGGCGTAGGAATTGCCCTTGAACTTGTGGTCGCGTCGCGATGCCTCGACGCCGTCGACGTGGCCGTCGGAGCGTCCACGCGTCGCGCGAGAGAGCTACGACGGCGTCGGTCGCGTCGATGGCGTCTTCATGAGACCACGCCGCCTCCACGTCGTCGTTCCACGCAGGGAGGACGCCGCCGAGAAGAAGGTCAAGGACGCCCGGGACCTGCTCGAGCAGGCCGAGAAGCGCCAGAAGGAGGCGGAAGCCCTACCTGAAGGTACGGATCCCGAGGCCGCGGCGAAGGCGTCGCAGCACGCGAAATGTGCCATGACAATCAAAGGCTGCAAGAAGCAGGTCGACGCGGCGCTGGCGGACCAGAAGAAGGTCGCGGACGTCGAGGTGTCGCGGCAGTTGGAGCGAAAAGTGGAACAGACGTCTCGAGCCGTAGATCGCCTGAAGAAGGATCTTGATCAAGCAGAAAAATTACCGGACGATAGTGCGAAGGAGAAGAAGGCCAAGACCAAAGCTGTGGATAAGGCCAAGAAGGACCTGGAAAAAGCTAAATCGGAGAACGAGGTCGCGGTCAAGGCTCGCGACAAACCGATCCAAGAGGCTCTGCAGCGACGCATCGACAAGTGCCAGAAACTAATCGACGAGGCGGAGAAGATGCCCGAGACCAATGATCAAGAAAAACAAATGAAGCTGCATCGCATCGAGCAGTGCAAGCGCGCCAAGGCGAAGGCCGAGAAAGAGAGGGACAAGGCCTTCCCGAAGCCGAAGGAGGCGCCCGCGCCGGCGCCGGCGCCCGCGCCTGCTGCTGCCGACGCCAAGGTCAAGGAGGAGAAGACGGACGGCGACGGCGACGCGAAGATGGCCGAGGCGCCCGCGCCCTCCGAAAGTGTCGCGGAGGGGCGGCCGCGGCGCGGCGCGGCGACGCCGAAGGCCGAGGCGCCCGCACCTGCTGCTGCGAATGGCGACGCGTCTCCCGAGAAGGAGGAGGCGCCGGCGCCGGCGCCTCGAAGCACGCGGCCGAAGCGCGGCCGCGCGGCGCGCGAGGAGTCCGAGGCGCCGGCACCGGCCGCGGCGGAGGAGGAGGGCGGCGACGACGAGGAGGAGGAAGAGGAGGAAGAGGAGGAGGCGCCGCGGCGGCGGCCGACGCGGCGCGCGGCCTCCGCAGCCAAACAACGGACGGCGGACATGATGGACACGAGCTGATGATGTTCCCGCCGTCCCTACGTTATCTAACCACCCCCGCGACTGGCTTCGGGGTGAGAAATAAAAATACAAAAGTAACTGGCAGTGTCGGCGTGAGCGTTACTGAAGCTTTCTTAGCTAGGCCGTGTCCGAGTCCGCGTGACCGTACGCCCGCGGGCCCGATGTATCATATATGCGCCCTTATATTTATCACCACACAGGACGACGCCTGGTCTCTCGCTACGCGATAGTATTGTATAAAATATATATATGTAGTATTATACCTACGGTACCTATACTGGCATGTAGTAGCTGGTACCCATACCTATGGCTCTACGCTTTTTTAGTTGTGCGCGGCCTCGCGAATGCCATTCCCGCGGCGCGTTTACGACCCGCCGCCCGCGACCAACGAGGAGATCGCGATCGTACTGCGGAAGCTCCAGATCTGGCGGAAAGAGCTCAAGGGACTACTCATTAGCATTACGCCACGCAACACCCCGACCGAGCTTATTGCCCATATCCTCGGCTTTGTCGGCTTCGATCCCCCTCAAGAGTTATCAAAGGAGGAGCGGAAACTCACGCTCACAGAGTGTCGCGACCCGACGCGCGCTCGGCTGATCTACGTTTGCATCTACGTTTATTTACAACCAGCTTAAACATGGCCCTCTCCACGGTGCGCCGAGCGGCATTTGTCACTCTGGACCTCCAGCCCTTAATATGCTCGTTCATGGACGACGGCCAGCGCGACGCCCTCGTCTCGCGTGTGAACAAGACCATGGCGCAAGCGCGCGCCCACAACGTGCCGATCGCGCACGTGAGAGTAGCGTTCCAGCCCGGGCACCCTGAAATTCACGAGAGCCATCCGATCATGGGCCCCGCGAAGCAAGGAAACGTGTTGGCGCGGCCGCGGCGTCAACTTAAGCGTCGGGACCGCGCGTCGACGGCGTCTCGCTAAAAAGGATCCACTCAGGTTGACGGCACGCCGGAAGCGGCGCTACTCCCAGAGCTCGACCGCGACGCGAGCGAGCCGGTTTTCACCAAGGTTCGTGTCAACGTTTTGCCCGTGTGGAAATCAAGCGGGAGTCGTCAGTGTGGGGCGCCTGTCAGTGAGTTTGATTTCCACACAGGCATTCACGACGACGGGCCTCGCGTCCTGGGTCTCGGCGCACCAGACGACGGAGCTCGTCATGTGCGGCGTCGCCACGGGCCTGGTGGTATTGAAGACGGCCGTCCACGCCATCGACCAGGATTTGGAAGTGACTGTGCTGTCGGATCTGTGCGTCGACGCAGACCAAGCACGCCACGACGCGTGCATGGACGCCGTCTTCCCGACGCTCGCGCGGGTCATGCCCAGCGACGAGTGGCTGGCGACGCTCGGTTCCCCGCAGAAGACCGCCGCCGGCGCGCTGCGAGGACTCCTCTAGGAGAAAATCTAGAACTTAAAGTCGTCCTTCTCCTTGCGCCGCTTCGCCGCCTTGCCGCGCGACGCGTCAATTTTTCTTTTCTGAGCCGACGTCCCCTCCGCTAGAGCCTCGCCGACCCCGGCGTCGGCCTTGGCCCGGCCCCCCTCATACGCATCTCGCAGCGCGTTCTGGTCACCCGCCTCCTCCGGATCTATGGAAGCCTGGACCCCACTGACGTTGTAGCGCTTGTCGCTCGCGAAGAGCGTCCCCGCCTGCCTTGCTGACGCCTTGCCCTCATCCAAGACCTGGTAAAGGGGCTGCTCCGGCGTCTCGCTACCAGCTCTTTTACGTAAATCGATCGACTGCGGCGTTTCCAAGCCAGACGACTGCATGCCACTCACAACGGACGAGGCCCCGTCCAGGGGCGTTTCTATACCAGAGGTCTCCGACGCGTCGGAAGAAGACACCTCCTCGCGTCTAGGTGGCTGCACCGTGCGAGCAGCAAACTCCTCGCCTCCCACCGCTTCAAACCCTTCGTCCTCGTCATAGTCGTCCTCGTCATCTTCATCCGGCAATTCCCCCCAATGCCCACCGGTATCTTCCGGTCGGAACGACTCTTCGGGAGCCGTTTGCTGGGCCCCGAAGACATCCCCATACAAGGGTCTCCCATACTCGTCGACCGGCGGTTTCCCCCAGCCTCCGGGGTGATACCCGAACGACGCGCCCTCGGGAATGGGCGCGTTCAGCCCGGCAACCCGCAAATTCGGGTAGGACGGGGGAGGACCATACCTCTGCATGTTGATGAGCCAGGGTGGAGGCGCGCCCTCGGGCATCCCCAATGCCGCTTTGAGTGAAGCCGACAAAAACCCGGGTCGCTTCTCCTTCAGATGCACTTCAAATTCCTTGCCCTCGTAGTAGACCTCGCCTGCGTGGCACGGACGCCCTCGCGAAGTAGACTCTCTGACGGCCACGCCGACGGCGCCGAGGCGACGCGGCGATGGCGTGGCGGTGGTGTAGCTCTCGCAGGCACGCCATCGCCGAGGCGGCGTGACAGCGCGTCGACGCCATCGCCGCGACATGGCAAGTTCAAGTTCATTAACAACACTGGGTCAGCACCCGGACCGGACAGCGGCGGCTTCGTCTGCCACTTAAAAAACGCGTCGTGCAGGACCTGGTAGTCGACGTCCATGCGGCCCATTTTGGGGGCGACGCGGTCCCGCTGCTTCGCGGCGACCTTCTTCTGCTCGTTGGCCTCTTCCACTGCTCTTCTGATCTCTCGATGCCTACGTGGTACACGGGGTGAGATGTGCATTTTCACGTGAATCGTATGGGTGTATGGGGTTTGGACTCGAACCGAAGCTCTCGATCACTCCCGTCGCCGTTTTTTACAGCAAGGGCGCTCAGACAGGGATAACTGTTTGATGCGTGATTTTCGTCATCGTCCTCTCCTACCTCCAAGCCATCGAGCCGACGCGGCCACGGGGCCGACGTCGCGTCGATGGCGTGGGCGCACGAATAGACAACACTGACGCATACCGGTCTGGGCGATGTACTCGGGGAGCTGGAACGGTTTTTTTTCCACGCCCCGTTTCCCTTGTAAGAATTTTCGTTTGTGGCACCAGTGTCGAGGCACGGGCACCGTATTCCGGTAGGACTTCAGGAACACCAATAACCGCGGGTCCGAGGCCGTGACGTCGTGCGCCTCGACGGCCTCCGGCCGCGCGACGACTTGTTTCAACTCCGCCACCGTCATGCGCGACATGGCCTTGCGCTGCTTCCGCGATAGTCTTTTTTCCGGGGCCTCGTCCTCGTCCACGTCATCTGTAGCTTTCTCTGCAGCTGGTGCCTCAGCAGCTTCCTCCACTTGATCAGTAGTTAATTCTTCGGCGGACGCGAACTTCGCGAACACGTCCTTGAACAACGACGCGGCGGCGTCCGCATCATAAGCCGCGGAGACGTACTCAACCACCACGTTTTCTTTCTTCGGAGGTGCTGGTGCGGGCGGCGGCGCGGCGGGCTCGTTATTTTTAGCCGCGCGTTGCTGCTTCTTCTTGAGGCGCTTCTTCTGGTTCTTTGTTAAGACTACGCGTTTCGGCTTGGCCGCGCCGCCTCCATTATTGGTTTTGGGGCCGCCAGCCATGGCGCGTCGCCGCCTGGCGGGCGGGGCTGTCTGCTTTTTTGGCCCACGTATGCGATGCGGCGACTGGCGTAGGCCAAGACCAGCGTCACAGTGGTGCCGTGTGCGCTGTAGGGGCGTTGGTGCTGCTCTGGCTGGCTCGTAGGGCCGCCTCGCGCATCGACGCTGGCTAGCGGCAGTAAGATACTAGCAAGCATACTTGGTTTTAAGCTGCGGCCGCTCGCGTCAAATAGAACTGCCTCCCAGCAAGAGAAAGAGAGCTCTAGGCAACCTCCAGGGCCTCCTTCGTGGAACGCACCATCGTCTTCGCATCGCTTCCGCCGCGAGCCGAGCACAGCAGCGCTGCAGCCGAACGCGCGCGGCAATGATGGCGCGCGAGCACGGCTCACGAATACTGAATTGGTGGCGACGATTGCGGACCTGCGACCGCCTCGCGCTATGTGTAGCATTCATTCTCGCCGCGGCATTGGTAAGAGAAATGCCGGTGTCGAGCGACGACGGCGGCACGGCCGCCTGGGACGCGCCTCCACAACCGTATGACGCGGCACGAGCGAAAAAGCAACTCTGGGGCGGCTCCAACGCCACTCGTTTACCAACGGTCGCCGCGTGCGCGCGCGTGCGGAATGAAGGACCTTACTTAAAAGAGTGGATCGAGTTCCACCTGTTGACGGGCATGTCGCACTTCTACATCTTCGACGACGCGTCGTCTGATAACACTCGAGAAGTGTTACAACCTTACGTACAACGAGGTATTGTACGATTATGGTCCGTCCAGGAGAAGTGCCCAAAGCACCGGGAAGAGATCTGCGTGAGTCGTGAGCACGACGCGGAACATGGGGAGAGGGGTTTTCGCGACGAGTGCCTGCGGTTCAACCCCGATGGGGCGGCCTGGGTCGCGGCGATCGACGTCGACGAATTCCTCTACCCGAGCGCGGGCACGTCGCTGCCGCAGCACCTCGCGCAGAACTGCGCTCCTTCCTTAGCCTATGCTTTGGTGCGGTGGAAGGTCTTCGGGAGTGGTGGGTATCGAAGGAAGCCCGCCGGCACGTCCGTCGATGCGTACCGAGCGCGATCCGTTTCTGATGATACGGGATGCTATCCTCGCCTTACTTGTGGCGACGAATATGCTCCCCCAGTTTGTGCCAAAGTCATCGCGCGAGCGAAGTGCGTCCAGAAACAAGGCACGCACTACGTCGTCCAAGCTGACGGGTGCGAGTCGATATATGCACCAGAGGGTAGTGGCAGGGGCATCGGCAAGCTCGCCGCGCCTCTTTCTACGGATTTCGCGCGAAGTCAACACGCGACATGCTCAGCGCCTTTACGATTGAACCACTACGCCGTGCGATCACGAGAAGAATACGTCCAGAAATTCTCGCGAGGGCGGATCTCGTCCGGTGCTAGAGATACAAAAAAAGGCATCGCGACGCGCGGCCCGAACGGCGGCTATCTCCGAGAGGTCGATGAGAGGGACCGGGAGGACTTCATCGACGCTGAGGTAATACCCAAAGAAACGCGGGCCTCGAAGTTAACGAGTACGAAGGATTTGATGCTAGCTGAATTTGCTCGTAGGGATTTCAGTACGGTCTTGGACGAGGGCGCGGCGGTCAAGTACGGTGCTCGACTACGCGATAAGCTGGGGGCGCCTTCACTCTCAGATCATCAGACGTGGGCCTGTTCAGACACCAGTCGAGATAGTGCTTCCCTGGAAGCGGCTCGAGTGTGGCATCATCTCACACCGATCACGCATGAAAAGGGCCTGTTCATTCACATCCCGAAGACCGCGGGCACTTCATTAAATTCGATACTGAGGGAGGCGTCTGTCAGAGAAAAAAAGACGTTCTGCGAGCTTTCATTTAAGGAGCTGGACGACCGGTCTTCGAGGTTTCGCCGGGCGAGGAGCTGCCATTTGGTGAGCGCGGAGACGGACGTCTCGGCACTGCTCCAGTGGCCGTCGCGCAAAACGGTCGCGGCGTTCACGTTTCTCAGGGATCCCCTGTCCAGAGCGGTGTCGCAGGTCGAGCACCATAGATCCGTGGGCGGCCGCATTAATGAACAAGGGGATCCCCGCACGACTCTCGTGAGGCTCGTGTCGCCGAATTTGTGTCCTCAATTAGAACGTGACGCGCGGTGTCGGTTCCTGAGGCATCCCGCAAAATGCTTGGCCGGGGGCTGGTGCGGCCTCTTCCAGAACCACCAAACGCAAATCCTGGCTGGCGCTTTACATGTGTCCGAGGAGGCGCGCGGGGCGGTCCGTAGAAGTGGAGAGAATTTGTTGTGTGCCGCGAAACGATCGTTGGCCGCCCTACCGGTCGTAGGACTGACAGAAAGGTTGGCGGACTCGCTCTGCTTGGTGTTTGATGCGCTGGGGTACCACAAAACATATAAGGACTGCTGCGTGCACAAAAAATGTTCGTTACTGGATCGGCGGGAGACGCGGCATTCTGGGGCAGCTAGAGGCAACGCGTCCTACTCGGCGTCCTACTTTTCGGATGATGTTTTATTGGCGGCTTTGTACGAGGGCAACGCCCTCGACTGCGCGTTGTACGCGGCGGCGGCGGAGAGATTGGGAAGCGACCTCGCGAAGCTCCGGCCGCGGGCGGCGCCCGTCCCTGCTTATTCCGCGCGGTGCCGGCGCGGGGAATTGGCGCTGCGGCGGCTGCGGGGGTACTAGTGTAAGCCTGTTGGATGAGTAGTTAAGAACCCCCGGGCGACGACAATGGGAAGGCGTCGAGCACCTGTCGCACATCTCCCAGGTGACTCGCAATCTGCGCTACGAGCGGGTGCGCGCCGCCCAGTACGCGCCGTGCGGTCCGTTCTGTCTCCTCGAGCGTCTTCACGGCCTCGCGGAGATCGTCGGGCGTCGCGCCGTCGTCCCTCGCGAATATACGGGCCGGACCACGAGAATACGATTATCGACGCCATAAACCTAAGCGAATCGTTAATCGCCGCGAAACTCTTCAAAGAAGCCAAGTCATTCCTACGCGAGAAGATCCGTGTGGCGCTGCGCACCCGTGACGACCGAAACGAGTTTGTACTGGATCTCCGAGCCAACTACGCACGGGCAATATACCGCGACACGAGCAGCTCACGTGGTGCTGTGCACGATGCGGTGGCGATCATAGAGGACGTCGTACGTACGAGCCGGCGGGTCTATGGAATTCGACACCCTTTCTTCGCTGAATACCAACAGGATTTGGAAAGGGCCCGCATGCGCCTGGCCGACGACGAGTCGCGAGAAGCCCTCGCCGCGCCCGCGCCGCCGACGCTCCGCCGCCGACGCCGTCGACGCGCCCCGAGCAGTAACTAGCTTGAGTTTCACTGTCGCGGCGACAGGCGTGGAGACGTGCGTGGAGGAGACTCAAGACTACATCCCCATACTTATCTCCTTCCACCGTCGTTCCGCGCGCCAGCCGTTCATCCCTATCCGGTCCCCCACGAGCCCCCAGTTCTTCTCCCCGCATTCCGCCACCGCCGCCCGCAGCGCCTCGTCCTGGACGTGCTGCTCGCAGTGGAGCGCCGTCCGACCGGTACCGAGACGAGATGCTATGGCACTCCAGTCGTCCCCCAGCTCCTCCCTGAGCAAAGCAAGGTGCTCCTTCTCGGCGCGGATCCAGGGCACCCTACCTAGGTCCAGGGTCATCCCGGCGTCGACCTGCGGTTCCTCCGCCTTTGAAGCTTCCTGAGCCTTGAGGATCTTCTGTTTCTTGTACTCCAGCGCTTGCAGAGATTTGTACAGCTCGGTCGCCTTCTCCTTGGCCGGGGCGATGCCTTCATCTTCATACGACTCGTCGTCGTCCTCGCTTTCCGGGATTGGACTATCCGGTCTCTGATAAGGTGCCGGCGCCGGCGGCGGGCCCCGCTCCACAATGCCTTCTCCATCCAAACCTTCCAGGTCGAAGATGTCCCGGGCTCGCTCGAGACTCGCCGCCGTCTTCTCCTCGTCAATTTTTTTATAAGCCTCGGCCAGTGTCGTCAGAGCCACGGCGACCTTGACCGACTCCTTCCCGAACTCTCGTTCGTCGATAGCTAGGGCTCGTTCCAAAACAACAATCTGTCGCTCCGCGTTCCCGAACGACGCGTGCGCCGCGCCTGCACTATAGAGTGCCGACCTTATGCGAGGGTCGTCCTCACCATAAGCTTGTTCTTTTATGGACAAGATCCGTTCCATCACTTCGACCTTCTTGCTGCCTCGACTATCTGCCGCGTAGGCGTTCGCGAGATTGTACAGCGTCGCACACAACCTTAATGAGTCAGTACCGTACTCATGCTCCTCCATGTTGAGGGCCTTCTCCAGTAGTGTGCATTTCTCCTTCGCATCGCCTAGTGCACCGTGGGACTTCGCCAACGAAATTAAAGCTTGGGCCGACTCGCCGATCGTCAGGGACCGCTCCACCAGTTCTTTTTGTTTGTCAAAGGCGCCTCGATGTCCCATACAGACAGCTAGCAGGAGCAACGTCGAGGCGACCTCCGGCTCCATGTGCAACTCTTCATAGATCGATAGCGCTTCTTCGACCATAGGCTCCATCCGCTCGTCGCCTAGGTCGCCATACGTCTCGCCGATGCCCGCGAGCACATACGCGACGCGCTCGCTCCTCCTTCCATGTAAAGCTTCGTACATCGGTAAAGCTCTCTGAAACAAGTCCCGCTTGCCGGCGTGGTCGCCGAGACAGCCGCGCGCGTTACCTAGATCCACCAAAGGATTGGCTAGAGCAGCCCCATGCTCCGTGTAGATCTCTAACGCTCTAGAAAACGCCTCCGACGCTTCTTTAAATAACCCAAGGTCGCCCCGCGCGTTGCCCACGTTACTCAGCACGACCCCTACTCTAATATCCGTATACCCGTACTGCTGCTCGTTTATGACCAAGGCTCGCTCGAGATAGTCTCTGGCGGACTTGACTTCTCCCAAATCTGTCAAAGCCTTGCCGAGATTATTCAGCGTAACCCCAACGGTCGGATGATTTGAACCGTAGACGTCTTCCTTGATCGACAACGCTCTGACAAGACAGTCGCGCATGCCCGCGGCGTCCCCTAGAGCGCCTTTTGCCGCTCCTAAATTACCTAACACGGCGGCGACTTTCACACTATCCGTCCCATGATCCCGCTCGTACAATGGCAAAGCTCGCGTCAAACATTTAACTTTTCTCGTCGGCTCCGTTTCGCACGAAGCTAGCTTCACGAGGGCCGTCGCGACTGACCGATGGTCTTTCCCTTTGGCCTCCTCCGTCAACAGGACAATCTTCCTCCTCAAGGATCGCAAATCAACGTCCGCGCTCTCGAGGAGGTCTGCGACGCTTTCCAGTAAAAGGTGGTCGTCTCTCGTAATCAATCGCGACGTGAGGTCCTTCAATGAACTAGATTCGGCCAACGGGAGCTGCGCGAAGAGCAGAGCGCGGTCTCGCACAGCCCTATCCGCCCCCAAAAAGACGGCTCGGAAGAACTGCGCGCCGACGCTACCATTGTCTGCCAAGATAGCCTCGTAGGTAGCTGGCAGCGTCAATAGCACGTCCTTTCTCTGTTTGAGTTGTGTTTGTGACGCATCGAGGAAAAACGGCCGGAAGAAGCAGTACGACGCGTAGGACGACTTACTGTAGACCTCCCGCAAATGGAGCTGGAGCTCGCAGAGGTGCTCCGCCTCCCCAAGAGGCACGGCAACCGTTAACAGCAAGTCCTTGTATCCCGTTATACCGGGTTTGTCGAAGCGGTTCTTGACGCGCACGATATCCAGGCCGCGACGAAGCTTCTCGTAGAGCTCCAGGAGGTCCAACTCCGTCTCTGCCACTATCGATCCTCGCACCACATCCAAAATACGAGCCGCATCGCCTCCATAGCGTGTTTTGGCCTTCTCGGCGCAGCGACTTCGCGGCTTGAGCGGCTCGACGACGAACAGGGGCTCAGCTGGAGCTTCGGCGTACGCGGCCGGCGCCGGCGCCGGCGCCTCGGCGTACTCGCTGAAGCGCAGCGCCTGGTCCACCAGCTCCCCAAAAATGTCGCGGGCCTGTTGCGCCACGACGTACAGCGACTCGAAGTCGACCTCGGAACCATTAGCTTCGCGCTGGCGTTTTGACTTGTCCAGCGCAACGCCTTCAATATCACGCAGGTCACGACCGTAGGGCGCCAATTCGTTATGTTGTTCCTTGAAGCGCTCGAGGTTCCTCCATAAAACGGCCTTCGGGTCGGCGGCGTAGCGACTGAGCGTCTCCGTGTCAATGGTGCCACCCGAGGCGGCCCCGTCGAAGGCGGCCGCGTCGCAGGCCACGCCGATGACCGCGAGGACCTCGTCCTTGGTCCAGCGCTGCGTCGAGGCGCCGGCGCCCATGGTATGGTGGTGGGCAGCCCTTTTACTCAGGCGTCGGCGGACGCAGCGGTAACGTCGTCGTTGTTTAGAGCAGCGGACACGTCGCGGCGTCCCTTGCGGTCGTGTCCCGGCTGTGTGCCGCCTGGCAGTGTCTCAGCCTCTCAGGCGCTAGATTGCTAGTGTCTCACAGAGACGCTAGCAGCACTTATCTCCACTTTTTCGCGCCGCTGGCGGCTCCCAGGGCCATAGCCGTGCTCGTTGCAGAGCTATAGAGAGCCTGTCTGCAGTGCTGCGTCGAACTAGCAGCGGTCTGAATTCTGCAGCATGGCTGCTCGCAATAATGCATACTCAATGGAAAAGCTCGTAAGCGGCGTGCGGCGGGCCATAATTACGCTACCACCGGACGAGTCTGGAGCCATACTTGCCGCTGTGCAAGCAGCGTTATACAAACTGGTAACACGCGAGGACGTCGATGCGCATATGTCGGCGCGCGACGTCGCCAAGGTGCTGCGCTCCGAGGCGAAGCGGCATAACAGCGCAAAGGCTGCTGCTGCTTTCGCGGAGGGCGGCGGTGCGGCGGCGGCGGTAGCTGCTGTGGAGAGTTGTACTGCCCGTATTGCTCGTTTCAACGAATCTCCGGAACGGATGAAAGCGACATCCGACAGCTTTGCAGCTCTCGCGGACCTAGCGGCAGCCGGTGGTGCAGCGCATGCCGCTGTGGTCGCGGCCGGCGCGGCGGCTTCGGTGACAGACGTACTCTCTACGTTTCACGGGGGAGATTTCTCGCCAATCTACACCCAGGCGTGCCGCTTGGCCGGGAACCTGTGCTTCGGCGGCGCCCACGATTTTGGCGATGACGCTTACACGTTTGCCATAGTGGCAATGAATGCCAACGACGCAACGGCCTTTCGCTGGGCCGCGCACGCGCTCTGGAACGCGTGCACGCACTCGCCGGATACGCGCGATGTGCTCCACAAGACTATGGCAGTCCAGTCGCTCGTGAAAGGCGCTTTACGCTTTCCGGGCACCCCGCGCGCATACGGCCTCCGCGCGCTAGCCTACCTCGTGCTCGGGTCAGAGCGGCGGCGCAAGTCAGCGTTGCGAGCCAACGTGGCGCTCGTCCTCTCGGACGCGACGTGCGACGAACCGGCGACAGCGGCCGCGGCATTGCTGTGCATATCGTCAATCGTCGGGCCCTGCGGCACGGCCCATCTTGCGCGCTGGCCCGGAGTCGCGGACCGGGCCGACGGCCTCGCCAATATTACTGCAAAGCTCGCGGCCGTCGCCTTGGAAGGCGGTGGCGACGCAGCCGCTGTGTCCGCCGGCATTGTCGCCGTGGCGCGCGGCGCGCGCGACCCGCGGCCGCTCCGAGCCGCCGTGATGCCGCTGCTGCGAGTTGCGATCGAAAGCGCGACGCGGCCGCGCGCGCGGAAAGCGCTTGGCGCCGCGCTGCACGCTCTGCAGCCGCGGCGCCACCTCTACAACGTCGGTGCCGAGGCCGAAGCTGCTGGTAGGGCCGTCCCCAAAAATATGCAGATCCTCCGGAAGGATCTCGCACAGCTACCGTGGGTGCTCGCGCGACCCGGCGACGTCGTCGTCGCGCCGCCGCTCTCCGAATCACTCGCTGCGCGCCTCGAGGCCGCCGGCGTGGCGCGGGAGACGCTCCCTTCGTTTGGAGATGCTTCGCTGGGCCAGCTCGCGCTGCCGGACGACGTCTTGCGCACTGTGCTCGGCTATCTCGTCGACGCGCCGTGGGCGGTCGCCGACGAGCGGCTCCGACGGTCGCGCGTCACGCGCTACCGCGACGGCGACGTCGTCGTGTGCGCGAGTCTGGACGACGTGGCGGCCGCGGCGCGCGCCAACGACGAAGGTACGATTCTCAAGGCCGAGTACTCGTCGAGCGGCCTGGGCGCGCGCACAGTGGCTCGTGAGCTCACGGAGCAGGATGTGGCCTGGGCGCGGAATCGGCTGAAGGCCGACGGCGTATTGACGGCGGAGCCGCGCTACGAGCTCGAGGCGGAATTTACTCTCGAGTGGTACGATGGGTTCTTTTGCGGCGTGTCGCGGCCGATAGTGTTGCCACCAGGTCGCTGGCATGGCCAGCAACTCGGCGCCACGGATGATCTTGCGACCGACGTTAAGGAGTTCTTACGAGATAATGTGATCGAGAATGACGTCGCGGCGCTGTGTGACGACGTGCCGGGCACGTGCGGCTCGGCCACGTGTGGCCTCGACGTGGGCCTCGTACGGGGCGACACGAAGGTCCTTGAGTGCAACGCGCGCACGACGATGTCGCACATCGCCCTGGCGGCGAAGCGCCGCGTGCCGAACGCGTCGCGCTTCCTCGTACTACCGAAGCGCGACCTCGCGCCGCACCACCTACCCCTGACGGACGGCGAACATTTCGTCGCTGTTCTCGAGCTCGGCGACGACTCGGGGCCGTTTCCTTTTCTGGATGAAAATGACGACGTCGTGATAAGATGGTAATCTTGACTTCGATAAATTTAGTACGATACAAATCGGGACGGACCCTAGAAGCGCGTGATGTCTCTTCCAAATACGCGGTCCCGCACCCAGTCGCCCGCGACGAGGACGCGATTCCGCAGCGACACCTGCTTCGCGAGGTAGACGCTCCGCCAGAGCGCGAAGGCGCGGCGGCCCGTGTCTTTGACTGTGTGGAAATCAACTGTAAGGCGCCCGGCGCGATCGACGCAATCTATTTCACGCAGGCAAAAAGACGGGTCGAGTCGCCCAGCGACACTTGAGCTAGAGCCTTCGAGTCGCCGACGTAGGCCAGGATGCCCAGGTTCAGGAACTGGAACGGGCGCGCTACCACAGAGTCGCCTTCCGTCTCGCAGAACAACTCGTCCAACCGCCGCCCGCCGGCGCGGCACGGTTTCGCCGCGCCGAGGTCGTAGCGGCCCGCGCCTCTCAGCAGACCGGCGAGGTACTCGCCCTGCTGCGCCGCGACTTGCGCAGTGGCGGGTAAGGGAGGCGCACCACAAGCACAATCTCCCAACGCGTAGACCTCGCCGCGCGGCGCCCCGAGCACACGAAGCCAGGGGTCCACGGCCAACCGCCCCCTTGCGGTAGCCTGGGCCTCCGCCTGGGCGCCCTCTCCTAATGAAGACACCGTCTCGGACACGACAGACACGGCCCCATTACCCGTCGCCCAGACACAGAAGCCGTAGGGCACCGGGTCCGCTTCGCCTAGTAAAACGTGCGTCCCATTCACTTCAGTAACTTGCGCGCCGAGCTTGACGTCGACGCCGGCGATGTCCTGGTTGTCTGTGGCCAAACGTCTCACTCGGAGCTCGTCCAGGGCCTCCGCTCTTAATGACGCGTCGAAGGCGCCCAGGACCTGGTCCGTGGCCTCAAGTAACGTGACTCGCGCTTCGCCAACTAAGTCTGGATAGTACCGCGCCGCGTCCGCCGCTAAGAAATCTCGTAACTCCCCGCAGAACTCCACGCCCGTCGGGCCCGCGCCGACGACGCAAAAGCTCAGAGCTCTCCGCCTTTCGTCGGCGGACAGAGTCGGTAGGGACGCTCGTTCGAAGGCGTTGCCGAGCGCTTTCCGAAGGCTGTCGGCGTCAGATATCTGCTTCAGAAATAAACAGTGCTCCCGCACGCCCGGGACACCGAACGTGTTGGTCGTCGCGCCGACCGCGATGACAACTCTATCATACGGCAACTCGAATTCATCAATGGAACACTGACTCCCTTCGCAGACCACGGCCTCGCACACGACGACCTTGCGTTCCGTATCGACTGCGGTGGCCGTGGCTTCCACATACGCAGCGTGCTTGTTCAGACTGCGGACCGGTTGCGTGATGGAGCGGTATTCCACCGTCCCGACCGCCGCACCAGCCAGCATCGGCGTGAATAGGAAGTAGTTCCGCGGCGACACGACGGTAACCCGCTCACCGTTGCTCCCGAGCGCTCCCACTAACGCCGCGGCGCCCCAGCCGGAACCGAGCACAACAATATCCTCGGTGGGCTTCGCGGGGGCTTCGTCGCTCAACGAATCGGCGAGCTTCGAGCCGTACTGGAGCGTCCGCTCCCACAGCAGGGACGCGAATCCTAGAGGGTCCGTCGGCTCCGGCTGCGTCGTGGGCACGCGCGGCGCGTCCGCCTTCGCTGCGTTGCGGCGGGCGATCTCGTCGCGGAGGTCGTCCTCGGAGCCGGTGACTTGCAAACGCGTTTTGAGGCTGCGCGACGGCGTGTAGCGTGGCTGCAGCGCAACGGCGCCTGTTATGAGGGCGTAGAGACAGCGCATCCTTGCCTCGCAGTGTTTTGAGTGTTTCGCTCTCTCTCAGTGATTTTGCTCTCCAGTGTTTTGCTGACTGGATCTTGCTCTCTGAGATGCAAGCAGTTGTGCGCTGCAGCAATTGTGCTGCTTATGAGCTTGCAGAGCGACGACTGGTGTTGGCACCACTGCTGAATGGCCCGACTGCGGGTAGTGACGGAGTTGGATAAAAAGCGTGCTAGTGCCTTTCGGTTCGCTAGGTAATTATTGCACGCTGCGGGCGAGGCTGCCGCACGCATGCTCTAAGCCCCAACTGCAGGCTGTCAGCTACAGCACGGATTACCGAAGCGACGCACACGAGGCCTGACCAGTACTGCCTGTCGCAGCGCCCACCACTGCTCACCTGCAGCACTTGCTCTCCCTGCAGCAAAGAGAGCTGGACGCCAGCCGCGGAGCGATGGCCAGCACACCGAATGACAAGTCCGAGGCCGAGCAGGCCGAAGAACTCACCGCGAAAATGCAAAAACTGACGCCCAACGTCGACGGCGCGCTCCAGGACACGACCTGGACCTGGGAAGACGACCTGCTCTACGCCTTACCCGCCAGAACCGCAAGAAAGTGTGCGCGTCGAGACTGCCCGAAGACGGAGCCCCTGGAGCCGCCGGAGGACACGGCGAAACGGTTCGCGGCTTGTGCGAAGTGCCAAACAGCAAGGTATTGCTCGAGGGAGTGCCAGATCCAGGACTGGAAGAAGGGCGGGCGGCACAAGCGCATGTGTCCCCAACTAATAGCGTTCAAGAACTTCGACCGAGATCAAAAAAGACGAGCGGTCATTGTTGGATGTCTCGGTAAAGTTAGATTGTACGTCTTTCCCTTCTACGTCGGCAAGCGAGCTAAAGTAGGAGACGGCTTCCTGTTCCTGCAGTGTCCCGCGCCGCTGGAAGATTTCTTTTTTGACACGGACGTGACGCGGTACGGCGAGCCGCAAAAGCGAGCTGTGGTGGCGTCCTACGTCACTCCCAAAGAATTCGACGATGAGCTCGTCGCGGCGGACTTTGAACTGGCGCTGGCGCGGCGGGGTGTCCTCGAGGCCGTAGGTCAGGCCGACGATTCAAAAGCTGCGGTGCTGTGCAAGTTCCGCTGCGGCTTCGTCTGCGCGTTCGTTACCAAAATCGTGCCCGACGTGCGCGTGTGTGCGGCCTTATGTGCCGATTATGAGGAGATGGCGACGCTGCGGCTGAACATCGATGACGATTCATAAGAACATTACTTGTCTCGGGGCGACGGTGGCTAGGCGGGGCTCTATCGGTAGTTCGCCGTTTGCGCCTCGTAGGCCGACGGCGCCGGGCCCGTGTAGGAGTCGTCCATGGCCACCGGCGGCGGCTGGACCGCGGCCAACGTCACGGGCTCGCCGCGCACCGTCGCGACGGGCGGCTGCGCCGTCGCCGTGGTGGCGTGCGACCGGCGGCGTCCTTGCGTGGCGTCCATGCCGAGCTTGCGCAATTCATCAAGCAACAGCCGCGTGTAGTTCGCCGTGGCCGCGTACAATATGAAGAAGGCGAGGTTGACGACGAAGGCCACAAAAGCCAGGAAGATGAGCGAGATGAGCACCGTCAGGGCCGAGACGGCCGCGAAGACGATGTAGATCGCGTAGAAGGTCGTGAGGTAGCCGCAGCCGCAGCCGCCGCAGCAGGGCGGGTTCTTCTTGCGCACGCCCTGCACGCCCAAATACAGAATCACCAAAGAGAAGAAGATGTAGACCGAGTACTCCGCCACGAGGAGGTCCCGGCCCTCCATGGCCCAGAACGCAATATACACAGCTCGGATCGTGACGATGACGACGGCGTTCACGACGGCGAGCTGTAATACTCGAGTAGACAGGCGGTGGATCTTTTTTGCGGATTCGGGGTTCACGTCGTCGTAGCCGTTGCGGATGGAGAAGACGCTGTTCGCGTCGGCCGGGATCCCCGGAACTAAGGAAACATAGGTCGTCTCGGCGTTCGGCTGGAGGGGGTTGGCCGTCGGGACCTCGATGTCGGCGGCGGGCGGCGCGCCGTCGGCGGTCATCATGGTTGCGCTGCGCTTTGCTGCTGAGTGTGCAGTTTTTGCTGGGCCGCAAACGACGCGGTTGGCGCAGTTTCCCGTCGGTTCGCGTCGATCACGTAAAGAATGTGTCAATTTGGCGCGCAGGAAACCTAAAGCACACAACAGCTCCACTCGATTGGCCAGCCAAAATGAGACATTTTCTTGTGACGGGTTTTCGCGATTTGCGCGCGACCCATAGAGAGCCGCGATCTCGCAAGCCCCGACCCGCTCGGTACCGCCGGGAGACTGGCCGCTCGGGAAACCCGGCACAAGTCCAAAACTTGGCAAACTGGCAAAGCCCAGCCGCCGAGTACGCGCCGATTCTGGGTGCGTACGGCCTAAGCAAGGAAGCGCCGGCACGTAGGACACCGTAGCAGCCGAAACAACGCGAAGGGGCAGCCGCCGCCGCCGTAAAAAGCCCACCGAGACACGATGGCTGCCGTCCTCCAAGCCCAGACGGACGCGCCAAAGGTCCTCCAGCCGGCCGACAACCCGGATGTGGATATTGTGCCGCTGCGCTTCGGCGTCAAGTACGCTTCCGAACAACCGATGCTCGCGCTGGAGTATCGCGACAAGGCGTCCGGCGAGCTCGCACTGAAGGAGATCCCGCTGACCCTCGCCGACGACAGCAAGGCGCTGGAGGTCTACGCCGCCTTAAAGGAAAGCCACGCGCGGTTCCTGGCGCCGTACATCGTGAGCGTGGCCCAGGTGGTCCGGTTGATTCAGCTCGCCATCGACAACCGAGGAAAGGCACCCCCCGCGCCGCCGCGCGGCGACGTGCCCATCCGGGCGCCGCCCGACGCGCCGCCGACGCCGCTCTCGCCGGACGTGCCGTCCGTGGCATCGGAAATCGACTCGCCGGACGTCCTTGCCGCGCCGGCGTCGCCCGCGTCGCCGCCCGTGCTCGCGTCGCCGCCGAAGGCCGCGCCGGAGAGCCCGCCGGTGCTCGCCAGTCCAGATGCGCCGCCGGCGTCGCCGCCCGAGATCCCGACGCTCGCATCACCACCGTCGGCGCCTGAGCCCAAGTTCGCCGTCGGCGACCGGGTCGAGGCGCGCTTCGAGGGCAAGGCGACGTACTACGCGGGGAAAGTCACGGAAGTGACCGGTTCCACCTATTCCATTGCGTATGATGATGGGGACCACGAGTCAAATGTGGCCGAGGACCTGATCCGGGTCTACGCAAAGACAGATGATTATTCGGAGGACGACGTCGAGGAGGAGTCCATCGCCGAGAGCGTCGGCTCCACCGCCAGTTTCGACGCGTCCGAGCCCAGTCGTGCAGAAGCCTCGGACTCCGACTCGGACGAGGCCTACGCCTTCGACTAACAACACATTTTTTACCAGGCCCGCCCCAGATGCGTGTACTTGCCCTCCTTGACTTCCGTACTACGTCCGGTCGCATCGACCATCCGCAGTTTCTGGATCTCGTCGACGGCGATCTGCGTGGCGTTTCGCGGCGGCTTCGCCCCGAAGGGATCGTCGGCCGTCGGTAGATAACCGATCTGAATATCCGTCGACAGGTAGTCCATCGGGTCCTCGTCGACGCGCGTGCAGCCGTGGAAACCCCTCACATAATAGCGAATGACCAGTTTCTTCCGCATGCCCGGACAGGGATCCCCGAACGTCTCATCTAAATCTAAGTCAGTGTCTAGGTGTAGTCTAGAACCACCTTGCGCGTTCGCGAGCCACTTCACGGCCTGCGCGGACCGATGCCGTCTTCATCATTCCTGGAGACGACTCATATCAACAAAGTGAAGGCGCCGCAGACACTGATCTGGACCTCGGTCACGTTCCAGTTGAATTTCGGTTTTGTAGGATGTCCATAAGAGGCGTACCTCACTTCCACGGTGGGCATTATTGTAGGAATCCCAATGAGGACGTGTTCGCTACAAAAGGCCTTGCCTTCGTCCGTGTTCGTGAGTACGCGCTCGACAATGCCTTTTCTCTGCATAATGAAATTGGCCTCGTAGCCCGACGCCGTCGCTTCCGGCGCTTCCGTGCGCCGTTCGGCGTCGTGGCCCACTATGAGATATTCGATATGCAGTAGTTTAGATTGGTAAGGTGTCGGGTCGCCGAGTTCAGCGTTCAGGTCGTCCGCGACGGTCGGGTCTACTTGTAATTTTTGTAGCTCCACCGACGCCCACGAAGCTAGCTCTTCCTCTGGAGAATCTCCAGCGAAGAATAGTAAAGAGCCGCCGCAGGCTTCGACCCTTCTTTGTACGAGTCCCGTGGCGTCGACACTCCCAGCCTTAAGCTGATAGAGCTTCTTGAGCTTCTCTTCGATGGCTGGCAGCTTCCTCAGGCGATTGTTATCTTCTCTCGTCAAAGCTAAGCCAGCAGTCCTTTTCGCGCGGATCGCTTGCCTGCGCGGAGCACCACCCACGTCATCGTGAGATGGACACGAGTCGCGGGACGCCGAGACCAGCATGTCGAAGATGTCCTTGTGGTACCGGGCTTTCCACGCGTCGAGCAGCTCCTCCGTCCAGCCGTAGGACGCGCTCTCGATCAAAATCTGGGGCGCGACGGAGGGCGACGCGGCGACGGACATGGGGTACATGAGCCTGCCGTTGAGCTCGTACCTGCGGCGCGTGGTGGTGTCAGTACGGGCGTCGCGGCGACGGCGTGCGTCGTGTCGATGGCGTGGAGGTGGGAGCAGTCATCGTGTTGACGTCGATGCGACGAGAGGGTGTGTATTAGGTCGCGGCGATGGCGTATGGGTGCCCCCAGACGCCATCGCCGCGACTTCCCGGCACGACACCACCAACGCCGCCACTGCTCCGAGAGAGGCTCACCGCCGCGGCCACGCGACGGCACGAATCGAGGCGTGGCCGCCAAGTCGAAGGCCCGGACACCGCGCAGCGGACTCGTGCATCTCGCCGGCACTCCCGTTGATCTCGTACTCGACCGTCAGCGTCTTGGCCCGACCTAACGACGGCTCGCCGAACCACGACGGCAGGTGCTCATCCCTCTTGACAATACAAAACCTCCCTCGAGCGGCGTGCACGCGCGCTTGCAACGAGTCCGTCACGTCAAAGGCCCCCCTACCATTTTTGATGCCGCCCGGTTGCCCGTATTGCGCCCGCACGATGTTGATGAGCGGTCGCGCCGCCCCGCCCTTAATTTCAAAGTCCTCCTTCAATCGCCCCGCGAAGTTGCCCTCCCACGTCGACACGGTGCCCCGCCGCCCATTTAAGATGTACCTTACAATAACAACCTTCCGAGCACCTGGTGCGGGATCCTTGCCGTTACTTAGTGTTCTTCGTAAATCCTCTGTCCTATCTAGGAACAATGACTCTCTAGCTGATTTCTCACAGAGCGCTTCGAGCGCAGCCGTGCAGTCCACCGCTTGAGAAGCATCACTCGGATGGCCGTAGGACGCCGCCAGGATCCGAATTTTCCCCTGCTCCCGGAGCCACTTCTTCTTCACCATACTTGCGATGGTCGAGGCGGGTTCGTGGATGAAGGAGCAGTGGTGACACAAGCAATAAGTTTTGACAAGAGCGGGATTCTTGTGCGCGTGGCCGCACTGGGGGCACCGCCGCTCGCCAACGGGCACATTATCTATATTCGGCCGCCACTGGGCCAACTTTTCTGGAGTCACGAGTGCCTCGGGGTCCGCTTCCAAGAGAATGTGGCTCTTCTTATTGTACCACCGCCGGTCGCGCTCGCCGATGGGGATGAGCTTTTTGGGCGGGGCGTTCAGCGCTCGCGCAAAGGCCTGGTACGATTCTATATCACCTATTTCCGGTTCATGCGGCGGCGGCTGCCACTCGTCCGTGTCGGGTGCTACAGCTGCCATCTGTGTAGCGCTTGCTCTGTGCCGCTTATACCGCCTAGTAGTGGTGCCGCGCAGATGGGCGCGTCGACGGCGTCGCGTTGATGGCTTTTGGGCAGCCGCGTCGCGCGCGCGTCGACCGCTGCCCAATGGCGCTGCTGGAGCGCTTTGTTTGCTAAACTTTAGTGGGCATTAGGCTGCCCGCGGCCGGGACGTGCCTTCGGGGGTCGGGAGGGGTGCGGGGGCACCGGCTCTACGCGTGGAAGTGCCATCCGGGCGCCATGGGGGTGGCTTTGGCGCTGCAAGCGGCCTGCAAGGCAGCCTCCTTGCCGAGAGGCAGCCATGGCGAGCCCCGTGAGTCTTCTCGCGGAGGCTTGACGCCTCGTTACTAGCGACGCGTGTAACAATGATGCCTTGGCTGCAAAACGAGGCCCTCTGGCTTTTTTAGCACCAGCCTCGCTGAGGCCGGTTTGACAGTGTGTGCGTAGCGATGGGGGTCCTCCGGGACCTAGCAGAGCCGTTGTAGACCGCTGCGCAAGCTCCGACGTCGTTCAGTGCTCTGCAGGCTAGCGAGAGCATCGGCAGCTCCAAAGTTGCCGACGAGGCGTGCGACGCCCGACGAGCCGCACAAGCGTTCAAGCGACGCAGCCATGGCCGTGTCGCAGCCGCCGGGCCTGGGCTTCGGCGGGAGCTGGTCCAGCTTCGGCGCGCAGTCGGGTGACGAGACGCCGACGACGCCCTCCCTGCCGCCGCCGCCGCCCGGCGCCGCCCCGCCTTCGTTAGAATCGCTGCGACGGCAGCTCGACAGCCCGGCGCCGGCGCCGTCCGTGGTCGGCCCGCCCTCCAGGCAGCGGTCGTACGGCACGCTCGGCGAACGTTTGGGAGAGGGCCTGCGCCCGCCCATCGGCTGGAACTCGAGCGTCGCGTCGGACGCGGTCTTCGAGCCGCCGGAGCGGCCGAGCACGGCGCCGGTCGACGACCGGGCTAGAGCTAGAGATCAGCAAAACGTAGCTTTACTGATCTCGAGCATGCAGGAGCTCACGGCCGTCGTCGCGACGCACTCCGAGGAGATCCGGCGGCTGCGCGAGGATTGTAGAGCTTTTGCTAGGCGCGACGCGATCAACGAGGCGCTGTCCGACGTCGCTCTAAGAGCGCGCTCCGAGGGCGACCACAACCGTGCCGCGCTGGAGCGCGTGGAACGGCGACTTGCTTAATTGGAGGGCGGCATCGGCCGCGCCACCGAGGGCCTGAAGGACCCGCTCGTGGCCGCGGCCGAGCGGCTCTCGACGCGCGACGCGCGCTACCCGCCACCGCCCAACGGCCACTACGACGCCCGCGGGCCGCGCGGGCCGCCGAACGGCCACAGTGCGCCGCCGAACGGCCACTACGGCGGAACGCCCAACGGCCACAGCCCCTCGAACGGCTACGCGCCGCGCGACCGGCACGCGCCGCCGCCGGAGGGCCGCGGGCCCTACCCGCCTCCGAACAACGGCGAGGCGCCGCCGCGCTTCCTGACGCCCGCCGACGTGCCGAACGGCCACGGCGCGCCGCCCAACGGCCACTACGACGCCCGCGGGCCGCGCGCGCCGCCGCCGAACGGCTTCCGCGGCGTCTGAGTGACGTCGACCTGTCCAATTCGCCGCCCCGCCCGGAACCGGCGGGGCCCTGACTGCTGAACAAAGACCGTGCGCGCCTGCGCTTTTACGTCCGCTATCCCCCCTCGCGCGCACGATGAACCCTCTCTGGCATGAGCATAGCCGAAGATGCTAGCCGTGTACATAGATATAAGAGACATACTTCCATTCGAAACTGACTTAAAACTAGGGGCACTCTCGCGGCGATGGCGTCCGGGCTCTTGCGTCAAAGCAGTGAATTCACAGAGAAGTGCGAATTTACGAGAAGGGGATGGGAAAGGGGATCACACAAAGGAGGGACGTCCTCACTTCTCGGACGCGTACGCGACGACGCCGACGCGGGCGCCCTTGGGCGACACCACGGTCACCCGGCCCTTGGCGCCCTTGGGCGACGCCACCGGGCCCTCCTCCGCGACGACGGGCAGGCCGACGATGATCGGCGTCGCCCTCGGCGCCTTCCTGCGGCAGGCCCGGAACGCGCAGCAGCCCAGGCCGCAGCCGCAGCACACCAGCACCGCGGTCATCACCACAATGCACCACACGAAGCCCACGTCGTCGTCGCAGTCCTCATCTACAACATCGTGCCAGGGCGTGCGCTTGTAGATTATCGAAGCCGGCTTCTTGTACCCAAATCTCACCTTGAGCTCCGTCTCGGACACTAAATAGAAGTCCATCTCTTCGTTGTGACCCGCGTGGTCGCTGTGGGGAAGCGACTCGACGCCGTAGTACGGGCCGCCCCCACCGCCGTTCACAAAATATATAGTATTTTGGGCGATCTTGATGATCCTCTCGTCGTCGTAGGGGTCGGGGTCGCCGCCGCACTTCGCCGAGCCGCTCCAGTCCTTGGCGACCCAGGCGTAGCCCTCGAGCGCTTCCAGGGAAGTCGTGCCGTCGACGTCGATAGTCGGCGCGCACGTCGGGTCCGGCGCGCAGGTGCCCTGGGCGAGGCACCCGGTCGACGACGCGAACGCGTCGCGGTCGACGCACATGCACTCGCCGTCGACGCGGTAGTACCAATACTCCGAGTCGTCGGCGCGGCACAGGCGGCACAGCGGCTCCGCCGTGACGTCCGCGCGCTCGCCCGTCTTCTCGCAGCCGCACGAGATCCGCCCGGGGAAGTCGCCGCCGTGGTTGACGGGGACCGTGCCGGACTCGGGGCAGGCGTACAGCGGCGTCGACGACGCCGCCGTGGCCCGCAGCACGGCGTAGAGGTTGTGCCCGCGGCCGACGCCGTTCGAGGCCAGCGTGCCGTCGGTCATCAGCTCGCCGTCCTTCCTCCAGAGGCACAGGTCCCCGGCGCCGAGGTTGGCAAGGATGCCCTGCTTGATGGCGTCGAGGGACATCGCTAAATCGTACACTTGAACATCGACGTTCTTCCCGTCGGCGTTGGTCTCGATACAGACATCGGAGCCGACGTTGAGGCCTTGGGTGCCGCCGACGACGACTATTTGCTCGGGGCCGCCCGGCATCGCCTCGAAGCTGTGCTCCTTCGCGATGGTCCAGAGGGCGTCCGGGCAGCCATCCGTCGACGGCGCGCCTTGCCGCGCGTAGACGATGGTCGCCGGCGACGCGTAGCCGAACTCGACGACGAGGTCGCCGTCGTCATCGAGCGAAAACTTGATCTCCTCGCTGTCGGGCGACGAGGCAGTGGCCGGAAGACTTCCGATAGCGTAGGGGCCGCCGCCCCCGCCGCCGGTCCAGCTTATCTCGCCGCCGGCGATCTCGACCGTGGACTCGTCGTCGTAGGGGTCCGGGTCGCCGCCGCGCGCCGCCGCGCCGGACCACGTCTTGGCTTTCCAGGTCGTGCCGTCCAGGGTCGCCGTGTTCGTATCGGCAGCGACGGCGGACAAGGCTAAAGCCACGAGGAAACGCATTATTGGTCTCGTACGAAGTCTCGCTTGCGCTGGGCCAGATGCCCCAGATTATCTGTGGGCAGGCGTTTCAAGCGTTGCAAGGCGCCGAACGTTACGGGGCTCTGCTCAGTGGCTGTTTGGGTACCTATAGCAGTGCGCGATCGCTTGAAAGCACTGCTTATCGCTTAGAAGGGCTGAACACCAGCGTTGATTTCAGTCACTCTGGGCCTGGCAAGGTACATTTTTGCGCAAATCGGGGCAGGGCGGACGCGTCCAAAAACGCATCCACGAGTAGTAAGAATACAGATCACAGAAGTTACACCACAGGCGTCGTCGCCGCCTCGCCGTCGAGGAGCGGCTCCGCCAGATCCGACCCGCCGACGAGGCGCGGCGGCGCCACCATAAACACAAACAACCCCAGCGACGCCACGCCCACGACGAACGCGAAGACCGGCAGGTACGTTGATGAAGAGACCGCCACCAACCAGCCGGCCGAGAGGGCACCAACACTTCTACCAGCACAAACGCAGACGCTCCTTAATCCGGCGTAGAAGCCCGGATGGTGGCCCATGTCCGCGACCGCCGCCAATAATTGGATGTTCGCGTTCGACGCCGCTAAAGCCCCGAGAATAATTAACGCGCCGCTCGCCAGACCAAAGGCCTCCCGCGCGAAGATATGTGACGGAGGCACATACAGAAACGCCACCAACCCCGTCACCGCACCTATAACCTCACAAGCCAACCCGACGCGCACGACGCGCACCTTGCGGTTTCTCGCTATTTGAAAATCGCCGTCGCCGCGTTTTGCATAAGCCATCGCTAGAACCATCGCACAGACACCCAGCAACGCGAAGGCCGCCAGCACTAATGAAATTGTGGTGGTAGTAGCGTGGAAGTCGTCGCGCGCGACCACGGGGAAGGCCGTGTCTAGGCAGGCAATCAACGCGCCGCCCACGAAGGACACGGTCAGCGTGGCGGCGCCCCGTCTTGTTATCAACGCGTCGCGCACGTCGCGGGCCGGCTTCACCGAGACATTGCGCTGGATGACGGCCTCGCCGACCTGGCGGCTGGCCCGTCGGGATGGCGGCGTGGCCGGCAGCGCGAGGCAAGCCCAGACCGCACATAATAGAGCGAGCGCTGCAAGAAATAATCCAGGAGCGCTGTACGCGTCGATATCAAACACCTCGTGGTCGCCCTCCGGTAAAAATGAAAATAGGGCCGCGAGGCCCGGGCCCGCCAGCACCGCTATTAATGAAGTGCCGTTGAAGACGGCGAGCCGCAAGTCGCGCTTCCTTCTCATCGTAGCGTCGTCGCCGTCGCCACTCCCGACGACTCCGAGCAGCACTCCCGTGACTGAACTTCCCAATCCAACAATCGCGCGCGCAACGACAACATCCAACGGCCGCGATGCAGCGAAGTAGTAGACGTTGCCGATTGCTGCGACGAGAAACGCGATGACCGCCGGGCGGCGCGGTCCGTACCTATCCGCCAGCGCCCCTAGCGGGACGAACGCGGCCGTCTTCGCCAGACTAAATGCCGCGGCGGCGACGCCGGCTAATACAGTGGGATGCGACCCTAACTCCCTTAAATAGGGGTAGATCGTGGGGTAGATCAGGCCGTACTCGACGCCGACGCAGGACGCCGCGACGCATGACCCGATCAACAGGCTCCGCGGGCAGGGGTCGGCCGCGCGCGGCGCCGGCGCGGCGGGAGTTTCGGCTTCTTGGGGCGTCCCAGGCGTCGAGGCCGTGGCTCCTCCATCATTATCGGCCATGGTTCGCGTCGCGCTCGCGCGTTATGCTGCGTTGGCACACGAGGCTGCAGCGCTGTGTTTGAGACTGCTGCGTCCTGTGAAACGCCACCGTTCGCTCAGCTGCGCACGCGGCTCGAGATGTACGTTCTGCGCTTGTGTAATGTGTGAGACTCACCTGTACGCGCGTACTCCAAAGGCTTAAGCAAGGTTCACAGACCTAGTTAAACACTCTAGAAAATATGCGCACGGTCCGCGGCTCTTCGCGAGACGCCTCGGCCTCTAGAGGGCTCGGATTGATCGAAAAACAAAGACGTGCGGGTCTGCTCCCAGCGCAAACCAATTTGGCCTGGCAGCGCCATATCGGCACCGGGCTGCGGCTGCCCTCCGCGCACGGACGTGCCGGGAAGTCCGCCAAAACCAAAGGCCAAGAACTACTGGCCGTGCAACGCAGCCCCGCGTCGAGCGCCGAGCTCTGGGGGCTGCCCAGCAGCCATGCCAAGCATGCCTGCATATGCTCTGGCCGCGCGCCAGGGCCAATCATCTGTAAAAAAGCGCAAGGCCAAGAAGAAGCGGGCCAGTTTTGGGCAATCACCGAAAGGCGCGATGCTTAGCCCGAAGGCCCAGTCGCTGCCGCTCAAGGAGCAGGCGTCGCCCGAGGCGTCTTGGAAGGAGGCGTTCTCACGAACTGGCCCGGCGAGTGTCACGAAAGCCAAGGCGAAGCGACGGGGCAAGCTGCGCATGGCCGCCAAGGCCGTCAATGCTTTGAGTACAAAAGAGCGCCGCGAGCGCGTCGAGGACGGCCTGCGGATCCGAGCTCCGTACGAAGTGCCGGGCGAGGAGCCGCCCTACGAACGGGCTCGAGACGCTCCTCACGAGATACCAGAAGAATTGTTTTATGAGAGGTGGTCCTTCACACCACGACCTTCGTTAGACTTAACTCGATGGGTAGATGTTGACGTCTGTGCAACATTGACGCATTGTCATGAGTTATCGAAGGGTGCCACAGCAACACTAAAACTAGGTAGTCGAGATCGGGATGGGGCGCCCGACGACTGGTCCGTGCTGCAGCTCGCCTCGACGCCTTCGTTCCTCGATTGTATGACGTCACTCGATCTGAGCGGTTGTCGAGATGTCACAGACGGTCCCTGCCGCAAGCTAGCTAAAGTGGTTTCGAGACTCACGTCTCTGGACCTGTCTAGGTGCGCAAAGCTGACCGACAAGGCGCTGCGGGGCTGGTCTCAATCACCGTCGATAGAAAGGCTCCAGGTCGTGAAGCTGCGAGGCCTGGCGCAGTGCACGGACGTTGGGGTGGTGGAAGTCCTCGAGAAGGCCAAGAGGTTGCGCATTGTGGATTTGCGAGACATACCAGATTGCACTGGTAGAAGCGCCATAGCTCTAGCTGGCTGCGGTCCTGTGGAAGAGGCTCTGTTAGATCACTGGCCGAAGCTCGACGATGGTTCGTTGGGCCAGTTTCTAGCGAGGCTGGGCGAGCAGCACAAGTCCTCCGTGAGAGTCCTTAGTCTGAGAAAATGTGGACTCTTGACGGATACGTCTGGACGTTTATTCAGCCACCACAAGATTCTGAAGGGCTGGGTGCGCCACAATGCGCTCACCCATTTGAAGAGATTAGAACTAACAGATAACTCAAATCTAACAGATAAATGGATTGAACTGGTCACGGACGCGTGCAAGAGCCTCAAGGCGTTAATCGTGGCGCGCTGCTCCGAGCTCTTCAAGAAGGTCGAGAGTGCGATGAATTTAGCTAGATTAGTTCATCTGAGCGAATTAGATGCGCAATCTACCTCCTTAACCGACGAAGGCCTGTGCGCGTACGCGGGGAGCGTTCCCAAGGGTTCGCCGCTGCGAAAGCTCGACCTGTCTTTCTGCGCCGTATCGGACCAAGGTCTAGGCGCCTTGGCAGCTGTTGGTGATCGACTACGGTCGTTGAAACTAGAAGCAGTACCAGCGGTGTCGGGCGACGGCATAAAAGCAATTGCCGAGCGGTGCAAAGCCCTACGAGAATTACGCTTAATTAAATTAGCTGGTGTCACGGACGCGTCCATATTACAAGTGGCGAAAAGGGTGCGGAAGCTGCGAATTTTTGAAACGGCGCTGTGCCCCGGCGTCGGAGCTAGAGCTATAAAAGAAATCGCTTCCCTCAAATTCCTGACGGCCTTGGACGTGTCGGGCTGCCAGCGCGTCGACGACGCGGCGCTGTCGATCCTCCCATTATCATTAGTAGCGCTGCGGGCCGCGTCGCTGCCGCGCGTGACGGATCAAGCCTATATTCTACTGAGGGAATGCGCCCCGAACCTAGCTTCTGTGGATATGCGGGACTGCGCCCAACTGACGGAACGATCAATCTTCGCGCTGATGTACTGTGAAGATCAAATTCCCGAGAAATGCGTTTTTTTAACGAAAGGCATGGACGCAAATAAAGCGAGTGTCTTGCAGCGCGTCGACTTCGGCGGTTGTGCTTCTGTCGATCTGGATAGAGTCCAAGCAGTAGTCAAGCGCCATCCTTACCTGACGTGTTCGGTCGACCGCGCGCCCTTCGACGACGAAGCGGTGACGGAACGGGACTACAAGGGTCTGATCGATGCCTGGACCTTGCCACGTACGGGTCGAGGCCAGTCTCTGGACGACTTGCCCGAGCGACGCTCTTTGCATTGGACCGCGTCTTCCCGAGACCTGCACCTGAGGCACTTTTGTGCGAATGAGAGGCAGCAGTCCATCGACGCCTGCAACCGCTGTAAAAGGCAGTACCGCGAGCGCAACGCGGAGTGGGAGCGGAAAGAAGCTCGGTTTGCCAAATTGGTTGAGCGCGACGACGCCGCCGTTCCGTTGCAGAGTCAGTTGCGGCGACGATTGGCCAACAGACGCGTTCAGCTCTTGTTGGAGCAGCAGGCTGCTACCAGAATCATAGGTAAAGCTATTAGGATACGAAAACGCGCGCAATTAGCCCGCAAGCGCATGGTGCATGCTGCTCAGTTGCACAGACGCGTCATACAGCGAAGATGTCTCCTGAAATGGTTCCACGTTGAACGAACGAAGGCCTGGCTCGTTACGGAAGATCCTGTACATAAACAGCGCGCTTCAAGGCACGCCATGGCCAAAAGGTGCTTGCACCTCATCCGCGCATGGCATAAATACGCATCGAGAGAAGAAGGCCCCAGAGCCATGTACAACAAGGCGCGCGAGTACTGGGGCGACAAGATGCTCGAGCCCCTGTTTGTCTTGTGGGCGCGCAAGGCGAGGAAGATGGCTCTCAGAAGAAGACGGCTGGTCATCGTCTTTCTGCAGTGTGTGGATATAAAAACATACAACGGTAGTACACCGCTAGCTGAAGGTGTCGTGAAGGCCAAAGCGAAATATGATGCGAAGCTTCGCAAGTTAGGGTTTGAACCTCTCAAACTGTGGCTCCAGGAACGTTCCCAGAATTCCAAGAAATTAGTTGAAGCTAGAATCATACTAGCGGAGATCTACGAACGGAACACGCTACCTCGCATCTTCCATGCGTTTGTAGCCTATCAACAATTTCGGATTGAGAAGAGGCGGATTATGAAAATCGGTGAAGCCGCGACGCTCGGGATTCGCCTGAGATCTACGCTGAAGCGAGTGCGAAGGATGGCGCTCCAGTACCAAGTGTCGCAGCAAGCTTACGGTAAAGCCGACGCCCATCTCATCGATCGCAGACAGAGGATCGGCCTCACGGAATTGTGGGATTGCCGCTACTGGCGCAAGCACTGCCGACGGGCGTTGGTAAAGGGTAAAGCGGTTTATGATGCGAAGTGGGACGCCTTTGTGCGGGAGCAGTGGTCTATCCTCGTAGAACATGCGAGGTATCAGGTCTTTTTGAGGCGAGCGGAGACGCGCGTGGAGCTGAATTGCGAGGCCAATGCCACCAGACGCGTTTTAGCGAAGTTCCGCATCAACTGTATGTTTTTACGAGCTACTGCTTATCCGCGAGTACCTTATATTAATAGTGTAGCATCTACAGCACTTACCGTAGCCGCAGCAGCTGTCACTCACTGCGCGATCCACCCGGAACTCGCGCGACGAGCGGCGTTCAGATGCAGAATAGGCATGGAGGACATGGACAAGGCCGAGGACGCCAAAAGGTTAAGGGACCTCGAAGTTGAAGCTTGGGAGCGGTCCGCGGCCGAGCAAGAGACGTGGAGGATCAGCGCCATCCAGATCGAGCGCGTGGCGCGCGGCCATCTTGGCAGAGTATTTGCGAAGATGCATCGCATCGATGTAGAGTACTGCATCGTTGTTTTACAGAACTTTGTCCGCAGATGGTTCGCGCGTCGTTCGCTCCATCGGGCGGGCAAGCACATGGTTTTGAGGTTGCACGTTTTAAGGGAGAAGGAGGTCGACGGCATGGTCCAGGCTGATGAGGAAGCTAGAGTTTATGAGGCGGATCTGCAGAGGTTAAGACGGGTCCAATCTCTCATCAGGATCAAGATCGCGAATCGCCGCATCGCGAGGATGCGCGCTCTCATACAAATCGACCGGAGCAAGATGTACAAGCGCGAGCGCGAGGAGGCCGTCCAGTTGGCGAAGGATCGCCAAAAAGCCAAAATGAAGTTGGAGTACCAGCGGGGCGAGGCGGCGTTGTTGATCCAGCGACGGTATCGGGGCGTGCTCGGTCGTAGAAGGTTCGACAACATCCTGCAGTTCCACCTCGAGAACGTGGCCGCGACGACGTGCCAGAGTGCCTTCCGGAAGGCGTGCGGTCGCCGGAAGGCCTGTGCGAGACGCAGGATCAAGCAGATGTATGCTTATCAAAGAGTACAAAGGGGTAGGCAGGGCAAGATCATGCGGGACGTGTTCGGCCTGAAGCAGCGCTTGTATCAGAGGGCCTTTCTGCGCGTGGCCATGCCGATGGGCCTCGATCCCATGTCCTACACGCTGTCGCCCGTGTCCCAGGTGCGAGAGCTCTACAAGGACTACAAGGACTTGTACCAATGCGTCAAGATCGAAGCGACGGTCTGGAAGCAGGGCGGTGTGGGCAGGAAGGACTCCTCCATAGATAGGGACAAAATAAGAAGGCGATTATGGGAGCTCGAGAAGGCGCGGACGGCCATAAGACAGGGCGATGCTGCTCGTATTGTTAATTTCAGACACCCGAGACGGGGCCAGACGTGTTTTGTGGCCGCGATCGACAATTCTATCCCAGGGCAGCACGTGGCCGAACTGACGTATGACCTGGATGGAGCTACGGAGTCGTTGCCGTTGATGACGGTCGCGGATGCGTTTACCGAATCTAAGAGTGCATTGCATCGCATCGACAACCTGCAGCGACCCTACAAAGAGTGTATGGAGCCTTCAGCAGTGAGGGACAATAGGCATAACCTGATCCGGTGGGCGCGTCGAAGCAGACCGATCACGAAGTCGCATCGCAGTGCCATTGCGCTGCAGAACTTTGTGAGGCGAGCCCAGGCTTGCAAGAAGGTGGCTAGAGTCCGATACGCGTACTGGTGCAACAGTCGCGCGCGACGCGTCGTGCTCTTGCAAACCCTGACGTCTTTCGCGTCGTTGCACACGCCGGCGGCGCGCAAACTTCTGAAATTGGGCATGCAACTCAATGTGGTCGATTTGCAGGGCGACCTCCCGGACTGGGAGACGATCGCCCTCGACCCGCTCATGGCGCCGCCGGCGTATACCGCGAGGATGCGCAAATTAAGGATGCGAGCGAATCTGGCGAAGGAAGTCCAACTAAGGCATCGTCTGCGCAAGTTACGCGTAGATCATATGAGAAGAGGTGCCCGACCGAACAACACCGTCAGGCAGGTCATGGGCGGGGCTGGTGCGAAGATGTCGGCAATTTCTACGGTACGAGAGGACCGCGGCGCCGACGAGCAGGCCTGGAAGGACTTCGTGGCCATGGCTCCGACGTCTCGCTACTACCGCCACTATCGGAGGTCGCATCCGAAAACGATAATCGAACATTATAGGGATACGTTCATCGGGGGTGCCAAACGGTCGATAGCCAATGTTTTAACGCATCGATTGGGCATGTACCGCCTGGGCTGGGTCGTGGCCGGCCCCGAGGCTCTGCTCGATCAAGCGCAGCGCGAGCGCCAGAAGCAGTTCGGTTCCGAGGAGAAGACGCAGCCTTTTGATCCCGAGACCCAAGAGAACCCCGACGAGGAGCTCACGGGCATCAGTGAAGAAGAAAAAAAATTGCCAAATGATTCGCAAGCAGCGAGACAGCAGTCGCGGAACGTCTGGGCGGCGCGCGTGGATATCAGCAAGCAGTTCGGCCAGTCGCCTCATTTGCGAGTTAGAGATGCCGCGGTGTACCACGGGTCGTGGAGTGGCAATCCGCCCAAGAGCGCTTTGCATCGCATCAGAGGTAAAGATAAAGCGTACGAGGCGTCCCTGCCGCACGGCGAGGGGTTATTGGAGTTCCTGGACGGCTACGGCTGCGCCCAGGAGGAAAAGACGCTGAAAATTACGGTGATTCGCTGCACGGATATTAGGGTGGCCGATCTCATGTCTTCCGACCCCTACTGCCGCGTCGAGTGCAACGGCCGCGTTTTTAAAACTAGAACGAAGCAGCAGAACTTAAATCCCGAGTTCAACGAGACGTTCGAGATAGATGTGAGTGACCCGCAGGAGATGGTGCGCTCGCGGCGTCCCGCGGTGCCTTCACGCCATCGATGCGACTCGTGTCCAGGAATGATGGCGGTGGGTGGCTTCTTTTCCGATTCTGAGCCGTTTCGGACCGCGTCGGGGCCGTCGCGGCGTGTCAGAGGGACCGCGGTGATGGCGTCTTCACGAGACATTGTGATCCCATGAGAGTCTACGTGGTCCTCGGGACGCCGTCGACGCGATGCTTTGACGGAAATGCGCCGCGCAGGTCCGCGTGTCGATCTACGACTGGGACGCGTTCGGGAGCGACGACTTTCTGGGGGACATGGTCATTCAGCTCGGGAACCTGCCCCATGAAGGGAGAAGGGCCTTTCGGCGGTGGTTCCGCTTCGGCGACTACCGGCCGTACCACTTTTTGTGGCGGCGCACGGACCCCATGAAAAGAGAACAAATACATGATCGCGGCGAGATCGAGTTAGAATTGCACTGGCAGGACAAGCCCGCGCCCGAGGACCTCGATCGACGTAGACTGAGGAGGAGAGCGTCTACTCAGTTGCAAGCGTGGACCCGGAACCGACTAGCTACTTTTTTGAAACTGAAAAGACGTATTGAAAAAGTAGAAGCGGATAAAATAGTAGAAAGGGCAATAGTAGAGATCCAGTCGGGGTATAGGGTCACGCAGGCTCGAAGAACCGTGAGAACGATTAAGGCCCGCAAGCATGCCGCGACTAAATTACAGAGCTTCTTCCGGCGGAAGCTGGGCTGGAACCGGTTGCAGCAGAAGCGGTTGGAGTACCATTCGGCCCGGAAGCTGCAGATACGATCTAGACGTAGATTGGTCGGCACGGCGCGCATCGCGCGACTACGGCTGGTAGAATGGCTCGAGGTCACTTATTCTACATTGGTAGTCCAGTCCCTGCAGCGCTGCATCATCGCGCGCAAACTGTCAGCGGAGCGGAAGGAGGAGCTCAAGGCCCAAGGTTTATATGTCGAGCGGAAACGCAAGGCGCGATCTCGGCGTTTTGAAGTGTTGCGGCGCCTTCACGCCATCGACGCGACTCGTGTCCATCAGACGAGGTCGGGGCTGGTTTCTTTTTCGAATTGAGGCCGTTCGGACCGAGTCGAGATCCACACAGGTCGCGGTAGAAGAGGAGTCGCCCGACAAGGCGTCGAAGAAGACCAAGAAGAAGAGGAAAAAGAAGAAGAAGAAGACTCAACAAATCGAGGCGGAGGCGTCCACGGATTCGAAACCCAAAGCTGAGGCGAATCCCTTCTTTTCCAAGTTGAGCAAAGCGTTGCAGAATTATGATTTGAACTGGCTCTGCTACTACGGTCGCGATCCGTTGTTTGGTACTAAAAGATTAAAGCGCATGGCCATGCGCGCGGCGAAGATGATGTGTTTGAGACCGGGTACACGTATCAGGACCGTCTACGGTCCCGCGTTAGTTGTCGAGTACCCGGCACCGAAGCTGCCTTATGTCGAGACGCCTCGCGACGAGGGGCCGCCGCCTGCACATGTGGCCACGGAGATCGAGGTCAATAATGCCAAATCTGCATTGTCGGATGCCGAGCAGATGAGCGCTTCGACAGATATAGAACAGCAGGCGAAACAAGCAGCTATCGACGACGCTACTTCTGCATTAGAGGAAGCTAAAGCGAAGCACGCCGAAGCTCTTGCAAATAAACCGCCCGAGGTCGAGAAGGGCCTACGCATCCCGCACCGGGGCTTCGTGTCCGTGTTGTTGTTAGGTTGTCGCGAGCCGCTGGATGTCCTACCACCGTTAACATGCGCCGAACGAAAGGCCATGGTCGAAAGTAAAGCGGTACCGCGGTACCCCGCGGTGATTCGATTGGGTAGTATTGATGCCTACAAATCCGTACTTGATAGACTACTCATAATCCAGTGCAAGACGAGGTACCAGCAGGCCTGCCGACGCGTCGAGCGACTGAGGAAACACACCTACGCGGCCATGGCCATCCAGCAGCTTTGTAGAAGTTGGATCGCTAGGCGAGTGGCCGCGAAGTTACTCATCCAAGCTACGGGCCGGATGTTCCTCGCGAAGTGCAAGCTCGCCTTCAAGAAACTTGAGATACAATCAATACTGCAGATCCAGTGCGCGTACCGCTGCATGAGGGCGTATCGCGTCCTCGACGAGCGGCGATGCGTCCTCCCGCACGCGATCATGGTGTCGTCGGAACACTCCGCGGCCTTCTCGGCGGACAAGACGCTGGACGGCCGCCGAGATACGTTCTGGTGTTCGCGAACAGGAGCAACCAAAAAGCAGTGGATCGTCTACGACATGCGCGAGAGCGCGTGCATCGGTGCCGACTCGGCGTCTGTTTCCGATTTGCGTCGATGGCGTCAACGCGACGTCACGACGTGGCCGTGAGAGAGTCTACACGTCGCGCGAGCGAGCCGCGGCAGTTTCGTGACGGTCTCGACACGCAGGTACGATCGAGCTCATGATTAATGATGATACCACAGCTCCAAGAAGGGTCGTAGTAGAAGCCTGCAATACCGCAAAAGCCCACTATAGTATCGTCTTCGCCTTCGATTTACCCCCGCCTCGCAATTTAGAGGATATGGCCTCAGTCCTGGCCAAGCAACCGAAGAACTTCCACAACCGTGCGATTCTGCGTCCTACGGTGCCATCACGCCATCGACGCGACTCGTCTCCATCAGACGAGGTTGCGGGTCGTTTCGCGGCGCGTCGGAGAGACCGCGGTCGCGTCGACACGCGTCGTTCTCACGCAGGGGAACTCGCGCTGGAGCGGGAGAAGCAGGACTCCCTCGTGAAGGAGGAGATCTCTGTGAGGGCGCGGATGGACGGCGGTCGCACGTGGTGGCGCGTCGTCGTGCCCACCTCAGTATATGCCGTCCGCAGATACTGGCGGTTGCGGGTGGACAAGAACTGGTCGTCGACGGAAAGCACGACCATAGCCAACGTGCGCTGGATGCGGGCCATGGAGTACACGCCTCAGATCACGCTCCAGCCTCGCAGTATCTTCGCGCCCGAGGGTCCCCAAGTCTCGCAGTACACGTCTCCGATCGTGCTCGAGTGCTTCGCCGACGCCTGGCCGCCCGTGTCCTACCAGTGGTACAAGGACGATGAACCTCTACAAGGTGAGGTGTCTGCGACGCTATCCGTCAAATCTAGAGTGTTAAAGTCCTACCGCCACAAGAAATTTAGATGCACGCACTGCCGCAAGGTCAATAAGGAGGTGCCCATCAACATCTACCGGAACATTTGTCTGAACTGCCGCACTTTATTTAATTGGCCCGAGCAGCAGGAAAGCGCCGTGGTCCGCGATCGCATCGTGACGAACCAGCAGCGCTGGGAGAACGAGATCGAAACGTTACAGAGGAAGATCGGGTTCCTTCGCTCGGACACGGGGGCGCTCGAACTCGAAATCCGCGTCGAGGAATCGAGGGAGGCCGCTCGTAGATTAGAGGAGTCCGACGACGAGGAAGCTGTTATACAGGAGTACCAGGAGAGTGATAGCGACGAGGAGAAGGAGCGCGACCTGCTCAAGGCGGCGAACGAGGAGATGGACCGGCGGGAAGCGGCGCTCTACGCGGAGATGATGAAGCAGGAGAGGGGCGAGGAGGAGGAGCGGAAACGGCGCGCGCGCGGCGTCCCGTGACTCGTGGCCATCTCACGTCCACGAGCGTGGTCTCTTCGTCGATCTCGGGGCCGTTCGGGCCGCGTCGGGCCGCACTCGTGTCGGGTCGCGGCGATGACGTCTGGGCGGCGCCCGACCGCGACGCTCCGCGCAGGCAATCGCGCATGTCGCGCCAGTCGCGCCGGTCGAAGGACGAGGAGGACTACTCGTCCGACGAGGACACGGTCGCGGCCGCAAACAGGGACATGGAGGCCTCCGACTCGGATGAAGACGGCGCGAAAAAACACATGTCCGAGGAAGAGCGGAAGAAGCGCGCCAAGGAGGCCGAGCGCCTCAAGAAGTTAAGGCAGAAGTGGTTGTTATCTCTCAGTCCAGCTGACAGACTAGCTGAGCTCTACAAGGAGCTCCACGGCTACGAAGCGCGAAGAGATCACTTGAAGGAAAAGATCGAAAAGCTCGCCTTTGAAAGACTCAAGGTAAGACAGATAGACCCGGTCAAGCTCCACTACGACTGCGAGGGCATCTACCACTGCGTCGCCCAGAACCTGCGAGGTGGCACTATTGTGAGACGCGTCGCGACGAAGAAAGCGGCCGTCGTGATCGGAGACCCGCCCCCTCTCCTCACGAAGACGGCCGAGGACTACCATCCCCGTCCTCATGAGAGGAGGAAGTACTACGCTTCTTATGTTTCTGCCCAAGGGTTCTTCCGCTACGGAAAGTTGATCGGCGACGTCGTGGTCAAGTTCTACAACGGTGCTGACTCAGCGTCTTTTCCGGACGTTTCCGAACTTCAAGTTCCGTCGACGGCGTCGTCACGATGCCGCGCCGCCGTGACGCCGTCGACGTGGCCGTGCGAGAGTCTACGCGTCTCGTGAGGGAGCCTCGGCTGTGTCGCGACGCTGTCGTTCGACGCAGGCGACACGTACTGCGGTCCCCTTGTGGGAGAACGGTGGCTCGACGCGATGGGCGTGGCTCGTACGGAAGGGCGCGACGCGGACCACTGGGGCGTCTGGATCCGGCCGTCCGGTCTTGTAGCGGCGTCCTTTGTACTTCATTGACGCGTCGACGGCGTCTGGGAGCGTCATCAAGCGCTCCACGCCATCGACGCGACGCGTTTCGCACTTCTCGCCAAGTGTTATCTGACGCTCCGCGACCACGGCCCCGACGCGGTCCGAAACGGCTCAAAAAACACCCACGGCCTCGTCTGATGGAGCCGACGCGCAGGTCTGACCTTCGAAGGCGTGACCGTCGACAACCACTTCGACATGCTGCGGATCCACGGCGACTTCAAGATCACCTATCCGCCCCCGAGACACGACGACGACGACGGTCCCGTCCGGCGGGAGGTCTTCGAGGGGCAAGTGGTGGACGGCAAGCGCCACGGCGTCGGCGAGTACCGGTACAGCGACGGTTCCAAATATGCAGGGGAATGGTTCAAGGGGTACCGCCAGGGCTACGGCCAGCTGACGTCGAAGGACGGTACTACTTATTGTGGCGAGTGGGATAGAAATAAAGTGCACGGCTCCGGCTCGTTCAAGTGGCCGGACGGTAGTTCTTATACGGGCGAGGCCTTCGAAGGGACTCGACAGGGCAAAGGCTGCTACATCAGTGGGAAGCACGACGTTTATGTCGGCGATTTTAGAAAAAATCAGCTCGAGGGTGTTGGAGTGTTCGCGTACCACGACGGGAGTCGCTTCGAGGGCGGGTTTCGACGGAATCAAAGGCACGGCCTGGGGACCTTCACGGACATCCTCGGTGTTCGTTACTTAGGAAACTACGTCGATAATCAAAGACATGGCGAATTTGTGGTCCGCAGACCCGTGAAGGTCGACGACGACGACATGTACAAGACGTATGTATCGCGGCGTCCTTTCGTGTTGTCACGCCGTCGACGCGGCTCGTGGCCATCGGACGAGGTCTCTCGTCCAAATTTGAGTGAATTCGGACCGAACCACCTCGAAATTCAACGAGAAACGACCCACCGCCACCATTCCCGGACACGATCCTCCCGTACCACGCCACGACCCCAATTCTCCGCGCAGGCAAGAGGAGCTCGACGCCGTCGACGAATATGATGCCGATGGTCAATTAATTGTCAAGTACGTCAAGAGCGAGGAGGAGCTCGCCTACGAGCGGAGCACGCGGGGGACCATGTTCGACGAGATCCAGGTCCGGACCTGTGTGGAAATCAACACCGCCTCCACGCCATCGATGCCGTGGGGCGGCGTCTGCGAGAGCTCATGCGCCATCGACGCGGCTTGTCGATGGCGTGGAGGGCCGGCAGCGAGTCTCTTGGCCCCGCGGCCCTGGTTTCGGCTCAAACTCGGACACGATCCCCGAGAGATGCACGCGACCGAACGAGAGCCAAGGGATCGCCACGCGCACCCAAGGAGACCAGGAATTGACCTTTGATTTCCCCACAGGTCGGCCTGTGGGAGAAGGGCGAATTTATCGAGTGGGTGAGTCCGCCCGTGAACCCCCTCGCGACGCTGCAATTCTGCCAGCAGTTCGAGCAGAACGAGGAGGAGTACGACGGCGTCTACGCGCTCATGATCGCGCGCCGACTGCCCAAGTTGCCCTACGGCGTGCAAGACGACCATCCTCGGGTCAAGCCTATTATTGAAAGAATAAGGCAGGAGGGCGGTTCCCTCGTCGCAAGGGACACCTACGAGGAGACCAAAGAAGAATTAGCGGCGAAGGAACCTTCTCTTGAGTTGATGGTGCAAGATATGCGGTCCGCGCGCGACGCCATGGCCGAGCACGCCGAGCTCGTCAAACGCAGTCAGCAGGTCGTCGACACGGCGTCGATGCAAGTCGAGGCCTTGTTGAAGAAGAAGCGCACGCTGGTGCAAACCGAAAACAAGTTCTGGGACGACGACCCGCACAAGACGTCCGTGACTCGGCGTGATTTCCTTCAATTTCTCAACGCGACGCAGCGCCGCCGCGACGCCATCGACGCGACCGTTCACGCGCAGGCGCGACGCGTTCGCCGCGGCCGTCCGGAAGATCCAGGCGCTGGAACTCAGAGACTTCTTCGTGATCCGCTACTTCCCCGAACCGCCACCACTCCTCGAGAAGGTTTTAAGGGCGGCCTGCATCCTCACGAGCGAGCAGGAGACGTGGAAGGCGGCCCAACTACTTCTGTCGAGTTCGCAGATCAACGCGGACGAGGGCGACCAGGAAGCCTTGACCGTGGTTTATGACATCAAGCTGCAGTACAAACTCTCGCACTACGACGTCTGGAAGTACGCGCGCAACAACCTTCTACTATCAAGGATAGCAGGCATACTCGTCGACCCGCGCTTCAAGCCGGACCACCACCACATCAAGAGTTACGGCCAAGCTTTGCCGAGGATTGTCGAGTGGGTGCGCGCGGCCTACGCCTACGTCCAAAGGTGTGCGGACATCGCGCACACGCGGGACGAGTTATCCGCGGTCGAAGATTTAATTGAGGACGCGAAGCGCAAACAAAAAATGGCCGAGGACGAGAAGACGGAGGCCGTCGACGAGTTCGAGTCGAAGCGGAACCAGCTCGAGGAGACGGAGCGGCAGGGCGCGCGCGCGAGTCGCGAGGTCGAGCGGTTGCGGAAGATGATTCTGCAGTGCGAAGCGATGATCGAAGAGTACCATAGCGACGAGGAGGAGCCGCCCGAGGACTACTACCTGGCCTTGGATGGCGATGCGAATGTCAAGGATGACCATTTGGTCCAGATCGTGTTGGACGAGGTCCGTGACTCAGTGTTGAAGTTGACCTTGAACTTGACGCGGTCGCGTCGATGGCGTCTTCATGAGACCACGCCGCCGCGACGCCGTCCGAGAGTCTGCGCGTCTCGTGAGGGAGCCGCGGCGGTGTCGCGACGGTGTCTGTGCCACACAGGTCTGCGCCAGGGTCACGAAGAATCTCGAGAGGCCCGTGATCGGTACGGAGTCCTGGCTCAAAGCCAATGAAAGCATGGTGGCCATGATGGGCGGCCGGGCGGGCGGCACTCAAAAACAGAGGGAAGCCGCTAAAAAGAGGGCTGAGGAAGCTGCTCAACAGAGGATGAATGAAGTGTCGAAGCATGCGGCGCAATCCGCAGCATACTATGCCAGTACAAAAATGCCGCCCCCAGGAGAAAAGTTTGACATCTACGAGTACATGTGCCATGCCGCTCATTGGGCGAGGGATTCTGTTTTGCGGAAACTGCCCCACTTCCACTCGGGCGGTTCCATGTACTTCGGGCATCCGCCCGAGGGTCTCACGGTGATGACCTACCACTACGGCAAGGGGCAGTACGCGTACGCGGACTACTCCCCAGAGCAGTGGATGGAGATTGGCCCTCGGCTCTGCGAGCAACTTTTATATAAAACGGTGAAGTTGGTCGTTGCAGCTCTGGAGCAATCGCCCCTGAAACACCCCAAAGGCTGCAGGGAGTTCATCTGTCGCGATTCTAGGGTTGACCCGGGCTACGTCGTACCCTTGTTGAGGAAGGCCTGGGCCGAGGAGAGCGACAAGGAGACGCGTAGATCGGCCATATTGTCCTGGGAGCGGGCCTTCCCGCAGCCCTTCGAGAACCTCGTATTCCACGCCGACGGTGGAGGCCAGTGTCCGAATTTCTCGTCTGCGCGATGGCGTGCCTTGATTCGCGCCGATCGCGGCGGTGGCGTGCTGGTGGGGTCTACACTGCCTCTGCGCCATCGACGCGACGCGAGTGACACCTAGCCCACCGGCACGCCATCGCCGCGACGTGAGTGACGAGTCGCGTCGCTGGCGTATGAGCTAGACACGTTATCGCCGCGAGGCTCGCACGCACACACACCTAAGGACCCGACTCACCCGTTGCTTCGCGCGCAGGCATCACGAACGTCGAGGATTTGGAGCCGATGTGGAAGATGGAGGACGGCCAGTTTTACATGAGTCCCGAGTACATGGCTATAAAAGCGCGGACGTCCCTCGTCATGAAGCGCACGGCGAAGCGCGAGGCCTACCTCTGGGAATTGGACGAGCGCCACAAGAAGAGAGTTATAGATGCGGAATACCGACTGAGCGAATATTTTGATTATCAGTGGGAAAGTACCGATAGAGGCGCCGCGCGGTGGGCCGGTGATATTATGAAGTACTACCGCAAGCTCAAGGACAAGGAGATCAGTGAGGGCGACCAAGTACCAGGCATAAGTGAAGAGGTCCCACCAGTAGCCGCCGACCCGGACAATGTGGTCAGTGCGCAGTGCTGGCGCAAGTGGCATCCGGAAAAGGTCATAGAAGCTAAATTGGATGATACGTATGATCTCGCGATGGACTTCGAAGAGCGGCTGGGCGATCCCGACGAGGCGCCGCGAGCGGCGGCTCGGTTGCTGGTGGGCGTGAACATCGATGGGCTGGAGCCTGCTGATCCTAAACTACTCCCATTCGCGTCAGCTTGGGCGGAGATGAACGTGGGGCTGTTCAGTGACGCGCAGGAGGAGGTGGGGGAGGAGCTCGTCGATGAATTTTGGGACCGCTTCAGTGGTACGCGTCCGTGTCCTTTACGCCATCGACGCGATACGCCGTCGTCGCGACGTCGGCCCCGTGACCGCGTCTGCTCGACTCGTCCGAATGGCCTCGATGGCGTGAAGGCGGCGCAGAGCTCACTGGTCCATATCCGCGCAGGTGACGGCGACCCCGAGGACCCCGAGGTCGTCAAGAAGGTCGCCAAGATGGCCGTCAAGAGCCAGCGGGACCCGCGGACGCCGCCCCACTTCAAAGCTGCTGGTTTAGCGTGGAAGTCGAAGCACCAGTTGGTGTGCAAGAAGGAGCTCCAGCAGGTCAAGGACGACATCATGGTACGGACTCGGCGTCCCACGTCGCCGCGACGCCGTCGTTTCGCGACGCGTCGTTCCCGCGCAGGACGAAGACGAGACCAAAGCGTTTGCTGCGAAGAAACTGGAGTCCGAGGTCGCCGAGAAGGAGTCGATCATGAAGCTGCGGGCGCGAGCGAGATTAGTCCGCAGACAAGCTGGTGGGCAGAAGGCGAACGACGCGGTTTCCGCTTTGAAAGATGACCTCCGGAAGGAGGCTAAAGAAGATGCGGCGACGCTGCGGGAGTTCAAGAAGGTCCACGCGGACGACATTGTGGAGCTCCTGAAGTGGCGCATCGCGACGCATGAACTTTTGAGGGATGAATGGCAGGCGATGTATGATCATGAAAGTAACGATAAAGTGTATTTGGTCGTGCTGAAGAAGGTGCGGCCGTCGGATGCGGAAGAAATGCTCAAGGAACAGAAGGCCGAACATGATCATAAAGTGGATTGTTCTTTGGCCGCGTTAAGCGCGGAGAACGCTCTGATTGCGATGATGCGGCGGGACATGGACTATCAACAGGAGGCGGACGAGGTCGTGACGGATGATGAATTTGAGAAGGACGAGGTCGTGTTTGCCGTGGAAGCGGCGGGCCCGGCGCCGGCCGATGGGTCGCGGCCTTCCTCTAGAAGGTCGTTTCGAGGCGACGGCGAGGACGCGTACGGCGGCGGCGGCGGGCGCGAGGCTTTGGCCAAGCGCAAGTCCACGGAGGAGCTGGCCGCGAAGGAAAAGCAGCGGCTCGAGACGGAGGAGGCGATCCGGCAGTCGCTCGACACGTTCGACGCGCCGGACGACTACTAGATTCGCTCTCTTGTGGTGTGTAATATCCTTTTGTTATTACTTGAGGAGGTCGTCGCCGACGAGGAACGATCCCAGGTGGCGCGCGAGGTACTCGTCGCAGAGGACGGCATGGTCCAGGCGGGCGAACGTCAAGGCGTAGAGGCGCTTCCAGAAGACCGGGAGGTGGTCGTCGAGGAGATACTCGAGCGCCCCGTTGTCGGTCGGCGTCTCGTGGTCCGGCGCCGGGAACCGGAGCGCGTAGTCCAGCGGCGTCTTGCCGGTGGCGTCCGCAAGATTAATGTCCGCGCCGAGGAGCAGGAGGCCGCGCACGACGTCCGTTTTGCCGATGATGCACGCGCCGTGGAGCTGCGTCCGCCCATGCTCCCCGGACTTGTGGTCGACGTGAACGCGCTCGAGGAGCAGCCGTCCGCACGCAGTCCGGCGGGGCTTCGCCGGGGGTAGCTCCACGTACCTCATGCATCCCCCGTCAAGATTTTGCCCCCCCCCCCTTTCGAGCCGAGCGTAGCGATACCTTAGGAGTCAGGATAGGATATAAATAGAGTCTATTAGAGAGAGAGAGGATAATATATATTAGAAATACTGACTAGTCGGATACATTCCGGAGAGACGATTCGTGGTTTGCGCGGACGTACTCGGACCATTCCGGGGTCCCGAACTCGTAGCGCTTGATGGCGCGGGGCTTATATGCAAATTTGTCGTGGGCGGTCGCCCGATAGCACTGGGTCATGTTGACGAGGTCGAAGTCGTACGTGCGGCCCTTACCGGCCTTCGTGTCGAGGCGGAGCGCCACCCCGTCGAGGCCGGCCGCGCGCGCCTCTTCGAGTGCGTAGGCCGTGCGCGCATCGATGCACTCAAACTTCGGCGATCTGCGGTCATTGGAGCCGTCAAAGCACCAGGGTGCTCTCCCGTAGAAAGAAATGGTCGGTGCGATAGTCCGAGCCGCGGCGTCGAGCGCGGTCTCGAACTTGTCGAGCGAACCATCGACGCGCTTGCCTTCGACGGCGACCGCGATCCAGCCCCGGAGCACGCCCGCGCCGTTGGGCGTTCTACCGTCGACGCTGAGCTTGTTCCAGCGGATCTTCTGAAAATCTGACCTGCCGAAGGTTACGTCCGCGACATGAACGTCGAAGAGGCGTTCGCAGAACGCCGCGACCTTCTCTACCCGCTTCGACGCGGGAACTCCCGTCCCGGGGAAACGCAGGCCGGTCCCCGTGAGGTCCAGTTCGCTTAGGTGTTCTAAGAAACCAAGCCCCCGCGGGAGCGGGCCGACCATGTCTTGGTTGCCCTTCAGGCTTATATTTTCCAAGAATTGTAGCTCCCGGATCGTCTCGGGCAATACGCCGTTCGCCTTGAGGTTGCTGAGGTCCAACTCGACGACGCGGCCCTTTCCGTTGGTTTTCACGCCACCCCATTTTACGAGGTTTTCGCCGCCCCAACCTTTCTTCTTCGACACCAGTAGCTCCGCGCAGCCGACCGCGTGCTTGACGTGAAGCAGCACGAGGCGGTCCCGGTCCTTCGCTAGGTCTATCCTGAAGGCCGCCGCGACTTCATCGAAATCGTAGCCCGCGTGTAGCAATGCGCCCGGGTCGTCGGTGTCCGAGCAGCCGCGCAGGTCGGACGCTTCGTAGCCGGCTTGCAGGATGCCAGAAAGTGGCAGGCCGGCCGCGGACAATTCGTCGGCGCTGAGGCCGGCGTCCTTGAGTTCGTGGGGTTCGAAGCAGGCCGCCGCGACGAGATCCGCTGCCTCGACGCCCTTGTCCCGAAAGTCTTTCGCTGTCTCGCCGGATGCCGCGGCGAGCTTGCCGATGCGAGCCGCGCGGTCGTGCTTCTCGAGGCCCATCTTCTCCAGGAGCTCGGTCGCCACGCGAACACAATTGTATATCGCGTGTCCCGGGAGACCTCTGCGAGCGACGAGCAGCTCGCGGTGGACGATCTGGACCTCCCAGACGTGTGGCGAGCCCCCGGTGAAGCGACCATTGATCATGCAGTCACGCCAGCCGCCGCTCGTGGGTTCCCGGACGAAGCGCTCCTTGATACGGACGATCTCGACCTCTGAATCCGCCGCGAGGCGCGAGAGCGCCTCGGCAGCGATGTTCATGTCGTCAACAACGATCATACACCTTACGACGTCGAAGATGCGCGAGCAAGTGCCTTGACAGAAAGCCTTCTCGACGATGCGCGACGTTTTCTTGAGCTCCGCTGGGGGGCGGTACCTCGCACCCTTGATGGTGTCTGCCAAGGATGACATCTGCTCGTCGAACCGTGCCTTGACCCGGCCCGCCGCAGCCACGAGCTCCGCGATGCTCTCGGTGCCCTGGGTAACGCTAGCCGCCGTCAGCGAGCGTCGTCGCACGGACGCCACAGCCGTCTCGTATGCCTCCAGGTCATCAGTTTTCTTCGCGATGCGATCCCACATAACCTTATAAACCGAGAGGAAATCGTCGTCGCCGGCGGCGATCGCCGCATCGCACATCGTGACGACACCGGGCCGCCCCGCTTGCGACGCGAACGCCTCGCGGACGTCGCGCATCGCCTCCTCGACGCTCTCCGCGAGCGCGCGGCGCGCCGCCTCGTCGTCGGGATTCTCGGCTGCCGCGCGGGACCGGTCCGCGAGCGCTTCGGGAGCCGCGATGGACGCGGACAGCGCATCTAAGCCCTGGAGCTCGGCGGGCAGCGACGACGTCGATTCTTCGGCAGACACATTCCGACGCAATGGATGCCGCGTCGGCCCCGCCTCGAGAGCGGCGATTCGCGCTTTCAACGCCTCATTCTCCGCCTCCAGGCGGTTCACGTGTTCCACGACGTCGCGCCGTGCCACGGATATCTCTGCTTCCGACATCTCCTGCACTCGACTCGCATCGATGGATGACGCTGCCCCCATGATGAGGCGGCTGGGCTGCCTCTTGTGGTCCTCTGGTCCAGCAGCGTGGGCTGCCCCGGGTATATATACAATTACACCATGTCCTACGTTGCGTGTGCCCTCGCAACTGCAGGAACACGGAGACTAAGCAGGAACACGGAGACTACAAGCTGACTGCAGCCAAAGACAACAGCTTCGCATCATATCTCGCGTCGAAATTGGAGCTAGCTGCTGTAAAGACACTAGCAAAAAAGGAGCTGGTGCATTGTACCTTCTGTAATACTTACGTACATGATACATTCATTCGCTACGAAGAGGAGTCCGAGTCCTCCTCAGCCCACATGCTCGAGGCGTCGCTCGCGACGGAGGACGCGTCGCCGGCATCTGGCACATCCTCTTCCTTGCGCGGTAGGATCTCGCCGGTCAGGAAAGACCCGAGGTGGCGCGCGAGGTACTCGTCGCCGGTCGCGTGGTTCGGCAGGCGCGCAAACGTGAGATCGACCGTTTGCTTCCAGCGCGCGGTGAGGTGGCGGTCGAACATCAAATTCAGCGCTGCTTTCTCGCGGCGGGCCTGGCCGGGGAGGGGCATTCCGTCTGGCCCCCGCTTGTACTTGTCGATGTCGAACCAGTCCAACCAAGCGCTACGGTCCGTGCGCAGCCCGCGCGCGGCGTCGAGCGGAGTCATACCCGTGGAGTCCGCGCAGAACGGGTCGGCGCCGTGGGCGAGGAGCACCTTGGCGACGCCCACCCGACCGGCTAAGCATGCGACGTGGAGCTGCGGTCAGCCAAAGTCCCCCACCTTTGCATCGACGTCGACGTGTTCCAGGAGCAAGCGGACACAGGCCGCGCCGTCGCAGGCCTCGTCGACGGCGGATTCGTCGTCAGAGTCCTCCACAAAGAACTCGATATACGGATATTCGACGTCGTAGTCTTCGATGTCCTCGTCCGCGGCGGCGCGACACGCGAAAAAGAGCGGAGACATGATGGGGAGATGGCAATCGCGTTCAGAGACATGCAGCCGATGGTCGCCGCCCGGAGCATGGACCGTGATCATGAGCATCGCGTGAACGCTCGCACCGTGCTCGATCAACACCTGCGCCGCCGCGTGATACCCAAAAAACAAGGCGTGATGCAGTGGGGTCCAGTTTCTCTTCCCCTGGGCGCTACCTTGATGCGGCTCGTCCACGGCCGCGCCGCGCTCGACGAGCATTTTTACGAGGTCCGTGTGCCCGCGACCGCTCGCGATGAACAGTATGCTCTCGAAGCAGCCGTTCATCGCGTGTTCGATTTTCACGCCGGCGTCGAGGCATTTTGCGACCGTGGCGGCGTCCCCAACGTTCGACGCCTGGATGATCAAATTATGAGGGCTCTCCAGCGGCGAGCAGTACGCCTTCCCGTTCGGCGCGAACGCTGGGGTCCCGGGGTACCTCCGGACGCGCTCGAGCGGCACCGCCTCCGCCACGCGGCCGTCGCCGTAGCGCACGTCGTACGTCGCAGGCTGGATAGGGGCCCTCTCGGGAGCCCGCCGGATGAGCACGACCTCGCCGACCGACGACGGCTCGCTCCATCGGCCCCACTCTTCGCTCGTCTCCTCGCGCGTCTCGACGCGGGCGCCCACGGCGTAAATTCCGTCCGCGCGTTTCTTGAGTTCATCGATCTCCTTCCGCAGGGCGATTTTTGTCTTCGTCTCGGCTAAGAGACTCTGGCGCAGGCGCTCCTGGTGCGCCTGCTGCTCGGCTGTGAGGTCTTCGTCCATATTGGGCCCTTCTAGTGCAGCTCGCTGCTCGGCTGAGGGTTCGAGCAAATGGTGCCTTGTTGTGCAGATATCACTACCGCCCCCTACACGTGATGCCAGCGGTGGCAGCGGTCGCTCAGTGAACGATGGACCACAGACGCGAGCCTGCAGGCTATCTTATGGCGATTACGCTGCGTATGCGCCCCACAAAGTCGCGTCTAAGACGTGTGCTAGTGTCTTACAGGCCGCTAGCTAGCATCGCGCATTGGTGGGCAAAAAAAAGGCTGCTCGTGCGTGCGAACAGCTGCATTCATATTGGCATAGTGCGCAGGGATGCCGCGACCACTCCTGCGGGGACTCCTGCTATGCCTGGCTGCCAATGGCCTGCAGCCACTGGCACTCATCACGCGGCGCCGGACAGGCCGCAGCGGTGCGAGGGCATCCGTGCGCAGCAGCAATGATGCGAGACGTCTGGCATCCGTGCGCAGCAGCGATGAAAAACGGCCCAACCTCGCGCGCACGGCGAGCGCCGCCGCATTGGTCGCCGGCACGACCGTCGGCGGCGGCTTCCTCGGGCTGCCCGCGGTCGTCAAGCCTGCTGGCTTCGTGCCGACCGTCGTGACGCTGACGGCGTCCTGGCTCTTCTTGCTCGCGGAAGCATTAGTAGTCGCCGAGGCTGTCGGGCGGTGCCGCGGGAGCGCTTCGCTGACGACAGTAGCAGAGACCGCCGGCGCGAGCAAACTCGCGGTGCGGGGTTTATTCTTCGCGCTCGTAACAGCAACGCTTGCATCTCAGCTGAGCAAGGCCGGGACGCTCCTCCCAAACCTCTCGTACCGCGCGGCGACACTCGCAGCCGCGGTCGCCGCTTGCCTCGCTGCGCTCGGCCCCTCAACAAAGCGTGCGGCGGACCTGAATGCCGTTTTGACCGCTGTGTTCGCCATAAGCGCAATCGGCGTCGGTCTGACCGCGACCACCGCAATCGAGTCGGGCGCGCTCGCCTTCGACGCGTCACGACTAGCCATCACGAATGCGGCCGCGGCGCGGCGGTCGGTTCCGACGATCCTCCAGCTACTCGTATTTGCGGAGACTGTGCCCACGGTCAACGAACTGCTCGACGGCGACGCCCCGCGCATCCGGGCGGCGCTCACGTTTGGCTCGCTCGCGCCGCTGGTCCTCGAGGCGGCCTGGGCTTGTTTAGGATTAGGCGTGATCACTCGCGGCGACCCGTTCGAACACCTGCTGGGGTCGGATCCGACACGACTGTGCGCCATCCTGCTCGCCGGCTCGGCCGTCGCGACGACGGCGCTCGGTTCTATATTGGCGCTGAAGTCCGACGTCGCGCCGACGGCATCCCGGCCGCGCCGTGCAGCGTTATACGCGACGCTGCCGGCCGTCGCCGTCGCGCTGACGTCGCCGGAGGTCTTCTTCAAGGCGATGGACTTCGCCGGGGCGTATCCAGTGGCGATCCTCTGGGGACTCTTCCCGCCGCTGGCGTGTCTGAAGTTGCGGCGGACGACGTCTGGCGCGCGGTCGGCGGGCCCCGACGCGTGGCTCGTGGTCCTCGCGGCTGTATCTGGTCTTTTTGTCGCGTCGACGGCGGCGAGAGATTTGCGGGGGTTGTTTAGACTGTTGTTTTAACGTCGCACGACTAGTTTTTAGCTAGCGGCTGTAAGACACTAGCAATATGCAAGGCGCCGCCGCGGCACGCAGCTCTAGGGCCCTCAGGCGACCGCAGAGCTAGCGGGACACATATATATACAGCATAAGTCACTGCAGCCAAAGCGCTCGCATCCCTGCGGCACCAGCGGCAGCGGGAGCTTGCCTCCAGGGAGACAGCCACTTGACAGCAGCAAGCGCGGCGGCGCAGCGCCAGCAGCCAAGAGACAGCAGCAGCAACAGCTAAAAAAAAGATGGTCTACGGCATCGTCACCATCGGCCCGGCCGGCGTGGGAAAGACCACCATGTGCCACGCGCTCCAAATCCACGGGAGATTACATAAGCGCGGCATATACGTCGTGAATCTGGACCCGGCGGCGGACACGCTGCCCTACGAGCCCGATATCGATGTGCGAGAATTGATAAGGGTCGAGGACGCGATGCGGGAATTTGGGTATGGCCCCAATGGCGGTTTAATATACTGCATGGAGTACCTCGCGATGCATTTGGAATGGCTGGAAGACAAGATTTCGGAGTTTGGGGAGGATGACACGTTGCTGTTCGACTGCCCCGGCCAAATAGAGTTGTATACGCATCTGCGGGCGATGCCGCAATTGGTAAGAGCATTGCAGGAGTCTTGTCATGTCAAATTATGCGCCACGTTTCTCGTCGACGCGGTGTCCATCGACCAGCCGGCGAAGTTCGTCGCCGCGGCGTTGGCGGGCCTGTCGGCGATGCTGCAGCTGCCCGTGCCGCACGTGACGGTACTATCGAAGAGCGACGCGTTGGGGGACGAGGCGAAGCTCGAGGCGTTTCTGGAAGAGGGTAGCGCGGTGTTGTTCGTGCGGAACCAGAACCAGATCAGAGATGAAGAAGGACGGACGCCGAATAGGAGTCACGATCGACTCCATGACGCGATCTGCTCGGTGCTGGACGACCACGCGATGCTTTCCTATGTCCCGTTCACGGTCAAGGACGAGGACGCGGCGGCGCACGTCCTCGCCTTTTGCGACCACCTGACGATGTACTCGGAGAATGCCGAGGTGAACATCCCGCGCGACCTGGATGGGGACTCGGGGATTGATCCCTCCGTCAGTTTCCCGGGGCTCGGGTAATTTGTCTCGGTACTAGATATGACTCGAATCCGCGTCGATGGTGTCTCCTCGCGCGTCTGCTCGATGGCGTGGAGGCTCTACGCCATCGACGATCCGTGGAGGCTCGCGTGTAGCGAATCTTCTTACTTGCTTGGTCTTGGGGGGAATGTGGGCGCATCTACTCGATGACGAGCTCCGCGAAGGACACGGAGTACTCCGTGCCTTTCGACAGCCAGCCCTTGCTCTTGGTGGCGGTCACCTCGTAGAGGTCCGGGCGGTTGACGAGGTACTCCCCCAGCGCCGTCGTGTGCGACTCGAGGTCGGCGAAGCGCTCCTTGTCCGTGAGGCCCGCGAAGGTCTGGTACAGAGCTTCGTCGGCGTCCGTGGAACCAGCACAAACGATCTTCGCCGCGGCCGGGCTGAGGATCTCGCAGGCGAACTTGGCGACGCGCTTGACGGCGACCTTGGCGTTGTCCGTGTCCTCCGTGGCGCCGCGCGTCGACGCGCGCGCGAGGCCGAAGCCCCAGCCGCTCAGGCGCGTCTGCGCCGCCTTCTCCGAGCCGTCTCTCTGCAAGGCCCGCAGGAAAGTTTCGATGCAGCGGCGGCGCACCTGCGTTTGTCGATACGTGAGTTGAGTACGATGCATCGTCGATAGCGTGATGTGTATCCCGGCGTCGATGGCGTCAAGCGCACGACATCGCCGCATCCGAATCGAAGAGAGGACGCCGCGTACGACGTCGGGCTGGCGCAAGGCCGAGAGGGGCAGGCCCCGGAACGTGAGCGGCTCGAGCATGGCGGCGCCCATGGTGGCCTGGGCTCTGTACCCACCTGTGTGGAACTCATTTTACCGCGCGTTCGACGCACCCGACGCACCGGTTGATTCCACACAGGCACGCACCGAAGTCGTTGAAGAAAACGCGACACTCGTGGAGGATCTTCTCCGAGAGCACGGCCTCCTTCTCGACGGTCGCCGCCTCCTGGTCCTTCACGGTCGCCGTGCCGGCCTTGGCGACGACGCGCGCGCCCTTGCGGTCGCAGAGTTCCGCGGCGGAGCCCGGGAGCGACGCGCGGCGCGGCGTCGCCGCGTGGCGCAGGGGCTTCATCCACTTGACGACCTTGCAGAACTGGACGCGGACGCAGCCGATCTCCTTCGCAAGGCGGACGTCGGCGCTCGACACGGACGAGCGGGCCCGCTTCGGCTCGGGCTCGTCCTCGTCGACGTTGTGGCTCCCGAGCGACCGGCGCGCGGCGGCCGCGCTCCCGAACTGGAAGGGCCACGAGCTCTCGGTGTCGGCGAAGAAGCCCCGGACCTGCGCGGGCGGCCCTCGGTGACGCCGTCGACGCGAAGGTTTTGCGACGCGGCCGCCGCGCCACGTACTCCGTCTCGCCGGGGCCGAACCAGAAGTAGTGGTCCGGGACTGAGGTGTCCACCCCGTCCTCCGCATCGCCCTCGACGGCCGCCGACGTGTAGACCGTGTCCGGCTCGCCGCGGTCGACGTAGACTCTAGCCCCGTAGGACACGCCGTCCGGCGGCGGTCTTAACAGGGAGCACTTGACCTGGAACTTGACGCCCGGTTCCTGCGTGCGGGACGCGTCTCGCCGACGCCGTCGATGCGAATATGGAAAAGACGCGGGGCCAGACGGCGCAGTAGTAGGCGAAGGTCGCCGTGGCCTCCTCGTCCTCGGAGGCCTCCTTCCAGTAGGAGATCGGGAGCAGGGTCTCGGGCTTGTCGTCGCCGCCGACCACGAGCTTGGCGGAGAAGAACTCCTTCGCCTCGTCGACGTTGACCTGCTTCTTCGCGGTGTGGCTCTCCGCGGCGCCCATTGTGTGAGTGCTTCGCGACGAAGGCGTGCGCTGAGGATAATCTGAAGCCTGCGCGGCGCGGCGCTGAACGACGGGACCACGACCCGGCGCAAGGCGACGCGATCGGCGCCGCGGAGACGGCGCGCGCGGACGGCGCGGGCAGTGGACGCGACGCCAGGCGGTCCCCGCGTCCCTGGCGGCCCACACGCGCCGTTCAAGCTGCCTGGCACCGAGCGCGCGCAGGGCTATATCTCTGCGTAGGAGGCGCCAAAGTTCGCGGCGCTGCGTCGCGCAGTGATTTCAGTGAGTCCACTACGCGCTGCGACGGCGCGCGGCGACCCCTATGGGCTGTGGGCGTCGTATGCGCGCTGCCAATGCGCAGAGCGGACCGAGACGCGGAGCGGTGCCTCGGGGGTCGAGCTTGATAGGTCCCGGCAGACCTACCCCGGCCAAGACGCCATCGCCGCGCCCGGACGAACTATCAGCCGGCTGAAGGCCAGGCGTTGAAGCTAACACACACAGCTGACCTTACGACACGACACACCCCCCCTGCTCCCCGCTCACATCCCGCCCGGCCCTCCTCGCGCGCGCCTTCGCCTTCAGTCGATCGACGACGTTCTGCTTTTCTTGCCGCACGGCGTTCATCGCCGCCGCGTCGTTCCTTTCTTCCTGGGACCGGATCTTGCGCTCGAACCATTTCGTCGTCGTCGTCTTCTCGCCGTCGCGCGTTCTGTTGGTCTGGAAGACGGGGTCCCTTTGGACGGTGTCGCCATCCCCATAATGCCAGGCGTTCCACGTGTCGCCGTCGACGCCGGAGCCCCCTCCTGGATACGCATGCGGCGCCGTCGGTGATTTCCTGATAGACGTGGGGCGCTTGGCCAGAGGCGACGTGGCGTTGCCGATCTCAGCGTCGTACCTGTGTGGAAATCAAATTTTACGGCGCGTTCGTGCTGAATCGTCGCGTCGTCCTCCACGCCATCGACGCGACGCTTGCTCGATGGCGTGGCGATGTCGGTTCCTCACCGCTCGACGGAGCCAGCACGGCCGCGTCGTCGCCGTAAAATGACTTGGTGAAGAATTATCGGGTGCACCCGACACACTGGTTGATTTCCACACAGGGTCGTACGCGCGTCGCGCGCTGTCGTCTGTCAGCGTCGAGTGCGCATCCACGAGCCGCTGGAAGCGCGCCACGGCCGACGCGTCGCCCGGGTGCAGGTCCGGGTGGCTCTCCTTCGCGAGGCGGCGGAACGCGCCCTTGACGTCGGCCTCGGAGGCGTCGTAGGCGATCTCCAGCGTGCGGTAGTGGTCCCGTCGTCTTGCGGAGCCGCGGTAGTGGCGTCGCGCGCGCCTGCTGTTTCGTGCCGTGGAGGTGGTGCAGACTGTCAGTGCTGCAGGTGCTCTATACATCCTCGGCAAGGGCGTGCGTGCCAGCTGCGATTCGTACAGTATCCAGCGATGGAGAAAGCGACTACTAACGGGCTGGTTGGCCCAGCGAGGCGATTTTTGGTGCCCGTGCACGCGCCACCAAGCTAGCGGCGCGTAAAGACACTAGCAAAACTAATTCGGCCACTTATACTCAGGAACCGTACGAAAGACCAGAGTCCGACCCCTCGTCGGGGCAGGTACGTGGTCAGCGCAAGGAACGGGAACGAGCGTTGCATTCAAAAGTGGAAGAAGAGCGGCCCATGGTCGTGGATCGGGACGGCGGGCGCTCGCCTGGCGAGCTCCGCGGCGAAAAAGCCGTCGGCCGCGTGGAGACGCCCCTGCGACGGCTGGGGCTTGCCATCTTCAAAGAGGCCGACGGCGAACGTCACGTTGCGCATCGCCGACGGCCGCACGAGCATGCACCCCAGGTCGATCGCCGCAATGCGAAAGGCCACTCTCTGGAATCTTTTGAGAAGGTGGCAGAAGAAGTCCACCGCGGTCGACCCGACGTCCGGGCGCGCGTTGAACACGGCGAGCTGGTGCCGGAAGAAGTCGACGTGGTAGATGTTGTCTCCATTGGTAACATGGATGAAGTCGCAGCCGCCTCGCCGGCGCATCTCGAGGAGCCACAGGTCCGTCAGGATGTAGCCAAAGACTTTGATCTTGACGCCCCAGCGTCGCCTGAAGGCCGCCTCGGCGCGCTGGTAGCGATCGTCGAAGCGCTCGTGGATCTCGAAGCTGCCCGACGCGTTCTGATCAACGCACGACGCCTCGAACGCTACGCGGCGGCGGAAGCAGGGCGACAGCGGGAGCCGCCTATCCGTGTTGGCGAGGTGCACCTCCAGGTCCACCGGCGTCCCGGCCGCGCGCGCGGCCGCCCGCATTGTCTGCAGCATCGTACCGATCACGCTCTTGTGGCCATCGTAGCTACGGACGTATGCGCAGATGCGGGTCGCGTTCTGCGCGTGCGTCGCTCCAGCCCGCGCCGCCGCCGCGTCTAAGTCCGCGGGTCGGCCGCACGCGCAATTGCCGCCGACCGGCCGGCACGTCACGCCGCGGGATCCTTGCCGTCCTACGTTCAGCCTGTCGTCGCACCCGCCGACGTGATGGTCCGTGGGACACGCCACCTGTCCGTACTTGGCCTTCTCGGCGGCGGAGATATTCACGCAGCCGAAGCTGCGGCCCTCCCCTCGGCCGTGGTCGCGGAAGTGGTCGAGGAGCGCGCCGACGTTGCAGCCCTTCTTGCAATAGTGATACTCGAGGTCCGCGTAGTTCTTCGCGTAGCACGTGGCGTTCTCGGCGCGCGCTTGCTCCGCGGCCGCGTGCTTGCTCTTTTTACGGAGCTTCCACTCGCGCCGGTGTTGGGCGACGCGTTCTTTGTGGGTTGTGTGATTGACGGCGTGCGTGTGATTGACTCCGTCCAAGCGCCTTCGACGGGCGTCATCTCGTCGCCGGAGTCTCGTCACCTCCGATATATTCACCTGAAACGAGCCAAGTCCCGCGCGGCAGGCCGGCGGTGACGCGGCGACGACGGCCGCGACTGCGGCGAGGGCGAGGCTGGCGCGCCACATGTGGGCTTGCGAGAGCAAGTTTCAACTCAAGATTTACAACTGAGCCCTTGCACGCGGTCTTGTCTCAAAATGGATGGAGTAGAAGTATTTCCGCCCGCTGGCGGTTGCGACAACGAGGGACTGGGGACCAGGGCTCGCGAGACCGTAAATTGTTAGCTAGAGTGCTAAGACACTAGCCAGGCCGGGAGGGTACGGGGAACCCTGCGACGTAACTAGCCTCAGCCTCGGCCAGAGGACGCTGTTATGAAAGAAGCGGCACGCGCCCGCCGCCGATGAATCGGCGACGCGCGGTGTTAACCCCACTAGTCCTAGCACCGTAAACATGGATACTAATTCGGCCACTTATACGACTAGGACCCATATGATAGCCCGGAATCCGACCCCTCGTCGGGCTTCGCCGTGAACGCCTTCCACCCCAAATACGTCGTCAGCGCCAGGAACGGGAAGGCGCCGCAGAAGATGAGCGGCTCGACGGGGTCGCCGACGACGCCGTGCCACGCCAATTTGCACCACCGCAACACCATCTGGATGTAATTTGGATAAAAATTCAAATGAGCGTTGTAGAAGGACACCATCAGCACCATCGTCGATGTTAACAGACTGGCAGCGAATCTGTTCATCTTCCGCGTACTTTCACCTTCTTCCGGCTGCGGGATCGCGTATTTGAGAGCTACGGCCCCCAGCCACGACAGCAGCCCGTTCAGGAAGGACAGGCGACAGGTCAAATATTCGAACTCGTGGTTCGCCTGCAAGAACCCCATAGCAGTATCTCGCCCTACTAACGTTTTGACGGCGTGGGCCGTGCCCTCGCCTGAACTCAGTAACATGGTACCTGTCACCGTGGAGACAAATACACAAAGCACCTCGCAGGCGAAACTGCCCACTAATAGGACTTTGATCATCTTCTTCGCCTGGCGGACCCACTTGTGGTCGGCTTCGCGCGTGACCAGCGATTCGTCGTCCTTGTACTCCTGGGACGTGGCCATGACCGCGCCGGCCACGAGGGCCGCCGGCGCGCCGAGGTTGCAGGTCCAGTCGAAGGCCCCGGTCGCGACCTCGAAGACGTCCGCGGCGCTCGCCTTCACGGGCGCATGGCGCGGCGTTCGCTTGTGTTGTAGCGTGAGCCGCGGCCCCGTGAAGGCCTGGGTGGCTGCAGCTATCAATGCGGTGCGCACGAGCATGGTTTTGCAGCCACTGCCTCCCTGGCTCCAATAGACAAGCTCGTACGACTGGCGGCTGGGGTTTCTCTTGCCGGATGCCTGCTCAGCTATAATTGGGGTACGCTCGCAGCCTCCCGCTGACCTCCTTCGCGCGCAGCGATGCTGCCAATGTGCTATCAGCTCTGAGAGCAAATGCAAACCTTGATGCGAGGAGGCCCGCCTGGCAGCAAGTTCACGGCTCGTCGTATGGCAGTCGACCCCTCCAGGGCTGCTGGATAGGTAACTCGTGAGGCGTTCTAGCGGTCTGTAAGACACTAGCAACAGCAAGCCTATGCCTTTGTGCAAAGAGCTATCGCATTGATGCACCAGACGCAGCTTTGGCACGAGCATCGTGACCTTTAGGCAACACAGCAGCTGTGCTCCGATCAATGTGGCGCGCGAGGCATGTGGCGTCATGTGCCGCTGCTGCCTGGATCGGCAGCCGCGCGTCCGCGACGCCAGGACACCCTGCACTCAAGCATGGCACTCCAATAAGCCATCGCACGCGCTACGACGAAAACTACGTGGTGCATTTTGACCAGCGAGCGCGAGACCCTTTGTGGGTGGTCGAGCGGCTGACGAAGCAGCGGCTCGACGCCGAGGCCGAGCACCCGCCAGGCCGCCGTGACGCGCGCTATCTGGAGGCCGCAGACGTGCCTGCCCGCCTGCGGTCGCGGCTCGCGCACTACAAGCACAGCGGATTCGATCGAGGCCACCTCGCGCCGGCGGCGGATCACCGCGGCTCCAGAGACGCTGTGCAGTGCCGAGGCGGCGTCCTCGATTGCGTCGATGGCGTCCCGGAGAAGCGTCAACCTCCACGCCATCGAGCAATGTCTCGCGCAGGTCGACGTTCTACCTCGACAACATGGCGCCGCAGGATAGTCTTCTCAACCGAGGACCCTGGCTGAAGCTTGAGGAGCTCTGCCGGAGCGTCGCTCAAGTCGCCGACGAGGTCTACGTCGTTTCAGGGCCGCTATTTCTGCCCGAACGAGAAAAGGACGGTCTGCGCATGCGGCATCGTGTGCTCGGCAGCCCGCCGAGCGTGACCTGGGTCCCGTCGCATTTTTTCAAGGTGGTGCTCGCCGAGCGAGGTGGCGTTTCGTACATCGGCTGCTTCGTTTTACCGAACGGGAAGTGCGACGACGACCTCTCAAGATGGCTCGTACCACTGGAGAACTTGGAAGCCGCCGCAGGACTGATTCCGTTCCCCGACGCGCTCACCGACGAAGCCGCGCGCGACGCCCTCGCCGCGGCGGAGGCGCACTGGTGCCCGCGCGGCGCCGGCGTCAATGCCGGCGTCGCGCGCGAACGGGCCGACATTCGCCATCTCTGCGACCTCCTGCCCGCAAACGCGCTCGCCGCGCGGAAGGCGCTCCCGCCGTAGCGGTTGTGAATGTAAAGATACGGTTGTGTGGATGTTATGCGTCCAGGGGGAGGAGGCGACAAGGGGGTGGCCTACGCGTCGTCCGCGCAGGGCGGGCACTCGTTTTGACCACTTTTCCCGTGGCCGTAGCGGCAGTCGGCGCCCCAGGAGCACGCGCCGCCGGCCAAGGCCCGGTCGTGGCTGAACTTGCAGTCGTCGCCGTTCTTGCACATGTCTCGGAGGAAGTAGCAGCACACGACGGCCTTCGGGTCCTTGCCTGAAAAGTTCCGCGGGACCTTCCGCTGCGGCGGCTTCTTGAAGCCCACGCGCGGCTGGGGGAAGTTCCGCTGGTATTTCTCGTTCTTCTCGCGCGACTCCGTCCGCACGGGGAAGAGCTTCTTCTTGCGCGGTTGTTCTGGAGAGTCTCCTTTGCCCCGGTTGGGGTGCTCGTAGAAGCCCCTCCCGCGGCCGCGCCCGCGGCCGCGGCCCTGGGAGCCTCGCTGATACCCGCCTTGGTAGAACGCGTTCTGGTGCGTCGGTGGGGCAAGAGGAGGCGGCACGAACAATTGGGGCACGAATTCGCCGTTCTGCACCGTGAGCTGCGTCGGCGCCGTGCCGTCGTCAACAGCGAGGCACCGCAGGAAGCAGACGTCCGGCCTGGATCTAGCGTCCGCTACCACTGTCTTCGCATGGGGTTGGACTGTTTTTAAGGCCGTGCCCGCGTCGTCGAGGACACCCAATCGCAACGCTAGCACTTCATGAGCGCCTCTAGCAGCCGCATGTGCTGGCGGTTCTCCGAGTCGCGCTCTTGAAGCCCTAGGTAAGCCGACAACGAGCCTACCTTCGACGAGATGCGCAGCCAGCAGCACCCTCAGATCAGCTAACGGTTGATTAGCGTCACCTCTGAGAGTAGGCAGTAGTGGCGCACAAGCAGCCAAGTCCGGGCAGGACTGCTCGACGAGCGGCGGAGCGTCGTTCCGCACGACAGCCAACCCTTGAGCTTCCAAGAACGCACTTAACTCCAAGCGAGCTAATTCTTTGCCAAATTCATCATCAGACGCGTCCGTAGCCCGCGCCAGCACGGACCAGGGCACGGCGCACGGCGCCGCGTTCGCGACCGGCGCGAGCTCCCGCCCGACGTCGCACAGCTGCTCCATCTCTTTCTTCGAACCCAGCAGTAGTAGGGAGGGCGCCGCGATGTCCTCGAAGTGCTCGTTGACTAATCTAACGTCCGTCTCCGCCGTCAAGGGCGTGTTCAGGGCCTCGCGGCCCCAGCATTCTACTCTCACACCACCCTCGCCTAGTCTAGCAGACAGTTCGCGCTCCGCACCCAGAGGATCGTTCGCGTACTTGTGCGGGTCGCACTGCAGCACGAACGTGCCCACCCAGGAGCCCCGTTCCTTCCGTAACGCTACACTGTCGAGAGGCATGTTCCTAGGTCTATCCGGACAAGCACACCCGGGCATGTGCGCGTGGACGCGCTGCCCGCAGGCCCAGGCCCGCGCCTCGCCGGCAGCTACCGGCGAGAAGAAGTGCTCCTGCTGGACGTAGGCGGACTCCTTGACCTGTGCGGGATACCGTCTCGCGTCGCGTCGACGGCGTCCGGGGCGACCGTACTCTCTCGTCGCGCCGCGTCGACGGCGACGGGCACGCGTGCAAAGAGGACGCCGCGTTCGTACAGGCGGTCGGCGCGGCTGCTGGGGCATCGGAGCTTGCACAGGTGGCGGCGGCGGCGGCGGCGCGGGCGGCGCCGCCGGCGGCGCGGGCGCCGGGGCGGCCGGGCCGATGCCGAAGGTCGCCAGTCGGTCCAACTGCGCGCGCCGCTCCGAGTTCTCCGAACTTCCATCAGTACTTTCAGGTGTGGTCTCAGAAACAGGAGCGGCGTCCGACGAGTCGGGCGTGACCGACGGCGTCTTGGACTTGGCTTGCGCCGGCGGCGGCGGCGCGCGGCGCAGTTCCATGGGCTTGGACGATCTAGCTTCGCTCAAGCGCGCCCCGTCGCGCGACCACCTTTCTTGCTTCGGCGGGAGTTCGATGACCGTCCCGGTAGGGACCACATCTCTGGCGTTCGCGCGGCCGTGGTTGTCTATGAGCGTAAATTCGACCTCGGACCCTTGTTCCAGCGAAAGGAAGTCCTCACAATCGCGACTGCGGAAGTGGACGTGGAACTCGCGCGCGTTCGCCTTCGTCGATTTATGTCTCCTGAGAAATCCGAAGCCGCCGTCTCCACTATCATAGTATTTTAGAGCATCGACGACGCCGATGAGCCGGTCCTCCTGGTTGTCGACGCGCTCCTGGGGCTCGGCGTGGGGGATGACGCCGGCCATGGTTCTTGCGCTGTTGTTTATTTGGTCGGTGCCTCCCCGCCGGGTCGCGCGCGCGCGCCGTCCGGCGGCTCTCTGGCCCTGCGAGAGAGTGCCTGCTCGCCCGAAGCAGGCTAGTTGCGGTCTCGCGCCGCTGTTTTTTGTGGGAGCGCTTTAACGCACACCTCTGGCGAGCTCCGAGCGCTGTCACACAGCCACCGGGTGCGCTGGCTGGCTGCTTTCGGCCAGCGACTGTGAAACTTTGTGGAGGGGAAATGCTAGTGTCTTACAGGCCGCTAGCGTGCCGAAACGCGACCTCTCCGCCAAAGACCTCTGCCCCAGCCGTCGCGAGGCCTGTGGGGACGCGTCGGCGCCGGGGGCAGAGATGCTCGCTTCGAAGCGCCAGCAAAGCCAGCACACGTAATTCAGGGGCCAACGCGTCCCTCGAACATCCCTACAAACAGTCGGCGGTGGGAAGCCTAGCCCCGGAGGCGTTGGTTTCTAGCCTACAATGGGCAAGGGCTCGCACGATCCGCAAGCAAACGAACCGGCCAAGCTAGCCGCGCGGACGCTGACGATGAAGCGCAGCGCGTCGCGCGATTTATTGGGGGACGCCCTGGACTGCGCCGCCTCATGCATCGACGCCGCGGCGCTGGACGCGTACCGTTTAGATTATGCCTCGTCCGCGCTCGGCGTCCCGTTATCCGGACACTTCTTTACACTGCGTTTGCGTTTCGTTCGCACTCCCGCCGAGCTCTCGAGGCGTCGCCGGCGTGCCACGGGGCACGGAGAGCCACGGAGACGCCAAATCTCTGCAAAATCACACACCCGTGCCACGCCGCCAGCAAACCGCCAAAAAAAAAAACGCAGGTATCGATTGGGAGCGATGCGCGGCGCGAAGGGCGAGCAGCCGTCGGCCAACGACGACAAGGCCGCCATGATTCAAAGAGAATATGAGCTCACCGAGGCCCTCAAGAAGAAGACGGAGGAATTACATGCGGCCCAGCGCCAAGTGGAAGAATTGACGAGGGCTACGAGAGATCTTGATGCCGTGCGGGCGTCCTTCGCCACGGCCGATGCGGCTCTCGATCGCATCCAATTGACGGCGAGGAATAACCTCCGGGAGCGCATGGAGTCGCGTCGCACGAAGCGCGTCGCTCGCGTCGAGAAGGCCACCTCACAAGTAGCGAAGAACAGCGCCGCCGGACCCATCGAAGGCTCCTCATACAGTTTCACGACGGGCGCGCCCGTCACGACGGAAGTGCTCGTCGCGAGAGGCGTCGTCGCGGCGCCGGAGCAGGCCGCCTTCGAGATCGTGCCGATGGCCTCGGCGTCGAGCCCCTTATTCGTCTTCACGGACGAGACCGTCAACAGCCTGTACGGCGACCGCTTCATTAGTGGATTTGAGCGCATGGGCTTTGTTGTCCATAGGATCGTGATCCCCGACGGCGAGGACGCGAAGACGCTGGAGGTCTACGCTGAATTAGCCGATCGCGTCTTGACCGTGGGCATTGATAAACTCTCAATCTTGATCTCGCTGGGAGGTGGGGCCGTCGCGAACGTGTGCGGCTTCATCGCGTCGACGTTGCATAGGGGTATTGGCCTCATCCACTTCCCGACTACCTTACTCGCCCAGTGCGACGCCGCCATCAGCCATAAACAAGCAGTCAACGCGCCGCACGGCAAGAATTTGGTCGGGAGTTACTATGCTCCGATCCGCATCGTCGTCGACCCTGATGTCTTGCAAACTCTAGATGACTGGTTGCTGCCGGACGGCATGGGCGAGATCGTCAAACACGCTCTCTGTCAGGATGCGACTCTGCTGAAGATGCTGGACGAGTACGACGGTCCACTGACGGATCCCGCCTTCTTGGAGCGGGTTGTTCGTCGAACGATCGAGTTGAAGTGTCAGGTTATTGATATTGATCCCAAGGAGAAGCGCGAGGCGGTGGTGCTCGTGTATGGGCATACGCTCGGCCATCCCATCGAGGCGATTTCGCATCGACCGGGGAGTCTCTGTTGCTTGTCGCACGGGCAAGCGGTCGCGATTGGCTGCGTCGTCGCGGCGCGCGTCGCCGTGAAGATGGGTCTGTGTGATCATGCTGTGATACAAAGAACCGTGGACCTATGCAAGAAGTACGAGCTGCCTACGGTGGTTCCTGCGGATCAGTCCGTCGATAGAATTATGGCGAAACTACCGTACAACAAGACGTGGACGCAAGAAGGTACCGTGATGGCTCTACTGGAGGACATTGGCCGGTTATTTAATGTCGACCAGTCGTATCTGCTACCCGTGTCGGAGTCCGTTATTAGAGAAGCTGTCACGGAGACGATGGCGCCCCCGGGCACCGTGATCAGAGGTGCCGGTAGTTCGGGCTTCTTACGCAGAAACAAGGTCTCGGCGAACGACATCCTCGAGGCGGCGGACAAGCCTATTCCTGGCTCTGGTTGGGACAAGAATAGCGCCGTGCCGCACGCCTGTTAATGCTCACAGACAGAAAAGCCCTCCCTCCCCTCCCCCCCCCACCAACCACATACCCTGGTGCGCCTACCAAGGCGCCTCCGGCCTCAGACGACGCTATATACCGCTGAAAGCAAAATTCCCCTCCCGCGTCCGATGGGGGCCCCGACCCGGCTACACGCCGGTGCGGAGGTGTTAATAACTGGTTTTGATTATACTACTGTACGTGCGCACGCGGCGACGGGCGTCGCGGCATAAAAACGATGTCACGTCGATGTCTAACGTCGATGATGAATGATGGAGAAGGAATGATGAATTTTCGTGAATTCAGAGCGCCTCGCTCAGGACCCAGGCACTGAGGAGATGCCAGAGGCCGTGCGTGACGAGGTAGGAATTGTAGCGGCGGCGTTTCCGGCACGCGATCGCCACGGCGAAGAGGACAAACGCGGTGGCCGCCGGCCAGACTGGCGCGGACCGCGCCGCGGCGGCGCCCACGGCGCTCGCGAGGGCGATGTCGCACCGGCTGAGTCGGTGCGTCCACAGAGGTCCGCGGAGGCAGCAGCAGCCCGTCTGGACACTGTGGAAAATTGTGGAGACGGCGGCCAGCGCCCCGACGCCCAGACGCGGCCAGCCCTGCAGCGACCACGCGGCCACGACGTAGGCGACATTCGTCGCTAGGAACACAAAGCGAGCCGACCGCCCCAGCCCGGTCGGCGCCCACTCGCAGACTGTGGCCGGCGTCGCTACGAATCCGAACGGTCGCCGGAGGCGCTGTTGCCGTAACGCGTGGCCGATATGGCGCACTTCGGGCGTCCACTCGTCCAACACGCACGATATGGAGATCTCATGTGCGTTGTTGATCAGTCCGGGGGCACACGTGAGCCAGGCGCACCTAGCAGCGTGCCGCCCGTCCGACGCGAAGAGATAGAAGCAGCCGAAGAAGAGGCTACACCCCCAGAGCTTGCCCGTCACCGAGTGGTACGCGGCGAGCCGCCCGAACTTTGCGTAGGCCACCGCCCACTGCAACAGATGCGACAGGACCGTTGCGAGGATGAGCGGCAGCTGATGTCTAAGCTCGGTCGCGTACCAGCGCAGGCTCACGACGACCATCGCCGAGTAGAACGCCGTATCTGCGCGTCCGTCCAATTCTGCACCGAAGACGCTGCAGAGGTCTAGGCGCCGTGCTAGGTAGCCATCAGCCCCGTCCGATAGGCCACCGAGCACAAACATTGCACAGAAGGTAATATCTGGGCGCGTCTCCCAGTACGCGGCGACTAGCATTGGACCACATGCCAGCCGGAAGAGCGACAGGGCATTCGGGAGGTGTCGCAGGGCCGATCTGCTGCCTCTGTCTGCTGGGTGGGGCATTTGTTTGGGCATCGATGCCCTGAGGCTGCCGAGCCGCTACCACGGATCAGTAGCGGTCCGGAGGAAGCAGTTAGACGCCGGGAGGCAGCCCGCCGGGCCGCGAGCGCCGCACCCAGCCCCCCTTAAGCTTGGGCCGCTTGGCAGCCTCTTTCTAGTGTGTTACTGCCCCTAGCAAGCTCGGCTCCCACAAAATCGCTCCGAGCGCTGCCAAAAACACAAGCGGGCCACTCAGGAATCAAGGAAGGACGCCTGTCGACGCGATCAGCCACCCATGAGCCGCAACCCGATGCTCGACACGCTCTGGCAATTCCTGCAAAGCGTCCGGGACGGGGGCCCCCACGCCGTGGCGAACCAGCTGTCGCAGGGCTGGGTCCCGCCACCAAAACAGACGGAACGGACGCGCAAGGTGCTGCTCGTCCACGCGCACCCGCTGCCGGGCTCGTTCTCGACAGCATTGGCGTCGGCGGTGCAGCGCGGCCTCGAGAAGGGCGGCGCCGAGGTCACTCACCTGAACCTCTACTCTATGAAATTCGACCCGCGCCTCAGCGCCGACGAGCGGCGGCGCTACCTCGGGCCGACGGCCAAGGACCCGAAATTGCCGCCCTACCCGACGGTCCCACGCGACGTGCGACAGCATGTGGAGGCGCTGAAGACCCACGACGCCGTCGTGTTCGTGTACCCGACGTGGTGGTTCAACGTGCCGGCCATGTTGAAAGGGTGGTTGGACCGCGTGTTTTTACCCGGCGTCGCCTTCAAGCTGCCTCATTTAGAACCGGCCGGCTCACCTGTGAGGGGAGGCCTCGTGCCCTGCCTCGACCACATCCAAAAAATGGGCATCGTCTCGACCTACGGCGCGCCGCGGCACATCACGAATGTTTGTGGAGACAACGGGCGGCAGATGCTCTGCCGCGCCATCCTGCCCCTGTTTTCTGCTGATTGCGCCGTGCACCACCACGGCCTCTACGAGATGGACTGCTGCGACGCGGCGCGGCGCGGCGCGTTTTTGAATGAGGTGGAGCGGTACTACGGGGAGGAGTTCCTCTGAGCCGCGCCCTGTCGGAGAATCATGCTTGTGTAAATAATAGACTGTTATCACAACAACACCGGCGGCGACGTATGAGGGCCGGCCCCAGCCGGGTGGCTAGGCGGCCTAGCTCTGAGCAAAGCAACATCAGTAGCCCGCGGCACAGCCGTCGCCGCGGCCGTCGCTGCCGGCCCATAGGACGCACCCGTGGCCGTCGCGCGTCCGTTTCTTCGAAGAGCCGTCTGGGCGAGCAACGATGCACTGGCCGCGGCCGAACATCTTCCGGGCGTGGCCGGCGATGCCTCTCGCGCCAAAATAGCCCTGGTAGCCCGCCAGCTCGACGAAATCGACGGCGTCGCGCGGGAAGCCCTCCTCGAAGTGCACCACGATGGAGCCGCGATCCGCCTGCAGCATGTCCGGCCGCTTGTCCTGGAGGTCGCCCGAGGCGGGCGCGATGCAGAAGCGCGGCGCGTCGAGGGCCGCCTGCGGGTCCATGCCGCGGTCGAGGAGGTTGGAGAGGACCTGAACGTGGCCTTGCGGTTGCATGAACCCTCCCATGACCCCAAACGCCGCGTAGAACTCACCTCCACCTGTGTGGAAATCAACCAGTGCGACGGGTGCACCCGACAATTCTTCACTAAGTCATTTCTCGGCGATGACGCGGCCGTCCTGGCTCTGTCGAGCGGTGAGGAACCAGCATCACCACGCCATCGAGCAGGCGTCGCGTCGATGGCGTGCAGGTCGACGCGACGATTCAGCACGAACGCGCCGTAAATTTGATTTCCACGCAGACCTCCACCATCCGTCACCATGCCTGGAATGATCGTATGGTACGGCCGCTTCCCGGGTCCGATACAATTCGGATGCCCCTCTTGCAAGACAAAATTGCGTCCTCTGTTCTGGAGCGAGAAGCCGCAGCCCTCCGGCACGAGCCCGGAACCGAACGCCTCGAAGTTCGAGCAGATGAACGAGCAGGCGTTGCCGGCCGCGTCGACGCAGCACAGGTATGTTGTGTCGGTGCCTAGGTTCTCGAGCGCAGCGGACACGGCGCGCGCCTCTGAGAGATGGGCGTCGGCGCTCGCCGGCGTGCCGTCGCCGATGTCTGCGAGACCTTTCGCGAAGGCCATTCGGAGCGCTTCCACCTGGCGCAGGACGTCCTCCGGTCGCCCGCTCGACGGTGGTAGCTGCTCCAACGTCGCGAGTGCCATCAGCGCCACGAGGCCTGACCCATTCGGAGGGAGTTCGTGGACCGTCTTTCCACCTGTGCGGGGACGGGCAGTGAACCCACACGCCATCGCTGTGAAGCTTGAAGAAGGACACCGGACGCGGACGGAACGTCGTCGACAGCGGCTCGACTCGCTCCGTCGCGTGCGCCGCCAGGTCCTCGAGAGACAGGACGCCGCCCTTGGCCCGGACACACTTCACGATGGCCTCGGCGACCGGGCCCTTGTAGAAGCCCTCGGCACCTTTTGAGGCGAGCGTTCTGAGAGTCGCCGCGAGCTCAGGGTTTCTGAGCACTTCGCCGTGCCGCGGCGGCCGGCCGTCGACGAGCAACGACGCGGCGCCCGGGTTACCTTCCAGCCCGCCCCAGCGTAGCAGCTGATGCGCGTTGTCGCTCCAGAGCTGCGCGGCGACGACGTGTATGGGTACGCCTTCTTCGCTCATCTCGATCGCCGGCGCCAGTACGTCCGCCAGCGGCAGCCGCCCGAAGTCCGAGACGCAGTCGGCCCAGCTCGCAGCGGCGCCGGGGACCGTCACGCAGTGGACGCTGTCGGCAGGCAACCGATTCGCGCCGTCGCCGGCGGCCGCCCGCGCCCGCTCGGGCGTCAGCGCTTGCGGCGCGCGACCGGAACCGTTGAGACCGCGCACCGTCTTGGTCGCGGCGTCGTAGTACAGACAAAACGCGTCGCCGCCGAGTCCACACATGCATGCCTCCGTCACGTTTAACGCCGCGACCGCTGCGACGGCCGCGTCGGCCGCGTTGCCTCCAGCCTTCAGGATGCGCAGGCCGGCTTCGCTTGCGAGCGGTTGCGAGGTGCAGCAGACGCCATGCGTGCAGAGCATGGGTGAGCGCCGGCTGGCGAACTGCAGCGGTTCTGTGGCTTCTGCGATTGCAGCCATGGCTGTTATTGATCGTTTATAGATGCACAACGAGCTCTACGCGCCACGCGCACGCTTTTTGCAATTTTGCTCTCTTTGGCTGGCTTGTCTCAGCTTGGATTCAGCTCTGCAGCTACGCGCACACGCGACGCTGTGAGCTATTCGGCCACGCAGCGCTGTTGCGAGACCCGGACGATTGCGCAGAACGCGCGCAGCGGTAGCCAGACGTAGCCAAAAGCCACAGTGGGGACAGGCTGCCACACTGCATAAAACACAGCTGCCAGCGTGCGACGAGGACGAACGATGAGCGCCATCGTCCACCGAGATCTCATAGATGCCTCCGAGCTAGACAGCCTCCTGCAGCGGCTCACGACGGCGCAGAACGACAAGGAGCGTCTCCGGCACTTGAAAACCGCGGCGCGGAACTACACCTTCGACGGCGGCCAGATCGCGCGGTTGCTCGCACCGATGGCGGCCTCTCCGGCGGCGGCCGTCGAAGCCGCGGTCATGCTGCTGCGGCGCGCGGTGCCGCGGGCCGCTGATCCGGCGGCCGTCGAGACCGCGGTCGCAGCACTGGTTTACGACGAGCAGCGCGCGGACGTGAAAGCGAGGCTCGGCCTCGGCCCGGGCGACATCACGGACGCGGCCGAGCCCCTCGCGGTGAGCTCGACGGCGGCGGACGAGGCGCTCCGGGGCTTCGCCGACCGGTCGGGCGCCATCGCTCTCAACTGCCCGGCGGTCCCGACGGCCGACGGCCGAGGCGTCACCATGAGCGTGCCGGTCAAAGTCATGTTCCATAATCCAGCGGACGACAACAAGGTCCGCTTCGCGATGATGGACGACGCGGCGTTCCGCGACACGTTCGGCATGGACCGCGGCGCCTTCGACGCGCTTCCGCAGTGGCGGCAGATCGCGCTGAAGAAGGAGAAGGGGTTGTTCTAAGAAAATGTGTCAAAACTTACGATGCCTGGCCCGCCCCGAAAATCTTCTTGCGCATGGCTGCTCGTGTCTCGTTGAGCCGCGCAGCCGCGTCGCCGGCCTTCTCCTTGATCTTCTCGCGGACCTTCTCACGTTTATGTTGGACGGAGTCCGCCAGGGCCGCCGTCATGACGCGCTTGACGACGAGCTTCTGGAAGTCGCGCATCGTGCCGCAGTAGGCCGCGACGCGCACGGCGTGGTCCAGGCGCACCTTGCGGCCCCTCAACGTGACGGCACACCGCTCGACCGCCAGCGACCCGATATGTATCAGCTCGTCGTCGAACGCAGGCCGGATCGTCGCGTACGTCTTCCTCAGGTCCTCCTGCAGCTCCTTTTGAGCGTGGTCGGCCGCTCTAGCCTGGACCCGCGCCGCGACGCGCGCTTTGACGCGCTCCCGCGCCGCCTGCAGGCGCTCGGCGTAGGACTGCTTCCCCGGCGACGACGCCTCCGCCGCGTCCCAGTCCGCCGCCGCGCTCTCCATGTAGGCCTCGTGCTCGTCATCCGACTCCGAGTCTTCTCCATCGAGCGACCGGAGGAGCTCCAGCCGTTTCCGAACCGCGTCCTTGTCGTCGACGTGGAGTAAACGCCACCTTAATTCTTTCTCCAGGACTCGTCTTTTCTTGGCGGCCGACTTGGCCTTGAGGCGCGCGTCCCGTCGCTTCCAGAATGCGCCGTTGCCCTCGTCGACGACGACCGTGCACCCCTCGACGGCCACGTGCTCGATCATCTTGCCCCGGAAGCCCACGACCCAGGGCACGTGCATGCCCAATGAGAAAGTTTGCGGCCCCGCGAGGCTGAGTGTTCCCAGCACTCCAGTGGTGGTGCATCTCAAAATGTCGATGGTGGCGAAAGTCGTGGACGTGTCGCCCTTGACGACCAGTCCTCTCAGCTCGAAGACGCCGGCGAGGGGCCGGACGACGAGCGTTTTTATCGATACGTCCGTGCCGAGTTCCTTGCGCATCTGTTTCAGGACCATGGGTTTTACGACTAATAGTAGGAAAGCGTTATAGCTCACGATGCTCGCGCAGACGGCGGCGGCCGCCAGCTTTGGCAGCTCTCCTTCGAGCAGGGAGAGCATTTTAGCAGTCCCCCGGTCTTTCTCGCGGCACCAGGCCCAGCCAAACAAGCTCTCCCAAAGTGTGAAGGCTCTCCGTCAATTTGCAGCCAATTTTCGTGCTGGAACCGATGCGAATCGATGCTGGAGCAGTGATTTTCGTTCTTGAACGGGTCACTGGCTCATTGGCAGGGTCAGACGCCCCTCGAAGCCACAGACAAAAACCAGCCTGAGCTCCCCCTCGTCGATTTGAAATTTGGGACTCTTGCCCTGTCGCCGACGCATGCACGCGTCCATTGTACCGCGACGCATCCGTGTCGAACGCTAGCGGGCATGTGACGCTAGCAATTTGGTGATTAACCTGTGTCGCTGATCGACAAGAGGGCCGTATAACAGCTCGAGGAGCAGCTCCAGCGGACTTTTCGGCACACGGCAGTGTCCAACAGACCTACAAGCGCTCGCCACTGCACTGACGCGCCGCCGCGAGGGTTAGCGACGGCGATTGAGCTCCTTTGTGTCGCTGGACAAGCCAGCCCGCAAAGCGAGCGAGACGCGGCAGCCGCGCACCCAAGAAGTTATTGGATCGCTGGCCAGCGCCGCCGCGCCGCCCTGCACCGCTGGGAGACGTGCAAAGAGAGACACTCGCCGCCGCGCACCGAACTCACCCACGACAAAACGCAGGCACCATGGCCGAGACCGCGAGCGAGATCAAGCTCTTCGGCAAGTGGACCTACGACGATGTGGAGGTGAACGACATTTCCTTGGAGGACTACATCGCCGTGAAGGGCAAGCACAGCGTCTACCTGCCGCACACGGCCGGCCGCTACCAGAAGAAGCGCTTCCGCAAGGCCCTGTGCCCCATCACGGAGCGGCTGGCGTGCGCCCTCATGCGCAAGGGCCGCAACAACGGCAAGAAGCTGAAGGCAGTTCGGGTCGTGCAGTCGACCTTAGATATTGTGCACCTCCTCACGGACCAGAACCCGATGCAGGTGCTCGTCCAGGCTATTATTCAGGCCGGGCCCCGCGAGGACTCGACGCGAGTTGGTTCGGCGGGCGTCGTGCGGCGGCAGGCGGTCGACATGTCGCCGTTCCGGAGGGTGAACATGGCCCTGTACCTACTCTGCACGGGCGCGCGCGAGGCGGCCTTCCGCAACGTGAAGACCATCGCCGAGTGCCTCGCCGACGAGATCATCAACGCGGCGCGCGGCTCGTCGAACAGCTACGCGATCAAGAAGAAGGACGAGATCGAGCGCGTCGCCAAGGCGAACCGATAGGCAGTTCCATTGTTGGGTAACGTGGTTCGTTCACAAATAGTCGCGTCGATGGCGTAGTTAGGAACTTAGTCACCGCTGCCGCTTCGTCGCCGTCGCGAGGATGTGGGGCCGGAACGGCAGCGGCATGGCGTCCGCCGAGAAGGGCTCGACCCTCAAATCCTCGAAGTCCCAGGAGGCTCTCAAGATCTTCTCCGTGTCGCGCCACTGGCAGCCGTTGCCCACGATCTCGAGGATCGGCGCCAGCGTCTTCTGCAAGTAGCGCAGCGGTGTTCCCTCAGGCGCCGCGACGTGCTCCATCAGCAAGAGCGTGCCGCCCGGCTTCAACGCGCGCGCGGCCTGCTGCAGGACCATCGACGGATCCTCGACACTACAAAGCACGTGCGTAAAATACGCCGCGTCGAACGTACCCGACGCGACGTCCAATTCCAACGTCTCGGCCTTGTACCACCGCGTCGAGCGGACCATGCTCGCGTCGAGGTCCTTGGCCGCCTCGTCCTGCATCTCCCTGAAATATGAATTGGGCTCGATGCCGACCCAGGACTTCGGCGCGGTTCCATTTTCAAAGCACTTGAAGGTCGTCCCGGGGCCGGGGCCGAACTCGATGACGTTCAGGCCGGCCAGTTTCGTGGAGAGGCCTAACCTCTCGCAGCGCGGCGGGAGCATGGCTGGGTCACTCGACAGCTTTTGACACAACTTCGAGAAGAAGCTGTCCTGGAGGTCCTTGTTGGACTTGAGGGCGACAAGGAAGCCGGCCATGAGTACGTTCATTACTACACACGACCAGGTGAGGAACCTGAGGACCTTCCCGACCTTGCCCGTGCGCGGGAAGAACATCCTCGCAGAAATAATGACGACGAGCGCTGCTGAGAGGAAGCTCAAGGCGACGGGCGGTACGCAGCAGGGGCAGACGCCGAGGTTCAGAGTCATTGTTGCTGCCGGTGCGGTGTTTGCTGCCGGTGCGGTTTTTGCTGCCGTGTGGTGTTTGGGCAGTCTCTGCTCTACAGCTTTGGGTGGCGCTAGAAAGGGGCTTAGTGCTGCGGGCTGCCCGCAGAAGCTTGTGCAGCGCCCTTGGCGAGTAGGCAAGGCTGCCCGCACGGTGTTTTAGAGCCCAAACGGTGCGTCGGCGCCGTGAGCTCGAGCTGAAAAGCAAGAGATTGCCATTGAAAAAGCTACTAGAAAACGCGGCAAGAGATAGCAATTACCCACGCCGACGGCAAGAGATAGCCATTAACCGTCGAAAACGGCAGAAGACAACAATCCGGAAACGTCCTCGCGCGCCGCCGTTGGAAAATGAGCCCGCGCGACGGGGAGCCAAGGGAGCGTGCACAGGAGTCCCCAACGCCGTCGACGCGGCCTGCCTAGGGTAGTCTAAATTCCTTCGTCGGTATGACTTTACACACTGCTTTCGGTTTGCGGCGGACCTTCTCGGTCGGCCGCAGGGGAAGGGAGCGAGCGATTCTAAGGGGCGTCTCCGCGCGTGCGGCCGGAGACGGCAAGGAGTCTAGGCCGCGACGGCCTCCTCGGTTTGTGCTCTTCTGGCATCGTCGAGCTCGCACGCCGCGCGCGTCGCCTTGACCAAGCGACTGACGGCCCGCGTCACGTCCACAGCATCGGCGTAGCGCTGCAGGAAGCGCTGGGCCGCGGCGTTGGACTGTAACGCGCGCGCGAGGTCGCCCTCCGTCGCGGCCAGCCGCCCGCGCCAGCGGTGGGCCACGCCGCCGCCGAGGACTCTTGCTACAGTGTCGTCGGGGGCGTCGTCAAAACGTTGCAGGCAAGTGCGAGCGTACGCCTCCAGCGCGTCGAAGGCGTCCTGCTCCGTCGCCGCGTCGAAGGCGTCCATGATGACGGGGACGCCATGCGCGGCGATGAGGCCGGCACACCTTGCTAATGCCCATGATCTCAGTTCACCACCATCAAAATCTCGCGGCCGTCCGAGAGGTAGGTCGCCCGGTTCATCGGCGTTGAATCGACGCATGGTAGAGAAAGCTAAAGTGGTATGCATGCCGTTGACGAGCTGGAGCTTTCTGTCCGAGAGAAAGGCCGCAGCAGCATGACTCGTAGGCGCGTGGACCTCGGCCCCGAAGGCCTCGCCGAAGGGCGGCGGCTTCTTCCGGTTTATGCGAGGATCGAGGGAAGCGATGACGCCGCCCCACGACTCGCACGACATGCGGATCGTACCTCGCGTAGCATCTACACTTCTCTTCGTCGACACGCGATCGACGACGCAGTCCACCACATCGACGCGATCGCCCAGCTCGTCTCGCAATGCAACAACGGCCGAGTGGTCGTTCTCGCAGCAGTACAGAGTTTTTTTGTCGGTAGAACCCGCTTTCGAAGCACACTCGAACAAGTGCGTCATCACGGGGTTCAGGAAGGGCCCCAACGAACACGAGACCGTCGTCGCTCTGGCCAGCGTCGCGCCGAGGGCCTCGACGTCATCTGTTACGATGAGACTCGCGCCGCTCGCCGCCGCGAGCCCGTCGTGGAAATCTAAAGTAGTGACGTGCTCGTCGTTGACCAGCACGTCGATGTTTTGCCTTCCTTTTTCGAGGAGGCCGGCCCAGGCCGGGTCCTTCGGGGTGTCTAAAACAGCGAAGTCGTGGTTTTTGTCGGCGAGCGCGGGCACTACTAACGAGAGGCCGAGCTTGCCCGCGCCGACGTGGACGTGGTAGGGCTTGGGCGTCGGCGCGAGGGCGCGCGCCGACCGCGCCGACGCTATTAGTAAGAGCGCGCTGCGGCTGGGCGCCAAGCAGGATCTCGATCTCCGCGCCATCGTTTGAGCTCGCGCCGCGGATACGGCGGTTTGGCTGTACAAGAGCGCCTCACGGGCGGTCTTTTACCAGTTTTAAGCTGGTCGGGCCGCGCACGCTGCCCTCCTGCTCGGTGATGATCCGCTCTAGAAACCTGATTTGCGGCCTCCAAAAGCGCCCGGGGGCTCTCGCCAGCCCCCCTTGCAGTCGGCTGGAGGCCTCTGGGAGGGCTGCCGTAGGCCGAGGGGAAACAGGGTGCATTTTTATCACAGTAGGTTCCTAGATCCACCTGCTAGTATCCTTCCCCTTTAACTGTCGTCAGCAAGCGCGAACCAGGAACCTCCCGACGCATAGGTCTCCGGAAACAGTACAACGCATCACTTTGACGCCATAAAGGCAGCAACTCATTGGGCTAATTGCTGCTCAGGAATTACTACGAGGAATATTGCGAAAAAATGGCTGCGGACCTTCAGAAGACCGTCGAAATCGTCCAGTCATCATGGCAGAAGATCGTTGCAATCAGCGCTTGAAATCTCTCAATTTTTGTCGGAGAGGCTGCAAAAAAGGCTGCGGTTTGACGCGCGTCGAGCACAAACGCAGCGGTCGTGGTCGCCCCGCGACGCGGCGAAGGCGCAGAACGCGTCGCGCCGCGGAAATCGCGACCGGCGCGATCCGCGCGGGACGCGGCGGTCCGACGTCGGGATGAGTCAAGATCCTCACTTGCAGCCGGCGCACCCCGCGACGCGCGAGGCCACGACGGCCGCGACGGTCGAGCGCCCTCGCAGGTCGACGCGGGCGTGACGCACGAGGCGGCCGGCGTCATCCTGTTCAAGCACATCTTCCGCATCGCGCCGCAGGCGCTGCCGCTCTTCAGCTTCGGCCGGGTCGAGGGCGCCGAGGTCAACGACGCGCTCTTCGCGCAGGAGGCCCTCAAGGCGCACGCGACTAAGGTTGTGGCCACGGTCGAGACGGCCGTCGGCATGCTCACGAAGCTCGACGAGCTCGTGCCGATCCTGACGAGCCTCGGCACGAAGCACGTCGGCTACGGCGTCGTGCCGGAGCACTACGCGATCGTCGGCGAGGCGCTGATCGCGACGCTTGGCGACGCCCTGGGCGACGCCTTCGACGCCGAGACGAAGGCCGCGTGGGTGGCCGTGTACGGCATCGTGCAGAAGACGATGATCGGGGACAACTACAACTAGCCGGTGCCAGCTGGCGGAGTGAATCTCAACACGACCACTAGTGTTCCGAGTAATCTGATGATGATGATGCTACTTTTGGAAGCCCACCGCACCGCAGAGCCCGGCGCTGGGGGATGCGCCTTGCCGACGGTTTTCGCCGGCACAAGCCTCGGCAGCCCCTCCACGACGCCCCCAGAACAAAAAGACGCCTCGCCGACGCCCGCCAGGAACCCGACCTCTGGCACAGCGGCGCAAGAGAGCGGAGCGCTAAAGCAGGCCGCAGGCGCTGCCCGAGCCCACACAAGGCGCCATGGAGACCACCCCCGGGTCAACCATGGCCGCCCCGCCCTTATCGGAGGGCGGCACGACGACCTACCGCGAGCTCAATAGGGACAAGACGCGCCTGCCGCGGTGGATGGACGACGTGATGCACCGGAAGCCGCGCTGGGCCTCCGACGCGTACAACGACGAGCCCGCTTCCGTCACGGAAGGTGTAAGGACTCAAAGAGCTAGGCATGCCGCGGTCTTCGAGGAGCTGCGACGGCAAGTGCGCGTGCACTCGCCCCAGTTGTCGAAGCTGCTCGGGAAAGTGTGGCTCGGCGAGGACGAGCTCGTGAAGAAACTTTGTGTGGAGGCGGACAAGGTCCACGATACGATCGTATCGAGTCAGAAGGAGCGTTCAGAATTGATCAAGCAGTCGAAGAAAGCACTGTCTATCGTTGAGAGGCAATTGGCCGACGTCAAGTATGAGCTAGCTGTATCGAAAGCCACTTTACGTGAAAGAGAAGCGGAGTGCGCGTCGAACAAGTCCCTCGTGGAAAGTCTCAACGAGGAGCTCGGAGCTCTGCGGGAGCAAGTGGGCAAATACGTCGAGGGCCACGTCGACGACATCGGGGACCGGTACGAAGCTTTGAAGGCTGAGAGGATGAAGCTCATGACGGAGGAGGACCCTGCCACGGGCGAAGCCTATCCCCTCGCCGAGATCGAACGACTCGCGAAGAATCGCCTGCAAGGCGTCTTCGAGATGAACGACGAAGTGGACGAGATCCTCGCGAAGTGCCAACGCAGTCACGACTCGCTGAAGCATGGTCTGAGGGATCTGACGGGATTGGTCGCTAGTGTCGACCCCGACGACTTCCGCGTGTCCAAGTCCTACAAACTCAAGAAGAAGCCGTCTACTGACGTTGGTTGTCAACATGTTACGATTAAGGTGGAAGGTGTTCGTGTCAATAAATCCTTACCACCACCTGTTGTTGAGGAGCCGGCGGAAGAAGGTCTCACGATGCCTCTGTTGCTGCGGAAGCAGATGTGCGAGTTCCCTCCCTCCCAAAGGATACCGTCGTTGCAAGCTACTTTGAGACTTATATTATCGTTATATCTGGAAAAACTCATGTATGACAAGCTCTGCGACGCGAACCACAAACGAAGGGTGGAACTGGGCGCGTTTCCCCACAAATATCTACTGAAGAAGTTCGGGCTGCAGAATTTGGCGGACGAGCAATGTACGCAGCTCGTGGCCGCTGTCGCGTACCACAAGGACGAGTCGAAGCGAGTTAGACTATTTGGTGAGTATTTAGGGATGGGCGACTTCGCGAGGCCGCCGGTCTATGGCGTGCGCGATGGGAACTTCGTCTTCGGTATTTTGGTCGCTTTACGCAAGGCGAACGAGTTCACGGAGGCGGTTTGTAGCGGCGTCCGTTCACGAGTCGACGCGAGTCGCGCGTCGCGTCGATGGCGTCAAGAGTGGCGGCAGCAGTCCGGCCGACGCTCGCGCTGGCGCCCACGCCGTCGCCGCGACGGCATGCCACAGCGAGTGTGTCGACACGACGTACGCCATCGACGCGTCGACGAGGGGATTCCCACGCGTTTGACGCACACAGGTCCTCCAGGACAAGGACCAGCAGATCGACATTAACCGGAAGAAAGCTGTTGATGTGATGCGGGCGTGCTTTAAGCCGATCCTGCCGGACCAGGGCGCGAAACTACTACACCGAGTGCAGAACCTACCCCCACCTAGTGTGTCGAGAAATCCGAAGTGCATCGATCTCGACGATCTCTTAGAATTAACCCACAACACCTGGGCAACCACGTCAAGGAACTGGCGCACGCATCTCGAGTTCTTATATGCACGACATGCCAACCTCTACCGAGTCAAGGAAGAAATGCGTTTCGCGAATGACAATGGGATACTGTCGCAGGACGTCATCCTGGTCCAAGAAGAACGGGCGAAGAACTACACGCTGCGAGATGCGCGTAGACCTCTCTACGACCTCCAGCAACAAGGCGACGTCGTGTCGCAGCTGATGAAGGAACGGGCGTCGATGGACGACGACGATCTCCACGGCAAGAAGCGGCCGGAGCTGGTGGCGGCCATGCCCTTCGAAGCGTTCGATGCTTGTATCCGGGAGATAGATCCCTATGTCGAGGAAAATGATATTCGAAGGATTTTTGACGATTGTAAAAAATTACAAACGCATCGCATCGAGACGTCGTTCCGGGAATTATGGGTCAGACATGAACTTGTTGATGGTGTCGCGAATATCAACCAGCCTCCGGATGAGGAACCGGTCCTCTCGAAATTGATGCGAGGCGTGGAACCTTCGTTCGAGACCACGCGGAAGATGAAGGCGTTACCTCGCATGAAATCGCCGAAAAAACGCAAAGAAGGTTTTGATGTCCCAAGGGCGGAAGATCCCGAGGACCCCCACGCGGCCTACTTCTGGTACAGCAAAGAGTTCGAGACGAGCGTCTGGACGCCGCCGTGGGACCCGAAGCTGTTCGAGGTGCAGGAGGTCGAGCGGGACGTGTTCTTGGAGGTGTGCTTGGACGAGTTCTTGCTTCCCAACTCGCCCTTTGGCTCATTATTGGACAAGCTGCCGACGGACCTCTGGCCGAACGCGGAGGCGTACCTGGAGCAGCTCGAGGGGGGCGAGACGCTGTTCTAAGTTACTAGTACTGAACGAAGACGATTACACGATGCCATCTCAGGCATCTATTCCTCCTGCCGGCGGCGCTTCTGCACCAATCCAGCCAGGTTCGACTCGGAGGGAGGTCGCCGCTGGCCCGGCCGTTTTCGCGCTCTTATTAACGCGGCGAGCTGGGTCGTCTCGACGTCTTGCACGTGGCACAGCGCCCTCAACACCAGCGCCCGGACCTGTGTGGAAATCGCGTCGTCCTCCACGCCATCGACGCGACGCCTGCTCGATGGCGTGGCGATGCCGGTTCCTCGCCGCTCGACGGAGCCAGCACGGCCGCATCATCACCGAGAAATGACTTAGTGGTTGATTTCCACACAGGCCCGGACGTGGATCTGTTCCTCGTCGTCCAACCCGCTCAACAAAAACGTGAGGCCGCGGCGCGGGTGCTCCTCCTCCTCCTGCGCGTGTATGAGGTCGCGGCGATGGCGTACGGGTGCCCCCAGACACAAGGACGCCGCGGACCGCACGAGTTCCCCGATCGTCACGCCCGCCGCGGCGCTGGCGAGCCACGACCGCGGCAGCGCCACGGGGCAGGGCGTGAGGCGCATGCTCGTCAGGCTTCGTAATGACGTCGCCCGCGAGACGCCGCGCGGCGGCTCGCCCACGAGCTTCCAGGGCTCGATCGGCGCCTGGCCCACGATCAGCAGCCGCAGCGTCGACTGCATGGTGTGCGCACTCATGCTCTGCTCGTGCGCGCTGTCGGCGAGTTCTTCCAGCGGCGTCGAGGCGAGCGCGTAGTTGTGCGGCGGCGACGCCGGCCGCGCCGCGGGCGCTTTCTGCAGGAAGTTGCCCATTGGCTTGTTCTGGCCAGTGTGTCCTGTGGGCTTTGTTGTGCCGGGGGCAGCCGTACTTGTAGCGCGGCGGCCCCAGCTGGCTGCCTTAGACCTCTGCTGCGGTTTTTGGCTATTTTCGCGGCGGCTGCTGGCCGTGCGCGGGCCCAATTAAGACAGTATCCTCCCCCCTGGTTGTTCTGCCTCGATCTATGACCTGTCCTTGACCCTCCACGTCAGCCACAAAAAAGAGGCGCGTGCGAGGGCTCCGGCCCGGGCCCGGGCCCCGGGACTCGTTGCGGTACGAGTGTGGGCGTCTTGGGCCCCCGCGGGCGCGGTGGGCGCGCGGCGACCGCCGGCGGTCGAACGGCGCTTGACCTCGCTGAAGAGACATGCAGTAACTCTTTCCGGGCACGACTGCGCCAGGAGAAGCCCGATCGCGGAGGTCGCATTTGGAGATGGCTGGCGCACACGACGCCACAGGCTGCGGATTACACCTCTCAAAAAGCCAAAGAGATCGAATACATAGCGTCAGCTGATCGCATCCATGCCCTTCTTCAGCTCCGCACCGCCGCCGCCGCCGCCGCCGAGCTGGGAGATCGATGCAGCCCTGCAGCACGACTTTGCCAAGGCTTGTGCGATAGTAATCGCCGTGTCATTGACGACGCATATGATCGCGCGGTTCCTGCCGCTCCACGACGTCAAAACACTACAACAACGAAAGACAATAACGCTAGAGCATCGCGTCGAGGCCGGCGAACGCTTATTGCTCACGCCGTTCTGGACCGTCATAGCGTATCTCGCAATAAACGCAACTTTAGAATTGAAAGGCTCGCGAGACCTACGCTGGCACGGCGCCACGTTTTATTCAAGGTGGTGCTCGCTGCTCTACTGTGCGAAGATGGCGGTCGACGTCCCTTTGAGTGCCTACGAATTAAGAGAGAAACGATCCGCGCAGCTCATGATGGTCGCGCACCACCTGTTGTCATTTGTGGCCATCGGCTGCGGGCTAGCGACGAAGCGCTGCGCGTTTTTTGCCTGTATGGCATTGTGCGCGGAGGCCTCGACGCCGTTCCTCAACAATATTACCGCAGCCAAGCTCTTTGGCGGGCAGCGAGGGGCCGATTCGCTCCTTCATTTCCTCTCCGGTATTATGCTGTGGATCGCCTACGTACCTTTTAGGATGGTCAATTTTCCAATTTGGCTGTGGGTGTGGTCCTCGGATATACAGAGTGATCCATTAAACACATCACAAAGGTGCACGTGGTTCGAGCTCGCCTTCCACCCGGGTGTCATCCTGTTGCTCTTGTACCTGTCGAGCGTCTGGTTCGTGGCCATCACGAAAGGATGCGTCAAGGGCATCCGGAAAGCTTTCCAGGCGCCGAGCCGCGTCGCCAAGGACGATTGAGGGCCGGGGGCGTGGCCGCTAGGTGTGAGTGTACTAAGATTAAACGAAACAAGACTTAGCGAGCGGCGATGCGTGCGGCGGTCGGAGCGATGCGTCTGCGCATTTGCGGTGGTGGCGTGCCGGTAGAGTGTGCAGTACCGGCGTGGCCTCACGCCGTCAATGCGATGTTACCGGTCGGAGCGATGCGTTTGCGCGTTGCGGTGATGGCGTGCCGGCGTGACCTCACGCCGTCGATGCGATGCTACCACATGCGAAACCCATACTGGTAGTAGAACTTGTCCTCGGCCTCGCGCCACTCCTCGACAGAGCCAGTCTTTCCGTAGCCGGCGTTGCCGTACCAGTTGTACAACTCGTCGCCGCAGCGCGGGTCGTAGCCCCGCGGCGCGCGCACAACGAGGTCGTCTCCATCGCTCGTCGACTGCACCGCGAGGCCCGACACTGATATACTCTGCAATCGCTCGGGCAGTGTTGTGGATGACGGGTGGTTGAAGAGGTCCGCAACGGGCGCGAGCGCCGGGTTCAGGCCGTCGCGGAGATGACTCAAGTCGAAGGCCCGCGTCAGCACGAGGAGACACGCGCGGAACGACACATGCTCATCAACCGGCGCGAGGCGACGCACGCTCTCCGAGGCCTCGGTCAGCTGCCTGAGTGTGTCCTCCAGGAGGGCGTCGCCCTCCATTTCACCCCGTTGACACCGCTCGACGGGGTGGTCGCGCAGCGAGTCCCTCCCTTCAAGGCCCCAGTCGAGGCTGAGCGCGTGCGGCCGCCACCGCTCGCACGACGCGACGCCGACGTACGCCGCGGCCAGGGCGCCGGCCAGGAGGCACTGCGGCGGCCCCGCGAAGTCGTGCGCGTCCAAAGCCTCCGCGGCCGCTTCGGCGCCCAAAATACTATCAAAGGGCACGCGCGCGAGCTCGTCGTTCCGCCGCAGGTCGCGCGCCGCGTAGACGCCCCGGCCGCCCCTACCGTCCGCCGCGATGCGACACCTTGATAGGTCTACGGTGCACGTCGTAAAGGAGGCCAAATCAGCTAATGCAGCGGCGTCGACGCGCGGCGCCGCGATTAAGGCCGGCGATTTTTGTATAAGGTCTTCCTGCGTGTCGGCGTCCGGCGCCGGCGCCAGCGCGCAGTACAACAACGCCCTATGTTCAACACCAGAAGTCTTCTTCGCCCCGAAATGCAACAACGACGCGTCGTAGGCGATGACGTCTCCCACACCAAAGGGCGCGCTCCGCTTGATATTATCAGATCGGTCCGCGAAGACCGTCGCGCCGGCGTCGCCGTCTTCTACGTCATCCAGAGCCACAAATAATACAATACGGTTGGGGATGCCGCCCCACGTGTCCCTATGTAAAGCTTGATGAGTGGCGCCGATCGACGCCGTCAGCGCGCCGAGCTCCACTATTTCTAGCGGACCGGTTCCCTCTAGTAAAGTGCGGGCTTTTTCGACACCAGCGAGGCATGCTTTAATTGCTGTCGCCGCGACATTGCTTACTACCGGTTCTTCGATCGGCAATAGTAGATCAGCTCTACTACCAGCGAAGGACAGCCGCATGGGTGTTGAGAGAGAAAGACGTGTCCCGGGCACGAAGCGGGCGTCTTCCGGTACTGCGTCTTCGACGGCGAGCCATTTTTCTACTTCTGCTCGGAGCTCTCTACAACATTCCTTGTCTACAATATTGTTGACGCGGGCGACGCCGTTGTTTAATAGGTCCTGGCCCAGATCATTTGATGGCTTTAGTGGAGTCGCTACTGCTGCGAGCGCGGCCTCGTTGCCCTGCTTGGCGGCGGGCTTGGTCGTTGCGGAGAGGGCCGCTGTCGTTGCGAGCAGTGTGAACCATCGCAGGGCATGCATTTTAGCTGCAGTGCTTTGAAATGCTACAGTGCAGTGCGTCTTCGTGCGGCGCTCTCACTGAGTCTCAGCGCAGTGCTCTCAGTGTGTGCAGCGCCTCAAGTGCATGCCGAGCACCACATGCCTCAAATACGCGTCGGCAGCGCGGAAGTCGAACAATAAAAGGCCGGATCCAGCCCAAATGAGCACTGATGATGCTCTGTACCGCGAGTGCAGCAGCCGCGGACACGAGCTTGTGAGCTTGTGGTCGGGTTTTGGCGCAATCAGCTCTCCAATGAGCTCCTGCGAGACTGTCGTACGTCCCCCGCATGACTCCCATCCGCCGGTACCCCTTCAAATAATTTGCAGCGCTCTTTGAGCACTCTGAGATCAGGTCTGCAGCGGCCCTGAACGTCAGGTGTTCCGTCCGCGACAAGCCGCGCCGATGGCCGCCGCGATGGCGCAGCCGCGCCCCATTCCACCCCCGACGGGGGCAGCGCCAACCCACGAGGTCTGGGAGGTAGCAGAACCGCCCTTAGCAGAACCTGAAGCGCCGCTCCCAGGAACCTCCCATTGGCAGAACCTCCCACGCACCATCCGCCGCGAGGGCGAGGCCGCCGCCGCCGCGCGCGCGGCGGCCCTGGCGGCGCAGGCCGGGGCGCGGCCCGCGGTCGCGCCGCTGCCGCTGCCGCGCGCGCTAAGGCGAGAGGGCCCGCCGCTGCCGCGCTACAATAGGGAAGGAGAGGCCGCCGCCGCGGCGCGCGCGGCCGCTGTAGCAAGAGCCGCGCTCGACGCCCTGCCGCAGCCGCCGGCTCACCGCCTCGACCCGATTACACCAAGACGTAGGGTCAATGCGAACATCCACCTGTCGCTGACGACGGAGTTCGCGACTCTTGTTGGTGAAACTCCACCCTCCTTCCCCTGTCCTAGTCGTCGGAGGAACGGGCCTACGTTACACGTCTCACTGCAGCCGGAATTTGCAGAGCTCCTGGGCCTGGAGGAGTCGGACGAGGACGACGACGACAGATCTATTCTATCCGCTGTGTCCTTCAGCGCGCGGTGCGTGCCTATTGATGAAGAGGAACGGCCGCGCTCCGCCGGTAGCACGGTGTCATTCCGAGTACGGCCGACGTCTCCAGCAAGTGTCGTCAGCGAGGACATCGAGGCCGACGCGACGTGGTGCGGCAACTGGCGTTCTCGAAGGGCGGCGCAGGAGCCCGAGGACGAGATGGACGTCACGTCATTGAGGACGGCGTTGGCGCTCGCGCGGCGCGACGCCGCCGCAGCGAGAGCCGACGCCGCCGCGGCGAGGAGACATGCGAGACGGCGAGCGGGCGCCGCCCGAGCGGACGCTTTAGCAGCTCGAAGATCAGCGCGCGACGCGGCCGAGGCCTTCGATGCCGTGGCCGAGGCGGCCGCGGCGGCTGCCCGGGACGCGTCTCGCGCGCGCTCGAATCAAGCAGCAGCAGAAGCGGCCCACGCGGCAGCTAGAGCGCAACTACGCCGCGCTAGGGACGGCGAGGTCTTCGTGGACGCGCTGGACGCGTTGGAGGCCTTCGACGACGTACCTCCACCACCGCCAAAAGTCGAGCCGCCACTGACTCCGGAAACAGCGTTGACTGCGTGCGAGCGGGCCTTCCTGCCCCAAAAACTGCAGCCGCTTTCATTAGATGCGTTGGCCGATCTGGATCGGCGCGTCCAACACCTGGGGGATGAACTGAAGCGCCAGGTCGTCGACCGCGCGCGCTGCGGCGACGAGGCGTCCCAGTGCGCGCTGTGTTGCTCGGCTTCCAAATCAATTGCGTTTGTCGACTGCGGCCACGCCGTCTGCGGCGCGTGCGTCGAGCGCGTCGACCGGTGTCCTTTTTGTAGAGGGCCTGCGCAGCCGACGATCCGCATACACCTCTGAATTCGAATTCCCTTCCCCCCTGTTGCTGCTGGACATAAGGTCTACTCTACACAAGTCTTAGAAGAAGGGAGGGCATTTCGACGCGTAGGATCCCTCGAGAGTTCCCCCACGGCTCTTGAGGAGGCGACGGGCGCTCACAATGTTTGCGCTGCAGACGCTTCCCGAGGAAAGTTCACGACGGTTATAATACCCAACTTGCTTCAAGTTCGGGCAGCCCTGTACGATGCCCAGCAACTCCGCCGCGCCCCATTCAGCAGCCAAAGTAGAACTAACAGTTGCCTTGCGGAGACTCGCCGCTGAAGAACTTTTGACTATGATGTCGACAACAGCAGGTGTCACGCATAAATCGGACTGGTCGCGGCGAGTTATAAATAAATTAATTTCCTCCAGTTGGCATCGGTTGCAGATGATGCGCATACACTCGTCGTCTATATCTACTGCAGAGAGCCTTCGAAGCATGGGCGCCGCAAGCGCCAGCTGCTCGAAAAATTCAGTCGGTGCCATGCGCGGAATAAGCGCGTTCTCGAAAGGCCCCGCGAGTTCGCGCAGGTTCGGAAAGCCCCTCACCAGTTGAAGGCCCGCTTCTGGCCACAGTTGCGGAGAAAATGATCCGAAGAAATTAGTGAAGCACAAACTGGTAACACGATCCCGCAGCGGCGTCTCCAGGAGTCGTGCCACGAAATCCGGCGTCACAGCGGCCCTGGGGATAACCACCCTCGTCACATGCACGCAGGTCTCCGCCGCCACCGCAATCACGTCAAAACAAATAGGCATTTCATGTATTTGGCTGTCCCACTCCCTCACGAATTTGAGTTCTCTGAGGCGAGGAAATTGCCTCGCATAGGTCTCGGCCGGACTCAGGCCTCCTGTCGGAAGCACGACGTATTCGAGCAACGGACAAGCCTGACTTACGGCGACAAAGTGCGTAGGCTGGATGTTCGGCACACGTGGCACATAAAGGTTTTTCAGCAGAGGGCACGCCCGGCATAGAATCAAGAGGGTGTCTGGGGTGATGTGATTGTCTCTGGGGGGCTCGATAGACAGTTGGTTCAATAGGCCCCCCGTGCTAAGGACGAACGACTCAAGCGCCGTCGTGACGGCTGGGAACCCGCTCACGGTGTTCAGATATCGGCAGCCCGCCCCAAACACCCGACCAATGGCGACGAGCGCTGCATTTTGGAGGGAATTTCGAGCGTAAAATCGCTTGTACACGTCGTGGTGCTTGACGGCGCGGGTCACGACTTGCTTGCATGACCCAGCCGAGCAGCGCAGGGCTAATAATTCGGCCTTTCCCGGCAGGAACTCCGCCACGCGCGCCTGCAGCTCCACCGGTAGGTCCGTGAGACCGGTCGCCATGCTCGATTTTGATCCCTGGCGCACACCACAAGCTAAACGAGCAAAGGGTCAAAAGCCGCAGCTAAGCGGCCGTAACACACTAGCACACAGCCCAGCCAAGCAAAAACCCCTGGATTGTTCACGCTGGTGGCCTAAACCGCTCTCTCTCTGGCTCATTACGCGACCGTACCTATTTACGGGAGGTCCCGCAAGACTGACCTCCTCGAAACGACGACTCCAGCGACGGCAGAGACAGCCCCAGCAGAACCCACAGCCGCAGCGATGGCAGAGGACCAAAGCCAGCCCATCCCCACGCGCGGCCGCCTCGCGCCGAGCTGGAGCGAAGCCCTCGCGAGAACGGACAAGCCCAAGCTAGGGGGAGATGCCTGCTGGGGCGGCGCCGCGACCTTAGCGGAGGAGCTCGCTCTACTCGGCGACTTCATGGCACCCAGGAGAATCGAGGACGCCGTCGAGCAAGGACTGGTGAACGCCGTCTCGGAAGCCTGCAAAACCGCTTGTAATGCGGAGGCTTTCCGGATTGGGCCGCCGACGCAGTGTCGGCTCAGTGGTGATCCAGCCTTGCTCTGCTGCGTGACGGCCAAGTCCGCGGATTCATTGGCCAAAGAGTTGGAGAAGGACCCGGCCAACGTAAAAGTCGACGCCGTCGACGACGCGAACGCGCGCTCGGCCTGCGGTGACGTGCTGTTATCCGGTGCGCGAGTAGGTTGTGTGTTGGTCGAGCGTGCGAGTGGTGCCCGCGCCCATATTGCACTCGTAGAAAACGTGGACTACGCCGAGGCTTTGCGGTTACGCAACGCCGACGCGGCGGCACGGTTCAATGCGCTAGCGCCTCGGTCTACCAGAGAGTCCGCAGTACCGAGAGTGTTCCGGACGGCGTTGTGTGTACATGGTCTGGACTCGGCGCGGGGCCTGGGCTGGTCAAAATTAGCCGAAGCCTTACATGCACTGAACGAATTGCGGCGCCATCCGTCCAAAGCCAGACGCGGCGATGAGGCTTCCCTAGAACTCTGTGATAGACCTCTGTACGTCAACGACAAAAACGTACTTCGCGATAAGGAAGACCACGGCCTCACAGATGATCAAGAGTTCCTCAGCTTCTCGACTGATGCGCCCCTCACCGAGGAACGCACAAGGAAGGTCCTCTCAGACTTACGAAGACGAGTCCTAGCAGCACACCGAGGCGGCGGCCTCACCTGCGAGCAGCTGCGTCGAGACTCGCGGCGGAACACGTACAAGACTGGCAGCTATTTTACTGATGACGGCGACCTCGAAGAATTGGATCGGGATTTGGTGGAGCAGGCGAAGCTACGACTGCAGAATGGCGAGATGCTGCAGCGGCCCCTGGATCTCTTCGACAAGGCTCCTGTCCAGAAGATAACATACTCGAAGGAGACCGCGTTAGTTGTGGCAGAAGATGAAGACCAGCGGGCTACCAAAAAAAGAAGAGGTGGCGCTCTGTTGCGGCTCGTGGAGTCGGCGAGACCGCCTCCTCCACTCTTCGGGCCGCCACCGCCGCGGACGGCCGACGAGCAGCGCTGCGCCGCCGCTGTTGATTGCGCTCGGTTGGAGCCTGCGTGGAAATCAACCAGTGCGTCGGGTGCACCCGACAATTCGTCACTAAGTCATTTCTCGGCGATGGCGCGGCCGTCCTGGCTCGGTCGAGCGGTGAGGAACGAGCACCACCACGCTATGGAGCAGGCGTCGCGTCGATGGCGTGGAGGACGACGCGACGATTCGAATGCGCCGTAAAATTTTGATTTCCACACAGGTTGGAGCTGGAAGCCGCCGGTACGTCCAAGAACAACTCCGTCTTAGGTGCAGCCTTACCGGGAGGGGCTTTACGCGACATGCGGGCGAGGCAGCTCCTCGCCATTTTTGTCAGGTCCTGCGGAAGCGCCAATAGAGGCTCAGATGTCCTATCGGTCCAAAGCGCCTACGCCGCTTGCCTGTTACGTGTCTTGAAGCACGACGCCCCTTATCCGGAAGCCTGGTCTCCAACAGAACCACTCGGCGCGCAGGGGGCCCTGTGGCGCGCGACACGGCTCGGCGACTCGAACTTGGAGCATAGGGAGGCGGCTCTGAGACCGGCTCCCTTGCACGGTACTGCGAGAGATTGTAAAGCTCGAGCGGACGTCGCCGACGACGCCTACGAGGCCATTGGCCATTTGACGGCGGCATTGGGTGCTTCTCCCTCCAATGCTTCGTTACTGGCTCAAAGAGCGGCAGCTTATCTAGCTTGCGACCTGACGAACCACGCCCGCTCCGACGCCGCGAGATGCTTGGCCTTAGCACCGGCCTGGGACGGCGCGTTGAGATGTGCCGCGCAAGTCGTGCACGGGTCGCAGCCGATGCTGAGCGCCTTGCAGGACTACGCCGCTTTGGTCCGACGGCAGGCGCCGGCTCCTTCCGATGTAACGGACGCTCCACCTGTCTCGGGAGATATTGCGTCGTTGAAAAGTTACGCGGACGGGGAATTCCGAGCCAAGCGCCTCCCCGAGGCCGTGACGGCCTATACCCGATGCATCGCAAAATGTGCGGACGAGGACGACGTCGACCCACAAACGGTGGCGGCTTTGTTCTCGAACCGGGCCGCGGCCTGCATGGCTCTCAATTCATTCGGCGACGCTCTTAGGGATGGGGTTGCTGCCGCAGCTGTAAAGCCGGACTGGGTCAAGGGACATGTGAGAGTCGCTTTAGCGCTGCGGGCCCTGAACCTACCTAGGGAAGCCATCGCGGCCTACCACAGCGCTCTCAGGTGCAAACCGGGCGACGCGGACCTCAACCTAGGCCTCTGCGACGCCGTCCAAGAAGCTAGTTCTAAATAAATCTGTTATTCATGTAGTCCCGCAGCTTTGCGTTCTCGGTCCGGAGCTTGTCGTTTTCTTCTCTCAATTTCTCGTTGGCCGACTCCAACACTTGATTGGCCGCGACGAGCTCCTCGTTTCGTCGCCGGAACACGCGACACGCACTCTCAGGAGAATGGTCGAATAATCTTTGCCGTTCCCGCGCCTCGGGCGCCGAGGCGCGTCGATGGGGCCGTCGCGGCCCGTATTTCGACACCCGCCCATCCAGACCCGGATCATAATCATCGAGCTTATCTAAAATCTGGCCGTGCGTCTTCTCGGCCTTGCGGATGAGCGACGCGCAGCGCTCGGCGTCCTTCATGTCGCCCGGTTTGTCCGTGAAACTTCCTTTCCGGAAGGAGAAGGACGCTCTTGACGAGCGGGACGACCGGTCCGATCTTGCTGAAACGGGCCTGCTTCCTTGGAAGGACGACCGCGCCGACGGGGGGCGGAAGCTCATGGTTTTTGGCTAGTCCTCTTGGTGGTGCTGCGTGCTGCGGCGCTCGACAGCCCCTTCTTTTGGTGGCAGACGCTGCCTCGGGTGGGGTGAGTCGCCTTTGCGGCGGCCGGCGCGGTCCTACGGCCTTTACCGGAGGCAGACAGGCCATGCAATTGCGAGCAGGGCGGGCGCTCCACATCGGCTCCGCTAGGTGCCGGCGCGCGAGCTCTCGCCGCACGCATAAGAGCGGTCGCGAGGCGCCCCGGGACTACTCATGGCGCTGCCGTCGCGCGGGTCTCAAGTTCCCCCGTCACGCCGCGACAACGACGCCCACGAGTCCTCGCACCGTGGTCTAGCACCGTGACAGAGCCCCCCACGCCGTCGCCGCGGGGGCGACGCCATCCCCACAACAACGAAAAACGAGAATGTGCAGCGAAAGTTATATGGCGCGCGCGGGCCCTGGGGGTGGGGGGAGTTCCGGCCGTGCGCCTGCACACACTCTTTGCGGCCCTAGCCGCCCTCCTCGATGAGGTCCCGGATGTCGCAGCTCATCTCCACCTCCGCCGCGAGCGCCTCGATCTGGGGTTCCAGGTCTTCCTCGCACAGATCAATAGCTTCGGGCAAGGCATCCGCGACGGCTTCGCGCCCGGCACAGACCCGCTCGGAACACTTGATCTGCGTTTCGACGCACTGCCGCATGACCTCCACCTCCTCGAGCTGCGCCTTCAGGATGTCATCCAGCCTCGAGACCTGATCGCCCAGAGTCGTAATGCTTTTCTGCAAGTAGATCGTCCTCCGCTTCGCGCGGAAGGCCACGGCACCCTTGTCGTAGTACTCCCAGGTCACCCAGCCCTTCTGCAGGTAACTCTTCATCATCCTATTAATGAATCCCGTCATCAGCGCCCGCTGCCGGTCGTAGTTGTCGACTTTATACTTCCACTCCTTGATGACCACGCGCTTCATGTGCGTCAGCATCTGGCCCAGGATGCGTTTCAACAACATCTTCTTGTCGTCGGACAGAGCGTCGAACGCGGCGGCGGTCTGCGCCATGACGATATCCTCGTAGAGCTTCTCGTTTATTTTCATATCTTTCCGAGCCTGCTCGACGGCGAACTGGAGGTGCTTGATCTGCTCCTCGGGCGGCATGTTCGCGGAGTAGACCTCGGACTGCCATTTTCTTATAGCCATACTGACTTTGAGGTTCAGGATGCGCTTGAAAAATCTTTTACAGGTCTTGTAGATTTTGGTCGCCTCGGCCGCCTTGATCTTCCACTCCATGAAGACCGCGCGCTTGCCCTCGGCGCCGCCCTTGCCGAAGATGCCGATGAGGAACGCGCGTTTTTTGTCGTCGACCGTACGCAGCCGCATGTTCACGAAATTCCGCATCTTCTCTTCCAGCTCCTGCTCGGCGATCTCCATGCGCTTCTTCGCCTCGACGACCAACGGTTCGAGCTTCTTTATCTCGCGCGGGTCCGCGAAGCCGACCATCGTGTTGCAGTCGCCCGCCCACTGCGACCACGCCTTCGCCAGCAAGATCTTCACGCGGCCCATCATGACGCGCATGATGACCTTCACCAATTCGGAATGTTCCACGAAGAAGATGATGTCATCCAATTCATGCATCTCGTCGTGGATCTCTTCTAATCTATGGGTAATTCTGTTGACGTTCTCCTGGTTGATCTTCGCGCGCTGCTGCGCCGTCATGGACAGCGACACTCGCCTATTCCCTTTGCCGTCGTTGGCGATGACGGGCGCCGTGCGCGTCTTCTGCATCATTTCCTCGGCCTTGAAGCTTACTTGCTTGCCGTAGGACGGCGCGCCGCCGCCGTAGCCGCCGCCTCCACTACTCCCGTAGCCGCCGCCGCCTCCGGAGGAGCCGAAGTAGCCGCCGCCACCACCACCGCCGCCGCCCGGTGGTGCGCTAAAAGGATCGTTCGCGTCGCCGCCGTAGGGATCCGCCGGGATCGACGAGCCGTAGCCCCCTCCACCTCCACCGTAACCTCCTCCTGAGGAGCCATATCCACCGGAGCTACCGTAGCCGCCGCCGCCGCCTCCACCGTAACCGCCGCCGCCGCCGTACGAGGCGCCCTTGATCGCGGGCAGACCGCCGCCGCCGCCGCCGTAGCCGTCCTCGATCATGTTCCCTCCGCTCAGTTTCGCCTCGGCCTTCGACAACGTAATGCAGGTCTGCTCGAGCATGTATTTGACGGGCTGGAGCGCTTCCGCGGGCCGGCCGTGGCCGCCCTGCGCGCGACTCATGACGGCGCCGCTGTCGTACCAGTCCCGCTCGCGCTCCTTGAGTTGCTGGCGGGTGACGCGCGGGAGCGCGACGGCCATGGACCGCGCGCCGGCGCGCGCCTTGCCTTAACGCCGCTTCGACGCTCTCCGGGGCTGCCTCGGCGCGCCTTGTGCGCTTGCCGTAGGGTCGCCGCGGAGTCGCTGGGCTCGTCTGTGAAGGGGCGGGGCTGCCCCTTGCTTGCGCGGTGGACGCGCGACGCTTTTAACACTGGCGCGGCAGAGAGAGGCAGCGCTACTATAGTGTAACTAGGGCATCGTTTCGTTATGGCGTTTCTGCCGTCCTCGGTGCTGGGGTGGTGTCGTGAGGGGTGCCGGGGCAGCGTTGTAGTGGGGGAGGAGTCCCGGGGCAGCCTGCAGTTCCGGTGGCCTTGGGAGGCCCCTCGGCGTCGCTTTTGGACTGGGATCCGTCGCGAGGACTCCGGAGGGCGCTGCTGCCGCGGCGGCAAGCGTCCGGCTTCCAGCCGCGCCGGCCGAGGAGCAGTAGCCAAGTCTGCGAGTTGCCACTTGGCATAGCAAAACGCACGCGATCGCAATCTGTCCTTGCACGAGCGCTTGCGACGCATCACTTCAAGCGCAGACCGCTGTGCGACTCGCTGGCTTGCATTCAATCCGTGCCGGGCAAGCGCCACAATCGCTGGGCTTGCAGCACACTGCTCGCAGCGCTAGCTCCGCGCATCGATCCGCGACAGCAGCCATCATGCGGCGACGGTGTACGCTGCGACGAGCAGCGCTCGCCTTTCTCGTCCACGGCGCGACGGCGCAGGACCCGCTCGCCGGCTTCGGCGGCGGCGACGCCTACGGCGCGCCGCCGCCGCAGCCCATGGCGCCGGGCCCCGGCGGGCCGCCGGGCATCGCACCAGCACGAGGTGGAGGCGGCCTGGGCGGCAAGCTCGCCTTTTTGACGATCGGCGCCGGCGCGGTGAAAGCTTTTGACACATTCCAGAGCCAAAAGAAACAAAGGGAGCACGAGTCGCAACTCAGCAAGCTCCAGACAAGTGTTGCCGTGAAACGCGTCGAGAGCGAACAGGTCGCGCAGCAATTGCAGACCTGCTACCAGACGGTACGAAGCTTACAACAAGCCTTGTATGAGTCTGAACAAGAAGCCCTACAGCGCGACTACGAGGAGTTCAAGGCCCCCGATTCGGATGGCGACGAAAGGATCAGTATGTACGAGTTCGGGGCTTATATCAAAAATTACATGAAGGCCTACCCGCACATCCCCGAGGAAGATTATCCTACGTTTGATGATTTCGATCGCAACGGCGACGGGACCGTGACCTTCAAGGAGTGGCAGGCCTACCTCAAGGAGCAGAAGGCCGAAGCGAAAAGCTCGAAGGCCTCGCAGAAGGGCTACGAGGGCCTGTCGAAGACGGCGGACAAATCCCAAAGCTTCGCGGAGATGTACCGCAAGCTGAAGGCTGCCGGGGGGTGAGGGCGTAAGGGTGTTGGAGCGTTATGTTCGCGGCGGCGGCGTGCGCGTTGCGTCGCGGCGGCTCGATGGCGTCACACTGGCTTCATTGGCGCAACCTTGGGTGCAGGAAATCCCACGGAAAGGCGCGGGGAGGCGTCGCCCGGTGGCTCGGCCAATAGGTCCCCCACCGCCACGCCATCGCCGCGTTACACTACGAATCCTTATCCGCATCCATCCCCGCCTTCGCATCCGTCCAGTCGCCCGCGAGTTGTAAACTGACAGTATGCTTCGCAGCTTTCTCTCCGAGCGCCTCCGTCTGCAGCACCTCGACGGGCAAAGCACCGGACGATCGCCGCAAGCCGTTGCAAGCCCACGTCTTACTGTGTTCGTCCCTGAGCTCCCACCTCACATTACACTTCCAGTCGCGGTGCTGCCTTAAGAAAGCTACTTTTTCATCAATAGACATGGCCTCCAAATCTTCCAGAGAACCCGACGCGGGTGCCTCCATGGTAAAGCGTTGACCAAAAACACTCTTGCACCGCCGCATCATCTCGTCGTCCTCGCCGCCCCAGCCCCAGTAGTTGTTCGGGAAGCCGTTGATCCTCGCGAAGTCATTTGTGGTCCAAGCACACACGCCCCCGAAATAGTCTTTGTTGCCACTGTAGCGGTCCCAGACGCGCGCGATGTGCAGGGGCTTGTCTTCTAATGGCAACGCGGCGTAGGCCGCGCCTAGGTCGTCTGATGGGAGTAAATCGACATCATGAAAAATCAACGAGTCGCACTGGTCCCTTTCGGCTAGGATTGCTCCTACGTTCAGCAGTTGTCCTCGGTTGAACTTCCTCTGGTCATCGGACTGCTCGATGACATAGACGCGATGGTCGTCGCAAGATGCAGATAGGAACCGAGCCATGTGCGGGATAAATTTCCTTAAATGTTCCGACCGCTTCTGTTCCTTGTGGGCGTCGCGGAACGGCACGATCACGGCAACTCTCTTGGCCTTTGGTCTCTCTGATAGGGGCACGCCTTTCTCGGCTAGGTCCGAGTCGTCTTCGGGCGCCCAGACGCGGGCCGAGGGGTGGTAGTTCGGGACCCGTACTTCCGTGGTTATCACCTCGAGATCCTTACCCGGCACGGGTATGAACTCGAAGTCGTTCTCCGGCGTTCTTACGACGTGGCCCGACGCGCGCTCGTTTTTCCTCCTCAACACGGCGACGACCCAGCTGTCGTCCTCGCCCGGCAGCTCGTATTCGATGACGCCGTCCCGGTCCCGGAACTTGGCGAAGGTGTCGCCGGCCGGCGGGTTGCGGATGCGCACGGCTTGGCCCGGTTTTAGGGCTGTGCTTGTGCTGTCCATCGCAGCCATGGTTGCTGCAGAGGGTCTCTAGTGGCGCAGCGATGGCGTCAGCTGGGTGTTGCGTCGAGGGCGATGCCGCAACGATGCCACGCGCGGCAAAACGTGCTAGCGCGTCTTTTTTGCGGCGCAAGTTGCGCTCGGACGGCTGCTTGCTAGTGTCTCACTGCCGCTAGCTCGGAGCGCATCAGAAAACGCGCGCGCGGCCTTATAGCTCATTTTTAGTAGCTATCGACGATGGCAGAAGCCAGCGGTGGCGCGCCCGCGAACGCGGCGTCGCAGAGCAGCTTAAATGACCAGCTGCTTGTCGCCGCCGGGATGGGGGACCTCGCAGCGCTGCGCGAGGCCCTCGCCGCGGGTGCCGACGTAGAGGCGAGGATGACCGAGAATGGCGTCACCAGGACGCCACTCGCTCGCGTTGTCAATCCCCCCATGTCCATATCTGACGAAAGGAGGACAGCGTGCGTACGCGCCCTGCTTTTAGCTGGCGCATCGCTCTCAGCGCCCATAACAACTCCTGGGGGGAATCGTTGGATGCCGTTGCATGACGCAGCATTCCTTGGGTTGTACACAGTGTGCAGACTGCTTCTAGACGCCGGCGCAGACGTGAACGCACTGCACGGAGACACTTATACTCCGCTTCACTACGCTGCAAACCGTAGCCACCAAAAGATCATCGCCCTGTTCCTCTCGCGCGGGGCCGTAGACGGCCCGAACGTGGACCGATTGGCTAGTTCATCGTACCTCGAGAAGGTCAGGGCCGCCGGCGGTTTCGCAAACTACCAGAAGCAGCACCGCGCAAAGCTGGTCGCGATGCTCGCGCCGAAGTTCGCCCACATGCTCCCGCCGGAGCTTGTGTCCGTCGTGATCATGTTCTGGGCCCCTGTCGGCCTCCACTAGTTGTGCCGTGTGTAAAGTGAAATATAGAGCAACTTACGCCGCCAACGCCCGATAAAAATGAGTCACGAGGAAGTGGTTCTTGAGAGGTTTGCCGTGGAAACCGAACGCCCCACCGCCCCAGCAGCCCTTCGTGCACGGCTCGCTCGGCTTGCCGGCCTCGCAGTGCCGCCGACCCGCGGCCGTCGCCTCGAGGAGCCGGAGCATCTGGGGTTTGCGTTGGCTCCGCATCGCGCTGATCAAGGCGTCTCCACGCGCATCGACCGCGGCCGTGCAGGTCAGATTCGCGCGGTCGAGGCATTTCAAGAGGGCAACGTCGCCGGCGCTTTGCGCCTTGTAGCGTCCCGGCGCGCACGTGCCGACGACGGGGCGGATCTGTGCCAGCGCGGCCCGCGAGAACAGATGCATGCCGGGAGACCTATCACAAGCGCACTGGCCGAAGGTGAGCGGGTCTGAGGATGCGTACCGCCCCAAGAACGCCCTGAGCCGCTTCAGGTGGACCACCGAGTCGTCCTCGACCATCGCGAGCCAGTCGAAACCGCTTTGTGCCGCCGCGTATTCGACTGCCGACCGGATCGGGAGCCAGGGCGTGAATCCTTTTGTGTCGTCGTGCGTCACGGCGACGTTGCGAGTGATGAACTTCCGCGCGCTCTTGCGCCGCGCGACGGTGGCGCCGCGGCTCGCGTTGTACTGGCGCGCGCTTACGGCGATCGTGACGTCGTCGCAGTCTTTGAGCCACGTGCTCGCGACGGCTTCGAGCGACCGCGACGGCGGCCAGCGCGAGGGGACGACGCAAAGAATCCGACCCGGCTCGGCGGCCGCGAGGGTCGCGAAGCAGAGCCAGGGAGTTTTCATTATTTTTGCAATGTCATGCCAAGCATTGATGAGATATTTGGATCGTTGTGATATATGCGCTTGGTGAGCATACCGTGGACCACAGGACTGGCCAATGCGCGCGTCGCGTCAGTCGTACAAAACCCGTTTTGGCTAGCGTCCTGTAAGACACTAGCAAAGCAAGAGGCTGCTGCTGCACAGGCGAGTTGTACGCTGCTGAACACGAAGCACTCATTTCTGACAAAGATCAAATCACTGCTATGACATGCGCCACGTGCTAATGCTCGCCCTCGCTATCAGGCGAGCCTCCACCCTGCTGCCGCCTGCAGCACCGACGCTGCGCACCGCACGCTTCGCGACGGACGCGTCGAGAGCCCTGGAGCGGCGCTTCGACGCCGCCCTGAGAGACGACTGCGGCGTCCGCGCGAACGATACCGTGGTCGCTGCCATCTCCGGCGGCGTCGATAGCACGTGTCTCTTGCATTTGCTCGCGCGGGCCGAGTGCCGAGTGAAGGTCGTGACCTTCGACCACCGCCAGCGCGGCGCCGCCTCGACGGAGGACGCGGCCTTCGTGCGGCGCCTCGCGGCGCGCTACGGTTTGGAATGCGACACGCACGTCTGGGAGGGCGACAAGGGCACTGCAAATGAGTTCCGCGACTGGCGCCGTCGGACGCTTCTTGAGACAGAAGGCGACCACGTCGCGACGGCGCACCATGCTGATGATGAAACAGAACTGTTCCTGCTGCGGCTGGCGCGCGGCGCGCGCCTGACCAAGGTGCTGGGCGGCATGCGCATGCGGAAGCCGCCCTTCGTCCGGCCTTTACTAAGGGAGCCGAAGAGCGAACTGAGGAAGTACCTCGAGGATAATAACGAAGAGTGGCGCGACGACGCGTCGAACGCCGACCCAAGTTACGGGAAGCGGAACCGGGCGCGCCTCGAGGTCGTGCCGCCCCTGGATGCGCTCTGCGAAGGCGGCCTCTCCTCGAAACTGGATAATTTGAGGCGCCAGGCTGAGGCCGTGCAGGCCTGGATCGACGCCGAAGCCGATACCGTGCTCGCCGCGCGGCGCTCGGGCGCGCTGCCCCTGGCGACTTATCGGGAGGCGCCGGAGCCCGTGCGCCTCGAGGTGCTGGACCGCCTCGCGGCCGACGCCGCGGCGACGGACGGGAGCTACGCGGTGCCGTACGCCGTGCTCTGCGACGCCGACGCGAAGCTCTGTGGTGGCGAGGCGGCGTGGACGCTGCACCTGCCGCGCGGCGTTTTGTTGAGGGTCGGCCACGGCGCGCTGTCGTGCGCGGAGCCCCCGCCTTCGAGAAGCGTCGGTCGCGTCCGCGTCGACGGGCGGCTCGGGCATCTGTCCGTGGCCCTAGATAGGGGCCTCGCCGTGCCGGCGCCGGCCGACGGGGCCCTGGAGCTGCGGCCGCGGCAGGCCGGCGACCGCTTCCGCGCGCCGTGGCGCGACGGCCCGCAGAAGCTCTCGACGGTGCTGCGCGGCCAGCGCATTCGCGACGCGGACGACCGCGCCGCGACGGTCGTGCTCGCCTGCGGGGAGCGCGTCCTCGCCGCGTTCCCGCCGGGCGGCGACGCGCTCGTCTGCGCGGCCGAGGACGGCGACGGGGAGGTGCTCGTGGACGTCGCGTCGACTTCGTCGATGGCGGGTGATGCGTAGAGGTGTGTTTTTGTCTAGAGATAGAGTCACTAGAGCAACTCTGCCCAGCCTCCGACTAGCCTCCACAGCAAAACGCAGCTTGCTGGACTTACAGATGGCCGAAAGGGTCTATCGCATCCCCGGGCCGCTGGAGAGCTTCGCTTCCTGGCCCGCGTGGCAGCGAGAAGTGCACCTCACCCACTGCTGCCAATTTTGCAGGGATCCATTCACATGCCCTCTTTTTGCCAGCCTCAAAGTATGCGCTAGGTGTGGACAGAAGGGCTGTTCGGATTGCGTTAGAGGCTGCGACGATTGCTCTGAATGGGGGGGTCCCGACTGCGACTGCGACCAGGACGACGTCCTCGAGTACGGGTGCACTTGCCAGCGGTCCACGCCCCGCTACTGCTATGAGTGTCACCATGGACCTTTACAGCAAGTGCACTGCGGCAAGGTTGTCTGCGCCAGGCACCTCAAATGGCACGACGACACCGCGGAGGCCTGCGCGCACACTCACCACTGGAGGTCCAAAGGCTGCTGCGACTGTATTCTCCATCAGCGCAAGTGCCGCGACACGCTGGTGCGCGAGGTGGAACGCAATCTATTGCTCGGTGCCAAGGACCGCGCCGCGCCGGCCAAGGACGCGCCGAAGGCGACGGTCGTGCTCGATCGGCTCGTGCGGAGCGGCCAGGAGCCGATGGCGAGCGTCGTGCTCGACTTTGCGGGCGGCCGGCGCAACAACGGGCCGCGCAGCAGAATGCCAAGGCCGAAGTTGAGGGCCAAGAAGGATACGAGAATGAAGGCGCCCCGGAAGATGCTCGCCAAGCTGAACGGTCCCTGGCCGGAGAAGCCCCGACGCGTGGTCGAGGGGCGCTTGTAATGTGCAGTATTATTTAGATTTGAGACGCCTCCTGCGGCTCGCGGGAGAGCCATGCTCTCCCGGCTTTTGTGCTCCCACACGCGATTCGGTACGCCCAGCGCTGCCTAAAAGCCATTAATAGAGGCACCCCGCCGTCGTGGGGCTGCCCGTAACGATCAGCACGATGGGGCAGCGATGATCATTGGCCTCAGATGCGAGCTGGAGGGCCGGCGGCCGCCAGTCACGTTCTCGGACGACGCCTCCGTCGGGACCATGAGCACGCTCGGATCGCCCTACCGGCGGGCGACGGTCACCATTTCGGATGACGCGAGCGTGGGCTCCTACTCGACGTGGTCGACGTGGGGCAGCCCACCGGCGCTGTCCGAGGAGGAGCTGGCGGCCCGGCGAGCGGCGCGGCAGCGGCGGCGCGCCGCGCACGCCGTCGCGCAGCAGCTCGACTTCATGTACCAAGAAAGGGAAGCGTACCGCCGCGACGCGCCGCTGCGGCGCAAGCGCGCGCTGGCGAGGAAGGGTCCTGGCGACTTTGGATTAAAAGTGCCGGAGCTCGCGCCGCGGCCCGTGACGCCCGTTTTACCCGTTGGCAACACTATGACGGGTCTGACCACCAAGGGGCGCAAAAAGAATGCACAACTCGAGCTCAAAGCCGCCGCGGCGTTTCTGGAGAGAGGCGGCAAGGCCGAGGCCGTCGCGCGGGCCGCCGCCAAGTTCAAGAAAGTGGGCAAGCTCCGCACCGTGAGCCGCGGATCGCGCACGCGCGCCCCGCGGCTCACGAACATGAGGCGGGAACTTCCGGAGCCGGCGCCGCAGCCCGAGCCCGCTCCCCTCTTAGATTCGCGGCGCCTCGAACGGCGCTTAAAACGCGACGTCGCCAACTTGCACAAAGCGAAGCCGAGCCCGACGCATCTCAAGGCGAAGCGTGGTCGCGCCCACGCGCTGCGGCTGCGACGGCGCCTCAAGGCGGCGCTCGGCGACGCCGTGCTCGTGTCCGGCGGTGGAGATGCGAATCTAAGGCGAGAACGGGCGTTCCTCGACGCGCTGTCGCCGACGGGCATCGCCAATGATCAACAGCGCATGGCCGCCGGTGACTTCCGCGACGCCCTCGCGAAGCGACTGGATTACCGCATCGACCACGGCGCGGCGAGCGACCTGGCCGCGTTCTTCGGCGGGCACGACGTGCGTTTGCCCGACGTGCCGGGCGGGTTGCAACGGGCGGCGCGCCTGGACGCAGAGAAATTCTGCGGTGCGATCGTCCGCGGCGTCGCGCGTCGCGCGTCGATCGAGGCCGTAGCGCGGGAGGAAGAGTTGGAGGCAGCAACTGCGCGACACCTGGAGTGGCGGGCGGCGAACAAAAGAAAGCGGAAGGAGCGCCGGCGCCGCCGGAAGTTCGACGCGAGTGCCACCCTCAGCGACCTGCGGGCGGCCGAGGCCATGGTCACTCGCGGCGACGAAGACATGCGGATAACTCGGAAACTCGGCAAGGCCATCGCGGCGCGCTTGGATCCCTCCCACCCGCGGCAGGTGCGCACGGCAAAGCTCCTCGCGCCGCCCGACCCGCGCCGGGGCGGCATCTTGCACGACGCGCCGAGCCCCTTCCTGACGAGCGCGTCGGCGCCGTGGGAGTACAAGGACTTCGCCGACTTGCCCGAAGCTGATCAGCGGATATTAGCCGGGTTGATAAGTACATAGCACACAAGTTACACCGTCTGGCCCAGCGGCACGGCCTTGTTCGTCCAGTTGATCAGCGAGTTGTGCACCCCCAAACCCTTCGGCCGCACGACGCCGTCCACGTCCACATACTCGTCGTCGGCGATGGCGTCCTCCAGGTCCTCCTCGTCGTCCGAGAAGACGACGGGCGACTGGCTCGCGACCGCGTCCCGCGCGCGCCCCAGGTCCGTCTTGACCACATTCTTCGCGATACATGCATGGGCCGCCTGCTCCTTGAGCGCGTGGAAGAGCTCGGGGCAACGGGACAAAGCAGAATTGATGATTTGCGCACTCAGGACGCCGTCGCCCAGAAGCCCATTCACCATGGGCCGCAGCCGCAATTCCAGAAGCGTCTTTATGGAATGGCGTTCGTCGTCCGACTTACTCGCGACGCAGAAGAGCTGCGACAAGTCATCGACGCCCCCTCCACTTCTCTCGAAAAGCTCAAGCAGCCCGGGCAGCTTGGCTTCCAGAGGCTCCCTCCTCGACGTACCGGGATAGGTGTCCGCCAGCAACCGCAACGCGAGTAATAAGCCCAGCGCGTTCAGACCGTCGTCGCCACCAAAGTGCTCCCAGAGCGCTTCGAAGTGGTCACCGTTGAGGCTGGCCACAGCCGCGCGGAAGTTCGACCGTGACACGGTCTTCTTAGCATCAAACAAGTCCGCCACCTTCACTAGCAAAGGCGCCTCCGCCTCAATAACGGTCCTATCCAACAAAAAGTGGAGCTCGCACGCCCTTAAAAAAGCCTTCAGTGCCTGCCACTTGAGCTGGGCCTTTCTATCGTCCTTTCGAAACCGCTCCAGCTGGACCCTTCTGATAACCTCCTCCCGCGTCTCGTTCCGCTCCAGGATCAGATTTTTGCCGGACTGGTGGTAGACGTGCGTATCATCATTTGTGTTTGTTGGAGGGCGCTTCGATGGAGCCGACCTAGGACGCCTTGTTGTCAAGAGGGGCTGCCGCTTCAGGGGCCGCGCGCTGTGGAAGTCGTGCGTGGCTTTGGTCTGGCGGTGTTGCCTTCGCGCCCGCGGGTCCACGTGCTGCGGGCCGCGCGGCACGGGCTCGCGCCCATCGACCAAATGGCCGTACGTGTCCCTGCGAATGGAGGCGGACTTGGGCCTCGCCCGACTCCGTCGCAGCCGTTCCTTTTTGCGACGCCCGACTTCGGCTAACGTAGCCGTGGTCTGCGACGAGTAGAACTCGGACCCGCGGAACGTTTCCTTGAGCACGTTTTTGGCAAATGCCCCGGCGCCGGGGAAGCGCGCCTCGTCGGGCCAGCACCGACACGAGAATGTTGTACTTGGACCGGCCACATAGCCCAGCGTCTCGTTCCTCAGAGGAGGCGCCCACTCGTCCGCTAATAATGACACGGACGCCGCCTCGAAGCTTGTGACCGATGGCACTCCTTTATTGGTACGGTCCGCGGACCGCCTCACTATGGTCGAGGCGCCCCTCCCTCCATACCGATACGCGGCGCCCCGCATACTCCCGGGCGGCACCACGGCGTTGCCCGCGTAGAAGTGGCCCTCCCTCCCGACAACGGGGCGCGGTTCCGTTCGCTGGTGGTGGTAGGCGAAGAGTCTTTCATGTAAATCGACCGGCACCGGTTCGGGCGCCGGCTTTTGTTCTGGTATCGGAGGCGGTGCGGGCTTCTTCCTCCGAATCTTGCGCAGCAGCGGGTCGCGCGTCGAACAGCCATAAAGCCGCGCGCGCCGCAGGGTCTCTGTCCGAGGCTTGTACTCCGCATATGAGCGTGGGGCTGCTGGTCCACCCATTTTGCGGCTGCCCCGCGCGCACGGCTGGCGTGTGTCGGTGCTCTCGGCGCTTCTCGCGGCACTGAGCCTGCTCGCACAGCTTGTATAATCTGCGCTGCGTCCAGCGCCTCCCGCGCGCGGCCGTGCAACATCAGACCTCGGAGCTATCTCGAGCGAGACGTCCCGACCGGCTCTGTGGAGCCGTGATCGTCAGAGAGGGAGCTGCTCGAAAAAGCTAGTAGCTCCGAGCACCAGGCCATCCGAGCTCGTAAATTGAGCGCGGCTCGTACGCGTCGGGCAGCCCCCCCTGCTCGGGCAGCCCACGCGTCGTTGCACGCCTCGCTGCGGCCCGGCCCCGGCTTGGGCGCAGAACGCGCGCCGCCGCCCCTGCGGCAGCCCTGAAACTAAACTTTCGCACAGCTGCGCGTCGGCCTCGGCTGTGGCCTGAACCAGAGGGCGCCGCCGCCCCCGCCAGCCTGAAACTAAACTTTCGCACGCCATGCCGCCGGGCCGCAAGCCGGAGCCGGTCGCCACGGCCGCGGCCATCGCCGCCATCGTCGAGGAGACCCATCAAAAGGAGTACCGGCCCATCCTCCAGGCGTTGGACGTGCGGCTCGCCGCGACGCGCGAGGGCCAAAAGAAGGAAAGGTACCGCGTCTTGGTCAGCGACGGCACGCACTTTTTGAGATGCATCGCCGCGGAGGCGCTGGCGCCGCTTTGTGCGGAGACTGGCACTCTCAAAAAGGGCTGCCTGATCCAGCTGAAGCAGTGGCGCGTCACTCGCATCCAGACGCGAGCGGTCATTGTGCTGCTGGACGTGGAAGTTGTCTGTGGCCCCTTGGCGAAGATCGGCGCGCCGGTGAACTACGCGGCCCCCGAGGAGATCAAGAAGGAGCAACTTAAACAATCGTCGTCCCAGGGCTACCAGGATTTGGCCGAGGACGTGGTGTTGGGCATCGCGCGGGCCATGGGCGCCATGCGGCCCGGCGGCCCGTCGCAGGCGGGGGCCGGGCCCACGGCGCAGCGCGAGATCACCTCCAAAAGCTACCAGATGGACATTGCGCGGGACGTCGCGGCCCTGGACGCGGCGCTCGACGCCGGCATCGCGCGGCCGCGGGACGCGGACTGCGCGGCGCGAGCGGCGAATGTCAGGGACGCCGCGGCTGCGGGTGCGCCCGCGGGCACGTCGGAGAAGGCCCGGAACGTGTTGCGGAGGACCGTCGCGCGGCATCTGGCGGGCTGCCGCGACGACGCGGACCCGGACCAGAACGACGGGCCCCTGCCGTTGGCCGCGTTTGCTGCCTTAGATGCTCTCAGACACACCGCAACCTCCGTCGACGACGTCTCCGAGGCGTCGGCGAAGGATGCCGAAGCCTTAGCTCGGTTGGCCCGGCGCGTCCACCACCACGACTTTTTGCTGAGGCCCTCGGCCCTTGGTTTATTAGCGTCGGTCGCCGCGAGACAAGAAGCGCGCCACGCCAAGGTCAAGGAGGCCGCGCGCAACGGCAAGCCGCCGTCGCCAAGTGATCGAGCTTTGTTTGATGAGTTAAGACGCTGCGCGCAGTGCGTCCTTTCTCGTTTGCTGGCGTGGCCTGAACGAGCGGCGCGATCGCGGGCCGTCATCGAGGCTAGTAACAAGAAGACGGCGGAAGATGATGCTGGAGGTGCCTTGGCTTTCTACGACGCCATTGCTTGTGGGGAGGCTTTACGAGCTCTCTCGCTGTTGGGAAGGCTGGGCGTCGTCGGCGCGACGGCGGATCAGACCGATAGCGCGCCGTTAGTTGCGCTCTTGGGCGACCGGAGCGCCGTCGCCGAAGGTCTGGCCGCGACGGACGACCCCGTCGCGGCGGCCAAGGCGCCGGCCAAGGCTACTGTTGGAAGAGCTGTCGCAGCGTGTTTGCGGGCGGCGTGCGAAGGCGAGGCCTGGGAACCCAGAAGGCCCGGCGACGATGATGAAAGGCAGTTGTGGCTCGACGACGTCGCCGCGCACGACGGGCCCCGCTTACTGTTAGAGCTTTTACTATCGCGAGAAGATGCCAACGGCGTCGAGGACTGCGGTTGCGACGATGCGTTTGAGATATTGTCGGCGCTAGCGCGAGTGCCACGGCACCAGGGCGCGGTCGTCGAGAGAATCGTGCGGAGGGTGGGAGGCGGTGTTTTCAGCGCACATGCGGCGGGCATGGCCCTGTATCAAATGGTCGACGGCTCGACCCATAAAAAGGGCGAACTTGCGATCTTGACAGCACTGGAGGCCATCCGCGAACGCGCCCGCACGTGCCGGAACGGCGCCGACTTTAATAAGAGAAAGGGCATCAAGCCCATCAAGAACGGCGAAGAACTGAAGAAAGCAAGTGCCGAGGCCGACGCGGCCATGGCCGAATTGCTCGCCGAGGAGGACCGCGAAAAGGAATCTAAGAAGAAGAAAAAGAAGAAGAAGAAGCCCCCGTCGTTGGACGAGAAGCCTCCCGTCGTCGTGGAGCCTACGCCTGAAGAATCGGAAGGCGAGGACGAGTCGGATGATGACGTCGATTTATTGGCCTTCGCGGGCGGGCGGGCCGCCCAGCAGGTCCGGCAACAACGAGAAAAGAAGAAGGCCGCCGAGGTCAAGGACGAGCCCAAGCCGGTGGTGGAAGAGAAGAAGCCCCGCGCGTCCAAGGCCGAGCGCCGGCGCCAGGCGAAATTGGAACGCGAGAAGTCCGAGCAGCGCAAGCGCGACAAGGAGGAGCGCCTCGCGCGCGAGCGCGCCCAGGCCGAGCAGCGGCGCCGGTCCGCCGAGGGGCGGGCCCGGGCCCAGGCCGAGAAAATACAAGCGCCCCCTCCAAAGGCCGTCGCGCCGCCGCCGGTCCAGGCCTGGGGCGGCGCCGCGTCTCAGAAGCCCGAGCCTTCTTTTAGTTTGAATGACGACTTTCCGCCTCCTTCTGCACCAGCGTCGCCGCCCGCGCCTGCGCGCCTCCTGGACCTCTCGGCGTCGCGACCGCTGCAGCCCGCGGCGGCGGCGCGCGCCGCCGACGACGTCGACGATTTGTTACGAGCGGCCATGGACGTGACACTGGACGACAGCGACCCGCGCGTGCCTACGCGCCGCGCCGCTGCGCCGATTGGACCGCCGGGAGTTGGGGCCATCGGCCGCGCGCCGGGCCGGCCGCCAGTCGATGAACCGCCGCCGTCGTGGGGTTTTGGCTCAACGGGGCCGCAGCTCGGTGCCGTGGGGCTGCCGTGGGCGGGTCTGGCCGGCGTGCGGCCGGAGAATCCGGCGGTCGCGAACCCGTCACCGTTCGGTGGCTTTTGAGACCATCTTTTGCCCTCAAAGGGCGTTGGTTAATTCATATTTTGAGTGCATTTTTGCGCGTTGCTAGAATTACAGGCACAGGTGCTTATGCTCACAGTGTGCAGCGAATGGTGCAGCTGGCCCGCTACTGCATCATGTCGAGGGCCGTCAAGATGCGCGGCTTCTTCGCGAGGCACTCGCGCACGTAGCGGTCGAGCTCGCGGAACGTGTGCGCGTCGATCATGTCGATGCTGATCTCGATCTCCTCCTTGGTGGTTTTGTCGATGGCGTCGGGGCACATCGTGTCCAGCTTCTCGACGAGCACGCACATCTCCTCCGGCGTGATGTGGTAGATGGCGTGGCTGAACCGCGTCTTCTCCATTAAATCGGGCATGGGCGTGAGATCCGGTGCCACGGCCTCGACCTCGGCCCAGCTCTCCGCCGACGAGACCGACGGGGGAGCGATCTCCGACCACGTCGTCGTGGAGGACGGCGGCGAGGGCTTCTCGCCCGTCGACGGTTTGTCGCCGGCCTCGAGCATAGCCAGCTGCTGCTTCGTCAGGCCCGCGGGTGGCTCCTCGTCGCACGTAGTCTTCGGCGGCACGTCCGTGCCCGCGCGCACGAGCATGTAGAATACGAGCGCCAGCGCCGCGACGACGGCCCACACAGGTCGGTTGCGGGCCGTGGGTTGCCGCCCACAAGCCTCCGGGAACTTCTCCACCGGACTTAGGGTCCACGTGTCGCCGTCGCTGCACGCGCTCAGCAGTAATTGGGAATGCTGCTCGTCGACGGCGAAGATCTCGATGCCCAGGCCCATGACCGCCCTCCTTGCGGCATCGAGGCCGCCACCCGCCTTACGCGCGGCGGTCATCGCCTGCAGCGGCTGCTCCGCGAGGCCGCAGACCGTCGTGAGATACGCGCGCGCGTCCCGGACGCCGGCGCACTCGCCGTGCTTCTCCCACTCGTGCGTCTCGAAGTCAACTATATGAGAAGTGCCTTCGCCCGTCGCGCCGTAGCACTGGACGACGCGGCGCGGGTCCGCCGTCGAGAGCGACGGCTTGGCGCACTCGGACGTGCCGTAGGGCGCGACCTCGGGCCAGAGACCGTGCACCGACGGCGTCGGGTGGCTGTAGGCTCCCTGCCCGAGTCCCGTCTGGAGCGTCAGGACGCCGCAGAGCGCCACGCCGTCGCCGCAGACCATCTGGCCCTGCGCGGCCGGCCACTGCCGCGGCGGCGGCATGTTGTTCCGCGCTAGCACGAGCAGCGCGCCGCCCGCGACGGCGGCGAGGAGGACGAGGCCTCGCCTGGTTTTGTGGGAGAGCATGATTCTTAGTATGCGGTTTGTGGATTTGAGCGCCGTGGTGCGCTGCTGCGTCGTTGGATATCGCGGTGGCGTCGCGGCTGGCTCGCCTCGCGCGCGCTGCGTATCAGAGCAGTGCTAAGGACCCTTGGGTTTCCTCAAAGAAATCGCCCGCGCGCGCTCTCTGCTGGCCAGGGCGCGACGACGCAGCGAAAAGAGACACCCCGCGGAGTCCGAGCGACGCGTAAGAGTCTAGGCACTGTCAAAAACCCAGCGCTGCTCGAAGTTATGGACTCCAAGCTAGCGTCGTCCCACACTAGCAAAATCCGCAAGCCAGTCAGAGGCCACTCACAGCGACGCCAGTAGCATTGCAAGTGTTGTGACTCAACAACGCAGCTCCTGGCACCGCAGAGACGCCATGCAGCAAGTTGCGTGGCTCCTCGCAACGTATATTGCGTGTACGAGCGCCCTGCTCCCTACGGCTGGACTCGTAGCCACCACGCCGGCAGCCAGAGGCGCCACGACCAGACTCGCAGCCACGACGCCGTCGCTCGGTCTCTACGGCGACTGGGAGCCGAGTGCGGGCGGCAGCTACGTCCTCGAGGCGGCGGACGGCCCCGAGGCCGCGAAGGGCGTCGTGCACTTTTTGGGAGGCGCGTTCGTCGGCGCGGGGAGCCAGCTCACGTACCGCTACCTGCTCGAGCGCTTCGCCCAGGCGAACTATGCGGTGATCGCGACGCCGTTCCGGCTGTCCTTCGACTACCAGTCGGTCTGCGACGCCGTCGAGGCGTCGTACGACGCGGCGCGCGCCGAGGCACAAGAAAGGGGCTACGGCAGCGACCTCGAGGTCGTCGGCGTCGGCCACTCCTGCGGCGCCCTGCTCCAGGCGCTCATCGCGACGCGGCGGCCGAACGAGCGGCGGCGGCTCGCGCTCCTGTCGTACAACAACAAGCGCGCCGCGGAGGCGATCCCGCTCTTCGAGTCGGTCGTGGCGCCCATCGCCGTCGAGGCCGTCGCGGAGTCGCTCCCGACGACGCCCTTCGCGCGGCAAGCCTTATCGCTGCTGCGGAACGCCGGCGAGGAGTTGTTGGATGCAGCCACCGACACGGACAGCCAGAACCCCTTCATGCGGCTGCGCGCCGCGGCGCCGGCGAACGTGCGCGCGCTCGGCGACGCCTTCGTCGGGGAGACGTCGACGATCGCGCGCCAGGGCCTGGAGCTCGCGGACCAGCTCCCCGACCTGCTGGGCGAGATCGCGGGCGGCGCGCGCGAGTTCGAGCCCGAGCCGCGCGAGATGCGCGAGCTCCTGCGGCTCTCGTTCCGGGCAGAAGACGTGCTCGTGGTGCAGTTCGACGACGACCAGCTAGATGAGTCGGACGAACTCTACAGCGTGCTGCGGGACTCGGTCGCGCGGCGCCAGGCCGAGGGCGAGGTCGAGGGCGCGGCGCCGGCCGTGCGTCTTGCCAGATTGGGCGGCACGCACGTCACGCCGCTGACGCAGGACATCTTCCTGCCGGCCGAGAAGGTGTCGGAGTACGCGTCGGCCGCGGCGAACGTGTCGCCCGTCATCGAGGCGCCGCGGCGGTCGTTCCTCCGCGACGTCGACGCGACGTGGGGCGAGCTCGAGGCGTGGCTCGCGCCGAGGTAAGGTGTACTACATGTCGATAGTTGTTAAGCACACACTGATACATGCGATCGATGGAGATAAGACTTGTTGCGATGTCGATGTTCGATGTTCGAAATATGAGGCCTCAGGCCTCGCGCACGTGGAATTGCAGCTCGTCGCCGACGCGCGCCGCGTCGACCGAGAGGCCCGCCATGTAGTCGTGGCCGGGGCTGAACGCGTGCGGGCCGTAGCGTATCACGTCGCCGGTCCGCGAGACGAGGTCGCGAATGGGACGCACCTCGCCTCGCAGGCCTACGAGTAGTTCGCGGTCGAGCTGCGCCCGCTCGGCCGGCGTCGCCGCGTGCCGCGCGTCGTCGATGGCCGAGAGCGGCGGCTTCCCGTTCAGCCCGGTAATGACGGCGCCGCCGCGCGCGACGGCCGTGACCCGGGCGGGCTCGCCGACCGGACGCGTGAGAGCCACCACGGCGCCCATGACGCATGCGCTGCGCAGCACCACATGCAGGGCCCGCATGGTCTCCTCCTTGCCCAGCTCGTTTCAGATGTAAAGATGTGTTACCATGCAATATGTACCCTACGCACCTTGTTATATTGATTCCGCACTGCACTCCTGCTTTTATTATAGCTGCTCTCGCTTGCGTTGCCGCAATAGCTCTGACCTTCAGCTGCAAAAACTTGACGTGTCTAGAGACTATACAGGCCGCTAGCTAAAGCCGGTTGCCATATTGCAGCCGGCACATAACGCGCCGGCCGCGCTGGTCATTGCGAGCGGGTTACGGCCCTCTACCAGTAAGTAGCCAGCGGCCTCGTGGAAATTTGCGGGCGTCGTCGTTCCGTCGGACACGAACGGTCCCAAAAAACCGACGACCCGTCAGAGCAAAACAGCCGTCGCGCGGACGCGTACGGCACACGGGCACCCAGTAACAATGGCCAAGACGCGCAAAGGCAAGGGCAAGGGCGGCGGCCGGAAGCGGAAGCCCTGCGAGCTCGGCGACCTCTGCCCGTACAAGCACGAGGGCCAGCATAGGGGGGAATACTGCCACCCGGGCGATCCCGACCATCCCGACACGGTCAAGCCCGCCGCGAAGAAGCCCGCGGGCCGCGGCCGTAGATTAGGGGGCACCACCGCGGGCGGTGGAGGCCGGACGCTCGGCCGCGGCGGCCCGGCGCCGGCCCCGAAGCCGGCCAAGAAGCCCGCGGCCCGCAAGGCCCCCGCGGCAAAGAAGCCGGCCGCCAAGAAGCGCCGCCGGTCGTCGGACGTCATCGACCTCGCGGCGTCCTCGGGCGACGAGGCGCCGCCGCCGCGCCGGTCGCCGCGCCGCGCGGGCGCCCCCGCGCCGGCCATCGACCTCGCGGCCTCGTCCGACGACGAACCCGCGCCGGCGCCCGCGCCCCGGCCGAAGCGGCGCAAGCGCGACGTCCTCTCAGATTCGTCGGACGACGAGGCCCCGCCGCCGCGGCCGCCGCCGCCGCGCAAGAAGGCCCCCAAGGCGGCGCCCATCGACGTCGACGCCGAGGCGCCGATCGACGTGGACGTCGACGACGACGAGCCCGCGCCGACGCCGCCGTCGCCGCGCGCGCCGCCCGAGACGCCCATCGACGTCGACGCGCTCGACTCGGACGACGGCGCGCCGCCGCCGCCGCCGCCGCCGCCCGCGCCGCGGCGCCCGCGCGTCGACGACGACCTGCGCCTCGCGCTCGCGCTGTCGCGCGGCGAGCGCCCCGGGGGCGGCGCGCCGTTCGGCGGCGGCGGAGAGGCGCGGCCGGAGCGCTACGCGCCCTTCGGCGGCGACGCGGAGCTGCGCCGAGCCCTCGCCGAGTCGCGGCGGCGGCGCCGCGAGGCCGAGGAGCTCGAGCGCGCCCGGGCGCGGAGCCGCGCGACCGAGGCGCGCGCGGTCGTCGACGAGACCGAGGACGCCTACGCCGCCTCGCTGCGCGAGGACCAGGCCAAGGACCGCCGGCGCCGCGAGGCGGCCGCGGCGCAGGCGGCCGTCGACGCGGCCAAGGCCGCCGAGAAACAGAGAGAGGAGGCCCTGGTGGAGCGCCGCGCGGCCGCCAAGGCGCGCGTCGATTCCACAGAGGAGGCGGCGGGCCCGGCGGCGAAGCGCGTGCGCGTGCGGCTGCCGGCGGGGCCGCCCCTCGCGCGGGCCTTCCGCGAGGGCGACGCCATCTCAGTCGTCCGCGACTTCGTCGACGCGTCGGGCCGCGCGCCCCGGAACTTCGCGCTGGTTTATGCTGGCCCGCCGAAGCGGACCCTCGGCGACGACGACGCGCCGCTCTCCTCGCTGGGCCCGGGGCCCGTGGCGCTGATGGTCGCGGACCTCGACGCCTAGCTGTACATCTATCCCCCCCCCACGTATAACAAGATGTCTTAACACACCACATCACGGCTGCTCGAAGACGCGCCACGGCTCCTCGACGTCGTCGAGGTCGTCGTCCGCGTCGCCGAAGGAGAGCGCGTTCCGGGCCGCGCGCCGCCGCTCCGCCGCCCAGCGCCCTATTTTCAACGGCCTGAGCCAGGGCGGCGGGGCGCCGACGCAGAGGTTGAACTGGACGCACAGCTTGACCGGGAACCAGATGACGTAGGACCAGAGGACGCCCGCCGCCCACCAGGCCACGACCTGCGCGGACGTCGCATTTCGTTAACCCAACGCACTGCCTGCTTTCCACGCAGGGCCGCGACGGGCGCGTCGCTATCGGACCCGTCGAGACTCATCGCCTCCAGGACGAGGAAGCCGCACGCGAGGAGCACGAGGGGCAGCACGACGGCGTGGCCGAGCGCCTCGAGGGTCTTCTGCGTGCATCTGAAAACCGTTTCCCGCTTGCGGCCCCGCCGCTCGAAGCGCGCGCACGGACACGCCAACAAAAACCACAGGAGCTCCGCCAGAATTAGGAGAGGCACGGAGATGTAGGCGACCGTTATTTGCGCGTTGTGCGCGTAGTTGTTTAGCGACGTCCAGGGCCGCTCGGCGCGCGACGCGGCACCCGCCGCCCAGATCGCGTAGGCCTGCTGGACGAGTTCCGCCGCGAGGGCCTCGCTTCTCCCATAAGGATGGGCCGGGTCCCGTAAGCAAAAGAGGGCCGGGTGGTTGTTCCTCGCGTAGAACCAAAAGTCCTCGAGGTAGCCGCGAGGGAAGGGCGAAAACCACTTGAGCAGCGACGGCGTCGTCTGGACGTCATCCAACCCTTTACCCCAGTAGCACCGGCCCTTCACGAGGCCCATCTCCCGCAGGTGCCTTACTCGTTCAACCGCCATGGCCTGGACGAAGCGCTTCCAGCCCCGCCGCGAGACGAAGGGGCCGCTCGAATCGTCGATCTCCTGCAGCGCGCGCCCGACGCCTCTCCGGTCTCGCAACAGCCCCTTCAGAATCGCGTTGCCCGTCTCGCGCACGTAGTGCACGACCGCGTCGGACCGGACGCCCTGCCGCAGCTCCTCCGCGCTCAGGCGCCCGTCGCCGTTCGTATCGAGCAAGTCGAAGATGGGCTCCGCGCCGCTCACGTCGATGACGTCCGCGTTGGACAGCGCCGCCAGCACCGCGAGCTCGTTCGGCGGGCCCAGGGCCGCCTGGCGGGCTTCACACTCGGCGTCGGAGGCATCACTGGCGCGCATCATTGTTTTATGGGGCGGTGGAGCGGTGGGCGGCGCGCCGTGGGGGCGGGCTGCGCCGCCGGGCTCTTCCTCCGCCTCGGGCCACGTCGACGACGCGCAGGCGCCTGCGCTCGCCTTGTATCGAGGCCAAACACAAAACAAAACGAGGATGCTTGGCTTGCTAGTGTCTTACGGCCGCTAGCGCGGTTCGTGGGCGTGTGTTCTTTTTGAGAAGATTAATGAGAACGGTATTGGGTCTCGGGAAGCCTTGCTCACGAGATTGCGATGCGAGCATAATCCAAGCTCCAGCCTTTTTCCCGCCGCCATCCTCCACAGTTTCGCCGTCATCGTGAGCGTTGGACGCGCGACTCGCAGAGTGAGCCTCTTTTTTGATCGGCGGACGCGTAGCGAGCCGGTGGGTTAAGTTGTGACTTAGGCCTAAGTTGGCAGCTTTTTTGCTACAACAAGCCAAATCAGAGCGCCGGGCGCGCGAGACGATAACGAGCGTCGGGAGTAACAGGTCATTCCACCCGAAAACCGCTCGCGCGAGACGCCGTCGCCGCGCCGCGTTCGCAGACGTAACGACGAGAAAAGATGGGCTGCGGCGCCTCCGCGCCCATGGAGGAGAAGACGAGCCCCCTCGACGTCGACCGCACGCCGTCCGCGCGGCTGCGGGTCGAGCGGTCGCTCTCCGCGTCCGTGCGCGGCGAGACCGCCGTGACGTTACGAGGCTACGAGTTCTCCGGAACACTCGGCTACGGCGCCTTCGCGCGCGTGCTCAAGGCGCGCCATATAGCATCAGGTGGAGACCGCGCCGTCAAGGTCATCGACAAGGCGGTGCTACGGAAGAAGAAGACGATGAGGAGGAGCGGCTCGGCGATTGCCGTCTCGTCCGCGCTAGATAAACTCGAGGCGGAGATCACTTTGCAAAAAGACTTCGCGCACGGTCATATTATCAGGATCTTCGAGGTCGTCGAGGACCCGGTCGCGGACCGCACGTTGCTCGCTGTGTGGAAATCAAATTTACGGCGCGCTCGTCCTGAATCGCTGCGTCGACCTCCACGCCATCGACGCGACGCCTGCTCGATGGCGTGGCGATGTCGGTTCCTCACCGCTCGACAGAACCAGCGCGGCCACGCCATCGCCGTGCACCCGACACACTGGTTGATTTCCACACAGGTTGCTCGTGATGGAGCTCGCCGCCAGAGGACCGGTCATGACGTTTGACGGGAAGCTCTTCTCCTGTGCGGTGTCCGGGGAAGCCGTCGAAGCCGACCGAGCGGCGCGCATCGTGGCCGAGGTCGCGTCGGCGTTGTCCTACTTGCACATGCGGCACGTCGCGCACCGCGACCTCAAGCCGGACAACATCCTGCTGGATGCAAGGGACGCGGCGAAGCTCTGCGACTTCGGCGTGTCGCACACCTACGGCAATTCCCTGGGCGGCCGGGACGGCGACAGCGGCGCCTTCGACCGCAACGTCTACGGCGCGGACCGGGCCAAAAGGTTGAAAGAAATAGGAAGAGCCAAGTCCGCGGCGCAAGTCGCGCAGACCGAGGGCACCTACGCGTACTGGGCGCCGGAGATGATGAACGAAGCGGCGACGTTCAACGCCTTCTCGTGCGACTGCTGGGCGCTCGGGGTGTGCTTCTACAACTTTAGGACGCGGCGGTCGCCCTTCGAGAGCGAGACGCTGGATGGGCTCTTCGATCGCATCAGTCGCGCCGACCGGGACCCGGCGCCTGAATATTTGTCGCCCACGGAAACGAAGCTGCTGGACGGGTTATTGGAGAAGGACCCGGATGCGCGGCTCACGGTGGGAGACTTACTGGAAGACCCCTACCTATCGGCCTATGCACTCCACGAGGAGCGCCAGACACAGTTCCGGAACCGGACGCCGAGGGAGAAGCTGTCGAAGCGCGGTTCATTAAGAGGCGGCTTCGCGGGGAACTCGCCGCTCGCGCGCGGCGACGGCAAGGAGGAGTCGCCGCAACTCGAGAAGGCCCCCTCGGAGACGATCTCGGAGCTCGCGACGCTGCAGAGCGAGAACGCGACGCCTCCTCCGGCGTAGTAGACGATCCTTGTTATAAGATCCGCTAGTCCCACTAGATGGAGTTGCTATGCGATCTAGGTCACCACAGCTCGATCACGCATCTAGGGCTAGTGTGTTATACGCTTGGTGCAAAACATAATGTAGCGTGCAGTGCATCCGTGTTCGTCGGCGCACGTGCGTGCGTTCATAGGTGCCGTGTCGTCGAATCAATGCATGAAAGCAACACAGGGCTGATTGTCTAAGAGCAAGATCAAATGGTCAGCTTCGCAAGCGCCCTGGTGGCCTGCATTGGGGTCATAGCTGCGGGCTACGCCGCCGGCCGCCTCAAGATCATCGACACGAAAGGCGCGGGGCCCGCAGCGATTGGCGCCTTCGTCGGCCGGTTCGCGCTGCCGGCGCTGCTGTTTCGCGAGCTCGCGACGCTGCGCTGGAAGGACATCGACGGGCGGCTCCTGGCGTCCGTGGCCGCGGCGAAGGCGTTGTTGTTCGCGGGAGTGCTCGGCTGCTCGACGCTGCTGGAGAGCCGGCGGGCGGGCGACGACCAGTGCACAAATTAAATTTCGCGGCGCCGCGTCGCGCTGAGAAATGCTCAGTTTGTGAAGAATTATCGGGTGCACCCGACTCACTAGTTGATTTGCACAGGCGACGACCGCGACTTCAAACGCCTCGTGGCCGCGTCGGCATCGCGGGCGATATTTTGCACGCAGTCCAACGACTTCGCCCTTGGCCTGCCGGTGATCCAGGCGCTCTACGGCGGCGACGAGGGCCGGCGCATGGTGGCCATGCTCTACTTACTCGCATCGATCAGTGCATGAATCAAATTGCGCGGCGCTTCTCGCCCACGGCTCAATCATGACCTCCACGCTATCGACGCGATGCCTGCTCGATGGCGTGGCGATGCCGGTTCCTCACCGCTCGAACGGAGCCAGCACGGCGGCGTCATCGCCGAGAAATGACTTAGTGAAGAATTATCGTGCACCCGACGCACTGATTGATTTGCGCACAGGCGCCGATCTCGCTCGTGCTGCTGAATCCGATCGGTTTCCTGCTCATGGGCCTGTACGAGCCGGACGAGGGGCGGTCAGGGCGGAAGGAAACGGTCCGGCGCGTGCTGAAGCGCGTCGCGACGACGCCGCTCGTGGCTTGCACGGCGCTCGGCGCTTTGTACGGCCTGGCCCTCGGGCCGGACGCGCTGCCGGCCTTCGCCGACGGCTTCCTCGGCATCCTGGGCGCCGGATTCACGCCGACCGCTCTGTTCTTCACGGGCCTGTCGCTGGTCGGCCGGGTGACGCCCGAGACGGACCTGCTGGTGCCGCTGGCTCTATCATTCGGCAAGTGCGTCGCGCTGCCCGTCGTTATTTACGCGATCCTCGACGTGGCCGGCGCGGACGCGCTGTCCAAGGGCTTTGGGTTCGTGGTGGGCGCGATCCCGACGGCGCCCTCGGTCCTCGTCTACACGAACGAGTACCTGCGCCACGACGAGGCCCTCGTCGCCAAGACGTCCGTAGCATTGGTCGTGTGCACCGTCTTCTCCACCCCAATCATCTTCGCGGCCGGCCTCGCGGCGCGGTCCGAAAGTATGGCGACGGCCGCCGACGCCGAGGTCGCCGACGCCTTCCTCTGCGTGCCGTCGGCGCTCCTCGCGACCTGGTGCCTATGTTCCTTCGCAGCGACGTGGCGCGACGAGGGCACCGACGACGACCGCTTCGCCATACTCTCGGTGAACGCCCTGTGCCACGCCGTCGGCGCTTTATCCGCAGCGCTCTGCTCCGTCGCGTCCGGCACGGCGGGTGCCGCCGTCGTCGAGGTCGCGCGGCTCGCCTCCTGCGGCACGGCCGCCTGCGGAGCGCTGCTGCCCGCGAACGGCCCGAAGCGCCGCGGATCGGCGCTGTTGACCGACGACGTCGCCGCGAAGACCTGGACTTCGGCGCAGCGTATTTCGGCGTTCGCGTTCGCGGTCCTGGTGCCCGTCGCGGCGACGGTGGCCGTGGCCTCTCACGGGGGCACGGCACGAGACCGCTGCGGCGTCGCGTTCGGCGCGCCGCAGGATGCGCTGACCTTCGTGTACATGCTAGCCTGCGTCGGCGCCGCGTTAATTGGCCTGCGGCGCGCGCGGACGGCCGCGGACCGGCGCTATGCGTCGAATCCCGACCTCGTAGCCCTCGCCGCCAACGCGGAAGGCATCGCGTCGCCGCTCCGGAGCGACGGCGGCGAGGTCCCTACGGCGCCGCCGAGCCCACGCCTCTCGACGGCGATCGGCCACCGCCTGCTTTTGTTCGTCCTGTTGCACGCCGCCGTGGCCTTTCTCGCCGCCGCCGCGTCGGCGTCGCGCCTCGCCACGCGCCGGATGGCAGCCGTCGACGTGCTCGACCTCGTCGAGCGCACCGCGTCCTCCTTGATGGGCGCATTTCTGTTCCTGATCTTTGGCCTGGCCAAGGACCAGGTTCTCGTGCGGCACATCTCCGACGCCGTCGCGCGCCTGCGAGAGCCCCGGTCCCCGGCCCCTTCGCCTTCAGGCTTCACCGAGCAGTGGTTCTGAATCTAATTTTTGTGTCTACTCTTACCCACCTCGCAGCGCCGCCATGATGTCGAAGCTGTCGTCGTGGCCGCCGCTCGCCAGGTCGCTGTTGTCGTCCGGCGCGGCATCAGCCTCGTTGACGAACGCGCTCGTCTCGCGGTCCCCGAGCACGCACTGCTGGTAGATGGTCTGCCGCGCGCGCTGCACGCGGACCTGTGTGGAAATCGATTTTCGCGACGTCGTCCCCGTAGCGGCATCTGCTCGATGGCGTAACCTAACTCACTGTTTGATTTCCACGCCGACGCGGACGGCCGTCGACACCGGCGTGAACAGCTGCTCGATCACCGTCGTTAGTAAGAGGAACCCGACCGAGAACGCGATGAAGAGGCCGAGCTTCATCTTGACCGCCTGGTAGTCGCGCCTCCCGTCCTCCTCGTACCTTGGATTCAGGAAGATGGGCGAGATGTCCACGACGAAGAAACAGAGGGCCACGTTCGTCACGCAGCCGATCTTCGACAATATTTGAAAGATGTCCTCCCAGATCCCGATGTTCCTCACTTCCAGCGGCAGCGGCCTTCTATGAAGCTTGAGCAATTTGTGGCCGTCCATCCAGATCTGCAGCGTGTTGAACGCGAAGCTAATCAGCGGCGCGAAGGGGTAGACCGCCGTGAACATGGTCACGTAGCCGAACTGCAGCGTGAGCTCCACGTAGTCCTCGATGGGACCCTCGATGTTGTCGTACTCCGTCAACTCGACAAAATCCTTGCGCGCCTCCGTGCGCCAGTCGGCGTCGGGTTCTCCCTCAGTACCACCTAAATTGTCCTCGCAGCCCAGCCGCTGGATCCGCCGCTGGGACAGGAACCGCAGCACGACGGGCAGCACGGCCTGCTTGGCCAGGGAATACCCCGCCTGGCCCGCGAACAGGATGGCGATCTGGAAACTCAATTCGCCCTTGCAGTTATTGGTCGGTGGGCACATCTTATCGTCGTCGTAGCGCATGGGCTCGATGAACGCGACCCAGAACTGCGGGAGGAAGGTGTTGATGAGCTGGAAGATGACGTCCTTCATCGTCAGGTGGTGCGCGTATTCTTCGTCGGTCTTCCAGTTCTCGTATTTCGTAAGTATGCGGGCTAGAATCGAGCCGAGGGCGTTGACGCCCTGGACCTGGCACATCGCAATTAATATAGACAAGTGGTTGTTCGCCAGGCCCTTTATCTGTTCGTCCTTCTGGTGCTTCAGTACGTTGACGTACGCGACGACGCCAAGGTCCGCCCATAATAAAACGACGATGATCGACCAGGCGACCGTCTGGCGCCCGCGCCGCCACCAGTCCGGGAAGTCCAATTCGACCTTGCCGTGCACGACCGACGTCATGGGCAGCCCCTCGAAGGCCGGCCGCACGCGCGGCTTCGCGTCGGCCCACTGGTTCGCGCCCCAGCGCTTGTTGCAGACCTCCTGCTGCCGTTTGAACTTCTGGAGCGTGATGGAGCACATGATGATCACCAAGCCGGCGTGCAGCGCGTTGGGCACCTGGTGGATGGCCCCGTGCCCGTTGAACGGCGGCACGAGCTTCATCAACGCGTACAGCACCAGGCCGATGATGCCGTTGATGAGGTAGGACGTCGCCCACGTCGACACGAAGAGGAAATAAAAGCCCATCTGCTCGCCCAAATACACTCTAATATGATTGATCGGCTGCTCCCACGGCTTCAGGATAATTTTATAATTGCCGAGCCACTCCTTGTGCAGCGCGTCCCTCTTATCATGGTCGTGAAGCAATATTAACGTCGAGATGCGCGGCCCGTCGCCGCTCTTGTCGGCCTTGTACGGGAGGAGCGGCGCCGGTTCCACGCGGTCCATGGCTCTCGCGTCCAACCCGGCGCCGCGCGCCGCGCCCGGCAATTTGGAAGAAGCGCAGAGCATCCGCAGAATAACCTTGTGCCGCGTCGTATCGACGAAGGCCGTGAACATGTCGATCTTCGCCGGCCGCACGACCGCGTAGATATAATCGAAGAGGGGGAAGAGGGCCAGCTTCTCCGTTAGTGACCCGAGGGACCAGCCGTGCTCGTCGGCGGGTCTCTCGTTGAACGCGAGGGGCGGATCTAATGCCGCCGCGGCGGCCTGGAGCTTGGCCGGGTCGAGGCGCCCGGGCACGCCCTGGGCGAACGCGAACTCCATGAGGCGCTGCTGCGGGGCGCCGAGCTTGAGGACCGAGACCTCGTATTGGCCGCTGAGGGCATCGAACTCCTCCGTCACAAAACCGGCATGTTCCACGCGCTCCTTGAGCTCCTTCAGGTACGCGGGCGAGACCTTGGGCACGACGATGGCGTAGTCGTAGTGGACCGACGGAGCCGCGGTGAGGCGCTCGGCCTCGTCCAGCATGTCGCCCGCCGGGGCGACCTTGGACATGATGCTTGGGTGTCGGGCGGCAGCCGCGTGCGACGAGGGGATGCTTGGGTGTCGGGTGGCAGCTGCGTGCGACGAGGGGCCGCTAGGTGTGGTGTTGTTGTGGCAGTAAGAGGCTGCCCCACGCGGTCGTCGACGGTGCGTGCAGCCCGAGCGACGGCTGCCCGCGTGCTGCTCGTTTCCCCAATTTACGTGGCAGAGGCGTCGGCACGTGCGAACGCCGTTCCGGGCCGTCGTTGCGCTGGCTCGGCGCTGAAATTCCTAGTGCCACTAGGAAGTCAGAGGATAGGGGCCGTGCCCGCAAGCCTGCGAGCGCGCCGGGACGGCGACCGACCCTTCCCGCCGTCGGCGCGGCCCGCAGTAGAAAAGTCCAGCGTCGGGCCCGCGCGCCGGCGGGGCTACACTCATGCGGCACACGAGTCAAACACCGGAGCTTACTCACAATTCCGAATACGGGCTCCACTTCGGGCGCCGCGGCCGCGCGGCGTTGCGCTTCGACGGGGCCGACCGCGGCCGCCAGGACATGTGCGGCCGCACGCGCCGCGGCGGTGACCGCTCCCAGGACGGCCGCGCCTTCTCCACCGGCTTCGCGGGGGCCGGCGGCGGCCGCCACTTCGGCGGCGGCGCCGGTCTGCGCGCGCAGGCGAGCGGCGGGTTCCCCGTCGCGAAGGCCAGCTCGCCGCAGATGCGTTGCCGCGCGGCCTCCTCCGCCGCCGCGAGGCGTTGATTGTGCTCCGCCTCCCTTCTATAACTCCCGGAGATCATGTCGCACCGGAGCTGCTTGCCCGGACCCGTCTTCCGCCACGGCGACTTCTGCGGTGGAACCGGTTCTACTTCAGGATAGGGCTCGTAGCGCTCAATGCGCGGTCTTCTCGTCGAAGCCGCGGCGGCCTCGAGGGCCCGCCGGTGGTCCGCGCGTGCCTTCGCGTCCGCGGCGAGCGCCGCGTCGCCCCTTAACTGGATGACTTTCGTGGGAGGCACCCAGCGCGGGCCCGTGTCCTTCGGCCGCGGGTCGATCCATTCGACCTTCGCCTTGGCTTCGACCTCGACCAGATGCTCGCGCGCCGCCAGGCAGGCCCGCCGCGCCATCTCGTCGGCGGAGATGCGCTCCGGCGCCCGCACGGACCAGGCCGGCCGTTGATCCTTTTTGACCGGTTGTGTCGCGGGCTTCTCATCGTCGAGCGCTTCGAGGGCCCTCCGCAACTCCGCCCGCGCCCGCGCGTCCTCGGCGTTCGCCGCGTCGCCCTTGGACTTCTTGACTTGAGTGGGCTTCACCCAGCGCGGCCTACCATTTACCGCTTGGCCGAGTTTAATCGCGCGCGCGCGCTGCCGGGCCGCGTCCTTCTCTCGTAGCACGTCCTTCACCTCCTGGCGTTGGACTTGTTTGACCGCAGCCCGCGCGATGGTGAGCTTCGCGCGGTAGTCCTTTTTGTCCTGCCATCCTATAGTATTGTCTCCGGCCATGGTGGCGCGTCTCGGGCAGCGGCGGCCGCGTTGTGATCACAGCGCCAAGCTTCGTGCAGCACTCAACCGATTTTTTGCATCCGCAACGCTCACTACGGCGTGGCGTCGCGTCGGCGGCGTGCAGTTGACGGAGGGATCTTTCGGAACGGCCAGAGAAGGCACTAGTCTCCGTTGGCATTGTGCTTGGCAAGCCGGCGCAAAATGGCCGTCACGACGACGCCCGAAATGCTGCCCGCGGCGCCGCAATGCACTCCTGGCGCTGCCCGGACCCCACTGGCGCCGTGCAACGACGCGCTTCCCTCGACCACCAAACCGAGCCCACTGCCGGACCAGGCTGCTCTCGCGCCGCGGCCGCCCGCTGTAGCCCAGACGCCGCTGCCGCGCGCGTCGGACGCCGTCGTCGCGACGCCGCGGCTCCCGGCGCGGACGCCGCTCCCGCCGCCGCCGCCGCCGGAGGTCGAGTGCCAGTGCTGTTATGATACCGTGCCCGTGACGCAGACCGTGACGTGCGCCGCGCGCGCCGCGCACACGGTCTGCGAGGGCTGCGTGCGCCACCTGGTCCAGGCGCGCATTGGAGAGGGCTCGGCGAAGCCGCTGACGTGCCTCGCGGGCGGCGCCGGCTGCAAGGCGCCGCTCCCGCACAAGGCCGTCGCGCAGGCGCTCGCGTCGCCGGTGCGGCGCCAGCGCGACGCCATCGTCGCGCGCGCGGAGTTGATGCGGGCGAACATCGAAGGTTTGCAGAGCTGCCCGTTCTGCCCCTACAGCTGCGTCAAGCCGGCCTTGTTCACGGACGCGCCGGAAGTGTTTCAGTGCGAACACCCCGCGTGCGGCAAGCGGTCCTGCACGCGGTGCAAGGGCGAGGTCCTTCCGTTCAAGCCCCACGCCTGCCCCGAATCAGAAGAGACGGACGCGTTGACGGACGCGGTCATCCGCGACTGCCCGCGCTGCGCGACGCGCTTTTATAAAGATGCGGGGTGCAACAAGATGCGCTGCCCGACGTGCGCCGCCGAGTCGTGCTACGTGTGCCGGAAGCTCATCACGGACAAGGTACCCTACCTCCATTTCTGCTTCTGCGACTGCAACGTGTCGCGGCGGGGCCACATCACGCGGCGGGGCGCGACGGCGCGGGAGAGGTGCCGCCTCTGCGGGAAGTGCTCGCTCTGGCACGCCGACGCCGCGCAACCCGCGTTGGAGGATACGGGGAAGCGGTCCTGCGCGTGCGTCGTGAGCTGATACTATGCTTAAATTTAACTTTCACATTCGCCGACGAGGCGCGCGACGTGCTCCGCCGTCTCGGCCGGATGCGTGAGCGGCGCGAGGTGGCCGCCCTTGCTGAGTATTGAGGTCGTGAAGCCGATCCGCTCAAGCACCGCGCGCAGTCCGCGGAGACAGCGCTGCGATCCTACACCGGGGCACGCCGACAGAACAAGGTGCTTCGCGGCAACGTGTTCGAGCGCCGCGAGGTCCCGTTTCGATGAGTGTCCGCGCGCGCCGTCGATCGACCCTATTTCGTAGGCGCAGCCCGGGATGGTCGTGTCGAGCAGGACTTTTTGCTGCGGCTCCGGCACCATTGCCCACGTGTGGCTCTCCTCCTCGGCCAGCCAGAAGCGGTGGAAGCACTCGCCCCAGCCGTGGTACCCGCTCTGCGCCTCCGCCATCATGCGTCCCAGGAACGCCGACGCGTCGTCCACTCCGCCCGTGCGTGCCGCTTCGTCCGCACGATCGTCGAACGGCGCCGCGGCCTCCAAGAGAGACATATAATTGGGCTCCACGACAACAATGCCCGCGACCTATGTGGTTATCATTATGGGGCATCTTCTCCGGACGCAGCATGCCACCTCACGCGTTGCCGCGTAGCGCAGCGCGACCGCGGCACCGTGCGAATGGCCCACAACGATCGGCGCCCGGTCGTCGTCGCCGAGCGCGTCCTTGGCCGCAGTTTCTACCAGTGCCGCCGTGTCGTCGAGGGTTTGAGGCCTCCCATGCGGCGGCCACGGCGTCGTGCCGCCGGCGCCAAACAGATTGGGCGCAACGACGCGGTGATTTGGCCCGAGCGCGTCGCAGAGGGGCGCCCACTGCTTGTGGCTCGAACCGCTGCAGTGCACGGCGATGACGGGAGCTCCGGCGCCGCGGACCGCGTACTCGACGCGGAAGCCCGGCGCCGACGGCACCTTGAGGTCGACGCTTCGCTTGGCCCACGTCGACATCTGCCGCCGTCGAAACGAAAACGTCCGCGACGACCCGGCGAATTGCTTGCAGTCGTAGCGCGAGAGCTGCAGCTTCGAGAGATGCCGCATTTCTCGCTTTTCAAACCCATCTCTTTCGTAGGGCGGCCGCGGCGCGGAGACCTCGTCCGAGAAGGCGGGGTTGCCGTGCGTCCGCCAGTTGTGCCCGCAGCAGCCGTCCCACGCCTCGCCGATCAGGATGTATTCCACGAGCTTCGTCGACCGGCGAAAGCTCTCGGTCCAGTCCACTCCGCTCGGCATCCACGCCGCGACGGCCACGTGCGCGCCCTCCGCCGCGCGCTCCGCGTTTACGTTCTCGACGGGAAATGCGGGGGCGAAGCGCCACGAGCTATCATCAGTCGCGGTGACGGCGACGGCTTCGGACCGCCCCCGCTGCTCGAGCGCGCGCCGCAGGAACTGCGAGAGGCGGCCGTCGCCGGCGCCCACCTCCACGACGTCCAGCGTAGACACGCCGGCCTCGTCCCTCGCTTGCAGGAGATGGTCAGCGAGGCCGTCGACGTAGTCTGAAGTATAAAAGTCGTAGATCTCGTGGTTCTCCATGTAGGCGTTGACCTCGGACCGGCCCGCCACCGCGCAGCCGGCGGCCTCGAGCAGCGCCTCGTAATCGAGGCCCTCCGTCGATGATGAGCCCTCGAGCTTCGCTAGCGCTTCGTCGCGCGGCGCAGACTCCAGGCTATCGTCGGTGGCGTCAAAGGCCCACTTCCCAAGACCAAAAAGTTTCTTGAGCTCTGCGAGCGACGGCGGCACGCGCGGGTCCGCCTCGCGCAACGCCGTGGCCGCCCTCATGTAGCGGTCGCTGCCGCGGTACCGGCGGTCGATGTGGTCCTTGCGCAGCCACGCCTTGAGTCTCGAACACGCGGCGATGGCGTCCAGGTCTGATTTTTGCTCGTTGGGCGCTACGAGCGCACGACGCAGCACGCGCTCTGCATCTTCGACCGGTCTATCGGCGATTGAGATGCTCCGCGCGAGCTGGCACAGGTAGCTTCGAGCACTGCTGTCGATTGGTGCTGCTCTGGCAAGCCTAAGGAGCATCCTGTCCATCAGAGGCGATGCTACTGCATTGAGAGCTTATATTGTGGCCGCAGAGCTGCAACCAAGGAACTGTTGTCCACCAATAAGGCAGCAAAAGCGGCTTGCTTGTGTTTGCTAGTGTGTTACACCGCTAGCTACCGAGGCGGCTGGGTGCGTAAGCAGCGGGAGGGAGGGCGCCGGCTGCCCAAGGAGCGGGGCCAAAAACGGGCCACATTTCGCCCAAAACAGGCCGTAGGCGACAAAACAGAAGGGCCAGCGCGCCGGAGGCAACAGCTCGCGCCGAAGGGCAGCCATGAGGCCACCCCTCCTGCTGGGCTGCCTCGCGTGGACGGCGCGAGGCGCGGACCTCTACGCCGTGGTCAACGCGTCGCGGGACGCATCGACTGATGCCCTCCTAGCATCGTACGTCGAAGCAGTCGACCGCGACCTCGCGCCCGCGGCCGCCGACGCCGAGGCGCTCGCGCTCGAAGCGTCGCGAGCCGCTGACGCGCACGATACAGCTCTCAAGGAGGCGCGTCAGGCCGCAGCACATGCGCGGACCGCGCGCGCGGCCGTGGAGGACGCGCTGTTGGACGCGAAGCGCGCCATCCGCCACGCGGCCTCGGCATTGAAACAAGCCGTCCAGGGCAAGGAGCTCGAGGCCACGCTCGCGAGGCACGGCCGCGGCCAGCGTTTGGCGGACGCCGAGGTCGACCGTAGTGCCGCGAAGGCCAAGGACGTCGTCCTGAAGCGCCACGCGGACGTCCAGCGCACAGCCCGCCAGGTCGAGGCCAACGCCACGGCCGCCCTATTAATGTCCTCGCTCTCGGAGGAGTCGGCATCACACGTAAGACGCGTCTGGACGTCTTTTTTGAGACCCGCGCCGTCAACGATGACCCCCAAACAAATCGCGGAGCGGGTCCCGACCACAGAAGAGCTCCTCGACGCCTGCGACCCTTTGCTGAGTTCGTACGCGGAGAGGACCTGGCCCAAGTGGTCCTGGTGGATCCCGGCGGAAGACAACGACCCGCGCTTTAACAAGCGGCGCGCGTGGCAGAAGACGCTGTCCCAGGCGTTCAATTACATGACCCGGCCCGTGCAGCTCGTGCAGTTCCAGCATTCCGTATTACGGGAGGTGGCCCATTTACCCACGAAGGACGTGTCACGATTCATCTCCGAGAAGCTGGTCATGAACGAGTCGTCGGGCAACGTCTCCACAACGTCGGGGCGCTTCATCCTCGACGCCATCAACGCGACGCGCGCCCTCAATGATCCGGGCCTCGCGGGCTTCGAGACGCCGACGCCGGACGTGCTCGCCAAACGGCCGCCGCGCTTCGTCGAAAGAAGAAGTTTATTAACTGAGGAGCGCGGCGCGGCGAACGCGTCGCTCGCGCGGGCCATCGAGACGTCCTGCGAGCGTTTGGATAATGTGCCCGACGCCCTGCGCCACGCGCAGCGCCTGGCCGAGGCGGCCGGCGCCGCCGCGGCGGAAGCAAAGCGGGCCTTGATAGATGCGGACGCCCTGCGTCTGAAGGCCGACGCGGCGCTTGCGACGGCCCGCGCCGCCGCGGCGGCCCACGGCGACCGGGCGCGGTCCTTGGACGCGGCGTTTCGGGTCTTCTCCGACGCGGCCGCGCGGGAGGCGTACGACGCGCCATGTATACCCTCGCGCGACGCGCCGGGCTGCTGCGAGCGCGCCGCGCCTGGTGGCGCCGGCGTCGTGCTGACTTGTGCTGTTGACGACTAAGTTATTGCCTGTGTATACTAGTATCCTCTATACGCCCTCGGCGCGGAGTCATAACATAACATTTATACTACTAGAGGTCCGTCGCGGGCGTGTGAATCGGGAGGTCCGTCCGCCCCGGCGGCGGCGCCGCGAGGTGCTCGAGGAAGAAGTCCAATAAACGGCCCCACGCCAAATCGGCCTGGCGCATGTCGTAGGCCGGGAAGCCCATTTTTTCCTGCCTTTCCTCGAAAGTGGAAAAGGGCGCCGGCTCGGGGTTCATGAACGCGTGGCCGACGCCCTCGTAGATGAAGACCTTGGCGTTCGTCAACTCCTTCTCCAACCTTGCGCCCGTCGCGGGGTCCGAAAAGCCCTCCATGGCGTCCAGGGCGCCAAAATGGCCCTGGACCGGCTTTTTCAGTTTTTTGGCGTCGAAGAGCCCGAAGTTCACTCCATAAAAAGGGGCGCCCGCCACGATGTCGTCGGACGCGGCCAGCGCTCCTAATGTTAAAGCGCCGCCCATGCAGAAGCCGACCACGCCGACGCGCGACGAGCCCGTCTTCTTCAGGTATTGTGCCGCGATGCCGATCTCCTCGATGGCCTTCGGGAAGTCGAGCTCGCCCATCAGGTGCGATGCTTCTTCCGCATTGATACCCTTCTTTCCTTTGTAGATGTCTGGTACCAAAACGCGGTAGCCGTGCTGCGCGAGGCGTAAAGCCTTCTGCATCGTGCCCCGGTCGACGCCCCACCACTCCTGGATGACTATTATTGAAGGCGCGTCGGCCTCGCCGCCCACGTAGACGGGGATGTCTTGGTTGTCTCCCAGCTTTACGGGGACGAGCGTCGCGTGCGCGATTGCTTCGGCGGCGGCCGCGCAGGCGACGAGTTTGAGGAGCATGGCTGCGTCTGTTCAACGAGAGCTGCTGCTCTGTGGTCGACGCACGTCTTATCGACTGCAGATCACCGCGCTTGGGCTGCTTTTCCAAAGTTTGGCGCAGCTTGCTAGCTAGCGGCAGTAAGACACTAGCAAGCAAAGCAAGCTGGGCAGCGAGGGCGCAAAACAGGGCGCAAGGAGGCCCACCAGACATCACAGCACAGCTGCAGCTCGCCAACAGCGCGCTAGGCCGGGAGCTTCCGAAATCTGGGCTCCGCGAGGCCACCAAGGCCACCAGCCACCCCTCACACTTACAGCAGACGTACAGCGGCGCGGCGCAACATTAAACCATGGCGCGAAATGAAGAAAAAGCCCAGCTCATGCTCAACAAGTGGGTGACCATGAAGGAGCAGTTCAACTCCGGCCAGGCCGCCGAGCGCCGGCCCTTCCTCGCGACCGACTGCTCGAGTTTGGCCGACTGCGAGAAGTGGCGCATGCAAATTGTCAGAGAGGTCACGAAGAAGGTCGCGGCCATCCAGAACGCGGGTTTGGGAGAGCACAAGATCCGGGACCTCAATGATAATATAAACAAGCTCTTGCGGGAAAAAGGCCACTGGCAGCGGCGCATAAGGGACCTGGGCGGGCCGGACTACAACGCCCTCGAGCCGAAGGCGCTGGACGCCGAGGGTCGGCCCCTGCCCGGTGGTGGCGGCTACCGGTACTTTGGGGCCGCTCGAGACCTACCGGGCGTGAAGGAGCTGTTCGAGGCGCCCCCTCCCCAAAAGAAACGTAGGACAAGAGGCGACATGATGAGGAACGTCACGCCGGACTACTACGGGTTCCGGGATGATGACGACGGTGGAGCATTGAAGGCGCAGGAGGCGGCAGTCGAGCGGCCGCGCGTCGAGGAAGCTAGACAGGCGGAGCTGGCCGCTCGGGCGGAGCGGCGCGCGCGGAATGATGGAGCGGAGTCGTCGGACGACGATCCCTTGGACGAGCCGGCGTTGCTGGACGGCATCCGGCGCGCGACGGACGCGTCGGCCCAGGCCTTCGAGGAGGTCATGGGCGGCGGCGGGGCCCAGGACCTGGCGGGCCGGAAGCGGGCGTTATTGGAGGCGCTCGGCGCCGACGACGACCTGCGGCCGGCCGCGGCGGCGCCCGCGCCGGCCGCGCCGGTCGCGCCGCCGGTGTCCGAGGCGCCGCCGGTCGCGCTGCGGCCGGCCGATGCGACTGCGCGTCCGTCGACGGGCGGCTTCTCGGAGCACGGCGACGACGCGCCGGCCGCCGCGCCGGCCGCCGCGCCGGCGAAGCCTCCTAAGAAGCCGGCGGCCAAGCCCGCGAAGGCGCCCGCGGCGGCGCCGCCCGCGCCCGCGCCGGAGCCGGCCGTGCCCGCGCCGGAGCCGGCCGCGGAGCCGGCGCCCGCGGCCGCCCCCAAGTGGACCGTCGGAGAGGTGAACAAGATGACGGTACCCAAGCTGAAAGCTGCGCTGACGGAGCTCGGGCTCGCGACGGACGGGCTCAAGAAGGTCCTGAAGGAGCGGCTTCTGGCGGCGCTCTAAGCATCTTGACACTAGTGTCACTATGACGTCTCCTTACGCCCCCCGCCCTGGCTACCGACGCCCTTCCCGCCGTGCCACGCCGCCGCGCCGGCGTCCGAATCCGGCGCCACGAGGTGCAGCTCGGGATCAAAGGCCCAGACGTCGGGCGCCTCGCGCACGCGCGCCGCCAGCTTCGCCGGATCCAATAAATTGTTCGTCCCGACCACGGTCATGCCCGGCGGCACGTCCACGCTCACGACCGCCTGGGCGGCTACGGTCACGTCGTCGCCTATTCTTATATCTCCGACGATCGTCGCACCGACACCTAGAGTGACGCGATCCCCAATGGACGGATGCCGCTTCGTTCGAGCTTTACCAGTACCGCCCAGCGTCACGCCGTGCAGAATCGTGCAGTCCCTCCCAATGGTGGCGGTCTCGCCAATCACGACAGAAGTCGCGTGATCAATAAAACACCCCCCGCCGATCTGCGCTCCTGGATGGACACACACGGCAAATAACTCATTTATCCGATCCTGGATCGCGAACGCGACATGATCATTCTCAAAGCCTCCGGCCTTCCAGAACACATGGGCCGCCCGCTGCGCCTGCACGGCGTGGAACCCTTTGAGATATGCTATCGTTTGTAAATGGGTCGTTGCTGCTGGATCTCTCTTGATGATGGCCGCGACGTCGGCACCGACGCGCTCGTCGCCTCGAAGCGCGTCCCAGAGCAATTGCCGCAAAGCCCCGCGCGGCAATCTAGTATCGGATGCGGCCCGGGACATTTTCGCACTGACCACTTCAGCGACGGCTTCATGTAACGAACCACACTTGACCAGCGCCGCCATATCCGGGCGGCTCCTCCTGGCGAACGCCTCGGCTCGTAACTGCTCGAATTGCGTTTGATCCCTAACGGCGGGGCTCACGCCGACGCCGCCGGACGCTGCCGGTAGTGCGTCCGAGAAGTTGCGGCGGCGGCGGCGGCGCGTTGCGGCTCTTAGGACGGCGCGCCGCATCGTCTCTGTGGCTTCGGAGCGCGAGTTTCGTTGTGCTCGAGTCCAGCTGCGGGACGCAAGGCGCTCGCGCGAGCAGTATACGTTGCGAGGAGCTGCAGCTGCAGTAGCAGCAGTGCTATGCTGCGTCTGCTGGGCGTCGCCCGGCGTAGCAGAATGGATGCGTTGGTTGTGAGGGACCACCAGTGCGTAAGAATGCCACTCCTTTAGACCAGCAGGCAACGATATCGCCGGTCTCGGCTCCGGGCCTAAGTCCGATCTAGCGGCATGTAAGTCACTAGCAAGCAAAACGACATGCAGTCGTTTGAGCTTCGTTCTGTTCGATAATGGTCCAAAGAGATCAATGGGACGCTTGCTGGGGGCCGAAAAAATTAATTTTTTTAATTCGCGAAATTGACGACGCCGCCATGGCGGGCGCGTCGGTGGAATCCTGTCGATTCGTGGTCCTGAGGTCTCCCCGGGGTCGCCTAGGGTCCTCACGAGACATGTGCAATCCCCTACGCCGCATGCGCGGGCACTTCCAGCGGTAGATAGATATGGCAATTCTCTTAGCCAGGCATCTCACTTGCCCATGATTTGCCAAAGTTTTGGATCCAGAGGTCTCTGGAGAGCCCCAAGCGCCACCGCATGCGGCGTAGGCGACTACCCGACCCCAGACCTATCCCGGAGGCAGTCCGCGAGCCGATCTACATCCGAAAAAAGTAAACAATTTGGGCCCGATGGCGCCCCGTTCCCGTCAAAAACGTCAATTACCCGAGGGCCTCCAGTAGTCGCCGTAGCGGTCTCGTTGGACCCCATACTACCCCAGCGATAGTCAATTACAAGTATATGACATCTACATCATAAGAAGGGTACTTTTGGCTGCCAACGCTCGGGACGTGAACATCTTGATCTGGACCCCGCGCAAGTCAGTCGGTCATGAAACAAATGATCGCGTTATGGTCCATGGTGAAGGTACACGGGCTGATGGCCGCAGGTTCAAGTTATTTGCCAATTTGAGCGAGATCGTGGGCCCGGGAGACTGACGACCCGCGCCGAGCATCTTTGGGTCTCGGAGCAATGTAGTACGCAATCAAGCCGGTTAGCTGGCTCGTCCCGGAACCGAAGCGCCTGAAACGCAAATTTATTGTACAAACCACCGGTCTGGGGCCTTTCTGGTGCTCCGCGTACGCACCGTCGTCCGCGGAGAACGGGCAAGTCGGTCGATTGTGAATAGAACAACGGCGTTATGGTCCATCTGGGTGGTGGCGTCGCTGATACTCTCAGATTTATGTTCTGAGCTCACCATTGGAAAAACGTAAGGCGCGAAGTCGTCGTTTCGCGCGGCTCTAACGGAGTACATGATCATGCTCACTGTCGCTGAGGCGGATTGTATGGAATCTACCACTACTAAATGGAGTAAAACGAACATAAACTCGAGAGTTGTCTAGTAGAATTCTTCTCCCGCCCTCCGAGCGCGGGCCGTCGGCTCCGGTTCCGTCGATTGTGGATGAAAACTGGGCTGGAGTTGATATGATGTAGTATTTGGACGGTAGATGGCGGTGTCAATCGCTGGTGTATTTTGGCAAGCCGCAAGGAATAGCGATCTAGCGTATGGACACACTAGGAATCCGTATATATATATATATGTATATATGTATATACATACATTTAGTATACATGTATACAGGCCTAGGCGGATGGCTTTTGAAAGCAGACCTCTCCGACTGATCCCCGAATAGTGAAGTTCAGAGCTTAATTCCCGCTCCGGGAATGATAAAAAAAAACACAAAACTACTGTTTAAACGAGCGCCGCGAGCGCGCTACGCGTCGCTGCGTCCACGACCGTTAATGGCGTTGCCGAGGGCTTCGGCGACCCCGTACGCCGCGTTGGCCACCGCCGCGGCGACGTCGTACATCGCCGCGGCGACCCCCGCGGCGACGTCGTACATCGCCTGGCCAACCCTCGCGGCGACGCCGTAGATCGCCTGGCCAACCCTCGCGGCGACGCCGTAGATCGCCTGGCCAACCCTCGCGGCGACTGCGCACATCGCCGCGGCGACGGCGTAGATGCCGCGGCCCAGGGGCGCCATGATATGATCGTAGACGCCGTACATCACGGCGAGCACGAAGTTGCGCAGCGGCGTCACGACGTGCTCCCCGACCCAGTTGCAGCATTTTCCAATGGACCGGCAGATGCAGGTACAGCACTTGCATGCGGCCCCGGCGACGGCGTTGCAGCCTCTGGCTATCTGCCGGCAGATAGCGGCGCAGCATTGTACGAGGGGCTTCACGACAATGCGGCAGATTGCTCGACAGCAGACGCCGACGGCCTCCCCGACCGCCGCATAGCATCGACGAAGCGCGTAGGCCATGCCGTTACAGCATTTCCGAATCACTTTTACGATAGGCGCCACGAAGATGCGATGTGCGGCGGCGCAGCATTGGCGGATCGCACGGCCGAGGGCGGCACAGCACCGCCCGACGGCCGCGAGGCATCGTTTGAGTAAATTCCCGAGGGCGGTACAGCATCGCGAGACCGCGGCCGCGACTGGCGCCACGAAGATGCGATGTGCGGCGGCGCAGCATTTGTGGATTGCGCGGCCGAGGGCGGTACAGCATCGGCCGACGGCCGCGAGGCATCGTTTGAGTAAATTGCAGAGGGCGGTACAGCACCGCCCAACGGCGGCCGCGACTGGCGCCACGAAGATGCGATGTGCGGCGGCGCAGCATTTGTGGATGGCGCGGCCGAGGGCGGTACAGCACCGACCCACCGCGTCGCAGCAGCGGAAGAGGGCCACGCAGAATCTGCCGAGGGGCACGCAACAAACGTAATACACAACGTCACCCATCAATTCCCAGCACCTTTTCAAGCACGGCGGCAGGCACCGACGCAGGAGGAAGCCGAGCGCGCAGGGGCAGCACACGAAGTAGAGGCAGAGTTTCCGGAGGAAGCGGAGGGGCGTCGAGCGGTCGTACTCGGTGAAGAGGGGAATGCGCTCGGCGACGGCGACGGCGCCGTCCTGGGAGCGTTCCAATGGCGCCCCCTCGACCGGCTGCGCGGTCGGCACGTCCCCGAGCGCTGCTTCGAGGTCCACGAACTCCGTGCCCTCCTCGGCGAGGTCGTCATCGGAAAAGGTGTCCCCAGACAGCGTGCGAGCCTCGACGAGAGATGCGTCCAAGTAGTGCTCCCATGCAGCACCGGCTCGCATGGGACCGGCTGATGCAGATGCAGCACCTTCATCATTGCCAGGGCTTCCTCTCATCTACGCGGCGCTTTGGGCAGCCGTTCTTTTCGGCGTAGCGCGTGCGCCTTCGGTGACAAAGCATTAAACATTGTTATACGGTGGTTTGGGCTGCCTGCCATGCTTAAGCGCTTATGATTTCAGGCGGAGGTGACCACGGACACGCCGGGAAGGTACTAAACGCTCGCACGAGCAACAAAAGCTGCCCCAACTCCTTGAAGGTGCGGGTTTGCGGAACTTTCTGCCCGCCGCGGCCGCGCAGCCGTGGGTAAGTCTAGCATGCCCTAGTAGGGAGCGCTAACGCGGTGACGCGACGTACGTGTTTTGCCTGCGATGGAAAGGCGCGCCGGCGGTGCCGCGGAACGTCTGAACCTCGTCGTCTGAACTCCATGCCCCGTACACTAGGGTTGTTTGTGTAAGGGAAGGAAGGGCTCGCTCGGAAACCCGAATTGCATCGAGGCGTACTAGGTACTGCTCTTACCCTTGTCGTCAGCGCCCTTGTGCAACAGCTTCGTCAAATCTTCAAGAGTGATCTGCGCGACCTTGTTCGCCAGGGCCACGTCCCCATCCTCGGTCTCGCGCTCGAACGCGCGCTTCTCCAGGATCGCCATGACTTCTGGTGTCCTCGCCATCTTCGCGGCGATCTTGTCGCCGCCTTTGGTCGACAGGACGTGCAGCGCCCAGGCGCCTTCTGACGAGCAGTCCGGCCGATCGGACGCGGCAAGCCTAGCGAGCGCGACGGGCCCGCTCATTAATTCGCCGTCCAAAGCTTCGCCTCGTGCTGCATTCGCAATTCTATTTAATGCCGCGACGGCGTGCTCCTTGACCTCGGCGCGGCCGTCGGCCACGAGTAACCGTGACAATAGCCGGGGCACCTTGGCCCTACACAGTTCTCCGGCTTGGTTCGCGCCGTCCGAGGCGACGTTCGCGGCCAACACGCAGCACTGCAGGAGGATGTCCTGGTCCGTCCTTAGTGACAGAGACTGGACGATGAGCAACGCGAGGCCCTGCTTTAATAGGTGGGAGGTGACCGGGTGCGTGCTAATCGCAGCGAGCCACCGCAGCGCCGCGAGCAACGACAAGCGCTCGGGCGCGGCCCGCTCCGACGGCGCGCCCGGGCGGCCGCAGTGTCTACAAATAGCCATGACCGTCGGCAGCGTCGACAGCTGCTGGCCGAGCAAGGGCGGTGACCGTAGCAACGCGATCTCCGACAGCGCCTCGAGCACGGGCGGGAGGATGGCGTCCCGTCTTTCGTCGCGCACGGAGCAGAGCGCCGGGGCATCATCAGGGGTGTTCGTCGCAGCTACTAACCGCCAGCTCCGTGACACGATCTGGGACCGTTGCAATTCAGTGAAAGCTGTGGCGTTCTTGCTCGCTAGTGCTCGAAGCTCCTCGGCTGCTTTGCCGCGGCGGTCGGCCTCGGTGTCCTTCGCGCAGCACTCGTCGATGAGGGCTTTCGCCGTCTTGAGGTCCTTGGCGGCGGCGAGGGGCGTGGTTTGGGCTTCGGCGATGGCGGACATTTTCCTAATAAATGATCTCTGCGGCTTCCTGTGCACACTGCTCTCTTGGAGCTCTCTGCTTGATTGATCGATTGCTCGTCTTGTTTGGATGCCAAACACGCTCACACGTCGCAGGCTATGATGAAAATGCTCTGCTGCGCTGCTGAATGCAGCGATGATTCGTCTGCCGCTGCTTGCGGAGCACAATATTGGGCTGGCTTGCAAGACCTCCAAGGCCCTCGCAAAGTGTGTCGTTTTTTTTTTCGGCGCCCGCCATCCGTGCAGACGCTTCCTGCAGTCGACTTCACGAGTCCCATGGCTGCAAAAAATGTCACGCCCCGAATTATTGGCAGCCAGCTCCAGCGCCGTCGGGGCTCCGTACCGCCTCGCATACGAGGTTACAGCTCGTTTGAAACTGTGCATCGGAGAGTTTGCGACGCATATCAGAGCGCTGTGGAACGACAGCACTCAAAACGAGCCGATAGCTGCGAAACTCGAAAGTGTTCGAGCCAGTGGTTGCGTACGTGTATCCGAGTCCTCGTGAGCTACAAACCGCGCAAAACAGCGCTGTACAGCTGCGAAACTCGAGCAGAGCCAACCAGCACCGATAGCGCACTCAAAGCCAACTCGTCGAAGCCATGGATTCGACGGCCAGCTCCGAACCGCTGACGCCGCGCTCCACCGGTGCGCCGGCTATGATTGAAAGGCGCAGCAGCTTCGTGCTCGAGGGCGCGTCGACGAAGTTGGTAGACGATCTCGCCAAGGCGGCGGCTTCTGCTCGGGCCGACGCTATCCTGGGTCGTGCCGAATTCGTGCGCCGCTCCTCCTCCATCGGCGAAGAAGCCGAAGTCGCCGCGGCGGCCTGAACAAAGACGTGTACCTAAGTTATTTATGTGAAACTGCGTTTCCGTGTTCCGAGCTCGACGCGCGCCAGTCCGAAGGTCAAACGGGCAACATGACGAAGGCATCCGTCCTGAGACCACTGCGAGGTGCCCGGGATGGGTGAATGGCTCCCGCACCAGGGACCAATAGGATCAGAGCGCCGCAGCAGGACAGCTCCGCAGTCCATTCCAGCACGCCGCGGGAAGCGCCGCGCCGCGCCAAATCAGCTTGGTTCAAGCGCTGTGTAACTGCTAAATCGCTGTAGAGCGCAGCAGGTTAAGCGCCGCACCGCCGCGCAAATATCGGCGCATAACTGAATATGGCTGAAGTCTTTGACGTCGATGCGCCGGCGCCGCAGCCGCCGCAGAAGAAGCGCTCACACGACGTCATCGACCTCCTCGAAGACGACGACGTGGTGATAGTAGCGCCGCCCAAGAAACCGCGGCCGGAGGTCGTCGACGTCGACGCGATCGACAGCGACGATGATGCGGACGACAACGGCGAGCGCGGGCTCGGGCCGCCGCGGCCGCGCGTGAAGCCCGAGCCACCGCGAGCGCTCGCCGTCGCCCAGCCCTGCCCGGCCCAGCGCCCGGTGCCGAAACCGGAGCCGCGCGGCCCGCCCGTGCCCGTCAAGCCTGAGCCGAAGAAGGAGGTCAAGCCCAAGGTCGAGCAGAAGCCCAAGGTCGAGCTCGACGACGACGGCGACCAGTCGCGCGCGGTGTCCTCTTCGCGTCGATGGCGTTCGTGGCCCATGTTCATTCACCGCGCGCAGGCCCATGTTCACGCTAAAGAAGAAGAAGAAGAAGGCGGCCGCACCGTCGCCGGCGCGGCTCTCCGAGGACGGCTCGGACGACGACGAGCCCGCGGAGCCGCCGCCGCCGCGCAGCGCCTTCCCGCAGTGGCTCAAGGCGCGCGAGGACGCGGGCGACGCGCCCCCGCTCGACCCCGACCAGCGCCGCGCGTGCGACTGCATCGTCGTCCAGAGCAAGAACACGTTCGTGACCGGAAGCGGCGGCAACGGCAAGTCGCACGTGACGCGAACCATCCTCGACTTCTTCGAGAAACATTACGGAGATCAGCACTCGCCTGTGTGGAAATCAAATTTCGGGACGAACCTAACTCACTGATTAATTTCCACGCAGATACTCGCAAAAGGTCGCCGTCTGCGCGCCGACGGGCATCGCCGCGACGCACGTGAACGGCACGACGATTCACTCGGCACGTTCCGGCGTAACACGTCATCGCGTCGCCGCGACATCGTCGACGCAACGCCACGACGCCGCGACGCCCTCGCCGCGGCCTGACGTGTCGCTCGACGCAGGCAACGGGCATCGGCGTGCCCAAGTGTCAGGAGGACTTCCGCCGCATGCATCAGGGCTTCCGCAAGGAGCTCTGGACGAAGCTCGTCGAGGTGCTGATTATTGATGAGATCTCCATGTTGAGCGGCGAGTGGCTAGATAATTTGGAGAGGATGCTGCGGGAACTGACGCATTACTACGGCCGCGGCGAGTTCCAGCAGTATTTGAGGATGCCGATGAAGGACATCCCGGCCTTCGGCGGCATCCAGGTCGTCGTCGTCGGCGACTTCTACCAGCTCCCTCCCATCCCGGCGACGATCCACGGCGAGACCTTCCAGAGATTAGATCATGGGCTATTCCACGCGCAACACATCCCAAAGGACAGCCACACAAAAAAGATCTACTTCACGAACCGGGGCTACGCCTTCCAGTCGATGGCGTGGCGCGCGGCGGAATTTGTGTACGTGCACCTGCGCACGTGCCACCGCATCGGCGCGTCGGAGCGCGAGTTCGTGCAACTCATGGGCCGCATCCGCCGCGGCGAGGCGCGCGACAAGGACTACGATCGACTGAACAAGGTCGGGGCCAAGACGCACGCGGACGACGCCGAGCCCACGGTGCGTGCGCGGCGTTTTTTTTTCTTCGACCCACGCCATCGCCTCACGAGCTACACACGCAGGAAATCTGGCCGACGAACGCCAAGGTCAACGCCGTCAATAGGCAGGGCCTCGAGCGGCTCAAAGATCCGCCGAAGCGGTTCGAGCATGGCACTTGGGTGCGACCGTTCAAAAATATTCCGCCCTACATCTCCGTCGACGAGGTGACGCACGCTTTGAAGACGTGCGACTTCATCAAGTCCGCGCCGGCGTCGTCGAACGCTCACTGTTGCCTGTCGCCGAGGAAAACTCACGGTGTCTCACGCAGGTACAACAAGCTTGTGGAGCCTACTGTTGATTTGAAGCCGGGCGCGCGCATTTTACTCCTCAAAAATATTGATACACGTAATGAAGCGAAAAAGGAACAACCGCTCGTCAACGGCACGACGGGCCGGATCCTGCGCTGGGCGACGGCGGCCGAGGCCGAGGCGGCGCTCAAGGCCCGCGAGGTCTACCTCGAGGACAAGCTCGAAGCCGCGCGCGAGCAGCGCCTCGCCAAAGGTAAAAGGTCGCACGAGACGTCGCTGGAGCGCAAATTGTACGAGGAGCTCCAGAAGCTGCGCGAGCACGTGCTGCAACATTGCGGGCACCTGTGTGGAAATCAAAATTTTATGGCGCGTTCGTGCTGAATCGTCGCGTCGTCCTCCACGCCATCGACGCGACGCCTGCTCGATGGCGTGGCGATGTCGGTCCCTCGCCGCTCGACTGAGCCAGGTCAGCCGCGTCATTTCCGAGAAATGACTTGGTGAAGAATTGTCGGGTGCACCCGTCGCACTGGTTGATTTCCACACAGGCGGCCACGACGTCGACAAGCAGGGCCAGACGATCAAGACGGCCGGCACATTATTGCCGTGGGTGCGGTTCTCCAAAGGTAGGGAAGAAGTCGTGCTGCCGGCGCTCTTCGACGACGAGCTCGTGGGCCAGGGCGTCGCCTACGTGATGCAGATCCCGCTCAAGCTCGGCTACGCCGTAAAGATCTGTGTGGAAATCAAACAGTGAGTTAGGTTATCGAGCAGACGCAGTTACGAGGACGACGTCGCGTCGATGGCGTGGGGCGTTCGAAATTTGATTTCCACACAGGTAACCATCCACAAGAGCCAAGGGATGTCCCTCGACGCGGCGACGGTGTCCTGCTCCGGGTCCTTCGCCGAGGGCCAGGCGTACGTCGCGTTGTCGCGGGTCACGGGCGCGAACGCGCTGGCGCTGGCGCGGCCCGTCCGCGGCGTCGACATCAAGACCCCGAAGATGGCGACCGCCTTCTACGAGCTACTGAATTCGCTCGAGGCACAAGCAAAAATCCTCGGCGCGCCGCTCGACCTCGGACCGCTCGCGCTGCGCGAGCGCTTCGGCGGTACGGAGCACGACCCGCTCGGCGCCGCGCGCGGCATCGGTCCCGGGCCGCAACTGACGGCCCTCGAGGCGATCGAGCGCCTCGAGCCGTCGCTCGACATTGAGGAGGAGCAGCCCCACGTCTTACACTGGCAGACGAAGAAGCCGTCCGTCGCGCGCGAGGAGTTCGGCGGCCACGGCGTCGGGTCGACGACGAAGGGCAAGGGCGGAAAGTGCTTCAAGTGCCAGCAGGTCGGCCACTGGGCGGCGGAGTGCCCGAACTAGAGCCGTCCCTCCCCCCACGTGTGTAAAGAACAAGCAAGTTATATACACATCATGAGGCCTCAGTCCACTGCGCTGAATGGCCCTCCTCCCCGTATGCCGTCGGGAGCTCCGTCGGCGCTTCGGGCCAGACCATTTCCGCTTGCTGCACTGGCGCCGCCGTCGTGGCAATCACCTCAGCCTCCGGGAGCGGCGGCGCGCTGGGCCACAGGTGTCGGGTCACGCGACGGTGCATCGGCGTCACGGACGGTACTCGCGCCGGCGCCATCACGGGCGCGTCCGAGGCCACGCGCGCGATCGCCGCCGCGGGCAGGAGCGGCGGCGCCGAAGGCGTAACCGCTCTCGTCGCCCTCACGGGCGCGACGGGTCGGTCGAGCGCGCGGAGCATCGCGTCCTGCTGCTCGACGGCGACGCGGCCCGTGACGTTGTTTACGTTCTCCCGGTCCTGGGAGGTGCGACGCCGCTGGTCCACGGCGGCCGCGAGGCGCCGGCGCTCGGCGGCGAGGTCGTCGCTGGCGACGTAGGTCGACCAGTCGCAGCGCGCCTCGCGGACGCGGGCCCAGCGCGCGCCCAGCCCTCCTATCCCCGTGGCGCCCGGCCGCGCGTCGAGGCCGCAGAGGCCCCAGCCCTTCGGCGCCGGCGGGTCGAGGCGGATCTTCACGCGCCCCAGCGCCTTGCGGCCGAGCCGCCGCTCCGAGTAGTACGCCGCGCGGTTCTTATCGATCCGGAGCCGGTGCTTCTTGCCGCTGGATGTCTTGACCTTGAGCCCGACGAGGCGATGCTGCGGCACGGGCCGGATCGCGTCGAAGGCGTAGACCCAGTCCTTCTCGAAGACGCAGTCGACATACCTCACGTGCTCCCAGGGTTTCAGCGCCGCCACGTGCCGCGAGACGTCGCCGCAGAGCTCGGCCTCGGGGAAGCTGTGCTCGACGCGGCCGCAGCCCCAGACGTGCCACACCAGCGACAGCCTGACGACGTGCGTCGCGGAGCACTCCGCGACGACCTCCGCGAGGCGCATGCGGTCATCCGTGCCTGGTCCCCATATGCGGACGGGCAGGAGGAGCGCGCCCGGCTTGTTTTTATTCAGAGCCGCGGCGGCGACGGCGTTGATCGTCGAGACCTCCTTACCGTCAAAACCGCAGGCGCCCATCCGCGACGTCGAGAGCGTGGCGAGGTGGAACGGGCGCCGGACGCCGTTCGCGACGAGCGCGTCGAGCTGCTCGCGTGGAATCTCGCGCTTGAGCACGCGCTTGAGCCAGTCGTTGAGCGACGGCAGCGGCCCGTAGACGTTCGGCGGCGCAACAGGGCTTATTCTAGTCGCGATGGGCTCTGCATTTGTGTCCAGGCACGTGTGGTCGTGGTCGCCGTGGAAGACGAAGAGGCCCATTGGTTTGTGGGGCTGCCCGCGCGGTGGCCCAGGCACACCGCGACGGCGTCGGGCAGCGTCGACCCTGTGAACACTGGCTGATCCAGGCTCTTTCCAGCCTGGCAGAGTGAGAGCGCTCTGTGCGGGGTGTTTTGACGAGGACGAGTCCAGTCCTGCACGGCGCCGCCCGGGAGTCGCTGTGACGGGTGCCAGACGAGTCGGGCAGCAGCCTCGTTCGTGCGGGATAGACTCTCCAGTTTCGAGAGGACACGGAGGGAGAAATAGCCCTGAGCGCAAGGCAACAAGCGCCCCAAGCTCACGCTGTTGCCGGGGCAGCCCTGCCATTGCGCCGCAGGCAGCCCTTTGAGCGGCGCACCCTCGGGCGCTCGGCACTCACTGATTGGGCAGCCCAGAGAGCTCCAGCATGGCGGCCCAGGACGAGCTCACGCTGCTGGCCGGCGAGCTCGCAAGGAAAATAGAAGGGACCAAAACCAATAAGGTCTTCGCGCGCGGCGTGCCCGGTATTACGAATGAGACGTTCACGTCCGAGGCGGCGGTTCGCGCGCTCATGACCTGCGAACGCCTTTTTGAAGTGGACGACGAGGAGAAGTCGCCTCAAAGAAGAAAGCGCGTGTCGCTCTTACCGAATAAACTGTTGAGAAGGCATTCGCTGGACTTTAGGAGGGCATTGGACGCGTGGGATCAGCTCGTCGCGCGAGGATACGTCTTGCACGTCGACCCGGGGCATTTATCCTTAGATGGAGAAAGGGAACTGAAGAACAAGGACGCCGTGAACAATTCGACGCACTTCAGATTTGAACCGTCTCGCTTCGCGCCGTTCGCGCTGAGGTGTGCCGTGCTCGCGGTGCGCGGCCTCCCACCCTCAACAACAGCGTCCTGCGTCGTGACCGTCGGTTCCCAGACGTCGGACTTCGTGCCCATCCACGACGACGACCATCGCGGCTCGGAAGCGGCGCGCGGGACGCAATACTATCAGAGCGAGCACCCGGCCTTTTCGCACTTCGGGTACGACCCCCACTCTGCACAATCGGAAATCTTGAGGGTGGGGTTGGAGTGGAGCGGTCGCAACGGCCGATCGGGAAATTGGGCCGTCGGCGAGACTTCCCTCTCGTTACCGGCGGAAGGTGAGCGGAAGACACCGCGACCGAGCGTGCCGCCGGCCTTCACCGAGGATGAGTCGTTGCACGTGCCTCTCTTGAGCAGGAAGAACGACTTCGAGCAGCGGAGCTTCGAAGCTATAACTTCGGAGCGATGTACATGGGTACGATGCAACGTCGTCGAGGGGTCGGACAGTACTTCCACTAAAGTCGAGGTGTTAGTTGCCGCGTACACGGAGGCCCAGACGGCTTCTTCATCTAAATCATTGTCGCAAGATTTACAGATCCAGAGCTGGCGCGTGTACGTGCGAGTCGGGCGGTGCGAGGGCTGTAGATCAGGTGGCCTTTCGAGATTGGGGCAACTGGGCAACAACGTGACGCTGCAAGCTCTATCGAGGGTCGGGACCTCGGAAGCTAGAACTTTACCAATAAAAAAAGATTTCGAGAGCGAAGGCTGCGACTTCGGGAATCAACGGTTGCGGTGCGTCGCGACGGTGGCTAGAAGGTCTGGAAGTGTCAAGGTGACCCTGAAGGAATCTGCGGCCTTGGAGCACTGCGCCCTTGGTAGCGTGACGCTACCTTTACGCAAGGTACCCGTGGTCAAGGCGAGCCACTACTCCGACTCCTCGAAAAGGAAAGAACCGCCTTCCAAGAGGTACGACATCACCTACCGGAGGATGACCGGAAGTGACGTCAAGAACGGCGGCGTCTGGCTGTCGGTCTGGATGACGCCGCTCTTGCCGCCTTCCACAGTGGCCAAGAGGGTGGTCCGGTGGAACTACTACTTCTTCATGGGCATGAATTTTTTATGTTTTTTATACTTATCAAGGCGCTTGGCCGGTGGCGTGACGCAGGCGGCGATGATGTGCTCGTTCATACCTCTATGTCGCTTGTTACTAGAGTTGCCGCAACTCCTAGGTAAACTGTTGACCTGGATCCTGGCTTTAGCTGTGCCCGGCCTGAACATGTCCATGGGCGCCATTCGATTGCTATTGTGGTTTTCCGATACTAAGAGAACACCTACCTCTTCAGCGCAAGATTTAGCCGCACTCGCGGCCGGCGCGTCGCGTCGATTGTGTCTGAGGATCGAGGTCGACGACTTTGCGATCCGGAACCCGGGCCCTCGCGCGGCGCACTCGCACGAGAACTTTGTGAGTGCGCAGTCCGTTTCCTTAGTTCTGTCCTTTGATGCTAGATTGCTACACGGCGTCATCGACACGTTGCGACATTGGTTGCGAAGGACCTGGCGCAAGAAGGAGGACGACCTCCAGCTGAAGTATCGGGAGGTCTTCAAAGAGATCGATACGAACGGTTCTGGTACCATCGACGCCAGAGAGATGAAAGCTTGTTTAAAAAGATTAGGTTGCAAGTCGACGGAGAAGGAGGTGCAACGGGTCCTGGAAGTAGCCGATGTGGATGATTCCGGTGAGTTAGATTTCGACGAGTTCCGAAAGGCCATGGTCCATGCCACACAGTCGTGGGCTGGTGTTATAAGGAGGTTCGGGCCCAGACAACCACCAAGTGTCGTGAGATGGAACCCTTTTCCTTCGGAACATGCGAAGGACCGGGCGCTGGACGACTTCGAGCCGACTAGAATAGGCAGCATCCGCATGGACGACTTCACGGTGGACGGCGTGAACATCGCCTTTAATCTAAGTACGACGAACGAATTCAACGTGTGCCACTTCGTGCGCGGGCTGGCGGAAGGCAAGGTGTCGCAAGCCATTGGTAGGAGGAAGGCGCCCAATACTTTACGAGTTACCGTGGTCTCTTGTACCGGGGTGACGACTGACGTCGCTCCCAAGGTCGTCCTGAAGCTGAGAGACGCGACGTGGTCTACGTCAGCTCGAGGCTTCGAGGGCAAGAAGCACGTCTGGAACGAGACCTGGACGACGCCGTGTTTCGACCCCTCTGCTGTCTTGCACCTTGGGTTGGTCAATTCGAGGATCGCCGCGACCTACAAGGACCTGGGCCAGTGGCTGATCACGACGAAGATGATCGTGGTGGCGCCCTACCACGTCTTCGGGTCGAACCTGAAATATAAGCGATCCGGGAACGAGTGGCACCTGCGGGGCGACATGATTTTGCGAGGGTCCGATTTCTTAGTTGAGTCAGGAAAAGATCTAACAGTAACCTTGGAGCTCTGCTACTACTACGACCCGAGGACCGAAGAGACGGAAGTGAGCTACGGCACGCAGATGAACAAATCTAGGAAGAGTGCCCTCGAGCAACTCCAGCAGAATTCGGCCGAGACGACGTGGCGCATGGGCAATCTAAGCGCGTGCGGCCACATGCTCGAGGACTTTCCTCTACTCTTCGACGTGCGGAAGTTCCAGATCTCGCGCATTAACTTTTATTTGAAGGATCTCTTCGCGGGGACGGCTACTTCTGATATGATCGAGGCGGTTCGGTACGGTGTCGTTTATGCCTTCTGCTCGATGGCGTGACGTGACGGGGGCTTCGCGCCGACGCCGTCGCTTCGATGGCATCGCTTCGAACCACGCGAGCCCCGCGCCGCCGACGCGTCCGCTCTCGCGACGGGACGCCGTCGACGCAGGTCCACCTCAAGTCCTTCACGCGCGCCGCGTCGGGCAAGATCGACGACCACGTCTGGATCGAGAAGCTCGACCTAAGAACGCACCTCCAGGCGCCCCCAAGTGCCCCGGAAGGCATCGACTTGCTCGCCTTGTGCCAGAAGTTACTCACGAATGCGATCCGGCCCGTCCTCAAGGAAGTCAATATAACAGGTGCATTAGGACATATTGCGGGCGCCTTCTTCTCTTCATCATCATCGAGGGGCCAGTCGACTTTGGATGTGATTCCGACCCCAGACGTAGTGGCGCAAGAAACGTTAAAAGGCATGAAGGAGGCCCAGAAGAGCATGAAGCGGGGTGTGGATAATGCGGCCGGCTGCTGTTTACTGGCGAAGGATTCGTGTCTCCGGAATTGCTTGCACGCGGGCGCGGACAAGTACTGCAACACGGACGACAACACTATTTTATTACGATCATCTATATGCGAGGGTTTGTTGGACAAACGGGTCAAAAGGTACCGGGGCGAGTGCTGCGCGTGTGGTGGCTGGTCTCGACCGGTACTGGAACATGTGAGGTTGAAGAAGGGTTATGGGGGTCTCGTGCTGTACTACACGAAGACGTCGGCGTCGGGCAACAAGGGCGCCACGAAGAAAATAAGACTGCGGAAGGTGCGCTACGACCGCGACTCGCTGTCGTGTTTGTTGGAGGACGCGCGGGGCCGCAAGCGCAAAGAGGCCATGTTCCGCATGCCCGCTATTTCTGACGTCGCGACGGAGGACAAGCGGCTGCCCCTCAAGGAGTGGTGGGCGGCGATCGCGCCCGGCGTCGAGCCGAGTCAAAACTGGGTCGAGCTCCGCGTGTCCGCTGCCGATGAAGTCACGGAGTCGTCGGAGGACGAATCGGCGCCGTCGTCTCCCGTCGCTAGGAAGAAGTCGGTGCGGTTCGAGGAGGAGTGGTAATTGTGTTCATTAGCTTTTTTCGTTACTCGGAGGGGGTGGAGGGGAGGGGGGGAGGGGTAGGGAAGGTGTTGCAGCGCTCACGATACCTTGATCATCGTGTACTGCGATCCGTGTCGGCTTAGTAGCAGGTGCCGTGGGCGCCGGTGTCGTAGGACGAGCACCGCGTGCAACCGAAACCACCGGACGTGAGGCAGTCGCTGTCCTTGAAGCAGACTTTGCCGCACGACTGGCCGCCGGGAGACGGGGTCGGCGCCGGCGCCGGCTTCGACGGCTTTTGGATGTTCCACTGGGCCGTGCTTGGGAGACCGTACTTAGAGCTGCATTCCGTGCCGCCCTTAACCGACGATCCCTCTTGCGTCATGCAAATCGTTTCGCCCTGGAACTTCGACTTGAGAACGATGGCTTGCTCACTGGTCGTCGTCCAAATCGAATTCTTATCCCCAGATTTGCATTTATAAAGACCGATGGAATCGCCGGCTCTGAACGACCCCCCACCTAACGCATCGACGCAAAACTCCTCGCCTTTGTAATTAGTGAAGCGGATCTGCCCCTTGTGCTCGTTGTAATGGAAGAGCTGAGACTGCTTACCGTTGCACGGCTTAACGCCAATCTTCCCGTTCTTGTAGGGGGCTAAAACTTCCATGCATTTTGTGTTTGTGCGCGCGTCCGCGATCTGCACGAGGTCGCCGGACGACGACGAGTGGAAGTCCGCGCCGCGAATACTGGGCGTCGTCGACACGGCCGTCGCGGCCAGCGCGCCGAGCACGAATGCCGCGATGGCGGCGCCGCCGATGAGCGTCTTGGCGTTGACCTTAATGTCGCGGCTCAGGAGCGGCTTATCGGCCTCGACGTCGGCGGAGACGGGGAGAGTATTGTAGGTGGCCATTTTGAATTGTCTTGCGGTTGTTTTGGAAAGTCTCGCGAGCTGTGCACTCTGAGACTTGGGCGTTTTAGTTGGTGTCGATTGCGCTGGCAAGTGCGCTCTCTGCTCCGAGGGGGCGCTCTCTCCGCGTTCCTCATCGGCGAGCGTCGTCAAAAACGTAGAGAACCCCCAGAGGCGCCCCAGGATACGTCCCTGGTGCAGGTTCCACCGTGAAGCCAGCCTTTGCAGGTGGCCGCGCCGCGCGCCGGGACCGCGTCCAACAACACCACATTACTCACCTACCGAGACACCGCCGCCTCCCTTTCACGCTTGCGCCACGCCGTGATCGTCATGTCCCCGATGCGCTCGAGCGGCGGCGGGTGGTTGTCCTTCCAGCGCGTGTACTTGTCCGACCACATCTGCGTCGCGTCGGGCCCGTGGCCGTACATTTCCCAGAGTTCTAAGCCACAGGCAGCTAGCGCCGCCTCGATACGCTCCGCATCGCCGGCCGGCCAGAGCCCGTCCTCGGAGCAGAGCAGCGCGCCCTGATACGACTGGCCGGCCTTGCGCGCGGCACCCGAATAGTGGAAGACGGCCCAACTGAGATCATCGGCCGCGTCGACCGTCGTCCAATGTTCTTCGCTGACGATGCCATTGTCGAGCGTCGTCAAGGTCCACAATCCCGGCACGCCGCCGCGGGGCACGCATCGGTAGTGGCGCTTCGTCCAGACCTGTGTGGAACCCGTCGCGGCGATGGCGTGGGGTTGAGCGATTTCCGCACCGGTCCAGACCAGCTCGCCCTGCAGCGTCTCGACGCAGAATACAGGGTCATACCAGAGCCCATCGCCGCTCTTGGTCGGGTAGAAGATCTGGTGCTGCATCGGAAACGCGTCGTAGGCCGGGTTCGCACCCACCACAATCTTCCAGGACCACGGCTGTTTAGAAGACGCCGAGGCGGGGTCCTCGAGGTGGCCGATGAAGATCTGCCGCGCCGCCTCGAGGTCGACGGGCCGGCCGCGCCACTGAGAGAGGACAGGTACTTTTGGTTCAGTCAGGATCGGCGCATCGGATTGGAAACAATTGTTCTGCTGCAGGATGCACAGCGAGAACTCCTCCAGTTGTGGGGTCTCGTTGGACACGATCACTCGGTAAGACCCGACCTGATCCCTCAAATCCACGGCGTTGAGCGCGTCGATGGCCGACTTCGTCTTCGGGTCGCTCAGCGCCGCCGCGATCTGCGGGCCGCAGCAGTCGGTCATGGTCTTGAACTCCTGGAGGTTCCTCACGACTCCTTTCTCCCAGCTAGGATTGATGTCGCTCGCGACCACGGCGCACGGCCGCACCAGTGCGTGCACAAGGAACAATGCGGCGAAGAGCGCGTCCTCGGAGGAACCGCGAGCCAGGAGCAATTCGCTCTGCGCCAGCAGTCGCGCGCGACTCGCCTTCGTCGTGAACGGGAGGGCCTTCTGCAGTTTATCTAAAATGCTGGCGGCGCCCGGTGTCCACCCCGCGCAGAACGCGAGCGCTTTGACGTCCGACGAGCACTCGTCGTCCGCCACGAAGCACGACGGCTGGAGCCGCGCCAGCGTCGCCTTCGTCTTTGAGACGTCCGTCACGCCCAGACCAATCACGACGTCGCCGGCCGCCGCGTCCGTCGTGCCGCTCACCTTTGCGTCGAAGTGCCCCACGCGTCTCGCGAGTTGAGACGCTACGGTGGCGTGAGCTGGATTTGGTCGCGGGCTCGACGCGCCGTATACCTTCGAAACGCCGTCGCCGTGCAAGAAGAGCACCGTGGCATCGTCACTGACAGCTCGCAGCGCCGCTGGCGTGCGCACGCGTCGGGTTGGTGCCAGCAGAGCGGTGCTCAGCTGGCAGCCCAAGAGTAGTACTAGGGCCCGTGCAGTCATCTTCGCGTCGACAGCGATGACAGCAGCAACAGATACAACAAGTTTGCCAACTATTGCGTCGCAAATAAGCGGAATACGCCTGGATGCGCTGGCTGTCGAGCTAGCGTCCTATAAAGACACTAGGCAGCGCTTTGTTTTTGGCCTTGATCATCCTGCTCGCAACCACCCACAGGGATCGTAAAAATCCGTAATTAATCATTTCAAGACGCCTGCCGCCGCGTAATGCAGTCGTAGGAGCAATACCACTGCAGGCTGCAATGTGCTCACTGCTGCTGCTGCTCGTCGTCGCGCCGGCAGCAGCGCTGCGCGGCACCCCACTGCGCGCAACAACACGCCTCGACTACGACCACCTCTACCACATCGGCTCGCCCGTCGACGTCTTCAAGCATTGCGTCCTCACGGCGCTGCTGCGGCGCTGCACGGAGAAGGCGTCGCCGCTAACTTATGTCGAGACGCACGCCGGCCGCGGGCTTTATCCGTTCGACTCCGAGGAAGCGGCAACGCTGGCCGAGTTCGAGGACGGGCATCATAAGCTGCGGGCGCGAGCCGCGGGCCGCGAGAAGCTTCATGCAGACATCGCGGCGTATCTTGCGGCCCAGCGACCAGAGGAGTATGTAGGATCCGCCGCTCTGGCAGCCCTAGCGCTGCGCGAGGGCGACCGCGGCGTCTTCTTCGAACGCGATGAAACGTGTGCCGACGCGCTCACGGACGCCTTGTCCCGTCTTGGGGCGGAGTCTACCGTCGAGGTTGGCGACGGCTACGTCGGCACCTGTGTGGAAATCAACCAGTGAGTTAGGTTGTCGCGTCGATGGCGTAGAATCTCCACGCCATCGAGCAGATGCAGTTACAGGGAAGACGCCGGGTCGATGGCGTGGGGCGTCCGAAATTTGGTTTCCGCACAGGCCGGCACGAAGAAGCTGCGCGTCTCAACCCGCGGCCTCGTGTTTGTGGACCCGCCGTACCAGTCGGGCAGCGACACTGACCTCATCGCCGCGCTCTGCGGCCACCTCAAGCAGTACTGGCGGGCCGCGCGTATCGCTGTGTGGTACCCGCGCGGCGACGGCGCCGACGCGCGTACGGAACGGCTGCGTCACGAAGTCCTCGCCGCGACCGGTGCGTTCGACGTGCTGGACGCGCACCTGACCGTGCCCGGGGACGCGTCGGCGCGACTCCGGTCGTCGGGGATGCTCCTCGTGCAGCCGCCGTACGGCTTCGACGACGACCTCGAGTCACTGTTGCCCGAGCTCGCGGAGCTGCTCGCGCCGGGCGGGAGTTGGGGCGTGGAGTGGCTTCGGCGGGGCTAGTTGTGAATGTTGTAATCTTATCACTTTTTACACAGTTCCGCTCACTGGTCCAGTTCCCGGAGCATTCTCGCCGCGTCGGCTCTAGCGGTATCCGTCAGGTGCTTGTACTCGTACTCGCCGTCAAAGATCTTCTTGAGCCAGAACCGCGCGCGAGCGGGGTCTTTCGGCAGGCCGTGGCCGCCTTCGAAGAACGCCCAGCCAAGTTGATACGCGGCGAGGTCCGAACCCAGACCCGCCGCCTCGGTCGCGTTCATGATCCCAAATGCAGTGTCCTGGGGCCCACCGAGGCCAAGCAGGAGATATTCACCAAAAGCGGCCATCCCTTTCGGGTCTCGGGCCGCCGCGCTGCGCTCGTACCACGCGCGGGCTTGCGCATTGTCTTTCGCGAGGCCGTTCATACCTTCTCGGTACCACGCGCCGAGCATATACATAGCTTCCCCGTCGCCTCCTCCCGCCATCGCGCGCGTCTCCTTCACTTCCTTTTCATCCTCCAGCTTCTGTTTCCACGCCTCAGCAATCTCGCCCGCGATGGCGCCGCTCTCGACCAGCGCCTCGATCGTGTTTCGCGCTTGCGGTGCTGGGAATAACTTCGTCCCGATGACGGCACCCGTGCTCGGGCTGGTTGGCTCACCATCTTTCTTCGAGAACCACTCGCGGATGGCTTTCTCCTCGTAGATCTTGCCGTCTTCGGCGGTCACGGGTTTGATCGGCAATTCGTGCGTGATCGGACAGATGAACTCCCTCGCGATGGCGGCCAAGGTTTTTTGTTTCTTCTCTGCGTTCGCGTCCGCCTCGTCGCGTTCCTCGAGCGCCCTTTTTTTCATAGCATCGGCCACTTTCAGTAGATTTTTGCCCCGCGGCGGCGGGCCGGCGGCGTCAGCCATCGTCGCCGTCGGACGCGTCGCGCTGCCTCCGAGTACTGCAGGACAACAAGGTGTGTAGTCGCGTTGCAGCCGAAATTGCGCTGTTTCGCTCGGATCTCCCGTAGCGCAGCGCAACAGTGCCTGCCTCGGTCCAAAATCGACTGCAAAAGCACGGGTAGCGGCTGTCCTCTCGGCGCCAGAGAGCCTGAGACCCTGGAATTGCTCTAGTGTCTTACTAGCCGCTAGCAAAACGGGAGAGCGCTTCCGTCGTGCAACGACGAAGACTAGTTCGACGCCGCACCGACTCCTCCAGCTCCGAACGCAACAACACTAGCGCTGGGCAACCAAACACAGCCTTTGCGGAGCGCCGCCTTTGGCACGGCCCGCCGAGGCGCGCGGCGCGGCACCGGGACACGGCAGCCGCCAAACAGTGGTCAGGGCTCCACGCCATCCCCTGAAGCAGAAGAGGGCTGCCCCCCATCACCTATCACCCAGGACAAGAGCAGCCATGATCCACGCCCACGACGTCGAGGCCGAGCTCTGGCGCTTCGTCGACGACGGGGACCAACCTTCACCAAATGATTTGTGGAGGTGCATCCAGTACACGGCGCGCAAGAAGGCGACGGCGCTGCCCAGTAGCTTCACGCGGGACAGCGAGATGCATTTGGTCGATCAACACATGATCGATACGACGGACCGACATCTCGTCAAGGCCTTCTGCGAGCAGTTCCGGCCGGGCGCCACGGAGCGAGATATGCAGAAACCATTATTTTATCTCACGCCGTTCATCACTTGTAGCAAGTGCAATAGCATACTCTTTATCGACGCGGCGAACGCGCGGTGCTTCGGGGCGCCCGTGCCCGAATCCGTGCGGTTGAAGCGGGGCGGCAACGAGACGCTGGCCGTCTGTCCGGGCTGCGCCATGACGGAAAATTTGGAAGTGGGTGCTCATGACTTCATGGAGGACATCGAGGACGCGAGTCTCGGCGTCCCGTCGCGTAGAGACGCCTTCACTTCATTAATACGACTCGTGTCCATCAGACGATTTTGAGGCAGTTCGGACCGATTTGACGGAAATGCTCCGCGCAGGCGAGGGAGGCCATGGCCAAGGAGATGAAGAAGCGGAAGCGGGCCGCATCTCTATTGATCATGGTCTACCGGTTTTATTTGAGGAGGCAGCTAGCTCGCGCAGCTAGAACGAGGCAGAAGTGCCGCTACTACCTGTATCATCGGTGCGCGTCTATTGTCGAGAGTGCGGCGCGTGGCAGACTCGGGAGACGACGAGCAAGGACCTTCGAGAACCTGAGGTACATTAAGAACAGGCATCCCATCAGTCTGAAGAAAGCATTAGCTCAAAAGTTCGAAGTCGACAAACGGACGGGCGAGTCGAAGCGCCTAAAAAAGGTCTTCTGGTACCATACGAAAGTCCAGCTCGATTGCCTGTACCGGGACTACTTCATCCTGTGTCAACGGACGGGCTTCGTACCTCCCAGAATTATCGTCGAGCAAAATATTGAAGAGATTGCTAGGCGTATTAGGGTACGGGAAGAGTACCTGATCACGCTCATCCAAGCGTTGTACCGCGGGATCATATTGAGGAAATGTTTGGAGATTTATAAATACGAGATCATACGAATACGAGAAATTCGGGCGCAGTCGTGCTTTCGCATCGGCACGATCTGGCGGGGCTACGTCGCGCGGAAGCTGCGCGTGCCGGCGCGCATAGCTCAGGTATTACGACGAAAACGCCCAGAACAGTACGCGCGCGAACGGCGGGAGAAGCGCGACCGCATCCGCGCGAAAGCGGCCCGATCTAGGTTGAGGCAGCTCTACGAGAAGGAGCGCGCCGAGGAGGCGACAGCTAGAGCGTCCGGTCTCGTGAACCCGAACAATGCGCCGGGCGGCGGCGGCAAGAAGATGGCCGCATTTCTCGACTCAGCCTATGGCTCCGACGACGTGCGGCGGGGCGGCCGGCAGCTCTTGGATGGCATCGCCGAATATGATGCGCGCATTCAGAGAGAAAAGGAGGAGAAGCAAGCGCGCAAGGACTGGTTACGGAAGGCCGTGGCCGACGAAGCGGAGCGAGGACCGAAATTTCTACGGGGAAAAATAGCCAAGGACAACTACAATGGCACTTATGACATCGACTTCGAGGACGGCACGAAGGAGGCGAGTGTTGATGTGCTGAAGATCAAGCAGGCCGAGGGCTTTCCGAAGCCGTCGCTAGGCCACAAGTGGAAGGTCGGGATGGTATGCCTGGGCCGGTATTCGCATAAGCGGGATCTCTGCGGCCACGACGTGAACGACGCGGGTGCGTATAAGCGCTACTATCATCGCGACGAGATGTCTGCTAACTCGCAACAGTTAATTGACAAGTTGACCACTTTTCAAGTGAAGCCGTCGCACGATTCTCGATCGTTGCTGAAGAACCATAATCAAAGGATGGAGAAGCGGGGGCGAGGGATTTCTTTCGACTTTCCTTCCACATTATATGGCGACCCGCGCGCGGCGCTCTACGAGGGCGAGCGGAGTCCCATCTCGCCGAAGGACTCCGAGGCGCGCGCCGGGGAGTTCACGTAATTAGTTTGAGTGTATGGTCGTTTTGGGGGTGCGGCGGCGGCGTTTCGGGGAACTGCGTCGTAGTAGGGCGCATTTGCTCGTTTTTTTTTTAACCCCTACCACTAGTCCTCCTCCGCGTTTCCTGCCCCGGTCCCCCGCCAGAAGGCAGTGGGCAAGGGGCGCGACGATGCGGCCTCCCAGATATACGTGAGAAACGGAGGATGGTAGGGGTCTCGTTCGTCGTCGGCCTCGGATGCATCATCGTCGTTGATGCTCGGCGCCCCGGCGCATGCGATTTCGCGCCGCGCGGCGGGCGTGTATGCGTGCAGCGGGTCACGGACCCAAGGATCTGACGGTACGACATCTGACGATAGCCAGACGAGCGCCTCGGAGCTCGCACGGCGCGCAGCTGTTGCATCGCCCTCGCGAGCGAGCGCACGGAGTCGTTCGACGTCGGCGGCGAGACGATTGCGCGCGATGCGGAGCGCATCGAGGTCGCTCGTCTCGCATCCAAGCGGGACTGCCTCAGCTTCGGAATCAGTCTCGTCCGCCCAACACCGCTCGACGGCGCGCCTTGCACTCTCGCGACTGGCCGCTCGCCTCGCGCGCGTTCGGCAGCACGCGCGCATTGCGACTTCAGGCCTCTCGCCTCCTGTCGCTGTGCTGCCACCTCTTGCCGTCCCGATAGCTGCTGGTGCCTCGCCCGCCGCGACGCGGCGCAGGTTCCTCGCCACGTACGCCCGAACTTTGGTCACCGCGCGGACTCGCAGCGTGGCAGCCTCGAGCCGGGGTCGCGCATGCGTACGACGCGACGCGGTGTGCGGCCAAGACGCTGCTGACATCTTTGGCGCTTTTGCACGCCTGCTGAGCGTAGGAACGTCAGGCTTCGCCAGTTTGCCCGTCCCAGATTGTTTGGCAGTGTAGATCTAGGGACAGACGAGTATTTTGACCATTGTGTCTGGCTGCGCGTCGCGGCGACGGCGTTTTTTACAGCAGTGCAGTGGAGGGTGCTGCGGCGCTGCTTACAGTCCACGAGGACAGCTAGCGTTGCGCAGCTTGCAAGATCCGAGATCTTGCACGGCAGCGCTGCACCTCGGACGATTTATACGGGCGATAAGGCCCGGGCCGGCGTGCTTTGCTTTGATGCCTAGTGTCTTACGACCGCTAGCTAGCTCCGCGGCGCAGCGCTTGTCCTTTGGGCCGTAGCCGTGGCTTGGCAGCAAACGCTGTAGTTCTCTTTGTTCCTACACCTCTTCGCTGTTGCACCGCGACAACGGACGTCTCCGCGTGCGCCAGCCGTCACACAAGCTAGCAAGAAGCAGCAGAGCCACCATGCGCACGCGACTGTACGCCATCGCGGCGCTCGCACAATTAGCACATGCTTCAGACCCGCTGTCCTACCACGGCGGCTCCATTTTAGCGATGGCCGGCAGGGACGCCGCGGTGCTCGTCCTCGACAAGCGCATCGGCGCCGGAAACAATCTCATAGGAGACGAGTGCTGCCGCGTGCTCGAAGCGTCAACGCGCTCCCTGCTGGCGGTGCGCGGTATTCAAGGAGACGTGCAATCGTTGCTCGAGGACGTCGCGGCGCGGCTACGACTGCGACGCCTCGAGGAGGGCGACGACGCGTGCCAAGAGCCCAAAACGCTCGCTTCCCTAGTTTCCGTGATGCTCTACGGGCAACGAGCGCGGGGCGGCGCGCCCGGGTATAGTGTCGAGCCCGTCATCGCGGGCCTCGACAAAGACGGCGCGCCCTTTTTGTGCGCCCAAGACGGGTTAGGAGCAAAAATGACTTCAAAAACGTTCGTCGTCGCCGGCACGGCGGCCCAATCGTTGTACGGGTCCTGCGAGGCACTTTATAAACCGGACCTGGCGGAAGAGGAACTTGTGGAAGCTGCTTGTGGCGCGATGGCCGCGGGCCTCGACAGGGACTGCCTCGCGGGCCGCGACGTCGCCGTCCACGTCGTATCCTCGACGGGCGTGCGGCGCGAGGACCGGCGGCTGGGGAGGGAGGCGGTCGCGCCGGCGGGCGGCGCGCCGGCCGGGTTTAGGTGACATAAAACTCCGCCCGTTTTTCTCACGTTGTGTTGAGCACTCACTGCGACGGCGTTCGCCGGCGACTCGTCTCTGACCCTGATCAGGATCGGCGGGCCAATCAGGCTCTCACGCCAGGTTGGAGATGCCGCTTGGCACGGCCTGCTTCCGCCAAGAAAAGGAGCTATTCTGCACTCGCGGCGCGGTAGGAGCGCACTGGACACGTTGGCTTCACGAGCAGCGCAGCAGCCTGCTCGCGATTTGCCCTAGCTCGTTTGAGCAGCGATAATTTGGAAGTGGCAGCAGAGTTGCAGGACGCGAGCGCGCGCAACAGGAGCGTACGATCAACGTCCAGACGAGCAACAGAGGAACAACGCAACAGACGAGCAACGCGGAAGCGCGCAACAGAGTCGCACAGCTACAAGCAACGCAGCGATGGCGTCGATCCTCGACGCGAAGGTCCAGTCCTACATCGCCCTCTACAGCGGCATCATCTCGACGCTCTCGCCGTCGCTCACGACGCTCCAGCTCCTCAAGACGTTTGACCGGAGCATCTCGGCCAAGGAGCTCGCCACGATCTCTATACGAATTTTTCCGCACCAGTGCTTCCTCAAGTGGGCCCAGATGAACGCCGCGACGCCCGTGAAGGAGCACGCGAACCCCTGGCTGGCCTTTGGTGTTGTTGGTGTGCTGCAGGGCGGCGTGTATGGGCAGTGCACGACCTACGTCTCGAAATTGCTGGGGTTGGCCAAGAAGCCGCCGAAGCTCCAGGATTTGCTGCGAGGTTCTGCGTTCGCCGGGTCGCGGGACACGATCTCGCAGGGCGTGCCCTTTGCCTATAGTGCCACTGTACAGTCGATGGTGGTGGACCCCCTCTACGCGTCGGTGGCGGGCCCCGTCTCCGGCGACGACGCGTCGCAGCCCGTGCGGCGCATGGCCGCCGTGATGTCTTGTTCAATAGGTGCTACTGTAGCGTCGCAGTTCCCGCACAACTGCCAGATCCGGATGCAGGCCGACCCGTCCCTAGGCTACGCGGGCGTCGTGCGCGTCCTCACCTCCGAATTTGGGATCAGGGCGTTCTACATGGGTGCGTCGGCGCGAGTGGCGCTCTTGCTGGTCGTGAACTCGCTGAACGAGCTCGTGCTGAAGAAGGCGTGGGCGAAGGACGACAGCTAGCCCGCGTGTCATGTATATCTAAACTTATGTATATCGGGAGTATCTATGCGGACCATGCCACTGGCAGCGTCCGCCGTTATCATCGGCTTGCAAGTGGAAAAGTCTATGTAGAATCTTAGGACCCAGAACCAGGCGCGACGCGCGCGCCACCGCGCCGCATGCGCGTCGACGCCTGGACGGCGACGCCCGTCTTGCGCCGCCGCTGCGCCGGCGACGGCTTGACGGGCGACGGCGCCTTGGCGGGCGACGCCGGCGCCGCGGGCGCCGCGCGCAGCCGCGCGAGCTCGGCCTCCAACGCGGCCACGTCCTCGGACCGCGCAGCTAAAGCCGCCGTCGCCCGCTCCAGGGCGTCGCGCGTCGCGCTTAGTTCTTCCGACGTCTTCGCCACCTCATCGGCGTGGTCCCTTTTACTTTTCGCGGCGGCCCGGCGCATCAACACGATCTTGTCGTGCTGCGCCGCGTTGCTCGCGCGCAGCTTATCGACGTCGTCCTCCTGGACGACCTCGGCGCCCCGTTGATGACGTAACCTCTCCAAATCCTCGGGCGTCCGCAGCTGCCACGTGTCCGGATCTAAGAACGGTAATTTGTGCGAGAAGAGGTGCTTGCGTCGCTGGGCCTCGTCCAACGACGCGATCCGCCGGAACGGCTCGTCGTGCGTCTCGAGCGCGTTGTAGGACGCCAGGCCCAACCTGATGGTCGCGAGAGCCAGGTCCGCGCCCGCGAGCGACTCGTCGAAGGCCGGCGGCGCCGGCTCCTCCACAACTTCGCCGTCCATGACGCGCTCGACGACGTCCTTCAGGCGCCCCGGGCTCTCCGCCACGACGTCGTCAGACGGCGCTTCCTCGGGCGCCGGCACGGGCGCGTCTTCGATAGCAGTCTCCTCCTCGGAGGGCACCGTCTCCGGCGGCGGCACGGCCTCCTCCTCCTCTTCTGTGGAGGGAGGCGCCTCGACGCTCGTCCCCTTGTAGGCGTCGGGGTCCGCCGGGTAGGTTACGGTGACTTGCAGGTCCACCGAGGTCCTTTCCCATGGATGAGCCTGCCGCTCCAACAACCTAGCTCGAGACCTTTCCACTCGCAACGGCAAGTCGCCCTTATCTAACAAAGCGCAGAGACATGCCAATACATAGGGATCCTCGGCCTCCACTCGACATGAGACGCAGGCCGCCGTACTATCGGCAGACCGAGGCGGCCGCGTCGGCACGGCCACCAGGTCGCACCTTCGAGTGCCACCCACCAATAGCGCCCTTTCATCGGCAAAAGGTAAAGGAAAGACCAGGCCCGACAGGCCCAACTCGCAGGGGTGCGCCGCCGCGTTGATCTGATCGACGACGGCCTGCAACGCTCCGTATAGTACAGGCCGCGCCGCGGCCGCGCGAGCTCGCAAGTGCAGCTTCCGCGCGGCATCACCCGAGTCGGCATCGAAGGGACAGTCCTCAACAGCATGATCCGCGCGCCACCACGAGCTCGTCGCGTCGGCTCTCGGGGGTGGTTGTGCTGGCATACTCGCGGGGTTCCGCCGACACCTATCAGAGGCCTCTATGAGGGAAGACCATCTAGACCCCAGCGCCTCGTACTTCTGCGTCCGTAAAGCTTCGCGCACTTCCGACAGGCGCCGGTGCTCGTCGGAACAGACTTGCGCCGCACTATCTAGACAAGAACGCATCTCATTTAAATCAGGCTCCGGCGAGAGAACGTCGTCGCCCTCCACCACTCTTCTGGCAGTAGCCCGCGCGTAGGCCGCCGCCGCGGATCGCAAGCCCCGTACTACTTCTGAACGAGCGTTCTCATTATCCGGGGGATCGTGCAGCGCCGTGTCGCTCTCCGTGCCTACAACCGTCGAGACTTTGATGCGCTCGTCCCGGTCTCGCTGTAACAGGGCGTGTCTTTGTATTTTACGGTGCCAGAGTCGCGAGGCGAGCTGCGGTTTGAGAGATGTACTGAGCTGCCTTTTCGTCGTCTCGACGAATCTGAGGGACTTATTCACCTCGTCCAGACTTAGTAACGCATCCAATTCGACCTCACTTAAACTGAACAGTTCTGCAGCCGAGACCGGTTGCGTCGTCTGTGACCCGTTCGCCAGTCGGTCGCAGATCGCGTCGGTAGCCAGAGGCCCGTGCCAAGACTGCACTCTAAACCATCTTGCCACGTCGTCCGGGCTCCTTATATCTTGCTCATCTAAGACCTCGACCGCTCCCGCGCTTACTAATTCATCTAAGATTGCATGAGATGCTTCGCTCTCCTCCGCACAAGTCGCCAAACGCAAAGGAGTAAATTGGGGAGGAAACGTCAACGTCTCGGCCCCGTCCTCCTCCTCCATGATGCCGCAGAGCTCCAATTCTTCCTTGGATCGCGTGGCCGCGTTGACGTCCGCGCCGTGTGACAATAACAGGCGTACGAGACCCAATCGACCTCGATACACGGCCGCGTGTAAGGGTGTGGCGCCCTTTCCATCGGTCCCGTCCACTTGGGCCCCCTTCTGGAGGAGCAATTTACATAACGCATCATCACCTTCAGCTAACGAAGCCGCCACGAGTAGAGGCGGCCGCCCCTGCCCGTCGACACTGTTCGCGTCGGCCCCCACATCTAGTAGCCTCTTCGCTAATACTAAGGAACCTCGCTGGCACGACGCCGTCAGGGGCGTATGGTTTTCTGACGTCTGGTCGGCGTCGGCGCCGCCCGCGAGTAGTGTTTCACATAGAGCATCTCTCAGCGTCTCCGGAAAGTCTCGTAATGGCTCAATACGCCTCCCTCGCCTACGTCTAGTTCTGACCGGAGAACTCTGTACGGGAGCTTCATTTTCCACAGCAGCCAACAATGGCGTCGCGCCGCTTTCGTCGGCGATGTTCGCGTCGGCCCCGTGACACAGTAAGAATCTACAAACGTCGGAAGCACCCCGACGCACCGCCGCATGGAGCGGCGTCGCCCCTGTTTGTCTTTTGCGCAGGTTCACGTCGGCCCCGTGCTCGACCAAAACTTTCACGGCCTCTTCGTCACCATTGCTACAAGCCAGGAACAAGGGCGCCGTCCCACTCACATTGCACCGATCGACGCCGGCCCCATGTTCTAAGAGCATGGTCATCGGTTTTACATGGCCCTCCTGGACAGCTAAAGCCAACGAAGTCAAACCCGCGGAATCGGTCTTGTCGACTTCCGCCCCATTTCGCAGCAGCAGCGACACGACTTCTTCATTATTGGTCGCGACCTGCGCGGAGCATCGCGGTTCGGTCCGAACGGCCTCAAATTCGAAAAAGAAACCACCCCCGGCCTCCTCTCCTGGAGACGACGTGCGTCGATGGCGTGAAGGCACCGCAGGACGCCGAGATATACGGCCATCATGAGCGGGAACCAGTCCCGATCGCATTCGTTGATGTCCGCGCCGCTGTCAATAGCTCTTTTCATCGCTGTGGTTTCTCCTCTTTGCGCCATGAGGTTGAGGGCGTTGGCGTGGAGGGACCAGGGCGAGGCGGCGCCCCGCGTCGTGGTCTTGCTTGGTGTGGCCATGGCGCTGTGTCTTGGCTGTGTCTCGCTTGGTGCCGGGCCGCTGGCTGCCCGCGCGTCGGCGGCCGGTCGCTCTGGACGGGCTGCCTCGTCGCGCGCGTTGCGTCGTGCGTCGCGCGCGTGTGCTGCTATAGCAAGGCGTTGTCCAGCCAACTCGTTGCGATGAAGGCTAGTGGCACTAGGACAAGCCCGGCATCGATCATCGATTAAGGCACCGCCTGGCGACGGCTGGGACCGGGTCCCAGGACGCATGATGCGCGTCCGCGTTTCGCGACAAAGCCAGCACGCCCGGGCGCCCCGACGTCGGCGCAGTTGACTGCGCGAGGACGGCCGTGGGAGCAAGCGCTGCCCCGAAACGCCTTGCCTTGAAACCGTTCAGGCAATAAACGAACGCCGGCGGCGTGCTGCAGCGGCGCAGCCCCTCCCGGGATTGGAGTCCACACACCACCACTGCATTCGCCGCACGAGCGCGCGACGCGCACCAAGCAATAAATCATGGGCTGGTTCGGCGGCAAGAAGGCGCCCAGTAACGGCACCAGCAATGGCGCGCGTCAAGAAGCTACGACGCCGCAGTCGCCGCCGCAGATCAGCCGAGAGGACAAGGCTAAAGTGGATGCGGCGGGCGGCGTGCCGGACATGACGGCCCTCGAGAATCTGGGGGAATGGTCCATGCTGCGGAATCTGGAGCTGCGGCTCATAGGAAAATCAGAGCCGTATACGCTCGTCAGTACAGTATTAGTGGCAGTCAACCCCCTGAAAGAAACCGCAAAACCGGACTTCAAGTCCTTCGTGGACGCGTCCTGGGATCCCACGCGGCCGCATCCGAATCAACTGGCGGAGCTGGCCTACCAGCGGCTGCAGGGCGGCCGCGCGCCCGACCAATCACTTGTAGTGAGTGGAGAGTCGGGCGCGGGCAAGACGGAAACCTCAAAAATTGTCGTCAAGTACTTAACACAAAGGGGCACGGCGTCGGGCGCCGGCGACACGCAGTTGGCGAAACGGATCTCCGCCGTAAGTCCTGTGCTCGAGTCCTTTGGGAACGCGGCTACCATGCGCAACCACAACTCGTCGCGGTTTGGTAGATTTGTGAAGTTATTGTTTGCGCCGTCCGGTAAAAAAGTGGTAGGCGGCGATGACCTACTCTTAGCTGGAGGTGCTCTAGAAACGTACCTCCTCGAGAAAAGTAGAGTGGTAAGGCAAGGTTCGGGCGAGCGGAACTTCCACGCCTTCCACATGACGCTCGACCAGAGGCCGTCGCGCCAGCTGGGCGACCGCAAGCTGCTCCTGGACCCCTCGAAGCATGCGCATCGGAGCATGCCGCCCTATGGGCAACAAATGAGGGCAAAAGCCGGTCTGGAGCACGTGCCCGAGTACCGAGCCTGTGACCAAGCGCTGGAGGCCATCGGCTTCGATGCGGCGACCAAGGCGGCGGCCTGGGACCTGCTCGGGGGTATTGTTTCATTAGCGGACGTCGTAATCAAGGTCAAAGTCGATGCTGCATCACAAGAAGACGTCGCCGATGTGGAGCTGGACGGGGCTTGTCTGAGAGCTGCTAAACTATTAGGATGGGACGTTTCCGCTCTCTCACAAATCCTGTGCGAGCGAACCGTAAAAATGCGCAGCGAAGAGGTTACTGTCAAACGCACACCAGGAGAAGCGGCTGGCGCTAGAGATGCCGCCTGTCGGTGGCTCTACGGCGCCCTCTTCGAGAAGCTCGTGGTCCAGTGTAATGAGGCGCTCGACGGTGGCCTCGCAGCAAAATCAACGCGCTTCGTCGGGATTTTAGACATCTTCGGCTACGAAACGCTCGAAGAGAACGGCCTCGAGACGCTCCTCATAAACTACGCGAACGAGTCCTTGCAGCAGCTGTTTTGCGATGCCATTTTTGCGGCAGAATTGCAGTTGTACGAGGACGAGGGCATCCTGACGGAGGAGGACGCGAAAGCTTTAGCACCACCTGACTCGACCGCAACTCTCCAGTTCTTGGCGGGCAAGGGGCCGCCACCGGGCATCCTGCGGTTGCTCGATGCCCAGTGCGCCACGGGCGGCACGACTACCGGCAAAAAAACTGGGCAAGATGAAAGGGACTCGCGCTTCTTAGGAGAGGTCGCGCGCGTCCACAAGGGGAACAATTCACTTGCAAATACGAAGCCGAAGGATCGGAGGTACATGTTCCACGTGCAGCATTATGCGGGCGTCGCGGGCTATACTGTGGTAGACGATTCGCAGAAGGAGGGCCACGAGGGCTGGGTCGTCACGAACTTGGATCAAGTTCCGGAAAGGTTAGCTAAGCTCGCGTTGACGTCTACCGTATCACTAGTCAAGGGTTTGGAGGCAGTGGGTCAAAAAGCATCAAATGAGAATCAGAACCGACGGGGCAGCATGGGCAAGCCCAAGACCGTCGCTTCTAGGTTTGCCGCCTCGATGAGCGAACTCACGAAGGTCCTCGAGGCGACCGACTGCGGCTTCTGCCGGTGCATCAAGCCGACGCCCAAGATGGTGCCGAATGAATTTGATGGGCCCTACGTCGCGGAACAGTTGAGGGCATTGGGTTTAGTTGCGGCCACCGAAGTTTTACGAGTAGGCTTACCTCATAGGGTCGAGTACGCGTCTCTGTTAAATACGCTACCGGCCGAAGCGAAACGGGTGTTGAGTGGCGAGCCGAACGACATCGTGGTCTCCTGCACGCTGTCGGCCTTCGACGTGCCCGCGTCCCACTTCCGACTCGGTAAGACGCGGGTCTTCTTCCCGGCGGCCGCTCTCCGACAGATCAATGATTTGTTGGAATTTGATCCAGCGAAGGACCCGGAGCGAGCGGCACTCATCGCTGGTAAATTACAAGCTGCTAAGCAAGCAGCACAAGAGGCGCGGAAGGCCGCGCAAGAAGCGGTAGATGCATTATCACGAGCCGACGCGGCCGTAGCTTCCGCGAGGCAATGTGTGGCTTCGTTACCAGATGATGACGGTGATGATCAATGCGACGAGGACGCGCGACAAGCTGGATTAGATGCGCAGACCGCAGGTGCGGATGCGGAAGATGCGCAAGACTGCGCGACGCAAGCCAAACAAGCGGCGGACAAGCAGCCGAACGCCCCGAAGGCGGCCGAGGCGGCTCGAAAAGCTCAATTGTGTGCGGACAAGGCGAAGGAGGCGTCGGACCAGGCCGATGCTGCGGCTTCGAAGTGCGACGACGTCGCCGAGGCGCTCGGTGGGGCGCGTCGAGCCGCAGCGCAATCTCAAACGGCGTTGACCATTTGTGTGGCCGCTAGGAAGGCCTGTCTCGCAGCCAAGGACGGCGCGACGTCGGCCGTGCGAAGGTTGAAATTGAGTGAAGTGACGGTTAAAGTGCAAGAGGCCAAGGCCGCGGCCCAAGAATGTATTGATGCGGGCAAGGCGTGCGAGAAGGCGGCCGCCGCCGCAAGTGCGGGGCCCCGTGCTGGTACTGGCGACCTGGCTCAATTGGCCAAACGGTGCGCCGAGAAGCGCGAGATGGCTTCACAAGCGCATGCCGAAGCGCGAGCCTTCCGAGATGAAGCTTTGAAGTTTGCGGAGGCGCAGCGGTTAGCCGACGAGGAAGAACGTAGAAGGAAGGAGGAGGAAGAACGTCGACGTAGAGAAGAGGAGGCGCGTTTACGGAGAGAAGCGGAAGAGCGTAAACGTAAAGAAGAGGAAGCGAGGGTCGCGGCCGAGGCCGAACAACTTCGTAGGAAGGAGGAGGAGGCTAAGCAACAGCATGAGGCCCGCATCGCCGCCGCGAAGGACGCCGCTGCTGCTGAAGAATTAAGGAAGGCCGAGTTGATACGCGAAGCCCAAGCTAGAGAGAATGAAAGACAACTAAGGGTCAAGGCCGAGAAGCTGCGGCGGGCCAAGGAGAAGGCGGCCAACGACGCGAAGGCCGCGCAAGCGTTTGCCGCGTTCGATGTACCAAAAACGCGCCTGTCCGACGTCCAGCCGCCCACGCCCCAGAAGCTCACGACGCAGTTGTCGGGCGGGTTTTCGTCCCCAAAACCGCCGCCGCCGCCGGATGATGAAGATGAAGAATTTGTGGACGACGAGGCCGGTCCGTATCGCAGCGTCTTCATTGACCCGTACGCCATCGACGCGTCTCGCGACGATATCGATCGACACAGGCTACGACCAGGACGACGACGACTTCATCGAAGAAGCCCTGAGCCCGTCGAAGAAAGTGAGTGCCGAGTGGGTCGTCCAACATTTACGACGGTTCAAGCGGTGGTACGTGGTCGAGAGACTTGGTAGTGACGGGAACGTCTGCAAGTACGAGCCGCCTCCCCCGCCGCCCTTGGAGATTCTGAACCGGCCCCACCCGCCCCTACCGCCGAGACGAGAGGTCAACGCTCTCAGAGATATGGCTTTTAGAGGTGTCGACCTGTGCCCGGAAGATCCAGCACCTAGAGATAGACGGACTTGTTTATTGCACTGCGTCGTGAAGCGGAAGAAGTCGACGTTAGGTTCAGCACAATTTGAGTTTTCCTTGTCTTGCTTGCCTGATGATACATTACTCACAGCTAAGTTGTCAGGCAAGCACTGGCAGCTGTTTGATGGAGACGCGACGTTACCCTACGGCCAGTTGCGGGACGCCATGTCCATGACGGCTAGGCCTGATTCGGAGATGGGTCTGTTCGGCCACCAGCGAGCGAACCGAGGTGGCGCTCCCAGGGAGATCGGCGTCGTCGTGGAACCACCTGTCTCTGATGCGGGCTTTCTGGAAAGCTTGGGAGGGGCCAAGAACCTACCCGGCGGCGCGTTGTTCGATCGGTTCTCGCGGCACGACCCGCGCTTGGTGGTCTGCATGCAGCGCGACCCCGTGAAGCGCAACGGGAAGTACTCGCTGGACTTCCGGGGAAGAGGCAAGGTCGCGTCGGTCAAGAACTTCCAACTACAGGCCGCGGCGGACCCCGGGCGACGCTCCAAAAAGGCGGACATCGTCTTGCAGTTCGCCAAGGTGTCTGCCAATAGATTTCACTTGGACTTCGCGGCGCCGTTCACGCCGACGACGGCCTTCGCGCTGGCCGTGTCGACGTGCGTGACCTAGGCGCTTCGATCTAATTTCATTACACATATCTCCCTCTAGGCAGCCCTCCCCCGCACAGCAGAGCGCGTAAAACAGGTTTTCATCTTGGAATTTTAGCTGAAAACCAAGACCACGCGCTCAGTCTGGCAAGCAAAACGGAGTGCGCTCGTAGGAACGGACGGACTTCGAGTCATAAGCATCTCAGCACATCAATCTCGCGACTGCTTGCTGATAAATTAAGCTTAACAAAATGAACTCTGAAGCTGCTCCTCTGCGTGAGCCGCGGTCGCGCGAACAGCCACGGTCGCGCCGCGTACGCGCGGCGGCGCTAGCCCTCGTCCTGGGATCGCTCGGCCTGTGGGCGGTCGTTGCGACGCGCGCGGGGCCCCTCGCGGGCACACGGCCCGGCGTCGCCGTGGACATGAAGCAGGAAGAACGGACGTGCTGGATGGAATACCGAGCCAAGAGCGGGAACGGCTATAAGCTCAAGAAGAAGAAGATCGCGTGCGACTGCGGCGCTGGCGAAAGTGGCGGAGGCGGCACCGGTGGCGGAAGCGACCCACCAGTGCCACCAGTTGTCGACGATCGTCAGCTGCCCTACTTCGAGGACTTTGAGGAAGATCTCCAGCAGCCCTACGCTGATTGACGTTGTCCATTTGTCCTCGCGTCGGCCCCGCGGCCCGCGCGTGTAAAAATTAGTGTGCGACGCCCGCGGCGCGTCGACACCTCTCGGAGCAAAAAAAAGAGAGTCGTACTGGATGCCGGGTTCGAACCGGCGACCTACTGCGTGTAAAGCAGACGTGATAACCACTACGTTGGAGCTTCGGAGAAAAAAAGCTTCACCAATCCAGCAGTTCCTCCAAGGGTGCAGCCATCGGGCGCACTCCTCGGTCAGAGCTGGCCGATTTTTCGCTTATGAAAGCCCAAACCTGGGTTTTGTGCCGCCGCCGCGGCGCGTCACGGGTCCGTTTTTGCCTCCAGGCCGTCGCAGGCACACTGCCGGCATTGTTTGCAACCGCTGCTCGCAGGTCTGCTGGTTGCGCGAGACATTTGAGGCCGGAGAGCCAGCATGCTCTCCCTTGCAGCCAGGCGCACAAGTCGCCGCGCGGCGCCGATACTGCGACGAGCGCCGCTGACACGCCGCGCATCACCGCCGCGCGTGCATATACAAAAGCTCAGCACCACCGCACCACAAACAAAAAACGTAGCCCTGAGACTCGCCCTCGCGCCCTACGCCGCTTTATCATGCTTCCCACTGGCGAGCGGCGCCGCGGCACTCTACCACTCCATCAACGGCGACGAGGACGCCGCGCGCGGCTGCGCCTTCTTCAGCTGGACCGGATGGTTGTCTTTACCAGCGACGATACCGATGTTCCTCGTGGCGGCGCCGTATACCTTACTCTGTGATCCCTACGAGCGGAGCCTCCCGGATAAGGTAGCCAAGGCCTGGGGCCGTTGTACCACAACACCCTTCTTCTCTACTCATGTAGAAGGGCTGGAAGCGTGCGAAAAACAACTCAACGGCCGACCGGCGGTCTTCGTGGCGAACCACCAGTCGTGGTTGGATATATATGCTTCGTTTTGGCTGGACTGGGACCGCGCCTTAAAAATCGTGTCCAAGGCATCTATTTTCCGGATTCCTCTGTGTGGGTGGGTCATGTCTCTGATCGGCCACGTGCCCTACGACCGGTCCAAGCCGGGCGGCCACGTCGTCGGCGCGTGCGAGAAGCTCGTCGAGAACGGCGCGAGCATCCTCTTCTTCCCGGAGGGGTCACGGTCCAAGGACGGCCGGCTCAAGCCGTTCAAGCCCGGCGCGTTCGTGGTCGCGGCGCGCGCTGGATGTGCTGTCGTGCCGGTCACCATAAAAAACACGGGATATTTGATGCCCGTCGGCGACGAATTCTACGCCGGCGGGCGCCTACGGCGGGGCGACGTCGAAGTGGTCGTCCACGCGCCTTTGTATGCCGATCCTACGAAGGCGGACCCCGTCGCCGATCTGCAAGAGAGGGCGCGACAAGCGATCGCGTCGCGGCTCTGATGATGTTCGTTCGCTCGCTCGTTATTTATTACGCTGTATAAGTTTGAGTGTTATTTACAACAGGATGAGGAGGCCTACACGACGTCGGCCCAGGCCCGCGCCGAGGGAGTGCCGACGGTGCCGTTGAACGTGAGCGAGTCGATCTCGAGGTAGTGGTGGTAGGGCAGCTCGACGTAGAGCTGGAAGACGCCGTCAGCGCGGCGCACGGGCCCGAAGAACGGCTTCGAGTCGATCTCCAGCGCGGCGACGACGGGCGTGAGGTCGTCGACGCTCCACGCGCAGTGCGTGTTGCAGAAGACCGTCCACGCCCGCATGTCGTCGTCAGCTTCGTCGATCCACTCCTGGAGCGTCGCCTCGGTGATGCTTCCCATCTCTTCCTTGGAGACGACGCCGTCGCCGTCCAGATCGATGCCGCCGCGGAGCGCGAGCGACTTGTAGGAGGCGCCGCCTTACTCGACGGCCGTGTACGGTCACCGCTGGGTCTTGGAGGTGACGGTGCCGCCGTCGGACTCCGCGGCGAAACGGAGGCGGTTCTCGGCCGTCCACGTGGCGCCGCGCACGCGGCCGCGGCGCGGCGCGGCGCCCGGACCGCCGACGGCGGGCACTCCTGGCAGCGACGCGTCCCAGAACTAACAACAGTCAGTGGTTACTCCATCTCCCCCGCGACGCCCTCCACAAGATCGTCGACCCAGTCCAGGAACGGCGCCTTGTCGTCGCGCATGGCCCGCATCGCGTAGTCCAGGTGGCCGCCCTCGACGTCGACGCGCGTAAAAACAACGTCAGGCGCGGCCGCGTGGACCGCCGCGACGGCGTCGGCGCCGCTCGTGAGCGGCGCCGTCAGGTCCGCGGCGCCGTGCACGAGGAGCACTTTATCCGCGAAGGTCTTCCCGCAAACGGGCGAGTAGGCCCGCATCTTGCCCGCGTAGGCCGCGCCGAGCGCCGACACGTCGTGCACTCCTCTCCTACTCTCGTGCGCGTAGTGCTCCTCGAGATCGAAGACGCCCGAGCAGAGCGCCGCGGCCGCGGGCCGCGCGCCCCGCGTCGTCGACGCCGCGGCGACCAAATGCGCGCCGGCCGACAGCCCGACGGCCACGACGCCGCCGGGCCGCCGCCGTTCGGCCCACGTCAATGCCGCCGCGACGGCGTCGACCATGTCCTCCCCGTCGCCCAACGGCCAGGGGGCGTACTGCGCGACCGCGACCTCGCACCGGCTCCGCTTGGCGACGCGCGCCGCGAGCAGGCGGTAGAGCCGCGCGTCGTCCCCGTGGCACCAGCCGCCGCCCGGGACTAATACAACGAGCGGCCGCGTCGAATCGCCCCCTGCATAGAGGTCGATGGCGTGGCCGCCCTCGTCGCGAGACTCGACGAGCGTCTCGCCGGCGCGCCGCCACTGCTCTAATAAAGCCCGGCCGGCCTGGACCAGCGACCGGCCCGAGTCCTTCGCGTCGGCGGCGGCGAGCGCCACGAAGCCCGCGACCGCTTCGAACGCCGTGAATTGGCGCCACGCTATTCTAGAATCTCGGAGCAACCGGGCCAGCCGCGTCGGGATGACTTTCCCGACGGCGCCTTCCGCGTCCTCGGCGCCCGCGGCCGCGGCGCCGACGACGCCGAGGAGGACTGCAGGCATGACCGCGCCGGCCGCCACATCAGACGCGGTGCGGACGAGCGGGTTGCGCCGTTTTGGCGGCGGCTGACTTGGTTTGAGTGCCGCTGCCAGACAGGCGAGGCTCGTCGCGGCGATGGCCCAGACCATGCCTTGCTGGGGCATGCGCATGGTGGTGGTGGTGAGATACTGCCAGCACTGTGCGGCCACTTTTATTTTGATCGATGTGCGCGCGCGTGCTGCTCAAAACCTCCCGGAGAGCCTTTGGCTGGGGCGCTGCGCTGCACGCTCTGAGATGCGTTGTGGATGTTACTGGGGTCAAGTTCTGTAAGAGGACGACCCCCGAGACCTATTCCGATCACTCGTAAGCTGCTGTAGCTGGCGTACAGAGCGTTTTTGCGTGGCATGCTCGTGCTGGCTAGTGTCTTACCGCTAGCTCAGTCGCGCTCGCGCACTAGTCCGAGGGCTACGATAGAAGTCTCTCTAAGCGCGATGGAAAGTAACGCCGGCCGACGCGTCCCTAAAAACCAACGAGCGCGAGTCTACGAAGAACACACATTACACGCCGCCGCCGCGACACTAAACTCCCAGGACGCCTCCGGGCAGACGGCTTTCAGCCAATCCCGCGGCGACGGCACCTCGTGGAGCACGTCCATGTACAGATCCGCCACGGCCTTGGCGCCCTTCAGCGGCAATCGACATAGAGTCGTCGTCTTTCGTTTGACCGGATCATAAAACGCGACGATGACGTGCGGCGGGCAGTTGATGGCCGTCATTTTCCGTTGGTAGTCGTCGCAGTCGAGGGCGTCGGGGGGCTGGACCGTCAGTTGCGCGCGGCCGACGTTCTTCGTTGCCCACTTGGCTATCAATGCTTCGTCATCTATTAATGACTCGCCCTTCAGCGTCGCGCAGCAATCACGTAAAGCAGTGAGCTTCCCGAAATATTCGCGCAAATCCCCGCCATTCAACTGAAGACAATACGGCGACGACGCCCACTGCAATGCTCTAAATCCAGCGTGGAACGGCGCGACTCGTCTAGAATCAGTAGAGGAAGCCGGCATGGCGATCTCGCGCGCGAGCAGCACGCGGCTACTTTCCGCCTCAAATTCCACCGTCACGCGCTGGTCCAACACCTTCAGGGAGAGCACCGATCGTTTGTGTTGTGCACAGATTGCCCAGAGGCTCCCCGGCCACTTGCTCCAAGCCATCTTTTCTTTCGTGGCGCGCGCCCAGAAGGCGTCGGCGAACTCGTTGGTGTCGTCAAGGTCTCCCAATTCGCGGGGCAGCAGCTCGGACTCATCTATCTCAGGTTCGGTTGGTGTGAATTGTGCTAATAACCGTCGCATGGCTGCGATCTCGGGGGGTTCCTCCGTGCTCATTGATTGGCGCCTCTCTTCCACCTCTCTGATCAAGGTTTTGGCGTCCTCTTGGGCTTGGTTCGGGGGCGGCGGCGGCGGCGGGGCGTCTGCCATGATGATTTGGGCAGCCTCACTGTCCTGGTGGCTTGGTGCCAGCAGCTGGGGTGCAGATGGCGGTGGCCGCAGGCCAGTCGACTTCTTAGAAACCCCGTTGCCGCGGGGATTGCAATAGGGCAGCAAAAAGCGGCAAACGAGCGCAAAAATGATTTTCACGACCCGTTTTGCAACATAAAAAAACGCGATAAATTTTTAGAGTTGAATAGCGGTACGCGGCCCTACACACGCAGCGCAGTTGTCATTTATCGCATTCATCGACGACGTGAGCTCACAGCCCGCGAAAGCCGTGCGTGCATCGCCGGCACGACAACACACCAAATGGCCAAGCCCAAAACTAGACCAACGCGGCGCGAGCCGACCTACGCCGCCGTCGCGAAGCCCGTTGCCGTAGAAGCGCCGCCGCCCGCGCCAAGTGCACCGGCGCCGCCGCCGGCCGCCGTGGATGTGCGCGGCCGCAACGTCTCCGGCCGGCCCTGGAAGCAGCCGCCGAAGAGCCGAAGCTCATCGCTAAAAATGACGCAGCCGCGCAAGTCCTGGGACGCGAAGAAGCGGGACCGCGAGGCGCGGCAGCGGGCGCGCGAGAAGGAGGCGGAGTTGGTCGAAGCGCGGAAAGAACGGATCGCCGAGCAGAAGCGCAAGACCGAAGAAAAAAGGAGTCGGAAAAGGAGGAATGAATTCCGGAACGCCCAGTACCAGGTCATCACGAACGACAAGACCGTCAAATCTTTATCGAAGAAAAAATTGCGGCAAATCAAGCGGACGCGCGTCGCGGCCGACGGCGAGGTGGAGCTGGTCGACGCCTACGCGCCCATGCACGGTCCTCGGGCGAAGCGCGTGCGGGGGGGGAAGTGAGTTTTCTTCGCGCGGACGCGGCCGTCGCGGCGACGGCGTCACATCGTGGGGGCGGCGGTGCAAGTAATGACCTGTGTAATCGTGCTCCCGTGTTGTCGCAGTTCAGGGTTCGCCGGCCGTGCAGCCAGCTTGAGCCATGCCCAACTTTTGCTTCTGGCAAGCCAAAGCTCGCTCTCGCACAGGAACAGTAGCACCGGCGCCGAATTTCGCTGCCCTACCGCACCGCGCGCGCGCCGGCCGACGTATCCGGTCGGCTCGCGACCGCTGCCCCGCGGCGAAAGCATGAAAGCACCACAACCACTGCCCTAGACATTACATTGCAAACCGCAGGTCCTCGCGCACGAATCGAGAAATGAAGCACCGGCGCCCCCGCGCCGCGCAGAACAAGGACGTCGTGCCGCTGATCGCGGACCAGGTCTTCCAGCCCGCCGTCGTCCACGCGCCGCGGAAACCGGCGCCGAAGCGGAAATCCCTCAACAAGAAGGCGCCGAAGCGCGCCAGGGCCAAGACTGTCGTGAAAAAATCGCGTGGGTCCGGCAACCGCGGCGGCTCGCGGAAGGGCGGCGGCCGCAAGAGCGGGCGGCGCTAGGCGGCGCGCGCGTCCCCCGTAACGATCGACACACTCAGTTCTTACTTTTTTCGCGCCAGAGCGATCTTGTCCCAGACGCGACACACGCACATGTCCTATTTCGTCGCGCGCCAAAACGAGAGCACGTTCCAGACGACGCCGTTGTCGCCGAGGCGCGCGAGGAAGGCGACGGCCGCCGTCCACTCGGCGGTGCCTCGCGTGCGACGACGAGGTATGAGGTGGCCCCGCATCGCGAGGCCGCGGAGCAGCAGCACCTCGCGGTGCGGCTCGCGGCAGTAGCTCTTGAAGGAGCCCGCGCGGCGCACGCCGGCGACGAGGGCTCTCATGGCGGGCCAGAATGATTCGGGGATGTCCCGACCTCCAGTATCATCATCAGAATCCGGGAAATGGTATTCAAGTGGATGTCCCTGATAGACACGGTCAAGCGACGCGCCCGCCCTCAGCAGAGCAGTCACGCACTCCAAGCTGGTAGTTCCGCCGTAACTCACGAGGGCGCTGAGGCATGTTCGGTCAATGTCATTCCTTGCGTTCGGGTCAGCGCCCGCCGAAAGCAGCAGCTGTATCATTTCTGCCACAGGCCCGTTTTCGTGGCGGTAGCAAGCCCTCAACAGCACCGTATTTCCAATTGCATTGCGAACCTCAGTCGACGCGCCGCGGGACAGGAGGTAGCGTGCCACCTCGACGTTCCCTAGAGTCAAGCCACCATCTTCTCCAGAAGTGCCCCCCGCACACCGCATCAGAGGCGTCATTCCAACCACATCTTCGCAGAGGCCGTCCACGTCTCGCGCGCCATCGCTCTCGTCTTCAAAATAGACCCTGATGGTCTCAAGGTCTCCTTCAGTTGCTGCGACACTAATGTGCTCTGGCAGGGTCATTGCCAGCCGAGCTGAAAAACGCGCTGCCGAGGCACGGCGGCGGCTTAGCGCTGCAGAATACGCTGTAGCACAGCGCAGCCGCTGTGCAACAAACTAGATAGCTGCTTGATCAGCGCTCTGCGCTGCGCTGCGGCGGCTGCTCCACCTCTGCCCCAATACATTCCTAGTGTCTTACAGGCGCTAGCTCGTAGACAAGGCAGACAACCTCAAAGCACCGGTCCAAACCTCCCGGAAGCACGCCTCGCGCGAAGGGAAACTAGAGAGGCCGCCTGCGAGGCACATCGGTTGGCCGTGCGCCAGGGTCACGATAATATTGCGGCGCGGGACGCCAACGGCTGCACGAGGAAGGTCCGTAGGACTCCTCCGGAGCCACGTCGCACCGCGCACGCGCAGCAACGGCTGCCCCGGCCGCGCGCACAGGAACCACCAGCAAGACCCAGCCAAGATGAGCAGCCCCGAGCTGCGCAACGTGGAAGTAAGAGTACGGGTGCGCCCCGGCTCGAAGAAGAGCGCTGTACGCACGCACTCCACGAAAGAACTCTCGGTCGACGACAAGCGCTGGGCCTTCGACCGCGTCTACGGTCCCGACTCGCAACAATCCGACGTCTACGAGGAGGCAGTGAAACCGCTCGTCGAGGCGACGCTGGATGGCTACAACTCGACGGTCTTGGCCTACGGCCAGACGGGCAGCGGCAAGACGTATACGATGGGCACCGGGCACGAAACGCTCAGTCAAAACGAAGGCGTGGTCCCTAGGGCGCTGCGGGACCTGTTTGATCATGGTAGTGCCGTGAAGATCCGCGGGTCGTATGTGGAAGTGTATAATGAAGAACTCAGGGACCTCCTCGACCCCGCACCGAAGAAACTCCATATCCGCGAAGACGCGACGCGAGGCATTTTCGTCGACGGTGCCCGGCAAGTGTCCCTGACCTCGGTCGAGGACGCCGTCACTTTGCTAGAGAGAGGTGCTGCTTCAAGAGCGACGGAGGCCACGAAGCTGAACGACCGCTCTTCCAGAAGCCACGCGATTTTAACGCTGACGGTCGAGCGGCGCAAGCACTTGGTCGAGGACTCCAATGGTGATGTCAGAGCCTCGTCGCACATCGCCGTCGTGCGGTCGAAGATCCACTGCGTCGATTTGGCGGGGAGCGAGCGGTGCAAGCGGAGCGGGGCCCAAGGCGCGCGTCTGAAGGAAGGTATACATATCAACGGTGGGCTATTGGCGCTCGGTAAGGTCATCTCGGCCCTCTGTGACCGCGAGGAGGGCAAGTCGGCCCACGCGCCCTATAGGGAGTCGAAGCTTACAAGGTTATTGCAAGACTCGCTGGGCGGGACAGCGAGAACGTGCATGCTCGCCTGCGTCTCTCCTGACTCACAAGATCTGCCGGAGACACTCACAACTTTGGGATACGCGTCTCGGGCGCGACGGGTGAAGAACACCATTCAACAAAACGCCACTACTGTCGTCGTGCAGGGCCCTTCGCACCTAGAGTTGGAGAACCGGAGACTGCGGGCGCAACTCGCGGCCATGAGCGTGGACAAGCCGCCGCCGCCGCCCTCGCCGAGGGACGACTTCGGGGATGGGCCTCATCGGTTGCAGCAGGCTGTCTGCGAAGGCAATCGGCGGCTGGCGCATGTCAAGGTCGCTTTAGAGTCCATAGTGGCCAAGGGCGGCCTGGATCTGAGGACGCGGGACGCGATTCGAGCTATTGTGGAGAGCGTAGGTGGGAATAAAGGTGATCCTCCTCTAGGTGAGCTCGTGACCGGAGGACCGGTCCGTGCTGTGTTAGAATTACAAGCGGCCGTCGACCAGCGGGATGCGAAGCTAAGATGTCTGGAAACGCAACTACGCGAAGCTAGAAGTGACTTACAACGCGACGAGGAGATCTTCGCGACGCGAGCGAGGGAGCTGCGAGACTGCAAGGATGCATTGCGACGGAAAGATAGAGAAGTGTCTGACTTGAGGGCGCATCTCGTGAGGGCCGAAGCTAGAGCGGACGCGACGGAGCAGGTCCTGAAGTCGGCCAAGAGTCGCTTATCGACCGATAACACAGAGAATCAAGACCCCCTCGACCTGACTTCTAAGTTGAGAGCGTCCTGTTTGAGAGCCGAGTCAAAAGCTAAAAGGGACTTGGATCGCGAGCAGGAGTCCCTCAAGCAGCGCGAACAGGCCCAAAAGAGGCTGCAGGTCCTCGAAGCGGAGATCTCCACGAAGGAAGCGTGCATTGCATCGTTGGCGGCGTCGGAACGGGAAGCGACGAGGGCCGTGTCGCAGTACCAGAAGCGCATCACTTTGTTGGAGCGCGAGGCCGAGCAGCTACGGTCCATGCAGTCGCCTTGCACCGTACGCGAGAAGAAGAATGAACTAGCGCAGCTGAAGATGCAGGATATTGAAAGAGTGGAGCAGCTGCGGAAGGCCTCGGAGGTTAGGATTTGTGAGTTGCACGAGGAAGTTTCTACTCTCAAATCGCAGCGCGACTCGCAACGACCTTCTACTTCTAGACCGGTCACGGCGCGGACGCGCGACAAGCTCGAGAAGCGGGCGCACCGCTGGCTGCGACGACGTTTAGATGCGGTAACACGACCGCCGACGGCCGGCGCCTCGGTTGAAACGGACCCCTTCGACGCTTTACGAAGTGACGTCGCCGAACTCCCGCAAAAGCACTGCGCGGCCGCGCTGACGGAGGCGCTGCGCCAGCTCGTCTCTCATAGAATCAACCGCGTCGTCACGCCTCCTGTTCCTCCTGCCACTATTCAAGCTTACGAACAGAAGATCGACATGCTCCTGCGGGAGCTGCATAAGTATGAATCATAATTCGAGATATATATTATGTTAAAGACCGCCTTCGCGGCCACAAGCAGACCTGCAAGAGCATACGAGCAGGCCTAGAACGTCGGGCGCGGGTGGTCCGTTCTCGAAGGCGGCTCCCAGACCCCACTGCTGTAGACGCTCTCGCCGACGGTCCAGCCCTTGACGCCCTCCATGACGCGCGCCTCCTCCGCGTCCTCCGCGTCTTCGGACGCGCAGAAGCGCCTATCTTCTTCCGCTTGTAAATAAGGGACCATGTTCATGCGGGCTTCGCGCTTCTCGCGCTTCGCCGCGTTCCTTTCTAAATTCGTCTGGCCGACGCGGTAGAAGCCGACGGCCACGACGGCCATGGCCGCGGCCCAGATCTTCCAGCCCTCGGGGCCCCGGTCCTTTTGCGCCTTCGCGAAGAGCACGGAAGGGTAGCCGCCGGGCGGCGGCATGTCCTGGTGGATTGGTCTCAATTCTTGGGAGACACCATGCTTGGTGGGGGCGCCGCCCGACAAGCGGCGGCGCTGCGGCCGCGCTCTTGTAGCAACGACGCGGGCGCTGCGCAACATGACCTGTGTGAAATGCGCGCGCGTGAGGCGGGCCGCTCGAGGGTATAAAACTCTCGGGACCGGTGCGCTCCCGGCTGCGAACAGCCCGCGCCGGGCGTCGCGAGGCGAAAACCGCCGGGGCCGCGCCGCCCGTCCTCTCGCAAGCCGTATGAAGGTCCCCACGCTACGTGAGAGCGCGGCGACTGATTAATTAGGTGCTTTTTTGGCCTTGGTTCGGGACGCCGGTGGGCGCAAGTTGTTGGCGCTGCCCTCGAAGTGCTGTTTTGCGTGAGCACGCGTCGGCGGCGTCCACTCCCGCGCGTGATTAGCAAATTGCTGGTGCAGCCCTCAAGTGCTGTGTTTTGCGTGAGCGGCCCGTCGGCGACCGCTTATTCCGCGGCAGGTCGATAGCGTGACTAGAAGCGATGTACCGAGGGGCTGTGCCACCTCGTGACCTCTCTCGCGCCGCTGTTTATCCCGGCCTTAGCAAGACGGGCGCGCTAGTGTCTAACTACGCTAGCCGAACCGAACGCTCGACCGCACGCCGCCGCCGCGACCCGCACAGAAGATTAATCCAATCAACCAATTCTTAGGCCACGACGCAGCTCAGCTCCGAGCAGGGCGCGCTTTCTTCCCCGAACGTCGTCGCCAAACAAGACTCTCTACCTTGTCGAGCCTTCGCTAATTCTGGATCTTGACGTTCCAAAAAAGCCACGACGTCGTCCCTTTGCGCGCGTTTAGCCACCTCCAACGGCGTCCGACCGTGCCCGTCGATGGCCCTCGCGTCGAGACCCCGTTCCACCGCCAAGAAAGCCACGACATCGAGGTGGCCCCGATAGCAGGCCATGTGGAAGGGCGTGATGCCGTTCTTGCCCCGCTTGCAGTCCACTCCTCTTTTGGCCAAGAAATCGACCACCGCAAGGTTCCCCTCCTGGCACGCGAAAAAGAAGGGAGTGGAGCCGGCCTCGTTGACCGGCTCCAATGCAACACCTCTGTCTGCGAGTAACTCCGCAATATCCAACCGACAATGCTGGCAACATATAAAGAAGGGCGTGTTGCCTTTGGAGTTCGGCCGCTCGAGGTCCGCGCCCTTCTCGATCAAGAACTTCACGATGTCGACGTAGCCCCTATAAGCTGCTATAAACACAGGAGTAGCTCCGTCGTGGATGGGCCTATCGACGTCCGCACCGATCGAACAGAGAAAGCGCACGATCTCCAGATGGCCGTTCTGGACGGCCGCGGCGAAGGCCGTGCCCCCGTGGATCTCGGCGTTGACGTCGAGCGGCGGCTGGTTCGGCTGGTTTACGACTCGTTTTACTTCGTCGAGCTTCCCATCATAGCAGGCCGTGTAGCACTTTAAGGCGCGGCTCGAGACGGCCGGTGCCGTGGCTTTGTAGGTGGTGTCGGCGTCTGAACTCATCGGGCTGCCTTTGATGGGTTTTGTGAGATGCGACGGGGCCAGTGCTCGCCGCCGTCGGGCTGCCCGCGGCGGTGTTAGATGCGAATTTGGGGTGCCAATTCGAAGCTGCGGCACCGGTGCCGGGTTTTGCGGCAGCGCCTCTGCCACGGAATCTATTGGGAGGTAGGGCTCCGTTGTGTCGCCGGAGGGTTCACACCTTCGACTCGCGCGCCGCGGGTACCGAGGCTAGTAGAGGCTAGTAGGGCCAAAAGCAATAGCGCCGCGCGAGCCCATTAGGCTGGGAGACGGCCGGGAGCAGGCGCCAGGCCTTGCACGGGCTCCCCCGCAGCCAAGGGCAGCAATAACGAGCGTCTGCGCCGCGCGCGTGCGCCCGCAGCGCCGCTAGCCAGCCCCCAAGGGCAGCCCAGACAAGCAGCCCAGACACCAATGGAGCAACCAACAATGAAGAGCGTCCAGTCCGCCGCGACGAAGGACGGCCTCGGTGGACTCGAAAGAGAACTGCATGCGACCTTCCAGGCGTCGCGCCTGCCCGCGCGCCAGAAGCACGAGCATGCTCTAGTTGCCCAAATAACAAATGCCTGCGAGGACCACTCGCCGGAGGGCGTGGCCTTCGTCATGAACCCTTTGGTGGTGCTGGGGCCGCCTGGGAGCGGTAAGTCGACCATCGTCGCGGCTTGGTTGGCGAAGCGCCGAGCGGCCGAGAAAAGGTTAATAAGGCAGCACCCGTCACTCACGCCGGAGTTCCAGTTCGTCCACGTCGTCGGGTGTACCCGACAAAGTCTCTTGGTGAGAGAGTTGCTCAATCGATTGGTGTCGGAGTTAGTGCAGCGATTTGATTTGCCAGAGCCCCGCGACTGGTCGCCAAAGACCCTAGCCTGGAAATTGCCCGGACTGCTCGAGAAGGCGGGCGCGAAGGGCGACGTGTTGATTGTTATTGATGGCTTGAATCGCTTGCGGAACGACGACGGCGAGGTGAATCTAGCCTGGCTGCCGCAGGTGTTTCCGCCCAACGTGCGGGTCGTAGTAGCTACTACTCTACCCACGGGCATGGAATTGCCCGATGCGGCCTCAATGTTGTTAGATGACGACGACGTCGTGCTGGAAGGCCATGCCGCGGAATTACGGAGGAACCAACGGCGCGTCGTAGCCGAACTAAGGAGAAGAAGGTGGCACGTCGCGCGCGCGGACTGCAACGAGACCACCAAGAGTAGTATCATGCGTACGTATTTGGAGTGGCACGAGCCGGACCACGAGAGCGACGACGAGACGCACGTTTCCGACTCCGTCTTCCTCACGACGACGGGCCAGACGCTGGGCAGCGGTTCCATTGAAAGCAGTACATTAACGAAGCCCTCGCAAGGACCGCGAAGAGGCGCTCTCAGAGAACGGTCCCAAGCTAAATTAGATTTATTTGACGCGCAGCACCGAGCGCTGGAAGACACGCCTACTTCTTCTCTGACGCTAGCGACGTTTCTACGAGCGTTGGTCTGGTCCGCGGCGCGCGGCTTCGACGTCTGGTCGCTCCAAGAGCACTGGCTGTCGACGGAGAAAGAAAGTACTCCCGAAGAACTTTTTGAACACATATTGGACACCTGGGAGGCGGGCCACGACGATTCGGAGGAGAAGAGGGAACGGGCTCGACGCGCTTCCAACGAGGCCGGCGTCATGGTCGGCCGGGATTTGAAACGTAGATTGGCCAATGTCGTTTCTTCGTCCGAGTCGGAGGCCGAGTCGACGGATTCGGAGGGGCCCGCCGCCGCCGATCGGAACTCGTTGTCGGGACGCTTCGCGAGCGACCACCCCGCGACGACCGGAAGTCGCCGGTCCCTCGACCACGTCCAGTCACCTACAACAGATAGAGTGCGTGTCAAAGGGGAGGCGACGCCGTGCGACGCCCACGCCATCGCGGACCAGAAGTGGCTCAAGGTGCAAGCAGGATGCGCTAGGAGGTTGGACCACGTGCTGGAGGTGGCGTCGCTGGTCACGGAACGACTACTCGCGACCGACGCTCAAGATCATTCGTTCCTAGATGCCTTCCTGCAAGGCGTCGACGACCTCGAAGACGACAAGGAGGAGTCGCTCGTATCCATGAGCATCCCGACGGGCGGCGCGTCGCTCGTAGAAGAGCCAACAGTGGTCGAGGAAGCTCCCGCCGAGCCGCCCGCACCTTCACCCGTGGAAGAGGCCGAAGAAGAGAGTGATGATGACTACGGCGACGACTCCTACGAGGACGAGGAGTACGGCGATGATGATTTTGACGACTTCGAAGACGAGGGCGGAGACTTCTCGCAAGATATCAGTATAGAAGACTATTTGCGGAAGGTCTTCGCGAGTGTGGACGTCAATGGGGACGGGGAGATCTCTACCCAAGAAGCGGTGAAGGCCGTCAGGTCAGATCCCGAGTTTGCTGCGATGCTTGGATTTGACTCCGCTATACAAGTGAAGCGCTCGGACTACACGAAGGACCAATTGGAAATGGCTCTTGAGCAGCTGGATACGGACGAGTCTGGTAGCGTGAGCTGGGAGGAGTTCCGGAACGCGTTTTTGCCGCCCTCCGTCGACGAAGATACGTATCAGGAGACCTTTGACGAAGCCGAGGACCCCTTCGCTTCGTATCTTAGAGATTATGAGACCTACCTCAAGGCGGTCTTTGACCAGTGTGACAGTAACAGCGATGGCCAATTATCCTATCAAGAAATCGTAAATGCTCTATCTTCAGATGAGTTCGTGGAAATCGCCGTCGACGCCATGGGCTTTGTGGAGTCCGGCGTGTCTCGGGAAGAGTTCGCCCGACAATTTCTCGCAGCGTGCGACTGGGACGGCGACCGAGCGATCGACTGGAGCGAGTTCCGCGAAGCGGCTCTGGCGTCGGCGCTGGACGCCATGCACGAGGCGCGCATGGAGCACGCCTTGCGGGAGGTGTTTGAGCGCATCGACACGGATGGTTCTGGATCCATAGACATCCGGGAAGCTGTGGAGGGTCTCCGGGACGACGCCGATTTCGCTGATATACTAGGCTTCTGGAGCACGCACCAAGCTAATAGAGAAGATGGTAGTCTCGACTATTTGTTGGATCAGCTGCAAGCTCTAGATACGAACCAAGATGGTGTCATTTCGTGGGCTGAGTTCCGGGCCTCCGTGTTCGGTGGCGAAGAGGCTGAAGAACCAGTAGTCCAGGAAACGGAACCACTCCCGGACTACCTGTTGGGTGGGTCCAAGGTGCCTGGGTTGGGTACGTTGCTGGGGGACGCGCTGGCGCTGCTATGCGTCGCGCGCTACGGCCTGCTCGAGGACGAGCTCTGGGCGCTGCTCGGTGACTTGGATCGGGAACGCAAGGAGGATTTGGAAGCGTATGAAAAAAGACAAGCTGATCTGGAACGAGAACGCCTGGAACAGGAGAACGAGCTCACGAGACATTCGGTCATCGAGACAGATCAAAAAGAGGAAAGCGACGAGGACCTGGACGACCTGGAGGCCTTCCTGTCCGATGACGGTGCGGTGCGCGCGTCGGAGCCTACCGTGTTTCCTCCAGAAGTTGTGGAAGAGCTTCCCAAAATGCTCGCGGCGCTCGGCGTGCTGTGGGACCCCGTGGAGCGGTGTTTGGTGCTGCCTCTTGAGAGTGAGGCTTTACGCACAGTAGTTCATCAAAGATATGTGGCACCCGGCGCGGAACGGGTGCGGATCTCGCTCCTGAGGGAACGCGAGGCGTTCGAGCGCGAGAGAAATTCATTGTGGGGCCAGGCCGACGCAAGTCATCAATCGACACTCACGACGGAGGAGGAGAGTAGAGGTGGGGACTGGTGGCACGCGCGCGTTGCCGCTTACTTTGCGGCAAGACCACCTTCGCGACGACGCGCGGAAGAATTACCGTGGCATCTGAAGGAGTGCCGCCAGTGGACGCCTCTCTGTGAGGCATTGTCGGACATTCATACGTTTGAGGTCATGTTCCTGGGGCCGCCCCAGATGAAGCTGGAGCTCGCGAGCTACTGGAAGCTTCTGGTAGATGGACCCTTGTTTCTGTCCGAGGCCGCGGAGCACGCCCAGGCCGTGGCCCACCAGGGCATGACGCCCAATCAAATCATCCTGTCTGGTTTAGATACGGCCCACGCCCTGGGGTTGACCGAGTCTCGCGCGAAGCGAGACGGGCACGAGCACCAGGCCGCGCGTTTCGACGTGGTAGACTGCTACACGAAGTCCATTGATGTGTGGCACGCCGAGGAGAAACCGTCGTTGCATCGTCTCCAAGAATGTTTACATCGCATTGGCGACTTCCTGGTCGTTTTTTCCGAGACCGTAGACCCGGCCGCACCGTTTCTCCGCGGAAATCTGAACTGGGAGCGGTTGGAGGGCATCGGCGTGCCGAAGCCGACGCCCTGCAAGACGCTGGAGAGTACACCATCAATCATTCCCGATGATAGTAGCTATAATTCCAATCAAGACGCGTCCGTGGGCCTCGGGGCCGCGGACGACGCCACTGTCAATAGTTTGGAGTTCCTGCTGCAGGGTGCCGGCGTGCCGAACGCTGGTTTAGTACAAAGAGATCGCCAGCAGAACTTCTACCATTTCTGGCGCTGGACCTGGATCCAATATGTATGGTCGGCTATGGCTAGTGGCGCCGCGGTCAGTTGGGCCGTGGGCAATATATATAGGGGCGTGCCCGAGGACGAAAGTATCGGGGAAGAAGGTGTCGAGGAGTCACAGCCTACGAACGTACCTCTGGATACGATGGTCGGCCAATTGGCGGTGCGAGCCGCGAAAAGAGCAACAGCATCACTACATGGCTCGTCCTACAAACGGAGCTGGGAGATCAAGCGCAAGGACCCCATCAACGGCGCGAATTTGGCGCACCTGACGGAGCACCAGTTCCGGTCGCGAGCAAGGCCCAATCCTCTGAAAGACGCTCCTTTATCTTTGCGAGATGGCGGTTTTCGGTCCATGGCCCGACTAGCTGCGGGTGTGGACTTGGACGCGGCGTGCGGTCCCCTACGCCTAGGGCAAGAAGAATATGGTAGCGTGCAGGAGGAGGAGTCACTCTTCAGTGAAGACGCTCTTTCTCCGGATGATCGCACGATCAATACGATGGATAGGATAGATGCCCAAACATCGAAGGGCAACCCGTTGACGGCGGATCTGACCCTGGCCAAGCTCCACGCTACGAAATCACCGGAAGGGAGGAAGATGGTTAGGTTGCGACGTGTCGCGAATCGACTACTACCTCGTAGAATGAGGATCGGCCCGACGTACGGCGACGGGAAGAACATCCATTTGGAGAATGGTGCCGGTCCGTATTCCGCGTCATCAATAAGATACCAGCGGCGCGGCACGCGCTTCCCGACCGCCGCGAAGCACATCGAGGAGACGCAACGGGCGAAGCTGAAAGCTTTGGATAAGCATACGGTCAAGTGCCTGAAGCGGTTCGGGGGCGTCACGGAGCCGCAGGACCTCATGGGGCAGATCAAGCTCAAGGAGATTGAAAGGATGACGGACTCTGTGGCGAGAAATTGCAAGGACATTGGAAGCTTAAATCACACGTCGATGATCTTCCCGGCCCAACCCTTCGACCTCGTGCTGGCGCAAGCGAACGCTCAGAACGGGATGCTCCGGACGGAGTGCGATAGATTAGTTGCGGCGCGGCGCGAGAAGCGGCGGCAGTTGGAGAAGGACGAGGTCGAGCTCGCGGACATGAACCGGGCGAACGACTTTTGTTTGACGCAGCTTACCAGGGGCGAGGAGACGCTGAAGATCCTCGATGATCGCTTGACGAATGTGCGGGTGGCTCTCGCCGAAGCTGCTGCGTTGGGTGCTTGTTACGGCGAGATCGTGCGAGCGGCGCAAGAGGATCGACCGACGGGCTGTGCGCAGCGCATGGAAGTTGTCGAGAGGCAACTCAAATTAGCCCAAGTGCAAGCTGAGGACTTGATCGAGCAGCGTCGAACCTTGCACGAGCGCGTGGAAGATGATGCTGCCAAGAGGACACCTCACTATCATAGAGAGCAGCAGAAGTGGCAGGCCATGAGAGCTGTTACCAGAGAACGAAATAGATTAGTGTTATTCTCGGTCAACGAGCTCAATGAGAAGATCGACGCTTGTATCGCACGCATGAACCCTCCCCCAGTGGAGGAAGTACCTGTTATCTATGAGGAGGAGGAGGACAAGCATGCTACTCTTAATAAGCTCGCTATTGCAAGGATGTTCAAAACTACCATGGCCCATGGCTCAGCTATGGATGTGTTGACCGCGTTGGAGGATCTGAATCAAAAACTGAAGATTGCCGCGGGTGCGACCGACCCGGAGGGCGTCGCTCACAAGTTACGAACAGCTAGGGAGTTGAGTGCTTCATTGGAGCACCAGCACCACCAGGCCGTGGCCAAGGCGTCGCACCTGAAGACGCAATTGGAGCGCCACCAGCAAATTCTATCAGATATGAAGATGACCGGCGAGTCGGCTGTGCCGGATCCGGTCGTTACGTTGGACGATGGGACAGTGGCCACTCTCTCCTCCACAAAGACCCCAGACCTCTTCCAGGCCGACCTGGATCTGGAGCACGCTCGTCGCACGGCGAACGAAGCGCAGCGCGACATTGCAAGCGTCAGCACGGGTGTCATACACTTGGCCAAGCTCCTGGAGGCCTACACGAAGAAGACGCCCAAGGACGACCCCGTCAAGAGGCTGTCACTCGATAGAAATACTATCAGAGACGTGGAGCGCGGCGATTTGCCGGACCTCGAGAAGGTCGACACCGAGAGGGCGGCCGTCGTCCGGTTACTGTCGAGGTGTGAGCTGACGATCGTGAGCGTGCGCGAAGCTTTAGCTATTGCCAAACAATTAGGGGACGATGATGATGATGATAATGGCATGATCGACGCGTGCCACCAAAGCCCGAAGAAAGGGCATAGCCTTGAAGGGCCAGTTAGGTTACATAAAACACAACCCCTGGACCACCACGACGGCCCGGACTTCATGCACCGACACTGCGACCCTAGTGTTCGTGCGCGCACGCGTCGGTCCGTCGAGAAGGAAGTGTCGAAGGCCGCGAAGCGCCGAGCGAAGGCCGACCGCGAGGCCGCGAAACTCGATGACATGCCCCGGCCGATCGTCGACGCGCCGGCGGCCTTAATTGTCAAGCGCGCCATGGGCCGGAAGGCCGTGCAAGACGCCCAGCGGCAAGCCAATATGCTCAGTCGCTTGAAGCAAGGCGCTCGGGCTCCGTTGGGCGTTGCCGTCGCCGAGGCGCTGCGGACGACGAAGGACGCGGCGGACGCGGAGTTTCGTCAATCGCGCGGCCGCAAGCCGCGCCAGCTCGGGCTGTCGACGCCCGGCCTGCCTCTGACGACGCGGGATCTGGTGAAATCCCAAGCGGCCGAAATTGCAGCGCAGAAGGAGCGGGAGCGGCTCGAGGCTGCTAAGCGGAAGCGCATGTTGGAGATGATGGAGGACTAAGATACTAGTATTGTCACATTATACAGCTAGTGGCCGCCGCAATCCGCCCAGATCGATACGATGTGGTGTATCACTTCGACCGGGAGACCGGGGAATTTTGGGATGAAGATCGCTGCGAGTCGCGCGCGGTGGGCGCGCTCGTAAGCGCGGTAGCCGCCTGGGGTCGCGGCGATCTTTCTGAGGTACGCGTTGCGGCGACTTATGGGCGGCAGCGTGGCGCCGGCCCTGAGGAGGGGAGCGTAGGCCCGAACATTGCGCGTTAGTGTCGCACCCTCCATGGCCGTATACTTAGGGACACGGAGCCTCCGGTGGACATTGGCACCCGCAGCAATGAGCCGAGCGACAGTGTCGGCGCACGCGTTCCGGGCTGCCGTGTACAGCACAAAAAAACCATGATCGTCAGTTGCTTCGATTTCGGCGCCGGCTGCCATTAGTTGTGCGACTATGCTACTGGGCGGAAAGTCTCTGTCATAGACAGCGGCCATCAAGGGCGTCAAATCAACGGTAGGGTACATTCCACATCTCGCGTTCACGTTCGCGCCGGCACGCAGTAATGCAGCGACAATCGCCTCGCGCTCGCGAACCTTTTCCCTCCATATTGGCGGCGCCATCGTGACCACCGACGGGGGCGGCCTCGCTTTGCAAGCGACGTACAGAGGCGTCCTGCCCGATTCGTCGATAGCGTCGACGTTGGCGCCAGCCGCGAGCGCACGGCGCAGCGCCTCAACGTCTAAATTTCGTACTGCTGCATGGATCGCAGGCAGCGGCTGCGCATCTGAGTCCGATTCCGAGTCCGACATCCGCGCGGCTCACGCTCACACAAGTAGCTCTGTGCACAGTCGGGATGTGACTAGTGCCAGACAGCCGCACGACTGCCGCCTTGGCAGAGAGCACGAGACAGCAAGTTTGAATCGTTTTGCTCGCCGCTGGAACAGCGCCGCGTACATACACACACGCGACCCGAGATTAGCTAGCGGCATATAAAGACACTAGCACGCAAGGATCCCCTCCCCGGCACGGCCACGCCCTCGCTCGCGACGCGTCACGAGACCTCTCGAATCCCTCTCCGCCTTCAAGAATTGATTCCAAGCCTCTGCGCTGCCCCTGCAGCAGAAGGCAGGAGGACGGCGGCCGCGCGCGCAGCAGGCCCCGCGGACGCACGCGAGGCATCCGTACCGGGCTCACGACCGGGCTTGACGCCGCCCCCGCGCCGCCGCAGCGATCCCAGCTCCTTAACATCAGAGTGACAGCGGGGCAGCCCCGGACGCGCCACCATGCTCCAGGGCGGCAACATGGACCGCGTAGGTGCCTACAACCAGCGCTCGAGCGCCTACAACATGTGCGGCGCGAACGAGGACGACGTCGTCGAGCCCCAACGAACTAGACGAAGTAGACGCCCGAGGGAGTACGATGAAGTACAATATGAGGACGACGACTCCCAGTCGACGGCGCCCTCGCGCGGCGACCGTGGGAGCTTTGATGATGCGCCGCCGCGACGGCCGCGTCGGCGCCAGCGGGAGTGGCCCCAGGAGGACCCCGAGGACCAGCTTGCGCCGCCCCCGACCCACGAGAGAAGGGCCGTGAAAGCAATAGCATACACGAGACAAGATGAAAAGAGCCCTGGTCCCGCCGCGACGCCGTCGTCCAAAGGCTCGGCGTTCGGCAAGCTGTTCACACCTAAAAAACCGAAGGAAAGCTTCAGAACGAAAACTCTGACCGAATTAACTGAGACGGGAACGTCGAGCGTAGCTAGGGTCAAGGAGGGCAACGTCAAGTTCCCGAATTCGTGGTCAGGACATAAGGTCACGGTCTTCAATCCCTATCACCCGCGGCGGCTCATGTGGGACGCGACGATGCACCTTTCTGTGTGGAAATGCCCTTCAATCTGGGGTGCTGCTCTCTGGATACGGTCGAGTGTATCCCTTGGAGATCGTGTCCGAGTTTGGGCCGAAAACATGGCCGCGGTGCCGAGATAGCGAGACGCGATAAGCTGACTCACACACAGGCTCATACTCATTATCATTATTGCGGTGGTGACGCCCTTTGAGTTGACGTTCCTGGACGGGGTCCCCTTCGGCAAGGCCGACTGCCCGACGGACAAGCACGGCTGCCCGGCGCCGGGCGACTTGTTCTTGTTCTGGCTCAATCGTTTGAGCGACTGCTTCTTTTTGGTTGATATGGTCCTGACGTTCAACACGTCGTTCTTCGATAGTATACGAGGGCGGTGGGTGGAAGAGCGGTCGGTCATCGCGCGGGAGTACCTCCGTTGCTGGTTCTGGCTCGACGTCCTCTCGCTCCTCCCCTACTCCCTGATGTTCTCGGAGATCAAGGCTGCTGGATTAATCAGAGTCATCCGTTTAGTTCGACTACTGAAGCTCCTCAAGCTCGCGAAGCAGCCGCGGATCATGGCCAAGCTCCGCCAGTTCGTGACCATGCCCATCAAGCAGCAGACGCTGATCAAGTACTTCTTCATCATCTTCTTCATCATCCATTGGACGGCCTGTACGCTACGATTACTTACGTCATTTGCGGTCGGCGACTGTCGGCCCAAAGGTAGCGATATGCACAGTGGCCTACCTTTTGATGATGAATGTGCGAGAACCTACTTGAACACGAACAGGAGGTGGGGCCAGGGCCCCTGGTCGCAATATGCCTCGGCCATCATCTGGAGCATCGGCGCGATGTCGGGCGAGGCTTATCTGCCCGCGAACATGGAGGAGACCGTATTAAACACTTTAGTGATGCTCATGGGCATCGTGGTCATGGCCTTCTTGGTGGGCGAGCTCTCAAATATTCTCGGGAATTTTGATCCGGTCGGGAACGAATTCGAGCAGACCGTACGGGCTCGGTGTCTCGTATCTCAACAGTTTTACGCCATCGACGCGCGTCGTCTCCAGGAGAGCTTGTGAAGGGTGGTCGCTTTTGCGATTCTGAGGCCGTTCGCACCGCGACGGTTCCGTCCGCACACAGGTCGACAACCTCGACGCGTACTTTGAGAGCAACCAGTACCCGGAGATGCTGCGGTTGAAACTGAGGGAGTATGTACTACTTACTGAACCCATATATAGAGAAAAGTATTACATCGAGCTCATGAAGCAGTTCTCGCCGGCTCTGAGGACTACCGTGGCCAATTTCCAGTTGTCTCATTATGTGGCCAATATCCCCTTTTTTGCATTTGCTATTCAAAGAGGCTGCGGGTTTGAAGAGGGCGCCATCATGGACGTGCAGGAGCCCCCGCAACAGGTCGGTTCTGGTGACAGGGAGGAAGTGTGGAGACGAGCCACCATCGTGGCTGCGGATCCCATGACCGAAGGCTACGAGGTGGCCTACCATGACGGGCAAAGTACGAATGAAACGAAGGTTTCTGTGAATAGGCTGCGGGCGGTAGATCAAAGGTTACACTACCGGATGATCCACATTAACAGATTAAGGCGCAAGTTCGTGGGCGACTTCGCGTTACGGCTAGAACCCATGTTATTTATGCCGGGCGACGCCATCATCGAGGCGAACTGGTCTCGATGCGATTCCCTCTACTTGGTGACGACGGGCACGTGTATCGTGGTCAAAGAAAGGTTAAACAGTATGTTCGATATTAGATTGAGACACTACGGTTCCACGATCGGTGGCGACATCTCGACGTTGCTGATAGCCGGCGAGAAACGGCGCTTACGACACTACGACTGCAAGGCGCACAACGCCGTTCAAATTTACAAGATGGCCGACGGTGAATTTCTGAGCTTGATGGCCTTCGAGAACTACGCGGAGTTCGCGCGGACGATCAAATATTTCGGGTTCTGCATGCTCGTCAAGATGCTCACGTTCCGACAGATGGAGAAGGCGACGGCGGCCGGCCTGACGCTGCAGCAACAATTCGCCAAGCTCGAGGCGGCGAATCCGTTCGTGCGCGAGAATGAAACTCCTAAAAGTAAGGAAAAGCCGGTCAAGGTTCGCTTGGCTTCCGATCTAACTGGTTTGTTGGATCAGCTCGGTTTGTCGAAGTCTGTCAGGTCGAAAGTTGTAGCGGAGTTGAAGAAGCACGAGATCTACAACCTCGAGACTGCTCAAAGTCTGAGAGTGGAGGACTGGGACATGCTAGATTTGAAGATGGGGACGCGGCGCCTAATCCTGGCGAAGCTCGGCGCGCTCGGCGGAAGTTATTTGGGGTCGTTGACGGACCCGTCCCAGGGCTGCGCGCGGCCCTAGTTCTTTGGCCCTCTTGTGGGCGACATATCCACTGCTTGCTTGCTTAGTATAAGTATATAGTTGCGGACTTATATTACTGTAGTCGCCCGCGCCCCGGCCAGGGGGTCTGACCTCTCTGTTTGCGCCTCGGAGCGCGCGCGCCGCGCCGCGATCGCGGCCTCGAAGGGCGATTGCGTCTTCTGGTCGACGTCTGCCGCGGGCGCGGCCTCGAAGGCAGCGAAGTCGTCGCCGTCGTCCGCGGCCGGCGTGGCATCGAAGGAAATGAGGCCCTCGTCTGCGTCCGCGGGCGCCGCATCGAGGGTCGTCTCAAGGTTCAGAATATCGGCCTCGATGGCGTCGAGCATCGCGGTGCCGGTCGTTGTGGGCCTATAGGGCTCGACGGCCGGCGGCGGCGGCGCCGGTTCTGCGGGCGGCGGCGCCCTGGACACCGAGCCGGACGACATGGTCACGACGCGGTGGCCTTGCGGCGTCGCCGTCTTCGTCGAGGCCGCCCGGCTCACTGGCGGGGGCGCCGCGTCGACCGCGTCAGGAATCGGCCGAATTGCGTCGACCGCCGGGGGCGGCGCGTCGACAACCGCGGCAGGAGTCTGCGCTGGCGACATGATCGGCGACACGGGCCTCGCAGCTTCCAGAGTGGGCGACACGGCCCGGGGCGGCGCGTCGTCGTCGCTGGCCTCAACGACGTCTTCGGTACTGGAGGCCCGCCGCACGGCCTCGGCGCGCACGGCCGCCACGAGCTCGTCGCTGGAGAGCTCGGCGACGGTGTCAAGCACCTTCGCGGTTACCTCGGGCGACGGCAGCGGCGACGTCGACGCCTGGCGCTCAAATTCCGGGGTTGTGAGCGGCAAACGCGTGGCATTCAGGGCCTTCTGCGCGTCGCCCGGCGACGTCTGGAAGCGGTAGCGGAACCCATCCTGCGCCGGCGTCGACACGAGCGCCGCGGGGCTCGCCGCTCTGGGAGTTGCGGCGTCGAGCCAGTCGGCGTAGCTCCGCAGCTTCAGGGCCAGCGCTATTTTATCCGCCGCGCTCAAGTCGGCCTTCGCGAGGCGCCCGAGCGCGACGTCGAGGTCGTCGACCGGGTTCGTCTCTTTGCCGAGTAACTTGTTCACGCCGTCGAGGAGCGAGCCACGGCGCTTCCGCGCGGACGCCGCCCGGGGCGATTGCGCCGGCGTCGACGCCACCGACGACTTGGGCAGCGACGCCGGCGACGCGCTCGTGCTCGCCGGCGGCGGCGGCGGCGTGGGCGCGGCGACGCGCGCCGGCAGGGGCGGCGGCGTCGCGTCGGCCGGTGGCGCTGGCGGCGGCGCCGGCGGCGGCGCCGGCGGCGTCGCCGGCGGCGGCGCCGTGACGACGATCGGTGCGACCTCCTTGGGCCGGAGGTGCGCCGGTACCGGCTTCTTGTGCCGGAGGGCGGACGCCGCGAACTTCATATCCTCGGAGGGCGGGGTGCCGAGCTTGAGCAGGTGCCCCGTCTTCAGGCACATCTCCATCATCTCGCCCGTGTTCGCGTCGCGCACGAGCATGCGCTCGTTGTTCATCTTGACCGGCTCGTCTCTTGGCTCTTGCGTGTTATGTGGCTCCTCTGGCTTTTGCGTGTTGTGCGGGCCCAGGACCGGCTCTTGCTTGTTATGCGGTTTTAGCCCCCAGGCGAGGCGCGCGCGCCGCGCGCCGGGCCGCAGGCCGCGGCGGAGCGGGATCTTGACGTGTCTGCGCAGCGATGGGCTGCTTGTGCGCGCGTCGCGGAGCTCAAAACGTCGGCACAATCCGAAAATCGATGCGTGCCCCGCACGATATCAACCAGCACTAGTCCTAGCACCGTAACAGAAATCCCACGAGCATGAATCGTGCCAAGAATCAGCGCCGCAAGGAGACTAAAGTTAAGTTAAACACGGGCTGGGGCGCATGGAAGATACGCGGATGGGGGAAGAGCCAGAGAGGGCTCACACGAGGAAAGACCCCGCACAGACCGACATGCTTTCGCGGGCCGCCGCCTCGAACTCCTCGCTGACGACGCGGCCGCCGAAGCGGTCCGCGTCCGCGAGGGCCCGCAGCAGGGGCGACGCGGCGAGGTCGAGGGGGCCGAGGGGCGGCGACTCGGGCCGCGCCGCGCGGTACTCCGCTGCGAGGCGTTCGACGTCCGACTCCGGACTGGCGTCGCGTGGTGATACGGGCACCCACGTCGGCACGGCCTGTTTGGAGGGCGATGCGAGGTGCCAGCCGCGCCGCGCGGCGCCGTCTGTTGCGTAGAGCAGGGTGGGTACGAAAGGCGAACGGCAATTCGGGCAGGTCGGATTCGGAGCGCGCGTCACGACCTCCTTCAGACACTTCACATGGAACGCGTGCCGCGCGCTGCACGGCAGCGCGACGGCCGGGGCCAGACTGAGGTCGTCGAGGCAGATCGGGCAGGGCTCGCGGCCCTGGAATGAAAAGAGAGGGTGGGGCTCGATGGTCGTGGGGCACTCGACGCGGTAGGGCGCGATGCCGTATCCAGACCCAATGCTGCCCCGGCTGCCCCGTTGCTCCGCGCGCGCCGCGCGTGCGTCGAGGCGCGCCGTTCGGCGCTGGGCGCTCGACGCCGGCTCCATGCTGCCCCCGGCTGCCCTCGGCAATGCGGCAGCGAGGCCGGCAGCGAGGGTGCAACGCAAAAATGTCTTATAGGCGTCTTCTGATTCCTGACGTGTCCCGACCCGCAACGGGCGCAGCCGATCCAAGTCTGACCAGCGCCTTTCTGTGTCATCTACCCGTCGGCGACGCCTCGAGGGGCAGGCTGGCACCGCGGCCCGCGGCGCCACCCGACTCCCCAGACGCCGTCGACGAGGCGTCCCCTCAATTGCTACAACTTACTCGATCCCACAAGTCTCCCGCCGCGGGAAGCGCCAGGGCGCCGCCCAGCCCGGCGGGTGCTTCCGCGTAACCTCGACCTCGTCCCACGGCTTCGCCCCGCCCGGGTAGTGGCGGATGAACGCGCCGCCCCAGCACCGCGTGTTGTGGGCGTGCTGCCGGTGGATGCCCCGCATGCAGTTCCACCTTGGATCCAATCTCACGAGGTCCGGGCCGACCGCCAGCACGAAGGGCGGATTCGAACCGAGCTTGTAGACCTTGCCCTGTGACACTTCATTCCTCGAGATCCAGCGCGCGACGCTATCCAAGCGCTTCGTCGACCGCCACCGATCTAGTTCGAAGACGACGACGCCCGCGTTAAAGCTGTGCATCTCGCCCCTACTTCTTACCATGGGCAATTTACAATTCACGACGCCGTCGCATGGTTTTTTAAAGTCCCGCGGCACGGCTGCTATGACACTATTTGGTTTCTCTTGAAATAACTGTCGCGCGGCGTCATCGAGGTCTGCCAGCGACCTCTCCACAAAAACGTCCGTGTCGAGGTAGATGCATCTTTGTGAAGAAGGTAGGAGTTCGCCCACGAAAAAGCGCGCGTAATTCAACGGGTCGCGCAATCGAGGATCTCTGGCCCTCGGCGCCGGGAATCTAGAGATGTCGTGGAAGTGTTTCACAGCAATTTGAGCTTTGTTCTCAACAGCGCAGCGGGCCGCGCGTCCTATGCTCTCGACCTTGGCAGCGTCATCAACTAAAAGTAAAAAACGGAGCCGGTGTCGCTGTGAACGCGTGGCGTTCGTCGCCGACGCGACGACCGCCAAAGCTCCCGTGTAGTGCGCCTTGGAACAGGCAACCACCACATTGATATCATGTTGCATGGGCGCCGCGGCCGGCGCAAGCGTCGTCGGCGGCGGCGTCGGGCCCTCGTCGGTGGGCATGCGCGTCGTCGGTACTTGGGTGGGCCCCACGGGCGTCGGCGCCCGCGTCGGCGCCGGCGTGTGCTTGCGGAGGTGCTGCTGCTGGCGGCGCTCGAATTTGTGGAGGCCGCCCTCCTTGGCCGCAGCAGTGCAGAGGCAGAGGGCTGCCCACCACCTCCTTCTCATGGTGGCAGCGTCACGCGAGACGTCTCATTTTGCATGTATGCGGCAGCCCGGCTGCGCTTTCGTGCCTGCAATATTTTTTGCATGCTTGCTAGCACGTCTAACCTAGCAAGCACTTCTGGGGCGCCAGCCTGGTGCTGATTCCGCTGGCCAAATTGGCCCGTTTTATCGTTGATTGGACACATTAGACTGCTGAACGCGCCGACAAGCGGCGAGAGAATCGATACGACACATACCATGCATCGACTCATTCTCACCCTGCTGCTGACCAGCGCCGCAGCGATGCGGTTCGAGGACTATGAGGTCGCATTCAACAAGAAGTATTCCTTCGGAGAGCGCATGATTCGCCGCGCGCATTTCGAGCAGTCGCTCCAACGCGTCGCGGCCCACAACGCGGGCGGCCACTCGTGGAGAGCTGGCATCAACCAATTCTCTGACCTCTCCGACGAAGAATTTAAGAACAGCTACCTGATGAGACCGCAAAAGTGCAGCGCCACGAACACCGTCGGCGTTCCGGGGGAAACTGCGCATCTCCGCGGCGCCGAGAACAAGAAGAAAACGGCCGATCTGCCCCCGAGCATCGACTGGCGCTCGCGCGGCATCGTCTCCGAGGTGAAGAACCAGGGCGGCTGCGGAAGCTGCTGGACCTTCTCGACGACTGGAGCACTCGAGGCTCACCTCGCGCTCAAGGCGGGCGCGTGGCGAGCGCCGCGATTGTCCGAGCAGCAGCTGGTGGACTGCGCGGGCGCCTTCGACACGAAGGGCTGCGACGGCGGGCTACCATCGCACGCTTTTGAATACATAAAACATGCCGGGGGCCTCTCGACCGAGTTCGCCTATCCGTACCACGCGAAGGACCAGAAGTGCTCGTTCAACGCCTCGGCGTCGGTCACGGCCCCGCAGTCCAACGGCATCGGCATCCGAGTGCCCGGTGGGAGCGTGAATCTCACCAAGGGCGACGAGGTGGCTCTCAAGTACTACCTGGCCACCAAAGGGCCGGTGTCGGTGGCGTTCGATGTGGCGTCCGATTTCAGAGATTACAAGAGCGGCGTCTACTCGTCGACGATCTGCAGCCACGACGCGGAGCACGCGAGTCACCGTGCGAAAAAAAATGTTGCGACGCGAGCTCACCGGTCGATGTCCACGCAGGTCAACCACGCGGTGCTGGCCGTCGGCTACGGCGTCGATCCGGTCTCGGCCAAGCCCTACTGGCTCATCAAGAACTCGTGGGACTACACCTGGGGCGATTCGGGATACTTCCGCATGGAGGCGTTCAAGAATATGTGTGGTGTTGCCGACTGCAACTCGTTCCCTGATCTATACGGCGCCTGACTCTGAGCCGACGTCAACGCTGTCGACGCGACTACTCGATGGCTAGACTCGATGGCGTACGTCGCGACAACGACAATTGCGCGAAGACATGTGTTCCCCCTTCCTGTGTAATATACGATAACATCTTACAAAGATAGTGGTCACGCGAGTGAAATCGCAATGAGCTCGGCCTTGACCTGGTCCCCGGCCAGCGTCGGGGGGAAGTCCGCCGCCGCGTCAGAAGTCGCAAACCGCCCGAGCGGCTCGAGCACCTCGTCCGACGCGATGTGGGCGAAGCACGTCGACGACACGCGCCACAGCGATCTACCAGAAGCCTTCGCTTTCCGGGCGGCAACGGCCGTTTTTTCCGAGGCCACAACTTCATGAAAACCGGCCAAAACGTGTCCAGCGGTCAGGTGGTGGAACTGCTGGCCCGCCTGGAGCAGCAAGCACCCCTCCGGTATCACCGGAGCCACGGCTCTACCAGAACGCGTCCAGACGGTCAGCCCCGGGAAGCGCGACTTGCCATGTACACTTAAAAAGTTCAGGTCCGTGTGGAAACCAGCCAACACGGTCCCAAGTCTCACCTCATGGGCCTTCCTTTTCAGGGGCGGCTCGTCCTCCGCTAGTAATCTCAGATCCGAACCAGTGGGCGCTAACAAGTGCGGCGCTTTATTCATTTTCGAAGAGAACGCGCCTCGCTCCAGCCCAAACCCAAGAGCGGCCATCTCCGCCACGGTGGTCGCCGTTTCTACGAGGGACGAGCCCCAAGCATTCATGGTCGTTTCCCACTCATCAAACCCTTCGGGAATGACAGCGGGCGCGTTGAGCTCCTCGAATTTTGATTGAGAAGGTCGCTCCCCGATGCGCCAGAAGAAGCGCCACTTCGCGTCCGGCTGCGGGGGGCACTCGGAGCGCGGCTTGTCGGTTAATTGGGAAGCTTCGTCACAGCGCGGTCGAGCTTTCTCGACGCCCGACGGCGTCACGCCGACCTGGTAATGTAAGTCCGGTCGCGCGTCTTCCACGCCGTCGGACTGCTCGAAGTAGGCCTCCATGAGGTCGAGGAATTCTTCATTTTTTGAAGCGTCGACGCGCGGATCCTTGACGACCAAACAGCCGCAGTCGTGCAGCGCCCTTGCCACCGCTTCGCAGGCTTCGGCGTCGTCGCCGCTCTTGACAAAAGTACCGACGTCTATCACTGGAATGAGGGCTTCCGCCATCGGTCCGAGTCGTGTTCTTTTTGGGGGCGCCTTTCGTCGCGCGGTTTTGAGGCTGGTTCGCTGGACGGTGTCCGCGGTGCGTTCCGTGCGTGGCGTCTGCGTCTACGGGCGCTCCTCGTCTGGGCAGCGCCGATGCGGTGCCCTCGGTTGCGAGAGCAATGCGGCGAATACAGGCCCGTTTTGAGCGCAGTCTTCGACGGCAAGCCTTCGTGAAGGTCTATGAGGTGCCGCACACGCAGCGGGTAGTACCCTAGCCAGATATTTGGGCTAAAATTGTTGATTGGCTTTGACTGAAAAACCCGTGATTCTCAAATTATTCAAACACGCACTCAAATTAAAGCGCAAAAGGGCCTAGCTCAGCTGCAAGGCCTTTTTGCATTGTGCCGCAGCTCATATAAATCACATATAACTTGGAGCTGCGCTGCGCGCCGAAACCGCGCGTTGAGGCCATCGCTGCGCGCCAAAAAGCGACCAGCCGCCAGCCGCCGCTCTGCGCTGCAGAAGCACCCTAGCGCGCCACCGGCACGCCTCCACAGGAAGACAGCATGGCCGCCGTCCTAGCCAGGGCGCCGCCGCGGCCGGCCCGCGGCGCGGCCAAGGGCACGTCCGTCGAGCTCGAGCAGGGCATGCTCGACGAATTGTTACTGGTGTGCACTTTCGTAGGGACGAGGAAAGTCAATGATGATGAGTCCGACGTCGAGTCCTTCGTGCGGGGCGAGGACTGCGTCGCGTGGCTCCAGGACTTGCAACGGGCTCTCAGAAGAGACGACGGCGACGCGCGGGCCGTAAGGACCACTGTAGGCGCCTGGGACGTTTTGCGGTCCAAACTCTTACCTCTCGCCGAGCAGTCCGGTAACGATCTGGTCGCCACGCGCACCCTGTGCAAAATTTTTGTGCTGCTCACGATGCCTCTGTCCGAGAAGTGCCATCAAGCATTGGCCGCGCGGCCGGACCCCGTCAAGGACAAGATGAGGAATGGTGAGGCGTTGAAGAAGCGACAGTTGTTGCGGGAGGCCGCGGAACGGCAGGCGCGCCAGCTGATCGAGGCTCGCATGGCCTTTGCCGAAAGACCGAAAGTATTGAGAGGGTTGTTGCGCATGTTCGAAGGGGCGCGCAAGCCGAGAGAACGTAGATCGTCGAACGATGATGCCGATGTGGAGCTAGCTCTCACACTCCTGCGAAATCTCGTCGCACCGCTACCCCATACGTCGGACCGGAACGAGCGCGACGCGGGTTCGTCATTGGACGCGCTCGTCAAGGCTTTGTCTGATGAGTTGGTGCTCGACACCGTCGCTGATCTTTGTAGTGCCTCATCGAAGCGAGAAAACCGGCACTGGGGCCTCGTACTTGTGGAGGTGTTAGCTCCTTTGTTAGCGCAGCACAAGCCGGCGGACATCGCCCAAACCGAAGTCCTCAGTCAGAAGAAGTCGGAACGCGCTTCTACTAGAAAAGATGTGGATGACAGATTAGAACGAGCCCTGCTGTCGAGGGACGAAGCTGCGGTAGAAAAGGACCTCCAGAAGCGGAAGGCCCTGGACGACGCGTCGAAGCGGCCGGTCGGCGGCGGGGCCCTGTCGCGGGCGCGGGACCGGGAGAAGGCGGCTCGCACATTAGCTTTTGCTTCGAGGCACCATAGGTTCGGGACGTGTCTTCGCGTGACGCCGGCCGGTTCGGAAGATTCGAAGCTAGTGGCCGGTACTAGAGCATTATTGTCCAGAGAAACGGTGAAAGGTGACGGCGATCTGACGTTACACTCCAAAACAGCGGCACAGCGACGGAGGCCGGTGTTCGTCGCGCCGCACAAGGTCGGGGCCGTGCGGAAGGCCGGCCGGCGGAAGAAGCGAGATGAGGAGGAAGATGATGAACCTCATAGGGATGAGCTGTCCGATGACGACCATGATGAGGACTGGGGCCAGGGCCGCCAGCAGGACGAGGTGCTGCGGGTCACGACGGTGACTCGAAGGGGTGTTGCTGCCGATGATGCGCGTGAGGCCGTATCTACTCTAGTATTGCGGCTGGCGAGACATGGCGCTGGAAGGCTACTAGATAGAGTGAAGCACGAACTCCGAACGGACTCGGCAGCGGTCCAGAAACGCGACGCGCATTATTTTTTCTGTTTGGCCGAGTGGTTATTAGCTTGGAGGAGGGAAAGGGCCGCCGTACTTAGTCGTAGGTTGAGCCGTGCTGCGAGAGAAGGGTCGTCGAGCGAGGACTTCAGTGAAAGCGTCTTCTTCCCGCGATCGCTACTCAAACTCGTAGATGTCTTCACGGTGAAGTCTTGTCTGGACGATTTGTCCAGAGCCAAAGACCGGAAGCAACGACTGGAGGTCGAGCGGTCCGCATCGCTCTACCGAGAGATTTTGAGGGCGCTAGAGGCTTTACAACACGGCGACCGCGACTCGAGGAAGGACCGTTCTAGATTAGCAAAGAAAGAAGTGCCTCCCGACGAGACATGTTCGGCAGTCGCCTCGGGCATGCTCGACAAAGTATTTTTCGCCCCAGAAGCGGCGGACCCCCTGCCTACGCTATTGCGCGATTGGAAAGGCGGACAGCACACGAAGCGCTACGCTTGTGACCTCGTGGAGATCCTGCACGCTACGACGAAGATCATGGATTCACACAAGCATGGCAACTCCCAGGAGTATTTGAGAAAGATCCTCAAGCCCGTCCAAACGCTAGATATATATGGCGCTTTACTGGAGGCTTTTAGTTCGAACGCGCCGGCGATCAACCACTTCGTCTACGCGTTTCTGCGGCGGGTCGCGCAGTGTCCTTTGGAGGGCATGACCGACAAACCTTCGTCAGAAAAGATTACTACATTAGAACCGCTGCTGTACCGAGCCACGTTTTTCGTGGCCTTCGCGTCGCTTCTCGAGGACAAGACGCCGGACGCGACTATTGACCGATTAAGGGATCTGGCTTCGTCAGTACTAAGGCACTTCGACGCCCACGCGCAGCGGACGCCTCTACTGTATGTCGAGGCGCTGTTTGGACACGCGGGAGCGCCCGTCGACCAGTACTGCCGGTCTCTCTCGTATGACGACGGGGTGGAGGCCTTCGGTGGTGTTGCTTCATCCAGAATCGACAGTGGACCGGTCTGGCAGGGGTCCGACGAGGAGGAAGCGGTCGACGACGACGTCTTCGCGCGCCTCGCGGAAGAAGATGCCAGAGCCGCGGAGCGGTTGAAACAAGCTAAACTGAATAAGCCGCCCGTTGACAGAAGAAGGTGGCAGCCCGCGGAAGACGCGGCGTTGTGCTTGGTCTATGCGAAAGTGACGGAAAACGACGGCGACTTCGACCCCGTTCAGGCTTCCAAGCTGAGTGTTCTATTGCCCCACCATAGAGATGCGAAGAAGCTGCGGGCGCGCGTCAATAAATTAGTAGATGATGCCGTCAAGGCGTTTCCTGTACCTAGCGAGATGGACGAAGCCTCCGGATGGGTCCGCGCGTTGCGCTTGTACGCGGAGCAGCTAGGGACCAAGAAAGTGTCAAAGAAGAAGAGGGCTGATAGTGATGATGAGGACTCTGTTGATGATGAGCCCATTGTGTATGATGATAGGGAGATGGAAGTTGATACTTCACTCGGACGGACGCGCCTCGAGACGCAGACTGAGAGAAGGGCGTCCGAGCCCGCGGCTGCTCCTTGGGACGACGACGAGGAGGTCGACGACCGCTGGTCTGATAGGAGAACGTTCAAGGGGCGCGCGGAGGCGCCTGCTCCGGAGCCGGCCCCGGGCCGGCTCAAGCGTATGTCTGAGGCCGCTCAAGAGTCGGAGGAGGAGTTCGACTTCGAGGCGCCGGCGTCGCCGGCCGCCGTGGCGGCGCCCACCCCAAAAACGGCGCCGAAGCGGCGCCGCGTCGTTGTCGAGGACGAGGACGAGGAGGACTAGGCCCCTTCCCCACCTAAAGCTATATTATTCACATGCCGTGCGCGCGACCACGAACACGACGGGCTGCGCCCGCGGACGCCCTCCCCGGACCGGGTCGAGAACGAGCCCGATGCACGGGTGCCGCCGCAGGAAGCGATACAACGCGCGCATCTCCTGGTCCGGGCGCACGCACTTCATGTCGTCTCCGCACCTGCCCCGCTGGAACTCGACGAGCTCGTGGCTGTGCGGAAATCCAATGTCACGCGACGCCTGCTCGATGGCGAATATTCCACACAGCTGCATACAAGTGGAGGCGCGTGCCGACGACGAAGCGCTCGTGGAGCCGTTCGAGCACGTCGAGGGCGCCCTCGTAGAGGTCGTTGTCGATGTTCAGGAACGTGACGTCTCCAGCGTTCGCCTCCAGAAATGGCCCGAGCGTCTCGTTGAACAAGCCAGTGACGAGCTCGACGCCCGCGCGTACCGGCGGCGTCGGCGTGCCGTGGTCCTCGCGCCAGCTGAACGCGCCCTGCTTCCACTTGGGGCGGGCCTGGCGCTTCGACGTCTTCCATTCGGTAGGAATGCCCTCGAACGTGTCAAAACCAACGACGCGCGGCAGCGCCCCGGGGAAGCCGCGGGCCTCGAACGTGTCCCGGAGTGCGGCGGTCGCATTTATAGATGTGCCCCGATACACGCCGAACTCGAGCCACAGCGCCGGCCGCGCGTGCGCCCTCGCAAATGTAGGATCCTGCGTCGCGCGCCACAGCGCCACCGTCAGCGTCTCGTACGCCTGGAGCGCGCTGCGGTATTGTCGAGCGTCGCGGTCGGGCCAGCCCACGCGTTTCAGAGCAGCGCGCGCGGCCTCAGCGTCCGCGACGGCGGGCCGCCGCGCGACGACGTAGCGCGCGAGGGCCGCGGTCAGTGGGCCGACGCCGCCGCCTGACACCGGTATGGCGCGCGCGCCGTGGCCCGGGCAGTGACCGATGCATGGCCAGCTCGCGTAGTTATACTTGTTGTTGTGCGCCGCGAGCCGCTCGGCCGCGTTGCGCCGCGCGCGCGCCAGGGCGGTCTCGCCGGTCTCGTCCGCGACCGCGGCCGCGCAAGCGGCGAGCAAAAGAGTCGCGCGCATATTTACGGATCCGGCAGGAGCCCCGCGAGCCACGCAGCTGCGAATATTAATGCCACGAATAGGAGTACGTGTTGCCCGGTGACCTCAAATTGCGGTCCATCGCCAGAGTGGCCTCTGTGGTGTCGCTTGCGGAGAGGCTTTTTGTATTTTGGCTCTGCACTTTTATTCCCTCTTATTAATGCCATCGTTAATCTATACCGGAACTATGGCAGCAAAAAACAGATACAAATGCGGGAATACGCTAGCTCGACATCGTCGATACGGCGCAAATTGCCTGGAAAACCCGTTTTTATGGAATTGATATAGGTATCTCTGGCTTTTTTTTCGCGGTTTTGAGCCAACGCGGGAGGCGTTCGGGCCCCGTGGGTGCGCACACACGCGTCGGCGTACTGCGCAGAAACGTGCCACACGGGGCACCGCCACGACACAAGCGCGAGACTACAAACAAACAAAACCCACGCCCCACAAGCGTCGAGCAGCAGCCCAGGGGCGCGCGCACAGCCTACGGTGAGGGGCGCGGCCTCTGGAGGACACTAGTGCCGCGCGCGTGGGGCACATGTACGGAAAGGTCTCGCACTCGCCGTCACTTTTCCGGGGACGGCTGTGTGCAACGCGAGGCGCGCGGGGACAGCTTTGCACGGTTTTTTTGTCGCGGCACCCAAGCTGGCTTTGTAATTGGCAACACCCCAGGTATAAGGCGAAAACCACCTTAAGGAGTCCAAACAGACGCTTGACAGGCGCTCGAGCAGCGTCTGTAACACGGTGGAGCCGTCCCCGTAGCTTTCTAGGAGCGTCTGAGACGCCTACAAGCCAGGAGCGGCCTGAAACAGGCGGACACAGCTGTGCTCGGGTTGTGCTGCCAAAGGGCGCCGCATTTGGCCGCCGCGCGCCCAAGATACGCACTCGGGACCGGTTCCAGTGCCAAGGGCTTTCAAGAACACATACTTTGCTAAGGTTCGGAGCAGCGCTGCGATCGCTGCGGCAGTATATTCACCGCCTGAGCGATTTGACAGGAAAGACACCCAAGCGCGGGATATACCAAAAAACGATAGCGCAGACCCGCAGATCCGCCGCAAAAGTCGCACGGCTCACCGAACAAGCTGCTGCGCGAATCTCCCGCGCATTTGAGCCCAGCGCGGCCGCGTCGGAAATCCGCGCCGTTCGAACGATTATGGCGTCCGACGACGAGGCCGCGCCGGCCGCCTTCGACGACGAGGACGCCACACGGCTGGCCAAGAAAATGAAGGTCGATGAACTCCGCGCCGCCCTCGAGGCGGCGGGCGCGGACACCGAGGGTACGAAGCCGGCGCTCGTCGAGCGATTGGTCGCCGCGCAGCGCGCCGCGGCCTCGCCACAACCGATGGAGGAGGACAGCGACGCTGACGCGCCGATGGAGGCCCGCAACGGCCACGACAGCGGCGACGAGGCCGAGGAGGACGAGGCCGAGCCGGCGGCGTTCGACGAGGAGGAAGCCACGCGGCGGGCCAAGAAAATGAAGGTCGAGGAGCTCCGCGCGGCGCTCGAGGCCGCGGGCGAGGACACGGAGGGTACGAAGCCCGTGCTCGTCGAGCGCGCGGTCGCCGCGGCGCGCGCCGCGGCCGAGGAGGAGAACTCCGGCGAGTACGGCGAAGAAGGCTACGACAGCGACGAGGGCTACCCCGTCGAGGAGGGCGACGATATCGACGTCGGCGCCAGGCTGCTCGGCAAATTCAGTGGAGACGGCCGGTACTACGATTGTGTGGTAGAAGAGGTGACGGAGACGGGCTACCAGGTCTTGTTCACGGAGTACGGCGACAGCGAAGAATTATCAAGGGAGCGCCTGCGCTACTACGCCGCCGAGGACGACTCTTGCGCCGGCGACGAGGAGGGCTACTTCGTCGAGGAAGTTGTTGAAGGCGCCGAGCTGCTCGGCCGGAAGTCTGATGATGGCCAGTACCACAACGTTATGGTCGAAGAGGTGACGGAGGCGGGCTGCAAGGTTTTATTCACAGAATTCGGCGACGACGAGGAGAACCGCGCGGAACTCCCTCTGGAAAATCTGCGCTACCCTTACGCCGCCGAGGAGGAGGAAGAGGAGGGCTAC